>CM060907.1:904944477-906281263 GCA_030737815.1 Allium fistulosum | reverse complement strand
AAAGCAGAATAGATGGCTGGATCTTCAAGCAAAGCTCCAACTCCAAAGGTGAGTCTCGAATACTGGTACACTCAGTCTGACCCGAGCGTAAAGCAAAACACAAAACACTCGAGTCAGGATTAACGTTCTTATATTAATAAATCCAACTCAAGTGAAATAGCAATTGAAATACAAGTAACTCGAAGGATGTTTGGAATAACCATCCTTTAAGGATCCGTTAAACTATCTACTAGGTAGTAGTGTACGATAAGTAGATAATGTCTATCAGTAATATAAAGATATCAAAATAGTGTTAAGTCATGGCCCATTCCACCCTTAACACATTTTTATTCCCAAAAGCATATACAAGACCGTAGTTTCCCCAAAACCGGAAGTCACCAGAGGGCAATCCATATACTAAAGGTACAAAACAAATTCGTAGTGGTCGCGAATAGGGAATACAAGTATGACAAGGCACATGAGGCAATACCCAAGGTAGTGATACTACCGTTTGCCTGATCCGGACTGGTGAGAACGCATCGCCGCAGCGACCGCAACACCGTGAAACAACACTCCCAAATCAAGGGTGCACCAATCGACAACAAGTAATGAGTAGTTCGAAGAAGTGTGTCCACTTGAGGTAGCTAATCCTCCATTGGCCCGGCACGGCTCCTGTTTTAGTCATTTCCAATTTGACACAAGTGTCAAGGCTATCCATTATCGTTCTCTTTCTTCAGTCAACACGTACATCATTCCAACCACTTCATTCTGGATCATCACTCCGCGTATAGTTATTAAAGTGGTTTTCGGTTTAGACAGAGAGTATGTCCATAACCGATTCCGGTCTCTTTAATAACTTTCGTAATTATTACACCGATTGGTCGTTTATTTATTTCAAAACAAAAATCAATTTCAATTTCAATCAGAGTTTATAAATCAACATTTCATTTGTCTTTCCAAATCAATTTCCATAATTTACGTTTCAAAACTTCCAATTTACCGTTTCCAAATCTTATAATTCAATTTAAATTTTCATTTACAACAAATCAAATATTGATTCAAGTTCGTACAAAAGTTTCAATTCGAAATCATTTAAATCAATTTAATTTAACATTCAAATCAATTTAAATCCATTTATCAATTTCATTCAATTTTCGTTAAGTAAATTTTCATTTAAAACAATTTCTATTAAATTTCCAATTCATTAAATCCATTATTTAAATTCAACTTCCTTATATCAAAACTTACAAATTGAATTAAATTAAATTCATCAAATCGAATTCTTTAAATTTCAAGTCTTACATTAATTTCAATAAATCACATTTTATTTCTTATTAAAGAAGTTCAATTTCACTTATTTACTTACTTAAATAATTTTCCAAAACTTAATTAATAAAGAAACTCAATTTCAATTATTTACGAAGTAAAATTCACTTATTCAAAAGTTCAATTTTAATTTAATCATCAAATAATTCAATCTTATTTAATTATTAAATAATTCAAAACTTAATTATTAAATAATTTCAACTTAATTATAATTTCAAACTTAATTATTAAATCATTTCAAAGTTTAATAATTTCAAACTTAATTCAATCATTTCTCAAATTAAACAACATTCTTTCATCAATTACATTGTTAATATTTTGTTCCAGATTATTAAATATTAACATTTTCCTTTCATTAAAATTCAAATTTCAACTTCATTTCAAAACCATATTATTTATTCAAATAAAATCTTCGTTTTATTTTTAAATCAAATTATTGACCAATCGGGTTTTATTAAATTCTCTATCCTAAGTCAAAGTTCAATTTGGGTATTTATCATTTCAACCCGATTCCAATTCAATTCAAAAATCAAAGCATAACAAAGGGAACTTGCAGTGTGATAACTGGGATGGTGTCAAAGTAAATAAACAAGCAATAACACAACCAATATCAATCCAATAATCAATTCAAATAATCCCGAAATAACCATATAAATTCGCATTGTTATTTGTACGAATTAATATAATTATTTCTAGAATCTACACTATCATTTCATGTAGATTAAAGATTATTACATTACGGTTTTCACTTGTCATTCAATTTTAAATTTTTACACTACAACAATTTATCCAATATACGTCGATGGTTCAAAGTGTAATTATCGCTATTCTATATGTCAATTAATTTAACAATTAAAAGGGGTCATATTCACTAATCAAATCTAACATATAAATTAGTTTTAAAATTTTTAACTATCCTATATCCATTCAAATTTTGCATACTATTTATCATTTAACACTAACAATTTAACGTCCAATATAAACATCGAACAATCAATCAATTCTCAGCCAAACTATATTATCATTTCATAATTAACAATTAATAGTGTAAGATGTCATAAGTGAACTGATACAGGTGATAGCATATAAAACAGTGTAAATAACTAACAACAGCATATTTCAATTGTCGTTTCAATTGAAATCAAATTTAATAAATAAAAGAACATTAATCATGAGTGAGTGCTCACCTTTCGAGGCTAGAGAAATTTGACAACAAAATGAGCTATGAATTCCAAGCAACGCTAGTGGATACGATTCGATGAAGAAACAAGCACGACGGACAAAGCTGAAAGATAAGAGATTGACGAAATCAAATTAGAACCGATCGATGATGACAAGTGGTATAAGTGAACTTATATATATATATATATATATATATATATAGAAATCATATTCTAAATTAAATACATTTCGAATTTAAAATATATATATAATATTAAAAATCATCACTTATATATTATAAAGTAGTAGGTTATAAAACATGAATATACTAACATTATATACTATATATACAATATACATTAGCTGAAATACAAAAGTTCCTTTCTTTCTTTTTTTCTTTTTCTTTTTTATATAATATATATATATATATATCAGAAAGGTCATTGTCAACATACTTGTTATAATGAAATCAACTTTTAACTTCAGCACAAATAAAAATTGAATCATTATAATATTTATACATAGTTTATAACCATTTCAGAATATAGCCTATACTTAGATTCAGGAAGATCATATATAATCCTATACATGAACTATAAAATGAGGTTAAATGGACCCAAACTAATATCTCTACAAATGCAGACCTAACTGATATACTATCTATAATATGCATCTATACGAACAGCAAAGCATGTCTCGACACGTATAATTAAACTAATGTATATTATTATACATCAACATATTAATATACTTATACTATGAACACTGTCATCGTATAAAATAGCTTATCATGCAGACAACAAACAACACCCAACAATGTATACTTTTATATACACTAATATAACTATATAAAATGTTTTACAACATACTAAACTTTACCAAAGTTTATACTATATAAATATTATACTTAATACGTACTGTGCAAAACTTTTACTAACTAAGACAAGACCGATATATACTCAATTATAACCCAACATTTCACCTATGCTATAACTATAATCACCTAGACTAACATACGTACACACGCATAATCCATATCTGTACATAAACTGATATATATCCTATAACATAATATAAAACATGATACTTTAACTTACTATAAAACTGACTATACTATGAATAAATATACTACATAAACCCAGTATTATAGTTCATAAACATAAACAAATAGCAGCAGATTGTACCACTGAAAATGTATATATATAATATAAAATATAATGTACCTTAAAATGATATAATACAATATTTAGAACATACCTACTATACCTTAGAAGACGGAGACGAAGAACGAGCGACACGTAGTCAAGGCGGCTCGGGAAACGGGGAGATGGTGACTCGGCAAGGGCTGGAGGTTGGCGTTTGGTGATGGGATGATGTGAGTGCCACCATGGAGGAAGGGATATGGTCGATGGTCAAGCTGTCTAGCGTAGCTGTCGCGTGATGTTTGGGTGGAGGTCGATCGGAGCATGATGGGACAGTGAGGATGGTTACACGTGGCAGTGGGTGATGGGGTGCGTGCATGGTATTGTAGGGGAGGAGTTCAACTTGGGTTGCATGTGAAGGGTTCTCGGCAAACATGGAAAGGAAAATGGGTTCAGGTGGAAATAAATATGATGGGTGGCTGAGTGGCAGAGGGAGACGTGGGTTGGAGCAATGGAATAGGGTCGGCGGTAGGAGTGTGGCGGAGTGCGACGAACGAAAATGGACACGGTGAGGCCTGAAGGGGAGGAGCTGATGAATCGGTGGAGGCTGTCATAACAAATTGAAGAAGAAATAGAGGAGAGAAGATGAGCAGTTAGGAAGTGGTGAAGAAATATGAACAGGCAAAGTTTATATTATATAAAAATTTGATCAATTCCAATGCACGCCAGAGGAAAAATTTGTTCCATTCCAAAGCACGCCAGAGGAAATGTAAGCATGAACCAATTATAAAATAAATTGGTTGGATAGAAAATAGTAGGCACGATTTGAATTCTAGAAATTAACTATTGATTAATATAGAGGACACATGAAAGGTCATATAGAACTGAATAGCCTCAAATAACGCACCGCAACGGCTAACTGTTTACTGATTTCACAGCATACTGGGGTTCGAAAAACAAAAGTGAATATACCGCTGAGATCAGCATAATGAGACGATCAAAACGGTATACAAATATCAGAGGTATGATTGAATTTTAAAGGTTCAAATTTTTTTACTAGCGGAAAATGCAATAAAAACGCTGAAAAATAAGATCGACGGAGCTAAAGAAGTCCGAATTTGGAAAAATGAAAAATAGCGTTTGCTCAGAAGATGGTTTAGAATTTTTCTATCTAAAAATATTCAGGTTCCGAAAACATTTTATTTTCATCGCTTTTTTAACTGATTAAATTGAAGTAAATTTACGCGCGAAATAAACTTTCGTATTTTCGGACGAAAATTTACCAGTTGCTATGTTTAACTAGACGCATTCCAAATATCGAATTTATATTTCAAAATTTTATCGTTTAAAATTTCACAAAATTTTAATTAATAACGTTATTAAAACCAGTTAAATTTACGGGTCGTTACAAACCATGTTTTCTATGAAAAATGTTTCAAGGACATAAAACTCACAGGAGTGGTATTATTTTGTAATTATGTTTGCTTCTTCAAATATAAATATATTCACATAATAATGGACCCATAACTGTGTTTTGGGGATAAAAGGGAAGAAGAACCAGCTAGGTTGACCCATTAGTGAATATAAATTGATTAAACTTCTGGATGAGTAGATTTGCATCCAAAAGGTCAGGGAGACCAAAATATAGGATGCCTAAATATGGAAGTTGCCTGGGAGGTAGATTCATAGTGATCCCATGAAAACTATGATTAGAAAGTTATTAGAGTTACCAATAGGTTTATAGCGATCCCATGAAAACTATGGTTAGGAAGTTATTGGAGTTACCAATAAGTTCATAGTGATCCCATGAAAACTATGATTAGGAAGTTATTGGAGTTACCAATAGGTTCATAGTTATCCCATGAAAACTATGTTATAATGAGTGGTTGGCAGGGGCCAATTGGTTCATAGTAATCCCATGAAAACTATGTCCAGATTAAGTTATTGACAGATGTCAAAAGGTCCCTAGTCAACCCATGAAAACTAGGATAAGAAGAAAAGATATTAGCAGGGGCCAATAGGTTCATAGTTAACCCATGAAAACTAGGTTAAGGGAGAAGTTATTCGAGTAACTAATAGGTTCAGGGGAATCCATGAATCAACTAAACCCATATGAGTGGTAGTGTTAAGTTAATTGGCAGGGGCCAATAGGTTAATAGTGCACCCATGAAAACTATGAAATAGGACAGGGAGTCCATATATTATATAAAAGTTATTAGTAAGCCCATGAAAACTAATAGGTTAATAGTGACCCTAGAAACTATAAAAATGACAAGGAGTCAATTAAACAGAGGATGGGAAATCCAGTATGTTTTAATATGTTCGCATATCATCGTAATATCTTGAAATGTCTATGTTTTAACCATTGTGGATGCAGGAGCACATTATATGGTTTTAGGATACTAGTGAGGGGAAAACCCATTTAGCTAAGCGGCGTGGTCTCACTAAATATCTAAATGATTTGAGATGATAGATTATTATTCTTACCAGGCTTTATGTCTGACTCGAAGTTTATGTTTTCCCCTTAAACTCTTGGGTACTCAATTGATTTTGAGTAGTTTGGGAGTTGAGATTTTTAGGTACCTCTTAAGACGAATAATCTTCCAGAGACGTGCAGGAGGCATAATAGCTATTTAGAGTTCTCTTTTCTTTTGATTCCGCTGTGTTGTTTGCAATGGCTAAGTTGTTATATTGTCTGTATATACTCTGATCATCCAAGGGGGCATCTTCATATGTCACTCTTGGCTTATGTTGTAATAAATATATTTTCTTTGAACGTGGTTTACGATTGTGGGATTATGTAATGAATTGGAAATGATTTTATATGGAATGTGATCTTGTTTGAAGTTTTAAATTTTTTCCATATTCATGTGTTTTTGTGTATCAATGAATCTAACACCGCCGTATTTGGTCGCCGAGGATTAATAACTATGGATGACTACAGCATCCATAGCCACTACTTTTGGGCCTCCAAGTAGGGGGATGTTACAAGTTGGTATCAGAGCATAGGTTTATGAAACTTTAAAAGAAAGTAAAACCTAAAATATTTTCAAACATAATCCAATGAATTTGAAATTATGATCGGGGTTTAGGTTAAAGATATAGTAACGTACTTGTATTTAATATATATATATATATAAGTACGTGTTCCCCTCTCTCGTAGACCGTTCTTCTATATCTTACTAAGGCTCGTATGCAAAGCAGGAAATGGAAGAGGAAATCTAGGTGGAGGAAGCACCACAACCAATGGAAATGCTCGACCTAATACTAGGAGGAACCAAGGTCGACAGGCTAATGCTAATCCAAACGCTGAAGCCAATGTAGGTGCTAGAAATCCGCCAGTAGATGCAGGGATGGTGTATAAGTGGTTAGCCAATCTTTTGCAAGCTGGTAATGTTGGAGGAGCTAATCCTGTGGCTCCAGTTGGGAATAACTATGCTAAGTTGAGCAGAGACTACGCCAGTTTGGGTGGAAAGACATTTGTTGGAACGGAGGATGCAGTTGAGGTTGAGAATTGGCTATTGCACTATGAAAGGATCTTTAATGATCTAGGATTGGATGATGGGAAAAAGAGGAGGCTGGCCTCTAGACAGTTGGAAAGTGCAACGCTTTATTGGTGGAATAATGTGACTGCCGGAGTTCCGAAGGAAGAGTTGATGCAGGTTGATTTCAGAAGGAGGTTTGAGCAGAGATTTTTATATGAGGTTGCTAAGTCGGCGTTGATGAGAAAATTTATGGATCTGGTTCAGGGAGAGATGTCAGTAATCGAGTATGCTGCTAAGTTTTATGAGCTATCTCGATATGGATATGATATGGTTGACACTGACATTAGAAGGAATGAGAGGTTTATTCGAGGACCGAGACCTGAGCTTGCTAGAATGACCATGACCCATATCCGAGAACCTTGTCATGAGGTGGTCGAAATGGCTATTCACCATAAAGAGATGCTGGTGGGTTGTGCTAGAGAGAAGCCGATTGAAAGGGTCCTCAGGGAAAGAAGAGGAAATTCTTTAAGAAGAAGAGAGCCCAGAAAGGGGATGCTTCCAAGAAGGCAAAGGCCGATCTAGTGTGCTTCAAGTGTTACAAGAAGGGTCATTATGCTCATTAGTGTCGGTCAGGTAAGGGAAAGAAAGCTGCAGATAAGAAGAATGTGAAGTGCTTCAACTATGATCAAGTGTGGCATTATAAGAACCAGTGTCTGAGCAAGTCTGGGGGCAAGAGGAAGGTCTTTGCTGTTGGATCATCATCTAAGCCTACTGCAGATGATAAAGGAAAGACTGTAATGGAAGGCACGTTTTTGATTCAGAATATACCAGTTAGGATACTATTTGATACCAGTGCATCACATTCATTTATATCACAGTATTTGGTTGATGGGTTATGCTTAGAACCTACATACCTTTTTACTTCCTTATGGGTGGTGAATCCAATAAGAGGGTATGCAACTCTAGGGATGAGATGTGACGAGTTAGAACTTGATCTGTTAGGTCATATGTTTGCATGCAGTCTGTATGTTTTCAATTTCGTAGATTTTGGAATCATTTTGGGTATGGATTGGTTGAGAAGGTATGAGGCCAGGATATTTTGCCAAGATGAGGAGATATCTTTGAGATACCCTGATAGTCATAACCGAATTATATTCTCAATAGAGAATTCTGACTGGAGTAGTTGTGCTTTGTTAAGTGCAATGGAAGTGGGAGAAGATCTAATTCAGGTTCGAGTAGCAAAAGAGTTTGCAGATGTCTTTGAGCCAGTCACAGGACTACCACCGAAACGAGCTATTGAGTTTCAGATAGATCTTGTGCCAGGAGTTGAACCTGTAAGTAGACCACCTAGCAGGATGACACTGACTGAGATGAAGGAATTAAAGGTGAAGCTAGTGGATCTTGAAGGAATGAATTTTATTAGACCAAGCAGTTCGCCTTGGGGAGCGACCACGGTATTCGTAAAGAAACCAGATGGGTCGTTGAGGATGTGTATCGACTATCGTAAGTTGAACGAAAGGACGATAAAGAACAGTAACCTCTGCCGAGGATAGATGATCTGTTCGATCGGTTGAGTGGAGTCAGAGTGTTTTCCAATTGGATTTGGCGATGGAGTTCCATCAGTTGAGAGTGGAAGAGGACAGCATTCCTTTAACAGCATTTCAAACTAGATATGGTTTGTATGAGTGGTTAGTAATGCCATTCGAGTTGACGAATGCACCTGCTTTCTTTGTGGATTTGATTAACCGAGTCTTCAGAGAGTATTTGGATAGATTCGTGTTAGTGTTTATAGATGACATTTTGGTATACTCTAAGTATGAGAGAGAGCATGATGATCATCTTAGAGTGGTGCTTGAGACGCTGAGGCAGAATCTGCTAAAGGAAAAGTTTTCCAAGTGTCATTTTTGGAAGAAAGAGGTTAAGTTCCTTGGTCATGTGGTTTTAGAGAAAGAATTGTCAGTCGATCTAGATAAGATTGAAGCTGTGAACAATTGGAAAAGACTAGAGACACCGACCGAGATTAGAAGTTTTCTTGGACTTGCTGCCTACCATTGGAGATTCACCAAGGATTTCTCGCGGATAGCAACGCCTTTGACTAAGCTTACCAGGAAGGAGGTGAAGTTCGTTTAGTCTAACAGATGTGAGGAAGCATTACTTAAGTTAAAGAATTTGTTGACCGATGCATCAGTGTTAGTAGTTCTAGATGGAAACCAAGGTTGGTAGTATATACTGATGCATGTGGGACTGGATTGGGAGCAGTGTTGATGTAGAGGGGCAAAGTCATTGCTATGCATTTAGGCAGCTTAGACCACATGAAGTAAGATATCCTACTCATGATTTGGAGTTGGCTATGGAGATCTTCGCAGTGAAGATTTGGAGGCATTATCTCTTGGGTGAGAGATTTGAGTTGTATACCGATCATAAGTCTTTAAGATACTTATTCTCATAGAAAGAGCTGAATATGAGACATTAGAGGTGGTTGGAGTTTTTGCCCGCATATGATTTTGGTATAGAGTATACACCATGGAAAGGTAATAAAGTAGCAGATGCTCTTAGCAGAAGAAACCGGAATGTGGTGTTGGCTATGTTGGCAGAATGGAAGGATCTAGAAGCTTTAGCCAATTGTGGGGTGCAGTTAAGATCGACTGCTACTGTTTAGAAGTTCGACCTGTGTTAATCGAGAGAATTGCTTCTAAGCAGAAATAAGATCTATTATTAGCCGAGAAGATCAGAAGGCTTGAGTTTGGAACTAAGGTTGATGATTTGAAAGATTTTTGTCTTGACCTGAGAGGATGGTTGAGAAAGAAGAGGCGATTATGTGTTCCAAATATTGAGATCTTGAGGAAAGAAGTTCTTGTGGAATGTCATCGATCAAAGTTTACGATTCATCCTGGAGGGACCAAAATGTATCTGGATATGAAGAGGAGATTCTATTAGAAAGGCATGAAGAGGGATGTTGGCTTGTGGGTTAGGCAGTGTGTAAACTATCAACAAGTGAAAGCCGAACATCAGAAGCCAAGTGGGTTGCTTCAGCCTCTAGAGATTCCAGTATGGAAATGGGATTCAATATCAATGGATTTTATATATGGGTTGCCAAAGTCGAGCAGAGGAAATGAGAGTATGTGGGTCATTGTGGACAGGTTGACCAAAAGGGCTCATTTTATTCCAGTAAAGTCGACCAGGACGACACCTATTTTGGCGAAGTTGTTCATGAAGAACATAGTTAGATTTCATGGAGTTCCTAGTAGCATAGTCAACGACAGAGAAGCTTTATTCAGTAGCGAATTCTAGATGAGTCTACAGGATGTGTTAGGCACCAAGCTCAAGATGAGTATTGCATATCACCTATAGATGGATGGGCAGACAGAGAGAGTCAACAAGGTACTCGAGGATTTGTTGAGAGCTTATGTATTGGACTTTGGTGGATCTTGGGACGATCACCAACATTTGGTTGAGTTTTCCTATAATAATAGTTATCAGACTAGTATAGGAATGGCGTCTTTTGAAGCTTTGTATGAAAGGCCAGGAAAATCACCAGCATGTTGGTTAGATACCGGAGACAGATTGGTCTTAGGTCCAAATTTGGTTAGGGAGACGTTAAAGAAGATTGAGTTGATCCGAGAACGGATAAAGGAAGCCCAATCCAGATAGAAGAGTTATGCAGATAAGAGGCGTAAAGACCTATAGTCCTCAGTGGGAGACAGAGTTTTCGTTAAGGTATCACCAATGAAGGGTGCGGTACGATTTGGGAAGTCAGGGAAACTGGCACTGAGATATGTTGGTCCATTCCAGATTATAGAGAGGATTGGAAAGCTGGCATATAGAGTAGAGTTACCAAGCAGTATGGCAGGTGTCCATAATATATTTCATGAGTCTCATCTTCGCAAGTATGTGCATGATCTAGAGGCCACTATTCCTCTGACAGGGTTGGAAGATCTAGTAGTAGAGCCTAATTTGACTTTTGTTAGACAACCAGTTCGGGTTGTTGCGAGAGATGAGAAAATATTGAGGAACAAGACAGTCAAGTTGGTGAAAGTTCAGTGGAGCGACAACGAGAAGGACTGTACTTGGGAGACAGAGGACGGGATTCGAGATACTTATCCTGATTTTCTTTAAGGGTATGTCTATATTAGATTTATATAGATAATTCCTAGTCAGGTGGACTAGTATGGTTGTTGGGAGTCATTATAGATGATTACTATGTTTAGTATTTAGTCCTTACTGAATTTCGAGAACGAAATTCTTTAAGGAGGGGAGCTTGTAACACCCCTAATTTTTGATAACATTATTCAGGAGATTTAATTAGATAAATTAAATAGAATAATGTAAATGTTAAGTGATACGGGGGTTGAGATTTGAATAAATTTAATTAAGGCCGTACCTAATAAAATAATTAATGGGCTTAAGAATGGGTTTTTGGGTTAATCAAATTACATAAGGGTATATTAGGAATTTTCCGGCCATAACCCTTACCCTTATATATTTTCGTTCCTACCATTTTACTACCCATTCACGTTATTTTGAAAAACGCAAATCAAAAGATTAAAGAAGGGCCGGCCATTAATGAAGAAGAATTCAATTAAAAGCTAGAGAATCAAGCTTAGGGGATATCAATCTCAATCCATATCTAAATCAAGGTGAATAATAATTCCATCTCTATTTTGTTTTGAATCATATGTTTTCGGATTTAAGGGTAAATGGTGAATTGGATGATGATATGCTAGAGTATTAATTTGTTGAATTTAAACAAGATTGTTTAAAGGGAATTATACACGGTTTTAGGGTAAAACCAGTTTATATTGATGTTTAAATGCCATGGAAAAATTTTATGTTGTATAAAACATGATTTTGGAGTTGGGTTTCGATTTTGATAATTTTCCAAGCTATGAAAAGATTGTTATGAATTTTCAAAGGAAAATATAGTTATTTGGGTTTATAAATTTATTTTGGAAAATATATTAAGAATTTGGGTCTGGAATTTTGATATGTTAGATAACATGATTAAAGTGAATTTCTGGAATTTTGGGGGATTTTTCCAAAGTGATTTGCTATGCAAATTAAATTATATTAAAAGTGGGACTTCTTTGCAATAATAGTTTTGCTTAATGGAAGGGCTTATTTGATTAACTTAACCATGGTTTAGATCTGGAATTAGCGGTAGTTATTTTAGCAAAGAATTTGAAAAAGTTAAGGCAACCAATCTGGTGTTGACACGTGGCAGGTTAGTTAGAAAAAGGTTTGCTTTAAGTAGTATTAAACCAGGTTTACTCATAAAAGATGGTTTCGCTTACTTTGGAAGTACCTTTCGACATAGAGATTCCGCCTTCAACCTAGTTGAAACCTATAAAGCCAAAACCAATACACAAGGTATCACAAAGATGGTACACAGTGGATTGGAAAAAGGCGGAAGGTAAGGTGTCAAAACATCTTCCGAAGGGGTCGAGATCTTTAGTAAATTTTGTAAAGAAAAGCACCTGCATGTTTACAAAGAGGTTGCGAAGGACCCGAAACCAACACTAGCGAAAGGGTATTTTAAAAATATGTTTTCAAAGTAAAGCTGCCGCCTTCTTAAAGAAGTAGCTTCCGAAGGAGTTTCTTAGTTTTTGAAGTTGAAGCTTTCGAAGGGGGTAGTTTCGACTAAGTCGAAACCCTTCTATAATCATAAGCCTTTTCGATGGTATTGAAGATATCAATGCTGTCGAAAGGTGCTTTCTGTTTTTATAAATATAAGCCACTTCCAATAACTTTCGAAAGGGGTTAGGGGTTTCGAAGGCAATGGTTTCGAAAGGGGTTTCGAAGCTAACCTTCCAATATTTTAGCCAAATGTTTTATGCTTTCAAAAGGATGGCGCCGATGCCATCATGTTTTCCCCAATATTTTATATGATAAAGGATGGTTTTGAAAGAGATGCTTTCGCCTATATTCACTTTAACCCAAATAATGTTTTAAGTATAAACCTAATGGTTTCAAAAGAGAGACTTTCAATGATTTCGGAAGGGTTACTTCCAATGGCTTCGAAAGGGGTACTTTCTTTTGGTTTCGAAGCTATGCTTCTAAATGATTAAATGTTAATACTTTAATACAATCGAAAGGTTTCGAAGGGAAGGTTTTAAAGTATTAGAAAGGCAGGATCCTAATGTTTTGAAGATAGGTTTTAATGCTTTCGAAGGAGGTCATCCTATGAAGTCGAGGTTTCGAAAGGTTTTGTAGCCCAAACTCAATTTTTTAAAAGGAAAACCCATGGCTAAATTAAAGGAGTTTTGAAATGATTTTAAGAAGAAGTTTTCCTTGATAAAATTATAGGTTAAAGAGATTAACCATGTTTTCTATGAAAAGTGTTTCAAGGACATTAAACCCACAGGAGCGGTATTGTTTTGTAATTATGTTTGCTTCTTCAAATATAAATATATTCACATTATAATGGACTCATAACTATATTTTGGGGATAAAAGGGCAGAAGAATCAGCTAGGGTGATCCAGTAGTGAATATAAATTGATTAAACTCATGGATGAGTAGATTTGCATCCAACAGGTCAGGGAGACCAAAACATAGGATGCCTAAATATGGAAGTTGTCGGGGAGACAGGTTCATAGTGATCCCATGAAAACTATTATTAGGAAGTTATTGGAGTTACCAATAGGTTCATATCGATCCCATGAAAACTATGTTATAAAGAGTAGTTGACAGGGACCAATTGGTTCATAGTGATCCCCTGAAAACTATGTCTGGATTAAGTTATTGACAGATGTCAATAGGTTCCTAGTCAACCCATGAAAACTAGGATAAGAAGAAAAGATATTGGTAGGGGCCTTTAGGTTCCTAGTTAACCCATGAAAACTAGGTAAGGGAGAAGTTATTGGAGTAACCAATAGGTTCAGGGGAACCCATGAATCAACTAAACCCACAGAAGTAGTAGTGTTAATTTAATTGGCAGGGGCCAATAGGTTCATAGTGCATCCATGAAAACTATGAAATAGGACAGGGAGTCCATATATTGTATAAAGGTTATTAGTAAGCCTATGAAAACTAATAAGTTAATAGTGACCTTAGAAACTATAAAAATGACAGGGTGTCAATTAAACAAAAGAATGAGAATCCAGTATGTTTTAATATGTTTGCATATCATCATAATATTTTGAAATGTCTATGTTTTAACCATTATGGATGCAGGAGCACAGTATATGGTTTTATAAAGGTTTTAGGATACTAGTGAGGGGAAAACCCATTCCGCGAAGCGGCGTGGTCTCACTAGATATCTAAATGATTTGAGATGGTAGATTTTTATTCATACCAGGCTTTATGTCTGACTCGAAGTTTATGTTTTCCCCTTAAACTCTCAGGTACTCAATTGATTTTGAGTAGTTTGAGAGTTGAGGTTTTCAGGTACTTCTTAAGACGAATAAGCTTTTGGAGACGTGCAGGAGAAATAATATCTATTTGGAGTTCTCTTTTCTTTTGATTTTGCTGTGTTATATGTAATGGATAAGTTGTTATATGGCCTGTATATACTCCGATCATCCATGAGGGCATCTTCATATGTTGCTCTTGTAGTATGTTGTAATAAATATATTTTCTCCGAACGTGGTTTACGATTGTTGGATTATGTAATGGATTGGAAATAATTTGATACGGAATGTAATCTTGTTTGAAGTTTTAATTTTTTATCCATATTCATGTGTTTTAGTGTATCACTGAATCTAACACCGCCATATTTGGTTGCCGAGGATTAATAACTATGGATGGCTACAGCATCCATAGCCGTTAGTTTTGGGCCTCCAAGTAGGGGGATGTTACACTCAAACTCTCCATCAACTTTATCACAATATCTAACAGTCTTACTAGTTATATCCATGTGCACATCCTTCCTGATAAAATCATAATGCGTATCCTCCTTAATATAACCAAGATCACTATGCACTATGGCCCCATCTGAACAATAACAAACAACTACCCTATCATCTACAGCGAGGATTTGAGCAATACATGAAAGAACAATATCACCAATAACTCCATCATTACCCACTGCCTCACTAACAACTTATCATCCATAACCTCATCCAAGCTACTAACTAACACAAGATTATCAGACACATGTATGCTTGCTGAGCCCTTGTTCAGCACTGATTCGAAAATAGGGGATAAATGTACACTGTCATAATCACAAAGAACACCTCCATCTACCCCATCAAGAATGACATCTTCACTATAAGCAATTTCATCAACCGTTTTATCAGACAAAAAACCAACTGAAACCCCACCAACATTCACAACATCCTGGGGCAAATCGAGATCCTCATCTACATCATCCAATAACATTAGATAGTCAAAGCTATTTGATGTATCAATCTCAAAACTCCCTATATAGCAAGATTTTGCTTTATGCTTGTTGGGAATGTGAACAAAGCCTTTATCCTCCTCTTGCATCTAATTTTCACAACTAGAGACATACACTGATTTGACAGCACCAGTTTCCAGAGGATGTAACTTCGAATAATATTTTATAATAACAAGATCTAATAATAATGGATCAAAAGAATTCACTTCTACCCTACTGATATCAATAAGAATATCTTAGGATTCAAAATAATCTCTCAAGTCCTCATCACCCAAATCGGAGACTGGTATAATACCAACATCGAGACCATCCCTTACTGAACACAAAATAGAAACACCAAAATTATCTTTAAAATTTTGACCAACCAACTCAGAGTTAGGATGATCATCAACAACCCGACCATCATGAACTAAAGCCATATCAGGATCTCCAAATTTCTCTTTATAATTTCGATCGATATTATCTGCATTAATCACATCAAAGTGTTTGAACAAATATTCTAATAACTCAATCCCTTCACTCCTTTGATTCTAAAGATGATCTAGCAGTATTCTTTTCAAATTAATACATTTTAAAATAAAACGAAATCTGTGTTTCCTTTTTACATCTGAAACTGAATTGAAACTAATTTGCATTTTGTCAAACACTTGTTTTTTTATGACCCAAAAGGCTATAGCTAAAACATCTAATAGGGTTTTGATAGTCTTTATCCATATGAGAAACCTCTCCACAACGAAAACATAACCTCCTTCCTTTTCCGGAATCTATCCAATTCTTGAAAATTGGCTTTCGGTTGAGATTCTAAGAAGATTTTGAATCTTTACTAACTTGAGCATATGAATAAACATGATTTTTGATATTCGAGGAGTGATAAAAATCAAAACTGGGAGTTGAATTGGAAGTGAACGAAAAAGAACACGGCAAGAATGAAGAAGGAGCTGACGCCATTTATTTCTTCAAAAGGATTATATATATATATATATAATAATTTGGTAAAATATATTGTTATATCCATTTTTAGTATATGCAATCTATCCTTTAAATTAAGTACATCAATAATTTCATCATTAATGCTTTCCCTTTGAAGTATTTTCTCATTTGTGCATATAAATACTTTTCCTTCTTCTTTTAAATGCATACATATCATTGTACCCTCTCTCTTTTCTTTTCTTAGAGTATTCATACATATTCAACTTATTTTTTAACAAATATGTTTTTCTTTATTCTTGTGTTAATTCTTAAACTTAATTTCAAAATAAGTGCAAAACACGAAATGTGTGCTATGGTAAACATTCTGTATCTTCTTCATGCGATATCCGTTTCTAACAACTTATATATGACTTTGGGCTAGAAAAATCTACTTGACGCAATGGAAAAGTCAAATTCCTCAAATTCTTTCATTTATAGATATTTACGATTTTTTCCTTTTGTGAAATTACATTTTTACCCTTGTTAATATTTTAATTTTTTATTATTAAAATTTCTGGAGTGTTACATTCTGCCCCCTTGATTTCCTCCATGAATTCTCTAAGGAGGGAAAAATGTAACTCATAATATGCAAACCAATATCTACAACCATCTCCTCAACCATAAACCACTTGCAACCAAATCCTTGGTTTAAAATTTCTAATGCACCATATACATATAGGTATGCAAATGCATATGAACCAATAACTAATGCAAAATAAGGCGATCTCCCGAACTAATCGACCTCCTAAAATGCAAGTGCTTATGATATGCATCCAAAAATTATGCACCTAGCTATATGTAAATATACTGGCAATTCTATATGTATGCACCACCATCAATCCATATGTAGCAACCATATGCATACTAATAATAAAATATTATAAATAAGGTGAAGTGTGTCATGGGCTAACATGAACAGTTGGCTCATATGTGCAATACTAATTAATAAAATACATCCATTAGAAACCATCATCAAACCATGTCCTAATGACACATTCACAACCATGTCCCATCCAAACATTCCTACCTATGGAATATATTAAGCTAATATTAAGTGTCTAAGTAACTATACTAACGAAAATGGAAACATTCAGAAAAGGGATCCAGATGGATAGCTCGGATTTACTCCTAGGGCTCCAAAATACTCCCAACTAGATCGTTCTTCCATCTTAAATTATCAACTCTATTACTGGCATATAAACTCAATCTAAACCACTACAAATGTTTGTGCATAGGTAAACCTCTATAGTCCTTGCTACTAACTTACCTAAACTGATGTCGCCATACACTATAACCGATAACTTGAGCACAAGTATGCTCCCAATAGAACGTAGCCTTATGCAACCGTCAATGCACATACACATTACCTTAAATAGTCCCAGTAGTATGTCGATTACTCCATCCCATTGATAATAAGGTAAGGCAACTCAAAAGTAGATAGTGTCTCACCCAACATCAAATGACTTGAATTTCTTACTATCCTATTGGACCTAGCAATTAAAATCCTAAGTCTATGTGAAGTCTTAAACCTAATTTAAATCCTAACCTAAATTGTTTTAAACTAAAGATTATCAATTGGGTTATCTATGTACAACTATTACTTAAGTCAACTCCCCATGATAGTTTTGTTAAATAAATAGTCTTCTTTTTCTCTAAGGGGTGATTGAAAGAAACCCTACCATTTTCTTCTCAAAATCTTATAAAAATCTTCCAAATATCATTTTCCATAAAAGTCTCCTCCTCATCCTTAATGCGTGCAAACTGTAATTTTTTTCTTCTTAATAGAATTCCAAATCCTTGAATTAACCATCCTATGCGAAATCTGAACTCCAACTTCATCTAGGATATCCGTTACAATTTGAACCTCTAAAATTTACCATTTCTTAATGCCATCTCATCAATGGGACCTTTTACCCAAATGTAACTTCTCACTGTTTTATTCCAACTATCTTATAGTCAAGACAACTCAATATGGAATGGTGCCTTGCCATTTCGATTCCAATAGACATAATGACCAATACTTTGGTTTATACTTAGGGATTATGCATTTTAGTGCATGATAATTACATCTTCCCCAAAAGGAAACGTAAACTTTGTAACTTCCCACAGATTATCTAAAAGAGGATTTATGTTATGTTTGGAATTACAAGGAATTATCTTTTCTGTTATCATGGAAATAGATGGTACAAAATATGGTAAACGTCCCTATTTTGTACATCTCTTTCTTTGAGGCATATTCCTTGTTATTTCAAACGATACACTTTTGTACTACAACTGGATAATTTATAAAAATTTACATTGCTACATACTTCATTCAAATGAAATAAAATACTACTTAAATCCCACTCCAATTTATAACAACTTCCAATTTGTGTTTATTAGCCTATATCAATTACCCAACAAACCTGGAATTACCATGCAATTTCCTCAATGGATTATCTCATAAATTTAGGGACTACTTCCTCCTTATTTTCCATATTCAAGTATATGCAATATTTAATCCTATAATTCCAAAATTTACATTTAGGCATGCATGGAGCACATATACAACGATATAAATTCAATAATATATAAAATATAGAATTTCCCACTTATGTCCACCTGGTCCACCGGCAGCCTTCAAGAGAACAACACAATGCCTGGACCGTCCGTAGCCTACAGTTATTTTATACTCACCTATATAGTACCAAACTTGCTAATACAACATTGAGCCTACACTTACCGTCCCATTTAGATTGCCCACTGTAATCAAGGAAATACCCATTTGATACTTAACACTCTCTATAAGGATTGAAGCAGACCCTACTTGGCCCTTTAACACTTCAAACCAAAAAATTTCTTGCATCCGCAGCATGCCTTGACACAATTAAAACATCTTGGTTTACCCTTTCTTTGCTCTGAAGTATGTTTTATCCAAATCATACTTTCCAAACTTTCTTTCGTTAAGATTCTACAATTCAAACCATACTTGGGTAGAAAACACAAAGTGGTGTTCACTCTATGCTATTGCAGGAAGTTTGATTTAGTACTCTACTCTTCCAATTCAAATGCTAATTGGAAAGGTCACTAAATCTCCGTACTACTTCCTACCTCTGCCCTTAAATATTACAATACTTCTGAACTTCATAATCAATTTAGTCCTTATAGGCTATGTAATTCTCTCTATCTAACTCTGATTTAATTCTTCCCTTTTTAAGTTTAAGCGATAGTCATAACTTTAATTTACCTTCCAAATCGAAACCTTTGATTTGAACACCATTTTTACAAAACTAGTAAGTATTTAAAATTGTAAAACCCTCCATTCATTTTTAACAAATGTTTCCTTTTTACGAAAATTGTGACATTTTTCTTTAATTTTCAATTATTAAAAACAGTTTAGCTTAACATAGAAAAATGTACATAAAAAACATATCTTTCTAAAAATTTCCATTATAAATATGAAATTTTCACTAAACTGTATTTTTAAAGAAGATGTGTTGTTTTAACTTGCTATATTTTTTTCTTTTTAAATATGACAAAAACAATTATAAAAGACATTTTCAAGGACTAACCATTTCTTATTTATAAAAGAGGTTCTAAAGCCGGGTTTTACATACTCCTTGATTTATTTATTTTTCTATCAAAAGTTTTGTTTTAAAAGTAAAGTACGCTTCAAGGGTAAGTGCGGTATTGTGCCTAAAATCAAAAGCTTTAAAGCAGTTCATTGAAAATTTGGTTTTTGCCAAAAAAATTTAATTTTACTTTTTAAACAAATTTTATATAGTTTGTCTGATCATTTTATAGAAAATCATAAACCAACTTATTTTCTCTTTAGAATATCAGACGTCTACTGTTTCTAACTTTTAGAAAACATTTTTGCTGGTTTATCACTTAAATCGAAGTAGATAAATGCAACCTAATTTACACAAGCCCAATTATACCTACAATGCTTAAGTGCATAGGGTTTTCGTCAATGGTTAACTCAAGTTTATCTTCCAATAAAGTGTCTAACTTTAATATAGAAACACTCTAGCTATATAAATAAAAGGGAGTCTTTACAATTATTACCAATATAAGAATAGGGTTTCCACCTTAACTAGGGTGATTCGCTCTAAGTTTGTGAAATCTTTCTTTTATGTCCCTTTTTCGCCTTATCACATCCCACTTAACTATAAGGGTCGCATGGTACTAATCTTCTAATCTACCCTTAAATTCATAAATTACTTACTACTGCTAGTTGGTATAGGAAAACACTACTAGCATCTCTTAATGGGGTAAAACATAATAAATGTGAAGGGTTTATTTTTCTCTTGGTATACTTAAATATAAAATCTTTGGAAATTTTTTATCTTTATACACACACACCCCCCCTTTTAGAAGTCCATACTAAAAATCTTTTTGAAAACCTTTTTAGAAGACTCTTTGTTTTCAAAAGCTTTTCAAGTACGTTCTCTCAATACGCACCTAATCTCTAAGAAATTTTAAACTTAAGCTTTGATACCAACTGTGACAACCCACGCCTCCTAACATATCGACCCAATGTATAGGATGACTTTCAGACAAACTTCAGTGTCAAGAAGTAAAAGCTATCGGGTTTTATACATAATTAGTGACTGAAAATATGATGATAAATCTAAGGCATTCCACACTTTCAGATCTCACAGCGGAAGGAATAAAATATAAGTACTAAAAATAGACATTTCACAAGAAAAAAACAACCTTTAAAATGCTCAATTCATATATGTTGTTTCCAAAGTACAATATAAGTTTACTAGACAATTAATACAATAAATAACTATATAAGGAACAACCAAGGGTAGTGCAACTCCAACGCTTAGCTCGTTCCCCTCGCTTTGTGCCAGATCAACTACTGTCCTGTTATCCCGCGACAGCGGGAAAACAAGGGAAAGGAGTGGGTCGGGCAAAAGTCTGGTGAATGAGTACATCATTAATATATGGTGATCACATGCAGTTGACTTTAATAATACTCTATGTGACCTATGGTGTTCTACGAGTGTCCATGGATTACTAGGTTTCTTTACTTAAGTGTTTTTAACTTAATACACACCTTCACTAACTACTTGTGCAGGCTCCTACAAGGATTGAACCTCAATAGCTAACGATCGGCTAATAACTATTAGAACTTCTCCAACATAGGATCATCCTACAATTTTTCCATAGGGGACTACATCTAATATATTACGACTACACTTAACTATCTCACGTAGGTTTCCCTATAATTTCCACATGGGTATAAATTACCCATATCTATGACTATATGTACCCCAACTAAGCATCGAGGGGGAGCCCACAATGCCGACTCCCAAAGTGTCTAATCGTTTGCATCTGTGTCCACTACTCAATTGTAGCATACACCTCTTATTGCACGTGCTGGAATCCATCAACAACATTGCATCACGTCGCGTTAGGTATCCATAAATGCCAAGGAACTCCCATTGTGCCCAGCCCATACATTTCATCAGTCATTAGCCAGTGCTTCACGTCCACTATAGAACCTCATGTGAGTGTCATTTGCGATGGAATCATCCCAAGTTGAATAATCGATCCCGCTAGATAAAAAGCATTTACCCAGTCTGCAACATCCTAACGTCATCTCATAGGGAACTAGCTTCCCTACTATTCCTAACATCCATTTATATTTAAATAATATATAAATAATTACTTATTATTTATAACCTGGGCCATAGGCCAAAGTTCAACTTGCATGTTTGGAATGCCTACCGGTTGATCGCTATATATCGGGGTGGTCGATCTTTTCCTGTCGACAACTCCAGGTAATGCGGTCGACCGATCGTTGTGTAAATTTTAGGTTTGTTTATTCTAATTCCAATTTAAACATCATTTAATTCACTTTTGTTAATTATTGTCATCGTTCCTAGGTTTATTATCATATAGTAAGCTAGTTACAATTAACCAAACTTGTTAATATCAATTTCAATTTACAGATTTATACAATTTTTAGTGAAATAGTTTATCCTAAAGTTACCATTAACAATACAGGTTATGTCAAGTCTTTATCAATTTATAGATTTATAGGAACAATTCAAGTCTAGGGTTTACTAATAACATCAATATTAACAAATTATATTAACAGATTATAGGATTAGAAGAATTAGAGAAACGGTTTTAATCTAGGTCAATTCCTATTTAATAGGTTTGTATCAATTTAATTCATTATTCAATCTCAGAACTAAATAATATGATTTACAATTTAGTTTTTTAGCAACCTAAATAAAATAGGGCATATCAAAATTAACTACATTTAATCATTTTATTAAAAAATATACCCACCCACGTTGAAGGAATTCCTCTTCTGATTTGATTTGATTTCACTGCCTCTCTCCTTTGTTGATATAATTTCCTTCTTCCTTTCTCTTTTATTTTGATTCTCTCTCTCCTTTAATTTAATGTGTAATTGCTTTATTTTATTTTTTTAAGAAAATTTAGGGAAGAGAATAGGAAATGTTATAAGAAATTTCTTGAAGAGGAAGAAGAAGATGATGATGGAGGCTAGGGCCTTTAAAATGAAAAGAATGGGGTTTGACTATGTATTTATAGTTGAAAACTAGATTTAGAAAAAGTACGTGTTTATCCTTAAATTATTTACCTTTACGTATGGAAAATTTTATTTCCCTTTGTCTTTTCATTTAGAGAAGGTAACCACTTCATTATCCCCTCATTCCCTTACCAACTAATTTGTATTAAAGTTTCCAATTTCAAATTGATTTTATTAATTATAATTTAAATCAATTCTGTTAATTTGCATCCTATATATATAATTAACCTTTGTAGGGAAACCTAGATTTATATTCAAACTTGTGTGTGTGTGTATTAATTAGTGATCTTATTCTTTACTATAAATTGAGTAATTAATTGCATTAATTGATTGGTATTAATGTTTTTAATTTCAAAAACCAAACCTATCTTTATTCTTTGCAAATAGGAAATGGCATACTTTACCTTTTCTTTAATAAATGATTCCCTTCCACTAATACACTTTTACCTTTTCTTTTCAAAATATATAATGTTTATTTTACTAAATACCATCTTTTTTAAAAATATATATGGTTATGTTGCCTTTCATTTACAATAACCCGCTACTTTCGTATATCGTTATCTTCACCTTCCAAATATATAAAAGTAGTTGTTTTTAAATATATTGTTATATCCTTTTTTAGTATATTCAACCTATCCTTTAGATTAAGTACAAATTTCATCATTAATGCTTTTCCCTTGAAGCATTTTCACATTTGTGCATATAAATGCTTTTCCTTCTTTTCTTTTAAATGCATGCACATCATTATATCCCCTCTCTTTTATTTTATTTTATTTTCTTAGAGTAATTCATACATATTCAACTTATTTCTTAACAAATAAGTTTTTCTTTATTCTTATATTAATTCTTAAACTTAATTTCAAAATAGGTACAAAACACGAAATGCGTGCTATGGTAAACATTCCATATCTTCTTCATATGGTATCCATTTCTAACAACTTATATATGAATTCGGGCTAGAAAAATCTACTTGACCCAATGGAAAAGTTAGATTCCCAAGTTCCTTTATTTATATAAATTTACTATTTTGTCCTTTTATGTGAAATTACATTTTACCCGTATGAATATTTTAATTTGTTATTATTAAAATTTCCACGGTGTTACAGAGAGACTGAATATTGGACTTTCCAAGGTCGATATCAAAATTGAGCCTGAAATTGAAAAATCTGTAAGCTCTGTACTTACAAGCCATTTTTCTAAACTTCCCCTCTTAAATTGAAATTCCTGAAGATTAAGGACACTGATGCCTCTACTGGAAAGTCTGAGGAGCCTCTTGTTACAACCGAGGAGGAGACCACTCAGTCCAAAGGCAAGACCTGAAGCAAGGAAATCCAAAGGTGGACGTAAGCATAAGAAGCCTCCCAGTGGTTTGAGCGGTAAAGGCAGCAAGAGAGGGAAGAATAAGTAGATGATTCCTGGAACTTGTGAGTGATGTAGCTCCTTTTGGTTGTAATTTTTTGTCTTTTCTTGTAAACAAGCCATGTTTGGTGGGAGCGGCCCCCTCTACCTCTATATATAAAAGATTTTGTAATGAAAAACAACTTTTCTTATCTTTTTTTCGTTTACTTTTTCGCACTTTTATATACTATACCTACCTGTGTACAACTACCTACATATATAATATAATTACCTTTATTGCAATTTACCTATATTATACATGTTTATTTCCATAAAACGCTTTTATTTACTACAACTCAATGTATATCAAGAAAATTCCTATAATTATTTTGATTACAGTCCATCAGTTCGCCTTGTTTAGAGCCACAAAGTGTTCTGCTCGGCGAAATTAAACTATAGTTTTCAACCAATTCCATGGTCATTCCTATTTAAATTGGGTCGAGTTTCTTTGACCGACAATGAGTTATAAATAATATGGGGAAATTTATCTGAACATCTAACTCCTAACATCCCCAATCTTTCTAGTAACCGGGTATGATCGGTATTTTAATCATATGGGGAAAATTATCCGATTGCCCCTAGTCCGATTTTACTTTTCCAGCCCTGATCTTGGGCCAGAGGAATTCAATAGTACATGTTTTCAACCTTCAATGAATTTCCTCACTTATTCCTGGCAAAGCGTGCCTTATTAGGCTGCAAGCATAGCCGCAAAGTTTTGACCGAACACTAGTTCAAACATCCGAGAACCTATGCTTTTGGATACCTATCTCTGGGCATCTGCTCCTAGTCTTACCTAGCTTCGGGTGTTGACTGGGGTATTTTCTAACTATCCTCGCCTAGACTAAGCTTAGTGTATCCTGGCAAGATGTAAGCGTAGTCGTCGTGATTTTAACTACGCACCGGACTCACTCTCCGAAAACTGGTGCCTTAATTGTCTGATTCCAAGGATTCCTTCTTAGCGTTGCCTAGATCTGGGCGACAGCCAATACCTAAAGGTTGGGGTTGAATTATCTGATTGACTCCTATGTGGTTTTTCCTTCTTGTTGTTGCCTATCTTCGAGCAACAACAAATACCCAAAGTTCGAGATCGAATTATCTGGCCGATCCATACACGGTCTTTCCTTCTTGTTGTTTCTTATCTACGAGTAATGGAAAATACCTAAAGGCCGGGGTCAAATTATCCAACCGACTCCTAGATTTACACTCCCTAGTCCTGATCCTGAGCCAAAGGAGTTACAACCGTTTCTGGGTTTTAGAATGACAGGGTCGAATTATATAATTGACCCAAACAATTACCCTTCTCGGTCCTAATCCTAGACCGAAGGAGTTTGTTCCTAACTGTACTGCTAATCACACAACATAAAAATTTTACTTACAAGAACACGGTTCTATTGTTTCAGGAAGCAAATTGTATTTATAAATGAGAAATACAGTAGTCCTGCCTTATTACATTGCCCTTAGAATCCTTAGGTGGCTTATTTCTGAAAATAAACTAAATAAAGCAAAGTATAGTAGAGTCGCAGCAAGTCGTTGTTTCATGCCCATAGGTTTGGGATTCCACCAACTATAGCTAACTTACATGTTTCATCTCCAAGATTTCGTTTTATTACAGAAGGACCTTCCCAACTTGAACCAAATGCCCCCACGGCCAGGAGAATTCATTTTAAAACAAGATCCCCTACCATGAAAGTACGGTTTCAGACTTTGGTGTTAAATTGCTACGCTACTCATTTCTGGTGAGTAGCTACCCTCAATTCCTCCTCCTCCCTTTTCTCATCAACCAAATTAAGGGACTCAAGTAAGAGTTCCTTATTTACCTTTGGATCATAATGCCTTTTTCGATGAGGAGGGACTTCCAATTCTATCAGGATCATAGCCTCTGATCCATATGCCAAAGCGAATGGCGTATGTCTAGTCGCAGAGTTGTGGGTCATCCCTTAATCCTATAATGCTAATGGAAGCTCATTAACCCAATTGCATTTGGCTCTAGTTAACTGTCTTTAAGGTGGATTTGATGATTTTTTTTCATTGCCTCCACTTATCTATTTTCTTACGGATGTGCTACCGCTGGAAATCTCTTCTCAATCCTATATCAGTTGTAGAAATCCTTGAACCTGGCACTTTTGAACAGAGTTCTATTGTTCTTTATTATCTTCTAGGGCACTTCGAACTTGCAGATGATGTTCTCCATCATGAAGTTGATTACCTTTTTCGTTGTGGTCATGGCTAGCGGTTCCACTTCGGCCCACTTCATGAAGTAATCTACTGCGACTATTGCATACTTAGCTCTTCCTTTTGCTATTGGTAGCACTTTGATAATATCAATCCCCTAGAGAGGTTTTGGCCATGGGATAACCATTTGCGTAAGCTTTGTCGATGGGGCTCTTGAAATTTTTGCAAATTTTTAGCAACGTTCGCACAACTTGGTGTAATCAGCTGCATCTCGATTTACCGTTGTCCAATAATAGCCACATCGAAGTCACTTTTTCACCAAAGTATGCCCTTTGGTGTGATCGCCACAGCTACCTTCATGGATTTCCATGAAGATTTTCCTAGCCTCATCCTTAGTTACAGCCCGAAGCATAGGGTGTGGAGAATCCTATTTTGTATAGCACTCTTTCTTACATCATGAACTGAGATGCACTTTGAAAGAGCTTCTTTCGTTCATTCCTGTTTGTCGAGAAGATTCCCTTAGTAAATAATCCTTGATCAAAGTCATCCACGACTGCTCTTCCTTTGCGATTTTCAAAATCCACTCGATGTCCATTTGATCGATACATAAAGCCTTCAATACCTTTACTAAAAGCAAACCCATCATCTATGCTTCCCCAGAGCTAGCCAATTTAGACAATGAATTAGCCTTTGAATTCTCCACTCTAGGGATATGTGTAATCTTATAATGTTCTATATCATCCAACAGTTCCAATGCTGTCGTCAGGTAAGAACCGAGTCTCGTACCCTTAGCCTGATACTCCTTCCTCACTTAACAAACCACCAATTGGGAATCATTGAATTTATATAACGTCCTTATCTATGGTTCGTTCATTATCCTTAATCCCGTTATTAACACCTCGTGCTCAGCCTCGTTGTTAGTCGTAGGAAGTTCCAACTTCGATGCATAACAATATGACCGTCCTTCTAGAGCTACAGGCACTACTCCTACACCTGAACTATATTCATTTGAAGCTCCATCCACAAACAGCTTCCAATGGGAAAGTGTGACCATATCCTCCTTCTCTTCACCATCTCACGTGGTAAACTTAGTGATGAAGTCTGCAAATGCTTGCTCATTTATTACTTTCCTCGGATGGTATGTAATATCATACTGACTCAACCTATGTTCCACTTCAGCAACCTCCCCGAAGTCTCAGGTCGGTATAGTACCTGCTTCAAGGGCTGATAGGTCAACACTTTAATCAGGTGAGCCTAAAGTATGGTCGTAGCTTTCTCGATGCAATTAATAAGCAATATGCAAGCTTTTTCAACCTTGGGTAGTTCTTTTCAACTGTTCAAAACCACTTGCTAAAATAATAAATTGGCCTTTGAATCCTTGCCTCCTCATGTACTAATGATGCATTTAGTATGCGAATAGACAATGCCAAATATATATCCTCTCCGTCCGATGGTTTGGATCGAGTCGGTGGTGTCTCCATGTGCCTCAACAACTCCTCGAAGGATTTCTAACAATCCTAATTCCATTCAAAATTCTCTTTACCCTTTTTGAGGTCATCGAAGAATGGTATACATTTATCCGTTGCCCTTGAGATGAACCGACTCAAAGCAGCAACTTTCCCATTTAAGCTCTGCAATTTCTTTTTAATGGTTGGGGCCCTTATATTCCTTAAGGCATTAATCTGCTTTGAATTGGATTCAATGCCCATAACATTCACAATAAATCCCAAAAAAATTCCAAATGCGACTTTAAAAGAACATTTCAATGGATTTAACTTAATTCCATACTTTCACAAAACTTCAAACATCTTTGAAAGATCATCCAAGTGATTACACGATAGTCGTGACTTTACAAGCATATCATCCACATATACTTCAATTGTTCGTCTGATTTGGTTCCTGAACATAGAATTTACTAATCTTTGATATGTAGCTCCAACATTTTTCAAACCAAATGGCATTACTGGTTAATAGTATAGTCCTAAATCTATTATAAAGAGGTGTGTTCTTGATCCATCATATGCATCGAATCTAGTTATATCCCGAATAAGCATCCATAAACGAGAGCAACTCATGTCCTACGGTTCCATCAACTAGTTGGCCGATCCTATGCAAGGGAAAGCTATTCTTCAGGCATGCTTTATTCGAATCCGAATAATTAGTAAACGTCCTCTACTTTCCATTCGATTTCCTGACTAACATGGGGTTTGATACCCATTTCGGGGTATAGAGCATCGCATATAAAGCTGTTTTCCATTAGCTTATTCACCACTTCCTTTAATGCAGCAGATCGCTTCGGACCCAGACTATGTCTCTTCTGCTTTACCGATGGAAACCGTAGATCTATGTTCAGTCCATGACATGCTACCTCCGACGATATTGCACACACATCTGAATGAGCCCAAGCGAATATGTTATATTGCGTTGAAGGAAATTAACCAATTCCTTCCTTAGTCCAACACGAACTGGGATCCAACCTTGAGACTCAACGAAGGATCATCCATATCAACTGGAACATCAACCGTTAGTTCGTCTGGTACCACCTGCACTTCTTCTGACTTCTTCTTGGGATCCATAGACTTATCTGGCCTACTATGGTTCCCGAGCCAGAGCTTGGGCTTTAATTTTTATGTTGTTGAATTCTTAATACATAGAGCCTCCTCCACATTCTTACCTTTCTTCTGTCGCTTTGCTTCCCTCATTTCTGCAACATAGCAATCTCTTCTTGCACTATAGTCTCCTTTTATTGATCCAATCCCATTTTCTATGAGGAACTTCATCATCAGGCGCCAAGGAGCCAGAGCTATTCTAAAATCAGCCATGGTCGGTTGGCCCAAAAGACGTTATATGCCGAAAACTCATCCACTATAACAAACGTTTGGATCGGCACAGCCTTACAATCTCCATCACCCAACTCACAAGTAAATCAATCGTCCCCATCGGGATCTTCGCCTTGCTTGTAAATCCATGAATCTTAGTTTTACGGGCCTTGATATCCTTTATGCTAATTTTCATCTAGTCAAATGTTCTCCTAAATAGAATGTTTACAAAACTTCCACTATCCACTAGGACTCGACGTACCGTTGTCAGTCCAATAATAGCCGTTATCACCATGGGGTTGAAAGTTGGCGCTTCGACTCCATCAGCATCCCAATTTCTGAAAACTATATGATCTACGACCATATTTTGTTGCTTAGCCAGGGCTCTATGCTTGATGGCAAGACAACTTTCCTGTAGTGCGTGCTTCAATAAGCTTATGTACCGTTCCATTTCCTTCCATATTTTCTCTACTGGATGAGGTCCTTCTGCTATTGTATTGATAAATAATCTTTTGTCAGTGCACCTAGGCCCTTCTCCATTTGTTCTAGGTTGGTTCCTTTTGGCACTTAGCCCTTGGGGTCTAGCATCTTGTCTACCATCATGCGGATCTCTGACATACACTATAGCGGCTTTTTTTCTTTATCAATTCCTCAACAAAGTATCTTAAGTGTCGACACTCGTTCGTGTTTTGTCCATGAGTTTCATGGAAATGACGGTACTTCCCTGAGCGCCTTTCTGACGCAGCAGCGGATAACTGAAATGGATGTAACGATGAATGTAGCAATCGGTGGATTGAAAAATACCAAACGCCCAAATCCGTTGATCCAAAGATGCCGGATTCTAGCTATCTCAAACACGTTGATCGCGCACGATACCGTGTTTAAAGATCTACGATTCTTCTACGTTGATCTAGCGCACTAGATTCCGTGAATCGGCTTCAGCAGTCGTTGATTCGAGCGCACTCGAATGCCGAAAGTGGAGATAGGAGATCACACTCAACTACCAATTTGAGAAGTGGCACAAAGTACACAAACAAAGTTTTTATTCAAAATCAACTAACTTTACAAATGATACCACCCGCCTATTTATAGGCTTACAACTCACACAACTGAAATCTGGACAACACATAGGTCGTGAACGACCTAAAACCCTGCGACCTAAAAACAGACGACCTAAAAGGAAACAAACAAATACAATACAACATATACGAGTTACAAACACAAGTTACAACACATAAGCGACTCAAGAAATTACACATAACGACCTAACATACACGGCAGCAGCGACCTAACCTCCTCCAGCAACTTAAGGTCTTGCGACCTATTCATGAGCGACCTAAGAACATGTCTTCAGGAAATCTTGCGGCATACACATCAGCGACCTAACATAAGTCGTAACTCGCTTCCGCGACCTAACACAGGTCGTAACTCTTCTCCGCGACCTAACACAGGTCGTAATTCATTCTCGCGACCTAACTTAGGTCGTAGCTCGCAAGGTTGTGTCGTTGAGCGACCTATCTTAGGTTGGAGCGATCCAAAGTAATGAGTTCTGGAATGCTTAACTCGCTAGGCCGTTCCAGCGACATATCCCTCTGATTTAGCTCGCTAGGTCGTTCCAGCGACCTATCCCACAGTTTTAGCTCGTTATTCTTCACCCCGTTAGGTCGCATGCGACTTAACAGTTCGTTAGGTCGCTCGCGACCTAAGACTTCTTCAGATTGCGCTGCATCATCCTCCCCCGGTTGACAAGAATTCGACCTCGAATTTTCACCTTCCTTATCCAAAACAAGTTCATCCCCATGATACGGAATCAAGTATTTGACGTTAAAAACGTCTGAAGTGTGAATATCATCCGGTAATTTCAACTGATACGCATTATCATTGATCTTCTTCAAAATTTCTACTGGACCGATTTTTCGAGCTTTCAACTTGTTGTAAGTTCCCACTGGAAAACGATCTTTTGTCAACACGGCGTAAACCAACTCACCTTCTCTGAAATTCACACTCCTTCTCTTTTTATCTGCCAGTTGTTTATACTTCTCATTTGATGCAAGCAATCGTTCATAAACAGTTCTGTGGCACTCCTGTAACTCAGTCACAAAATCACAAGCATGCTTAACAACTCCCTTCTGATATGGCACCGTCGTCAGATCCAATGGACCCTTCGGACTTGCTGAGTATACAACTTGAAACGGACTGAATCCCGTACTTCGATTGACTGCATGATTATGTGCAAACTCCGCCTGACACAACTTCATATCCTAACTCTTCAAATTATCCTGCACAAGACATCGCAACAAATTTCCCAATGATCTATTCACCACTTCCGTTTGCCCATCTGTCTGCGGATGATAGGCACTACTAAAATTCAGCTTCGTTCCAACCATCTTCCACAAACTTAACCAAAAATGGCTTAGAAATCTAGTATCCCGATCAGAAACAATAGATTCAGGTAGCCCATGTAATCGATACACCTCTTTAAAGAATAACTAAGCAACACGGACTACATCCGCGGTCTTTTTACAAGCTATGAAATGCGCCATCTTGGAAAATCTATCTACCACCACATATATGGAATCATTCCCACGTTGAGTTCTTGGTAACCCCAAAACAAAGTCCATGCTAATATCCATCCACGGTCTATTAGGCACATGTAATGGCATATATAATCCTGCATTCGTCGCTGTCCCTTTGGAAACTTGACAAATATGACATCTCTCCACAAATCTTTCAACTTCTTTTCTCATTGACGGCCAAAAATATGATTGCGAAATTAACTGCAATGTACGATCTCTACCCACATGACCTTCCTCATGCAACTCCTTCACAATCTTCATTCGTAAGCTGCACTCTGGTATACACAATCGATTTCCCTTAAAAAGAAAACCATCCACCAATACAAACTCATTCGTCTTTCCCTCCTTGACTTCATCTACAAACTTCGCAAAGTAAGGATCATCAACAAATAATTCTGGCAACACATCAAACCCTGTCACCTCAACTTTCATTGTAGTCAACAAATGATTCCTTCGACTCAGTGCATCTGCCACTCTATTCGTAATTCCCGACTTATGCTTCACCACAAATGTAAACTGTTGCAGATATGCGATCCACGAAGCATGTCTGGCTGCAATTTTGTCCTGTCCCTGCAAATGTTTCAGTGCTTCATGATCAGTATATAGAGCAAATTCTTTATGGAACAAATAGTGTCTCCAATGTTTTATAGCTTGAACAATAGCATAGAATTCCACATCATAAGTATTATATCTCATCTTGGCTCCCGATAGCTTCTCACTGAAATATGATATAGGACGTCCTTTCTGACTTAACACCCCTCCAATTCCAACCTTCGATGCATCAGTATGTAATTCAAACAAGAACTGAAAATCCGGCAACACTAGAATTGGTGCTGTCGTCAAAAGTTTCTTGATTCTCTCAAAAGCAAATCCCGCTTCCTCTGACCATGAAAACTGCTTCCCCTTCATATAATCAGTAACTGGTGCCATCACGCTACTGAAGTGTGGAATAAATCTTCGATAGAATGATGCTAAACCATGAAAACTTCTGACTTCTGTTATCGTCCTGGGTTGTGGCCAATTTCTGATTGCTTCAACTTTATTCTGATCCACCTGTATACCTCCTTCTGAAATAACATATCCCAAAAATAAAACACTATGCGTCATGAACATGCATTTCTTTGTTGCAGCATAAAATTGTTCATGTCGCAGTATCATCAACACTTCTCTCAAATGTTGCAAGTGTTCTTCTGGGCTTCTACTATATATTAGTATATCATCAAAATACACCACCACGAATTTCCCAATAAATGGTCTAAAGATCTGATTCATCACCCGCATAAATGTACTAGGTGCATTCGAAAGACCAAATGGCATAACCAGCCATTCATATAATCCTTCTCTCGTCTTGAATGTTGTCTTCCATTCGTCCCCAGGTCTAATTCGAATTTGATGATAACCTCTCTTCAAATCAATTTTCGAAAAGATAGTAGCCCCGCTCAACTGATCTAACAAATCATCAAGCCTCGGCATCGGAAATCTGTATCTGACAGTTATTTTATTGAGTGCCCTGCTATTCGTACACATCCTCCACGTTCCATCCTTCTTCGGCACTAACAAAGCTGGAACTGCACAAGGACTTAAACTTGTTTGTACACGCCCTTGCTCAAGCAATTCTTCCACTTGCCTTCTCAACTCATCGTGTTCCTTTGGGCTCATTCTGTAATGTGGTCTATGTGGTAACACAGCTCCTGGAACAAGATCTATTTGGTGTTGTATGTCCCTCAATGGCGGTAACTCTGTTGGTAGCTCTTCAGGAAATACATCTTCAAATTCTTCCAGTACTGGGTTTTCTTCTTCAGGAATTTCAACCACTTCATTACTCTCATGTCCAATCAACAAAAATACTTCAGGCTCCTCTTCTACTTCCTTAACAAACTCCTTCAAAGATAGCAAAGTTTTAAGTTCTTCAATCTCCTCCAACTTGCTTTCTTCTTGTTGTCGCTTCTTAGGAATTAAAGTGATTTTAGTACCTTCAAACATGAAACTATAACTGTTAGTATGACCATCATGTTGCACCGCTCTATCATACTGCCATGGTCTCCCCAACAACAGATGGCATACGTCCATATCCACAACATCACACTAAATTTCATCTTTGTATTTCTTCCCAATTGAAAAATTAACACAAGCTCTCCGACTAACTTTCACCTCCCCACCTTTCCTCAACCAAGCTAACTTGTAAGGCTTCGGATGCTTCTCAGTCTTTAATGCCAACTTCTTCACAGCCTCTGTAGAGATAATGTTATCACAACTTCCTGCATCAATAAAAACTTGCAAACCCTTCCCAAGATAGTGCATGTTGACTGAAAGATGTTACTCCTTAACCAACTTGAATCATCCTCTTGCTTTAGTGTCAAACACGACCTCTTCATCATTAATGAATACCCTTCATCTCCTGACACATTTTCTTCCTCCTCAGTATGTGGTGAATTAGAACATTCAGCTTCTGCATCCTCATCTTCAACCTCAGCAATCATCGCTCGCTTCTTTGGCTTCGGACATTCATTACTTTTGTGGCCAAGCTCTTGACAATTAAAGCACTTGATACTGCTATTGACTTTGAACTTTGCAACTTCAGCAACAACCGGTTTTGCAACAGCCTTTGAAACATTCGCATTGCTACTAGCCCCTTTCATTGGATTGTTGGAATTTGTAAACACACCACCACCTCTCCTACCTTGCTTCTCCCAAGCTAGAGCTTTTTGATGTGCTTCAGCAACAGATCTGGGATCAAACATATTCACCATATCTTGAATCTGCATTCTCAACCCTCCAACAAATCTAGCTGTAAACTATTCCTCTGTCTCCATGATATCATTCCTCGCAATCAATTGATAAAATTCATCTGCATAATCATTCACTGACTTTGTTCCCTGTCTCAGATTCTGCAATCGTTGATACATAAGAGATTGATAATTATACGGCAAGAATGTAGCTTTCATCAACTTCTTCATCTTCTCCCATGACTCAATCTTTGACTTCCCCATTCTCTCCCGTGTTAGTTTAGTTTGCTGCCACCATGCCATAGCTCTTCCTTTCAAACGTGTAGTAACCAACTTAACTCTTCGATGCTCAGGAACCTCCTTAAAGTCAAAAATTTCTTCAACATTAGACAACCAATCAAGGAATTCTTCAGCTTGCATACTACCCTTGAATTCTGGAATTTCACTTTTCATCCCCGACTCCCATCGTCGATCATCTTCAACATCCCGATATGCATTTCGTACTTGGTCTCGATCTCGAGAATGAACACTACATTTACCACCATCTTCATCAAAAACAGATGTACTTCGATAACGATCTCGACCACCCACATCTCTATGATCACGCATATCTCTTCGACTTTGTCTTTCATCATCACGGTATGGTTCATGTTCAAACTCACGTGGAGCTCTTCTCTCTTTATCTCTATACTCATTATGTTCTCTTCTCAATGAAACTGAAGATTCTCTTCTTTCTTGGTAAGATTGCGGCGACACCCTCCTCGCTTCCGTAACCGATGGCGAAACTTTGTTTCCTCCATGGTTCGAGACTGGCGATCTCCTCCTTTGACTTTGATTCATGTCATTCATCAGTTTCTCTAACTTCCCAATGCCTTCATCAAACTTTTCATTGATGCATTGTTCAATTTGCTCGGCTTCTTCTCTTATATACAATGCTTCAACATTCTGATGGCGATTGGCTCTTCTCGGAGCCATGATCGAATCAAACAATCTTCAACAACTTTAACTCTCGGCTTAAACTTCGAATTGAACTTCACACTTCACCTCGGCCTGCACTTAGCTCGCACGGCTCCAATACTTCAAGCAATTCAACTAGCTCGGCCTAACTCAATTGGCTCGGCTTGATCTCTTTAATAAGAATTGGCTCCAAGACTCGGCTTAGCTATGATTGGCTAAGTCTAGCTCTGATACCAAATGACGCAGCAGCGGATAACTGAAATGGATGTAACGATGAATGTAGCAATCGGTGGATTGAAAAATACCAAACGCCCAAATCCGTTGATCCAAAGATGCCGGATTCTAGCTATCTCAAACACGTTGATCACGCACGATACCATGTTTAAAGATCTACGATTCTTCTATGTTGATCTAGCGCACTAGATTCGGTGAATCGGCTTTAGCAGTCGTTGATTCGAGCGCACTCGAATGCCGAAAGTGGAGATAGGAGATCACACTCAACTACCAATTTGAGAAGTGGCACAAAGCACACAAACAAAGTTTTTATTCAAAATCAACTAACTTTACAAATGATACCACCCGCCTATTTATAGGCTTACAACTCACACAACTGAAATCTGGACAACACATAGGTCGTGAACGACCTAAAAACAGACGACCTAAAAGGAAACAAACAAATACAATACAACATATACGAGATACAAACACAAGTTACAACACATAAGCAACTCAAGAAATTACACATAACGACCTAACATACACGGCAGCAGCGACCCAACCTCCTCCAGCGACTTAAGGTCTTGCGACCTATTCATGAGCGACCTAAGAACATGTCTTCAGGAAATCTTGCGGCATACACATCAGCGACCTAACATAAGTCGTAACTCGCTTCCGCAACCTAACACAGGTCGTAACTCTTCTCCGCGAGCTAACACAGGTCGTAATTCATTCCCGCGACCTAACTTAGGTCGTAGCTCGCAAGGTTGTGTCGTTAAGCGACCTATCTTAGGTCGTAGCTCGAAAAGGTCGGAGCGATCCAAAGTAATGAGTTCTGGAATGCTTAACTCGCTAGGTCGTTCCAACGACCTATCCCTCTGATTTAGCTCGCTAGGTCATTCCAGCGACCTATCCCACAGTTTTAGCTCGTTATTCTTCACCCCGTTAGGTCGCATGCGACTTAACAGTTCGTTAGGTTGCTCGCAATCTAAGAATTCTTCAGATTGCACTACATCACTTTCCTTCTTAGTTGCCTCCATTCTAGATGGCCTTTTATATCATTCAGTTCCTTATGTAGCAAGGTATATATTTTCCGACGATCGTTCAAGGGTGTATATAAATCAGGCCTCATATTTCTCTGGCGCTTCTTGTTTTCATTCCGCCTACTACAAGAGTCTTGATTCCTTTTCTTTTGATTATTTGAATTTCCAACATTAACCACTACATTTTCGAAGCTTTCTCCGGCCTATTTAATTGCCATATTACTCTATATTACTTCCTTCGACTGTCCACCATCAGTCTGTCCGACTGGCTAACTTGCTTCCTCCAAACGCAAGAACTGATTGGCCTTCTGGTGGAATTACTCCATAGTCGTTGGTTGTTCCATCTTTAACCATTTACCAAAGTCCGTGTTTGGATGTATACCCCGGACCAAAGCCATAAATACCGAATCCTCCTTCAGATTGCTAACCTCAATAACTACCACATTAAACCGATTCAAGAACCCCTTTAGTGACTCCTTAGGTCCTTGAGATAGGCTTGACAAGTGCATCACATTTTTTGACCATGTAGTATAGGGGCCTAAACTCCTCCATAAATTCCTTAGCCAACTCATCAAACATCGATATAAATTTGGCATGAGCTGGGTGAACCACATTGATGCGACGCCTTCCAAGAAAATAGGAGAACACCTACACCGCACCACATCTGCTGCTCTGACACCATCCATGTGCCATTCATACTTAAATAAGTGCTGCTTGGAATCAGTAGTCCCATCATACGATGACATTGTCGGCATTGTAAACTTCCTGGGATAATCTTTCCTCAGAATGTTCTTCGTGAATGGAGTTCTACTTGGTACTAAACCACAATCCTCGTTCTTCCTACCCTTGCTTTCTTCTACCAACCGTTTGACCATATCTACTATATGCTCCTCGCTAGCATCGTACTCTGAATGTAACAACCAAAATTTTTAATTAATAATTAATTAATGTTAATAATAGTAATTTAATTAATTAAATTTGAATTTGGAGATTTGTTTGATGAATTGATTTTATAAGTATTTAATAAAAGAATTGAAATTGTAAAAAAAATAGGAAATTTAAATTTTAAATAAGTTAAAAATTATGTAAACAATATTTTAAATAGTAATATAGATGAAATATTATGCTATTTAAGTAAAGAACTAAATTTATATATAAATGTGTATTTATTTAAAATTAACATTTAAGAAGAATTTTGTTCATAAATAAAGAAAATATATTGTTTTACATCCTCAGGCCCAAGCCCAATTGCTAGCCCAAAAATCATCTCCAGATCTTTCTACCTTTCTTCCCTCCACTATGATATTCTGGCATATCCACCTCATCACACACATCTTTCTTTCTCTAGAAATACAAACACTAAAGCTATTACAACTTCAAAAATTATAATCAAATTATATAAAGTTTGTAAAATCCTTAAATTTAAGTATGTGCTCCTTAATCTCGTATTGCATCTATGGTTTCAGTTTTGGTTCTTCGGGTGCTTGTTTGGCTTATGCGCTCATTGGTGTGTAGTAGATAACGTGATTTATGGTGAGTTAACCTAACTCATAAATCTTTGTCTAATCTTCAAATTTTTGAAAATATATGATGTTGGGATGAAAAATTTACTTTAATGTTATTGTGTTTTTAAAGCACCTTCCATATTCTCTTGCGTGCAAATTTTTTTCCCAGACCTTCAAAATTTTCTTCCCTGCTTGCGTCTTGAGTGGATATATTTTTATGTTTGTGCATGTAATAATCTGGGCTGTGGTATTTTGTGCTCATGTGCATGTTTTGTGTGTGTGTCCCCTATTCACACGTGTGTGTATAGAGCTAGTGCTTGTGTGAGTTTGAGTGGATCTCTATGTGTATTGTGCAACAAATTGTGCGTGCAGATGTTGGTGTGTGTGTGTGGGTGTTCATGTGTACATTTTATGTGCATGTGTGTTGATCTGAGCATGTATACATGAGCAGGGAAGAGCAAGTTCAGGCTTTAATAATTCATGACTGAAAATCTACATTTACATTTATTGAATTAAACTAGAACAAAGATATTTAAACCTTTATATAGATTATTAGATAACATATGAGAATGTAAAATAATCTAAAGTCAAATTAACTAATAAATTGAGTTTAAATAGCATTATTTAAATGGGAAAATCATGAAATGTTTTATGGTTGAAATTCTGTATTTATTAATGAATATCATAAAGAACCTTAGTATGCAATTCAAGTTTTAAAGGTGTTTAATCGAAAGTGGGTATGCAATAGTGTATGTGTATGTATATATAGATATGTGTGTGTGTGTGTGTGTATATATATATATATGTATGTATATATGTATATATATATTCTAGTTTCAGTAATTTATAATCTGAGATATATTTTTTTATTTCTATTTAAAATAAACCGATCTAAATATACTTAAATCCTAATATATGTCTATTTTGACTTCAAAAATGAATGTGTTTGTATTTATACCTTTGGGTTGCTGTGTGAGTATTTACATATATGCATGTGTTTATAAACTTGTTTTCCAACTGCCATATATTTTAATGCACACACAGAGGGGTACGAGTGAACTGAGCATATGATACGGATTGCTTAGATGTAGAGAAAATGTAGAAGCACAGATAAGATTTAGAAGAAGATAGTAGGAAAGACTGCAGAGAATAGGAAGCTTTGAGATAAATTTTTCTATATCGCTTTCATTTCTCACAAGGTACATATATAGCAGCTGCTTTAACTGTCTGCCTACGTGGCTTCATATTGAGCCATGCACTAAAACAACATTTTTAGCAGGAATCTCTACAGTAACAGAAATTGCAATAAAGTAAAATAAAGAAAAATACATGTCTACCCATTAGTGGTATTTTGTAACAAACTGTAAGCCTTTGTCTCTTGTCCTTTCAGGCCTTGCATGAGTAGTGGTATGCGTATCAGCATATTTTGGTGTTTAGTCTGGGTGCATATTGTTTAATTATATATATGAATGGTGTGTGTATGAGTATTCGAATGAAGGTGAGTTTGCATACTTTCGTGCCCTGCCTTATAGCTGCCATGTTTTGTACATTATGTTTCTGCTTAGGTTTGCATTTCGGGTGTCTTTTGTTTGCTGGTAACCTGATGTGCACTTGAATGCATGAGTAGTGTGTACAGCCTGTATTCATGCGTCTTTAAGCTTGTATTCATGCGTACTTATACCTATAAACATATGTACTTCTATTTCCATTTAGATGAATTAAAATAATCACATCTAATTACATAAATTTTATTCAAGATATTCACATAAAATAATTTAAAATCTTATTATATGATAAAGTGAATTTAATAATAGTAGCTAAATAGAAAGAAATAATGATATATTTCTTAATTAAAATCCTATATTAATCAAAGAATAATATATGAAATTTAATATATTATTTTAATTTTAATGTGTTTCTTGGATATAATAATCTATATGGATTAGGATATCCATAATTAGTTTGAAATGGTAAATATTATAAATGAATGGAATTAATCCTACGTAAAGTTCTAGTTCAATAAATTATTGTTTAGTTATCATAGATGGGAATGAGTTTTCTAATGTTATTAGTAAATATTTGATAATCAGATGATTTTATATAAGGATAAGTAATTAGATATTTATTGTAAATATTAAACTATATCGAAGTTAAATAATTATTTAAGTAATTCTATAATACATGCTCATTATTTAATTCCTAGCATTTATTTGGTAATATAAAAATATAATTGTAAATGTTTTATTATTAAATATTAATCTGTTTATTTTGTATTTGAAGAATTTACTTTTGTAATAGTTTTCTGATCATTCATTTCATGCATATTGAATTGAATCATATGAATGATTCACCGTTGATATGGATTTAATTTGTGTTTTGATATGATACGGTGATGACATCCTTTTGTATGATTTTTTGATATTTCTATTCTGTGTAACAAAAAACTAAAATAAATGGTTTAGTGATACCATCTGGTATGAGACTTTCGATGACACTTTTCTAGGTATTCTTTGGACTCGTTATATAGAATAAAGAAGGGCATGTGTGATGTGTGGGCATTAAATTAATGGACTAGTAACACGGGGTGGTATGGGGTGCCATTGTGTTATTTATTCAGTTATTCTTTGCTTGTGGATGACACTCAATACGGGGTATGTTGTGTATGACTCGCTGCGGTGAGCATGTATGGAGGCTATATGTTAGCCATATAATTTATGTACATTATGTGTCTATCTACCTTTGTCTGGATCCCTTTATGTTTCGAGAGTGAACCAGATTGGCCAGTATCTACCCTGGTGGTCTGATCGAAGTGGTCGCACCCTCGATTGCAACACAATTGTTGTTTATGATATTTAATGCGCATCACGAGATTGGTAGTTGGTTTCCCCTTTGTCGCATAGGCCATACCATAGGGGCACATGTCGGTAGTCATGGCCGAAGCGGCTACACGTTGTTGAGCCTATGGTGGATCATTGTCACGATACGGAGAGAGGAGAGGTAATGGTAACTAATGACTGTATGAGTCGTGTCATATGGACCACGTGTGGCTCCTGGAGCAAGCAGACATGCTGTCAGTTTCCTGTTTGGTTCTGGTGTATGTGTATGCATGTGGGTAGTAGATTGACATATATTATGTATGAATAAGATTATACCTAAGACTGTCTCCAAAGTATGATCAAACCTGTATCCTTCTCAAGCGACGGTCTACTTATTATTGATTTGTTGTATCTAACTCTTAGGACCTTTCAGTCGAGAGTGTCACATCTTGAAATGACCCTATTTATTTCACCTAATTTTTACTAGGATTTTTTTTACATTAATAAATTTCCTAGAGTCATTTAGCCTTTCTATTAAATTATCCAGGATCCTAATTCTTCCACTAATATATTTATATCAGTTCATTAGTAAATATTCACGCACATATGAAGATGTATGTGACCCTCTTGCTTAGATCAGAGTGTTGGTAAGCAAGAGTGCATCCTGATTGAATTTGAGTTTCTAATCAACTAGTACATAGCTCATTTTCCAGGATTTTTATATTTGAGTCAGGGTAATGAATCCCATAATCATATGTAATTTATACTTAGTAATTTTGACCATTCCTATGGTGATTGTCTGTTAGTTTGACATAGCAAAGTGATCTCAGATAATATAGCAAGTCATCCTAATTTTAGTCTAATTTTTTGATATTTGATCAAAACCAGAAAGAAAATGATATACACATTTATCATTTTCAACATGAATGATCTTTATCCCAACTTCTTTTATATTTAAGGCCCAAACAGTTTAGTGATTCTTTCACAATTATATTGTTGTGTTTCCCTGAATCCAATCCATTCCCTAATCCCTGAGTTACCTCAGTTTTGTACTAATTTAAGGGTTGCTTTACTGGATTTAGGAAATCCAGAATTTATGGTCATAAAGCATGGGTGGTGTCTATGTGGTTTGTGTGTATATCAGATGTGTTGGGCTATCTGAACTAAGAATGCTACTCAAAAATACAAGTGAATTGCTTAAATAATTGGTCTTGTCTTTATACATGCATTTGCAAAGAAAGCTTTAGATTTTATAAAGTGCATTTTTCTTCCTTTAAACTCAAAAACTCTGGTCATCTTGATCAACCCAGACCTCACTATTTTTGAAGTGGGTTAACCTTATGACTAGATCATCTAAACATTAGTGCCTGGCTATTGCAATGTGAATTCAGATACAAGATACTTGAAAAATCTCTTAGAACATGTACACCTCTTTATATAATGCACAAATATATATATATATATATATATATATATATATATACATATATATATATATATTTCCTTTTATCAAAACACTTCTGCATATTGTTACTAAATTCTTGTAATATTACTTCTAGCTAAAATTCAGATTTTTAACCTTCAAACTCAAAGTTTTTAAATAACTTGAAATTAACTAATACAGTATATGTATATACATATCCATTTCTCAAATACAGGCATATATCATCTACAGATTTCCACCATAATACTCCAATATATTTTCTTGCATAGATTCAACTAAGTCTTTGGTTTATCCCAAACTTAATACATTACCAGATTCAATTAAAACAACTAAATAAAATCCAAACATTCAAGATCATTACATAACAACTAAAGAAGAACTATAAAAACTTCCCAGATTACATGCAAATAATTCATTCTAAGTTCTTATTTAATTCTAATTTAGCATGCTTATCCAATCATTCTCATTAGCCATAGCAGCTTCCTATTTAGAACCAGCATTCCCTGAAAGAGCATTAGAGGCTGCCCCATTTTAAATGAGACACCCCAGATGCCATAAGAAAACAAGGGCCAGATACAAGATCTGGTATGAGCAATATCAAAAATTCCATGATATTAAGTAGATAAGTGAGACATAAGCATTTTGTATGGGTTGGCATAATTTCTTTAATCAATTTGCCTGACTTGTTTCCGAAATATTGTGCATATATGATCAGTATTAAAACTAATTATGTACACACTTTCAACTATGCAAACATACATATCAAACAGAGATACTCAGGAACTATCATGGCTCCAGTCTAACCAACCTAGGAATAACTCAAGTTCCTACTTTATCAATTTAGGGTTGCATTTACCAAATTTCTTCCTAGCCTCATCTGCCATAAGGAATCACGGGGACACATTGCAATAAAATAATTCACAATATTGCACAAAGATCTCAGGGCTTAAACAAACCATGTGCCAACTTGCATACTTTAAATACAACAAGCATTCCAGCAGTCTTCTTGGCTCACAATCCTTATCATGTTTGATCCTATCATGAGATAGCTAGGTGACTGAATCACAATATACATGAAACATTACATAAAGCTTACAAGCATAATTCAAGAACCAGCTAACATTCATGTCCAGGGAAATCATATTTTCAAATATTCTGGCTTAAAGAAAATACAAGAATATTTACAACTGGGAATAAAGACTAGGCATGTGGGTTATTATTGTTTCATAAGCAACCATGTTTGAACTAAATTCAAGATCTAGCTTAAACAAGATTTCTGGCTCATGGTTTTCTATTTGATCAAGGGTTCAGCACTTTGGATATTTCCATTGCAATTTTGAATCTTTCATTTGAGCCTCAGCACTTACACAAGTGTAATGCAACTCATATATATATATTTTGATTTCTATATTTTTCATGCCATATCTAAACCAGTTACAAGTATTCTCTATTTACTTTCATGATTCATACTTTAACATTTCTGGGTGTAACCAAACAGAGCAAAATACTCAACCATCAAAGCAATCAAAAGCATTCATAAACACCCATTAAAGCATCCACTAAAACCATAGTAATAAAATCAGAAATATGTAGAAAAATAACATAAACTTGGCTGCCTCATAACAGGACTTAATGCCATGGGTTTAGTGAGATTACTCACAGAAAAATGCTTCTCTTGCCTAATCCAGAAAAGAAACCTTTTAAAACTTGCCTTTCTGCTTACAAATATTTTTCTTCTTTGTTTTCTTAAATGTCTCGGGTAGAAAATGATTTTTCTGGTTTATACTTGGATTTATAAGAGAGGTTTTTCTAGGGTTTTATCATTGTAAAATCCCATTCCTACCCTGGCCAAGACTCATGCATTTTGCATTTCAGATTTGCTTATTTTTCACCCTTAATACCCCGGCCATATGTGATGCTTATCTCCCCTTTTTTACTTTTCCAGAATATATCATATTCTTATCAAGTCATGATAATTATGTGACATTGTCACTTGTTTATTTTCTAAAAATCCTCCTTTCTATTTTCTGCCTAAAGCAATTGTTTTGCTTGCAATTTGTCTTTTGCTATTTTAGTGTTACACTTTCCCTTGCTTATTTCTTTTTAATACTTTCAGTACTTACAGAAATGTACATATGCATACATATCTTATCTAGGCTTATTTAACTCCTCCTTAATTTCAGAAAGACATGCAAATATACGTGCATACAGGTTTCAAATCCTTATAACATTTTTTTTCTGGGTTTTCAGTAAGATCTGTTTACTGATTCAAAACAAAACTTACTTTTTCTTATTTTCTGGGATAATTTATATAATTCCAGAAATCAAATATCCATATTTGGTTTAATAATTTTCATCACAAAATGATGTTTGTAATGTTTTTTAATTCTTGTTTTAATTTCAGGAAATTTGGAATTCTTCCTTGTGCCATATCAGTGTGCACGTGCACACATGCACACACACTTGCACCCAATTAATTCCATATATTACTATACAAATAAATTCATATATTTTCAAAATTCAACCAAAATAAGATTCCATGAATTTCTGGGGCATTACACATCTCCAAGGGCTGTGGGTCGAGATATATGATTTTGCACATTGCGACATTATTATGAGCTGGCTTAAATCTTTCTTATTGATTTCTATTGATTTGATATTGGTATTTATATATGAGATTGAGAGAGATAGTGGGTATTGCTTCATTACTGCCCGACTTCACTTGAGGATGTCTCATTATGGATGATTTTGGATCTGACGTTGATTTTTAGATATGTATGATTTACCCATTTGTATTGATTCTATGATTTTATGATTCGATGTACTTCTATATGGGTGAAGACATCTTTTGATATTAGTGTTGATTGCTCCATATAGAATCGAGTTATTTAAGAGGCGAGATGCCTTGATAAATATCTATAGTATTATATTGATATTTCAGACATACATTTCTATACTTATTTATCTATCCTGACATGCTGGTTGATGATTTATGTATCCTTTATTGTGATATTATATTGTTATTCCTGTATGTTATTACCCTTCATTATAGTTATTTGATTATACATAGTCTGACCCGTGTATTATTTTATAATGCTCGCGCCAGTCTGAGACATTTCAGGTACAGGGACAACTTGACCAGCATTGGTTTTAGTGGGCATAGAGAAGACATACTAGGATATTGTATGATATTTAAAGACATTGATTCATTGTATACTTTGTGACTAAGTTGTATAATGATTATTCATCATATCATACTGAGATAGTTAATATTAGAAATGTATTATATCTTATTGTATTATATATATTATATATTTATTGTTGCGATTGACTCTATGTATTCTTTAATTTGTTGTATATTATGTATTGTTCTATCCTGGAGGAATATGTATTTATTTCTTTGTATTGATACTGTGTATGTATATGTGAGTTATATATTTGATATTTTAATACGTACCAGTGTTAGTCCAAAGGAATATTCACGTATGTACCTTATATAGCCTCGTTCTTTGTATTATCTGACAGTATTACTCTATAATACTCTTGGATAATATGGATATAGGGATGGGGTGTTACACTGAAGGTCAACTATCAGGGGCAACACCATGTGATTGGCTGTGCAAATGATTTCGATTGCCCGCTGACGTCTAGGTTCTCCAGTCTCTAGGAGAACCACCCCTCAAGTTTTCCGTTGACGTCCAGTTGGTTCCATTGCGGTCGTTTGAACTCTAATATCACGATCAGTAATATCAAGCTCATAACCATTACCGACATGTTGTAAATAATCCTCCAAATCAGATAATTCCACGACCTCAGCTCCCTATCACTCAGTCTTCCTAGATTCTTTTCAGTACCAATCTAATTCTGATCGGTACTGAGTTGATTCTTTCTACGAGAACGCTCTGACTTCCTCCAACGGCTCCTTTTGCAGCTCCAATAGTCCTTTCCTTCTGTTTTGTTTGCCATCCCACATATTTTGATCAGAAATAGATGAGTTCTCCTCCTTAAATCCAGCAGGTGAAATCTCCCTCCTGCTGCTTCTAACTCTTTGGGGCTGTTGGGTCAGCAGTGTTATGCTAGCATCCATCTTTTCCATTAGAGCTTTCTGACTGTCACCCATTTTCTAATTCAAAGCTTGCATCATTTTGTCAAATTCCACTCTAGTAACCATCTCCTAAGGAGCAGATGGTCCTTGCAATACATGTTGGTTGCTATCCTTCATTTGATGAGTATTTCCTATATCTCCAGCCATTGCTTCTGATGATCGTCCTGATCTCCTAGGGGTCATTGCTTCCATTATGCTAATTCTTTCAAATTCATTAAAATAGATCTTCTAGTTTTAACCCCTGCATGCTCTAATCCAAAATAGAAAGCTAGATTTATGCTCGAGAATCTTCTTTCTTAGTGAAAGCACGAAAATGTTTACACCAAAAGTGGCAAAACACCCAGAGTCCTGTACAATAATAGAGATCTAGCAGAGAGTATATGGAAAACAGTAAGATTGTTGATTGTTATGTTTTATGGTATAATATACTATTGATTGTTGTATATTCATGTTGGTTTGATAATCATAACTGGATTTGGTTGAAAATGATGATGTTTTGAGTGTATGCTTATGTGTTTGGATGGAATATGAATTTGTGAATGTAAGTTAATTGGTAGTAAGGTTGAAAGTGGTGAACTTGCTTATGGTTTGATATATGGCTTGTATGTTATGGAATGTACTTGTGATGCACATGTTAGAAAGTTATCACCTTTAATTATTAAAATGACATTAGATCTTTGGGAAAATCAAAAGGAGTTTACTAGTTTGTTTACTAAAATTTCAAAGTTAAACTTTATTTTGATTTCAAACTATCTTACCCTTGTTTAGTTTAACACTTTTGTTTTAGAAAAGTTAGTAAACTTTAAAGTGTTAAGTTTCAGAGGAAGTTAAAAGAAAGTTTAAAATTTCGAGTATCCATAGCGATAGTCGCTATGGATACCGTTTGCTTAAAAAGCCCGAGTTTTGGAAACTAAGTTTTTATACTCGAGATTGTTTTGTAAATGTTTTATAAACATAAAAATGATGCTTAAAAAGGTTAATTAAAGTTTTATTAATTAATTTTAATCAATTAAGTTTTTAAAAATTAATAAACAAATTAAGTATTAAACATGGTTTATTAATTTTAATTAACTCAAGATTAATTACTAATTAATTATCTTTTAAAGGTAATATTATTTTTAATTAATTACTAAGATTAATTTTTAATTAATTATGAGCTAAGTACATTATTTATTTTCTATCTTATTTAATATTAATTAAATACTGGATTAATTATTAATTAATTATTAAAAAATGTTAATTATTTTAGTTTTAATTTAAGTAATAGTTTAATTTAAATTAATTATTTATTAAAGGTTTAATTTATTATTCAAGTTTTAATTAAAGATTGTTTAATTAATTAATCAAGATTAATTAATATTTAATTATTAATGAAGGCTTAAATTATTATTAATGATTAATAAACGATTGATTAGGGTTTAATTATTTATTTAATAGTTAGTTATTATTGAATTATTCATTTATGGGTTAATTATTTCTTAATTATTAATTAAATTAGATTAAGATTTAACTAATTTTAATTATAGTTTAATAATAGTTTAACAGGTAATTAATTATTTAAAAAGAGTGTTTTAAGTTTCAAATCCTTTATTTTCCAAGAATCAAATTGTTTAAAGGTACTTCATTTTCAAAGATGGGTTTGAAAACAAGGAATTCAAATGTCGATGCCCTTAAGTAGATAAATAACTGTGAATGAGCTATAATGTGTTAGTTTGTGTTGTATGGACATCTATTAGCAAAATAAAACACCATTCTGCTAAAATGTATATTGTTGCTTGTGTGGACATATGTTTAACATAATAAATTCACATCCCGCTAGAAGTGGTGAATTGTTTGGACATCTATTTAGCAGGACAAATCACCATCCTGCTATTATGTTATTTGGATATGTATATGCTAGTGTTTATTTTCACATGCATTCTATGTTTGGATAAGAATTGAATTTACATACACATGTGTCCTATGTAAATAATTGTTAAGTGAATTGGAATTCAAATTGAAATTAAATGGTAACTAAATTAGTGCCATTGGGATTGCTAAGCCTCCTTTTGAATTATCTTAAAGTTATGATTTTGAATTAACTTTAATTCTTCAATCAAATTTAGGTTAAGTGTTTATAAATGATTTCCATGTTATTTAATTATTTAACAAAAGTATTTACAAATAATAACTTGTTTTTAAAAGAGGTTTAGAAAATAAAAAGGTTTATCCAAAGTGATTTTTAAAGGGATGTTTTGCAAATGATCTTTTGTAAAAGAATTTCATTTAAGAAGATTTAAAAAAGGATTTTTAAAAATCAGAAAGTGTTTTATAAATTGATTTTGAAGATTTGTAAAGGTATTTTAAAATGTGAAGTGTTTCAAAAAGAATTTTTATAAAGGATAAATGGTTTGGTTTTATAGCAAGTAATGTTTTAAAAAAGGGAATTTGAAGAAGGAAACTGGCCAATTTTTTTGATAATATACTAATATGGTTGAGATAAGTATAAAAATGATTTCCAAGTATAAAGGGATGTAAGGGGTATGGGAATAGTGTCTTTGAGAAAATCCTTTGATCAATTTTTATTAAGTGATTTTAATTAATTAAAGATTAATTAATAAAGGCTTAGTAGATCCCATATAGAATGAAATCGATGATTTAATGGTTGTTTAGTTGATAGTTAAATAACCGACTATCAAATCTGGACCAAAATGTAACTTTGGAAATATCTAGAAGAAACACTTGAGTTATATGGCACATTCATCACCATTGATGTTTTACTGTGCATATAAATCTCGTTTCATTCTTCTAGGACAAATGATAAGGAAATCCGTTTATTCAACGGCTAGGAGGTGAACTATGCTCTTATCTTTTGTCTGCTTATTTCCTAAAGAATCGGGGTTGAGTTTACTGGAAATTATCGATAGTTGTTTCGAAGAGACCGGGATCAGATATGTTATATGAAAACCACTTCGACCCAACTCAAATGTTTCGAACTGAAAACATCTTGAAGAGTATGGAATCAAAGACGGAGTTTTGAAGTGCAAGGGCTATTTTCTATTAAACTTGGGGCAGGATTCCCCGTAATGGACGTAATAGAATTAGTGTCTTCAGTTTTGTTTAGTCCCAGAACGACTTGTATAGATGAATGCTAGCATTGCATTGACGCTTGGAGGGCAGTGTTAGCATTCCAAGTGAGTTTTCTATTAAAAAGGTAAAGACATGACCTCATAAGCCTTATAACTCGGAGAAATGGCAAAAACAGTGCCTGCAGGAGAGCCATATGGTTAGCTACCATCAAGAACCATCATTCCATTCTAGATTGTCCATTTCAGAGTTGGTTTGCCGCAAGCACCGGGGTAGTAGAAGGCCTTGGTGTCAAAAAGGGGTGAGGTAATCTCGCTTGTCATGTGAAAAGGGCAGGCCAGTTCTGTGGAACAGGGGTACAAGAAGTTCTTGTCAGACCCCAAGTATATTTTCTAAGGGTGTATCATTGGAAGGTAGTCCTTACCTTGCCATAGTGTGGAATCCAATCTCCAATACAAGCCATTACTATTTTAATTGTACCCAACTATGTTTGAATGTGAGATGCAAGCATTTCAGCTATTTTATATATTTACTTTGAACCCTTATACATTATCATAATATCATTGGATTTTATACAAAAGTGTTTTGGTTATTGTAAGGTAAAAACCTGTCTGTGTTTATGTGCGGTGTGGTCTTACGAGATACCCTTGATTTTAAAAGAGTTTTTAAAGTAATAATTCGGTTGTTCTGAGTTTACTCACACCAGTCCCATGTCTGACCCGAAGTATTATTTTCTTTTCCTAAAACTCTTGGGTGCTCAAATTTGTATGGGCAGCCAAGTAGTTCAGGTTTCCACAGATGCATTTTGGAGGAGCTTGGAGAACGAGGCTTAATCAATAGCTAGTTACTATTTTGTTTCCACTGTACTATATGTGTATCGTATCAGTTAGGTAGGGACAGGCTGTTATAACTGCCTATGGTAGAATCAGTATTAGTATGACTCTGATGTAACTTTTTGGAAATGACTTTGTAAAGTATTATCTTGAAAATATATCTTATTCCGTTTCGTTGTGAGATTCTGTGATTGTTTTAGTTTCTTCTTATCTTATATCTTCTTTCTTTCCCCTAATAATCTACCTTTTCGGCACTTGGTTATTCGGCACGTGAATACCAGGGACGTATTAGTGTCGACTTCTAGGGTTCAAAAGGCGGGTTGTTACATTGCATAGTGGCGCTTTTATCACACGAACAATATAATCATGATACTTCTATCAAGGGAACAATATAAAGTCCTCGAATCATTTTGCAGTAGTAGTTGGGAGATTTTTTTTAGTTCTTTGTCCACATACGACAAAGTTAGGTGGGAAAGAAAGTTGGCTAAGGAAAAATTTAATGGGAAAGAAGCAGCACAGACGATGACTAATAGGGTGGGGAGGTGTCTAGAAGGTGGTCCTCGGTTATGTCGGATGACTTGCCAGCATCGATCATCTTTGAGGAAGATACAAACAGAATTCCAAACAGGGACAGTGAGACAAACAAGCTTTGGGAGTGAGGCTTATTTTGACAAATGAGCAATTGGGTTATATATGATCTTGGTTGGAACCTTTTAAGCTACCCATGGATATTGGACTTCAAATGTGCTAGGCCCGGTTTGTATTTTATGAAAAAAATAAGCAAAATCTTCCTTTTCAAACATTAAGTAACAAGTTAATTATAAAACGTCTTTAAATCCAATATTAAATTTTATTTTCAATTACTTAATTATCAACTTTAACTAATTTTCTAAGTGTCCATACACACTTTTTTAATTAAAACCTTTCTTGAATAATCATATCAAATTGACTTAATAAATTTATTACTTAAATTAAATTAAATTTTTTGTTTGTCTTTATTATATACTCCAAAATATTGGTCGTTGTTGTCTTCCCTCCTTACTTGAATTTCATCTCCAAAATTTTGGTAAAGTACTTTAACCATCCTCAAAACATGCATACACAAGTACATGCAACATTCTAGCACAACCATGAGTGTAAACATCATGTGTATTACATTAGCATAACCATTTATGTAAATCATCATAAGTATCATAATAACACAACCACTAATACAACTACACAAATAAAAATGACTATTACACTACATGTACATAATATCCAAGGTAACTGATGTGCATGTAAATGTGCATATTTTTACTTCCATATTTAATCTAATTTAATTAAATAAATGAGCATATATGGTATTTTAACATGTTTAAACCAAAATTTCAAATGTTATCAAATCATCATTTATTCATCTTCACATAGGGGCAAAATAGTCATTTTTGTATGTGAATAATTTGAGAATATTTATTTGCACATTTTATTTTTATTTGTAGGAAAATTGGATGGAAATATGAAGAGGCTTTCATGTATTCATGCATGTACAAGGAAAGACAAGCAAACGAAGATAGAAATAAATCAATTCATGCAACATGGAGGACCCTACCTACCCACTTATCATGATCTTCAATTAGGAGCTAATGCATATGTTAGTGGAGATTAAAAGCATATGCACATTTAATGGTGGATTAATTACTTTGCTAATGATAACTTGGTGGCCACACTTCCTTAAGGGCAATTTGGGAGTCCCCTATAATATGCATTAGGGTTTTAGACATGTATAAATAGCCTTTATGTTTCATGTAATGAAGCTCTTAGCACCACCTTGTAGTTATTTTAGTGGTAGCCACAAAAATAAACATAAACTCTCTTTCTCTTTTTAATGGCTTCTTAGCCTTTTCTTATCTCATTTTCTTATGCAATCTAATTTCATGCTCTTTTAATTATTGTTCTAACTTTATGCAATTAGTGTAGTTTTTATTTCATGCAAGTAGATTAGCTTTTATTTTATTTTAATTAGCTCTTTTCTTACTTTGCTTGCATTTTCTTATTGATTATGTTTATGTTGCAATCTACATTTGTTGAAATGATAACAAATATGAGAAGCTAAACCTCTTCAATTTAGGGGTAATGAAGCTCTCTGAATCATGTAGATTAAACATATTTGTTAATTGATGATCTTTTTTTGTGCTTAATGGAACGTTTTGATGTGGTAAAATTTTGTTGTTTTAACTTTGAATTTGATAGCCTATGTTGTTGACACCAAGTAGGCTATGCTTAAACAAATATAAACTCAAATTACCTCTTTATCTACATATAATTATGGTAATGAAGTGGAGTTTAGAATCAAAATTTGATGGTCTATATTATTAATCAATAGTAAATAGACCATGCTTAGAATAGATTTTATTTTCAATTTCATTATCATTTTCATGAGTGTTAACAAGTGGTTTAGTAGGTGTGTTATAGTTTAATGGTTTATGTTGGGCTAATTAATAGCACAAATAGGCCATACTTATGATAAACACATCAACTGAATTCACTAATGACCAAAAAAGAGAGATCGTAATTTCATTATGTTGATTTATGTGATCATAGGAAGGGAATTGCCTCTAAATTGTCTCTTTTATCATATATTTTTATTCACTTTCTTTTGTTAGTTTTTTTACCTTTTTTTAGCTTAAATAACTTCTAACTCTTGGTTAATTTGATTGAGTAGAATTTTAAATCACTTCAATTCCCTGCCGGTCGACCCGTACTCGCCACGTAGTAAAATTGTACGTCGTGCGCTTGCGGTTATTTTTACTATAATTTTTTGGCGATTTTCTAATTCAATAGGAAATTAGTTGATTCAACAAGTTTTTGACCCCGTTGCTAGGGAATTAATTTGATGTTATTTCTATTCTTCGAATTATTTTCGTTTGATTTTATTGTGTGTTAGTTTTGTGTGTTAATTTGCATCTTAAAAAAAATTTGTGTTGTGTGTTTGTGTGATTTTTGTTTTCATTTTAATCTGTGTGCTTGTTGTTTTTTCTAGTTGCATTTGCATATTTAAAAAAAATATACACAATTTCATTTGAAAAGGAAAAAAAAGAAATTTAATATTACATTTCATTTTCATACATTTGCACTATTACATTACCGTTACAATTTGCACTGTTGTTTACATTTCACTGTGCACATTACTACACATACATTTTACATTGCCATAACTGTTAAATTCACTTCCATTTAACTGTGCCTCCGTCCCACTTCAAACAGTCTGCCTCAGACAGTCACAGCCATACTCCCACCCACTACTCTAAAAACAATGCACCTACATACGGTGCATCCCCACTGTTTTACATTCACTGTCAAGCAGCACACAAACTACACCCACCATTGCCTCCCTGTGCATATCTGCAGCTGCCACCTGAAATACTCTCTCAAACAACCTGCCATTGCTTCCCCTCCCACCTAACTGCAACTTCATCACACCCTTGTTCAAACCCTGTCAAACAACCACTACCACATTCAACTGACTGCCAACAACATTACCCTTTCATCCACCATCAACTACTTCAGCAAACAATATCACTCCTACCCAACTTCATCACAATTCACACAACCATCTCAAATCACTTACCACTACCGTTACAACCTGATTACCTCACTGTTGCTTCTGACATATCCACATATTTCACTGCACATCATTCTCCTTCATCACAAAAACTTCAACTACATATACTTACTGCCTTCCTTGCTCAACATTCATACCCTCATATGACTTCTTCATTCATTCAAAACTGTGCTTATCTCCTACATATTCTCTACATACCATCCTCCTCAACATTCATTCAAAACTGTGCTTATCTCAAACCTCCTTGCTTACAACCTTCATCAACTGCTTCATACATCAAACCATCTCCTCAATCACAAAACTTCATCTCCACCGCCTTAACTTCACATTACTACTCACTGCTGTGCACAACACTTCATACTGCTATTTACATCAACCATTTACACCTACGCTGCAACTACAACCTAACATCACCTCCCTCCACAGCAAACACTACCTGTCATAAACTGCTACCACAAACATCATCCACACTTCCACACTGACTGCGCACATCCATAACAACCATACTTCAACTATTCATACAACATCACACTTCACCAGTCATACATCTGCTACTTCATTTCTAACCCCCCTCAACTTCCACAAACAAATCACCATCCCACACTGCTGTCTCCATACATATCCAGTCACCACCTCAACATCCATTGCTCTGCCTCGAATACACCATCAAATACCCCTAACCTACCAGACCATCGTTGTGCCACTTCCAAAGACCACTGCTTCAACCATAACCACATACAACAGTGCAATCCTTTACAAAACTGCCACCATACTTCACTTCACCTCACAAAACATCAGCAACCATCCCTGACCATCCTTCAACTTCACTAATCAAACCAAAAACCTGCCTCTGACCATATCTGCACATCACCTATGCATCACTATATCACATACACTCTGCCTCCTCACCACAGTGCTACACCACACATTCACCATATCATACCTTCCATATACATACTGCACATTCACATACCAAACCACCTGCAGCCATCATAACTGTCAGCAATCCACATCCATACATTGCTGCTAACATATTTACATCCACATCCCACCCTCTCTGTCTAAACCATATCTCTGTTTCAAGACATTCATTCATCTGCATCACCACTGTTCACAGTGCTGCCTCCCTCCTCCAATCATCAATCCACTTTACTTCACTGCCTGTTCCACCTCTGTGCACATACTGTGCACATACTAACCAAAAAAAAACAACCCACTACCTTCATCTTCATTCAACCAACCTACATTGCTATATCCCCTCTATGCAAAAGGACCAACCATAACAAAACTGCATATCACCACTACAACTCCCCCTTGCTCCTCATATTCACTACCTCCCTTCACACTTTCCTGAACCAGTCACCTTCTTCCTTCATCCACCGTCGCCATCATATATCTCCTCGAACAAAAAAAAACTACTGCACTTCCACAATTGCAAACGTAACCAACCGCGAACACCTCGAATGCTACCCGAACTTCAACATACTCATCACCGCGACCTTCCACTACAATGCCTCATCCACGACTCCGCAACCACGTCATGATTTCAACATACCTGATTAACAACCTCTACCCAATTCAATTCGCTACTTCACCCTTTTCCTTTTTGATTTTGATTTTGGAAATTAGGTGTGAATTGTGAATTCGTGATTTTGGAAATTTGGTTAAGTAAATGGCGAATTGATTTTTTTGTTTCTGGGATATATTGTGTAGTAGGTGATTTTAATTGGGCCAGGCCGGTGAAGTTAAAACAAAATATAACAAACAAGCAAGCAAAAATTTCCATTTAATTATTTTATTTGCATTTAGTTTCTTCTTTCATAGAAATACAAAAATAAAGAATAGAAAATTTCCATTTAAGTTTTCTTTTCTTAAAACTTTTTGGTTAAGTTTTCCTTTTATTTTGTTTAGTTTCTTTTGCCTTTTGTGTTTGCCTAAAAAAACAATTGTATATATCTTGTTTGAAATTTCAGGTTGCAAAGCAGAATATCAAAAAGAAGTAGTGCTTGCTAAAAATAATTTCTCTGCTTGCTTGCTTTATAAAAAAAATCGCCGCTTAAAAATAAATTTGCTAATAATTATGCACGCTCTGGTATCGTGCTCTTGTCTCTTGTTTATATTTGCTTTGCATTGTTGGTTGCTTGCATTTAAAAAAAAATTCAAAAATATATTTCATTCATAGTTGTATTATTAATACATTTTTAATTTTAGTTTTGCATTTTATCTTAGAACTTGACTAATAATAACGGTTAGACATTTGGACTTCAGGGAGTCACGAGCTCACTTAGGGCTTAATTGTATCTTGACAAGTTGTCTTCTTTGAACAATTTATATTCTTGGTGTCTACGGTAGAGAAATAATCAGTTATAAATATTATGGTGATTCATAAATATTATACTGATTGTTTCTCTGAAGGTACTTAAACCTTCGGTTGCATTGCTATGGTGATCCGTGGTGCACCGATAAATCCTGTCCGTTACCTGGCTAAGAAATATCTTGTTGATTTAAGACAAAGTGCGAGTATACAATTTTGAGTTAGGAGCTACTTAGGACAAAAAATTTGTAATTAAGTCCTTTCATTCATTTAGTTGCATTAGTTCATACATATTTAAAAAAAAAATTCAAAATCCAAAACTAAAAAAAATTTGTAAATTTTCCTTAACTTAGTTATTAAATCTTTTCCTTTGAAAATTTCAATCAAAATCAAAAATCCAAAAAAAAAATTAAGTTAGTTTTTTTTAGAAAAGAAAAATTCAGGAAAAAAAATTAATAATCTTTTCAAAACAAAATTGGAAATCCAAAAAACAAAACAAAAATTAAATATTCCTTTTTAAAAAATAAATTATCTTTGGTAAATAATTTTCCTTTAAAAAAATCCAAAATAAAAAAAACACATTCTTGAAAATGTCCGAATTTTCTTACTCGCAAGAGTTTTACAATAGTTGTCATAATCAATATGATCCATATAATTTCACACCAAATTCTTATGGATATTTTAAGGACAACTATTGTACAAACAATTCGAATTTTGCACCACAAAATTTTCAAAATGATGACCAACCCTCAGATCTTGAAAGGAGTATTGAAACGATTTGGTCTTTACTTAAAAACGAAATCAAATGATAGATAATTTGAGTAATCTGTGCAATAACTCAAGTCAACGATTTCAAAATAATCAAAATTTAAATTCACTTCAAAATTCAAATGATTTTGATTATAACTCATGCCAATACAATGTCGAACTTCAAAATGCATTTCAAAATCAAAATGAAAATGGAAACAACTGTTTAAATGATTTTGGCAATGGGAATAATCTCGATTATGGTGCAATTAACAATTTTTACTCTCAAAAATTCCAAATTGAAAATTCTCAAGTTAATAATTATGAATTTGATTTTGTCGGGTAAATGGAAGAAATTCAAAAAGATCACACGGACTTGTTGTTTGAAACATGATGAAACTACGTGAGAAACAAAATCAACTTCCAACCTGTGACGAGTCAAGATATAATCCACCTTTTACCTAAATTGACGATTTTCAAATAACAACTTTTGAAATTGAAAATGGCAATCTTAATGAAGTTGTTGAAAATGCGGTAATTGAGTTGGATTTCAATTCTTTTGAGAGTGTGGAACCAAATTTAACAGTCGATCTTCCTTTTTTGGATTTTGAAAAATTGAATACAACAACTTTGGATTTTTAACATGATATATGCAATGAAGTTGTGAATAATTCAACAAAGGAAGACGAATTTAGTGAACACAATTTTTTTGGATTTTTTGAAGATGAGTTGTTGAATTCTGAAGAGATAGACTTAAATCACCATTTTGATTTAAAATCAATAATTTTGAAGAATTTGTCAATGATGAGCTTGACTTTCAAATTGGTGAAAATAAACATGAACTTCAACCAATTGTTCTATCGACCCAAAAATCATTGAAAATAAAACAACTCATATGATATTTAATAAAACGACGTTCGTTTTTCCAAATCAACATTCAACTTTGAAATCGTTTATGGTTTGGTTTTCTGTGCTTAAGCTATCTCTCTCATACTTGACGTGACAAATGAATTGGTCTTTGGAAGACCATTTCATTTATTCTTTAACGGTATATTTTCTAATGTCGTGTAAATAATAATCTTTTCATTTTCATGTAAATATAGGTCATATTTTTGTTTTTATTTTTATTTTCACCTTTCACTTCGGTTGACTGTGGGGACAGAGTCGAAATCATGTGGGGGGGAGTCTCATGTTCACTTTGGTATTTTGATTTATTTTTGAAGAAACACTATAGGATAACTATAGGTTTTTGGTTATTAAATTAAAATTTTTAAAAATTTATTTGTCTTAATAAAAATAAAGTTTGATTACAAGCAACGATGGTTTAACTAGTATATCGGAAGATTCATGGGTGTTAATTATGAAGTATATCCTAAGTAAAATCTTTATTTAATGAGTGGTTGATTTAAAGTAAAGGCTATAACATTTTTGATCTTCTAAGTTAAGTGGTGCTAAGATGATTTTTCAAAACTCTCTCTTCATATTAAAAATAATAATTATTGTTGTATATATGTATATATTTTATTAACACCTAGAGTCATGTGTTCACACGCAAGTGTGTACACTCGCTGAAACACCCCCACACCCTTAATATACCCAAAAGGGCACATTAAAAGACGTGGTGCGTTGTAGGTATAACTAGGACTAACAGAGACTAAGACCCACAAGACAAAAATAGGCAAAAACAGTAGAAACTAAATAATTATTAATTAAAACAAAGCCTTAAAATTAATTCATTAATAAGTCAAAAGCCAAATACAACATTCAAAACTCATAGTGTCTTATGAAATAAATCTTCATAGTCTCAAAATCAGAGTATGTAATATCCCTTATAAATAAACCAGTGCATACAAGAACAACAACTGAAAATAAAAGAAGTACATTGAAGAAATCTCCTTCAAGAAGAACTCCAAGCTGCAGCAATCTACTAGCTTCTTCCTTGATTGCCTAAGGGGGAAAAGGGGGAAATAGAGGAGTGGGTTAGACCAAAAGTCTGGTGAATGATAGTAATTACTAGAGTCTTTAAGCAAGATAAATGTAATAGACTCTACAATAGTTCTAGCATAAATAAGGAAAACAATGGAAATAGGAAAGAGATAAACTGGAAATAAATACAATTAAATATTGTTCAAGATAGGTTAACTTTGATTGCTTGCACTTGTTCTGATTTAAGTAGGCTGAATTCCTAATCCTGTAGTTAGGATGTGACCCTAATTCTACCCTTATTGATCAGCCTGCTACTCCATAGACCTTTCTATGGATCAGCCGCTATATAACTCCCTGCACAGCAGTCAATGGTATCCACGGAAGATGCACATAGCAACTACTGCGGATCCGGATGGCATATTTTGCTCCCTACACAGAAGGCCATGGTTTCTACTAAGACACCATACTAAGCGCTTGGAACTCATAGCTATTACTGAGCACTCGAATGGAAGTCGCACGCGTAACTGCCACCGTGCCCATGCTACCTTTTGCTCCACCAATTGGGTCTTCTTATTACCTCCAACGTACAACATAGCGTGCCCCTCATCTCACTTCAGTCTAATACAAGATCACGATGTGTCCGTAGAAAAATAGGGGAAATGCTATTGGTACTGGCCCTTCATCCAAACAATCTCTAGTTGCGCTCCTTATCTAAATCCCCGTGATTTGACTTCTATTTGATCAATTACTACCATTCTTAGCATAAGCGTGCCCAAGGGAATGCTATTTGGTATAGGTCCTACTTTTATCTTTGCTTATTAACTTAGATAAATTGTTTAAATAAGCCTTTATTACCATTTTTACTTTCTACGCTTATTAATTTATCCCAAGCTTTAAAATAAGCCCATTCTATTCTTTTCTTATTATAACCTATGTTATAATCATGCTTATCACTTAACCCAAGGTCTAAGTGTAAAAATAAGCTTCTTTCATCTTTTACTTCATTGACTTATAATCCTAAGTTATAACTATGCCAATTATCTTTAATGAATCCAATTCTAATTATAATTAGGCGTAAATTCAGTCCAATTCCATTATTTATTACAGTCTCTATAATTTACATCTTACCTTCTTCATTTAATATCCTTACTTATAAAATCCATATCCACGTTTAATTTAATCTAATCCATACGTGCAGAAAAGGGGAATGAAGAGAATAGACGCTTGCATAAAATCCAAAACGTCGAAACGATGTAAATAAGAAATAAATAACAGTAAATAAACTTAAATACTGTAAATAGACTATAAATTAATTAAAAAAACTATGCTTAACAGTAATAATTTATAATTAGCAGAAATAATACTGAAATTACTGAATGGAATAGCTGAATAGACTGAAAATAATTAAAAACTATAATTAATTACTGAAAAAGGTTATTCAAAAAATCATAGTAAAACTACAACTATTGGAAACCTATTATTTTAAATTACTTAAAGAAATCTTAAAATAATTACAATCACTCACTACCGGTCCTAAGCTCTTCCTTTGGTCTTCCCGGATCCACTTGGAGCTGTAAAATAATTTTTATTAAAAAGATTCTCACCCTGGAAAATATTCCTTTTTGGGTCCTTCCTGAAAAGGTGAACCCAAGCGGAGAAAATCTAGAATGAGAAAAATTATTAGGTCTAGGGGTCTATTTATATGTGTAGAAGTGGATCTCGGACCGTTGGATTTGGAGATTGAATAGGATGCAACCACGTCATAGGCTGAATATGAGCCATCGGATGCAGCAACGGAGGGACTGGATTAAATAAAAGGGTGCAAATGACGTGTTCCGACGTCTCTAATTCGTTCGAACGAATTCTCGTTCGTGCGCCTGCCAAATTACAAGGCGGGTCGACCAGTCGGAAGACATACTAGGATATTGTATGATATTTAAAGACATTGATTCATTGTATACTTTGTGACTAAGTTGTATAATGATTATTCATCATATCATACTGAGATAGTTAATATTAGAAATGTATTATATCTTATTGTATTATATATATTATATATTTATTGTTGCGATTGACTCTATGTATTCTTTAATTTGTTGTATATTATGTATTGTTCTATCCTGGAGGAATATGTATTTATTTCTTTGTATTGATACTGTGTATGTATATGTGAGTTATATATTTGATATTTTAATACGTACCAGTGTTAGTCCAAAGGAATATTCACGTATGTACCTTATATAGCCTCGTTCTTTGTATTATCTGACAGTATTACTCTATAATACTCTTGGATAATATGGATATAGGGATGGGGTGTTACACTGAAGGTCAACTATCAGGGGCAACACCATGTGATTGGCTGTGCAAATGATTTCGATTGCCCGCTGACGTCTAGGTTCTCCAGTCTCTAGGAGAACCACCCCTCAAGTTTTCCGTTGACGTCCAGTTGGTTCCATTGCGGTCGTTTGAACTCTAATATCACGATCAGTAATATCAAGCTCATAACCATTACCGACATGTTGTAAATAATCCTCCAAATCAGATAATTCCACGACCTCAGCTCCCTATCACTCAGTCTTCCTAGATTCTTTTCAGTACCAATCTAATTCTGATCGGTACTGAGTTGATTCTTTCTACGAGAACGCTCTGACTTCCTCCAACGGCTCCTTTTGCAGCTCCAATAGTCCTTTCCTTCTGTTTTGTTTGCCATCCCACATATTTTGATCAGAAATAGATGAGTTCTCCTCCTTAAATCCAGCAGGTGAAATCTCCCTCCTGCTGCTTCTAACTCTTTGGGGCTGTTGGGTCAGCAGTGTTATGCTAGCATCCATCTTTTCCATTAGAGCTTTCTGACTGTCACCCATTTTCTAATTCAAAGCTTGCATCATTTTGTCAAATTCCACTCTAGTAACCATCTCCTAAGGAGCAGATGGTCCTTGCAATACATGTTGGTTGCTATCCTTCATTTGATGAGTATTTCCTATATCTCCAGCCATTGCTTCTGATGATCGTCCTGATCTCCTAGGGGTCATTGCTTCCATTATGCTAATTCTTTCAAATTCATTAAAATAGATCTTCTAGTTTTAACCCCTGCATGCTCTAATCCAAAATAGAAAGCTAGATTTATGCTCGAGAATCTTCTTTCTTAGTGAAAGCACGAAAATGTTTACACCAAAAGTGGCAAAACACCCAGAGTCCTGTACAATAATAGAGATCTAGCAGAGAGTATATGGAAAACAGTAAGATTGTTGATTGTTATGTTTTATGGTATAATATACTATTGATTGTTGTATATTCATGTTGGTTTGATAATCATAACTGGATTTGGTTGAAAATGATGATGTTTTGAGTGTATGCTTATGTGTTTGGATGGAATATGAATTTGTGAATGTAAGTTAATTGGTAGTAAGGTTGAAAGTGGTGAACTTGCTTATGGTTTGATATATGGCTTGTATGTTATGGAATGTACTTGTGATGCACATGTTAGAAAGTTATCACCTTTAATTATTAAAATGACATTAGATCTTTGGGAAAATCAAAAGGAGTTTACTAGTTTGTTTACTAAAATTTCAAAGTTAAACTTTATTTTGATTTCAAACTATCTTACCCTTGTTTAGTTTAACACTTTTGTTTTAGAAAAGTTAGTAAACTTTAAAGTGTTAAGTTTCAGAGGAAGTTAAAAGAAAGTTTAAAATTTCGAGTATCCATAGCGATAGTCGCTATGGATACCGTTTGCTTAAAAAGCCCGAGTTTTGGAAACTAAGTTTTTATACTCGAGATTGTTTTGTAAATGTTTTATAAACATAAAAATGATGCTTAAAAAGGTTAATTAAAGTTTTATTAATTAATTTTAATCAATTAAGTTTTTAAAAATTAATAAACAAATTAAGTATTAAACATGGTTTATTAATTTTAATTAACTCAAGATTAATTACTAATTAATTATCTTTTAAAGGTAATATTATTTTTAATTAATTACTAAGATTAATTTTTAATTAATTATGAGCTAAGTACATTATTTATTTTCTATCTTATTTAATATTAATTAAATACTGGATTAATTATTAATTAATTATTAAAAAATGTTAATTATTTTAGTTTTAATTTAAGTAATAGTTTAATTTAAATTAATTATTTATTAAAGGTTTAATTTATTATTCAAGTTTTAATTAAAGATTGTTTAATTAATTAATCAAGATTAATTAATATTTAATTATTAATGAAGGCTTAAATTATTATTAATGATTAATAAACGATTGATTAGGGTTTAATTATTTATTTAATAGTTAGTTATTATTGAATTATTCATTTATGGGTTAATTATTTCTTAATTATTAATTAAATTAGATTAAGATTTAACTAATTTTAATTATAGTTTAATAATAGTTTAACAGGTAATTAATTATTTAAAAAGAGTGTTTTAAGTTTCAAATCCTTTATTTTCCAAGAATCAAATTGTTTAAAGGTACTTCATTTTCAAAGATGGGTTTGAAAACAAGGAATTCAAATGTCGATGCCCTTAAGTAGATAAATAACTGTGAATGAGCTATAATGTGTTAGTTTGTGTTGTATGGACATCTATTAGCAAAATAAAACACCATTCTGCTAAAATGTATATTGTTGCTTGTGTGGACATATGTTTAACATAATAAATTCACATCCCGCTAGAAGTGGTGAATTGTTTGGACATCTATTTAGCAGGACAAATCACCATCCTGCTATTATGTTATTTGGATATGTATATGCTAGTGTTTATTTTCACATGCATTCTATGTTTGGATAAGAATTGAATTTACATACACATGTGTCCTATGTAAATAATTGTTAAGTGAATTGGAATTCAAATTGAAATTAAATGGTAACTAAATTAGTGCCATTGGGATTGCTAAGCCTCCTTTTGAATTATCTTAAAGTTATGATTTTGAATTAACTTTAATTCTTCAATCAAATTTAGGTTAAGTGTTTATAAATGATTTCCATGTTATTTAATTATTTAACAAAAGTATTTACAAATAATAACTTGTTTTTAAAAGAGGTTTAGAAAATAAAAAGGTTTATCCAAAGTGATTTTTAAAGGGATGTTTTGCAAATGATCTTTTGTAAAAGAATTTCATTTAAGAAGATTTAAAAAAGGATTTTTAAAAATCAGAAAGTGTTTTATAAATTGATTTTGAAGATTTGTAAAGGTATTTTAAAATGTGAAGTGAGCTTTCAAAAAGAATTTTTATAAAGGATAAATGGTTTGGTTTTATAGCAAGTAATGTTTTAAAAAAGGGAATTTGAAGAAGGAAACTGGCCAATTTTTTTGATAATATACTAATATGGTTGAGATAAGTATAAAAATGATTTCCAAGTATAAAGGGATGTAAGGGGTATGGGAATAGTGTCTTTGAGAAAATCCTTTGATCAATTTTTATTAAGTGATTTTAATTAATTAAAGATTAATTAATAAAGGCTTAGTAGATCCCATATAGAATGAAATCGATGATTTAATGGTTGTTTAGTTGATAGTTAAATAACCGACTATCAAATCTGGACCAAAATGTAACTTTGGAAATATCTAGAAGAAACACTTGAGTTATATGGCACATTCATCACCATTGATGTTTTACTGTGCATATAAATCTCGTTTCATTCTTCTAGGACAAATGATAAGGAAATCCGTTTATTCAACGGCTAGGAGGTGAACTATGCTCTTATCTTTTGTCTGCTTATTTCCTAAAGAATCGGGGTTGAGTTTACTGGAAATTATCGATAGTTGTTTCGAAGAGACCGGGATCAGATATGTTATATGAAAACCACTTCGACCCAACTCAAATGTTTCGAACTGAAAACATCTTGAAGAGTATGGAATCAAAGACGGAGTTTTGAAGTGCAAGGGCTATTTTCTATTAAACTTGGGGCAGGATTCCCCGTAATGGACGTAATAGAATTAGTGTCTTCAGTTTTGTTTAGTCCCAGAACGACTTGTATAGATGAATGCTAGCATTGCATTGACGCTTGGAGGGCAGTGTTAGCATTCCAAGTGAGTTTTCTATTAAAAAGGTAAAGACATGACCTCATAAGCCTTATAACTCGGAGAAATGGCAAAAACAGTGCCTGCAGGAGAGCCATATGGTTAGCTACCATCAAGAACCATCATTCCATTCTAGATTGTCCATTTCAGAGTTGGTTTGCCGCAAGCACCGGGGTAGTAGAAGGCCTTGGTGTCAAAAAGGGGTGAGGTAATCTCGCTTGTCATGTGAAAAGGGCAGGCCAGTTCTGTGGAACAGGGGTACAAGAAGTTCTTGTCAGACCCCAAGTATATTTTCTAAGGGTGTATCATTGGAAGGTAGTCCTTACCTTGCCATAGTGTGGAATCCAATCTCCAATACAAGCCATTACTATTTTAATTGTACCCAACTATGTTTGAATGTGAGATGCAAGCATTTCAGCTATTTTATATATTTACTTTGAACCCTTATACATTATCATAATATCATTGGATTTTATACAAAAGTGTTTTGGTTATTGTAAGGTAAAAACCTGTCTGTGTTTATGTGCGGTGTGGTCTTACGAGATACCCTTGATTTTAAAAGAGTTTTTAAAGTAATAATTCGGTTGTTCTGAGTTTACTCACACCAGTCCCATGTCTGACCCGAAGTATTATTTTCTTTTCCTAAAACTCTTGGGTGCTCAAATTTGTATGGGCAGCCAAGTAGTTCAGGTTTCCACAGATGCATTTTGGAGGAGCTTGGAGAACGAGGCTTAATCAATAGCTAGTTACTATTTTGTTTCCACTGTACTATATGTGTATCGTATCAGTTAGGTAGGGACAGGCTGTTATAACTGCCTATGGTAGAATCAGTATTAGTATGACTCTGATGTAACTTTTTGGAAATGACTTTGTAAAGTATTATCTTGAAAATATATCTTATTCCGTTTCGTTGTGAGATTCTGTGATTGTTTTAGTTTCTTCTTATCTTATATCTTCTTTCTTTCCCCTAATAATCTACCTTTTCGGCACTTGGTTATTCGGCACGTGAATACCAGGGACGTATTAGTGTCGACTTCTAGGGTTCAAAAGGCGGGTTGTTACATTGCATAGTGGCGCTTTTATCACACGAACAATATAATCATGATACTTCTATCAAGGGAACAATATAAAGTCCTCGAATCATTTTGCAGTAGTAGTTGGGAGATTTTTTTTAGTTCTTTGTCCACATACGACAAAGTTAGGTGGGAAAGAAAGTTGGCTAAGGAAAAATTTAATGGGAAAGAAGCAGCACAGACGATGACTAATAGAGTGGGGAGGTGTCTAGAAGGTGGTCCTCGGTTATGTCGGATGACTTGCCAGCATCGATCATCTTTGAGGAAGATACAAACAGAATTCCAAACAGGGACAGTGAGACAAACAAGCTTTGGGAGTGAGGCTTATTTTGACAAATGAGCAATTGGGTTATATATGATCTTGGTTGGAACCTTTTAAGCTACCCATGGATATTGGACTTCAAATGTGCTAGGCCCGGTTTGTATTTTATGAAAAAAATAAGCAAAATCTTCCTTTTCAAACATTAAGTAACAAGTTAATTATAAAACGTCTTTAAATCCAATATTAAATTTTATTTTCAATTACTTAATTATCAACTTTAACTAATTTTCTAAGTGTCCATACACACTTTTTTAATTAAAACCTTTCTTGAATAATCATATCAAATTGACTTAATAAATTTATTACTTAAATTAAATTAAATTTTTTGTTTGTCTTTATTATATACTCCAAAATATTGGTCGTTGTTGTCTTCCCTCCTTACTTGAATTTCATCTCCAAAATTTTGGTAAAGTACTTTAACCATCCTCAAAACATGCATACACAAGTACATGCAACATTCTAGCACAACCATGAGTGTAAACATCATGTGTATTACATTAGCATAACCATTTATGTAAATCATCATAAGTATCATAATAACACAACCACTAATACAACTACACAAATAAAAATGACTATTACACTACATGTACATAATATCCAAGGTAACTGATGTGCATGTAAATGTGCATATTTTTACTTCCATATTTAATCTAATTTAATTAAATAAATGAGCATATATGGTATTTTAACATGTTTAAACCAAAATTTCAAATGTTATCAAATCATCATTTATTCATCTTCACATAGGGGCAAAATAGTCATTTTTGTATGTGAATAATTTGAGAATATTTATTTGCACATTTTATTTTTATTTGTAGGAAAATTGGATGGAAATATGAAGAGGCTTTCATGTATTCATGCATGTACAAGGAAAGACAAGCAAACGAAGATAGAAATAAATCAATTCATGCAACATGGAGGACCCTACCTACCCACTTATCATGATCTTCAATTAGGAGCTAATGCATATGTTAGTGGAGATTAAAAGCATATGCACATTTAATGGTGGATTAATTACTTTGCTAATGATAACTTGGTGGCCACACTTCCTTAAGGGCAATTTGGGAGTCCCCTATAATATGCATTAGGGTTTTAGACATGTATAAATAGCCTTTATGTTTCATGTAATGAAGCTCTTAGCACCACCTTGTAGTTATTTTAGTGGTAGCCACAAAAATAAACATAAACTCTCTTTCTCTTTTTAATGGCTTCTTAGCCTTTTCTTATCTCATTTTCTTATGCAATCTAATTTCATGCTCTTTTAATTATTGTTCTAACTTTATGCAATTAGTGTAGTTTTTATTTCATGCAAGTAGATTAGCTTTTATTTTATTTTAATTAGCTCTTTTCTTACTTTGCTTGCATTTTCTTATTGATTATGTTTATGTTGCAATCTACATTTGTTGAAATGATAACAAATATGAGAAGCTAAACCTCTTCAATTTAGGGGTAATGAAGCTCTCTGAATCATGTAGATTAAACATATTTGTTAATTGATGATCTTTTTTTGTGCTTAATGGAACGTTTTGATGTGGTAAAATTTTGTTGTTTTAACTTTGAATTTGATAGCCTATGTTGTTGACACCAAGTAGGCTATGCTTAAACAAATATAAACTCAAATTACCTCTTTATCTACATATAATTATGGTAATGAAGTGGAGTTTAGAATCAAAATTTGATGGTCTATATTATTAATCAATAGTAAATAGACCATGCTTAGAATAGATTTTATTTTCAATTTCATTATCATTTTCATGAGTGTTAACAAGTGGTTTAGTAGGTGTGTTATAGTTTAATGGTTTATGTTGGGCTAATTAATAGCACAAATAGGCCATACTTATGATAAACACATCAACTGAATTCACTAATGACCAAAAAAGAGAGATCGTAATTTCATTATGTTGATTTATGTGATCATAGGAAGGGAATTGCCTCTAAATTGTCTCTTTTATCATATATTTTTATTCACTTTCTTTTGTTAGTTTTTTTACCTTTTTTTAGCTTAAATAACTTCTAACTCTTGGTTAATTTGATTGAGTAGAATTTTAAATCACTTCAATTCCCTGCCGGTCGACCCGTACTCGCCACGTAGTAAAATTGTACGTCGTGCGCTTGCGGTTATTTTTACTATAATTTTTTGGTGATTTTCTAATTCAATAGGAAATTAGTTGATTCAACAAGTTTTTGACCCCGTTGCTAGGGAATTAATTTGATGTTATTTCTATTCTTCGAATTATTTTCGTTTGATTTTATTGTGTGTTAGTTTTGTGTGTTAATTTGCATCTTAAAAAAAATTTGTGTTGTGTGTTTGTGTGATTTTTGTTTTCATTTTAATCTGTGTGCTTGTTGTTTTTTCTAGTTGCATTTGCATATTTAAAAAAAATATACACAATTTCATTTGAAAAGGAAAAAAAAGAAATTTAATATTACATTTCATTTTCATACATTTGCACTATTACATTACCGTTACAATTTGCACTGTTGTTTACATTTCACTGTGCACATTACTACACATACATTTTACATTGCCATAACTGTTAAATTCACTTCCATTTAACTGTGCCTCCGTCCCACTTCAAACAGTCTGCCTCAGACAGTCACAGCCATACTCCCACCCACTACTCTAAAAACAATGCACCTACATACGGTGCATCCCCACTGTTTTACATTCACTGTCAAGCAGCACACAAACTACACCCACCATTGCCTCCCTGTGCATATCTGCAGCTGCCACCTGAAATACTCTCTCAAACAACCTGCCATTGCTTCCCCTCCCACCTAACTGCAACTTCATCACACCCTTGTTCAAACCCTGTCAAACAACCACTACCACATTCAACTGACTGCCAACAACATTACCCTTTCATCCACCATCAACTACTTCAGCAAACAATATCACTCCTACCCAACTTCATCACAATTCACACAACCATCTCAAATCACTTACCACTACTGTTACAACCTGATTACCTCACTGTTGCTTCTGACATATCCACATATTTCACTGCACATCATTCTCCTTCATCACAAAAACTTCAACTACATATACTTACTGCCTTCCTTGCTCAACATTCATACCCTCATATGACTTCTTCATTCATTCAAAACTGTGCTTATCTCCTACATATTCTCTACATACCATCCTCCTCAACATTCATTCAAAACTGTGCTTATCTCAAACCTCCTTGCTTACAACCTTCATCAACTGCTTCATACATCAAACCATCTCCTCAATCACAAAACTTCATCTCCACCGCCTTAACTTCACATTACTACTCACTGCTGTGCACAACACTTCATACTGCTATTTACATCAACCATTTACACCTACGCTGCAACTACAACCTAACATCACCTCCCTCCACAGCAAACACTACCTGTCATAAACTGCTACCACAAACATCATCCACACTTCCACACTGACTGCGCACATCCATAACAACCATACTTCAACTATTCATACAACATCACACTTCACCAGTCATACATCTGCTACTTCATTTCTAACCCCCCTCAACTTCCACAAACAAATCACCATCCCACACTGCTGTCTCCATACATATCCAGTCACCACCTCAACATCCATTGCTCTGCCTCGAATACACCATCAAATACCCCTAACCTACCAGACCATCGTTGTGCCACTTCCAAAGACCACTGCTTCAACCATAACCACATACAACAGTGCAATCCTTTACAAAACTGCCACCATACTTCACTTCACCTCACAAAACATCAGCAACCATCCCTGACCATCCTTCAACTTCACTAATCAAACCAAAAACCTGCCTCTGACCATATCTGCACATCACCTATGCATCACTATATCACATACACTCTGCCTCCTCACCACAGTGCTACACCACACATTCACCATATCATACCTTCCATATACATACTGCACATTCACATACCAAACCACCTGCAGCCATCATAACTGTCAGCAATCCACATCCATACATTGCTGCTAACATATTTACATCCACATCCCACCCTCTCTGTCTAAACCATATCTCTGTTTCAAGACATTCATTCATCTGCATCACCACTGTTCACAGTGCTGCCTCCCTCCTCCAATCATCAATCCACTTTACTTCACTGCCTGTTCCACCTCTGTGCACATACTGTGCACATACTAACCAAAAAAAAACAACCCACTACCTTCATCTTCATTCAACCAACCTACATTGCTATATCCCCTCTATGCAAAAGGACCAACCATAACAAAACTGCATATCACCACTACAACTCCCCCTTGCTCCTCATATTCACTACCTCCCTTCACACTTGCCTGAACCAGTCACCTTCTTCCTTCATCCACCATCGCCATCATATATCTCCTCGAACAAAAAAAAACTACTGCACTTCCACAATTGCAAACGTAACCAACCGCGAACACCTCGAATGCTACCCGAACTTCAACATACTCATCACCGCGACCTTCCACTACAATGCCTCATCCACGACTCCGCAACCACGTCATGATTTCAACATACCTGATTAACAACCTCTACCCAATTCAATTCGCTACTTCACCCTTTTCCTTTTTGATTTTGATTTTGGAAATTAGGTGTGAATTGTGAATTCGTGATTTTGGAAATTTGGTTAAGTAAATGGCGAATTGATTTTTTTGTTTCTGGGATATATTGTGTAGTAGGTGATTTTAATTGGGCCAGGCCGGTGAAGTTAAAACAAAATATAACAAACAAGCAAGCAAAAATTTCCATTTAATTATTTTATTTGCATTTAGTTTCTTCTTTCATAGAAATACAAAAATAAAGAATAGAAAATTTCCATTTAAGTTTTCTTTTCTTAAAACTTTTTGGTTAAGTTTTCCTTTTATTTTGTTTAGTTTCTTTTGCCTTTTGTGTTTGCCTAAAAAAACAATTGTATATATCTTGTTTGAAATTTCAGGTTGCAAAGCAGAATATCAAAAAGAAGTAGTGCTTGCTAAAAATAATTTCTCTGCTTGCTTGCTTTATAAAAAAAATCGCCGCTTAAAAATAAATTTGCTAATAATTATGCACGCTCTGGTATCGTGCTCTTGTCTCTTGTTTATATTTGCTTTGCATTGTTGGTTGCTTGCATTTAAAAAAAAATTCAAAAATATATTTCATTCATAGTTGTATTATTAATACATTTTTAATTTTAGTTTTGCATTTTATCTTAGAACTTGACTAATAATAACGGTTAGACATTTGGACTTCAGGGAGTCACGAGCTCACTTAGGGCTTAATTGTATCTTGACAAGTTGTCTTCTTTGAACAATTTATATTCTTGGTGTCTACGGTAGAGAAATAATCAGTTATAAATATTATGGTGATTCATAAATATTATACTGATTGTTTCTCTGAAGGTACTTAAACCTTCGGTTGCATTGCTATGGTGATCCGTGGTGCACCGATAAATCCTGTCCGTTACCTGGCTAAGAAATATCTTGTTGATTTAAGACAAAGTGCGAGTATACAATTTTGAGTTAGGAGCTACTTAGGACAAAAAATTTGTAATTAAGTCCTTTCATTCATTTAGTTGCATTAGTTCATACATATTTAAAAAAAAAATTCAAAATCCAAAACTAAAAAAAATTTGTAAATTTTCCTTAACTTAGTTATTAAATCTTTTCCTTTGAAAATTTCAATCAAAATCAAAAATCCAAAAAAAAAATTAAGTTAGTTTTTTTTAGAAAAGAAAAATTCAGGAAAAAAAATTAATAATCTTTTCAAAACAAAATTGGAAATCCAAAAAACAAAACAAAAATTAAATATTCCTTTTTAAAAAATAAATTATCTTTGGTAAATAATTTTCCTTTAAAAAAATCCAAAATAAAAAAAACACATTCTTGAAAATGTCCGAATTTTCTTACTCGCAAGAGTTTTACAATAGTTGTCATAATCAATATGATCCATATAATTTCACACCAAATTCTTATGGATATTTTAAGGACAACTATTGTACAAACAATTCGAATTTTGCACCACAAAATTTTCAAAATGATGACCAACCCTCAGATCTTGAAAGGAGTATTGAAACGATTTGGTCTTTACTTAAAAACGAAATCAAATGATAGATAATTTGAGTAATCTGTGCAATAACTCAAGTCAACGATTTCAAAATAATCAAAATTTAAATTCACTTCAAAATTCAAATGATTTTGATTATAACTCATGCCAATACAATGTCGAACTTCAAAATGCATTTCAAAATCAAAATGAAAATGGAAACAACTGTTTAAATGATTTTGGCAATGGGAATAATCTCGATTATGGTGCAATTAACAATTTTTACTCTCAAAAATTCCAAATTGAAAATTCTCAAGTTAATAATTATGAATTTGATTTTGTCGGGTAAATGGAAGAAATTCAAAAAGATCACACGGACTTGTTGTTTGAAACATGATGAAACTACGTGAGAAACAAAATCAACTTCCAACCTGTGACGAGTCAAGATATAATCCACCTTTTACCTAAATTGACGATTTTCAAATAACAACTTTTGAAATTGAAAATGGCAATCTTAATGAAGTTGTTGAAAATGCGGTAATTGAGTTGGATTTCAATTCTTTTGAGAGTGTGGAACCAAATTTAACAGTCGATCTTCCTTTTTTGGATTTTGAAAAATTGAATACAACAACTTTGGATTTTTAACATGATATATGCAATGAAGTTGTGAATAATTCAACAAAGGAAGACGAATTTAGTGAACACAATTTTTTTGGATTTTTTGAAGATGAGTTGTTGAATTCTGAAGAGATAGACTTAAATCACCATTTTGATTTAAAATCAATAATTTTGAAGAATTTGTCAATGATGAGCTTGACTTTCAAATTGGTGAAAATAAACATGAACTTCAACCAATTGTTCTATCGACCCAAAAATCATTGAAAATAAAACAACTCATATGATATTTAATAAAACGACGTTCGTTTTTCCAAATCAACATTCAACTTTGAAATCGTTTATGGTTTGGTTTTCTGTGCTTAAGCTATCTCTCTCATACTTGACGTGACAAATGAATTGGTCTTTGGAAGACCATTTCATTTATTCTTTAACGGTATATTTTCTAATGTCGTGTAAATAATAATCTTTTCATTTTCATGTAAATATAGGTCATATTTTTGTTTTTATTTTTATTTTCACCTTTCACTTCGGTTGACTGTGGGGACAGAGTCGAAATCATGTGGGGGGGAGTCTCATGTTCACTTTGGTATTTTGATTTATTTTTGAAGAAACACTATAGGATAACTATAGGTTTTTGGTTATTAAATTAAAATTTTTAAAAATTTATTTGTCTTAATAAAAATAAAGTTTGATTACAAGCAACGATGGTTTAACTAGTATATCGGAAGATTCATGGGTGTTAATTATGAAGTATATCCTAAGTAAAATCTTTATTTAATGAGTGGTTGATTTAAAGTAAAGGCTATAACATTTTTGATCTTCTAAGTTAAGTGGTGCTAAGATGATTTTTCAAAACTCTCTCTTCATATTAAAAATAATAATTATTGTTGTATATATGTATATATTTTATTAACACCTAGAGTCATGTGTTCACACGCAAGTGTGTACACTCACTGAAACACCCCCACACCCTTAATATACCCAAAAGGGCACATTAAAAGACGTGGTGCGTTGTAGGTATAACTAGGACTAACAGAGACTAAGACCCACAAGACAAAAATAGGCAAAAACAGTAGAAACTAAATAATTATTAATTAAAACAAAGCCTTAAAATTAATTCATTAATAAGTCAAAAGCCAAATACAACATTCAAAACTCATAGTGTCTTATGAAATAAATCTTCATAGTCTCAAAATCAGAGTATGTAATATCCCTTATAAATAAACCAGTGCATACAAGAACAACAACTGAAAATAAAAGAAGTACATTGAAGAAATCTCCTTCAAGAAGAACTCCAAGCTGCAGCAATCTACTAGCTTCTTCCTTGATTGCCTAAGGGGGAAAAGGGGGAAATAGAGGAGTGGGTTAGACCAAAAGTCTGGTGAATGATAGTAATTACTAGAGTCTTTAAGCAAGATAAATGTAATAGACTCTACAATAGTTCTAGCATAAATAAGGAAAACAATGGAAATAGGAAAGAGATAAACTGGAAATAAATACAATTAAATATTGTTCAAGATAGGTTAACTTTGATTGCTTGCACTTGTTCTGATTTAAGTAGGCTGAATTCCTAATCCTGTAGTTAGGATGTGACCCTAATTCTACCCTTATTGATCAGCCTGCTACTCCATAGACCTTTCTATGGATCAGCCGCTATATAACTCCCTGCACAGCAGTCAATGGTATCCACGGAAGATGCACATAGCAACTACTGCGGATCCGGATGGCATATTTTGCTCCCTACACAGAAGGCCATGGTTTCTACTAAGACACCATACTAAGCGCTTGGAACTCATAGCTATTACTGAGCACTCGAATGGAAGTCGCACGCGTAACTGCCACCGTGCCCATGCTACCTTTTGCTCCACCAATTGGGTCTTCTTATTACCTCCAACGTACAACATAGCGTGCCCCTCATCTCACTTCAGTCTAATACAAGATCACGATGTGTCCGTAGAAAAATAGGGGAAATGCTATTGGTACTGGCCCTTCATCCAAACAATCTCTAGTTGCGCTCCTTATCTAAATCCCCGTGATTTGGACTTCTATTTGATCAATTACTACCATTCTTAGCATAAGCGTGCCCAAGGGAATGCTATTTGGTATAGGTCCTACTTTTATCTTTGCTTATTAACTTAGATAAATTGTTTAAATAAGCCTTTATTACCATTTTTACTTTCTACGCTTATTAATTTATCCCAAGCTTTAAAATAAGCCCATTCTATTCTTTTCTTATTATAACCTATGTTATAATCATGCTTATCACTTAACCCAAGGTCTAAGTGTAAAAATAAGCTTCTTTCATCTTTTACTTCATTGACTTATAATCCTAAGTTATAACTATGCCAATTATCTTTAATGAATCCAATTCTAATTATAATTAGGCGTAAATTCAGTCCAATTCCATTATTTATTACAGTCTCTATAATTTACATCTTACCTTCTTCATTTAATATCCTTACTTATAAAATCCATATCCACGTTTAATTTAATCTAATCCATACGTGCAGAAAAGGGGAATGAAGAGAATAGACGCTTGCATAAAATCCAAAACGTCGAAACGATGTAAATAAGAAATAAATAACAGTAAATAAACTTAAATACTGTAAATAGACTATAAATTAATTAAAAAAACTATGCTTAACAGTAATAATTTATAATTAGCAGAAATAATACTGAAATTACTGAATGGAATAGCTGAATAGACTGAAAATAATTAAAAACTATAATTAATTACTGAAAAAGGTTATTCAAAAAATCATAGTAAAACTACAACTATTGGAAACCTATTATTTTAAATTACTTAAAGAAATCTTAAAATAATTACAATCACTCACTACCGGTCCTAAGCTCTTCCTTTGGTCTTCCCGGATCCACTTGGAGCTGTAAAATAATTTTTATTAAAAAGATTCTCACCCTGGAAAATATTCCTTTTTGGGTCCTTCCTGAAAAGGTGAACCCAAGCGGAGAAAATCTAGAATGAGAAAAATTATTAGGTCTAGGGGTCTATTTATATGTGTAGAAGTGGATCTCGGACCGTTGGATTTGGAGATTGAATAGGATGCAACCACGTCATAGGCTGAATATGAGCCATCGGATGCAGCAACGGAGGGACTGGATTAAATAAAAGGGTGCAAATGACGTGTTCCGACGTCTCTAATTCGTTCGAACGAATTCTCGTTCGTGCGCCTGCCAAATTACAAGGCGGGTCGACCAGTCGGTCGACCGCCCACTTACCCAGGTCGACCTGACCGTGTATTTTTTTTCGTTATTTTTTTTCCATTTATAACTTGGTCATATTAGCTCGGTTTCTGAAGTTCTATATATGGAATTTGAACAGAAAATTACCCCAGTCGCAATGGTTCAACTTCCGTGGCTTAATTCTGATAATTTCACAAAGTTATTTTATTATTAAATTAATTATTACATGTTAAAATTCTGGGTTGTTACACTCGTCATGCTCTGTACCCTTCTCATATAAGCCCGAAAGGCAGTGCATGATCGGTATATCTGGCCTCAATTTATCCGAGTTAGGTGTATGTATATATAAAAATTCTTTTATTAATAATGCCTACAGTAGATAGGTGTACACACTTGTGTGTTCACTCGCCACGCTCTGTATCCCCCTCACGTAAGCCCGAAAGGCAGTGCATGGGTGGTATATCTGGCCTTAGTTTTCTGAGTTAGGCATATGTAAATATTGTTAATATCAATAAAATTTTCAAATAAAGAGAGAGTAAGCAATTGAAATACGAGCACTATTTTCACTTATTTGATTTGATTTGTTATTCAAAAGAAATAAAAATACCACTTTGAAAAACTTTGATAATCAACCAAGGATCCATTTCATAGTTACACTATGTTATCAACCGAAACAACTAGCCAAACTAGAGTCTATTTGTGATGATAATTTAATTTTTATTAGAAGTTTTGACGAGTAAAAGGACTTAAATTTATTGATAATGACCAGAACTTATATTTAACTTATTTCTGTCAATTTAAAAGTAAATTCTTCATTTGTAAATATTTTCAAAAAACTTGCATTTATCTCTTTATAAATAAATCTTGCATTTAGGAATGTTTCATATTGCATTTGGATTTTGTGGGTTGTATCCGTTGAAAACCCCCACGAGACAACACTCGTCCTACTAGGAACACCTAGAGGTTTAATGGCTTGTTGCATACGCTCAATGCAATCGTGCTCCCTGGGAAAACAGATCTATCTTAGTTTTAGATTATTCGAGGACGAATAAAAAGATATGTGTGAGGGTATTTGATGTGCACGTAAATGTGCATATTTTTACTTCCATATTTAATCTAATTTAATTAAATAAATGAGCATATAGGGTATTTTAACATGTTTAAATCAAAATTTCAAATGTCATCAAATCATCATTTATTCATCTTCATATAGGGGCAAAATAGTCATTTTTGTGTGTGAATTAATTTATGAATATTTATTTGCACATTTTATTTGTAGGAAAATTGGATGGAAATATGAAGAGGCTTTCATTTATTCATGCATGCACAAGGAAAGACAAGCAAATGAAGATGGAAACAAATCAATTCATGCAACATGGAGGACCCCACCTACCCACTTACCATAATCTTCAATTAGGAGCTAATGTACATGTTAGTGGAGATCAAAAGCACATGCACATTTAATGGTGGATTAATTACTTGCTAATGATAACTTGGTGGCCACACTTCCTCAAGGGCAATTTGGGTGGTCCCCTAAAATATGCATTAGGGTTTTAGTCATATATAAATACCCCTTACGTTTCATGTAATGAAGCTCTTAGCACTACCTTGTAGTTAGTTTAGTGGTAGCCACAAAAATAAACATAAACTCTCTTTCTCTTTTTAATGGCTTCTTAGCCTTTTCTTATGTAATTTTCTTATTGTTTCCTGGAGATTTGACCAGGCAACTAGTGCTCGGCATCTCAGACTGTCCGGCATCCAGCAGTGTTCGGCGACGCACTTGGCATCTAGGAGTATTCGGCGAAGTACACATCATCCATAGTGTCCGGCATCCAGCAGTGTTCGGCGAAGTACACAGCATCCATAGTGTCCGGCATCCAGCAGTGTTCGGCGAAGTACACAGCATCCATAGTGTCCGGCATCCAGCAATGTTCGGCGTCAACTGGCACTCGGCGACAACCAATGCTCAGCGCTAGCGTTCGGCATCATTAGAACTCGGTGATAGGAGTACTCGGCATCCCAAGGTACTCGGCGTAGTACTCGGCAACAGGATTACTCGGCATCCCAAGGTACTCGGCGTAGTACTCGGCAACAGGAGTACTCGACATCCCAAGGTACTCGGTGTAGTACTCGGCGATAGGAGTACTCGACATCCCAAGGTACTCGGCGTAGTACTCGGCAACAGGAGTACTCGGCATCCCATGGTGTTCGGCGTAGTACTCGACATCCAGAAGACATTCCGTATGCACAACTACTCAAGATAACGGTGTCGTTCGGCCTGTATGCACCGTTCGTTCAAGAGCTTGAGATGGAGGCACGTTCGGCCTCAACAGACAACCATCCTACACTTCCCACGATACCAACACACCGTTCGGCATAGAAGGAATGGTTCGGCGTAGCGGCGTTCGGCACACCTGGTTCGGCATACAGCGACCACTGCACTGGGGCTTGAGCGTTCGGCTATCCAGCCCACTTGGGAAGTCCAGCCCATATTTGCCTATAAATAGAGGGGCAGGGTCACAGTGAAATGGATCCTTTTTTGGAGAGAGAATACTGGGGAGACTCTGCCATTTTCAAGACTCATATTCTCTACGGAAACAACTTCATTCAAGCATTTGATTCACGAATTGTATTTGTAATCAACTATAAAGAAGATCAATAAAGTTTAACCTCAAAGTGGACGTAGGCAATTACGCTGAACCACTATAAATTTGGTGTTCTTGCTTTCTGCATTTAAATTAGCATTGTCTTCTCTGTTTAATTTACTTTCATCACTTATATCTCTACACAATCTTTCTGAACGAGGTTAGTGACCAATTTTGGTGCTAACACTTTGGTGCTTTCACTGAGAATTGAATTCTCAGACCTCAAGGATCTGCTTTGAAGCTACTGGATTGAAAAAATCCCCCAAAGAAGATCCGACTCACTGATAGGACATCCGTTGATTCTACTCAGAGTTCATACCAATAACTCTACAATGGCAAGACCACGTACCAGGTCACCTTCTCACAATGCGGATGCCCACGAGACTGCTAGCGTGCAACAAGCAGGGCCTAGCAATCAACCAGCAATTCCAAATACAGGAGTTGCCACTCAGGACCAAACTCCAGTTGTCACCAGGATAGAGTTCAACGACTTGATGAGAGAGCTCAGGGAAAGTAGGAGACAACTAGGAGAGCAGATGCAAGCCAATGCCAACCTGATGGCACAACTTACTCAACAGAAGCAACAGAATGCTGGGGGCAATCCCGCTGCTTACTCCTCATCTGACAGCTCTACTTCCTCTGATGAACCTCCCAGGCGCAGACGCCGTAAGACTGATGCTGCGCGAGCAGATGCTGCTGTTCGAACAGCTGGAGACCGCGACCAAGCAAGAGCTGGAAGCTTCAGGACCGGGATACAGATGGAAGATAGAGGCCCGGATCATCAAAATGCTAACGATGTCGAACCTCAAGACGCACGATTGGCAGATCGCCAAGAGAGGAGGCATCAGCATGGACAGGCGCGTAGAACAGACTCCAACCTTCCGCCTTCCATACAGACACCCGATCAGACAGCCATGATCAGGCAACTGATGAAAGAGAATCAGGGCTTATCAAATGATGACTGGGGAGTGTCAAGAAGTCATACTCCGTTCACGGATGTTGTGTTGCAAGCGGCGTACCCCAGGAAGTTTAGTATGCCTACTATTCCTGCATATGAAGGAAAGACTGACCCTAGACAACATGTCATGAGGTACGAATGGATGATGGATTCAGCCAGAGCGAATGATGCCACCAAGTGTAGGTGCTTTCCGATTACTCTATCTGGGATCGCTACTATGTGGTTCACCCAACTTCCTCCGCGATCCATATCAACTTTCGAGGAGTTGGCAAAGAAGTTTATTGAGCAGTTCAGGATACACACTACACGCCCAAAGGACGTGATGTCTCTGTCAAGTGTAATCCAAAATCCTGGGGAATCGTTGAAGGAATATTTGCAAAGATTCCACGTAGCAGCAACTGAAGTCAGTAATCTCAACGACCATGCAATTCTGATGGCTGTAATGAGAGGTGTGGATCCAGACTCTGAGTTTGGAGACTGGCTGGCAGGAAAAACCTCCAGCTACGCTAGAGCGTTTCTACTCTAAGGCACACCAGTTCATAAGAAGAGAGGAAGCTAGGTGGGTACGACGAGATAAGGCGCCAGGGCCTGTCCAAGAGTCAATAAAGAGCAACATCGCTGTGAAGCAATCTGGAGACAGCTCGGGAAAGGTCCAAGTCAATGTCCAGAACAAGCCTGGGCAACCCAAGGAGTCCGGAGGAAGGAGTCAAGGGAAAAGAAAAGAAGCAGGAAAGTGGAAGTCGAGAATTCCAAGCTACAGCGAGTACACTCTGCTAAACGCCCCACTTGAAAACATTTACCTATCCACCTGCAACACTTTTCAGTACAGAAAACCACGTCCAAAAGAATCAACTGAAGAACAGAAGCGGACCGGGAAATATTGTCGCTTCCATGAGACTTATGGACACAATACGGAAAAATGTAGACACTTGCACGACGCTATCGAGAAGTTGATCAGGCAGAAGAAATTGCAAGAATTTGTGAAGGATCCGCAAGAAGGAGGATAGGGAACGTCCAACCCAGGTCGTGCACCAGCTCCACGTCATCCCGAGGAGCCTGCCCGGACCGTTGGTAGACTGGTCATAAATACAATTATCGGCGGGCCTCACCCCGCGGATAAGAATTGGCAGGAGATGGAGCGATATGCAAGTTCTTTGAAGCATGCATATTTTGAGTGTTGTTCGAACGTGGAGGACGGAGCCCCTGCTAAACAGCAGCGCGTAATGACAGACGATATTGTGTTCAGAAGCAGAGACGCTGATCAGGTAGAGGCTCCGACCATCGACCCCATGGTCATATCTGCAACGATCGGACTAGCGTACGTAAAAAGAATTCTGATTGATTCTGGAAGTTCAGTCAACATCATCTTCAAGAAGGCCTACGATCAAATGAAGCTAGAAACAAAAGACTTGAAACCATCCAAAGCTCGTATCCACGGCTTTAACGGCGCTGCAACTGATGCAGTGGGATATGTCGAGTTACTAGTTGAACTGGGACAAGGCGAGCGTCGGAGAGTGCGAATTCTACCCTTTGTAGTTTTGGATGTGGACTCTCCGTATAACGTTTTCTTGGGCCGGCCGGACCTGGCGGAGTTTAGGGCAGCGTTAGCCCCGTGGTGTTTAACTTTGAAGTTCCCGACTGACAAAGGAGTAGGCATTGTTCACGGCGACCAAGCAGCTGGTCGTTCCTGTTATGTGGCCGAGCTCCGAGAGGCCCACCGGAGGGAGAAGGGAAAGGTTGCGGACAATCCCGTCCGCATCCTCAATGCGGATAATTGACAAGTAGTGCCCGAGCCCTGGCTCGGGCATAGTTCTCGGATCTACGGAGATATAGATCCGAGAGACGACGATGAGAAAACCAGGGAAGAGAAGGCGGCATCGGCTGAATTAACAATTGACATTTCAGTTAGCCGTGACGACCCTTCACGAATACTGAAGATCGGATCACAACTAGGCCCCGCAATGACTGAAGACCTTAGCGACTTCCTCCAGGCGAACCTTGATGTTTTCGCCTGGACGCATTCTGATATGTGTGGGATTTCTCCCGCCATCACGAGTCATATGTTGAACATAGACCCGAAATACGTCCCAGTCAAGCAAAAAAGGAGAGGAATGGATCCGGAGAGATCCGCCGCTCTTGGAGAGGAGGTGGACAAACTCAAAGCAAATGGGTTCGTCCGCGATGCCCTCTACCCGGAATGGGTCTCCAACCCCGTGCTAGTAAAGAAGGCGAATGGGAAATGGAGGACTTGCGTAGATTATTCCGACTTGAACAAAGCATGCCCTAAGGACAGTTTCCCGTTGCCTAGGATCGATCAGTTGGTCGATTCCACCGCAGGACACGAGTTACTGTCATTCATGGATGCGTACTCAGGATACAACCAAATCCCAATGCATATTCCGGACCAAGAACACACCAGCTTCGTTACAAATGTCGGGCTATATTGCTATGTAGTGATGCCCTTTGGATTGAAGAATGCTGGAGCAACTTACCAACGTCTGGTGAATCGAATGTTCAAGGACCAGCTGGGTAAAACCATGGAAGTCTATGTGGATGACATGCTCGTGAAGTCACGACGGTCAAACGACCACATTCAAGACTTGGCTGAAATGTTCGACATACTCAGGTTTTATGGCATGAAGATCAACCCGTTGAAGTGTTCTTTCGGCGTTGCATCAGGGAAGTTTTTGGGATTCATCGTCAACGCTAGGGGAATCGAAGCCAACCCAGAAAAGATCCAAGCTATTCGAGATGTACAAGCGCCCAGGACTATAAAGCAGGTACAGAGCTTGAACGGAAAAGTAGCTGCGCTGAGTCGATTTATATCCAAGGCAACTGACAAGTGCATCCCGTTCTTTGACATAATAAAGAAAGGAAAGAGAAATTTTGAATGGACGTCTAGCTGTGAGGAAGCATTCCGGAATCTGGTAAGGCATCTGGAGAGCCCACCAATGCTATCAAAACCAGTTGACCATGAGATGTTGTACGTATACTTGGCTGTATCCCCACATGCGATAAGTGCGGCTTTGGTACGAGAGGAGGATCGAGTCCAAAAGCCGGTGTATTATGTTAGCAAACGTTTAACAGGGGCCGAGAGGAATTACCCTAAAATAGAGAAATTGGCTTATTGCTTGGTGATTGCATCACGAAAGCTTCGCCCGTACTTTCAAGCACATTCAATCGGTGTTTATTCCGATCAACCCCTGAGGCAGGTACTCCAACGGCCGGAAACTTCTGGAAGATTGCTAAGATGGAACATCGAGTTGAGCCAATTCGATATCGCGTACTTACCACGGAAAGCCATCCGAGGGCAAGCACTAGCAGACTTCATCGCTGAGTTTACCATACCCATCAAACCGGACGATCACGACATTATTCCCCCCGTTCGATGGAAATTATACACTGACGGTGCATCAAACGACCGTTGCTCCGGCGCAGGCGTAGTTCTTGTAACTCCGGAAAACCGATCGATCTGTTATGCCCTGAAGCTCGATTTCCCGGCTACAAATAACGAAGTTGAATATGAAGCACTGATCGCTGGCTTAAAGCTCATCAGGGAACTCGGGATCGAATCAGTCGAAATCTTTTGTGACTCGCAGTTGGTGGTTTACCAAGTACGGGGAGACTACCAAGCAAAGGGACGAAAGCTTGCTCCGTACCTCATTCAGGTCCAAGAACTACTATCAAATCTTGAGCGTTATGACATCTCACATATCCCGCGCGAACAGAACAAAGAAGCCGACTTATTGGCTAAGTTCGCGAGTACCGACGATGCGCAACAAATGGGATTGTATCCCGTCGAAGTCTTGCATGCCCCGAGCATAGACGAAATGAAAGTCGATCGCGTGTTGGGAACAGAAATCGAGAAGGAATCGTGGATAACCCCATCAAACTGTACCTGACGATCGGGGCTTTACCAGGAAAAAGAAGCGAAAGACGGTAGGTCCTTCGAAAGGCCGCGCGATACATAATGCAGGATGGATCAATGTATCGAAAAGGATTCTCAGTCCCTTTATTACGATGCATCGCTCATGATGAAACAAAGCGAGTCTGGAGAGAGGTTCACGAAGGGGAATGCGGCGACCATACTGGGGGGCAAACGCTAGCAAAGAAGATCCTCCGCTATGGATATTACTGGCCCACCGTAAACCGGGATGCCGCGGACTACGCAAGAAAATGCGACAAGTGTCAAAGATATGCGAAAATCCCGAGGGCTGCATCAACGGAACTCACACAAATGATCAGTCCCTGGCCATTTGCGATCTGGGGAATCGACATAATCGGCTCTTTGCCTCTATCCAAAGGTGGTGCGAAATACGCAATAGTTGCAGTCGACTATTTCACGAAATGGGCTGAGGCAGAACCTTTGGCCACTATCACCTCTAAGAAGGTCATTAACTTCGTTGTACGAAACATTATATGCCGCTTTGGCCTTCCACGCACCATCATTACAGACAATGGAATGCAATTTGAAAGTAGAGAGTTCAAAGAGTTATGTTTAAAGTACGGCATCGAGAAAAAGTTCGCCGCCGTTGCACACCCAAAAGCTAACGGACAAGTCGAGGCCGTTAACAAAATAATCAAGTCCATATTGAAGAAGCGTCTGGAGAAGGTTGGAGGCAAGTGGGTAGATGAACTCCCGACAGCATTATGGGCGTATAGAACTACCCACAAGTCCACGACCGGCCACACTCCGTTCGCCTTGGCATACGGCTCTGAAGCCGTTATACCCATGGAACTTGAAGTTCCATCGCACCGAGTGACATACTATGATCCCAAGACGAACCAAAACCTCTTGCTGGAATCACTGGACTGCATCGACGAAAAGCGGGAAGAAGCTGAATTAAGGGCGGCGGCGCACAAACATCGAGTCAAGCGTTACTACGACGGCAGAGTCCGCCCAAGAATCTTTGATGTGGGTGATCTCATTCTGAAATGAGTCTTCCCGGTACCATCACGCATGAATCCCAGCTGGGAAGGTCCATACGCCATTGAACGGAAGCTTGGAGAAGGAACATTCAAGCTAGCGACCGTTGATGGCGCGACACTCCCCCGAGCATGGAACAGTGAACATTTGCGGCACTATTACATTTAGCATGTTTTCCTTTCTTGTTGTAGGCACTGTTGTTTCCTGCATGTTTCCATTCAATAATGACTTAGTTTCCTTTTAAAGTTGTAATCAAGCAATTTAGTTGATTTTCATTAATAAAGGCTTGAAGCCATATTTCCAATGAAGTTTCTATATCTCTTAATTGGATGATAAATTACATTATCCTGCACGACATACAGACTCGTACGAACGATTTCAAATCTCCGAATCCCCAGAGTGCGGAACGGAGTACTCTAAGTCCCCAGAGCGCGGACTAGAGTATAAACGATTTCAAATCTCCGAATCCCCAGAGTGCGGAGCGGAGTACTCTAAGTCCCCAGAGCACGGACTAGAGTATAAACGACTTCAAATCTCCGAATCCCCAGAGTGCGGAGCGGAGTACTCTAAGTCCCCAGAGCGCGGACTAGAGTATAAACGACTTTAAATCTCCGAATCCCCAGAGTGCGGAGCGGAGTACTCTAAGTCCCCAGAGCGCGGACTAGAGTATAAACGACTTCAAATCTCCGAATCCCCAGAGTGCGGAGCGGAGTACTCTAAGTCCCCAGAGCGCGGACTAGAGTATAAACGACTTCAAATCTCCGAATCCCCAGAGTGCGGAGCGGAGTACTCTAAGTCCCCAGAGCGCGGACTAGAGTATAAACGACTTCAAATCTCCGAATCCCCAGAGTGCAGAGCGGAGTACTCTAAGTCCCCAGAGCGCGGACTAGAGTTTAAACGACTTCAAATCTCTGAATCCCCAGAGTGCGGAGCGGAGTACTCTAAGTCCCCAGAGCGCGGACTAGAGTATAAACGACTTCAAATCTCCGAATCCCCAGAGTGCGGAGCGGAGTACTCTAAGTCCCCAGAGAGCGGACTAGAGTATAAACGAATACAAATCTCCGAATCCCCAAAGTGCGGAGCGGAGTACTCTAAGTCCCCAGAGCGCGGACTAGAGAATAAACGACTTCAAATCTCCGAATCCCCAAAGCGCGGATCGGAGTACTCCAAGCCCCCGGAGCGCGGAATAGAGTATAAACAGTCTCAAGTCTCCAAGTCCCCGGAGCACAGTGTCAGCAAACCAAATAAAGACAAGAGAATCATTCAAACAAAAAGAAACTAAATTTTATTCGATAAGTCCAAAATGGGGATACATGATCACTCCTACAAAATTCAGACCTCTCTATACAAACTGCAAGTTGTGGAAGATAAAAGAAATTACAAGACTTAAGCAAAAAACTCGTTGAACGAGTGTATCGATTATTTCTTCGACTTCTTCTTTTTGTCCTCCTTCGTTGTTTCCGACGACTCCTCTCCCTCACGCTTTTTCTTGGACTTTTTGCTTGCTAGAGAAACGGAGTCGGGAGTAGGAGACGGAACATCTAGTGGTTTGGACCTGCCCGGGAGAATGATTTTCAAAGGTCTGTTCCGCGGGTCAGTGAGTTCACGTATTTCAGACTCAACTTTGACTTTGACCTTTTTCTTCTCCTCGTCGGCAAGACGGTCCTTCATGCTCATCTCTGAAGTATGCTCAGAGGCGCCAGTGATTTCAATTTCATCGCTTCCTTCGACAGGAGACGAAGTATCAAGTTTGTCATCATCTAGCGCCCCGATCACTTGAGCGTCTGGACCGGGAGTTACTCCTGCGTGAGCAACGTCGCTTGTTTTCTCTGCTTCCTCCTTGGCGTCATCGCTCCTCGGAGTTGGCTCGGCGTCAGAGCAACCTGCACGAAAACATAAGGAATGAGCATTAGAACGAGTAGCCACTTCTGAAAAATGACGGGATCTCTTCAATTTCTAGAGAAAGAAGAATTTCCTACCAGGGTCCGGTTGGCTATCGGTGGCACGAGGGGTTTCACCCTCCAGGATAGGTGACAGCACATGAACACCAAGCCCGGGATCTTCGGGATCATAACTAGCATGCTGCTCGAATGGATCAAGTGTTGGCCGACCGGCCGATTGAGCAGCGTAGGGAGCGGCAATGTGAGGAGTAGTAGCATCGGCCCCAGACGGGCCAGCTTCGTCATTCTTCTCTTTCGGAGGGGACGAGCCTTTGCTATAAAGTGCCAGTGCTGCGGATAAGTCCGATGGCTCATTCCCCCTTAGGAACTCCTTCACCAAGACATCCTCATCATCCTCGTTGGAGCCCGACTCGACCTTCCTGATCCTTATCAGAGTTTCCCACGCCACAGCCAGGGATTCGAGGTAGCCGTCACCCAGAAATGTTAAGTCGCGGTGCATAAGGACGCGGGCTCCATACTCGGCGATCAACGGGTCAAACATACTTTTGACCTCTTCCCTGCCGGCTTCTGCGGCCGCCTCGAGGCGAGAATCAAGCTCTTCCACAGCCATTCTTTTGCCCTCTTCACGGGCCTTGTCCTTCATTTTCTCGACCCCGGCGAGTTCGTCATCGAGCTTTGTCTTCAGGAGTCGGGTAGCAACAATCTCATCACAGTATCGCTGCGATTCTTCTTGAGCGGCTACTTTGTCTTCCTTCTCCTTGGAAAGTAATTTCTTCAGCACCTTGACTTGAGTAGCAAGTGCGTCCCTTTCCTTTTGGACAGAGTCTTTTTCTAGGGCGAGGGAACCGTTGCGTTGGACTGCTTCGTCAAGCTCTTTTTTGTGAGCCGCCTCTAAACGAGTAACTGCCTCGGTAGTATTTTTTGCGCCTTGTTCAGCGGCTTTTAGCTTTGACTTATACGAAGCGAGCTCTTCGTCTTGGAGTCTGATGATTTTCTTATCGTTGTCAACCTCCAGATTCAGACGGTCAATCTCGTGTTGACGCTCAACAGATACTTCCGAGATCTTCTCCACCAAGTGCACGAACGCGTCATGTTGAACATAGACGTCGTTGTTGCAGGCAATGGCACTTTGCTTCACGTGCCCAGGAATGTGATGGATGGCTGGGAGGAATTTCAAGCCGTCAAAACAGATTTTCGGAAACTTGGCCTTAAGGTCGACCATCTTTTCCGCAACAGTTGGGTCCACTGCAGGAGTAGGAGGAGGAGGCTTTGAAAATTCCGTTCTTTTACGTTGCTCTCGAACTTGCCTCGTACTCGATGAACTGGAGTGTTGTTCTCGAGCAGCATCAGACTGATAACCCTTCTGCGAAGACTTCTCTTTATCCGGCTCAGTTGGAGGAGGAAGATCGCGGGACTAGGAAGATTGAGAATGTGCTTTCTTGCAATGGGATGACTCGCGAGGACGATTGTCCCTATCTTCATAATCACCTCGGTCCCTGCGTCTGCCTAAACCGGAATCCCGTCCAGAGTGATGGAATATAGAAGACCCCTGAAGGCGATCAAGTCCGTGAGAGCGGCCCATATCACCTGCAAAGAATGGAGATAACAACGAGTTAAGGAGAATTCACGAGCTAAAAAGACTTGAAGTATATTATGGAATGCGCATGTGCGTGTGTGTCCTAGTGTTCCCCCCGACGGACCCGTTAGTTTATCTTTGCTAATCGGAGTGTTGTCTCCTTGAGCCGGGAGTTGAACTCCTACATTGCCTCTAGCGGGCGAAGAGAATTTGAGAGCTTCAGGATCATCGAACCCGTAATTAAGTAAATCGTCGGGGATGGACAGGTTGGACAGACCCCTCAGAGAACTTTCCAGGTGCTGCGAAGAAGCCTCTTTCTCAGGAGGGATAGGCGTAACTTTTGAGGTGCCACCAACTTTCTCCTTTTGAACCGTATATTTCAACTTCTTCTTTCCCTTCGAAGGGGAGGATGATGTCTCAATATCCTGAACTTCGATTGCCGGATTCCAAGCGGGACCCATGTTCTCGCCCTGAGTTTCAGGGGCATCATCCTCTTTGCGCTCGCCTTCTTCGTGCGTGTCGGGAGCGCGACGCGACGACGATCCGGCAAGTTTTTTCCTTTTACCGGATGGAGGTTTGGGAATGGTAACACCTTCTGGAAGGCTGATCCGACGACCAGGGGCTAGCAAGCCAAACCCCGACAGCGATTCATTTGAAATGATAGTCTGGATGTCTCGATCCTCAGCAGGAAGAGCTCTAATGGCTTCAACAGCCTCAGAATATCCTCGGCCTTCCGGACGTGGGTTGATACCTGAAAAGATGAAATGAAGAGTTAGGAAAAGCATGACTCCGATTAAATACGAATAGTGATTCAGCAGAGAGACTTACTGCCTTCAACCCATCTCCTAGCGAAACCAGAAGGGCAGCGCACATAGAACCATTCCTGTTTGTACAGGGCGAATTTGCTACATGCCCCTGTCAAGATCTGGCATTTGTGGTATGGCTCGAGGAACATAAAAGAAGGACTGTCTTTCCGTCTCTTGAACATGTAAATATATCTGATATCACCAGCGGTTGGAGGTCTGGAGAAGACAACCATGAAAAGTAGATAAGTCCCATATAGAAATGCATGGCCGTTCGGGTGCAGCTGCGACGGAGCTATGTCTATGTACTGCAGTACATCCCGGAGAAATAAGTTGAATGGAGGCACGCTGCCCATCCAACACATGAACTTGTTGCAGGTAGTGTACCCGACCGGGGGCAGATGAGGGCGATCGTGTCTTGAAGGAACTAACACGTCGGCAAAAGGAATCCCATGAATGGAGCATATCCGTCGCAGAGCAGCTTCGTTGATCTTCGAGGCTTGTGAATTGATCGGATTGTCTAGTAAGATTGTTGCCTCCAGAGCATCAGGTGCCAAGTTATGAGCAGGAGAAGTCGACGGGTTAGAAGAATCAGCGGCTCCTTGCCTCGATGACGGCCCAGGCCTGTCGGATATGGTAGCGGAGCTAGATTTTCTCGACATCCCCAATAAATAACGAACCTGGCTAAGTGCTTGAGATAACTATACTTAAAAAACGTTGAACGTTAGAATTAGCAACACGAGTTTTCCCCCCCGCGTGGTGTGTGAACTAGTGCATGCAGTTGTGTACAAGCAATAAGATTTCAAAGATATAAAAATGAGCTTTGAATCGTTGCCTTCGAAGACCGTCATCGCTGACCGTCTCGAAGAGCCCGCCTGGTGGTGATTACAGTTCCAGATCCAGGAAACATGTGGTTTAAGAAGTAACCGGCTTAAGTGTAGTTTGACATTTATACTGTGCGCCATTTTTAATGTCGTTCGGCAATTGCTTTGTTCGGCTAAGGTCATGGTTCGACCTAAGGGTTGTTCGGCTAAAGTCAATGTTCGGCATGTCAATTGTATTGTTCGGCTAAAGTCAATGTTCGGCATGTCAATTGTATTGTTCGGCTAAAGTCAATGTTCGGCATGTCAATTGTATTGTTCGGCTAAAGTCAATGTTCGGCATGTCAATTGTTCGGCTTGGGTTATCGTTCGGCTAAGTTATTGTTCTACATTTTAGTAATTGTTCGGCATTGATGCCGTTCGGCATTCAAGATTGTTCGGCTTGGGTTATCGTTCGGCTAAGCTATCGTTCGGTCTTAGTTCGGCTAAAGTAGCGCTCCACCCTCGGTTTCAACTTCGCCCTTCTCCTTCTCCGTCTGCGCCGAACGACAGAGACAGATCGCCCGGCGAAGACTACGCCGTTCAACACCCCATCTTTCTTTTTGTCGTTCGGCACGAAGGAGTTAGCCCCAACTAGACAACTCCAAATGTGCGAGCCGTTTCTGCTCGACATATATCATACGACCATAGAAGTGTCCCATTTCCCACGAAAACAACCTAAGTCTTGTGTTGAAGTAATCTAATCACTGAAGGAATGATACCTAGTTCGAAAGTCGAAGTTGAGGAAGGATCAATTAGGTCTCAAATCTGGTAGGATGGCGAGAATTGCGAGTCCTTAAGGAAATGACAAAAAAGAAAGCGTAAAGGGAAAATGGTGGAACGGCACCTGGTTATATAGAGGGAGGAAGAAGTCGAAAAGGCCATGACCGGTAGAACCGGTCAAGGTCATAGCGTTCGGCCTCGGCGCATCGCTCGGCAAGGAAGCACCGTTCGAACGCGAATGTCTCGTTCGGCATTTGGAACACGTCCGGCACACATCGGTCCCACAAAAGGGGCGTCTCCGTTCGAGGTTAGCCAAGGGTTTAAGACATGACGAAAAGGTTGCACGGTTCAAAGCGCATCACGTTCGGCCACGCGATACACTTTGGGGGGCAAGTGTTTCCTGGAGATTTGACCAGGCAACTAGTGCTCGGCATCTCAGACTGTCCGGCATCCAGCAGTGTTCGGCGACGCACTTGGCATCTAGGAGTATTCGGTGAAGTACACAGCATCGATAGTGTCCGGCATCCAGCAGTGTTCGGCGAAGTACACAGCATCCATAGTGTCCGGCATCCAGCAGTGTTCGGCGAAGTACACAGCATCCATAGTGTCCGACATCCAGCAATGTTCGGCGTCAACTGGCACTCGGCGACAACCAATGCTCAGCGCTAGCGTTCGGCATCATTAAAACTCGGTGATAGGAGTACTCGACATCCCAAGGTACTCGGCGTAGTACTCGGCAACAGGAGTACTCGGCATCCCAAGGTACTCGGCGTAGTACTCGGCAACAGGATTACTCGGCATCCCAAGGTACTCGGCGTAGTACTCGGCAACAGGAGTATTCGGCATCCCAAGGTACTCGGCGTAGTACTCGGCGATAGGAGTACTCGGCATCCCAAGGTACTCGGCGTAGTACTCGGCAACTGGAGTACTCGGCATCCCATGGTGTTCGGCGTAGTACTCGACATCCAGAAGACATTCCGTATGCACAACTACTCAAGATAACGGTGTCGTTCGGCCTGTATGCACCGTTCGTTCAAGAGCTTGAGATGGAGGCACGTTCGGCCTCAACAGACAACCATCCTTCACTTCCCATGACACCAACACAACGTTCGACATAGAAGGAATGGTTCGGCGTAGCGGCGTTCGGCACACCTGGTTCGGCATACAGCGACCACTGCACTGGGGCTTGAGCGTTCGGCTATCCAGCCCACTTGGGAAGTCCAGCCCATATTTGCCTATAAATAGAGGGGCAGGGTCACAGTGAAATGGATCCTTTTTTGGAGAGAGAATACTGGGGAGACTCTGCAATTTTCAAGACTCATCTTCTCTACGGAAACAACTTCATTCAAGCATTTGATTCACGAATTGTATTTGTAATCAACTATAAAGAAGATCAATAAAGTTTAACCTCAAAGTGGACGTAGGCAATTACGCTGAACCACTATAAATTTGGTGTTCTTGCTTTCTGCATTTAAATTAGCATTGTCTTCTCTGTTTAATTTACTTTCATCACTTATATCTCTACACAATCTTTCTGAACGAGGTTAGTGACCAATTTTGGTGCTAACACTTATGCAATTTAATTTCATGCTCTTTTAATTATTGTTCTTACTTTATGCAATTAGTGTAGTTTTTATTTCATGTATGTATATTAGCATTTATTTTATTTTAATTAGCTCTCTTCTTACTTTGCTTTCATTTTCTTCTTGTTTATGTTTATGTTGCAATCTACATTTGTTGAATTGATAACAAATATGAGAAGCTAAACTGCTTCAATTTAGGGGTAATGAAGTTCTCTTAATCATGTAGATTTAACATATTTGTTAATTGATGATCTCTTTTTGTGCTTAATGGAATGTTTTGATGTGGTAAAATTTTGTTGTTTTAACTTTGAATTTGATAGCCTATGTTGTTGACACCAAATAGGTTATGCTTAACAAATTTAAACACAAATTACCTCTTCATCTACATATGATTATGGTAATGAAGTGGAGTTTAGAATCAAAATTTGATGGTCTATATTACTAATCAATAGTAAGTAGATCATGCTTAGAATAGATTTTACTTTCAATTTCATTATCATTTTCATGAGTGTTAACAAGTGGTTTAGTAGGTGTGTTATAGTTTGATGGTTTATATTGGGCTAATTTATAGCACAAATAGGCCATACTTATGATCAACACATCAACTAAATTCACTAATGACCAAAAAAGAGAGATCATAATTTCATTATATTGATTTATGTGATCATGAGAAGGGAAATGCCCCTAAATTGTCTCTTTTATCTCATATTTTTATTCACTTTCTTTTGTTAGTTTTTTTTACCTTTTTTTAACTTAAACAACTTCAAACTCTTGGTTAATTTGATTGAGTAGAAGTTTAAATCACTTCAATTCCCTGTGGATCGACCCGTACTCGCCACGTACTAAAATTGTACGCCGTGCGCTTGCGGTTATTTTTATTACAATTTTTCGACGACTTTCTAATTCAATAGGAAATTAGTCGATTCAATAGTAACATAGAACAATCGCTAATACACACCTATCTCTTTATTGAATCGGGTTACGCATTCTATCCTTATCCTTTACTTTTGAAGTGCATTCATCTCGATCATCACTCCATTGGACGTGAACAAGTTTAATAAATTTGTTCTTCAACTATTTCATATCATGTACACCTGCTATTCTTTTCGATCTCTAAACATAAGTAAAATTTGTTTCAAGATATATATTTAATATCCCTCGATTCGACTATCATGTTATGGTCGAGCACACATTCCCTCACTGCAAAATGTGAAAAACCGTATGCACACCTACTAATCTATGAGGTAACTTGACTTGGTATGTGAGCTTACCAACACTTTCCACATTGGAAATGAACCAACATAGCTTAGTGTCAGTTTTCATATATTTTGGAAGCACATAACAATTCATATAGGTGAAATCTCCATGAACACACCATCACCCACAACCCTTGTGAGCTCTAACTCCTTGCACCTCTTTTAACAAAGCACTTCACCTTGATTGCATAGTTTTCATCTTGATGCAAATCAACTCTATCTTTTCGGTCGCATCTTTTACCATATTAGGTCCAGCACAAGTCTATCTCATATATCTAACTGATAAATATGCAAATTAGACAATTACATATAAAGCACCTTGAATGGTTCCATATGAATGCTTGAAAAATAACTATTGTTATAGAAAAATTCCCTTATATTTAAGTAGTCTTTTTAAGGCCCTTCAAAATCCAGGATACATGCCCTCATCGGATCCTCTAGAATTCGGTTTACCCTCTCAGTTCGACCATCTTTCTTTGAATGGTAAGCCATGCTCAATTTCAATTCTACGCCCAAATTAAACTATAGACTTCTCCAAAACTCACTCGTGAACAACGAGTCTTGATAACCAATAAAGTTACTCGGAATCTCATGGAGTCTTAGAACATTCTTTACATATAGTTTTGGTCAAATAACAACCATCGTCATAGACTTAAATAGGATTAACTGGGCATTCTCAGTCAATCTATTAGTTATATCCCATATGTTGTCATTTCCTGCCCTTGACCTCAGCAATCTATCTATAAAATCCATGCAAAATAAATCCCACTTCCATATTGGCACTTCCAAAGGTTTAAGTAAACTTGCAAACTTTCGATGCTCGGCTTTCACTTGCTAACAGGTGAAACATTTCATCAAAAACTCATCGGCATCTCGTTTCATCCCTTTCCAAAAGAATACACGTGTGACGACCACCCTACACATCTGATACCCAAATACCATATATAGTGCGCTACAGCGGTATCCGACCAATGTAGAGCAACTATTAATGGTAAAGTAAGACAATCTGAAAAAGAACCTGTAGTATATCTCACAACGTATAGGACAAAAATATAATAATCAACATAGATATAAAATAAGCGAGACAACAATATAACAAAATAAACCAAGATAAATTAGAGTACATCGGTCCACCACAGTTATACAAAACAAAGTGAGTAGAATTTATACATCGAATCAAATAAACTCAAAATAGAAAGTTGTCTCTAATAAATAAGTACTGATAATAGCTCCACAGTACCGCACAACAAACTAACGATAATAGCTCCAAAATATAGTACACAAAAGCGCTAGCCACCTGCTCGTCCTTTGCATAGCTCCATGCGCTATCTCAGACCTGCTATCTAGTTTGCTGCTTTAAGAGTACTCAAGATAATAAGAAGCAAAACATAAAACCTCGAGTCAGACAATAGTCTGGTATGACGATCTATAATATAAAAATAGTATAAAATCAATATAGTAAATAGAAACATAAGGTATGGAGAATCAATCCTGACCTGTCCCCGCATCCAACAAGTTACCACATAACATCGATTTATGCTAATCAACTATTATCTGGGTGTACTGTTACAACCATGTTTGTTTGTTTTAATGATGACAACTATATCTCTATTTATATCTAAAATATAATATTATGCAGGTATAAGAAGATCTTGAGTCAGAGAATTAAGGAGAAAACAAAGCGAATCATCTATGTATCAAATACTAAGGAAATGTGGATTGTCAAGTCAAAATGTATGTACTTGGCCTTAATTATACTTGTAAAATCTCCTTGGTGTTTCATATTCACGCACACACCTACATACAAATATTTTCAAAGATCAAAGAGTTAAACAAGTTTAAAATAGGTTGTCTATAAAAAAACATATTTTATATAGTTCAGTTGAGTGAATACATTTTCAGTCGACTACGGGCAGTCGATTGAAAATATATTCTGTCCACTAAACCTTAATATTTTATTATACAAACTTGTTTTTAAATTTGCCATGTAAATTGATGTTTATATTCAATAGAATGACTTATTATTCTCAGTCGACTGAATACCCTATAACGGCTATTTTCTGAAAATGCACGTCGAATGGTTGCGATCATTTAAGTGCATCTCTGCAAATAGCAATGGCTGTTCTGAATGATTAACTATATGCAACTCTTTGTTATTTATAAATAGAGCTCAACATTCAAGAATCACTTTCTACACTTCCATAATCACGGAGCACGCATCTTGAACCATCAAGGAGATTATAGGAAGTCTTGTACTACAATTGACTTTATTCGAGTTATCAAGAACTCATTAGAAGTCAGAGATTTATTCTTGTTATGTAAAGTCCTATTGGAGATCTTCAGGAAAAGTTTGAAGTCCTATTCGATTGCTCGAGCATTTTGTAAGACACATGTTCCTTCGGGTTAAGTAAGGGTTGGTTAGTTAATTCCACAAGGATTCTAGGACTGGACGTAGGATGGGAGATCTGAACCGGTATAAAAATCCTAGTGTGATTGCTTTTATTTACTTTACTTTACAATAATCTACTAGTTAGTACTACTTAATTTAGACTATATACTTGAATATACATATAAGCCATATTATATAAAGATCTGTGTGCACTTTCATGTACTACTGCGTAAAGTACAATATAGGGTGTCTAGGTATACTATGTAATAATACCTACCTCGTGTGGTATCCATATCAACATAGCAAGCATAACAAACATAACAACCATCAAACAATTCTCACATCTCTCAACTTAATTCCTTTCGATATAAGATAACTCATATGATCCATCGTATTGATCAACGACTACATATCATCATAGTTCCACTGGTGCTCGAATACATGCCACTTCGTAAGGGTAGGAAAATAGACCACCCCGTATAGGTCTAGAGATAAATAGATCACCTGTAACAACCGGGGATTTTAAAAATCTTTAATCATCGTCAAAATGACGATCAAACCGGTTGCAAATTGTTATTGGAATTTAAATCAAGTGAAATTCTCTTGAAAATTGTTAAATATGTAGGTGGGCTGTAAAGTTAAATTGGTAGCCCACGCCTTCATTCGTTGTTCTTAGGCCGAGATGATAATATTGGATCGTTTCCTCCTTTTCGTTCATTTTTCTCATTTTTCGAAACCCTTACTCAAAATAAATCGAACGAGAGGAAAAGAAAAATGGTGGCGCTCGTTCTCTTCTTCGTCCCTCTGGAAAACTAGGGTTTCAAAAATAAGGGCTGCTCGTACTTCGCTCGTCCTTCAATTCAATAGCTAGGGCTTTAGACGAATCGAAGAAGACAACTGCTGAAGCTCGATCGAAGGTTCGCGCTTGCCTTGTCGATCGACATCTCCTTCTGTAACAACCCGACTTTTTCTCCACAGAAAGACGCATCGTTATAAAGAAAGAAAGGGATAGAAGAAGAAAAGAAAAGAAAAGAAGAAAGAACAACAACATCAGAAACTCATCGCGGAACGAATGAAATATAATATATCATATAAAATATTACATAGTATCATATACATCAGAGTTACACAACTTATAAAACACATATTAGACAGTTATAAACATCTGTCTAATTCATACAACTCAAGTATCACAGATACAGACACAACATATACACAGCGGAATTATCATATATCTACACGGTGAAGCCTCCTGCTCCAAATCTCCTCCAGAATTCGTCAAAGCTAACCTGAATCCCTCGACTACTCAATACAATATTGAGTACCCAAGAGTTTAATAAAACAGAAAATAAACACTTGGGTCAGACATGGGTCTGGTGTGAGTAAACGGTTTAAATTGCTTAACTTTGAAAACCTTTGAAAACAAAAGTATCACGTAAGACTCCCCACACATAAACATGGGTAAGTTTTTACCTTACGCTAACTAAAACATTTGATAGGAAATCCAGTTATATTATAATAGGGTCTAGGGTTTCCAAGTAAAATACAGAAATAGCTGAAATGCTTACATCTCACATTCCAACATAGTTGGGCACAACTAATACGTACGGCACTTATTGGAGTTTGGATTCCATACAATGGCCGGGCTACTGGGGTACCGCCCGTCACAGTACGTGGCCTAGATCACCGTACCGAGGAGTACGCCCGCTCCCCTGCAACACAAAGCCGGAACCATCCCTTACTGGATAATTTCGAACAAGATAATCCCGTAGTTGGCGCGACCAACTACACACTAAGCCGAATAAAAGAAAAGGGACCTCTAGACAGGGATCTATCTTGCTCTCAGTGGGTGCTACCCACGAAGCCTTGCTGCACCTCCCCTGTTTTAGCCATTCCCGGTTGATGAGGCTTGAGGTTACGATTACCTTTAATCAGAACATATCACTTAGAATGCTCATCGTCCTCCTGACGATGTGCTGAAAGCATTCAATCCATACAAGTTCGTTCCGGGTTCGAACGAAACCGAAGGCATTATCTCGTTACACTCGTTTTGGAATCACCCTCAGAGTTAACGACAATAACCCTTGCACTCTAAATCTTCATCTTCACTGGAGATTCACGACCTATCGTTAATTTGGATCGATGTGGTATTCGGGTCTCCAGACCTGGAAATCCGGTATACGGAAACCCGATCCCGGTCTCATCGAAATCCAAAACGTATCTTTTAAGGCCAAGTTGTTTAAAGGTTTAAACAATTCAACTTATCTATATTCATACAGATAGATAATTCACAAGTCACAATTGATAATCACATTATCAAATAAACAAATGATCCATAACAAAATAGGTAATCCATATCAACATCACAATAGGTAATCTATATTACCATCATAATGCAACCAAGCATTTATACCACACAACATTACTTATCTCATTTCTGAGATTACATCCATTCAGATAATCAATGTCATCCATTCTTATATAAGCAATGATTTACTTAATCACAACATAATTAATTTAAAATGAATTAAATTAACTATCTCTATCTTTAATTAATTTAAAGTGAATTAAATTAATTACTTCATCTCTTAATTAATTTAAAATAAATTAAATTAATTACTTCATTATAAACCTTACTTATATAATCATTAATTAATTATAAATTAATTAATTAATCTTCCTCTAAATTTCCACTTTAATTAATCACCCTGATTAATTATACTTTAATTACATTTAAGTAATTATCCTTAATTAATTTTCCAAATTAATTATCCTTAATCCAATACAGTAATTAACTTTTAATTACTTCATTAATTAATTAATTAATTACTTCATCTCTTAATTAATTACAATTAATCACTTATCATTTGATTAATTAATCTTAATTCATCAACTCTTAATCACATCATTAATTATAAACTAATGATCCTTAATTATATCTTTAATTATTTATTAATTACATTAAGTAATTAACCTTTAATTAAACCATAATTTATTAATCACCTTTGATTAAACTTAACCAGTAATTAACTCTAATTAATTATCTTCCTTAATTAATTATTTTTAATTAATTACCTTAACAAATAATTAATTACCTTATAATTAATCTTAATCCTTTAATTAACTTAATTAAATAATTTATTTAATTAATAACACTAAGTAATTAACCTTAATCACTTCTTATTTAATTACTTTCATAAAATAATTATCCTCTACTTATTTTATTAAATAACGTTCCTTTTACTTAATTACATTCAGTAATTATTCCTTAATTACTTCATCAAGTAATTATACTAAATTTATTTATAAATGATTATCTCTAATAAATCACAAATTAATTAACTTAACTTAATCATTTAATTTAATTAAATGATTCTTAACTTACTATATTAAAGATTCTTAATTAAGAACTATTATCCTAATTTAATCAATTATTTACCAATAACACTTGATAATTAAAATAATTTAATTATCTAAATTTCCTTTTCAAATTTAATTAACTTTAATTAAATCAACATTCTAAATACTTAAGACAAATCCTTATTTAAATTGATTACTAAATCTTAATCAATAAACCTTAATTAATTTAAAATATAAGATTTTAGAAATCAATTAATAATCAACACATTTCAGATTAAACCTTTAAATCTTTAAATTTTTCCAAAGTTATTAAATATAATTAAATACAAATTTATTTCAAAATCTACTTATTTTATTTTGAAACTTAATATTATAAAATATATAAACTTGTTTAACTTTTGTTTAAACTCAGAAAATATTACGAAACAAAATTTCTTTTGTTTCAAATTTAAAAACATTTCTTGGATTTTCTTAAAATCTGCCTTTACTAACAACCCGAGTAAAAGTTTAGCAAACTCGAAGTAACACTCGAGCAAAAACTTCAGAAACCCGAAGGTTCTCTCGCGTCAAAACCTACTTCACCCTGCTTCGAGAAAAACTCGATAAATCACGAACGAACACCCGAGCACCAGCTTTCTTCCCCAACCCCTCGTTCCCAGATGCACAGACTTGCTCGTGCACGTGCACGCTACGGCTGGACGTCGACGAACTTCATTCAGTGCTCCGGCAAGTCAGACTTCATCACCTCATCACGTTCGACAATTCCAAACTTCTCGATTCGATCGAGATTCAACTTCGACCATTTCGAACCCAACAGTTAAAACAATCACAATCAGACAATCAACTCGCCACGACAACCCAAGCTTCGAGACCACCCACGATTCCCACCGTAGCTGCGCCACAACCTCCAGAACCTACGTCCCAAGTGCGATCAACTCCGGTTGTCCTTCGTTGCCGTGAAATCCATATGAACATCACGAGAAAAGCAGGGTCTTAAACCCTAACTTGATCGATTTCAGCCACCACGATCATCAATAAAATACCAAACTATTTTTCTGATGATTGCCATTGTCCCATTCACCTTCATGCTCACCCTCGATGGCCATCTCATCGTCGTTCGCCATGAATCGACCAAAATGCCCAAAACAGAAAATCCCAAAATCCTCTTCAATTACCAATCTAAAAATCTTGATATATACACTAAAATTCATAGTTTTCATCCTCGAATTCATTTATGCAAACCAAATCTGTAATTTAATTAGTTGATTCCTGACATAAAAATGTATTCACTGTTATTCATAAGATTTCCAGGCAAATAATTTATAGAAAATTCCATATCTTATTTCCAGTAGCGATATTTTATGATTTTAAACATTTCTCATTTACAACTAAATGGCTAACAGTGATTAGATGATGAGATATAGATTTATAAAGAAAATCAAACTCTGTAAAATATTCAGAGTTCATATATTAATTTTTCACAGGCAGTAAATACTTATATACATGCATGCATCCATTTCAATTCAAATATTAAGGCTATCACATGAATTATATTCACATAACAAAGTGGAGACAAGATTTTAAAACTGTTTTTTTTTAAACTTAAGTTTACTCACTGTTATTTAAAACAGAGGCTTATGTAAACTACAGACATTCAAAAAAATGTATAATTCAAACATGCATCCAATTTAACTCAAGTATTCAGATAACAGGAAGATGTTCATTCACAAGAACAAGTAGAAATCCAAGATTAAAACTGTTTTTAAAAATCCATTTACTCACCAAGGAACAGAGAGCAGAAAACACTACAGGCTGATGGTTTCCAGACTTGTCCCAGATTTTAAACTTGATTTTGAACTTCCTTTCTTTAGTTGAATTTGAATCTTGATGTTGATCTTTGAATTTAATTGCTTGTTGATTGATTTAGAACTGCTACTGAATTGCCTTTGATCTCCTTTAAGTTTGCATTAGAATTTCCAGTTTTTACATTTCTTCTTTGCAATTTGATTTCAGGTTTCATCCTTCTTTGCATTTTTAGATTCGAATTTCTTTTGGTTGAGAAAAGAAGAAAAGATAATCTTAAAACTGAAAAGAGAAAAACAGATTTTTCTTCTTTTATTTATAATAATTTTAAATTAAATTATCAAGAGAATTGACACTTGTCCCCTTAATACTCTACTTTGCTTACACATATGCTATTAAATTTACAAATGTTTTTACCAAGTATTAAAATGTTTACAAGTGTTAATCTTGTTTTAATTAATTTACAAGTATTAATTCCTTTTTATTTTGATATATTTAAATCCTACATGTATATTAAAAAAAATATCTATATGTATAAAAATGTATTTATCCATTTATAAATAAGCTTTAAGATTTCTATATAAATATACAAGTGTGAAAAACTATTATTTATAATAACTTATGCTATAATCAAATATATATATAACATTTTTATAAATGCTTGAGAAATTGAGCTTAACTATATATATATATTTTTTACAAACCATTTTGACTTTTTTTAAAAAGGAAAGAATGTTAAAAACAATTGAATTTTAAAAGAGAAAAGATTATTAAAATGAACTTCTTATTTAAATCTTATTCTTGTTATTTAAATCATAAATATCATTTTCAAAAGTATTAAACCAAATTACAAATTATATATATATATATATATGAGTTTGAAAACATCTTATTAAATTCAAATTCAATATTCTTTTTATTCCAACATATGCAAATATATATATTCTAAATGAAAAATACTTTTAACATTAGCTTGATAATTATCATATTGAATTTAATACATAACTTCAAATAACAATATATATATTCATATATATTATAATTTGAAAACATAATTTTATTAAATTAAAAGATTCCCTATTCATAATATATATACCTATATATATATATATATTATAAATATAAACACTTATATTAGTTTTAGAAAGATAAAACTTCCCAATTTAAAATATTATTAACCTTTTAAAATGAATTGAACTTGTCAATTTATAAAATAAATCAACTAATCAATTTAATTATTAATAAAGATTATTAAATTGATATTGCCAAATTTCCGGGATATCACATTCCTCCCCCCTTAAAATAATTTCGTCCCCGAAATTTAAAAGCAAAGATAATTTAATAACCGAGTAAAATTTTTAATTTTAAACAGCAATCACACAAATCAATCATTATTATCAATCATAGCAACCATATAAATCAAACAAATTTAATTATCCAGACAAATTCTGGATAGAATTTCCTCGAGTTTCCCCAAGTATATATATATACCGGGATACTCGTTCTACAGGATCTTAACTAACTATCTACAATAATCTAGAACTCCTTCCCATCTAGATTACAAATCTGAACAAAATATCAGACTAAACTCAAAACCATCTCAACTACCAAATCCTTCTGAACTGCTGATCCCACAACCAATGACAGATCAAACACGTATTCCCTCAGAGATACGTGAAATACAATGAATTCCAGTTATCCGAACTGGAAACTCAATCCTGTAGATCAAAGAACTAATCCTTTTGAGAACACAAGAAAATCTCAAAATACTTCTAGAGCTAGCTCTCCAATCTTACCAAATCTTGTATCTCCTTTAATTGAAGAAAACTTAAACAATATCCAATTTTAACTTCATCCTTCCTGATCAGCTTAGCCCTTGCTGATGCTTCCTGGAACAATCTAGACCAACATCAAACCAATTTCCGGATCCTTCTCAACAAAATGGTTTCCCAAAAATCACCGAAATCCAGAACACAATTCTACTCCACAAACATTAGAGAACTATGAACTACTTCTCCTATCTGGAATAGCCAAAACAGTTGCACTTGACAACCTTATTTCCAAATCCTGAAAATTTCTTCACACTTAGAGATACACTTGAATTTCCTATAGAAATTCTCTATTCCAAGAAAATTACAACTCCCGAATGCTTCCGTTCTAGAATAGTTACTACCTTGCTTCCGCTGCACAACTCTGATCTGGAATAGATGAGAATGCCATCGGAGAAACTCGAGCACAAACTTGATCATCCAAAGTTCACCATACCATAAAATCTTAGTGAACCATTCCACTTGGTCAAAAACATCCCAGTAGAATCCCCTCCAGAAAATTAGGGCTGATCAATCCTTCTCCAAAGAATCCTGAGCTGCTTCACCAAATTCTTCTCTAGAAGACATCCTTCTACTAAGTTGAACTTCCGGTAACTCCATGAATCAAGTCGATACGGAATCTCAATCTCCAATAACCCAAAAGAACACTCAATCAATCGCAAGTCTCTTTTGCGATCAACTCGACCTAACTTCCACAGATACTGTTCTCTCTTCACAAATTAGAATAGCTCATACTTAACTATCCAATTCATCAAAGAAATGGATTCACTCAGCTGCTTCTGGACTCCAACTTCAGAAAAACTACTCAGCCAGAAACTTCCTGCTAACACACAGAACACTCCGAGCCGCACTGCTGCCACAAACCAAAGACTTCTTATCCGAAACTCCTCGAGAAACTCGGACCTCAAAGCAAATAGAAACACCCCACTGGACTCAGCCACAACACCGAAACAGACTCACTTCTTCAAACTTGTTCCAGAAGAAACATCTTCAGAAACGTCCATAGCCACCGTGTCTCATCACACAGCTACTACTTCCTGAGGTTACCAAAATACCATCACTCTCTTCAGCTCATCCAATAGATCTACTCTATTCATCCAACTTCAAAGATAAACTCTGAACTTAAACAGTTTCCTTCGGAGATCGATGAAATCCTTACACCACAACAAAGTTTACTCGAGATAGTATTTGGTCTACAGTCTCGTCAGATACACTTCCAACCTCAACATTCAAACTCTAACTATTGGTAATTGTGTTACACACACTACCATCCTATCTACCCTTTTAACTTATATTGGAAAACCCGAACAGGTAACTCAACAAATAGGTAGAAATACATAAATATATATATTTAAAATGATACTTTTTATATAGAAATTATTTCTGGGTAGAATTATTTCATCTACCTCTTTAAAACAATATTGTGTCCGTTGGCCTGGTTCAAGTGTTTAGACATCCCTATCAATAACGTTAGCTACTCGTATTGACCAGAATCCATATACCACTCAACCGATCAATTAACACAATATAAAACCATTTTTATATAACTAACAATTACGCGCTCTCAAGATGGACACCACTTCAGAGCCTAGGTATTCACTCAACCTACTGCTCTGATACCAACTGTAACAACCCGACTTTTTCTCCACAGAAAGACGCATCGTTATAAAGAAAGAAAGGGATAGAAGAAGAAAAGAAAAGAAAAGAAGAAAGAACAACAACATCAGAAACTCACCGCGGAACGAATGAAATATAATATATCATATAAAATATTACATAGTATCATATACATCAGAGTTACACAACTTATAAAACACATATTAGACAGTTATAAACATCTGTCTAATTCATACAACTCAAGTATCACAGATACAGACACAACATATACACAGCGGAATTATCATATATCTACACGGTGAAGCCTCCTGCTCCAAATCTCCTCCAGAATTCGTCAAAGCTAACCTGAATCCCTCGACTACTCAATACAATATTGAGTACCCAAGAGTTTAATAAAACAGAAAATAAACACTTGGGTCAGACATGGGTCTAGTGTGAGTAAACGGTTTAAATTGCTTAACTTTGAAAACCTTTGAAAACAAAAGTATCACGTAAGACTCCCCACACATAAACATGGGTAAGTTTTTACCTTACGCTAACTAAAACATTTGATAGGAAATCCAGTTATATTATAATATGGTCTAGGGTTTCCAAGTAAAATACAGAAATAGCTGAAATGCTTACATCTCACATTCCAACATAGTTGGGCACAACTAATACGTACGGCACTTATTGGAGTTTGGATTCCATACAATGGCCGGGCTACTGGGGTACCGCCCGTCACAGTACGTGGCCTAGATCACCGTACCGAGGAGTACGCCCGCTCCCCTGCAACACAAAGCCGGAACCATCCCTTACTGGATAATTCCGAACAAGATAATCCCGTAGTTGGCGTGACCAACTACACACTAAGCCGAATAAAAGAAAAGGGACCTCTAGACAGGGATCTATCTTGCTCTCAGTGGGTGCTACCCACGAAGCCTTGCTGCACCTCCCCTGTTTTAGCCATTCCCGGTTGATGAGGCTTGAGGTTACGATTACCTTTAATCAGAACATATCACTTAGAATGCTCATCGTCCGCCTGACGATGTGCTGAAAGCATTCAATCCATACAAGTTCGTTCCGGGTTCGAACGAAACCGAAGGCATTATCTCGTTACACTCGTTTTGGAATCACCCTCAGAGTTAACGACAATAACCCTTGCACTCTAAATCTTCATCTTCACTGGAGATTCACGACCTATCGTTAATTTGGATCGATGTGGTATTCGGGTCTCCAGACCTGGAAATCCGGTATACGGAAACCCGATCCCGGTCTCATCGAAATCCAAAACGTATCTTTTAAGGCCAAGTTGTTTAAAGGTTTAAACAATTCAACTTATCTATATTCATACAGATAGATAATTCACAAGTCACAATTGATAATCACATTATCAAATAAACAAATGATCCATAACAAAATAGGTAATCCATATCAACATCACAATAGGTAATCTATATTACCATCATAATGCAACCAAGCATTTATACCACACAACATTACTTATCTCATTTCTGAGATTACATCCATTCAGATAATCAATGTCATCCATTCTTATATAAGCAATGATTTACTTAATCACAACATAATTAATTTAAAATGAATTAAATTAACTATCTCTATCTTTAATTAATTTAAAGTGAATTAAATTAATTACTTCATCTCTTAATTAATTTAAAATAAATTAAATTAATTACTTCATTATAAACCTTACTTATATAATCATTAATTAATTATAAATTAATTAATTAATCTTCCTCTAAATTTCCACTTTAATTAATCACCTTGATTAATTATACTTTAATTACATTTAAGTAATTATCCTTAATTAATTTTCCAAATTAATTATCCTTAATCCAATACAGTAATTAACTTTTAATTACTTCATTAATAAATTAATTAATTACTTCATCTCTTAATTAATTACAATTAATCACTTATCATTTGATTAATTAATCTTAATTCATCAACTCTTAATCACATCATTAATTATAAACTAATGATCCTTAATTATATCTTTAATTATTTATTAATTACATTAAGTAATTAACCTTTAATTAAACCATAATTTATTAATCACCTTTGATTAAACTTAACCAGTAATTAACTCTAATTAATTATCTTCCTTAATTAATTATTTTTAATTAATTACCTTAACAAATAATTAATTACCTTATAATTAATCTTAATCCTTTAATTAACTTAATTAAATAATTTATTTAATTAATAACACTAAGTAATTAACCTTAATCACTTCTTATTTAATTACTTTCATAAAATAATTATCCTCTAATTATTTTATTAAATAACTTTCCTTTTACTTAATTACATTCAGTAATTATTCCTTAATTACTTCATCAAGTAATTATACTAAATTTATTTATAAATGATTATCTCTAATAAATCACAAATTAATTAACTTAACTTAATCATTTAATTTAATTAAATGATTCTTAACTTACTATATTAAAGATTCTTAATTAAGAACTATTATCCTAATTTAATCAATTATTTACCAATAACACTTGATAATTAAAATAATTTAATTATCTAAATTTCCTTTTCAAATTTAATTAACTTTAATTAAATCAACATTCTAAATACTTAAGACAAATCCTTATTTAAATTGATTACTAAATCTTAATCAATAAACCTTAATTAATTTAAAATATAAGATTTTAGAAATCAATTAATAATCAACACATTTCAGATTAAACCTTTAAATCTTTAAATTTTTCCAAAGTTATTAAATATAATTAAATACAAATTTATTTCAAAATCTACTTATTTTATTTTGAAACTTAATATTATAAAATATATAAACTTGTTTAACTTTTGTTTAAACTCAGAAAATATTACGAAACAAAATTTCTTTTGTTTCAAATTTAAAAACATTTCTTGGATTTTCTTAAAATCTGCCTTTACTAACAACCCGAGTAAAAGTTTAGCAAACTCGAAGTAACACTCGAGCAAAAACTTCAGAAACCCGAAGGTTCTCTCGCTTCAAAACCTACTTCACCCTGCTTCGAGAAAAACTCGATAAATCACGAACGAACACCCGAGCACCAGCTTTCTTCCCCAACCCCTCGTTCCCAGATGCACAGACTTGCTCGTGCACGTGCACGCTACGGCTGGACGTCGACGAACTTCATTCAGTGCTCCGGCAAGTCAGACTTCATCACCTCATCACGTTCGACAATTCCAAACTTCTCGATTCGATCGAGATTCAACTTCGACCATTTCGAACCCAACAGTTAAAACAATCACCATCAGACAATCAACTCGCCACGGCAACCCAAGCTTCGAGACCACCCACGATTCCCACCGTAGCTGCGCCACAACCTCCAGAACCTACGTCCCAAGTGCGATCAACTCCGGTTGTCCTTCGTTGCCGTGAAATCCATATGAACATCACGAGAAAAGCAGGGTCTTAAACCCTAACTTGATCGATTTCAGCCACCACGATCATCAATAAAATACCAAACTATTTTTCTGATGATTGCCATTGTCCCATTCACCTTCATGCTCACCCTCGATGGCCATCTCATCGTCGTTCGCCATGAATCGACCAAAATGCCCAAAACAGAAAATCCCAAAATCCTCTTCAATTACCAATCTAAAAATCTTGATATATACACTAAAATTCATAGTTTTCATCCTCGAATTCATTTATGCAAACCAAATCTGTAATTTAATTTGTTGATTCCTGACATAAAAATGTATTCACTGTTATTCATAAGATTTCCAGGCAAATAATTTATAGAAAATTCCATATCTTATTTCCAGTAGCGATATTTTATGATTTTAAACATTTCTCATTTACAACTAAATGGCTAACAGTGATTAGATGATGAGATATAGATTTATAAAGAAAATCAAACTCTGTAAAATATTCAGAGTTCATATATTAATTTTTCACAGGCAGTAAATACTTATATACATGCATGCATCCATTTCAATTCAAATATTAAGGCTATCACATGAATTATATTCACATAACAAAGTGGAGACAAGATTTTAAAACTGTTTTTTTTTAAACTTAAGTTTACTCACTGTTATTTAAAACAGAGGCTTATGTAAACTACAGACATTCAAAAAAATGTATAATTCAAACATGCATCCAATTTAACTCAAGTATTCAGATAACAGGAAGATGTTCATTCACAAGAACAAGTAGAAATCCAAGATTAAAACTGTTTTTAAAAATCCATTTACTCACCAAGGAACAGAGAGCAGAAAACACTACAGGCTGATGGTTTCCAGACTTGTCCCAGATTTTAAACTTGATTTTGAACTTCCTTTCTTTAGTTGAATTTGAATCTTGATGTTGATCTTTGAATTTAATTGCTTGTTGATTGATTTAGAACTGCTACTGAATTGCCTTTGATCTCCTTTAAGTTTGCATTAGAATTTCCAGTTTTTACATTTCTTCTTTGCAATTTGATTTCAGGTTTCATCCTTCTTTGCATTTTTAGATTCGAATTTCTTTTGGTTGAGAAAAGAAGAAAAGATAATCTTAAAACTGAAAAGAGAAAAACAGATTTTTCTTCTTTTATTTATAATAATTTTAAATTAAATTATCAAGAGAATTGACACTTGTCCCCTTAATACTCTACTTTGCTTACACATATGCTATTAAATTTACAAATGTTTTTACCAAGTATTAAAATGTTTACAAGTGTTAATCTTGTTTTAATTAATTTACAAGTATTAATTCCTTTTTATTTTTATATATTTAAATCCTACATGTATATTAAAAAAAAATATCTATATGTATAAAAATGTATTTATCCATTTATAAATAAGCTTTAAGATTTCTATATAAATATACAAGTGTGAAAAACTATTATTTATAATAACTTATGCTATAATCAAATATATATATAACATTTTTATAAATGCTTGAGAAATTGAGCTTAACTATATATATATTTTTTACAAACCATTTTGACTTTTTTAAAAAGGAAAGAATGTTAAAAACAATTGAATTTTAAAAGAGAAAAGATTATTAAAATGAACTTCTTATTTAAATCTTATTCTTGTTATTTAAATCATAAATATCATTTTCAAAAGTATTAAACCAAATTACAAATTATATATATATATATGAGTTTGAAAACATCTTATTAAATTCAAATTCAATATTCTTTTTATTCCAACATATGCAAATATATATATTCTAAATGAAAAATACTTTTAACATTAGCTTGATAATTATCATATTGAATTTAATACATAACTTCAAATAACAATATATATATTCATATATATTATAATTTGAAAACATAATTTTATTAAATTAAAAGATTCCCTATTCATAATATATATACCTATATATATATATATATTATAAATATAAACACTTATATTAGTTTTAGAAAGATAAAACTTCCCAATTTAAAATATTATTAACCTTTTAAAATGAATTGAACTTGTCAATTTATAAAATAAATCAACTAATCAATTTAATTATTAATAAAGATTATTAAATTGATATTGCCAAATTTCCGGGATATCACACCTTCACTTCGCTCGCGGCAGCTTTAGGATAAGGTGAGTGTTATCCACTCACATCTGATTCAAATGCCACGTTTAGATAGTTCGATTGTTTTGTTGATTGATGAGTTTTGAGTGATTCATTCGCTCACATCTACCTCAAATTCTGGGATTTGAACTCTCTGATATTTGGTTGAATTCGTCAGTTCAGTTTGCTTGCAGTTCGATTTTTAAGTTGTTTTGTATGGATTTTGATCTGTTGAATTTCGTGGTTGACGGCTTCGACATTGAGCTATTCGATCACTTTCCTTGCTACCTTGGTCATCACGATGTAGACTTATGACCTGTTTAACTTCGATTTGATTTGATTTCCATTATTTGATGGCTTCGGCCTTAGTACTGATTCTTAAAATGCTGATGTATTTGTTCGAACTCACAACTACGTTGGATTTGAATCTTGGGTATTTTGTTTCTCTGACAATTTTATTTCGATTGCTTAAGTGTCGAGTTTGTTTTCGCTGCATATGTGTTTGATTGCCTCAGGGTCGTATTTTTGATACAATTTTCATACTCATGATTTTACTTTAAGCTACAGTTTGGAATCTCCTCTGTGTTGTTTTTGCACTACACCATTTATGATGACTCGAACATCTCGTCGATAAGTGCATTACCCTTAAGTATTATTCATGTATCATTAGCTTGTTATATCTGCCTTTGTTGGACATTGTGACATTTGCAGTGGATTTTGTAGTTTGAGTTTTTGATTGATTAACCTGAACCTGCACTAGATTATTGGTTGTCACATTTATATCACTTGAGAATGTTATGTAGTTGGCTTCACTGTAATATGCCTTAGCCTTGCTTGTGCAGCACCATACATCAGTTGCTTGAATATCGAGTTGTACCCATATATGTTGCTTGGTTGTTCTGCAACTCCTTGCAGCCACCCCTGTTTTCATGTTAGTCCCTATGCTTGAACTTTGATTAGTTGAAGCTCTGTTGCCTGGTTCACCTCAGTTGATTACATTGGAGACTGACACTGCTCAGTTGCTTATATCGACCCTATTTCTTTGTTGCACTGTTTTCTGTCATTTTTGTTGATGCCTTTGTAGTCTGTTCCAGTCATCACTTCACTGCCTTTATGTCATTCGAGTTGCATACTTCATGTTCATATGCATTTTTAGTGGAAACTGATATTATCCTTTCGATGTTGCCGATGTTTCATTGTTACTGGCCTGTGTTCGGTTGTTTGCTGGGCCTTGCTATGCCGCCTTGTCTTTGGTATACTGCCCCGTTCATAATGTTGGCATCGATTTGTGTTATCCCTATCGTGTTTACACTTCCTATCGCACACCCGTGCATTCCAAAGTATATACAGTGTTGTTCTTTGTATAGGTGCGTTTGATATATCTCGCAGTTGTATCCACTTAAGTTCGTTATAACTTGGTCATCATTTTAGGTTGTCTGCACTTGAACAGAGCCTTGTGCGTGTTCACTTTAGCTGCGCTTGGGCCACTTGTGTCCTGGTCCTTGACTTGAATAAGTTGTATTCACTATAGCATGGCCATCCAGCCTTTTTATATGTTCTCTGTCTAGTCTCTGACCATCTCTGTTGTTACCTGATTTCGACTTTTGGTTATTACTGCGGTATGATTATGATGTTAATACTGTCTAGTATAGTACTATATTTATGTTTGCAATTTGTTCATTCGGGTTTTGAGGCTGTTTGCACGCAGTGCAATGTAGTCATTTGTGTTGTTATCACACTTGAGTTGAACCCGATTCGGGGTTTGACCTTGTGATCAGTTGTGACTTTCACTGAGCTTTTGTGTATCTCCTACGATAGTGGCGAGGCAGTACACGCGTGCGTGTACTGCAGCCCTATCAGATTTGACAGTTTTAAATTGATTTAGTCGATTTGATAAATTGTTTATTTATCTCTGTTGATGATTTAAATCTGCTGATTTTTGTTAAACACTGTTAAGTGTTATATTGACCGTTATCCGGTTTCTTTGTTTAAAGAATCGGATAGACGGGAATTATTGTGACTGTCGTCTATTAAAATTATTACTGCCTATATGCACTAATAAACTGGTTTGAATTAGACTGACCTGGGTATTATTTTCTTTTGAATGTAATACTCGGGTCAGACCCGAGTATTTCAGGTAGTAGATTTCCTTCTTTGAGTTGCTGATTCGGGATTTGAAGACTTTTCATATCTTCTGAAGTTGTCAGTGTCATTTTGTAGTAGTCGTGTCATTGTATAGAACGATATGTATTCATGTATATTAGTCGATAATGTACTTGTATATATAACTTCTAGAGTCGACAGTTGTAGTTGTATCATATGTATTGTGTCAACTATGTATTAACTGACATCAGTTATATATATATGAGACTTTTGTTTTATCTGTGTTCCGCATTTATATTATCTATGTTATTGTTATATCTAATGTCCTAAACTATTATGAACCATCGTAGTTTGTTTTATACTAGTATTGGGAGTGTCGATGGGAGTAAATAAATAATAGATGAAAAATAAAAAGTATATACCACTCCTGTCGAGATAACCAATATTAGTGTAAGGCCAATTATGGATGGTCGCTCCCATCCAGCCTTATTCTTCGTAATAATAGACAGTATTTCCTTTAATACTCTTTGCTATTATGAGCATAGAGGTGGGGCGTCACAGTTGGTATCAGAGCTTGGGGTTTATGGACATAATATAAAACTTAACTCGGAAGGAACATATGTTACAACTATTGGTCGATGTTTTATTTGTGCTTGAGTCAAAACTAAAGTTTTGAAATTTGGATGAAATTTTTAAATAACTTTATTTAAAAATAATAGTGAAATTGTGTTCTGATGATTTGATTGATTTGTGTTCTGTTTATCAGAGTGCGCAACGAAAACCGTGAAACTGTCTTCGTTGAGTACAACTGATAATCTTTTTGATTTAAAAATCAAAATACGAAATTGATATGAATTTCATTTGTTGTTTACATAGCTGTAATTATTTTGTTTCTTTGAGAATTTCGAATCCGAATTGAGGATTCGAAGAAATTGCAGATATGTGATTTTTGTTGAAATTTCCGCTGGCTTTCTTTTGTACTAATCATCTAGTGATTAGATTTTTGCTGTTTTGAATTATCTTCATTGAAGATACATTTGAATGATTCTTTGTTCATTCTGTAGTACGTGAAAAATTTGAATTGCACGTTATTGCATTTATTTTACGTTGAACCGATGCTTGGTAATGAAACGTATTTTGTTGCCGTTATTTTTATAACGGGATTTTACACCAATGCTATATTTTGAAGCACGGTGTTTTGTGGCATTTTGATGAATGAAAATTCTCTGATATTACATTTTGCTGTAAATTGTTTTGATATGATTTTGACGTTTCAAAATTACTGTCGCTTTGGCTTCAGTAACCGTCAAATTTTAAAAGTGGATTTTCAAGCGGTTATTCCGCAATGCTGTTTTGTGACCGTTTTTACGGTATTTTGAGAAGTACGATTTCCTTACCGGAATTGTTACTGATTTACTGTTTTAATCACGTGATTGGAAAATTGTTTTATAAAATTTTAGCAGTTTGCGTTTTCAAAAGGATGAGAAAGCGACTTAAATGATTCAGCAAAATCGAGGATTATGACCCCTTTCTTTTACTGTTTCGCTTAACTCCGGACTTGTTCAGTTGAGAATGCGAATTGTTATTTTTACAAAATAAATAAAATTGTTTTCAAAAATTTTACAGTTTGCGATTTCAAAAGAATGAGGAAGCGATTTAAACGTTTCAGCAAAATCGAGGACTACGACCCCTTTCTTTTACTGATTCGTTTAATTCCGGACTTGTCCGTTTGAGAATGTAAAGTGTATTTTTACAAAATACACAATTTTGCACTTTCAAGGAAACGATGAAGAGATTTAAACGATTTAGCAAAAGTGCGGAGTATGGAACCACACTTTTACTTTTTCGGTTAATTCCAGACTCGTTAATTGAATATCTGTTGTTTTGATGATTTTGATGAATTTTACACTTTCAAGGAAACGATGAAGAGAATCAAACGATTTAGTAAAACACGTGGTATGGGACATGTGCGTTTGCTATTTCGGTTAATTCCGGACTCGTTAATTGAAACATTTTGATGCTTTCGTGTGCTTTCGAGCCACTATGAGGACCTTCGGGTCATTTGTTGGGCTTTCGGGCCACTCTGCGGACCTTCGGGTCAAATACCAGTACTAGACCTTCGGGTCACTCTGCGGACCTCCGGGTCAATCTGATGGGCGCCAAAATTATGTTGAGTACTTGGTAGGCTTCGGCCATATGTTGTTGCATGTGCGGCGAATTAAAAACTCGCCATCTGATGGGATCGATCCAAGCTTTTATGTTGATTTTCTAGTCTTCTTAATTGATTTCTAGATATTTGTTGCTTCCAATTATCTGCAGGTAATTGGATATTTGCTGATATGAGTTCTGATTATCGTTTTTGATAATCAGATATTTGTTGTTTCTAATTATCGCTTGTGATAATTAGATATTTGTTGATATGAGTTCTGATTATCGTTTTTGATAATCAGATATTTGTTGTTTCTAATTATCGCTTGTGATAATTGGATATTTGTTGATATGAGTTCTGATTATCGTTTTCGATAATCGGATATTTGTTGCATTTAATTATCGCTTGAGATAATTAGTTATTTGTTGATTTGAGATTTGATTATCGCTTTAGATAATTAAATATTTGCTGATTTCGAATTTAATTATCGCTTTAGATAATTAAATATTTGTTGATTTGAGATTTAATTATCGCTTTAGATAATTAAATATTTGCTGATTTGAGATTTAATTATCGCTTTAGATAATTAAATATTTGCTGATTTCGAATTTAATTATCGCTTTAGATAATTAAATATTTGTTGATTTGAGATTTGATTATCGCTTTAGATAATTAAATATTTGCTGATTTGAGATTTAATTATCGCTTTAGATAATTAAATATTTGCTGATTTCGAATTTAATTATCGCTTTAGATAATTAAATATTTGTTGAATTTGAAATTTGATTATCATTTGTGATAATCGAATATTTGTTGATTTGAGAAATTTGATTATCGTTTTTGATAATTGAATATTTGTTTTCTGACTATCGTATGAGATAATCAGATATTTGTTTTGTCTTCTGATTATCGTTTGAGATAAGTAAATAATTGCGATTTGGAAATTCAATTATCGTTTTGATGATTGAATATTTGCGACTTTTGAGATTTGAGCTTCGTCTTTTTCTCTGGCGATTCAGGTGAGTAATTTGATTTACTCACATTTAATTCGTGCTCTGTATGGGATTTCTGCTCTGTTTTTCCTTCTCTTTTAGTTGCTGGAACTCGATTGTTCTTGCTTTTGTTAGTCGTCTGATTTTGATCCCTGATTCCCACGATGTCGATTCTTTCGATTTGAAGCAGTCGAACCTTTTGATCTTGTATCTTATACTTCCCTGTTGACATTTGCTTTGCTTATGCATTCGATATTGCCATACTCTTTGGGTTGTTACCTTTTGTCCAATTATTCCTTATGATTGCGAGGACGCAATTTTTATAAGGAGGGGAGTCTGTAACAACCGGGGATTTTAAAAATCATTAATCATCGTCAAAATGACGATCAAACCGGTTGCAAATTGTTATTGGAATTTAAATCAAGTGAAATTCTCTTGAAAATTGTTAAATATGTAGGTGGGCTGTAAAGTTAAATTGGTAGCCCACGCCTTCATTCGTTGTTCTTAGGCCGAGATGATAATATTGGATCGTTTCCCCCTTTTCGTTCATTTTTCTCATTTTTCGAAACCCTTACTCAAAATAAATCGAACGAGAGGAAAAGAAAAATGGTGGCGCTCGTTCTCTTCTTCGTCCCTCTAGAAAACTAGGGTTTCAAAAATAAGGGCTGCTCGTACTTCGCTCGTCCTTCAATTCAATAGCTAGGGCTTTAGACGAATCGAAGAAGACAACTGCTGAAGCTCGATCGAAGGTTCGCGCTTGCCTTGTCGATCGACATCTCCTTCACTTCGCTCGCGGCAGCTTTAGGATAAGGTGAGTGTTATCCACTCACATCTGATTCAAATACCACGTTTAGATAGTTCGATTGTTTTGTTGATTGATGAGTTTTGAGTGATTCATTCGCTCACATCTACCTCAAATTCTGGGCTTTGAACTCTCTGATATTTGGTTGAATTCGTCAGTTCAGTTTGCTTGCAGTTCGATTTTTAAGTTGTTTTGTATGGATTTTGATCTGTTGAATTTCGTGGTTGACGGCTTCGACATTGAGCTATTCGATCACTTTCCTTGCTACCTTGGTCATCACGATGTAGACTTATGACCTGTTTAACTTCGATTTGATTTGATTTCCATTATTTGATGGCTTCGGCCTTAGTACTGATTCTTAAAATGCTGATGTATTTGTTCGAACTCACAACTACGTTGGATTTGAATCTTGGGTATTTTGTTTCTCTGACAATTTTATTTCGATTGCTTAAGTGTCGAGTTTGTTTTCGCTGCATATGTGTTTGATTGCCTCAGGGTCGTATTTTTAATACAATTTTCATACTCATGATTTTACTTTAAGCTACAGTTTGGAATCTCCTCTGTGTTGTTTTTGCACTACACCATTTATGATGACTCGAACATCTCGTCGATAAGTGCATTACCCTTAAGTATTATTCATGTATCATTAGCTTGTTATATCTGCCTTTGTTGGACATTGTGACATTTGCAGTGGATTTTGTAGTTTGAGTTTTTGATTGATTAACCTGAACCTGCACTAGATTATTGGTTGTCACATTTATATCACTTGAGAATGTTATGTAGTTGGCTTCACTGTAATATGCCTTAGCCTTGCTTGTGCAGCACCATACATCAGTTGCTTGAATATCGAGTTGTACCCATATATGTTGCTTGGTTGTTCTGCAACTCCTTGCAGCCACCCCTGTTTTCATGTTAGTCCCTATGCTTGAACTTTGATTAGTTGAAGCTCTGTTGCCTGGTTCACCTCAGTTGATTACATTGGAGACTGACACTGCTCAGTTGCTTATATCGACCCTATTTCTTTGTTGCACTGTTTTCTGTCATTTTTGTTGATGCCTTTGTAGTCTGTTCCAGTCATCACTTCACTGCCTTTATGTCATTCGAGTTGCATACTTCATGTTCATATGCATTTTTAGTGGAAACTGATATTATCCTTTCGATGTTGCCGATGTTTCATTGTTACTGGCCTGTGTTCGGTTGTTTGCTGGGCCTTGCTATGCCGCCTTGTCTTTGGTATACTGCCCCGTTCATAATGTTGGCATCGATTTGTGTTATCCCTATCGTGTTTACACTTCCTATCGCACACCCGTGCATTCCAAAGTATATACAGTGTTGTTCTTTGTATAGGTGCGTTTGATATATCTCGCAGTTGTATCCACTTAAGTTCGTTATAACTTGGTCATCATTTTAGGTTGTCTGCACTTGAACAGAGCCTTGTGCGTGTTCACTTTAGCTGCGCTTGGGCCACTTGTGTCCTGGTCCTTGACTTGAATAAGTTGTATTCACTATAGCATGGCCATCCAGCCTTTTTATATGTTCTCTGTCTAGTCTCTGACCATCTCTGTTGTTACCTGATTTCGACTTTTGGTTATTACTGCGGTATGATTATGATGTTAATACTGTCTAGTACAGTACTATATTTATGTTTGCAATTTGTTCATTCGGGTTTTGAGGCTGTTTGCACGCAGTGCAATGTAGTCATTTGTGTTGTTATCACACTTGAGTTGAACCCGATTCGGGGTTTGACCTTGTGATCAGTTGTGACTTTCACTGAGCTTTTGTGTATCTCCTACGATAGTGGCGAGGCAGTACACGCGTGCGTGTACTGCAGCCCTATCAGATTTGACAGTTTTAAATTGATTTAGTCGATTTGATAAATTGTTTATTTATCTCTGTTGATGATTTAAATCTGCTGATTTTTGTTAAACACTGTTAAGTGTTATATTGACCGTTATCCGGTTTCTTTGTTTAAAGAATCGGATAGACGGGAATTATTGTGACTGTCGTCTATTAAAATTATTACTGCCTATATGCACTAATAAACTGGTTTGAATTAGACTGACCTGGGTATTATTTTCTTTTGAATGTAATACTCGGGTCAGACCCGAGTATTTCAGGTAGTAGATTTCCTTCTTTGAGTTGCTGATTCGGGATTTGAAGACTTTTCATATCTTCTGAAGTTGTCAGTGTCATTTTGTAGTAGTCGTGTCATTGTATAGAACGATATGTATTCATGTATATTAGTCGATAATGTACTTGTATATATAACTTCTAGAGTCGACAGTAGTAGTTGTATCATATGTATTGTGTCAACTATGTATTAACTGACATCAGTTATATATATATGAGACTTTTGTTTTATCTGTGTTCCGCATTTATATTATCTGTGTTATTGTTATATCTAATGTCCTAAACTATTATGAACCATCGTAGTTCGTTTTATACTAGTATTGGGAGTGTCGATGGGAGTAAATAAATAATAGATGAAAAATAAAAAGTATATACCACTCCTGTCGAGATAACCAATATTAGTGTAAGGCCAATTATGGATGGTCGCTCCCATCCAGCCTTATTCTTCGTAATAATAGACAGTATTTCCTTTAATACTCTTTGCTATTATGAGCATAGAGGTGGGGCGTCACATCACCCCCATATGGATTTGTAGTGAGCGTCACCACCGTCCCTTCTTTTCGAGTATACTCAAGGTCTTAAACTTATCTACGGTCCCTTCAGCATATGTCCCAAAAGTAAAAAAACCCATATGTTCTACTTCATAAGTCTTAATAGTGGAAACCCCTATATGTTCTAATCTACAAGTTCACTCCATATTGAACTTTCCTCCTTGGACGATTCTAGTAGAAACCTCCATATGTTTTACATCAAAAATTCACTACGTATCGAACTTACCTCCTTAAACATTTCCCAGATGCTACGAACACTTTCTACTTGAAGTGTTCGATCTACTAAGCTTAAGTCGTCGAGTTGTCGAAGTCCCAAACATTTTTGGTCACTATCCTAATCCATCACAAGTTATCCCAGAGCCACCCCACATTCTCCTCAAAGTCAACTCTGAAAATAGTCATAAGCATCTCCATGTTACGCCTGAAGTCACTAGAAAAAACCGTATTCCTCTGTTTTGTCCGACTCTTCCACCACCAAATAGCAGCCACTGATCAAACACCACTGGACAGGAATTCTTGTCTGGTACTTCCACCATCGGACCGAAACAGCTACCAGCTAGGATTTTTTTCGGTCTTCCAACTATCGAACCTAGATGCTCGAATTGAAGCACCATCACCAGACATAATTTCCTATGTTGTCCCTCTCCACTGAACTAACATCCAAGCCGGACCAAAGCATCCACCAGACAAGAATTCTTGTCCCGTCTTCTTACCATTGACCAGAAACAACTACAACGCTGCACCTTCATCTGACCGAAGTTAATGTCGAACCAACATCCACCGACCAGAGCCCTTTAGCATTTCTAGCACCTTTGATCTTTATGCCAATTCAATCGTTGTACTTAATGCATCAATCCACATGTTGTACCAATGCACCGATATAATCCTAACTATAGAATTGATAGCCTACCCCATTTCTCTTCGATGAGCATTTTTAGGCATTCAAACATACAAGTAACATTCAAACAAGACATACAAACATACAACACAATATTCAATCATCATCCAAACATGTAAGTATATATCAAATCATCACAATTTATCACAAAACATGTTCATAGTCTAACCTATGGTTCATATGAACAATTATATATCAAAACAACATGCTTAAATCATTTTAAATCAATTTAAATTCGTTTATATTTCATATTTAATTTTAAACCAACAACAAGACATATTTCTGACATTAAAAATGGATTGAAAACATGCCACAACTTAGAGATACATATATAGCATGCCTAGAGTTGATAGATCAATGACTACTCTCCCAAAATCAGAAAAAATTACGCAAATCGAGACAAATCCAAAAATTACAGCAAATACCCAATTTAAAATTAATATTTTTCAGTTTGAATTTTAAATAAAAAAATTAAAATCATATATCAACATTTATAATAAAGTGAGAGAATAGAATCACTCACCTGAGGAGTAGAATTGACAAAATCCACCAAACGAGCGTAGATTCACATAAGTAAAGGTATATTCGGATTCAGGCAGCAGCTACACGTTTCCCAAGGCTCAAATTATAAAATCTAGAAAGTCACTTATTAATCTTTTGCCTAATCTCCTTTTTATCTAAATGATTTATGTTAATTTTAGTGAAAGAATAATGGATTTTAGGTAGAAGACGGTCAATAGAGGCCAAGGAAGGGTTAGGAGAAGATTTAGAGATGTATTTATAGGTGTTAGTGGTTGCTGGGGGCTACACTTAACCCAAATTTTCGAAATGGATTAATATGCCTTACTAATCACCCACTAATTTGTCTAAAACCTATATAAACTTCAAACGGCCATATCTTCTAAACTGTAAGTTCTAAAATCTACCGACCATTCTAGGAAAAGGCAAACCATCATATATTTCATTTGGAAGTGGTTTGAGATCCTAATTTGGCTCCTATCAAAAGTTATAGGCCTTACAAGATTTTTAGGGTCGAAACCGTCCAATATTTATTCTTGGGGTCCAAGATGTCAAAAATAATCATTTTCCAAAGTTACATTAAATTTAGACCCAACTTGATATTAAAAATGATGTTTTTACGATCTATCGATATGTAAAAATGTGGGCCGTTGCATTTTCCCCCTTTAGAAATTTCACTCTCATAATTCCAACCAACAAGCACAATTAGTCAATGTAGAAATCAAGCTTGCCTAACAATCAAACAAGAATGGAAATCATCAAATATGCACACATAGTAGACAATAAATCCTATTCAAACCCTGGCATACATAGTACTAACCTAAACAAGAAAAACTACCAATTGTGAAAGCTAATGATAAATATGGAATCTGACTAAGTAAAGAGCTACAGATAAGTGGTCTCATGCTCTGCTCAGTCTTCCAAGTATTATTGCCTTACCTTCACCCTTCTGGACCTTCACCAACTTCACCATCTTCCTCTTAAGCTACTTCGTATTCTAGTCAGTTTTATGAATTAGCATTCGAGGCCTTGATGATTGAAGTCCAACTACAACGTCATCCTGTTGATTCGGCATCATAGTCATACTTGAATCATGCACAAACTTCCCATGGAATACGGTGCGTACACTCATCATCTTCTATGGTAAGTCGTCTCTATGTACTAGGTTCCTTATCCTCTCCAATATTGAAAAAGGACCTACAAATCCTGAGGCCAACTTCCTCTTATTACCAAATCGAGCTGTATTCTTTAACGCAGAAATTTTGACTAATTCCATATTGCCAATAGATAACTCCAAATCTCAGTGTCTCTTATTTTCATTGCTCTTCTCTATGCTTTATGTGGTTTACATTCGCCTTCAAATGATCTCCATCTTTTTTGTGGTCTCCTTAATGCCTCTTGTAAGTTCTCCCAAATCCATGAGTAAATAATGGGTCTCGATAACTTACAATGCGCACAACCCATTATAGAGTCGTACAATCCATTTCATATACAACTCGGCCAACTTTGATGTCGTTTTATTCGACTTCATGGTCATGAATCGAGCACTGCTTGTCAATCTATTGACTATGACCCGAATGTTGCCATACCTTTCACTAGTCTTAGGCATCCATAAATGAAATCCATCGATATCTATTCCCACTTCCTCTAGGGAATTCAAGAGGTTATCGCAAACCACTTGGCTTCCTCTTTTCGGTCTTCACTAACTAGCAATCCATGCACTTCGGGATAAATGTCCCGATGTTCTTCTTCATTCTTCAATCCATTAATATCGAGTACAAATGATCTACCATCCTTACGTATCGACTTGTCTCCTCCACTCCCAGTTGATGAAACCTCATCGCCAAATCCAACTAAGAAAATGTCACCGTGAAGCTAATCGAACTAGTCATCAATACGTAAGAGTTATATTTGTTCTACTACATCATTTTTCCAACTCATGGTAATCCATACAAAGTTTTAAAGAACCATCCGTCTCAGTGGAGAATACTATAGGTGCTCTCCATTCTATATACTCCTATGAACTAACCCTCTTTGTAACAGGTCATCCACTTGCACCTCTAGTTCCTTTTGCTCTTAGATCTCCATATGCCTCAATGGCATAACTACCGGTCTAACATCCTTCACTAAATCAATACGGAATTTTACCTCCTTATGTGGCGGTAATCCAGTCACCTCATCGAATATGTCCGGATACTCTCTAGTTATTTGTACCGATGAAAATTCACCATATAGGATCTCGAGGGAATATAGAAAGCTAACCATCACCTCAGCGTTTGGAAGGTAGACCAACTCCAGTCTATGCTCACCATCTGCCTTAATCATCACCAAAAACCTCTCGCCATCCACCACGACTCTGTACTTCTTCAGTCCATCCTCAATATAATACCAAAGCCAACAAAATAAGTACACAAAAATCACAAAGAAACATGCATCAATGACTATATTAGTCTACAACTCGATCAAACATAGAGAAACTAATCAAAACCTCCTACTATGTTTCACAGATCGAATGTCTATCTACTAAGTTGGGTTTTAGTTTTAATCTATCTACCAGGTCGCCTAAAATAAAGGGATGTAGAACTCGATACATTAATAAAACACAAACACATGCATCGTAAAAAGAAAGCATATCTGGAATAATAACATCCTTTCCTTTCTCCTTCGTCGATGAAGCACTAAACGAAGTCGGAATTGCATTGAGAGCATATGTCTTCACAACCTACTACTCCTTTAGCGACTCTGGACAATCCTTCCTTATATTCTCAAGCTTGTTACAGTTGTAACACATTTTCTCTGCACTCTTGCAATTCTTGCCCATATGACCTTTCGCCCCACAGTTGTAGCAAGTAGGGTCGAATTTTCCCTTCTTCTGGCCTTCTTTGTTCTGAGCCTGCTTCTCATCCTTATCATTCCATTTTCTCTTCCCACCCTCACCACCTTGTGGTTTAGAATCCTCCTTTAGAACAACAATAGCTTTCGGCTTTGGGTACAAGCTTTCATGCCTCAAAGCCTTTTCAACTACCTTCTCAAAGGTTTCATCAATGTGACCTATTAGTCTTCTTCTCATTCTTCTTTAATAGAGTGTTAATGAAGGACATCCCGTATTTTGATAACATGTCGAACTCGACCACATATTCAGAAACAAAAAGACACCCTATTTCAGATCAACAAATCTGCTAAATAGCATTAACTTTTGGGCTGATAGTATAAACTTTTCTTCAAATCTTACTTTAAACTGATCCAAAGTAAAGTGGTCCTTGGAAGTAGCACCTTTAAGGGCATTTCACCAATACATTGCTCTTCCTTGAAGTTTCCTAGGGGCCAACTTCCTCTTTATTGCATCTATTTATACCTTAGGTTTTGGCTTTGATGACAACAACTATAGGACATTATATAAAATATAGATACTAATGTTTTGTCAAGATATATATATAGTATATAGTGCAGGATATTAGACAGATATTGATTAAGAAGACTGTACAGTATCAAAAGTAGATTCAAGATGATGATGTCAAGAGTAGATTCAAGATGATGATAATTGAAGACTCATGGGTATTAAAGAGTTCAAGGTTTCAAGATATTCCAAATAAGTTATAGAGTCATAGAATTTTTGTTAAAACCCTAATAGCACTTTCTTGATCTCTTTCTATTTCTAATTTCGTTTTAAATTATTTTTCAAATATCCTGGTTTTAAAATAAAATTTTCAAAATATGTATCAGAATGATTTTCTCTCTTATACTTATAAAGATATTATTTTAGTGTTTTTAAGTTTATATATATATATTGAATTTTTGTTTATACTTTAATAAGTTATAATTATATTGATTATATATATATTATTTACATTATATTGAATATTCTTATTAAATCTTTCAAAATTATTTTACAAATCTTTATTAAGTTGTAATTTGATTAAAATGTGTATAAACTATATTTAAATATTCTACAAAATATCAAATTATTTACAAAGCAACAGATTTTCAAAATAATATTTTTAAAGTGTTTTTCAATTTTTTGAAGAGTATGCTGACATACTCTATCCATATGTCGATATAGTTTGTAATTTTTAAAATTCAAATTTGAATGGAAGTATCTTTTCATTGTATCTCTTCGGGAATGGACATGACCATTATTTTCCTATATATACCAGACTTCCAAATGAACTTTTAACAATTTCTTTCTTATTCTTCTCTCCTTTTTTCACTCTCTTGATTTCTAAATCAATTTCTATGCAAACTCTACCAAAATTCAACCAGAATCAAATCCAATCATCGCTAATTTGATTTTCCTTCATCTACTCTCTAATCTCTTTCATCTCTCTCGCTCAAACAAAGATCAAAGTGCTATTCAAGAGTTATAGGATCAATTGTAATCAAGTTCAAAGATCTGAGTCTGTAAAACTCTATCAAATCATACTGCTATACTTGTCGGTGTGATTGTAGCCCGTAAAATCAATTGGGTATGCATAGTAGCCCGTAAATCTAGTGGGTGTGCTTGTAGCTCGAAAATCAAGTGACTCTACACAAAGGTCGAGATTCGGGAGGGTGTGTCTCGTAGCTTTGAAATCAAGATTGTGTTTGCATTTACTAGTTGAAAAGGAACATGTACAAGGAATTGTGCAGGACTAGATGTAAGGTAACTCCAAACTAGTATAAAATCCTGGCGTGTTCTTTCCTTTTTACTTTTACTGCATTTACTTTTATCTGCACTTTGATTCTGTGATTGTTTCTTTGATTGTTAATTACATCGTTCCAAGTAGAATCTTAAAGAATTTGAAAAATATTCATATAATCCATTAAACACTATTCACCCATCCTCTAGTGTTAATTTAGCCTTAAGATCCTGACTCGTATTTGGTATCAGAGCATAGGTTTTCAAAGTATTCATCATCTGATTTTTGAAAAAGTTTAAATGGCTACCAACATTGGTAATAGTACTATTAGTAACACTATTAATACACTAGTTAATAACTCATTTATCAAAGGACAATCTACTGCTAGACCTCCACTTTTTAATGGTAGTAATTACACATATTGGTCATATAGAATGAAAATTTATTTATAGTCAATTGGTTTAGACACTTGGAATATCACATAAACTGCGTACACTGAACTCGAGACTAATTTTTCACAATGTATTGTTGACCAAAAAACAGTTGCACAAAGTAATTCTAAGGCTATGAATATAATATTTTGTTTACTAGATAGAAATGAATTTAATAGAGTATCTATATATAAGTGCATTTGGAATTTGGAGAACTTTGCGAGTTACACATAAAGGCACAAGTAAGGTTAAACAGACCAAAATTTCCATGTTAACAAACTAGTTTCAACTATTCAAAATGAGTCCATTTCTAATATGTATAGTAGATTCCACGATATAGTACACTCACTTATTGCAGTGGGTAAAAGTTTTTCTAAGGAGGATCAAGATAGAAAAATCCTCAATTCACTTACTCCTGAATGGGATTAAAAGACTCTTGCAATCGAAGAGGGTAATGACATTAGCACTCTAAAAATTGAAGAGTTAATTGGCAATTTAATGTCTTTTGAAGCGCAACTGCAGGGCACGAGAGAAAGCAAAGCAATAGAGAAGAAATCTATAGCTTTTAATACAATGACGAATAATCTAGATTCAAACAGCGATGACGATGAGAAATTGCTTTCATGACAAGGAATTTCAGAAATTTCTAAAATATAGGAAGATGAACAATTTCAAAAGAAATGACAACAAAAATCCAGGAAATGGAAGTGGAAACGCAAATGGCATAGATGTTATAACTGCGATGAACCTGGCCATTTAAAACGAGATGGTCCACGTCCCGATAAACTGAAACTACATCAAATACTGATTCATACAGAAACTGGAGAAGAGCCTATACTGCAACATTAGACGATTCAGATACATTCTCAAGTGATAATGAATGAGATACAGAAGTTGCTAACTGGTGCTTCACATCAATACATAATTCAGAACAAAATGGTGAAATGGATCAGAAAAAGGTACGCTTTTAATATATCAAAAATTTTAATTTCTTGAATGAATTTTTTTGTTTTCTTTATTGGTTGTTAGGAATATCCTATAGATTAATAATAATATTGGTTGAATATTGTTTAATTATATTTTAAATTTAAATATTTTATAATAATATAAAATATATGTAAAAAAATTAAAATTATTTTTCTAGTATATAGAATAACTATAAATGGATATATATATATATATATATAATAAAATAGGATATAGTTAAACAAAATTAATTTTTGAAAATTTCAACCTATATGTCGACATACCCCACATGCATATGTCGACATATGTACACAAATTTTGAATTTTAATTTCAAATTCAAAATTTCAATTTTTCTCCACCTTTTCACCAACTACTATGTTCTAAAAACATGTCTCTTGACCAGAGAACATGTCCTTTGATTCTTTATTTTACTCTCTCTCCATCCATTCATTTTTCACTTTCATTTTCAAATTAAAAAATCATAAACTCCCTTATCTCTTCAAACTACTCTTTAATGGCATCCTCAAGCAATACTAAGGAAACCATGAGGCTTTCTAAGAAAATAAAAGAATATCTTTTTAATGATCAAGAAACCATGCAAGCCTATATTGAGTATATATCTTCCGAAAAAGTCTCTCCCGGAAGATTTGCTATTTTTGAAGATTTTCCTACTTATGACCTTTTTAACCTTTGTTTGCAAAATGAAATTCTTGATTTAATCGATGCTTCTCAAAATGATTTCATTTGTTATCAAAAATTGGTGAAGATGTTTTATGCAAATTTAAAAGGAAAGCTTTATGACGGAAGAGAAGGAGAAATTTGGAGTAGTGTCAATGGGACACAAATTGTTTTAAATTGTGAACTTTTGGGTCACATTCTTGAATTCAAATCTAGTGGAACGGATCTCTCAACTTTTCAAATTTATTTTCAAAATTGCGAAGTAATTCATGAAATTTTCGAAAGTGACGATGATTTTGAATTTAAAAACAAAAACTTACATCCAAAAGCAAGAATTTTAAGCCTTCTTTTGCAATAAAGTATTACTCCTAGAACAGTAATTATAATAACCAGACACAAAAAGTTTTCAAAGCCTTTTTTGGCATTTATGGTCAATATGACATAAATTGGTCCGAAGTCATTTTGGATGAAACTTTTTCTAAAAATCTTTCTAACCATGAAAACACACTATTTCATGGTGTGTATCTTACTCGTGTTTTCAATTATTTTAGTGTTGATGTTAAAGGAAAGGAAAAAATTCCTCAAAAAATATTTGACAAGGCTAATATTTCCCTTGTGCACATTTCACCCTTTTTCGAGCCTTATGAAACACTTATAGAAAAGGAACAAAAGTTAGCTTGGGAAGAGGAGCAAGAAATAAGAGAAGAGGAGGAAGAGGAAGAGGAAGAGGAAGAGGAAGGAGAGGAAATGGAAGTCGAGAAGGAAGAAGAGGAGGATACTTCCTTGGAAAGTATCGATATGCCACCTATTCCATCCAACAAAGATCTTCTCAAAAATCAAGAGAAGATCATTCACAACCAAAGAAAGCTTAAGAAATCTTTCTCAAAGAGATTTACCTCAATTTCCAACAAAATGGATAAATTCTTTGGAAAGATCAACCGCAAGCTTGGTGGTTCTTCTTCGTCTTCATCCACATCTTTCTAGTTGTTTGTTTAAGCTATCTTTGTATTTGGATTTTCTAGTTTTCAGTTTATGCTGAATCTCATGTATCTTTTTTTTATTCCTTGTACTCATCCTTATTATCAATGAACATTCTATTTCTTATTGTTATACATTGTCAATTATCTCTGGAAAGTCATACAAATAAAATAGAATAGGCCAAAACAATATTGTAAAATAAAGTAGTTTTGAAAAATATATTGCATATGTCGACATATGCAAATCATGTATGTCGACATATAATGACCAGTTTTCAAAAAAATTTAAAATTAAAAAATAATAACTACCAAACACTAATTCATTTCAAACGACTTCTTACCCCTATAAATACCTATTCTTTCTCTAGAAAATCATTATTTTCAGTCCCTATCTTCACTCTTTTTCATATATAAACTTATCTCTTCAATAATGGCTTCCCCACATCAAAAAATCTTGAATCATTCAAGAACATTCTTTCATCATAAGAAACCAGAGGCACTTAGAAGAGCCAAATGCAGATGATCAAGGAGCAAGAAAGGCATTTCGACGCAATTCGGTGGATGATTTCTGCTTTGAACATAGAAGAACCAACCACCAATCCAGATTGTACCATCAACAAAGATGATGAAGATTAGGATGCTATCAAAGTGGATCCAATCTTTGGTGCCGATGGATGGGTTGAAGTTCCTCGAAATGTCTAGTTTAAATAGGTTTGATTGTATATAAATAATAATACTTGATTTGGTTTAGATTTGATTAGTTTGATTTATGTGGATTTGCTTGAATGGTGTGTGACATTAACTTTGTTGGATTGGATGAATATTTAGATTGATTATGATTATTTCATGATCATCTAATTTTACATATCACTTATTGTTTTTATACAATCATTCTCCTCATCATTATATACACTTCTTATATATATATATAACAATTAGTATTTTATTTAGGGGGAGTTAGTGTTAGAGTTATATTTTTAGTTGATTATTTTTGTTGATGACAAAGGGGGAGTAATATATAAAATCTAAGCATAGATTAAAGGGGAGTTTTGTAACCCAGGGGGAGTTATATTATATTTTATATGTAGAGTTGTCATCATCAAAAAGGGGGAGATTGTTAGACCTTAGGTTTTGGTTTTGATGAAAACAACTATAAGACATTATATAAAATATAGATACTAATTTTTTATCAAGATATATATAATACATAGTCCATGATATTAGATAGGTATTAATTAAGAAGACTGTACAGTATAAAGAGTTGATTCAAAATGGTGATATCAAGAGTAGATTCAAGATGATGATAATCGAAGACTCATGAGTATTGAAGAGTTCGAGATTTCAAGTTATTCCAGATAAGTTATAGAGTCGTAGAATTTTTGTTAAAACCCTGATAGCACTTTATTGATCTCTCTCTCTCTCTTTATTTCTATTTTTTTTTTAAATTGTTTTTCAAATATCCTGGTTTTAAAATAATCTTTTCAAAATATTTCTCAAAATGATTTTCAATCTCTTATACTTGTAAAGATATTATTTTAGTTTACATATATTGAATTTTTGTTTATACTTTACTAAGTTATAATTATATTGATTTTATATATATTATTTACATTGTACTGAATATTCTTATTAAATCTTTCAAAATTATTTTATAAAGTTTTATTAAGTTATGTTTTGATTAAAATGTGTATAAACTATATTTAAATGATTCTATAAAGTATCAAATTATTTTACAAAGCAACGGATTTTCAACATAATATTTTTAAAGTGTTTTTCAATTTTCTGAATACCACAAGAATTTTATTTTCGGTGGCACAAAAAAAAGCTACCAAAACTTACGGTAGCTTTTTAATGAACGTCGCGATAGAACCTACAGCTAAAAATACATGATTTGTAGTTGCATTTATTTCAACGCCACTATAAATACTTTTATTGCAGCATTTTTGGAATGCTAACTAACAATCTTTGTTGTAGCATTGCAAAAACGCCACCAAAAGGCATTGTTCTATTATAAAATATTTTAGTAGCGTTTTCTAAATGCTGATAAAGGGCGTAGCTTATAGCCAAACCCTATAGCCCCATTCATTAAACGCTACCGTATATCTTTTGGATGTTTCTTCAGCACTATATATTTTTTAGCATTTTTCCGCCACCATATCTTATAGTTATTACCACATGATAATTTTGTAGCTTTTCTAAACGCTGCTAAAAATCTTCCACCTCTACTACCTTATTCACCCTCCACTTCAATTTGTTCATAGCTTATATTATAACGTAATACATAAACACACACGTTTAAGCATAAACACATTCAACAACCAAAAAATACGTAAACACATACCCATTTAAGCATAAACACATTCAACAACCACAAAATACATAAACACATACACATTCAAACATAAAAACAGTCAAAAAACCACAAAATACATAAACAACTGCACTAACATAAACATAACTAATTCATAACCAAACAGTAGTTTCAAGACAAGAAGTAAACCGTACATAGAGAAGTTTACACAACTGAACTATCATAAACAGTATGTATAATAGTGCTGCAGCTAAAGTACCATAAATAGCTGAGCTAAGCAAGTACAATAAGCAACCGAACTACCTAACAAGTACCATAATCTAGTAGTGCTGCTGCTGCTCGTTTCTTCGGAAATGCTGATCTAACTGTAGACAAATAATAATCAACAATGAGACTCAATTTATAATCAATATTGAGACTTTATCCAAATGTGATATTACAAATGTGTAATGTGATATTGCAAATGTGATAATGGAGAATCTATCAGCAGCAATACCTGAAGCTTCATCCAAAATATCAGCAGCAAGTCATTATCTGCATAGCACATCCAAAATATAATAGGTCAAATAGAAATGGCATGCGTTTAGTGATAAGTTATCATGAAGGGCATGCCAGGCATATAATAGTTTCAGTAATGACCCCACATAATATACACATCAATACAACAAAGAAAGAATAAGTGGCTGGTCAAACATTAATAATCTGAATTGCCAGTTATGAAACATAGACATTGAGTACTCTCCACACCTATTATTCAACTGTAAATACAACACTTTGTATGGAAATATTACTCTGATATTTTAAAGTCAAGCTTAAATTGTAGACCAGTGGTATCAAATATCATCTTTGCATTGTTCATATGCTCGTCGTATTCAGTTAATCGAAGATACAGAACTAAAAAGTGTACGATATGTAACATCCCGATATTTTCAACCATTCGCATCTACACATATCGGACTTGAATTGCTCAAAATATCATATTGTTAATTTATATGTGGCAAAACTCAACATATACAGTAAACAAATAATCACAGAATCACAAACACAGAGTAATATAACAATAAGCAGTGGAAACTAGAGAATAGTAGTTCGTGAAGCTACCATTTATATATAACAGAGTTAAAACAAAATACAACATAAGTCTCGAATACACTGGAGTCTCGATACCATAGTCAAATAACAAGTCTGAATACATCACTGGAATCAACTGAATATCTGAAAGCTGAATCGATGGTTGGATCTACAAACGAAGCTCCAACTTCAAAGGTGAGTCTCAAATGCTGTGACACTCAGTCTGACCCGAGCGTAAAGCAAAACACGAAACACTCAAGTCAGGAATAACATTCTTATACCAATAAATCCAACTCAAGTGAAATATCAACTGAAATATAACTGACTTAAATATAGGTAACTTAAAGGATGTTTGGGATACCCATCCTCTAAGGATCTGTGGAACTATCTACTACGTAGTAATATATGCTATCAACAACCAAACGTCATTAAAACACCATGGTCATTTTAAAATAATTCATACTTCAAACCAAAATATCATATCCATTTCAAAACAATATCATTCTTCACTTCAAATTTATCTATTTCCAAATCAATAACACTTTCAAAGTTATAACACTTTCGACATTTTAAACTTAGAATTTATAATACTTTGGAAATCATAACACTTTAAAAACATAACTTTGAAATTTATAGCTTTGAAATCATAACTTTCCGCTTGAACAGTTTAGATATTAATAATAGTATATATATAATAAAGTAGTTTATAAAATAAAATAGTTTATATAAAAATAGTTATAAGTTAAAATAGTTTATATTAAAATAATTAGCATATTAAAATAGTTTATATTAAAATAATTCATATTAAAATAATTTATAAAGTAACATATATATAAATAGTTTAAAATAAAATTTTAAAATACTTTATATCAAAAATAGCTTGCCCAAATTTCACAAATCGATACAAATCAACTCAAATGCCAAAATTCAATTTGATTCAATCTCAAATCATAAATTTCAATCCAATTCAGTTTCAGAATAAACCATTTCAAATTTTATCGATTTCAAATACAGATTTGAACCACAAAATAAACCATTCCAATTTTAATATATTTCAAAGCTTTAAGTATTCAACATTTTCAAAACTAAATTTGATAATCCCATTTATATCTCAAATGCACTTTACTATTATTTAGTTTTGAAATATCCACTTAATAAAAATCCAATAGCATTTAATAAGACCCCAAATTACAAATAAACTAAATATTTCCTTCAATTTATTTATCACTTTAAACCAAAATCAAGTTATAAAATCATATCCTTTCAAAAAAGTATCTCAAATTCAATAAGTTTCAAAATTGATTTTAATTTAATATAATTCTTAATTAAACACAATTTCAAATAAACTCAAATTTATCAATCCAATCTTAACAAAAAACAAAATCATTTTAAAAATCTATTTTAGAATATAATCTTAAATAAATACTTAAACATCTTATTAAATTTATTTATATATATTAAATCTATTTATATATTCTGAAAATAGTAAATTTATAAACAAATTCTTAAATTTATAATTTAAAAAATAACTAATAATTATACAATTTTCAGAACATATAAATTTAAAATCTAAATTTTAAAACTTTATAAAATACATTTATATATAATATATTAAAATCAATATTTATTTACCATAAATTTCTTTTCCAAAACCATAGAAATCATTTCAAAATACATATATATAGACCAACGGTGTTTGTATATAATTCTCTATCCTATGGTCAAGTGACACGGTTATTTATCATTTCAACCCGCAATCCCAAATTCAATTCAAAGAAAATCGTTTGGGTTTATCATTTCAACCCATAACGATTTTCTCCTATTCTACAGATTGTTCGGGTATGTATTATTTTAACCCGTAGGGAATTCTATACTAATAGGGAACTTGCAGAGTGATAACAATTATGATAATAATATAACAGGCATATATCATCAATATAAATAACAGATAATGGTGTCAGATGTCAAAGGTGAACAGATACAGATAATAGCATATATATATAGCAATGTAAATAACTAAGCATATTTCAATTGTTGTTTCAACTGAAATTAAATTTAATAAATATAAGAACGTTAATCGTGAGTGATTGCTCACCTTTCGAGGCCGGATAGATTTTGACAAAGGAATGGGTTACGAATTCCAAAGCAATGCCAGATGGACACGATTCGATGAATAAAACTGATAAATAGGGATAGACGAAATCAAATCAGAACTGGATCGATGAAGATAATTGGTATAAATGGACCTATATATCCAAACTATATAACTAAAATAAACTCAACAGATCACCTAAAAGCTAATATATACACAACATACTCCTTTCTTTCTTACAGTAAACTAGATTTACTTATTATACAAATATATATAAATTGAAGATACCCTACTAGAACAACTTATATAAAGTAGTATAGCTTGAATATCTAAATGTTTACAGACCCATCTTATATATATAAAACATTGTATACATTTATTATAAAACTATTTCAAGATACTGTATACTATAATATTACAAACCTTATAAACAATTGGATATAATGTACGTATAACCCAACATAAACCATTTTAAAATAATATATATATGTATACAGTAAAAACAACTATATCTATATGTAAATAGAATATCCAACATATGCAATATATTACTGTAGCTTATATAGGAAAACAACTCACGTGTACTTTATATATAGCCTATATACAACAAATAGTTGTATCATACTATTTCTACAACCAATGCAAAACATATATATAACAGAGTATGAAACTTTAATATATATAGATACTTTACAACATATAACTATATTTTGAAAATTAACCAATATATATATATATATGTTAACATATAGGCGATATATAATTGTTTACCAAATATTTTTAAAGGAAGCGATATATAATATGCATATACCTTAATGTGAAGTAAAGGAGGGAGAAAAGAAGAGCAGTGAGTGGCTATGGAGGGCTTCAGCTTCTAGCGATCAGGCCGACAAGGAGATGGCCGAGGTGGGTACTAGTGACCGAAGTCAGGTGGATAAGGCGGAGGTCAATGGCAAGTTGTAGACTGGTCGAAGTGACTGGGAGATTTTCAGGGAAGTGTCGATCGATGGCTACGTTGATTTCTCGGGTTTGGGTCTGGAATGTCACGGCAGGCCATTCAAAAGAGGGGAGGGAGGAAGATGAGCGATTAGAAATCTTTGAGCTTTTGCGTGCCAGGACTCGGCGATGGGCGGTTGTTTGAACGCGGCGGAGAACACGGCGAAGATGAAGCCTTCAGTGGTGGAGGCACGAACAAGCTCGGTTCGGCAAAATGAAGAGAATAGTTTTCAAATGGGAGTGGAAGAAGAAACGTGAAAGGGCAGATAGAAAAATAAATGGATGAACCAAAATTTGTTGAGACCAGCACATACAAACAGAAATGAGTGATAACCAAAAGTCGTGCATCGAATCCAAAATCATAATTAGCTACTTGCTGTATGGTTGCCTAGTAGATAATGAAAGGGCATATGGAAATGAAAAGATTCAAAACAGATATCAATATGGTTGCTGTTTTTCTTTCTTTTCTTTCTTTCGCGGATTCTACCGCGCATCGGACTTCAAAACACAAAATCGAATATACCGTAGAGATCTATACGACGAGACAGTCCAAACGGTATACAGATATTAGTGGTACGATTATCCTATCAAAAGTCGATAATTAGTACCGAAATGCTTCTAAAATGCCAGAATTAAGATAAACGGAGCAATAGCAGTTCAAATTTGAGAAAACGAAAGATGATGTCTCACTCAGAAGATGATTTACAAATTTATTATATAAAAATGTTCAAGCTTTGAAAACATTTTGTTATCATCAAATATTAACCAATTTGAATTGAAATAAAATTACACAACAAAATAAACTTCCATATTTTCTGATGAAAATTTACCATTTGCTATGTTTAAATAGACGTATTCCAAATATTAAATTTTTATTTCCAAATTAAAATATTTAAAATTTCACAAAATTCAATTAAATATATTATTAAAACCATAAAAAAATTACGAGTCGTTACACTCTCCCCCACTCAAAACTTTTCGTCCCCGAAAAGGAAGGTGGTAGGAGAATAGAACAACCAAAAAGAAAAATAGATTGACAAACAAAATAAAACAATTAATTTAAAACCATATAAATTTCAATTATTTTAATTTATATTCAACAATTTAGTTTAATCCATTTTATTAAATCAATAAATAGTCATTCAATTCAATTTGTTAGTTCAAATTGTCAATTCAAATCATATAAATTTAATTTAGTCTTTAAATTGATTTCCATTCACTTATTGATATAAAAATCAATCACTTACAGAATTTGTTTTCCATTAAAGATTTAAGTCATTAATGAGTCATTTCATAAAATATTACTCAAGCTTTTATTGCCTTACTTAAGTTTATAACTTAATTCGGTTATTGAATAAAAATTTAAGTTTTTGGTATTCGCCCTTGAAGAGAAAAGAAATATTTCAATATATTTAAAAAAAATTAAATCAAAACATTTAACCTCATTTACTTAGTAAAATATAAGATATATCAAAACATCCTCATAGCATTATGCAAAGATTTTTCAAAAGTCTAAAACAATGTTAGAAATTTATATCAAAACTGTAATGACCCGTATTTTTACGGATCGAAAAGTTCGTTCAAATCTGGAATTTTCAACATTTTAGGTTGTTTCAGATTTTGGGAAGAATTTTGGTTAAGTCCTAAGTCGTAGCCGACTTATGAGTTCTGGACGAGTTAGTGATGAGTCTGGGTGAGTTAAGGACTTGGGGTGAGTCGGCGACGACCTAAGGAGATAAGTTGTAGCTGGGCTAAATTAGGAGGTCAAAGTTAACTCGGCAAGTATTAAGTCGTAGGTTGTAAGTCGTTGCCGAGTTAAGGGATAGACGACCTAGTGGGGTGACCGACCTAAGAAGGTGAGCGTGTTAAGGGAAGACCGACTTAACAGTGTGGCCGAGTTAAAGTAGTCAGCCGACTTAAGAGTTGATGACTCATAGGAAGGGACGACCTAGAGTTAGCTTGTGTGGAGTTTAGGTCGGTAGGGTGACTCAGTGGAATGACCGACCTATAGGGATGACCGACTTAAGAGATTATGACTTAAGGACTGGGACGAGTTAGCGGGTTAGTAGTGAATGACTTAGTGCTAAGGCCTAAGTCGTAAGCGACTTAAGTATGGTTAGGTCGTTAACACGAGTTAAGGGAGATAGGTCGGTGGACGACTTAGGGTAGATCGCTAGGAAGAGTAAGTCGGTAGGTAGTTGAATCGGCAGCGTGTGTTGAGTTGTGAGTCGGTAGGTCGTAAGTCAGCAGAGGGTTAGGTCGGCAACGACTTATAGGGGCGGATGACTTAAAATCTGCCTATAAATAGAAGGGTTTGGCTCACTTTTTGGCACCGGTTTTTGAAGCAACGAAGTGCTGCCATTTTGAGAGCTCGACTACAACATTTCTTCATCTCTTTTCTCTTCTCTAATCTAGTATCTCCATCCATCTAAATCGAAGATCAAGATCGAAGATCCAAGAGCTAAAGTTGAAGATCTTCATCCATCGAAGAGAGATTTCATCGTTTGAAGTGAGATCTTGTCGGATCTAGCTTAGTTCTTCGCTGTCCAGATCTGAAGTTGTTATCTTTTGGATTGTTTAGGTGATTTGGTGAGTGGTGATTATCTCTCACACGGATCCAAAGGAGTATATCGGATTGTTGGCTCGATTTGGTGTTAAAATAGTGATTTCCATGCATTTTCTTCATCCTATGTGTAGATCCGTATAGATCCATTGTTCATGATGATGTTACACCCATTTTATCATATGTTAACCTATGCAAGTCCATTCATCAAGTTTGTAGAGATATAATCCATGTTTTCATGCTTATTGGACTTTCAACTCTTTAATTACGAAAATGCCATTATTGTTATAATTGTCTACTTAGATCATTTTAGAATGCTTGATTTCTTGGATTGATGTTTGATTTGATTGATTGTTATGAACTAGATGATTGATGATTAGATTTAGATCGAAGATGATTCAAAAGCTAAGGGAAAGGCTCTTGAATTGGGAAAGCTGCTTGTGGCATATGTAGCGGGATGATGAAGCTCGTATGCATAGATTTGATGATGTGATGATGAGATGAGGCTTTGCGAGGATGTAATGAAGCGAGGCAGTCATGTGATGAAGACTTGGTCTAATCCAGACGGGATCATTCCAAGCATGTTGATAACTCGGTGATATGATTCGAGTTGAGGATAATGAATGGATATGAGAATAGTCGTCGAGGAGGATGACTAGGAGGCTGGGATAGCATCGTTGTTGAAGGTTCTAGCATGCTCTAAGCAAGAGTACGTTTGGGCAGATTCGATAGTCCCAACGGCCAACTGTTGATGGTCGAGTACTCTGGGCAGATTCGATAGTCCTAGGCACGGGCTGCGACGACGTGCGGGAGTTATGTCTAGAACCGGGGTTTCCATTAGCCCTTGGCGGACGGCTGAAAGAATGTGCCGGTCATTCAATTAACGGTGATATCGAAGCAATGATAACAGTGATAGCCAGAGTCATGGATGTTTGGTTGTATCGTCATTCGGACTCAAGAGCGGTATTTTCTGGGTGCTTATCTGATTTAGGCCTTGGTACTTGGAAAACATCGCCCTTGACTCGAGTGATAGTAGCTTTACTTTAAAATTGTATGCTCTGCTATGTTGTTTCTGCTTAGTGTGTGTCTGGGGGCTATCACTGTAGAATGAGGTTGGAGTGGGAGGGTTGTATTCCTATTCCTTTTCCTTTATGCTCTTTTGGTATGATGTTAGTTAATTTACTGCTCACTAAGACTGTTGTCTGACTCAAGGCTTTATGTTTTAATTCTTATTGCCTTGGGCTGTTCGTCCATTTTGGGACGGGCAGACTAGGTAGCAGGTGACAGGTGCTGTTCTCTTCTCACGATGCTGATATCGAAGACGAGCTAGAGGGTTGCATATTATCTTCTTATATGTACTGGATATTCCGCTGTTTTGTATTCTCTGAGAGATATGTAGTGAGGCTTGATGTATTGACTATGTGGATGCTTGTATTCAACTATTATGGAGTTTTATATGATGTCATTTTGTTCTGTAAAGCTTCACTATACATATGTTCTATTGTATTTTGTCCATGCGCTGTGAGTAATACGATAGATTCTGTCATTTTAATCTTACCTTGACAATCGTCCATGGTCGCCTGGCACACTTTACAGCGCTCTATCTTTAGATTCGGTGCAGGGGTCATGGGCGGTCGTCACATTTGGTATCAGAGCATTGGTTAATCGATTTTACCCAACGCTCGTCGTCGTAACTACGTATGAGAGACGTAATTGTATTTTGATGGATGAATACTATATATAATATAGTAGTTTAGTAGAGTTGAGTCCTTTATGCAGTTGTTTCTCTAGATGTTCTAATCATTCCTTTTTATAGACATTGAGAATGAGTCGAAGAGGGAGACCAGCTGCTAGGGAAGGCCGTGCTACTGAAGAGACTGCTGATTATGCAGCCATGTTCGAAGCTATGATGACTTCGATCATGAGAAGGATACCAGTTCCGGGAGCAGCAGTTGATGTTGGAGTTCAAGTCCAAACTCCGAAACCAGTGGATTTTGCTAAGCTGTGCAAGGATTATACTGCTCTTGGAGGGAAAGTTTTCTTGGGAACAGAATCTACCATTGAGGTCCAGAGGTGGATAGATGCTTGTAGAAGGATCTTTGGTGATTTGGGAATTGATGATGCAACTAAGAGGAAGTTGGCATCGAGGCAGCTTCAAGGGAGAGCCTCTGATTGGTGGAACTCTATTACCATCACTACTCCGGAAGAAGAGATTACTTGGGAGCAATTCCAAGTCAGATTTGAAGCTAAGTTTATTTCTACAGCTCAGAAGTCTGTTCTGTTCAAGAAGTTTGTAGAGCTCAAGCAGGGTGGAAGATCCGTTCTTGAGTATGTTTCTGAGTTTGAAGCTTTGTCCAAGTATGCCCGGTCATATATTGAGTCTGCTTATCAGAAGAATGAGAAGTTTGTGACCGGCTTGGATAGTTATCTTGGGAGACAGTTGGTGGATCATTTGGATGATTCATTTGAGAAGCTTGTGGAGAAAGCTCTTAGGCATGAGAGTCTGTTTCCTAAGGAAGGATCTGTTGTTGCTGTGACCAGGGAAGAGTCTAAACCCCAGCAGGGTGGAAATAAGAAGAGGAAGCAGCAGCAGCAGAAGGGTAAGGATGGCCAGAAGAAGCCGAAAGGCGAGGTGACTTGCTACAACTGTCAGCAGAAGGGCCATTTCTCGAAGGATTGTAAGAATCCTAAGGTGCCGATGAAGTGTCATAACTCTGACAAGCCGGGGCATTTCAGGAAGAATTGTCCAGAACCAAGGAAGGACAGGCAGATTGTGCAAGCCTATGCTTTGGGGGCTGTTCCGTCGTCTTCGAAAGCTCCTACTGCTGAAGAGAAGGGAAAGAGTGTGGTGGTTCAAGGTACTCTTTTCCTATGTGGTATTCCAGTTAGAGTTTTGTTTGATACTGGAGCATCGCATTCGTTTGTTTGTAATGAACTAGTAGGCCGGTTAGATTTGAAGCCGGATATTGTTGATAGGCCATTGGTTGTGACTAATCCAGTTGGGGGTTCGTCTTGTTTGTGTATGTTATGCCGTGGTCTAGTTGTGTCGAGTCATGGTTGCTCTTTTGTTTGTGATTGCTTTGTTCTGAACTTTGCGGGGTTCGGAATTATCTTGGGTATGGACTGGCTTAGGAAGTATGCGGCTAAGGTTGATTGTGAGAGGCTGGAGGTGACAGTCGAGAATGTGGAAGGGCGAAAGATTGTGATACGATGTAAGCATGAGGAAGGCGTCTTCATGAGCTTCATGTATTCGCTAGTTGTTCCACGGGATGGACTGTCTTTAGTGCCAATCGCAAATGGATTCGAGGATGTCTTTGACGAAGTCAAAGGGTTGCCGCCGCATAGAGAGATCGAGTTTCGTATAGATCTAGTTGAAGGAGCCAGACCTGTTGTGATGCCTCTTAGGCGGATGGCGCCTAGGGAACAGCAGGAGTTGAGGGTGCAAGTTGATGACCTTTTACAGAAAGGATTCATTCGGCGTAGTGTGTCCGAGTGGGGTGCACCAGTTGTGTTCGCAACCAAGGCAGATGGGTCGTTGAGATTGTGCGTCGATTATCGTGAGCTGAATAAGGTGACTAAGAAGAACAAGTATCCATTGCCGAGAATAGATGACTTGTTTGATCAGCTTCACGAAGCTAAGGTGTTTTCTCAGATGGATTTGGCAACGGGATTTCACCAGTTGAGAGTGGCTAAGGATAGTGTACCGAAGACTGCCTTTAGGACACCATCCGGTTTCTTTGAGTGGCTGGTAATGCCGTTTGGATTGACTAACGCGCCAGCATATTTTGTGGATCTTATGAATAGAGTGTTCAGAGATCAGTTGAACAAGTTTGTACTTGTGTTCGTGGATGATATTCTGATTTATTCTAGAACGGAAGAAGAGCACAAGACGCACTTGCGTATTGTTTTGGAGATCTTACGGAAACATCAGCTGAAGGCTAAGTTTTCGAAGTGTCACTTCTGGAAGAGTGAAGTGAGGTTCTTAGGCCACGTGATTTCTGGAAGTGGAATAGCGGTTGATCCCGCTAAGGTGGCAGCAATCCAGGATTGGGTTAGACCTAAGAATGCATCTGATGTGAGAAGTTTTCTTGGATTAGCAGGATATTATCGACGGTTTATCAAAGACTTCTCCAAGATAGCTGCACCGTTAACAGGATTGACGAAGAAGAACCAAGTGTTCAGTTGGAATGCTAAGTGTGAGCAAGCTTTCGGAATCCTGAAAGAGAGATTGACGAGTGCTCCTGTTTTGACTATTCCAAGTGGGAATGATGAGATGGTGGTTTACACCGACGCATGTGGTACTGGACTTGGAGCAGTGTTGATGCAGAAGGATAAAGTTGTTGCGTATGCCAGTCGACAACTGAAGCCGCATGAAAGGAATTACCCAACTCATGATTTGGAATTGGCGGCGATTGTATTTGCTCTGAAGATGTGGAGACATTATCTGTTGGGAGTTCGATTCGAGTTGTTTACGGATCACAAGTCGCTGAAGTATCTTTTCTCCCAAAAGGATTTGAATCTTCGGCAGCAACGTTGGCTAGAGTTTTTGGCATCATATGATTTTGGTATAGCTTATACTCCGGGAAAAGGTAACGCAGTGGCAGATGCGTTAAGTCGAAGACATGCAGGATTGGGAGCCATGTTTTCAGAATGGAAGAGTCTCGAGTATTTAGCTGGATTTGACTTCAGGCCTAGATGTGAATTGGAACCTGAGATGTTGGCAAACTTATCAATAAGACCCACTCTTGTGGAAAGGATTGGCGAGAGCCAAAAGCGAGATGATAAGCTTGTCAAGATTATCCGTGAATTGGAATCTGGATTGGACCCAGAAAAGGATAAAGGATTCGAGGTCGATCGAGAGGGTTGGCTTCGGAAGCAAGGACGACTAGTTGTTCCCGATATAGATGAATTGAGGAGTGAAGTTCTGAAGGAAAGTCATCACTCGAAGTTGACAATTCATCCAGGTGGAAACAAGATGTATCGGGATATGAAGAGAACCTACTACTGGGAAGGTATGAAGAAGGATGTTGGAAATTTTATTTCCAAGTGTATGAACTGCCAGTTGGTTAAAGCCGAACAAAAGAAGCCAAGTGGATTGCTTCAGCCATTAGAAGTTCCTACATGGAAGTGGGAACAAGTGTCGATGGATTTTATTGATGGATTGCCTAGAACCAGAACGGGAAATGAAGGGATTTGGGTCATTGTGGATCGTCTGACTAAGAGTGCACGATTCATTCCTGTTCGATCGACTAGGACTGCATCAAAGTTGGCTGAGTTGTATGTTAAGTGGATAGTTCGATTCCATGGTATTCCGAAGAGTATAGTGAGCGATCGAGATCCTTTGTTCACTAGTGGATTTTGGAAGAGCTTCCAGGAAGTTTTGGGAACCAAGTTGTGTTTGAGTACAGCTTATCACCCTCAAACAGATGGTCAGACTGAGAGAGTCAACCGAGTTTTGGAAGATCTCCTCAGAGCTTGTGTTTTGGATTTCGGAGGATCATGGGAAGACCACCTTCATTTGGTGGAGTTTGCGTACAACAACAGTTACCAGTCAAGCATTGGTATGGCACCGTATGAGGCATTGTATGGAAGACCGTGTAACTCTCCAACATGTTGGTTGGAAACCGGAGAAAAGCTGATGCTTGGGCCAGAGATGATTCGTCAGACTTCAGATTGTATAGAAATCATTCGGCAACGAATGAAGGCAGCCCAAGACCGTCAAAAGAGTTATGCTGATAAGCGTCGAAAGGATTTGGAATTCGACGTTGGTGATATGGTTTTTGTGAAGATTTCTCCTCTGAAGAATGTTATTCGATTCGGGAAGAAAGGAAAATTAACTCCGAGATTTGTTGGACCATTCCCGATTATCGAGCGAATTGGAAAGCTCGCTTATAGATTGGAATTACCGGAGAAGATGTCGAGTGTGCACAATGTTTTTCACATATCATATCTACGGAAGTATGTGCACGACTCGAATACAGTAGTTTCTGCTAATAGCTGTGAAGATTTTGAAGTTGATCCAGTCGATAGAAGACCTCGTAAGCCGCTTCGTGTTGTTGAAACCGACACGAAACAGCTTAGGAGGAAGGTAGTTAAGTTGCTCAAGATACAATGGAGTGACGATGATAACGACTGTACGTGGGAGGTGGAAGAGAGGATGAAGGCAGCTCATCCTGAACTCTTCAAGGTATGGCCCTAATGTGTCGTATCATCTAACAACATTGTAACTTGTTCTAGTTTTAGAATTCTGCATGCTAAGCTAGAATTGGATGCATGGTTTGTTGATTACTATGGGTGGTAGGCGTGCAGAATAGTTTTTGATTGCTTTGTTTGTTTGGAATTTCGGGGGCGAAATTCCTAAGGGGAGAGAATGTAACGACCCGTATTTTTACGGATCGAAAAGTTCGTTCAAATCTGGAATTTTCAACATTTTAGGTTGTTTCAGATTTTGGGAAGAATTTTGGTTAAGTCCTAAGTCGTAGCCGACTTATGAGTTCTGGACGAGTTAGTGATGAGTCTGGGTGAGTTAAGGACTTGGGGTGAGTCGGCGACGACCTAAGGAGATAAGTCGTAGCTGGGCTAAGTTAGGAGGTCAAAGTTAACTCGGCAAGTATTAAGTCGTAGGTTGTAAGTCGTTGCCGAGTTAAGGGATAGACGACCTAGTGGGGTGACCGACCTAAGAAGGTGAGCGTGTTAAGGGAAGACCGACTTAACAGTGTGGCCGAGTTAAAGTAGTCAGCCGACTTAAGAGTTGATGACTCATAGGAAGGGACGACCTAGAGTTAGCTTGTGTGGAGTTTAGGTCGGTAGGGTGACTCAGTGGAATGACCGACCTATAGGGATGACCGACTTAAGAGATTATGACTTAAGGACTGGGACGAGTTAGCGGGTTAGTAGTGAATGACTTAGTGCTAAGGCCTAAGTCGTAAGCGACTTAAGTATGGTTAGGTCGTTAACACGAGTTAAGGGAGATAGGTCGGTGGACGACTTAGGGTAGATCGCTAGGAAGAGTAAGTCGGTAGGTAGTTGAATCGGCAGCGTGTGTTGAGTTGTGAGTCGGTAGGTCGTAAGTCAGCAGAGGGTTAGGTCGGCAACGACTTATAGGGGCGGATGACTTAAAATCTGCCTATAAATAGAAGGGTTTGGCTCACTTTTTGGCACCGGTTTTTGAAGCAACGAAGTGCTGCCATTTTGAGAGCTCGACTACAACATTTCTTCATCTCTTTTCTCTTCTCTAATCTAGTATCTCCATCCATCTAAATCGAAGATCAAGATCGAAGATCCAAGAGCTAAAGTTGAAGATCTTCATCCATCGAAGAGAGATTTCATCGTTTGAAGTGAGATCTTGTCGGATCTAGCTTAGTTCTTCGCTGTCCAGATCTGAAGTTGTTATCTTTTGGATTGTTTAGGTGATTTGGTGAGTGGTGATTATCTCTCACACGGATCCAAAGGAGTATATCGGATTGTTGGCTCGATTTGGTGTTAAAATAGTGATTTCCATGCATTTTCTTCATCCTATGTGTAGATCCGTATAGATCCATTGTTCATGATGATGTTACACCCATTTTATCATATGTTAACCTATGCAAGTCCATTCATCAAGTTTGTAGAGATATAATCCATGTTTTCATGCTTATTGGACTTTCAACTCTTTAATTACGAAAATGCCATTATTGTTATAATTGTCTACTTAGATCATTTTAGAATGCTTGATTTCTTGGATTGATGTTTGATTTGATTGATTGTTATGAACTAGATGATTGATGATTAGATTTAGATCGAAGATGATTCAAAAGCTAAGGGAAAGGCTCTTGAATTGGGAAAGCTGCTTGTGGCATATGTAGCGGGATGATGAAGCTCGTATGCATAGATTTGATGATGTGATGATGAGATGAGGCTTTGCGAGGATGTAATGAAGCGAGGCAGTCATGTGATGAAGACTTGGTCTAATCCAGACGGGATCATTCCAAGCATGTTGATAACTCGGTGATATGATTCGAGTTGAGGATAATGAATGGATATGAGAATAGTCGTCGAGGAGGATGACTAGGAGGCTGGGATAGCATCGTTGTTGAAGGTTCTAGCATGCTCTAAGCAAGAGTACGTTTGGGCAGATTCGATAGTCCCAACGGCCAACTGTTGATGGTCGAGTACTCTGGGCAGATTCGATAGTCCTAGGCACGGGCTGCGACGACGTGCGGGAGTTATGTCTAGAACCGGGGTTTCCATTAGCCCTTGACGGACGGCTGAAAGAATGTGCCGGTCATTCAATTAACGGTGATATCGAAGCAATGATAACAGTGATAGCCAGAGTCATGGATGTTTGGTTGTATCGTCATTCGGACTCAAGAGCGGTATTTTCTGGGTGCTTATCTGATTTAGGCCTTGGTACTTGGAAAACATCGCCCTTGACTCGAGTGATAGTAGCTTTACTTTAAAATTGTATGCTCTGCTATGTTGTTTCTGCTTAGTGTGTGTCTGGGGGCTATCACTGTAGAATGAGGTTGGAGTGGGAGGGTTGTATTCCTATTCCTTTTCCTTTATGCTCTTTTGGTATGATGTTAGTTAATTTACTGCTCACTAAGACTGTTGTCTGACTCAAGGCTTTATGTTTTAATTCTTATTGCCTTGGGCTGTTCGTCCATTTTGGGACGGGCAGACTAGGTAGCAGGTGACAGGTGCTGTTCTCTTCTCACGATGCTGATATCGAAGACGAGCTAGAGGGTTGCATATTATCTTCTTATATGTACTGGATATTCCGCTGTTTTGTATTCTCTGAGAGATATGTAGTGAGGCTTGATGTATTGACTATGTGGATGCTTGTATTCAACTATTATGGAGTTTTATATGATGTCATTTTGTTCTGTAAAGCTTCACTATACATATGTTCTATTGTATTTTGTCCATGCGCTGTGAGTAATACGATAGATTCTGTCGTTTTAATCTTACCTTGACAATCGTCCATGGTCGCCTGGCACACTTTACAGCGCTCTATCTTTAGATTCGGTGCAGGGGTCATGGGCGGTCGTCACAAAAACATTATAATAAGCTTTAAAATAAAGTTCCTTAAATCCGATAATTTATTAGACTCGTATTTTTTTATTTAATAAGTATAAACTCAAGATTATTAAACTGAAACTAATAGTATACTTCAAATCTTACATTAAATTTCTAAATCAAAGTATAAAATTTCATATCTTCATAACTAATTTTACACCGTTGTTTAAAATGAATATTCAAATCATGGAAAACATTTATTATGGTTTAATACAAAATTTCAAACAGTAAATAAACCAATAAATTTACTATTAGTACTTCGAAATCAATTAAATATTCCAGACTATACATCCAAAATAGAGATTTAAATTTTTATTTGCCAAGTATATTACTATAAATAAACTTCGCAAATCGAATTTTTTTTCATATCTTTAAATTATACATTCAAAGAAACTTATATAAATTTTACTTGAAATATTCATTTGAAAGCTTCATTTACAAATCAATTATCTTTAGTACTTTAATACTTTTCAAAACTCAGTTGTAAAATTTCTTGCCTCATTTACAAATACCATTTATATGTTTAAATAACACCTTCATAAATATATGTAAACTATTTGGAAACAATTATTTACATCATTACTTATATTTACAAAGAAGCTATTGGAAACATTAAATCCATAATTCATAAATTTATTTATTTTTATCTCAAGATACTTTTCAAACATTATTAATAAATCAATAATCATTTACTTTAAATTTGTTTTATTTAATTAATAACTTCTAAAACATTTACTACTCTAATAATTTACTATTAAACCATGTAGTATACAAATAAACAATATTTTAAACAAAATATTGTTATTTAGAAAGAAAAATGATCAAAATATCCTTTATATAATACTTTTATATATCAAAATACTTTTATAACTCGATGTCTTAACAGGTTTATCCTCGTTCTTGCAGACTCTGGTCGTACGCTGATCAGGCGTAAGACTAGAAATCCCCAAGTACTTAGTAGACCTATTTCAACACCCAGTGAAAAATACTAAAAAAATAGGTATGAGAAGTACCTCTCAAAATCTGATGTCAAATGATGAAAATACGATAGTAGTGGCCCACTGCTGATCCAGTATTTACGCAATGGACACAAAACTTTCCATAAGAACCTTCCACCTTCCGGATTCCAGACAAATATCGTAGCCATTTCGTAAACAAGGGACCATCGACCCCTGTTGCAGTGGTAACTGCTGATACAATGATTTACGCAATGGATGCACTTCCTTCCCGGAAGATCCATAAACAACGGATCCCAAGGTCGAAAGCGCCTCCATTGGGTAAACTAAAGAACCATCTACCCTGGAAAAAAAATCGAGGAACTCATGAGTTTAAGTCTGGACAACCATATCGGTTCGAATCCATTTCTGAATTCACCGAAGTATATTAGGGTTTATCGGTCGAATCCATTCCTGGATTCCCCAAGTCCATCTGGGTCGAAGCATATCATACTATACTTCTTCGCGGAGGGTACTTCCCCATACCTCTTACTTCAAAATATAATATACCACATATAGTACCCTTTCAAAATCAAAGTTTCAAATATCGCACTTATATAAATGCCATTATATATAAGATTTCATTTCAGATAAAGTACTTTCCAAAATCAATAATCTCGAATATATCAAAACATTCTTATATAAATTCCGTTATATATAAGATTTATCTCTTCAGATCGAATACCTTCCAAAATCAACAGTTTCAAAATCACTTGTACATATATAAAGTCCGTCTTATACAAGAATCAAAAAATTTCAAAAATCAATTTCGCTATATGAAAAGCCATATGGGATTCAAAATTAGAAGAGTCCTAATCGAAGAGAACTCAAATCAAGAAAACTCGGTAAGAAGATATGATAATTAAATTACAAAAGATGAAGATGGATAGCCTTATATTAATCGCGGGTGACCTTAACCGGGTCAATCATGAATTCAAGAATAAGATCGATGCAGAATTCTGAGGCAAATCGGCATTCGATCGCAAGAGATAGAATTCGAGAATAGCAAAAAATAGCAGCATCTACCGAGGATACAGAAATCTCCGATGGATCAATGCCCGTTGTAAAGGAGTTTCACCACTTTATAAATCATTCTAAGATTGGCGGGACCACCTATTTATTATAGAGGTCAACATGAGTGGAGTTATGGGATACTCCAAAATCAAAAGAACACGAATAAGAAGACAAAGATGGATTCCAGAACAAAAGGGGACTCCCGGAATTCAAAGGAGATCCAAGTCAAAGAGGAAGATATTCAAGCTCGAACGAAAGTTATTTTGTAATTAAATTTACTCAATAAGCTAAGTTTTGCCAAAAATCAGAGCTCTGATACCAATTGTAACATCCCGATATTTTCAACCATTCGCATCCACACATGTCGGACTAGAATTGCTCAAAATATCAGATTGTTAATTTATATTTGGCAAAACTCAACATATACAGTAAATAAATAATCACAGAATCACAAACACAGAGTAATATAACAATAAGCAGCGAAAACAAGAGAATAATAGTTCATGAAGCTACCATTTATATATAACAGAGGTAAAACAAAATACAACATAAGTCTCGAATACACAGGAGTCTCGATACCATAGTCAAATAACAAGTCTGAATACATCACTGGAATCAACTGAATATCTGAAAGCTGAATCGATGGTTGGATCTACAACCGAAGCTCCAACTTCAAGGGTGAGTCTCAAATGCTGTGACACTCAGTCTGACCCGAGCGTAAAGCAAAACATGAAACACTCGAGTCAGGAATAACATTCTTATACCAATAAATTCAACTCAAGTGAAATATCAACTGAAATATAACTGACTTAAATATAGGTAACTTAAAGGATGTTTGGGATACCCATCCTCTAAGGATCTGTGGAACTATCTACTACGTAGTAATATATGCTATCAACAACCAAACGTCATTAAAACACCATGGTCATTTTAAAATAATTCATACTTCAAACCAAAATATCATATCCATTTCAAAACCATATCAAAACAATATCATTCTTCACTTCAAATTTATCTATTTCCAAATCAATAACACTTTCAAAGTTATAACACTTTCGACATTTTAAACTTAGAATTTATAATACTTTGGAAATCATAACACTTTAAAAACATAACTTTTAAATTTATAACTTTGAAATCATAACTTTCCGCTTGAACAGTTTAGATATTAATAATAGTATATATATAATAAAGTAGTTTATAAAATAAAATAGTTTATATAAAAATAGTTATAAGTTAAAATAGTTTATATTAAAATAATTAGCATATTAAAATAGTTTATATTAAAATAATTTATAAAGTAATATATATATAAATAGTTTAAAATAAAATTTTAAAATACTTTATATCAAAAATAACTTTCCCAAATTTAACAAATCGATACAAATCAAATCAAATGCCAAAATTCAATTTGATTCAATCTTAAATCATAAATTTCAATCCAATTCAGTTTCAGAATAAACCATTTCAAATTTTATCGATTTCAAATACAGATTTGAACGACAAAATAAACCATTCCAATTTCAATATATTTCAAAGCTTTAAGTATTCAACATTTTCAAAACTAAATTTGATAATCTCATTTATATCTCAAATTCATTTTACTATTTTTAGTTTTGAAATATCCACTTAATAAAAATCCAATATCATTTAATAAAACCCCTAATTACAAATAAACTAAATATTTCCTTCAATTTATTTATCACCTTAAACCAAAATCAAGTTATAAAATCATATCCTTTCAAAAAAAATCTCAAATTCAATAAGTTTTCAAAATTGATTTTAATTTAATACAATTCTTAATTAAACAAAATTTCAAATAAACTCAAATTTATCAATCCAATCTTAACAAAAAAATCATTTTAAAAATCTATTTTAGAATATAATCTTAAATAAATACTTAAACATCTTATTAAATTTATTTATATATTCTGAAAATAGTAAATTTATAAACAAATTCTTAAAATTTATAATTTCAAAAATAACTAATAACAATACAATTTTCAGAACATATAAATTTAAAACCTAAATTTTAAAACTTTATAAAATACATTTATATATAATATATTAAAATCAATTTTATTTACCATAAATTTCTTTTCCAAAACCATAGAAATCATTTCAAAATATTTATATATAGACCAACGGTGTCTGTATATAATTTTCTATCCTATGGTCAAGTGATACGGATATTTATCATTTCAACCCGCAATCCCAAATTCAATTCAATGAAAATCGTTTGGGTTTATCATTTCAACCCATAACGATTTTCTCCTATTCTACAGATCATTCGGGTATGTATCATTTCAACCCATAGGGAATTCTATACTAATAGGGAACTTGCAGAGTGATAATAATTATGATAATAATATAACAGGCATATATCATCAATATAAATAACAGATAATGGTGTCAAATGTCACAGGTGAATAGATACAGATAATAGCATATATATATAGCAATGTAAATAACTAAGCATATTTCAATTGTCGTTTCAATTGAAATTAAATTTAATAAATATAAGAACGTTAATCGTGAGTGATGGCTCACCTTTCGAGGCTGGATAGATTTTGACAAAGGAATGGGTTATGAATTCCAAAGCAATGCCAGATGGACACGATTCAATGAACGAAGCTGATAAATAGGGATAGATGAAATCAAATCAGAACTGGATCGATGAAGATAATTGGTATAAATGGACCTATATATCCAAACTATATAACTAAAATAAACTCAACAGATCACCTAAAAGCTAATATATACACAACATACTCCTTTCTTTCTTATAGTAAAATAGATTTACTTATTATACAAATGTATATAAACTGAAGATACCCTACTATAACAACTTATATAAAGTAGTATAGCTTAAATATCTAAATGTTTACAGACCCATCTTATATATATAAAACATTGTGTACATTTATTATAAAACTGTTTCAAGATAATGTATACTATAATATTACAAACCTTATAAACAATTGGATATAATGTACGTATAACCCAACATAAACCATTTTAAAATAATATATATACGTATACAGTAAAAACAACTATATCTATATGTAAATAGAATATCCAAACATATGCAATATATTACTGTAGCTTATATAGGAAAACAACTCACGTGTACTATATATATAGCCTATATATAGCAAATAGTTGTATCATACTATTTCTACAACCAATGCAAAACAGATATATAACAGAGTATGAAACTTTAATATATATAGATACTTTACAACAATTTTTAAAACTAACTAATATATATATATATATTAACATATAGGCGATATATAATTGTTTACCAAATATTTTTAAAGGAAGCGATATATAATATGCATATACCTTAATGTGAAGTAAAGTAGGGAGAAAAGAAGAGCGGTGAGTGGCCATGGAGTGCTTCAGCTTCTAGCGATCAGGTAGGAAAGGAGATGGCCGAGGTGGGTACCAGTGACCGAAGTCGGGTGGATAAGGCGGAGGTCAATGGCGAGCTGTAGACTAATCGAAGTGACTGGGAGATTTTCAGGGAAGTGTCGATCGATGGCTACGTTGATTTCTCGGGTTTGGGTCTGGAGGGTTACAGCAGGCCAGTGAAAAGAAGGAAGGGAGGAAGATGAGCGATTAGAAATCTTTGAGCTTTTGCGTGCCAGGACTCGGTGATGGGCGGTTGTTTGAACGCAGCGGAGAACACGGCGAAGATGAAGCCTTCATTGGTGGAGGCACGAACAAGCTTGATTTGGCAAAATAAAGAGAATAGTTTTCAAATGGGAGTGGATGAAGAAACATGAAAGGGCAGATAGAAAAATAAATGGACGAACCAAAATTTGTTGAGACTAGCACATATCAACCGAAATGAGTGACAACCAAAAGTCGTGCATCGAATTCCAAAATCATAATTAGCTAGTTGATGTATGGTTGCCTAGTAGATAATGAAAGGGCATATGGAAATGAAAAGATTCAAAACAGATATCGATACGGTTGCTGTTTTTCTTTCTTTTCTTTCTTTCGCGGATTCCACCGCGCATCGGACTTCAAAACACAAAATCTAATATAATGTAGAGATCTATACGACGAGACAATCCAAACGGTATACAGATATCAATGGTACGATTATCCTATCAAAAGTCTATAATTGGTACCGAAATGCTGCTAAAATGCCAGAATTAAGATAAACGGAGCAATAACAGTTCAAATTTGAGAAAACGAAAGATGACGTCTCACTCAGAAGATGATTTACAAATTTATTTTATAAAAATATTCACGCTTGGAAAACATTTTGTTATCATCAAATATTAACCAATTTGAATTGAAATAAAATTACACAACAAAATAAACTTCCATATTTTCTGATGAAAATTTACCATTTGCTATGTTTAAATAGACGTATTCCAAATATTAAATTTTTATTTCCAAATTCAAATATTTAAAATTTCACAAAATTCAGTTAAATATATTATTAAAACTATAAAAAAAATTACGGGTCGTTACATGATACATATCAAAATTTGGTGTGGAAAAATAAACACGCATTCAGCTGTCTATGGTTAGTTTATGCAAAACAAAAGGCAAATCATACGTGTTAAATCACAGGTTCAATGAACTTGCAAAATGGAAAAAAGGCTAGCGTTCATTGTTTACTAGAAACCTAGAAATATCAAAGAGAAAATAATGAATAAGTTACTGAAAACATAGTAGGTATATGATATGCGTACCCAAAGATTATAGGCAGAGAAGGTTGTTGTTATGAACTATTAATGTATTTTCCATGAGCAGAATCAAAGGCATTTTAAATTTTGGGTTTTCAACAAAACAAAAATATCGTACAACACATGAAAAACGATCAATTTTCTCATTTGCCCATCATTTTAAATTTTGTTTTAAACTGCAATGCTTGTAATATATGTTGAAAACGGTAAAACAAAACTCCAATTGAAACCAACGTGCTGTTAGAACCTCTAGTTTATGTTTCAATGATAACAAATATACAATCATATATATATATACACACTTTATCAAGATTCTAGGTATATGCTACAAGAAGACACCATGCTCGAAGATATTTAGACTCAAAGAAAAACGAGGATCTATCAACCATACTATAATTAGTAAGGTTATTCTACTATAAGAGAGTCTTAGATAAAATATTGTTAAGTTCTCCTTGAGTATATATGCATACACAATCACACATTATTTCATATGCACTGAAATTAAGTGAAAAACTATTTTTACCACTCACAGACGTTTGAGGTAAAACCACAGACTTCGATGACAATCCTCGGGTAATTATTTTCTGAAGTCACAGACGTCTCAGGTTTTACTACAGACGTCTGTCATATGAAAAACTGCAAATTTTGAAAAGACACTTCTGTTGAGACAAAAAGAAATTACCCTTCATCGAAAGGTTGCGGCCATTAAAGTGAATAGAACTTCTCTAATATTAACAACTCTTCATTTTCATCCTTTTGAATCTATAAATACTACTTTGATTGAGATATAGAAATTAACTAAATTGAATTAATTAAATTTTCTCTCTCTTGATTTTTGAACACTTTCTTGTGCATACATTGCTTAAATACTCTCAATCTATTATAACCAAAATATAATTTTGGTTAAACCACTTCCTACAACTTAGAGCATTCACATTAACATACTCAAAGGAGATCATAGGTAGATTTTTATTATCAGTCAAAAACCATGTTATTTGGAACATAAGATTGTCAGAGATATACTTTTGTATTAGCCTGTCCCTTTGGGTGAAGCGAGGGTTAGTTGATTAAAGGAAATTCCGAAGAGGAGATTCGGGACTGGACATAGGATGGGAGGTCCATACCAGTATAAAATATCTAGTGTGATCGTTTTTATTATTTATCTTATATTCAAATATTGTTTTTTTCTTAACATAGTTAGTAATATACACTCACACACATATATATAAATAAGTTCCATTATCTATAAAGATCCTATAGACTTTCAATTGGTATCAGAGCAAGGTCATTTCAATCTACAGTAAACGTAATTGAAATCGTTAAAATGGAAAGTACATTTCAAGAAGGTCAATCAACTGCTCGTCCTCCACTATTTACTTGTTCTAATTATGCTTAATGGTCAACACACATACAAATTTTTATGGAAGCAAATAGACTAGAAATATGGCTAGCAACTCAAAATAAATATGAAGCACCTGACACCGATAGTGGCACATGGACCGATGCACAAAAAGCAAAGGCATCTAACAATGCCAAAGCTATGAATGTATTATTTTGATCACTTGACAAAAATGAATTTTCGCGTGTCATACTCTGCAAGACTGTATATGATATATGGCGCACTTTACAAGTCACACATGAAGGCACAAATAAAGTGAAGCAAACTAAAATTTCGATTTTACAAAACCAATTCTCATCTTTCAAAATGAAAACAAGTGAATCAATTATTGATATGTATGCAAGATTTCAAACCATTCAACACGATCTCATGGAACTTGGAGTCAAATTCATAGATTTTGATTTAGTCACGCGCTTTTTAAACTCTTTGACATATGACTGGGAAGGAAAAAATTTAGCCATCGAAGAAGCTAATGATCTTTCTCAACTTAAAGTCAAAGAGCTAATAGGAAATTTGATTTCATATAAAGCTAACTTGCAAGCTAGAAAGGATCAAAATCATGAAAAGATAAACATAGCATTCCAAGCAAGTAACAAAGGTTCAGACTTAGACGAAGAGGAGATTGTCTTTATTGCCAAAAACTACAATAAATTCAAGAAGTTCAAGAAGATGACCAAATTTTAAGATGGCGGCAAACCAAACTGTTCAAATCAAACATCGATTAAATGCTATGAATGTGAGAAATTTGGCCACATGAAGGACTGTCCACAGCTCAATAACGATAAAAAGAAAAGTAGATTCGAGAAATTCAAGAAAAAGAAAAGAGCTTTTCAAGTAACATGAGATGATTTGGATTCGTCTTCTTCTTCAGGCAATGATAGTGAAAGCGACTCGGAACAAGCAAATGTGTGTTTTATGGCTAACACTGATGAGGTACGTCCTGAACTTACTTATGATGAATTAATAGAAATAAGTATTGAATTAGATGATAAATTTAGAGAAACAAAAAAATAAATAAGGAATATGTAGGAAAGTTAATTAGATCAGAATTAGAAATCGAATTATTAAAAGATGAAAAAGTTATTTTAGAAGAAGAATTAGAAATTGTTCAGAAGAAGTGTGCAACACAATTATCTCAAAATTACAAGTTATTAAATGATTTATAAAATTATAAGTTAGAAAAAGTTAATCTGGAAAAAGAAAAACTAGAATTATAAGCAAATTTAGGTTCTAGAAACTTTGAAATTTGTGATCTTAAAAGTAAATTAGAAAAAATAACGAATAATGTGACAAAATTCAACAAAGGAAAACAAAATTTAGAAAATTTGATTATGATATCTAAACCATCTGGAAATGGAAATGGATTGGGTTTTAAAAACAAACAAAGGCCAAAGCAATATAGCACATTATACCAAAATTTAAAAAGCCAAAGTTAAAAAATAAGTTTAAGAATTCATATACATTATAGCAATATAGTGACCATCCATGTAATTTCTTTGTGCGAGCACCGATATGTCAGATTATATAGCATGCATTTCATTTAAGGAGGAAATCCGACATACCGATACAAACTCAAAGCTACTACACAGTGGCTATATATAATCTTCGGAAACAAATATAGAAATAAACATAACACAAACCAGTCATAGACATCCATATCACAAAGGCGGAAAAAGATATGAATATATAACACATGAAAGTGTACATCAGAGTAGTGGTCTGAAAGATCCACGATAATACAAAAGAATAGCTACAAGCTACACAAAAGAATAAGTATACATCACGGAGTCTATATCTCAAATGTATACAACAAAAACTACTAATCTAAGTAGTTAGCCAGAAGTCAGAGTAATAAATCCTAGGGGAGAAGTCAAGCAGAAGCACCTGTAACATCTCGGTCTGACCTGAGTATTATTTCATAAGAAAATAATAAACGGATCAGTCTAGCTATAAATATCAGATGATATGATGTATAATAAAAGATATGGCATGAACATATAATAACCATAAAGGCATACTACTATAAGTATGTAAATGATAATCAACAAGAGATTAATCAATATCACAAGAATCTTCTCAAAGATCCAAATCCACAAAAAGGTAATGACACACGAATTCACCAATGCACAAAAATTGATAAAACACATCAATGAAAATCACGAAAATTGGTGAAGCACAAATTCCAGAAATCAACACACGGAATCCAGAAATCACAAAAAGGGGGGAGGCCTATCACACGAACGGGAGCATGAAAGCTCACCAACATATGTATCACACGAACGAGATGCTATCTCATGGAAGCTAACCATTAATTTTTGAACACACGAACGGCCCGAAGACCATGGGGCGCTACCCCACATATGTGAGTAGAAACATCACACAAACGGGGTCTAGTCTCCCTCGCAGACAAAGAGACATCGCTCAATCGCTAGTCTAAATCACAAAAATGATCGTCATGATCATCAAGAAGTGTCAATTACACTAAGCTAGTAAATATATGAGTTTAGCTTCATGTCCCATAACCACTAGCTTAACTTAAATATTTACGAACAAACTATAGATCTTCACTAGGAAATTTTCACAAAAGGTTCAGTCGAACAAGTCCAAGAATTAACCGACGAAGTAAACGCAAGCGTTTCATACCACCTGTTTTGCTAAGCCGTTTAATTAGATTTCTCATCCGAGTGAAGTAAAGGCTTGTATATACTAATAGATTGGAAAACGGTTTAGGAAAAAGAGCTTTGTAATAAAATAGAGTTGAAATCGTTTTGATGAAAGTGTTTTGATATTTACTACTAGTATTGAAACCTTTATATTTTTAAAGTGACAAATCACTAAAATGATTGAAAAAACAATCAATCACAAAATTCACATTCGAAGTCGTGAATAAAATCCAAAGAAATCAATTCCAAAGCCATCAAAGTATAAATACCCATGCGACCTAACAAGGCCGAGCTAAAGTGCAATGGAACGACCTAAAGTAAAATAGGTCGAACGAATTAAGGTCTACCGACCTAAGGGGTTAACAGCCTAAGCACGCGACCTATGGATGGAGCGACCCAAGCACGCGACCTAGGTGGGAATGGGGTCAAACGACCTAACGGGATGCGAGCTAAGAACAGTAGCATGGTGTGACTTATATAGGCCGAGCGACCTAAAGGAGAACGACCTAACGAAATAAAGGCCGAGCTAAGGTAAGGCGCGACCTAACGAGGTGACACGACCTAACAGTGGCGCGATCTAGTAGAGGCCGACCTAATGTGGAACGAGCTAAATGGTGCGAACGACCCAATCAGGGTGAGCGACCTAAGGTGACACGGCTAAAGAAGTAGCACACGACCTAGTAGTTAACGAGCTAGGCAGAAAACAGGTCGAATGACCTAAGGAGAATAGCGCTACTTAATGGCGCGACCTAGCGAGGTGAGCGACCTAACACGGTCGAGTTAAGAAAATGGTGCGACTTAGGCTGGGCGAACGACCTAGTGGACGCGACCTAACTAGGTGACATGACCGAGCGACCTAATCATTTGAGGACGAACGACCTAGTAACTCGCGACCTAACCAACGACATAGGCCGAGCGACCTAAGTGTTGAAACGAGCTGCGTCGTGCGACCTAGGGGGAAACGACTTATAGCCAGCGTGACTTCTCCACGCCGTGCGACCTAGCGAGGCAGAACGAGCTAACTGCAGTTTTTTTGCCAAAAACACTAAAAATTGGGGTTTGTCACCAATCCAATCCAAACCAAATGAAAATGCACATGCACAAGTGATAGGAATTCATTCCCAACAATCCAAGATAGTTATAGACAAGAATGTGAGATAAAAATCTCACCTTTTCACGGAAATTGATGGAAATCAAGCTTGAAATCAAAGTGAGAAGCAACCACAAGCTTGAATCTATGTCTTCACTTGAATTTGGAGTAGATGTTGGATTAGCAATGAAGACTAAGGCTTTGGAGTTTTAATTTCCCATTCCCTCCACCATTTTTGAAGAAGCTTTAGAGTTAGGAAATTATGAAGAAGGAAGTGATAAAGAGGAGATGGGTTGGGACTAAGTTAGTAAGTGGTTCAGCCCAAACCAAAGCCCTAAGCGAAAAAGTGACAAAATTCCACTAACTCCAAACATATCGAAGTTTACACTCAAAAAGATCGCAAACATCATTTTGAACTCAATGGGGGTGGTCTCGAGTCCTAATTTGACCGTATGCAAAAAGTAGCTTTTCGGACTAAGATCCGACTAACGATTAAAATATTTAAATAAGATATTCAAATACATAATCGTCGAATATGCGGGTTGTTACAGACTCCCCTCCTTAAAGAAATTGCGTCCTCGCAATATATAAGGTGGAAATAAAAAGTAACAACCATAAAAGCATATTAATACCCAAAGAAATTTGAAATAAGAATTTCACCTCAAAAGAGCATGAGAAGGTAAGTCCGGATGTGTTCACTCGATGAATTCTCTAGATTCCCAAGAACAATCCTTAGGATTTGAGGACCATTGAACTTTCACAAGCGGAACATCTTTATTTCGAAGTCATTTGACTTCCGAAGCGATAATACGAATAGGATGCTGCTCAAAAGTTAAATTAGGTGAAACTTCAATTTCTTCCACAACACCGGACTCAAGAATAAAATCGGAATCTCGAAAGCATTTCCGTAATTGAGAAACGTGAAACACGTCACGAATAGCAGAAAATTTGAGCCGGTAATAAAAGGCGATACGCCATGGAATCACTACGTTCAGTGATAGGAAATGGCCCAATATATTGAGGCGCTAATTTTTTTCCGATCGACTGAAACGTAAAACACCTTTAATAGGTGAAACACGAATAAAATCTGGACCTAAAACCAGCTTCTCACCGGCCTCAAGCCAACAAGAAGGGGGTCGGCCTAGCCTTCCATAGAGTGCCTCGAAAGGTGCCATACTAATACTAGATTGGAAGCTATTATTATAGGAAAATTCAAATAGAAAAATATGATCTTCCCAACTTCCATCAAAATCAAGAACTAAAGAACGGAGAAAATCTTCAAGAGTTTGATTCACACGCTCGGTTTGTCCATCGGAATGGGGGTGATAAGCGGTGCTAAAATTAAGCTTCGTTTCCAAAGCTGTTTGAAGACTCTTCCAAAATCCACTAATGAACAATGGATCTCAATCGCTAACAATTGAAGTAGGAACTCCATGCAATTTAACAATTTCCTTGATAAAGAGTTTGGCCAAAAGAGGAACGGTTCGGTTAGACCGAACGGGAATAAAATGGGCGGATATAGTAAGTCTATCAACTATCACCCACAAGCTATCATGACCCGAACAAGAACGGGAAAGGCCATCACTAAAATCCATGGAAATTTGGTCCCACTTCCAAATTATAATTTCTAAAGGTTGCAATAACCTACTAGGCCTTTGTTGTTCGGCCTTAACAAGTTGGCAAGTCATGCAACACTTAACAAAGTTATAAATATCAGATTTCATTCACTCCCAATAATAAAGTCGCTTCACATCTGCGTACGTTTTATTACTACCGAGATGAATGGTAAATTTAGAATGATGAGAATCTTCTAAAGTATCTTTACGAAGATCACTAATATTTGGTACGATAAGTCTACCAAATTTTCAAATGCCGCCACGAAAATCAATATCGAAGTCTTTCAACTTTCAATATTAATTTTATCCCTACAACTTTGGCTAAGAAGAGCCAATTCGGGATCTAGCCTTTGAGCTTCAAGAACGCGGTCTAAAAGAGAAGGATGAGCCTCAAGGCTACATAAGATGAACATGAATGGGAAACACGATCTCGAATTTCACAAGTGGATGAAACCTCGAGATCCTTTCATTCGGATATCATCATAAAAACAACCGCTTGTTGCTTACAACTAAGTGCATTGGCAACACGATTTCCCCTTTCCGGGAGTATAAAGAATATCAAGATCATAAGATGCAAGAAATTCGAGCCAACGTGGTTGACACAAATTAAGTTTCTTATGAGAAAATAGATATCCCTATGATTTACAATCGAGGTAGAGAACAAATTTCTCCCCCCAAAGATGATGATGCCAAACTCTGAAAGCAAAAACAATAGCCGCGAGCACCAGATCATAAGTGGCATACCTAGTCTCGACCGGCTTTTACGATTTAGAAGCACAAGTGATTGCGCGCTCCCTTTTGCAAGAGAATGGCATCCAAACCAATATGATTAGCATTGGTACTAAAGTTAAAGTTTTGGTTCCCTTCGGAAATCACAAGGATAAGAGTATCGAAAAGAAAGAATTTAATCTTCTTTCCCGAAAAGCTAAAACTTTCAAAATCACAATTACCTTTATAGAAAAATTTACATTTTACAAGTCAATTTATTGTGTCTGACTGTCTCATCAAAGCGTTTAGGAAATCCCTATCGATAACGTTGATCAAGCGCATCGACCAGAATTCTTAAAACACTAAATGGGCAATAAAACACAAAATATTCTTCTATATGATGAAAATATCTCTTAAAAGTTTTGAGAATATTCTTTGCTCGTTTAAGATTAAAATCAAATTGTACTTATAAATAAATCTTATGAAAAAGATTTGCAAAATTTTAAATTTATATTTTCATCCAAAATTAATAAATACAAGAATGGAATTATCGAGATATTCATAGAATACTCTATTTATAAAATGGATGAAATAAGTTGAATAAACCGGATGACATAAATAGTCATTCATAAGAATCATAACGAGTGCGGAATGTGGTAAGTGGAATGCTAACTCCCGCAACTCGTAGCTAATGAGCACCTGTGTCCAGGTCGCGCTAAAAGGACCTTAACACCACTCAAAAGATTGCTTAGGTGATGATCCAAAGACTAAGCTCAAAGATTCCGGAAAAGTCACAACTACCCAAATGAGAGAAATAACACTTTACTCAACATGTGAGCTTAAAGAATAAAATGATGCCATCAATTTGGAATCGAAATCACAAAGGAAAAATATGAATCTACTTAACAGATTGAAAATGTCGAAAATGAATAGTCCATTCGGAAAAATAGGATATGGGCTTCATAATAATTAAGCCAATCCTTTCACGCAAATCAATTCCGAAGCCTAAAGAACGCATAATATGCAAATCTGTTCTGAAAGAAGAATCACATGAAATAATTTCGACATCAATAAAAAGCAAATTGAGTGTTGCGGATCCACCAACCGGATTCGCAATTATCAAGAAGTCATCAAGCCCAAAATATAAAAAGAAAGAGAATCAACAAGTTCTTTTGATATAAAAATGATGAGATGAACCCATATAAAAAAGAACTCGAAATAGGATAATCACAAACGAATGAAATCAAGGATTGAATAAGAAATACCTTGACCAAGCGAAGAGTTGCTAGAGGCTTGTAGCTTTCCCTCTCTCCTACTCTGAAGTTTGGGACATGTAGATAAGTAATGACCCGAGCCTTTGCAATAGCGGCAATAAAGGGGTTTCGGGCACTGAATTACATAATGGTCTGTAGAACCACAATTGAAGCATTGTTTACGACTAGTGGTAGGAGTCTCAACTACCGGAGTTTCTTGTTCCCCTTTCTTCCTTCTTTGAAGTTTGGAACAGGAAGACATATAATGGTCCGCACCTTTACAATAGCGGCAAGAGATAGGTCTAGGACACTTATTTATATAGTGGTCCTTAGAATCATAATTGTAGCATTCTCTACGATTAGGGATTGGAGTCTTTGCTACGGAGGTTTCTTGCTTTACCTTCTTATCGGGATAAGGGTTTTTGAACTTAATATGCCTCTTCTTGGAAATCCCAATATCACTATCAATTCCTTTACCAGCCTCTTCATGTCGAAGAGTGAAATCCACAAGTTGATTGAAAGGAACTTCAAGTTTCAGAGGTAAAACCATTTCGGGGTTCTTACACAAAGCATAGATAAACCTTTAATTCTTAGCAAGATCCAAAAGTTGTTGGGCAGACATGAATACGCCATCCAGAGAAGGACTACTGGATTGACTAGCGCTAGGACTGCCAGAACTAACCATTTCTTCTTCTTTAAGAAAGGAGGAAGAAGAAAAAGGTTATTCTCAGAATGACTATCAAGCAATCTTGATAGATAAAACAAGGAATCATAAAGAAAACATGATGAATCGGTTCGAAGACTCGAACTAAATCCTGAAGCACGACTCCTAAGGTGGACTTAGGACGATGATCCTTGTTAAGTTATTCTACATTGTTCCGAAGTTTGGCTCTGATACCAAGCTGTGACGCCCCACCTCTATTCCCACGCTAGACAAGAACACTATGGTGTAATGCTGTCGACTAGCATGGAGAATAAGGCTGTTGAGGAGCGACCATCCATGTAATTTCTTTGTGCGAGCACCGATATGTCAGATAGTATAGCATGCATTTCATTTAAGGAGGAAATCCGACATACCGATACAAACTAAAAGCTACTACACAGTGGCTATATATAATCTTTGGAAACAAATATAGAAATAAACATAACACAAACCAGTCACAGACATCCATATCACAAAGGCGGAAAAAGATATGAATATATAACACATGAAAGTGTACATCAGAGTAGTGGTCTGAAAGATCCACGATAATAAAAAAGAATAGCTACAAGCTACACAAAAGAATAAGTATACATCATGGAGTCTATATCTCAAATGTATACAACAAAAACTACTAATCTAAGTAGTTAGCCAGAAGTCAGAGTAATAAATCCCAGGGGAGAAGTCAAGCAGAAGCACCTGTAACATCTCGGTCTGACCCGAGTATTATTTCATAAGAAAATAATAAACGGATCAGTCTAGCTATAAATATCAGATGATATGATGTATAATAAAAGATATGGCATGAACATATAATAACCATAAAGGCATACTACTATAAGTATGTAAATGATAATCAACAAGAGATTAATCAATATCACAAGAATCTTCTCAAAGATCCAAATCCACAAAAAGGTAATGACACACGAATTCACCAATGCACAAAAATTGATAAAACATATCAATGAAAATCACGAAAATTGGTGAAGCACAAATTCCAGAAATCAACACACGAAATCCAGAAATCACAAAAAGGGGGGAGGCCTATCACACGAATGGGAGCATGAAAGTTCACCAACATATGTATCACACGAACGAGATGCTATCTCATGGAAGCTAACCATTAATTTTTGAACACACGAACGGCCCGAAGACCATGGGGCGCTACCCCACATATGTGAGTAGAAACATCACACAAACAGGGTCTAGTCTCCCTCGCAGACAAAGAGACATCGCTCAATCGCTAGTCTAAATCACAAAAATGATCGTCATGATCATCAAGAAGTGTCAATTACACTAAGCTAGTAAATATATGAGTTTAGCTTCATGTCCCATAACCACTAGCTTAACTTAAATATTTACGAACAAACTATAGATCTTCACTAGGAAATTGTCACAAAAGGTTCAGTCGAACAAGTCCAAGAATTAACCGACGAAGTAAACGCAAGTGTTTCATACCACCTGTTTTGCTAAGCCGTTTAATTAGATTTCTCATCCGAGTGAAGTAAAGGCTTGTATATACTAATAGATTGGAAAATGGTTTAGGAAAAAGAGCTTTGTAATAAAATAGAGTTGAAATCGTTTTGATGAAAGTGTTTTGATATTTACTACTAGTATTGAAACCTTTATATTTTTAAAGTGACAAATCACTAAAATGATTGTAAAAACAATCAATCACAAAATTCACATTCGAAGTCGTGAATAAAATCCAAAGAAATCAATTCCAAAGCCATCAAAGTATAAATACCCATGCGACCTAACAAGGCCGAGCTAAAGTGCAATGGAACGACCTAAAGTAAAATAGGTCGAACGAATTAAGGTCTACCGACCTAAGGGGTTAACAGCCTAAGCACGCGACCTATGGATGGAGCGACCCAAGCACGCGACCTAGGTGGGAATGGGGTCAAACGACCCAACGGGATGCGAGCTAAGAACAGTAGCATGGTGCGACTTATATAGGCCGAGCGACCTAAAGGAGAATGACCTAACGAAATAAAGGCCGAGCTAAGGTAAGGCGCGACCTAACGAGGTGACACGACCAAACAGTGGCGCGACCTAGCAGAGGCCGACCTAATGTGGAACGAGCTAAATGGTGCGAACGACCCAATCAGGGCGAGCGACCTAAGGTGACACGGCTAAAGAAGTAGCACGCGACCTAGTAGTTAACGAGCTAGGCAGAAAACAGGTCGAACGACCTAAGGAGAACAACGCTACTTAATGGCGCGACCTAGCGAGGTGAGCGACCTAACACGGCCGAGTTAAGAAAATGGTGCGACTTAGGCTGGGCGAACGACCTAGTGGACGCGACCTAACTAGGTGACATGACCGAGCGACCTAATCATTTGAGGACGAACGACCTAGTAACCCGCGACCTAACCAACGGTATAGGCCGAGCGACCTAAGTGTTGAAACGAGCTGCGCCGCGCGACCTAGGAAAAAACGACCTATAGCCAGCGTGACTTCTCCACGCCGTGCGACCTAGCGAGGCAGAACGAGCTAACTGCAGTTTTTTGCCAAAAACACTAAAAATTGGGGTTTGTCACCATCCAATCCAAACCAAATGCAAATGCACATGCACAAGCGATAGGAATTCATTCCCAACAATCCAAGATAGTTATAGACAAGAATGTGAGATAAAAATCTCACCTTTTCACGGAAATTGATGGAAATCAAGCTTGAAAGCAAAGTGAGAAGCAACCACAAGCTTGAATCTATGTCTTCACTTGAATTTGGAGTAGATGTTGGATTAGCAATGAAGACTAAGGCTTTGGAGTTTTAATTTCCCATTCCCTCCACCATTTTTGAAAAAGCTTTAGAGTTAGGAAATTATGAAGAAGGAAGTGATGAAGAGGAGATGGGTTGGGACTGAGTTAGTAAGTGGTTCAGCCCAAACCAAAGCCCTAAGCGAAAAAGTGACAAAATTCCACTAACTCCAAACATATCGAAGTTTACACCGAAAAAGATCGCAAACTTCATTTTGAACTCAATGGGGGTGGTCTCGAGTCCTAATTTGACCGTATGCAAAAAGTAGCTTTTCAGACTAAGATCCGACTAACGATTAAAATATTTAAATAAGATATTCAAATACATAATCATCGAATATGCGGGTTGTTACATCCTCCTTCTAAATGGCAGACAAACCAAATAAACTTCTCAATTCAATTTAAAAATCAAATTCAAATCAAAATTTCAAACTCCCTAAACTATATCGAATTATATATCAATTTGAAGCTCTCGACGAGCGCAATTTACTGGTGGAATTCATTTTTCAATCGAAGACACTGTTTGTCCAGAAATCGAGGTTGAACGTCGGCCGTCCATTCCTAGGATTTTCGATCCAACGGCGGATCATCGTCGGATCGACGATCGGAAGGCGCCATTGCGGAGAGGAGGTGGAGCAGGCCCTTGTGTTAGTGTTCGTTTCTCAAGATGGTCAGATGAATCATGGGGATTAGCGAGCTAAGCAAGGCGGCGGCAGCCGTAGGGGGTGGAGCCGCAACTGGGCGTGGAGCCGGAGCAGGGTCGGCCGAAGATGCTCATCATGGTGGCGTCGTTGGATCGAGGTTGCGGGGTCTAGGATGGTCGGCGATCGATGCTTTAGGGTGGCAGCTAGCGTTGCTTCAGAGTCGTATGCGATGTTAGGGTTTGGCTGTGAGATTGGCGATGTGGCACATCTTGGTTCGCTCGTTTTTTTGTTGTTTGTTTTTTCCTTTTTGTTTATCTAAATTGTATAATCTTCTAATTCACACAACTTTTGCATACGAGCTCGGATTCACGTGCTGTTTGTTTTACCGGGATTGTATCGAAATTCCGGACATTTTGACGCTGGTTTGGACGAATTTTGAAACTGTTCAAATTTGGACCTTTATTTGGATTTAAATTCGATTTAAATTCAAAGGTGCGTGTTTTAACCCACTCACAACTTCTAAAATTTCTTATGTTAGTTAAATTAATTTTTGATGTGATTAGACATTTATTTATGACTGTTTGATATATTTAAATCGTTATTCCAGTTAATTTGAATTTATTTGAATTAAATTGTCATTTAATTTATTATTGAATTTAAATTGCCAGTTAATCACCTGTAATTGATAACCTGTTATTTGTTGATATTTATTAATTGATTTGCATGATGATTGTGATGAATGTTTGATTTGTTGATATTGGATGAATGGATGTTTTATTTTATATTGTTATAAACTGCAAGTTCACTATGGGTTAAAATGATACATACCCGAATGATCAATAGATTAAGGAAAAATCATTATGGGTTGAATTAATAGACTCGAGCGATTTTATGGATTTTATTATTAATTCAGGATTGCGGTTTGAAATGATATATATAACCGTAACATTTTAAATTGCGGATTGAAATGATAAATATCTGTATCACTTGACCCTAGGGTAGAGAATTATATACGGACACCGGATTGGTTAAATTAAATGATTTTAAAATCCTTAATTTTCGAATTTAATTAAATAATATTTTGAAATAAAATTTGATTTATGTAAATTGAAGTATTATTGGAAAATCAAGTTTATGATGAAATATGAAATGGTTTAAAAGGAATTGCTTTAAGAAATTAAATTGGAAGTTTAAAGTAAAACTTTAAGTATAAATGAAATTCTATCGAAATTAAGTTATTGAAGTTGTTTGAAAATACTTTGAAATATTTTGAAATTGGAGCAATTCGAATTGATATTTGAACATGGATTGAAACGATATGAAATTCAATAGTTTATTGAAATGTTAAATTGAAAGATTTGGAATTTGGTTTGTTGACTTGGAAATTGAAAATGGTCCAAATGCATTGAAATTTAATGAACAGTTTAATTTGATATAAATTCCAAATTCATGTTTTAATATAAACTGTTTTAAAAATATATTATTTCAAAATTTATAATTATTAAGATTTCAAAGTATTAAACTATTTTAACCTGTATTAATTATATTAAATCATTTTAACCTATTTTAAACCATTTAATTTATTTAAACTAATTAACCTATTTTAACTTATTTTAAATCTAATTAATCTATTTTCAAGCTATTTAATCTATTTTAATTATATTAAATCTATTTTAAATATATATTAACTATTTAAAACTATTTTCTTCTAAATTCCAAACTAAGTAAAATGGATGGGTTTATATTCAAATTCTCGATTTTTTTGTGAATATGGTTAATGATGTTATAACCTAAGTTGGGATTTAAATAACATATTTGGTTTAATACAATATTTTAAAACGAGAGTTTAGCCTATTTTGGAAATACGACTTTTGAAAGGAAATATAATTTCAAACTATGATTTCAATGTGATATGATTTCGAAAGTAAGTAATGATTTCGAAAATGGTATGATTTGAATTGAATATGATATTTTGATATCAATTATGAAATGATTTTGGAAATAGAACCAAATTTAGCAGTTATTAGAAGGCCCATTTGAATCGTGGATCAAGATAAAAAACGATTAAGAAGGAAGGTTGTATGGTTGGTCAAGGTTCAATGGAGCGGGGATGCTGATGATTGCACATGGGAAATAGAAGATAAAATGAGAAAAGCATATCTCGAGTTTAGGATCAATGTATAGACTTTATCTATCGTTTGAGTGTACTCACCTCCTGTGGTGTAATAACTTATTGTATATATTCCATCTTACTGAATATATATTTCCTTTTGAGCTATTTTCTTCTTATCTAATTTCGAGGACGAAATTCTTTTAAGTAGGGGAGAATGTAACGACCTAAAATTTAACCACTTCAAAGTATAATATTTAAAGTGATTTTAATTATAAAATATAAAGGATTTTATGATTCAAACAATATTAGATAGGATTTGGAAATAGAAATATACATAAAAATAGTAACATTTGCTTATATCGACAAAAGTGACAAAATCCTGATTTCAGAAAAGTAATTTTATATGGTTTAATAAATTATTTTAATTTATTTATGAGTTTTTATATTTTTAAATGATATTATACAAATTTATTTTTAAATTTGGTAAACATAAATAAATGGTTTAAATAAACCGTCAAAATATGACCGTAAAACATTTTGTCAAAAAATCAACGTTTTGTCGATTTAAAATTGTCGCAACGTTGTTGCACCTTTATTTTAATATTCATGTACATTTATATAAATGTAGTAAGTATTAATTAAGTTGCTAATTAGGTTTACTTTTATTAAAACACAATTAGGAAATTCTAGAATATAATTAGAAAAAGTAAACTAATAAAAACAAAACATGTCAAATCAAAAGAAACATCATTATTACTTTATGTTTTCTTACTCCTTAAGTGATAAGGACATAAAGTAAAGATTTGAAAGGTGACGTTAAGTGTTGAAAAATAAGATTACTTTAAAAGCAAGTAAAGGGTATTTTGGTCTTTTGAAAATATAATATTTTTATCCAAAAAAATTTCTATAAATACACACCCACTTTCTCACTTCCTTACACACTTCTTCTTCTCAAAATTCCAAGCTTCTTCTTACCTCTTTTAATGGTTTCCAACCTTAAAAAAGTTATACCAAAATATTTCAAAAAATAAAACAAAGAAAAATATCAACAAAACTCCATCTGAACCACTTCAAAACTCCTCCTCTCCCCTTCTATTGCTCACACCCCCTTCACCATCAAGCCGAGCCCAAACCTCCTTTAAACTCACGGCCCAAAGCTCCAAAGACCTCCACAAGTCAAGTCAAGCCACCTAGAAGCCTTAAAACAAGCATTCGTGAGCACCCGATTGAAGTTAGGAAAGTTATAATCACTTTAAAGTTTGTTCATTTGCAACTAAGGTGAGAACTCCTAATTTATATGTATATATTTGGTTGTGAAGTTGTGATATGTTGGTTTGGATGTTTGGTTATGATATTGATTTCCATATGTTGTTTATTGTATGAAAATATTAAAACAAGTCACGATATACACGACATTGATTCACACGGAAAACACTTTCCAAAATAAAATGAAATGTGATATGGAATCATTTATACCTTTGAAAATGTTTAATATGCTTTAGAAATGATTCCTAAGTGTTTAAACTTGTCTCCGTAAAGTTTGGATATGAATCTCAAAATACGCCTAAAATTTGACGCGCCACATAACGGTAGTTCATGTGTTCGCGTCAAAAGTTCAAATGAACATACGAAGTGGAATATAGTTTGGAATTCTTCGAAGTAAGAATTTTCTGAATCCTTATATCCATATCTATCAAATGAAACAAGATAATCAAGATTTCATCTTGTATATTTTGAAATATGGCAAAATCAATTTTCAAGAAAAATCTAGTTTTTGCACTAAATGACCAAAGTTGGAAATGGATAAAATAATCGCTTTAAAAATATAAAATAAATTCTAAAAGTCTTTTAAAATGTTTTAAAAGTGATTTATGTTTAAAATATTGTTTTCTAAATGATATAAAAGTCGTTTTGAAGAATATAGCTTTTAAAGCACTTTTGTAACACTTTTTGCAACACTTTTTCGCAACGCTTTTCAATAACTTTTAAAATAAAGGTTGGAACTAAACAATTATTTCCCAAGTCTTATGTAAATGTTTATATGTAAATAATAAATCATTTCAAAAGAAATTTGAACAATTTAACATTATTTCGAAGATGGTTAAACAAATAGTTAAGTGATTTAAAAAGGGAAAATGAGTATGCGGAACCGACTAGTACATTTGTCCCGCCTGTGAGATTTAAAAATGAAAACAAGGTGTGTAACTAAGGTTAGGGATGGAGAAACCAGTGCCCTGAACTTACCTGGCCTCAGTTTTCTCTTTTAGGCGAGGGGTGGAACATATCGAAAGGAAAGCCCGGATGCTCAACTTGGATTTTATAGAAATAATCTTCTTATACTCAGTATTAAAATCCGAAGAGGGAACTTGTCCTATTCGTGTAATTTAAAAGGTGATCTCACCGTTATACCGCCCATAGCACTGGTTGAATACAGAATTTGATTTTGAATAAAAGTAGAATGGTTTCTATAATCCGATTTTTTCAAAAGATACTCTTTAAAAATGATTTGAGAAATATACAAAAAGAGGTTTAAATGATTCCGTATTCACTAAAAGAAAATTTTGAAAATATGTATCTCTCGAAGATATTTTGGTAAAGGAAAATGAATGAATCGAAAAACAATCACCAAATTACATCATTTTTATCGATGATTGGATTTCGAAATAACCGGGGTCGGATTTGGGTGATTCCTATCCGAAAACTACTTCGAACCAATTTTACGTGTTCAAAGATTAAAGATGTTTGAAGACGGAGATATTGAAGACGAATAATAACAAGGGACTACTTGTTGATTAATTGGGGATAAACTCCTGGTTCACTATATTATAGTAGCGGTCTCTTTGTTATGAAAAAAACCTCAAAACCACAAGGGCTTCTCGCCTAGTAATGGCCGAGAAAAGTACCTTCGGTTTCGTTCTGTCCAAGAATGAACTTGTGTGGATGAGGTATTGACGTTGCATTCTAAATCATAATGAGTGGTCTCTATAAATGTATATCTGTTTTATGGCAGAGAAGACACCTTCTCTTAGCTTAACACCCTTCTCTAAGACACATGAGCTTAGAGGTAATACGTTTGTAGAAATCAGTCATGTGAATGTGGAATGGCAATGTGGCATTCAAAGTGAAAGAAGATGTGCTATGTAAAAAAGGTAATCGTTGCCTCGAGCCTCATCAACCAGAAATGACCGAAACAGGGTTAGATGCGGCAAGGCTAATTGGGCCATTCCCAATTAGGGTATGATCATCCCCTTCTATATATATTTCTTTCCTCTATGACGTTCGGGAGGTAAATTAATGTGGATGTATGCGAAGAGAGCTCTCGGATAAAGGTCGGTAACGACCGGGGGATGACATATTCGGTACTACCTAGTTAAAGAGGTAGGCCGGTCTTGTGTTGGTAGAGGGAAGATGTTCTGTGCCTCGGGACATCCATCTAGAGGTGTAACCATCGGAAGGTAGTCCCTTCACCTGGTCATTTGTATCGAAATCCATTCTCCAATAAGAACCTTCGGACTTGATTGTAAACCTATTATGCTGGAATTTAATCAATGTAACAATTTCGACTAAGATTAATAAGTTTATTTGCAAATGTTTTCAAAGAAAGTCATTAAAAAATAATATCCCCAAATTTTACGTATGAAAGGTTTTGGTTATCATAAGGTAAAAACCCATTCCGTGTTTATGTGCGGCATGGTCTTATGAGATACCGTTTTGTTTTCAAAAAATCGTACTTTGAGTTCTCACACCAGTCCCATGACTGACCCGTAGTTTGTTTTTCCTTTTAAACTCTAGGTGCCCTATTTTTCGAGCAGTCGTGTAGTCAGGATACCTTAGGAGCAGTTTGGAGCATGTTGGGGAGCATTTTGGATAAGTCTTTTGGAGCTATGAAGCTGAAGTACCTTATGTAGATATCTACCCATTTTCTGATGTGTTATGTAGTATGTATTTCCCAGCATATGTACGGATAGACAGTTATAACTATCCTACTGGATTTGTATTTGATTATGATCATTTATGTATAATTAAAATGTTGAATGCGATGTGAGATTCTATTATTGTGTTATCTTCTATCTTTATTTTCTTTTACACCTCTGATAATCTGCCTCCCTGGCACTTGGATTTACAGCACGTGAATACCGTGTATGTATTAGTGTTGATTTCTGAGGGTCGAGGAGACAGGTCGTCACACGTGGTATCAGAGCTTAAGGTTAAGCAAGAACCTTGGCTTTGTTGGGGTAAGACTCATTAGAGATAGGGTTGGTAATGCCCTTGAATAAGTTTAGTTTGAGAGAGCGCATAATTGAAACCTTTAACTTGAAAAAGTATATTCATACTATATAGCATTCCCTAAGATATCTCGTCTATATATCCTAAAGATCGTTTTCTTACTATATACAGATAGTGGAAAATGAGTGGAAGAAGAGGACGAGGAATGGGAGGAAGTAATACCACAAATGGTCAAACTCCCGAAACTACAATAGTCGAGAAGTAGTAGTTCCAGTACAGCCCCAAATTAACTTTGCAACTTTATGCAAGAACTATACCAGCCTTGGTGGTAAACCTTTCAAAGGAACATAAACCATCATTGAAGTACAAGCTTGGATCCGCTCGTGTGAAAGAATTTTCAAAGGACTGAATATTGGAGATGAGCAGAAGAGGTTCTTAGCTTCTTGGCAACTACAAGATGGAGCTCTAGTTTGGTGGGAATCTATTACTCAGAATGAATCAGAAGATGATTTTTCATGGGAACGATTCAAGAAAGTTCTGGAGGAGTAGTATATGCCGGAAGCAGGGAATATCCCGTCTTTATCGAAATTTTATCGATTTTAAATAGGAGGAGATGTCGTTTGAGGAGTATGCTAACAAGTTTAACGAATTATCTTGTTTTGGGCCTGGATTGATAGATACGCCCCTAAAAAAGAATGAAAAGATTATTTCTAGAATGAAGAAGCAATACCATGTCAGAATGACTGGGCATGTGAAAGAACCATTTGTAAACTTAATAGGCATGGGATACAGATATGAAGCTTTGGATAAGATAGATCCACCCGTAGTACAAGAAAGCAACAACAATAACTGGAAAAAGAGGAAGTTTAATGCCAAGAAGCCGTGGCAGGGAATACTCAAAGGAGGATCTCAAGAGAACCGCTTTAAAGACATCACTTGTAACAATTGTAAGAAGAAAGGCCATATTGCGAAGAACTGTTGGGGTCCCAAAGCTCAGAGTGTTGCCTCTCCCGTGGTTCAGAATTATCTCTATTATAATTGTCATAAACCAGGGCACCTGATAAAGGATTGTCCCTTTATGAAGAAAGGAGAATAAGCCAAAGTTTACGCTATCAGGGATGAGCCTTCAACCTCCAAAGATGTGAAGGGCAAAGGAGTGTTGGAAGGTAATATTTTTATCAAAAATGTTTTAGTTGGAGTATTATTTGATACAGTAGCTTCTTATAGTTTTATTTCTAAAACAACTGTAGAAGAATTAGAACTTAAACCTAAAATTGTTGACGACCCTATCTGCGTAACGAATCCTATAGGAGGTTCCACTAATCTTTGCATGCACTGTGAAAAAGTCCCAATTTCCTATCCTCCCCATCACTTTCCTTTTGATCTTTCATCTTAGATTTTACTGGATTTGAAATTTACTCGGTATGGATTGGTTGGCTAAGTACAGAGCTAAGCTCGATTGCGAAAATAGAATAATATCTTTATGGACCGTCTTTAGGAAAATCATAGAGATATCTTGTGAAGGTCCTAGTCCAAGAAGGGATAGTTTTCTTTATGCTTTAGATACATCCCAGATAGGATTAGAAACAATACCCGTTGTTAAAGAATTTGCATATGTCTTTTAGGAAGTAAAAAGTCTGCCCCCACATCGAGAAATCAAATTCCGTATCGATTTAGTTCCTGGTGTGATGCCAATCGAACAACAAGATAGAAGGATGGCTCCAAAAGAAAGGGATGAGTTGAATAACCAAACCCAAGAGCTATTAAAGAAAGGATTGATAAGACCTAGCCATTCAATTTGGGGATCAGCGGTAGTTTTTGTTGCTAAGTTAGATGGATCTTTGAGATTGTGTGTAGACTATCGAGATCTAAATAAGCAAACAATTAAGAACAAGTATCCTTTACCCCGAATAGATGACTTGTTTGACCAATTACACAGAACTCGAGTTTTTCCTAAAATGGACCTAGCTACAGGATTCCATCAGTTAAGGATCGCAGAAGATCGCATCCATCTAACTGCATTCAAAGGCCGAATACTTTCTATGAGTGGTTGGTTATGCCTTTTGGGCTGACTAATGCACCCGCTTATTTTGTTGACCTTATGAATTGAGTGTTTAGAGACGTGCTAAACAAATTCATGCTAGTCTTTATCGATGATATCCTTATCTATTCAAAGACAAAAGAAGAACACGCAAGGCATCTAGAAGTAGTGTTGGAGATATTGAGAAATAATGTGCTTAAAGCCAAATTCTCAAAGTGCCATTTTTAAGAGAAGGAGGTAAGATTCCTTGGACATATAATATCAAGGGATGGAATTTCAGTAGATCCAAGGAAAGTAGCAGCTATTCAAGATTAGAAGCAGCCACAAATTCCTAAAGAGATTCGTAGCTTCTTAGGTTTGGCAGGATATTACAGTAGATTCGTCCAAGACTTCTCTAAGATTTCCTATCACCTAACGAAGTTGACAATGAAGGATGCTAAATTTATCTAGACTCCAAAATGTGAAGAAGCATTCTAAGAACTAAAGAAGAGATTGACAGCCGATCCAATTTTAGCAATTATAAATGGAAATAGTGGATTGACTGTTTATACAGATGCTTGTGGAGAAGGAGTTGGTGCAGTTTTAATGCAAGATGGGAAGGTGATTGCTTACGCAAGTAGACAACTGAAGACGCATGAGAAGAATTATGCAACACACAACTTAGAATTATTAGCCGTTGTGTTCGCTCTAAAGATATGGTGACATTATTTGCTGGGTAAGAATTTTTCATAGTTTATTTCGATAAAACTTTGAATTGACCTTAGTAAATAATATCCCATCTTTTAGGTGAAAAATTCGAACTCTTCACGAACCACAAATCTTTGAAGTATCTTTCATCCAAAAGGATTTGAACATGAGACAGCAACGCTGGCTAGAATTTCTCGCATCTTACGATATAGATATTCTATATACACCCGGAAAAGCCAATGAGTAGCAGATGCATTAAGTAGGAAGTTAGCTAATATTTCTTATTTGGTAGTAACTCCAACTCTTCAGGAGAAAATAACTAGCAAGCAAAAAGAAGATCGATTCTAATGGAGATTATTGATGATATACACAGAGGAAGGAGTTCAAGCTTTAAAATAGATAACCATGGAGTATTGCGGTTAAATGGAAGAATTTGTGTTCCAGATGTTGGAAATCTTAAGCAAGAAGTATTAGCTGAATGCCACACAGCCAAACTTAGCATTCATCTGGGGATTCATAAGATGTACAAGGACATGAAGCGTACATTTTGGTGAAGAAGCATGAAGAGGGACATATCTATCTATGTCAGCCGTTGTGAAAATTGCCAAAGAATCAAAAGTGACCACCAAAAGACGGCAGGATTACTTCAACCTTTGGAGATTCCAGCTTGGAAGTGGGATCAAATATCCATGGATTTCATTGATGGCTTACCCCGAACAAGGAAAGGAAATGAAGGCATTTGGGTTATCATAGACCGATTAACCAAAAGTGCACACTTTATTCCAGTTAAGCCAATAAGAACTGCAGCAAGCCTTGCGAAGACATATGAAGGAGATTGTCCGATTGCATGGAGTTCCGAGCAGTATAGTAAGCGATCGTGATCCATTCTTCACTAGTCAGTTTTGGGAAGCACTACAGATGGCTTTGGGAATGAAGCTGAGTATAAGCACTGCATATCACCCCCAAACTGATGGACAGACGGAAAGAGTCAACCGTGTTTTGGAAGATCTTTTGAGAGCATGTATTCTAGACTTTGGAGGCTCGTGGGAGAACCATTTACATTTAGTAGAGTTCTCCTACAATAATAGCTATCAAGCTAGTATCGGCATGGCACCGTATGAAGCTTTGTATGGTCATCCTTGTAAATCGACAGCATGTTGGATAGAAACCGGAGATCAGTTAGTGCTTGGCCCAGATATGATACGAGAAGCTTCAGAGAAAGTTGATATGATTAGAAAGAAGCTAAAAGAAGCCCAAAGTAGACAGAAGAGTTATGCAGACCAAAGGCTTAGAAATCTGGAATTTTCAGTTGGAGATTCAGTCTTTTTGAAAGCCTCTCCAATGAGAGGAGTAGTAAGATTTGGAAGAGCTGGAAATTTAGCACCTCGATATCTTGGACCTTTTCCCATTCTCGAACGAATCGAGCCACTAGCTTATCGAGTACAATTGCTTGAAAGATTGTCTGGTGTACACAATGTTTTTCACGTATCACATTTACAAAAGCATGTATATGACCCAGAAAAAATCATAGAAAGGGCTTCTCAGGATGACGTGGAAATAGAACCAATCTTAGCAGTTATTAGAAGCCCCATTCGAATCGTGGATCAAGATAAGAAACGATTAAGAAGGAAGGTTGTAAGGTTGGTCAAGGTTCAATGAAGCGGGGATGCTGATGATTGCACATGGGAAACAGAAGATAGAATGAGAAAAGCATATCCCGAGTTTAGGATCAATGTATAGACATTATCTATAGTTTGAGTATACTCACCGCCTGTGGTGTAATAACTTATTGTCTATATTCCATCTTATTGAATATATATTTCCTTTTGAGCTATTTTCTTCTTATCTAATTTCGAGGAAGAAATTCTTTTAACTAGGGGAGAATGTAACGACCCAAAATTTAACCAGTTCAAAGTATAATATTTAAAGTGATTTTAATTATAAAATATAAAAGGTTTTATGATTCAAACAATATTAGATAGGATTTGGAAATAGAAATATACATAAAAATAGTAACATTTGCTTATATCGACAAAAGTGACAAAATCCTGATTTCAGAAAAGTAAGTTTAAATGGTTTAATAAATTATTTTAATTCATTTATGAGTGTTTATATTTTTAAATGATATTATACAAATTTATTTTTAAATTTGGTTTACATAACTAAATGGTTTAAATAAAACGTCAAAATGTGACCGTAAAACATTTTGTTAAAAAATCAACGTTTTGTCGATTTAAATTTGTCGCAACGTTGTTGCACCTTTATTTTAATATTCATGTACATTTATATAAATGTAGTAAGTATTAATTAAGTTGCTTATTAGGTTTACTTTTATTAAAACACAATTAGGAAATTCTAGTATATAATTAGAAAAAGTAAACTAATAAAAACAAAATATGTCAAATCAAAAGAAACATCATTATTACTTTATGTTTTCTTACTCCTTAAGTGATAAGGACATAAAGTAAAGATTTGAAAGGTGATGTTAATTGTTGAAAAATAAGATTACTTTAAAAGCAAGTAAAGGGTATTTTGGTCTTTTGCAAATATAATATTTTTATCCAAAACAAATTCTATAAATACACACCCACTTTCTCACTTTCTTCCACACTTCTTCTTCTCAAAATTCCAAGCTTCTTCTTACCTCTTTTAATGGCTTCCAACTTAACAAAGTTATGCCAAAATATTTTAAAAAATAAAACAAAGAAAAATATCAACAAAACACCGTCCGAACCACTTCAAAACTCCTCCTCTCCCCTTCTATTGCTCACGCCCCCCTTCACCATCAAGCTGAGCCCTAACCTCCTTGAAACTCATGGTCCAAAGCTCCAAAGACCTCCACAAGTCAAGTCAAGCCACCTAGAAGCCTTAAAACAAGCATTCGTGAGCACCCGATTGAAGTTAGGAAAGTTATAATCACTTTAAAGTTAGTTCATTTGCTACTAAGGTGAGAACTCCTAATTTATATGTATATATTTGGTTGTGATATTGTGATATGTTTGTTTGGATGTTTGGTTGTGATATTGATTTCCATATGTTGTTTATTGTATGAAAATATTGAAACAAGTCACGATATACACGACATTGATTCACACGGAAAACACTTTCCAAAATAAAATGAAATGTGACATGGAATAATTTATACCTTTGAAAATGTTTTAATATGCTTTAGAAATGATTCCTAAGTGTTTAAACTTGTCTCGGTAAAGTTTGGATATGAATCTCAAAATACGCCTAAAATTTGACGCGCCACGTAACGGTAGTTCGTGTTTTCGCGTCAAAAGTTCAAATGAACATACGAAGTGGAATATAGTTGGGAATTCTTCGAAGTAAGAATTTTCCGAATGCTTATATATGTATCTTTCAAATGAAATAAGAAAATCAAGATTTTATCTTGTATATTTTGAAATATGGCAAAATCAATTTTCAAGAAAAATCCAATTTTTGCACTAAATGACCAAAGTTGGAAATGGATAAAATAATCGCTTTAAAAATATGAAATAAATTCTAAAAAACTTTTAAAATGTTTTAAAAGTGATTTAAGTTGAAAATATGGTTTTTTGAATGATATAAAAGTCATTTTGAAGAATATAGCTTTTAAAGTACTTTTTGCAACACTTTTTGCAACACTTTTTGGCAACGCTTTTCAATAACTTTTAAAATAAAGGTTGGAACTAAAAATTTCTTTCCCAAGTCTTATGTAAATGTTTTTAAGTAAATAATAAAGCATTTCAAAAGAAATTTGAACAATTTAACATTATTTCGAAGATGGTTAAACAAATAGTTAAGTGATTTAAAAAGGGAAAATGAGTATGCGGAAACAACTAGTACATTTGTCCCACCTGTGAGATCTAAAAGTGAACACAAGGTGTGTAACTATGGTTAGGGATGGAGCAACCAGCGCCCTGATCTTACCTGGCCTCAGTTTTCTCTTATAGGCGAGGGGTGGAACATATCGAAAGGAAAGCCCGGATGCTTAACCTGGATTTTACAGAAATAATCTTCTTATACTCAGTATTAAAATCCGAAGAAGGAACTTGTCATATTCATGGAATTTAAAAGGTGATCTCACCGTTATCCCACCCATAGCACTCGTTGAATACGGAAGTTGATTTTGAATAAAAGTAGAATGATTTCTATAATCCTATTTTCTCAAAAGATACTCTTTAAAAATGATTAGAGAAATATACAAAAAGAGGTTTAAATGATTCCGTATTCACTAAAAGAATATTTTGAAAATATGTATCTCTCGAAGATATTTTGGTAAAGGAAAATGAATGAATCGAAAAACAATCACCAAATTACATCATTTTTATCGATGATTGGATATCGAAAGAACCGGGCTCGGATTTGGATGATTCCTATCCGAAAACTACTTCAAACCAATTTTACGTGTTCGAAGATTAAAGATGTTTGAAGACGGAGATATTGAAGACGAATAATAACGAGGGACTACTTGTTGATTATTTAAGGATAAACTCCCGATTCACTATATTATAGCAGCGGTCTCTTTGTTATGAAAAAAACCTCAAAACTTCAAGGGCTGCTCGCCTAGTAATGGCCTAGAAAAGTACCTTCGGTTTCGTTCAGTCCCAGAACGAACTTGTATGGATGAGTGTTTGACCTTGCATTCTAAATCACAATGAGTGGTCTCTATAAATTTATATCTGTTTGGTGGCGGAGAAGACACCTTCTCTTAGCTTAACACCCTTCTCTGAGACACATGAGCTCAGAGGTTATACGTTTGTAGAAATCAGTCATGTGAATGTGGAATAGCAATGTGGCATTCAAAGTGAAAGAAAATGTGCTATGTAAAAAAGGTAATCGTTGCCTCGAGCCTCATCAACTAGAAATGACCGAAACAGGGTTAGATGAGGCAAGGCTAAGTGGGTCATTCCCAATTAGGGTATGACCCTTCTAGATATATTTCTTTCCGCTATGACGTTCGGGATGTAAATTAATGTGGATGTATGCGAAGAGAGCTCTCGGATAAAGGTCGGTGACGACCGGGGGATGACATATTCGGTACTACCTAGTTAAAGAGGTAGGCTGGTCTTGTGTTGGTAGAGGGCAGATGTTCTGTGCCTCGGGACATCCATCTAGAGGTGTACCCATCGGAAGGTAGTCCCTTCACCAGGTCATTTGTATGGAAATCCATTCTTCAATAAGAACCTTCGGACTTGATTGTAATCCTATTATGCTGGAATTTAATCAATGTAACAATTTCGGCTAAGATTAATAAGTTTATTTGCAAATGTTTTCAAAGAAAGTCATTAAAAAATAATATCCCTAAATTTTACGTAATGAAAGATTTTGGTTATCATAAGGTAAAAACCCATTCCGTGTTTATGTGCGGCGTGGTCTTATTAGATACCTTTTTGTTTTCAAAACATTGTACTTTGATTTCTCACACCAGTCCCATGACTGACCCGGAGTTTGTTTTTCCTTTTAAACTCTAGGTGTCCTATTTTTTTGGGCAGTCGTGTAGTCAGGATACCTTAGGAGCATTTTGGAGCATGTTGGGGAGCATTTTGGAGAAGTCTTTTGGAGCTATGAAGCTGAAGTACCTTATGTAGATATCTATCCATTTTCCGCTGTGTTATGTAGTATGTATTTCCCAGCATATGTACGGATAGACAGTTATAACTATCCCGCTGGATTTGTATTTGACTCTGATCATTTATGTATAATTAAAATGTTGAATGCGATGTGAGATTCTATTATTGTGTTATCTTCTATCTTTATTTTCTTTTACACCCATGATAATCTGCCTCCCCGACACTTGGATTTACGGCACATGAATACCGTGTATGTACTAGTGTCGATTTCTGAGGGTCGAGGAGTCGGGTCGTCACAAATAGTTTATTGAAATGTTAAATTGAAAGGTTTGGAATTTGGTTTGTTGACTTGGAAATTGAAAATGGTCCAAATGTGTTGAAATGAAATGAATAGTTTAATTTGATATAATTGTGCCGTCTCACTTACCTTGGCATATCTACCTTGGCATTGCCTAGTTGTGCCGTCTCACTTACCCTATCGAGACCACTATGAGTTTGTTTTGTACCATACCTATGGAGTGCCCTCTGACGACGTCCAGTACGGACGGGATTACGGTACTGTATAGACTATGGGAATATATAAAAATGTGTTAAGGGGGAAATGGGTAACACTTTAGGAGACATATTATAATAGCGTATTGTACTACATAGTAGATAGTTTAAAGGATCCTTAGGAGATGTGTATCCCGAACATTTTTTAAGTTACCGCACTCCTGTTAGTCACTGGATAAGAGATGTCAAACCCCGTAAACATCTCTGACGCCGTTTCCACTCATAGTTATTTACCGTTGATTTAACTCACATAAGATCTTTTAGTTCTGACTCAAGTGTTTTGTCTTTTCAATTCGCTCGGGTCAGCCTGAGCATTTCAGGATTTGAAAACCTTATTTCTGAAGGACGAAGACGAAGAGTTGCATTATTATTATATCTATTCCACTGCATATGTTGTTCCACTGCACTTATTTATTTATCTCTGTTGTATGTAACTCTGATTCTGTGGTATAAATATAATCAAATTTATTTGTAAACCGCTTCATGAACTGTTATTTGATTATTATATTTTGTCATTCCACTGCGAGATCTTGTATTTGTTTTATTTCTTTCTACTTTTTTTCTTATTCACCCCAATAACAATCCGCCCTTCTGTATGGTTTGAGTCGGCATGTGTGTCTGCTTAAAACGTACAAAAAGGCGGGATGTTACAGTAGTCCTCAATGTACACACTGGGTGGTACATTGTGGATGTCCGAGCACTGGCATAGACTAGTACGGACGTGATTTTTGTTTTCATAGTAAGTAGTGGAGCATCTGTATTGTAGGCCTTACGAAGCAGTCCTTTACAGATGAAGCTACGGAATGCTCGCGGAGCAAGACGATGGAGTATCTGTATTGTAGGCCTTACGAAGCAGTCCTTTATAGATATAGCTACGGAGCAAGACGATGGAGCATCTGTATTGTAGGCCTTACGAAGCAGTCCTTTACAGATGTAGTTATGAAACTCTCTCGAAGCAGGACAATGGAGCCCTTTTCGAGGAGGATACGGAAGGTACCATGGGTGGTACCTAGGACCAATATGGTCATTGGGCATATAGCTACAGCTACATATATATATATCAGTTATTAGGTTTTAATCTACTAAGGAGTAGATGGGTACGATTCACGCACAAAGGCGAGAGTATGATAAACCTAGTGAACCTAATATAATAGTAAATGGAAATAAAACGGTATATAAAGAATTAAGCTTAAAAGTGTATATTTATCCATTCACCAGAACTTTAGTTCTGACCCCCTCCTCATAACATCCTACAGGTTAGGTAGGTGGCAAAGACTTCCCAGCTTTAATACACATGTTTAGAAAGTGTTATTATATTGGTGAGTATTAACTTACTATTATATTTTAGTCAATTCCGCTGTGAGATATTTAATTGAGCTCTGATATATTTGTCTTTGTCTATTTGCAGGATACCAGATTCCCAACTCGGGTTTCAGTGGGCTTGGGTTTTAGCATTTTTGCGAAAAATCCGGACCTACTAGAATTCGGGTTGTTACATTTGGTATAAGAGCCTAGGTTTAGGATTCCTAGGTAGATAGTTAGTGAACGTATTTGTATTTTTTAATAAAATATAAATATATTATGTACTAAAATCCAAATAGACCCTAACCATAGATTTTAACATATAAAAAGTTTTTAGAAGTATATTTGTGCAAAGTTTACTAGTTGAGTTTGGGATGACCCAAGTATGTAGAGCCTTATGTTATTACTGATTTATAGCATACAAATAAGCCATGTTTTGAGAGAAAGTTTGTATCCATATGTTTTAGGAAGTAGGGAAGTTCCTTAGGGATGGTAGGGAGAGTGTTTTTATTTCGGAAAGAATAAGTGGTTTTAGTATGAAGAAAATCCACTTTATGTCTAACCCAATAAAAATAAAACTTTTGAATTAAAAAAGTTAAAAAATATAATTGTTAATATATTTGAGGAAGTAAATATTGGGTTTTTGAAAAAAATAAGTGGTATGAAATTTAAATTGGTTTTTATATGATGTAAGTTTTTTTAAAAGTGAAATTCTTTTTGAAGAATTATAGAGCATGTATAGCTCGCTAGTTTCTTTGTAGGTAAACAATGATTTTAAATATAAAGACCTAGAGTGTGTTAACTGTCGAAAACGTAGGTTACAACATTTATTGTTGTAATAAATGTTTTTCAGTAAAAATAAAGAAAACATAGACTATGACACTATTGTTATAGTAGGTGACTCCCAAAGTAAATGTTTTTACATAGCATACGAGATTTATTAATATTTATTTTAATTGAATCCATATATTAGTATTTTTGGGTTGTAGTAACAGTGTTTTACGCAACATCTGTTTTGACCCAAATAAGTTTTGGAGATAATTTCTAAATTGGTCTGTATGTACACTTATTATTTAAATAAGCACATGAAAATATTTTCTAGTTATAAAGAAGTTTTAAAAATGAGTTCTTTTGAAAAATAATGTACGATAAATTAATGAATTTAGTGGGAAATATCTTATGTAAGTAAATATAGAGTAAACATACCTTAATCTATTGGAATAAAATGAATAATGACATAGTTTTCTATGAATCACAAATAAAGATGTTTTGTGCAAGCTATAAGGAATACGTGAAAGAGATGTACAAGGTATGGAAAGCACCATATTTTGTATAGCCTATTTCGAAAAAATATAAAATAAATTCCTTATAATTTCACATAAACATGAAATCCTCCTTTAAAGGATTCATAGAAGGTTTTAGCGTTAATGGTTTCTCATAAGAGAAAGTAATTCCAAGACATTAAGGTATAAAACCATTAAGTGTAGTAAGTTAGTAACTCCTTCAAGGTTAAGTAATTGGAAGAGTATGAAAGTTAAGAGATTTTTGATAAAATATTTTTTTTAACCCAGATTTAGTAAATTTGAAAATCTATAAAAAAAGATGGTTTGGTGGAAAAGTAAATAATTTTTTGAAAAGATAAAATTTAGAAGTTTTAATTTTTGAAGAAAATTTGATAAATACCAAACCAAATCAGACTTTTAAATATGGAGTAGAAGGAAATCATTTCCTAGGTGTAACGGGTTAAGTACAAGGCTATAACAGTAATTACTCCTAAGTAAAAAAAAGTTCCCGTAAGGTGTATAGGACACTAGTGAAAACCTAGAAATGTTGCTTCATGTGTGTAGACTATAGAAGAATAGTGAAGTGATATCAGTAAGATAGTAAGACACACGTGGTTGGAAAAGTAGACCTTGGTTAGGGGAAAATGTATGGAAAAGAGAAAATTTCCCTAAACTTAGTTGCCTTTTTAGATAGAGACAGCATAGATTGAAACTCTTATCCACTGCAGTAAATGAGACTTAGTTATTCCTTTTTGAGCATGGAATAGAAGAGATGAATATATCTTATTCGTCATGAGTAATGCCGCGTAAGTTGGTAACAAGTAATAGGTGGCAGGAGAAGCATATGAGTTGCTTGGATTCCTAGAGTAGGACCTTTCTGTGTCAAAGTGGACATGGTCCTAGACCTCCTTGCCCTAGATGATAGCTGTGTTTAGTTGCTGTATAAATAAAAAAAAGTAAAAGCATAATAAGATAACCAAAAGGAAAATAACAAATTTAAAGAAAGCGACAGAAACATCAACAGAAAAATTTAAAAAGAAATACTTTCTTATGTAAACTGTGCTTGGGGAAGTAAATAATTTTCTTTTAGAATAGTAGCATGAATCCCAAGTACGAAGGAAGATGTGCGTAAAAGAAAATCGGATAAATATGAAGTTTTTCCATTTTCTACCTTCTTTCTGACATAAGAGATCGAATTTAGAAAATTAGATTTTTCTGAAATTCAAATATTTAAAGTTGTATGGTAGGGTTTGGATGCAAAATTCGTTGACCTACACCCCTGTTCAATAGGAGTGTGGGAAAATTGGATGAAAAGTGTTTTAAATTTTCAAAAGATTGCATTCATATACAAATTGCAAGTATATTTAGGATGTGTGCATCATGTTTTAAAAATAAATTTTTAAAGAAGCAAAGCATTCATATAGGAGGCACCACTTAGAAATTCATGTACATGCATATATTTTGTATTGAATAACACTTTTGCATAAGAGCACGGATGGTCGAAAAATTGGATGTACACAAAATGGATGTGATTGATGCGAGGAATTACATAATTTTACCCTTGTCAAATTTCGGGGACGAAATTTCCTAAAGGGTGGAAGAATGTAACACCCCACATTTTTATATAATTAAATAAAATCAATTAAATTAACATAATCGCAAACGGAATATAAATGTCAAATATATGCATTTAAGAATTAAGAGGTTACATAGATTTACGCAAGCAATGAGTGTGTGACTAATTGACACATCAATCAAATAAAAAGGGGAATTAATTAAGAGACATAGATGCGTCAATTATTCAGAGAATATGTCACTTTTATAACATTAATTAATTAAGGGATCTTCTAATAAAGGGAAATATATGTGGGGAATAAATTAAATGATAACATACATATATTAATTTATAATTGACGCGATCAATTAATTAAGAAATTAATTAAAGACATTAAGTAAGCGTCAATTAATAAAAGAGTGAAACTTATGTGTCAATTAATTGGGTAATGAATGGACGGTTTAAATATATACAACTAATAAATGCATAATTGAGTGATGCATAAGAATTAATTTGGATATCGATTAAAATGGGAAAACGTGTCAATTAATTAATTGGCAATTAGTTGAGCGTTTTAAAAAGGGTGTCAACTAATTAAAGAATATGCCCTTCTTACAATAGCTAATAATGTAAATTAATTATTTAGAAGAAAACGCCAGTTATAGGATTATTTGTTTCCAAGTTAAAAAGAAAAAAAAGAATAGGAATGCGTATAAAAATCTAATGGAGTAATTAAGTTTATGATGAAGGTAAGTTAATAAGAATAAATTAAAAAAAGTATAACTTTTATATACAATCAATTATTAGAGGTATTAATTAACGTGTTCAAATAGGTAAGAAATTATAACGTATAAGAATCAATTAATATTGGATAATACATATATATATATATATATATGATCTAATTAATTGGATAATTATTGGGAAAATCTTATTTAGAAGGAAACATGAATTAATAGGGCCGTATAACAAAGGAATGAATGAATAACATTGGAGAATTATACGTTATAAGCTAACGTAAACAAATCAATAAATGATGGTGAGGGTTGTTTTTAGGGTTAATCGGATGTTTCATAGTTGTTCACTACACCTATAAATTGAACGTAACTTAACCCTAGCCCACACTATTTTCCCAGAATCAGCTGCTGTCATTTACAGCAAACTCCTCTTCTCTTCTCCCTCTTCCTTTCTCCCCTGCCAATCAAATTTTTTCCCAAACAAAAAATAAATAAAATTAAGCAAGGAAATACATACAAGAAAATCAGAGAATTGCGCAAACAAATCAGGGAATTTACAGCAAATTAAAAAAGGGGAAAGCGGAGAAAAGCATAGCAATTTAAAAGGGATAGAGATTGAAGCTAAGGACGACAGGTGAGTGGGTTTATTTATATATCTTTTAAGTTTAAGATATATTATCGTTAAATTCCTGTTTAGATAATTTTATTCAATAATTAATCCTATTAATTAAGTTATGCTGAACTATAAGGAATTTACAGTTTATTTACAATATTAGTGTTTATTTACATCTGTTTCTACGTTTTGAATTTCTATGCAAGCATCATTCTTCTTCTATTTTCTCTTCTTTCTTCGCGTATGGATTAGAATATATTATACGTGAATATGGATTAAATAATTAAGAATACTGAAATGAAGGAAATAAGATGTAAAGTAATAAAAGTTTGAGGAATGGAATTACTATAATAAATTACGTTAAAATGAGAAAAGTTAATTAATCTAATAACTGGATTTGGGAGCAACTAAAAGGTTAATTGGTTGGTTTAGAAAATAGGATACATTTCTATAATTTAATATTTAAAAGACGACAATGAACGTAATTTATAGAATAAAAGGAAGAAAAAGAGAATTAGCGTAAAATAGAGAAACCACTGTATTTTACACTATTCCAAAATAGTAAAAGAAATATCTAGCGTTACAGATTACTGTTTATAGTATTATTTAATATTAAAATATGGAAATTGATTTTTAAATATAGTTTTCATAACCAACCAAATAAAATAGAATTACTTCCTAGAATAGAAGATAATAAAGCAAATTATGACATGAATCAAGTAAATTATTAGATAAGAACTTGAAGCTGTAAACAATAATAAACCTAGGTTTGCATTCACTGCGCAGACTATTTAAGAAGATAGTTATTATGATAAGTGAATTATATAATATAAGAGAATAAAAGAATATTCTATATCATAATAAAAGAAGGCAGATTAGAATAGAAAAGAAATGCTGGAATTATGTACGGACTATAAAAGAAGAGAAAATGACAATTACAGGTAGAATTATAACATAGGTTATAATTAAGTAATAAGAACGGAAAAGCTTATTTTGAGGCTTTGAATAAATTAATGAGCAATAATAATGGTGGAAGCTTATTTAAATAATTTATATTAAGTCAATAAGAAAATAAAACAGGAATGATAAAAGAGGCTTATTTTAATGAACTTAAGATTTATATTAAGTTAAATAAGCAAGATAATGAATGTGGCTCGTACCAACAGCATTCCATATTAAATAAATGAAAATCTCACAATAGATAGAGGTGAGACGAGGGCAAGAATATGATAATTTGGGTAAATAAGTAGCCAACAGAATAAGAAAGTAAACTAAACGCAAATTAAAAGATTAGACTTAGGGTCTAATAAAAGAATTGAGATGCGTTTGGAGCAGCCCAAAGGATGAAGCGTCTAACGAAGCAGTTCATCACGGATTTTAGAAATGGAGAAGCACGTCCAACTTAGTATTTTTGGGCTTCAAGGAAGTACGAGACTTCAACGAGACATGAGGATACTCTAGGATTGCCCTCTGGGTAGGCCTAACGGATTTGCACCCCCGGAGGCAGGTCTGTAGGTGTTCCATCAAGAGAGTATGCCTTGACTGCATTTGCATTGTAAGCCTAACGAAGCAGACCTTTGTAGGCAGTGAGAAGGGCTTGGTATTCAGAGTAGGGTATTCGTATTTCCAGTACTTGCAAGTATGTTTAAGGATAGTCACATGTGGATATCGGCCATCATCAAGACCAAGAGCGATTTCGAGAAAGACTAGAGTTAAACCATCAGGCCAATGATTCTTTCACTATCGAGACATTGGATGAGGGTCACCGCCATTTGGATGTTAGATTGTTTGCAGTAGGGCACGGCCACTTAACTCTTTAGAAGTCTTTCGGTTAGTTGAGGGGTGGCTGCGTGGGGCTATAGCCACGATGAAAAAGAGACAGACCAACTAGAATATCTGTATTGTAGGCCTAACGAAGCAGTCCTTTACAGTTATAGAAAATCCTCGACTGAATTCTATACAAGGTATACCTTGTTGGCGGGATTCAGATAGTAGACAGAACGTTGCATAGTCCTCAATGTACGCACTGGGTGGTACATTGTGGATGTCAGAGCATTGGCATAGACTAGTGCGGACGCGATTTACGTTTTCATAGTAAGTAATGGAGCATCTGTATTGTAGGCCTTACGAAGCAGTCCTTTAAAGAGTAGCTACGGAACGCTCGCGGAGCAAGAAAATGGAGTCTCTATATTGTAGGCCTTACGAAGCATTCCTTTACAGATATAGCTACGGAGCAAGACGATGGAGCATATGTATTGTAGGCCTTACGAAGCAGTCCTTTACAGATGTAGTTACGGAACGCTCTCGAAGCAAGACGATGGAGCCCTTTTCGAGGAGGATACGGAAGGTACCATGGGTGGTACCTAGGACCAATATGGTCATTGGGCATACAGCTATATATATATCAGTTATTAGGTTTTAATCTACTAAGGAGTAGATGGGTACAATTCACGCACAGAGGCGAGAGTATGATAAACCTAGTGAACCTGATATAACTGTAAATGGAAATAAAACAGTATATGTAGAATTAAGCTTAAAGTGTATAATTTATCCATTCACCAGAACTTTAGTTCTGACCCCCTCCTCATAACATCCTACTGGTTTGGTAGATGGCAGAGACTTCCCAGCTTTAAGACACTTGTTTAGAAAGTGTTATTATATTGGTGGGTTACTTACTATTATATTTTTGTCAATTCCGCTGTGAGATATTTAATTGGGCTCTGATATATTTGTCTTTGCCTATTTGCAGGATACCAGATTCCAAACTAGGGTTTCAGTGGACTTGGGTTTTAGCATTTTTGCGAAAAATCCGGACCCACGGGAATTTGGGTTGTTACAGATAGCATGTAGGTAGCTTGTGCGGATGATGTAGATAGAATTTGGATCAATCAAATGGAAGTTAACAATGATGCAATCATATATATAGACGGCGAGCAGGTTGATGATGAAAATGTTGAAGATGAACAAATCACATATGAAGTGTCCCTAGCTGATGATTTATGCACTACAAGAATGATGGTGAAATCGATTATGGAAAATCGTCAATTAGACGTGGAAGCATTTGGAAGAGAATGTGCTGAAAAAGGACCACGAGTTGGGTTAATTTTTGAAAGTAAGTAGAAGCTTGTTGAACAATTATGTGAATAGGCAATTAAATGTTCGGTTTCTTTTCAAGTTCTAAAATCGCATGCAAATCAATACACGGTTCGTTGTGATGTGGATGAATCATGTCCTTGGCGAGTGCATGCTAACCTATCGGTGAGAAAATCTCAAAATTGGTGGAAAATAACAACATATGGCGGCGATCACACTTGTTTAAATGCAACCGTCAACTCAAACCATTGATAGGCAACATCAAAGTTTATTTGTAGCAAAATACTTCCCTTGATTAAAGCTGAAAAAAATATGACTGCAAGAATAGTTCAAGAAACAATGTCAAATATGTTTCATATTAAAGTGAGTTATTCTCGAGCGTTAGAAGCAGTTGCAATAATTTATGGAGATTGGGAATCGTCATACGCAGAATTGCCAAAATATCTTCGACCCTTGCAATGTACCAACCCTGGAACCGTATATGATGTTATTGATAGTCGTGGTGTTTTTGATGATGCTTTTTGGGCTTTCGGACCTTCTACTGTTGGTTTCAACCACTGTCGACCTATACTGTCTATTGATGCCACTCATTTATACGGAAAGTATCTAGGTACATTACTAGTAGCTACTGGTGTAGACGCAAACCAAGGTCTTTTTCCCTTAGCCTTTTCTATTATACAAATAGAGTCTTGGCAAACGTGGAGTTGGTTTATTCGTTGCATATGGGATTATATTCCATCTGTACATACCAGATGTATTACATTTATCTCAGATTGTATGACAGGAATTCCATGTGCTCTAAGAGAAGTTTGACCAATTGAACATTATCATCGCTTTTGTATTCGTCATATTAAAGAAAATTTCAAGAAAGCTGGGTTTGGTACGGATGAGCAATAAAATTTGTTACATGCCTGTGCCACAGCATCGGAGGTTGTAAAATATAATGACCTACAAAAACAATTAAAGGATGTAAATCGAGAAGCCGATGCATGGATTGAAAGAAGTGTGAAAAATCAGAATCAAGATGGACTCTGTCACGATGGCGCCGTAAGATTCAATATGATGACAACTAATGTTTCTAAAAGCTTTAACGGTGTGCTGAAAGGGACTAGGAGTTTACCTGTTAGATCATTGGTTGCACGCACGTTTCATCGATTGAACTATTACTTTTTGAACGTCGAACTCAAGGAGAAGAGTGTACGTCACAGCTCACACCGAAGTGTGAAGCATTAGTGAGGAGAAGAATGGAAGAATCAAGGCTCGTGTCTATAGAGAGATATAGCTTCATAGAATGCAGGTGAAAGATGTTCATATGTTTGATTATATGGTAAATATCGATGATAATGTCGCCAAATGTTTGTGCAACATGCCAACTTTAGATCATTTTTCGTGCTCCCATGTATTAACAGCATGTTCACGTGGGTCAGGTGGTGCGAATAGAGCATATTTTGACTTAATCTCAACGTGGTACACAACGGCTAAGTATATTGCTGCTTATGCTCCTTTATTCCACCTTGTACCTGATATATTTGACATTGGGATGTCTACTAAGGTCCTACTATACAACCACCACCAGTGCGCAGAAATTTAGGACGTCTGCGGTCTGCTTGAATAAAAGGTTTCATGGATCCGCCATCTTCATCCGGCCATAATAGATGTAGCAAATGTGGTGCTTTTGGCTATAAGAAAAAACATGTACTCGTTGAATTATTTCCTATGTATGAGTTGTTGTGTTTATTTCTTATTGCATATGTTTGTTTTATGAATTGTTGAACTTTACTGTTCTTTTCAGTGTACGAATTGTGTTAACTTCTTATTGCATATGTTTGTTCCTTATTGCATATGTTTGTTTCATGTTTTTCCTCGTTGAATTGCTCGTTGTCTTTTAGAATAACAAAATATAATTTGCACATTTTTGAAATGCGCAAGCTGTATATGCAAATATAGCTTGTACATTTTTGAAATGCGCAAACTATATATGCAAATATAGCTTCATTTCAAAATTGCGCAAGCTATATTCTGCTGTTCTAAAAGTCAGCAAGCTGGTGCTCCTTCCTCCCATACACAACCCATCATACCATCAACATTTCATCAATGTAAAATCATTTATACTCCAACACAACTAACAAACTGTCATAATACAATTGAATATCATCAACACAAACCATCAACATTACATATCAAGAGGATTTTCCAACAAACCAACACACATACCAACGCCAACATTAAGTTGAAAAATATATACCATCCATAAACTACATAAACATCAACAACTACATTTCCAACTAAATAAACATCAACAAGATATATCATCCAAACAACAAAACAACTCAATCGTAAAGCCTTCTAATCTCAAGAGGTGTGTCTCTTTTCTTCTTCTTCTTCTTCTTCCTTTTATAGGTGATTGGAGCTGAACTTTGGCCTTCGCCAAAAGTTGAAATAGGTATTTCTTGTTCTTGAGTAGGACCGAAAATTAATTCTTCTTGTTGTCTCTCCCACTGTGCCCACTCTTCCTTTTGCTCTTGGGTGGATTGACCAAGATACCCAAATTGTTGTTCGCCTTCATTCTAAACAAACCATTGAGGTTGAATTTCTCCACCGACGTCATGTGTTCCCTCCACTTCTGTATGTGGCTCCTCCCCTGCCATTTTTCCTCCCTCTGCTTCCTCCACTGTTGTACGTGTTCCTCCCAAGTACGTGGTTGTTCTTCTGCAATACGCAAAGGTTTTGCTGGCCTTCTTAACTTGTTTCTACCTAGAATCGTATCGAGTATACGTCGTAGGTCAATACATTTACTTTTCACCTTCTCTGGCTCCATACGATTCTCTAGAATTTCGTCAACCACATCCAAAGCACTATATATCCCACTTAGTTCCGCGAAATATAAAACAATGTAACAACGAATATGATCTAAAAGTATGAATAATCAAAATTTATAAATTAAAATACTAACCACATCACGCTCTATTGGAGCTCGGGGAATGTAAGCAACTAATTTCCTAGCCGACTTTTTCAAAATATAACGGCAAGTTATTTGCCAATACCAATACTCATACTCACTCAACGGTGTCGGAGGATTACATGCTTGTTCGGCACGATCAATTCTTGAACTCCATAAAGCTATACTTTCCTGAAGGAAGTCCATCCAACTACTTGGTTCTAGGTCTAATGGCACCACGGGATTAGGAATGTGTTGAAAGTCAAAGCCAAACTGTCTCATCACTTGGTCAAGAGCATATAGTTCGAAGTCCAAAAAAAGAATTAGTCTACTCTTAGCGATCCAACCTGCATACATATATTCAATGTCAGGATGCCCAAATTTAATCAACAAATAATATGGTTCCCAGGTAACGGTGTCATCCACTAACAAATCCAAATAATTTCGGTAAAATTGTACATTTTTTGGAGTTTCTACCCAACTCCTAGCACAATTGCACCTACACCCGAATGGAAGATAAGGATCTAAATCCGTAGGAATTCTTACAGAAGGTCGTCCAATAGCAATATGAGACCAAGATCATATTTGCAACAATGTTGCAGAACCTCCTAAAACTTTTATTTTTTATAAAGCAACGTTTGTCAACTCACTGTACAAATAACAAAGTACAGCACTACCCCATGAATGGTAACCACAATTTGCTAAATCTTCCAAAAATGGCAAAAATTTCAAATTAAATCTACCTTTCGAATGATCTGGGAAAAGACGACAACTTAAAAAGTACAAGATAACATCACGACTACGACGAAGTATATCTAAATCTGTTGCACCTTTAGTTAGTGGTTCAGAAAATTCACTTTTAAACCATTTCATTGCTAGCCCACTTTTAGACTTTACAGCCTCTTTTGGTGGAAAAATACCAAGCAAATCATGACACAATTCCATATAATCAATATCTAAATTTTGTGAACATATAGGGAAACCGTATGTGAGTAAACATCGACTAGAGTGGTGGTCATTTCACCCACTCTTAAAAAAAGTATCTCTCGTCTCCATCTATCACACAATGTCGTAATAAGATGATGATCTAGTCGAACGTAATCAACTTGCATTTCTTTCCAAAACCCGGCTATTCTTAGATTTTGTTCCAACCTAGGATCTTTAAAATCTATTTCTTTTAGCTTGCTTGAATGGTCGCAAAGTTTAACTGTTTCTACATCCTGATTTATAACAAAGAATTGCAGTTACTAATTCATATTTGCATTTTGGATTGATAATAATTCAATGTGTTTAAAATAAATACCTCCATAAGCGAATCATTTTGACTTCTATGATGCTCTTGAAGATAAAGAACACTTCTATCTTCGGGTCCGGGAGGCAATTCTACAATATATTTATCACCCAATTAATCATTCAAAAATCTATTTTCCAACTAGGGTTTTAGGAATGATTTATTACTAATTACAATTTCAACTATGACAACAACCATATGCGGTAATTGTCATCGTGAGCAATAACAATACTTAGTAAATTACCAACAATAATCGCTTATTAATTTAACATCAATTTCAACCAAATTTGTTTTACCTCTAATCGCCATAGATGAAGAACTTCCTTCCATTTATAGCTAAATCAATTAGTTGCTTTAAGGTATACTTGAGAATAAGGTAATTGAGAAGTTTCATTTGGGAAAATAGTGGGTTGGATTTGGGATTGGGATGGATTTTGAGAAGAAGGAGATGGTTTTGGGAAATGAAAATGAAATCTGAGCAATCTGGAAATTTGAAGGCCGAAATAAAGCTTGCACATTTCATATTTGCGCAAGCAATATATAAACAGCTTGCGCAAATATAGATTGCGCAAGCAATATACATAACGCTTGCGCAAATATAGAATGTGCATGCCTTATTTAAAAAAAATATAGCTTGTGCAATCCATATTTGTGCAAGATATATGGAAAACAAGGCCTATTTTTGCAATTAATTTTCCTCTGAGCCTATTTGCAAAATTAGTTTCTAGACCAAGCATGGTTTGGAAATTTGTCCATAATTATATGTTTTATTAACTAATTTTAGGCCCTCTGAAAGTAATTGACAATAATAATAATAAATTAATTATTACAATTATTATATTAATTTCTCTATAATAATAATTTTCAAATTTTATAAATTATATCAATAAATTATTTTTAGTTGAAAATTGAGAGATGGGATTGTGTTAACTCAGCCCTCAGTAATATTTAAATAAATTAAATATTAAACCTTATACGGATTTTGCTGAAGCACATTTGTGGGCACGAGTTTAGTCAGATTATCTAGGTGAAATCCAATTTCTTATGTTTTAAAGCGACACCTTAAGTAACCATATATTGTGCATGTTTTCTCTTTTCTATCACTAATCATTAAGTTATATAAAGCTTGGTCAATGGTCAAAATTCTATTAATATCTATAGTTAATTGCAAAGTTCTACAATAAAGTCCATGGTTTAGTTCGATAGCAATTATCAATTAATTGAGTTGCTTTAGCTAAAGGCTTTGACTTCACATTGACTACCAATTATGGTTAAACTTTTATTCAAATGAGACAAATCCTCTCTTGAACAGTGTTTCACGTTAAGTAGTTCAACTTATACCCAACTATGGCCTTAACATGATTTGTATTGTCGTGTGATTGACCATAATTAAAGTATAATTTAGATAGTTAAGATTTACAGTATTATCAAGTCAAATGGCTGAGCCCATATGAGATATTCTATTTAACTTTTAACATATAGAAGGCTCTCAATGAGTCATTCTGTAATTGTTTCAAACAACTGCGCGTACATAACCCCATGTGACCCTAATGGTCATGAGTAATTCACTTCCTATTATATGGAGAGCGTTATGTACACTAGTTTTAATGGATATAATGATATCTCATTCTTGATACATCTTGACTAGAAACATTTAAGGGCAAGTATTTATTTTATACGATTTAATACCCATGGCTATGAACACATTCATAGTCGCAATCGATTAGATAGTTTTCCTAAATATTACTTACTGGTACACATATAAACTATTTAAGCATTATTTATATCCTAATATAACAATATATACAATAGAAACCGAAAGCTTATTTTATTTCGAACAAGATTCACTGTAAGAGTTAAGTTATATAATCAAATTACATAATTGTCCATAGGGTACACCCTTAACTCTACCTGATTGGTGATTTGTCAAATCTTTTCCTTACTATAGCCGACCTACTGTAACTAGATTTAGATTACTATACATGAGAAGACCTAGCCCCCATTAGTAACCAACTGAAGTCATACCAAGATATTCATAAAATCAATCATATTCATATTGACATACATGTCCACAAAACTCATCAACATTGAGTATCACACCGCACAAGATTTCATATAATATACAATGTTCTAATGTTGTCACTTGATCGATACGATGCCCCCCCATTCATATAGGCCTTTTGGGGTCTAGGTTCAAGTTGGCTCCAATAAAGTCATTCAAACATCTTACTTTCCTACTCTGGCGTTTGAATAAAATCTCAAACGACTGGTAATACTATTCCAGCATCTAAATGCCTAAGGGATTATTTACTTTGGGTTTTCAATCAACTAAATGCAAATTCAGTCGTCTAGCTGTTGATTTTAGACATTTGGTCTATAATTTAAAATGTTTGAATCCCTTAAACTTGAACTATTAAGTTGCGGTTTTTATTACAAAAATTTAGATATCTAAATATTATATCCAGACATCTGTTTAGCTGTTAATTCTGGGTTTTCACTATTTTATTGAAGTTTTGATCAAGTATTTACATCGGTTTTCATTTAAACTATATGTATTCTTACTATAAGTTATCTAATATAATACAACTTTTATATGATCATTTCATCAAGTTAGTCATGTTACACCCATGTCCAACTTATTCTAATTAATTACTGTTATACTCCTACCTTATAGAGTTTATGCATTTTTCTTCATTTCTCTTTATTATATCACCGTAATATTTATTGATATGTAGTTATTAATTTACCTTTATGTCAAGTAGGAACAAACATATTACATTTACATTCACTCCGCCATTAACCGCTTACATAAGTTAATTGACCTATCATTCATTTATTCACCTTTGTTTATTCGTCTTCTTCTCCTTTCATAATCCATTGTAGTACTAATGGCCATTTACCCATTTCTCATATCAATATCAGTACCTAAAATTTAGCGTATACCAACATTTATATCATATTAAACAAGTCCACTAACCTAAAGTAGGTTATAACCATTGAATTAAAAGCATGTATGACATTATATATCTTAGTTGATAAATTCCACTTACCGATTATTATAAAAAGCTTCTAATTTTCTTTGAAACCCCGTTTTCCTTTGTTGTTCGGAACTTGATCTAGAATCAAATCTCTGTGAATCAGTTTAATATTAGTATCTACTTGTAGCTCTTCCCAGGCTGATTTTTTAGCATAAAAAATTACTGAATTTTGTTGAGACTCACTTCAGTAATTTTAGATCTAGGTTTAGGTTAATTTTTTGGTCCGTCTGAGAAGAGGAAAAGAATAACTGTATGTTCTTTTTTTGGCTTTAGGAAATTGGATTATACCCAAATTTGGTGCTAATGAGCCTTAAGATCCTAACTCAGCACAAACCACCTGAATACAAATTCAGCTATTATTCCTAGCTCCTTGGTTAAATTGTTCTTATAATGAAACTTAACCAAAAATTCTAATCTTTGCAATGGTATAAGTTTCACTGTTTAATTCATTCACTTGAGAAATTTTCCTTTTTAAGTAAAATTAATAATTTGTCCTTCATAAAACACTTATTAAGTTATTCAAATTATGGGTGTTACAACTAAGGAGAACCTTGCAAATATTTATAGGAATAAGTAATTTACCGAGATTTGATCGTAAAATAGTATAAGAGAGTCAATGAGAAATTTTGAATTGTTCATAATTAATAAGAGGCTTGTATACTTTCTGCTTTAATGTTATTTATATGGGTAGGTTGAAACTGCACCAACATATAACCCAACAACACAAAACAAATAAAACAGTGTGGAAAACCACTCCATATTATCTCTCAAGATATATAATTAAAACAGATCGATCTGTTCTAGAACAGTTCAGTTGTGGTTCAATTGACCGAGTCATTCATTTTAACCCAAATTAGAACAATTATGTATGAAATGTTTGAAATTATGAGTGTTTGGACTTCTTGTAATAAAGTGATTAAATATATGCTCATTGAAATGGTGTGTGTGTGTGTGTGTGTGTGTATCTGTGTGTGTATGTGTATGTATATGTATGTATATGTGTATGTGTGTGTGTGTATGTATATATATGTACATATATATATATGTACATATATACATATATATATATGTATGTACATATATACATATATATATATATATATGTGTACATATATATCTGTGTGTGTGTGTATGTATGTATGTATATAGTTGACGGTTAGAAGTTTAATTCTGTTTTTTATTTTTGTTTCTTATTCCTAAGTTTGTTAAACAATGTCCTATTCCTTGGTGACTTGCAAATAGGAGTTGGACTTTGTCTAGCTTTTATCTACCCAATAATCACTACATTATAGGTTTTTAAAACATGGTATAACTGCTTCAAATGTTTTTCCTTTGTAAGGCTATAAAGCCAACATTTTGTTTTAAATTGAATAAGATATTCTCTCTACTAAAAACAATTTTTGGTGCACAAAAATTTTGTCCTTATTAATAGATATCAAAGCCCCATCACAAGGGCCTGACAATGAGTGTGAGTAAAGAAATCACAATTTCTATTTGAAGAAATGATAGAGAGCAGCGGTGATCAATTTGTGCAACTTTCTTTCCCTAAATTTGATGATCGCACGACCATTAGGTGAAGTTAGTGGAGAATTTTTTCACTAGAAAGAATACCGGTGCATTATTGAAGATGGGACTTTTGCTGTGGCCGGTGGGGCAGTGCCTATGGAGGCACAACTTAAATTAATTTAGGAGAAAAAATTGAAGGATTAAAAGCAAATTATTAACTTTATCAAGCTATTGATCGAGACGTCTTGAAAACAATTTCAAAAACTGAGATAGCAAAATAGATTTAGGATTCAATGAAGCAAAAATTTCAAGGCTCAACAGCATTAAGAGAGCACAGCTGCAGGCCTTGCATAGAGACTTTTTAAGTGCTTTAGATGAAGTAGGAAGAGACTGTAAACACCTTCTTTTCCCATACTCTAACCAGAGCAAACAAAATGAATGCATGTAGTGAGAGTATGCATGAAAATGTCATCACATAGAAGATTTTAAGATCCATGGTCTCAATGATTGATTATGTAGTGTGTTCGATTAAAGAATCTAACAACTTGGAAACAATGACAATTGATGAATTGCAAAGTAGTCTCCTTGTTCATGAATAAAGAATGAAAGGCCATGTAGAAAAGGAGTGAGTACCAAAGGTCACTCATGATGATAAAGCAAGAAGAGGTAGAGGTGGAGCTATTTTCAAAAGAGGCCGAGGTAGAGGGAGAGAAAGACATTCCTTTAACAAAGCTACCATTGAATGCTTCAAGTGTCAAAAATTAGGACATTATCAATATGAATGTCCTGATTAGGATGAAAAGTCAAACAATGCTGAACTAAATAAAAAGAGGAGCTTCTGCTAATGTCATATGTTCATCTCAAACAAGGCACTAGGGAAGAAGTTTTGCTTTTAGACTCTTGTTGCAGCAACCATATAAGTGGAAACAAGAAGTGGTTAGTTGGAGCTGAATGAAAGCTTTAGGCGGACTATGAAACTTGGCAATGACACTAGAATGGCTGTGGTAGGAAAAGGTAGTGTTCATATAAATGGACGTGTTTAGGTAATTTCAAATGTTTATTACACTCCCGAGCTTAAAAATAATTTATTGAGCATAGGACAGCTTCAAGAAAAACATCTACCTATTTTTATTCATCATGGAAAATGCAAAGTCATTCATCCTAGAAGTGGACTGATTATGGCAACAGATATGAGCAGAAATAGAATATTTTTCTTGCTTGCTACTATGGTATCAAAAATCACAGCATGTTTTCAAGCCTTATTAGAGAATGAATCTCATCTTTGGACTATCAATTTGGTCATTTAAACTATAAAGGACTTTGATACGGATTAATGATAGGCCTAAGCCAGCACATGACATAATAGGCTGTCAAGATGCCATCAAGATATTTGAACTGGTGCAGCAGCAATATTCATAACATGATTACATTTGCAAGAACAATTTATATAATACAAAATCGTATTCTGTTTTACCTTTAACAAATTCTGTTACAAAAGTTGTGACTGAAATCGATCACATGATATCATTGTGCCACTTGGCAAAATATTATTGGAATGGAATCTTGTAAGTTTGTTATAAATATGGACAAATAGTAATGAAAAGGCAAGCAGAAATTATATCAATCTCTCTTTCTCTGTGTATTTTCCCTCCTTCACTCTGAATCTTTTGTTGCATCTTTTTATTTCCCTTGCATTTTCAAGCATTTGATGCAATCAGTGTGTTTGCTCTTATCAATTGGTGCTTTCACTCTTGTTCTCACCTCCTTCGTCTATATCTCATCTCCTTCATCATTTCACTAATGGATTCCATGGCCAAAACCATCAGAAACAACCACGTCGTCAGCATATCCATTCAACAACTCCATGAAACCACCATCCGACATCAAATCGCTATTAACACCATTCAAGCCACCCTTAAAACTCAACAACAAGACATCGCCGACATCAAAACCGCCATTGTCAACATTCGAACCTCCATTAACCATATCATTCACGCCGTGTCCGAGATCGCCACAAAACTTGGCCTCCAAATCAAATTACCACCGCCTCTCCCTCTATCTTCGACACCTCCAACTTTGCTGCCTACCACTGTTGCGGGTTCTACAACAGCAGCTCCTCCAACCCCGGCTACAACAAATGTCTCTTCCCTCGCCATCAGCACCCCATCACCCTTTACTTCATCACCTGCAGTTACATATTCCTTGCGGTCATTTCATCAAACATCAGTAGCACATCTTATCCCAACAAACAACACAACTTTCTTCTCAAAAACCAAAGTTGTCGCCACCACCGTCGCCAATGAGGCCCTCTTCGGCAATAACATTGATACTTCTTTCTCCATCCTCACAAACTCCGACAACGTCATCACCGTCCAGTTCTTTTCTCTCTCTCTTGTTTCCAAGATCCAACCCACACCTTATGTATTCCTATTCGCATGCTTTTCCGATCTCTACTCAAATCATCAATGCTTGTTTGTAGCCACGGTTGACAATGGCCAAATGATTCGCATCGAAGAAGTTTATATTTTCGATCCCGGAGGTACGTGTGATGCAAAGAGAGATTCCAATCTTGAGGACATGGTGCATTCCAATATCTCACGATCTGTGGCTGACAATTATGACAATGAAGCTGTAGCAATATTTGCATTGACCGTCACCCTTCATCTTTATATAAAGACAGTGAATGTAGGATCGTTGTTTTATTAAACCCTTAATGCTCCGTCTTACTTCAATATGGTGTGCTTGTGGGGCGGATATACATTTATTGTTACTCTTATTCCAATGTATGTTCTCTTATGTATCAACATTGGTCGCTACTCCTCACCTTTATATATCGCATGTGATCCACTTGTTGTCTTGGGAACACTTCTAGTTGCGTTTGTGCCCGTGGTTTTGTTCAATGCTGTGATGACTTACGAGCATTTTGCATCATTTCAGGCTGCTGCAAGAGCTTATTCTGCTCCTTCTATTGTTCTCACATCTCACTCGCATGATGGTTTATGTGTTTTTAATTATTTTCGTGAAGCCTGTTCATGGTTGAGTCATAGTACTGATGTGCATGACAAGATAGCATCATGGTGGGACTATGGTTACCAAACTACAGCAATGGCTAATCGAACTGTAATAGCTGATAATAATACATGGAACAATACTTATATTGAAACTATTGGTGCAACTATGTCTACAACCTTGAGGACAAGGTTGATTTCATGGGGACGGTAATGATACGGATTAATGATAGGCCTAAGCCAGCACATGACATAATAGGCTATCAAGATGCCATCAAGATATTTGAACTGGTGCAGCAGCAATATTCATAACTTGATTACATTTGCAAGAACAAATTATATAATACAAAAATCGTATTCTGTTTTACCTTTAACAAATTCTGTTACAAAAGTTGTGACTAAAATCAATCACATGATATCATTGTGCCACTTGGCAAAATATTGTTGGAATGGAATCTTGTAAGTTTGTTATAAATATGGACAAATAGTAATGAAAAGGCAAGCAGAAATTATATCAATCTCTCTTTCTCTGTGTATTTTCCCTCCTTCACTCTGAATCTTTTGCTGCTTCTTTTTATTTCCCTTGCATTTTCAAGCATTTGATGCAATCAGTGTGTTTGCTCTTATCAGACTTCAGGCACTTTCTTTTAAGAAGATGGTGAGTGGATTGCCTTCTCCCAAAACCTTGAAGAAACTATGCACAAATTGTTTAGTTGGCAGGCAACATAGAGATTCTATGCCAAAAAGGAGCTTATGGAGAGCATCAAAACAGCTTCAATTTGTGCATGCAAACATATATGGACCGATTAAACCAACTGCAAATGGTGCTAAGAGGTATATTTTGAGTTTTATCGATGTTTTTTCTCACAAAACTTGGATTTACTTCTTACATGAAAAGTCAAAGGCTTTGCTATGTTTAAATGTTTCAAAAACTATGTTGAAAAGGAAGTTGTTGCACGTATTACTTGTTTGAGAACAGATAGAGGTGGTAAGATCAAATCGAATGAGTTTGATGAATTTTGCAAGGCTCGAGGCATAAAAAGACAATTGATCACATCATACACTACTCAGCAAAATGGTGTTGCTAAGAGGAAGAATATGATAATGATGAATACGGTGCAATCTATGTTGGTCGAGAAGAATGTCCCTAAGGTATTCTGGCCCAGAGTGGTACAATGGGATGTCCATATTCTCAATAGGTTTTCTACTGCAGCAATGCAAAATAAAACTTTAGAACAAGCATGGAGTGGTGTGAAGCCAATAGTGGACTATTTTTGAATTTTTGGATGTGTGGCTCATGTTCATGTACTAGATCAGAAAAGGATCAAGTTAGATGATAAAAGAAAGAAATGTGTTTTGTTGGGTGGAAGCGATATATCAAAGGCTTATTATTTATTTGATTTTTTGAAAAAAAGTCATCATCAATAAGGATGTGGTATTCGATGATTAAGAAAGCTGGTATTAGGGAAGAAGGGAAAATGAGTGTAAGATGGATGCTTTAAAATGGGAAGATGATCAGAATAGGAGTGATGTCGAAGAGGAGGCATGCAATAATAATGAATACAAATGTAATAACCTGCCATTTCGACCCTCAAAAGTCGACACTAATATATCCATAGTATTCATGTGCCAAAAATCCAAGTGTTGAAAAGATAGATTGTTGGGGTGAAAGAAAAGAAAAGACAGAACAGAATCTCACATCGTGACGAGTAATATATATTATCCAAATGATCTTTATAAAAGAAAACTTTAATATACATAGAACAATCTGAGCGAACTAACATATCATCAGCCTAGATAGTTATAACAGTCCGTCCTCACAAAAGCTAATAAATTCAAATAAGAAATATAGAAAAAAATAAAATACATAAATAGGTCTTGGAGGCATCCACCTCGTCTCCTGAAGCTCCAAAGAGTCTAAAGCTAACTTTGGAAAAATACTCATGTCTGATCCGGGTATTATAAGAAAATAAGACCAAGATTAGTCTGGTAAACAAACGTGAGAAACACAAATCATATGGATTGTTATATTTATAAAACCTTTTTAAAATAAAGGTATCTCGTAAGACCGCGCCACATATAAATACTGTAACGACTCGGGTTTTGCCCGCTCGAAAAACAACATCCGTACTTCACATTGTACTAGAATGCCGCAGATTCGACCGTTCAAATCCGATTCGACGGAGCTATAACACAATTAAGTAAATAACACAGCGGAATAAAGAAAACAATGATATCATATACAATTCCAATGAATACAATATCCAGAATGATATACAACAATGATATCAATATGATACAACAATATCAGAGATAAATAATGATACAGCGGAAAACAGAAATGATAACATCAGCAGCGGAACAATATCAATAGAAATGATAACTCCAAAATGATCTTCAGACAAGAATGAATCCACAACTCCAAGATAAGCAATTCCGATGAATGAACTAGCTCCAGATAATCTACTAAACCTGAATATCTGAAAAGAAACCCAACTCTAGACTGCTCGTGTGGAAAATTATGAGCACCCAGAGTTTAGGAAGGAACAATAAACTCCGGATCAGTCATGGGACTGGTGTGAGCAACAAAAACAGTTTATTTTTAAACAAAAACAAAAGGTTTTAAACATTGAAATCCGCAATGCTTTTGGAAAATGAAACTACCATAAGACCTCCCGCCACACACACAATGCAAACGCAGAATTGGAGGAGATTTCTTCTTATGATAGTCAAAGATGCTTACTACGCAAATCATTGGATATTATCATTAGTGCATAGTGTAGAAAAACATTTCGAAAGTATAATATTAATCTTAGCCAACATACGACCAGTATCGTATGCCTACTATAGCTACTATGTTCAATAGCAGGTTACCGCCACATTCCATAGCAGATAATACAACTAAAACCGTACAAGGCTCGTATTGTTTCTTTGGATTTTCCAACAAATGGTCAGGCTAAGGAACTTCCTTCCGACGCATGGGATCGCCTCTGGCGGGACGTCCCGAGAGACAAACTGCTCTCTGCAAAACAAGGCCGGGTTACCCCTGTAACAGGTAACTCACGACTATGCCATCCCCCGGTCCTTTGGGACCTTTATCCGAGGCCTCGATAACCAACATCACACATAATAAAGTGTATCCACATGAGTAAGTATCTGGGCTCCATACCATGACACCACCCTTTTCCAGAAGGAAATGACATACCCTAAAGGGCGCGACCCTCATAACCTTGCCGCAACGATCCTGTTTCGACCATTTCCGGGTTGTGAGGCCCTGACGAAGTCTCGTCCACAAAGCTACGCTTTGTCACAAAGCCATGCTTTGGGTCAACAGATGATCAACCTATGATCACAAAGACAAATGATCAAACAAATGATCATATCACAAATGATCAAACACTGATCATCACACAGCAACACTCAGCATGTCACATTACCAAATTGGGATATATCGCTGATAAATTTCAACTACATAACCTCTGAGCTCATACGTCTCAGAGAAGGGTGTTAAGCTAAGAGAATAAATTCTCCGCCACCAACAGAAATGTATTTGAAAGAAATCTGCTTTATATCTCAAAGTGTAATGTCAGACATACAATCCATACAAGTCTGTTCCGGGTTCGAACAGAACCGAAGGCACTTCTCACGAAGCCCTTGCAAATCCGGATAATTTCCAATCACGTCCGGACTTCCCGTCACTAAGGGTGATAAAACCTCTATATCGGGGATCAGCCGATGCAGAGTAACTCGACGGTAATCCTTCCGTTTTCAAAAATATCCGGTCTTCAACACCGGTCATCAAATGCCATCCATAACGACGTATCACATATTCGGAATGGGTTATACGACCCAAAGGTCCTCTCCCGGCTAAACCGAATAGTGAGCGTAATATTTAAAAACATATGGATATGGAATTTCAATTAAGTCACAACTTAAACCCAAACTTTTCTTTTCAAATGGTTTAACAAATTACCATTTTAAATCTTTAAACAAAAAGATTCATTTTAAACAACCTTCAACGGTTTAAACAATTTCACCTTAATCTTTTAAACAAAAGATTCATTCACAGATTTTCCAAATTAATTTCCATTTCAATTTGATTAACTCGTTAAATCTTTAAAACAAAGATTTAACTTACAGTTTTCAAAACAATTCCATTTCAAATGATTTAAACCAATCATTATTTTTAAATCTGTTAAAGATAACAGATTCAAATCATAGCTTTTCAAAACAATTCATTCATAACTTGGAAAACCATTTTCTATTCAATATTGAAATTCCTTTAATTAAATTGGAATTTCATTGCTTATCTGAAAGCTTTTATCATTTAAAAACAAACAGTTTCATTTCAGAAAATCTGATTTATTCATACGAGTTAAGGTTCTTGGGTTAAATTCAAATTCTCAAAATTATACTTTTAAATGGTTTAACTTTATATAAACACATTTATATCATCTTTAAATCCTAGTTTCAAATCATAGGATTCAATTTCAAACTTGAATTCAAATTTAAATCAAATTATTTAAATTTTCAAAACTCGATTAAGTTACTCAAAATAACTTTTATCTTTGAAATTCCATTTCAAAAGCTTTTCACTTTAAACCCGAATTTCAAATTTCAAATCAATTGAAATTAAAATTTTCAATTTCAAAAACATCAAATTTAAATTATCTGTGACTTAACCGATTTCCACGTGAAACCCATATTTGTGTGTGTATGGTGTAGTCCAGGGGTTTCACACAGTAGTGCAGTATCTTTCAACCATCACAGATCAAAATACAAGAATATAATTGATAAGCGGTATTAATTATCACGTTTATCGTTCATTCACAGATCATAGATATAAATATCACAGATAAGTAAATTACAGATCACAACATAAATCAGGATGTATCACAAAGCATCAAAAATCAGGGATATCAAACAATTCAACATCCAATACAATTCAAACATCCATATGTAGGATTAATTCAATTATCTGATTGATTTAAATCAGATTTATTTTATGAATAAATTTGCTAGTTATAGGAAATTAATAATCAATTAATTATGCCTAATTAATTATACTGAATAATTAATCCTTTAATTATTCCCATTTAATAATTACACTCCACAAATGATTATTATCAAATTAGTTACTCCAATTGATTGTCACAATTGATCATATTAATTAATTCTCTAAATAAACTCAGTTAATAACCTTTAATAAAAATATCTTTAATTACTTTGCTGCAGAAATTCACTTATATTAATCATCAAAATTGATTAATCATTAATAGCTCATTAATTAACTATGCTTATTTAATTAATTAAGTGTTGACTGTAACTTAATTAATCCCAAATTAATTTATTGATTAATTACTAATCATTAATTAAACTTCAAATCTTACTAAATTTATGATCCTTAATTTATCAATTTATTTATACTCAATCAATTATCTTAAACCTAAATCAATTGATATTATTATTAATTATTAAATTAATTAATCCAAATCATTACTTATTAATTTTAATTAATTTAATAATTACAAATCATTCAATCTCCATTTATTAAAAAAAAAACATTTTCCCTTCTTAATGAATTAAGTTATCATTAACAAGCTACTCAAAAACAATTTATTTCAATTTTTTTTTCTTTTAAATTTCATTTTAGATTTCAAGCTTTTGAGAATACACTATAAACATATTTTTTTTTTTTTTTTAGTTTGTTTATATATTTAAATTTAATAAAACTTAAATTTAATTTAAAACCAGGATACAAATTTATTTTGAATCCCTACTTTAAAACTTGTTTCAAAATTTTTATTTAAAACTGGCTTTACATTTAAAATTTTGTTTTAAATTTCAAATCTAATATTGACAGGTTCCTCAGGTCTGTAGCTAACCATTTTCCCGAGCAAACCTGAGTGTTTTCCCGAGTCAAAACATCACTTGCTTCAAGTCTCCCACCTCCATCAGCTACTTCGAGTCAAACAGTAGATTTCACGAGTTCGACCCCGAGCAAATGTCCTTCTTCCCCAACGCCTCAAACACCACCTGGCACCAACGTAACCATGTGCATCGTGCACACATATCTAGGCTTCTCCGATCACCTCTCTGATCATCGGCATATCGACCACGACTCCCTCAATCGATACAACCACCCAGGTTGTCGAGATAACCTCGACATCACAATCCGAGACATTTGGTCGAACTAGAGCAGAACAACTTCAACCAAAATCCTCCACGTCCTAACGTTTCCGACCAACTGCAACCCCGAGACTTCGTTCACACCTTCGCCAGAGTCCCTCCTTCCCATCGCCACTGGTGCGATCGACCAGAATGCTACGTCGAAGACAAAAATCTCTCGTAACCAACCGCAACTCCAAACATACCCAAAACCCTACTACGTTGATCCTAGACCACCCCAATCACCAAAAAAATCCAACTATATTTTTTGGATGATCATCATTACTAAAACTACCACTGATCACAATCCCGAGCTTCACCTCGACATAGATCATCGGAAATCAACGGAAAAGTCGAAAACCATCAACCCATCATTCCTCATCTAATTCAAATCTGAAAATCATAATTCCTATTTCTAAATTCATGAATTTCAGTTTTGGATACGATTATAGGCTTAATTCATAATTTCTTAACAATTAATTTTTTACAAATTTTGATCAGACCTGGATATTTACATTTTATACATAACAGTTCATGTATATCTATGGGTTTTTTTCTTTTTTTTTCTTTAAGTTTATATGCTTACAACCCTTTTCTATTTACAAATTTTTTTTCTATCATCAGGTATATGGAGAGATATGAATTTCATTCTATAAATTTAGAAGTCTGTGTATAAACAGAGGCTATTTTCATACACACAGTTTAATCAACCATATAGACACAATCAAACATACTTGTATGTTAACATGTATGTAAACAACTTCAAAATCATCACATCAGAATCGAATTCAAATAAGGGTAGTTTGCTCACCTGAGATATAATTGAAACAGAGAACAACCTTTTTGTTGAAAAGCAAAATTGCTAACTTGATTTCCTGGAAATCTTCTTGTTTGTTTTTAGTTGGATTAGATTTGAATTTGTAAAATGATGATACTTATTCCTTTTCTTTTTCTGGTTTGCTAAGTTTCTTTGTGAACGAAAATGACATAAGAAAGGTGTATATAGAAAGATGTTTTCAGGAGATAGGTTTTGTACAGGGTAAATATAATTCTTGTTTGTACCATATAGGGTGATAAAAATGTATTTGTACAAGCATCAGAGATTTTTTCTCTGCTTTGCTTGTTTGACTCGGCTGAATAACTTTTTAGTTTGGGGGCTGATGGATCATAGCATTAATTAGCTTGTACAAACACATATATTTATTTGGTTCCTTCTTTTGCAAGCTTCATTCACATGTATATATTTACTTATTTCATTCCTTTGCAATACTTTATATATACTCACTTGTTTACACTCTTATATGTTTACTTGTTTACCTGATTGAGTGTATTTTATTCCCTTTTCTTTTTGACTTATACTTTGTTTACATACTTGTATCCAGTTATGTTATACTTGTGTACATACATTTTTGTTCTATTGCTTTGTATTTTAAATGAAGTTCTAGTTACATGTTGTTATATTTCTAACAATTGTATTTACTTATTTGAATGTAAGTTGTTTCCCTTTTGTTTTTCTCATTTTGATTACTTTTAAAATACAAGTGAACTTCGAATTTTCATTAAATCTTTCTTTATTATTTTTATTTGTTTTATACTCACTTAATTAAATCATACTTAAATGTATTTTATTATAACATACATTTTAAAATTTTATTTTCTATTTAAAGTCTAATTATCAACATTCACCTAATATTTATTGTCTTATATCTATTTTATAAACTCAAACCATCTTTAACCATCAATTCAAATATATATATATATATTAAATTTGCGCGTATATACCTATATATATATATACACTATTTACAATATTTTAATCTCAAATGATTTATACAGAATATACTTGGATATCGGGGAAACTCGCCATAAATAAATCAATAAATTTCACTTTAAACCATTTGTTTTACTATTTTTATTCAGAATGAAATAAATTAACAATTTTAAATTCAAAAACTCAATTAATTATTAATTTAAATACTTATGAAATTTGGGGTCGTTACAAATACGGACGGGATTTTACCTAACGATAGCCAAACCATTTATATTAGAAAAGCCAATGATATTATAATAATGTCTAGATTTGAAAATAAATATATAACATATCTAGAATGGTTACCTATAATTACATTCAACAGTGCTAGGTTCTGCAATTAAAACCATAACGCACATATTGGAATATGGATTCCATACAATGACAAGGCACTAGGGGGACCACCTACTATAGTACATCTGTAGATAAAATGTACTGAGGACCTCATCGGGACCCCTTGCATGAAAAAACTAGCCTACCCCTTCCTAGGTAGCACCAATATGTTATCACCCTGCTTGCTTTACAACATTTTCCTCATGAGCTCATATGCACATAACAAATCCATAAATATTGATCTAGAAAGGTGATGATCATACCCTAATGGTAGCGAACCACATAGCCTTGTGGCATATCCCATGTTTTAGTCATTCCTGGGTATGAGACTCGTGAGGTCACAATTATCTTTTCATCTTAGCAAATCCCTCTTGGAATGCTAACACTGCCCTCCAAGCAACAATGCAATTCCAGCATTCATTCATAAAAGTTGTTCGGGATATAAACAAACTAAAGGCACTAATTCTACTGCATCCTTTATGGAATCACCCTCAGGATTAGTAGCAATGAGCCCTTGCACTTTAAAGAACTCCATCTTTGATTCCATCATCTTCAAGATGTCTCCAATTCCAATGCTTATGCCGGTTTGAAGTGGTTTTCGGATAAATCATGCTTATCCGATCTCGGTCTCTCCGAACCAACAATCGATAGTTTCTGGTTGACTCAATCCCGGGTTCAATTAGAAGTAAGTGGACGATGTAAGAGTCCCAAGGAGATCTCGAATATTCGCCCTTAAAGCAAGAGACATTTCACTGGAATGATTTCTCTCAAGGGAATCTCACACCGTAAGAAATCACGAAGCTTTTATATACTTCCTAAGTCAAAATAGGTCAAGTTATCAATAGTGGACAAACCACTATTTGGTGTAAGTATATTGTTTGCATATGGAAAATCGAACATCAAATACTTATCATCACTTTTCAATTTCAAACTCTTACTATCCTCAATAAACAATGAAATCGGACAAGTTAAAGTACTATCCTTCCCTCGACGTACATTCTTAAACTTTCATAGATAGAAAATGGCTTCCATACCTCAAAATTTAGTGTCAAATATAAGATGAAGTATGTTCAATATACTTAATTAATCATGACCTATTTATAGAAACTAACCCTCTTATACTTATCCCACTTCCGACATTTCGACTTCTCTATCCCTCGCCCAGAATCGAAACCAGGTAAGCCAGAACTGGTTGCACCTAGCCTTGCCTTAGTTAAAGCACTTCGATTCTAGATCTAATAGATAGAGAAAGGTCTACTCAACGAATTTTAGTGCTAAATGTAAGATGACTTACTTTCCATAAACTCGTCGACATTTTAGCACTACTTATCTTTTTTAATGTTACTTAATGGTATCGACAAAGAAATCCCTAGCATAAAACCAAGTTTTTTTTTAAAATAATCTGAAAACAAACTCCATAAATTTATTATTAGCTTCTCAAATTTTGTATACCGATTTAATAATAACAAATGTTTTATAAACCAAATTTCCTTTCCAATTTCCCAAAACCATTTACTATAACAAGAACATTATAGTCCATAATCTCTTGCTTTTTCTCGAAAACATTTATTACAACAATAGTATCGTAATCCATGCTTTCTTCTTACTTACAATCATATTTAAAACACTTTAACCACCGTTAAAACCTTCATTCAAACATCACTTAAAAGTCAACACTTTTGGAAAAAAATTGACTTTGGAAAACAAAGGAGTTTCCTTTGGATAAAAAAAATCCTTATTTAAGTATTTCAAACAAATCCTTTTAGAAATATTTTTAAATTCCAAACCACCTTTAAAAATACTTATATAACTTTTGTAAACCATAGTTGAAAGGAATTTACAAAATATATAAAGCAGATAAACTTTACTAAAATCGTAGATTTCCAAAGTGCATCCACAACAACTACTGCTATATGGACCATAACTTTTAAAACTTTGTTTTGTAAATCAATAGCTTTTAAACTCCATTTTATTCCTATATTTTAAACCACATCTAATACCTTTGACAAAAAGGTTTGAAAAACAAAAGTCAAGTTCGGAAACCATTTCAAAACACTTTTAGAAAATAAAGTGGTAAACCACTTAAAAGAGAGCAAGGGATTTCAATGTTTCAAAACCAACAACAAGGAGGTTGACTATAACCATGCAACATTCACTTTCCACATATACAAACATTTACATAAACAAGAATGTATGTAAAATAAAAATCATACGGTAAGGAATCCTTTAGGATTCCTCTACAAAAATTCTTCGAAGTGGTTTCATAACAATCTATTTGCTACGAAGATACTTCAACTTCCATCCATAAGCCCCCTGCAACAAAATGGTTATTAATGCCATCTGCTTCCTAGCGGGAACCAAATCCAAACAACACCATATAAGTAATACATAACAACCAAAGCAATCAATTATTTTTACAACAATATTCATAATGATATATGACTTTTAAAGTAATTTTTCTCACTTCCAAAGCCAAAGCTTCCACCTTCCTTTACGTCCAAGTCTCCTAGTTCCTCCCCTTACTTCATTATGCTCACGGCCATGGCCTCCTTTCCCTTAGCTCATGACCTAAGACCATTTATGATGTTTTGGGTTTGACTTTAGTATTTTATGATGGTGATAGTGTTATACATGTTGATACAATGCTGCATTGGAAATTTTTGGAGAAAAGGATGAGTTTTGAGGTGGTTTCTTTTTATGGAAGAAATGAAGAAGAATGGAGAAGAGTGGAGTAACATGGAAAATGAAAATGCAAAATGAAAAAGGAGAGGCTAAGGGAAGGTATTTATAAAGTGGATAAAATGTAGTAAAAGACTTAATTTACCCCTTAGCTAAATTACCAAATTACCCTTCACTAATGCCTTCTTCCATACACTTTCCAAAGTGTCTACTCATGCACCACTCCCCCTTCACATGACTTTGTACTTCAATCATGATAACATGTAAGTCTTAGTACTTTAGCACTTAGAATAAGAAGGAAAAGTCCACTTTACTTTATTACTTTACTTAATTATATTTTATAAGCACTTAAAGACCCTTTACTTTAACTAATCACTATTTGTACTTTTTTCACTTTGTTAAATGTATATATGTATGTTACAAAAGTTTGCATATCTATTCAACAACATTGTGACAACTTTCATTTGATGAAAAGTTGAAAATCCGAAAAATGATTTTCGGTCACATTTTCAATATCTTACTGAACTATTTATTTATGTAAACAAACTTTCAAAATGAGTTCATCATTATGATTTATTAATTAAAAGATTGCTATTTGGTTACTAAAAACCATTAATTTAATATTTAAAATTAATTAAATATTCATAATCAAAGCAGTAAAATTCCGAGTCGTTGCAACAAAAATGGTATTGAATAATAAGGCTCGAATGAAAACTTAAGTAAAACTGATTCACTTCCAAATGATCCACGAGGATGTTCAAGATGCTACAGCTGACAGGAAGGTTAGACAGGCACCATTAGATGTATGATTATGAAACTGGTGAAGGTTTGTTATATGAAGATGGTACGAATGTAATGATGATAATGGAGAATGATCCATTTACAACCGAGGAGGCTGTCAAGAGAAAGAAATTGAGGGATGCAATGGTGGTTGAAATTGAATCAATAAAAAACAAAACATAAGATTTGATTGGAGTAAAGCCGATTAGAGTTAAGTAGATTTCCAAGTCCAAACTTAACTAAATGGAGAGACAGACCGGTACAAAGCAAGATTAGTGTAACAAGCCGCAATTTTGAACACTTTGTATTTAAATATCTGAACTATTTAAATATTTGAATCTTGAGTTTAATCTTATTAAAATGATTTAATAAGCTTGTTAACCTCCTTTTAAAATCATAACTAATGATGGTAAACTTATTTTGAAAAAATGTTTGCAAAAATAAATACTTTGAAAAAATATCGATAATGTGACCGAAAATCATTTTATCGATTAACAGCTTTTTAATTGTCAAAAGTTGTTCATATTTTTTTTGCATACACTTATTTGCTTAGGAAAACAATAAAGTGAAATAAAAACTTTTTACTATTTAGGGAAATGAACATTTTGGATAATGTTATGGGTGATGTCATCAAAGATATTATGAAAATAAGCTTTTATGGAAAGATTTAGCTCTCAAGTATTACGTAAAGGAGAAGTGTAGGAGGTGAGCCTTGCATGACATGAGAGAGGGGTGAGAACAAGCTTATGCAATACAAATTTGAAGCTTGTAAAAGAAGGGATACACCCTTGATAATAAATCACAAATTTACAAAGCTTGAAATGAAGTAAGGGAATAAAAATGGTGGAAGTTCTTAAGCACTAATCCATTAATTTTTCTCTAACTTTTTCAAGTCTAAACCAAATCTTCTCTAATCTTTTCCAATCTTTCACCAACACCTTAAAACATCTTAAGAAGCTTAGATCTGAAGTCAAAGTGGGAGGAAAGTAAAGGAGGAGGGGGATCTTTGATGGGCCATAAGCAATGGGAGAGATGGGGAGGTGTCGCCTTGGTTTGGAAGTGCTAAAGGTTGGATCTTTAGAAATTTTTGATGGTTGGAAGTGTTCTTGAGTTAGGTTGTGCTTGAGTGCGTGTTTGGCTTGGAATTAAGTGAGTTATCTCACTACCTTGTTTGTATATATTGTGTGTATGTGTGTATATATATATAAATGTGTGTGTGTGTGTGTGTTGTGTTTGAATTATAAAGTTAAAGTGACATTAACTAATTAAAGTTATAAACTTTGGACCCCTCTTTCTTTTGAAAGAAAATGACTACTTTCTATTTTATAACATCACTTATATTACCCTCTTAAACATGTGGCATAGGCTTGACTGGATTTTTAAATGATTATTTGACTTGTGTGTTGAATTGAAGTATGTTTGAAAGTGCTTGAAGGTAGAATAATTGTTATAAGTGCATTTCGATATTCCTTAACTTTAACTTGTGTAAATTGGATATTTATGATCTAAACATGGGATAATTTGATTTGGTTGTTCTCTACACATATTTTGGTGTATTGGATAGTAAAGAAATGGTTTGGAAAGTTATAGAAATTATGAATAAAAGTTATGAAACTTAGAACAAAAAGGTGGTTATAAATACACTTTCTAAATATAACATGTTTTCAGGAATTTTTATAAATAAATTGGAAGATACTCCTAGGGTTTCTTTCCATGGTATTTAATTACCTTAAGGGAGTATTTACTATAAAAATTTAAGTCTTAAATCATTTGTTAAAGTGGTTAAAATTGGTTGTAAAGATTATGCTTTTCAATGTTGTTTTTAATAAGGACTTTTAACAGCATTTATAGATGCTGTAGAAACTCAATTATGGGTTTAAGTGTTTAAAAATGATATTTAAATTTGGTATTTTTCCCTAATCCTTTTAGAAATGTATCAAATACATTTTAAAGTTTTTTAAAGTTAGTTTTAAGTTGAAATATGTTTCAATAATTATATGTGTATTTTAAAGAGGTTTTTAATATAAAAACACGTTTTTCATCAAATTATAAATTAGTTATTTTCAAGTAATATTTTACATAGATATTTAAAATCTATTTAAAAGTATTTTTGAATTATATATAAGTTTTGAAAAAGGTAATTTACTAGGCTTAACACTAAAAGCCGAAGAGGTAGGCTTCTCTATTTGTGAGAGTTAAGATTGATGTCGAGTAGGGATGGAGCAATAGAGCTCTAACCTACCGGGATTCCCTCTTGAATGAGTAATAGTTAAGTTGGAATGTCATAAACATGTTAATCTTGTTGTTTAATTACTTGTTTAATAGGTAATTAACTTTGCTTAATGCTAAAAGCCGATGAAGTAGGCTTATCAATTTGTGAGAGCTAAGATTGATGTCGAGTAGGGACGAAGCAATAGAGTTCTAACCTACCGGCTTCCCTCTTGAATGAGAAATAGTAAACTTGGAAATGTTGAAAATGTGTTGATTACTTATCCATTTATGGAAATCATTAATACTATGCTTAACACTAAAAACCGATGAGTAGACTTATCTATTTGTTAGATTCAGGAATGAAATGTCTAGGAAAGGCTTTGATTCAAGCAGTGCTCTAACTTACCTAGCTTCACACTTGGATAAGGAATAGTTAATTTGAAACGTCGAAAATGAGTTAAGTATAAGAACATAGATTTGTATAAGTAATTTTTAGCTTGATAGTTGATTAGTCGACTATCGAACTTAGCCAAGTATTATCTTTGATCTATAAAAGAATGTTTTTAAAGATGATATAAGTATGAAATGGTTTTGGGTTTGTTGTGACAATGTGTTAATAACATTCGTCTTTAACCCTTTTTATTATACTTATGAATGTAAATAGATATTTAAAAAGAATGCTTTAAATTTAAGCATAAGTGGAATGGCTTTGGGTTTGTAGTGACAATGTTTAAGTAACATTAGTCTTAAAAAAAATTGAATGGATTTATGAAAGTACTTAGATCCTTAAAATGGATAGTTTAAACGAAATTATAAGTAAGGAATATTTTGGAAGAATATTGGAAAACAAAGGTTTAAAGTAAGAACTCTTGTGAATGATTTGTAAATATACTTATACCATTTGAGATAAATATATGAATACTTTTTGAAGCATTAAATGAGCACGGATGAATAGTAGAAATTGATAAATAATGTTTTATTAGATAAAATAAGTTTTACTAATAAAAGAGGTGTGTATTAATAAAAGTTGAATTAAATAAAAAGGGGATTAGAAGTCACTTATGTGATGCTTTGTATATTTACTCGTTTATGGAAAACATTTAGTCGCATACTAAGCACTTAAAGCCGATGAAGTAGGCTTGTTTATCTATGGGATTTGGGGTTGATGTTTGTGTAGGGATATGAGCAATAGAGCTCTAACCTACCGGATTCACTCTTGATTGAGGGATAGTGTGAGATGAAAGTACATAAAATGTGATAAATATACGAGACTCGGTTTCTATATGCGATCGTTCTCATTATTATTGAATGACTAAATTCGTCGATTCAGCCTTGAAGAGACTGGGATCGGTAAGTGTTTTACTTATCGAAAACTACTTCAAGACTGATATATGTGTTCTATCTCTTAGAAGTGGATATGTTCAAGATGTTTGAATCCATATATGGTTTTGAGGTCTGTTCAAGATATGGGAATCCAATTAGGGATTTGTGTTCTGTTCGAGTGATGAAGACTGCGTGAAAGGTGTCGAACATTACCTCGACATTGGAAATGAAAGAAAACATAGTAGGTGCATAGCTTGGGATTTGGCTGACCCACGATGGGATATTATCACTCCATATCTAGAGTATGATTATCGATGTTGCGCGCGGGAGGTCATGTTATTTGGGATCACATATTTAGACATGGACTGGCTATGTTTTCCTTAATGTTATATTTTATCTAGAGATATATGGTGCTCGGAGGTAGTTTCTGACTCTTGTGTAGGAGATTGGATTCGGCGCCGACCGAAGAGACCTCCACAAAAAAATCCAATATGCAAATGAACCTTAGTGGTTTTGATTGTACCCTAAATATGTTGTGGTGTGATGAATGTAAGCACCACATCTATTTGATATGATTTATATTCAACATCCTAGATATTATCTATTATATCACCATATATACTTATTAGATGGTTTTTTTTAGGGGATAACCGTTATGGCATTCCATGCGGTCTCAAAAGTACTATTGTATGTTGATCACATATTTCTTAAGTTCCTCATACCATACTTATGTTTAATGCTTAGTTTTTATTTTTCCTAAATTCATCGCGTGACTTTCGAGTAGTTTGAGAAAGGAAGGTTTCCAATGATGTTTATTGGAGCTCGAGAAGACGAGTTGGATGTTTCACCTACCATACTATTGTTGTTTCTGCTGCATTACTATATTGTACATATCAGCATTTGTGAGGACATGTTGTTATAACTATCTAGGCTGATGATAGTACTTAGGTTTGTAACTTCGAAATTTCTGTATCGGAGTAACCCTTTGTACTATTCTTTTGATATTATATGTTATCATTCCACTAGTGGATTCTGATATTGTGTTCCTTCTTCCTTTTTATGTTTTCTTTTTCTTTTTATTTCACCCTAAACTTCTGCCTTTCCAGCATTTGAGAGTTTGGCATGTGAATATGTGGATGTATTAGTGTCGACATTCAGGGGTCGAAAAGTCTACGTTACACTTGGTATCAGAGCTGAAGGTTAAGCGAACCTTGGCTTCGGTTGGGTATAACTCATTAGAGATTGGCTAAGCAACACCCTAGAATGAGTTGAGTGTATTACACATAAGAGAGTGTTTGTAATTGTTATAAATGTATGCCTTAAAGGTAATTATAACTGTGAAAATTAAAGATTTTATATAAGGTAACTTATATAAGTGCGAATTGTTAAAGTATACTGCAATTAATGTTAGGATTAATGATGTCCATTCGTTACTCCTCATTAATTTTTTTAGCCATTCCCTGCCAATTTATAGGCATTGACTATCATTTGTTAACTGTTGATTTGTGCTCAACTAGTTTATGGGCAGTTTCACCTTTTCACTGCATGGGTTGGATAGACAGTATTTGTCGGTGCATTGAAATGAACACCTTGTGAATTAAGTTTTACAGTTTGACTTTAAGGCGTTCTATGGCAATGTTGGGTTAAAAGTTAACTTTAGTAAAAAGGTGTTTATTTTAATATGAGAAAGTAAGATATTTTGGAAATAAACAACCGTGAAAAGAATTTATATAAGAAAGTGGTTTTATATAAGTATGGTTTATAATACATGATTTATAAACAAAAAGTATTAAACATATATTTTAAGAACTTAAATCCCGTTGCTTTTGAAAATGTTTTACAAGATTTTGAAAAAATAATAATAGTATTTTTGGAAAGTAAGTATTTGAGAAATTGTTTTATGAAATTAAGGTCATGGTACTTAGGACTATTTACGAAGTATTTGATGTCGTTTTGAAATGATTTTGGTTATACCCGAAGGGCATGAAATGGATGTACTGAACTCACTTCTGTTGCTTGAAAATAATTCTAGTGATGACTTCAACATCATCGGCGTTCATTTTCTGGTTTCTATGTGTGGAATGCTACAAGATATTTTTAGTAAAACAAATTTCGATTTGATTCCGAAAGTATGATTTATTATACAAAAGATATATGTATATATTATTATTTCAAAATGATTTGAAATAAAACCCGGTGTTTAGTTCTAAAGTTTTTCTTTAAAATTAATTTGGTATGAACTTTTCGGTGTAGAGAAGTTTTATATGTATGCTATGTAGGGTGCCTGAGTGGTAATGGTATAGCCCAGAATAAATGTTTGGATTTTCATGTTTTCTCTTTTTGGGTAATGTGTGTTTATAAAAAAAGTGAAACTTCGTTAAGTTATTTTATGGACAAATATAGCATATGCATTATGATTGTATGGTTCCTATATCTTGTTCTAATATGTTGTTTGGTAGATCTTATTTGTTAAAATGGAATGAGATTTTTCGGCGATTTTGGACAGTCGGAAACTTCCAAATCGTTTTAGAACTCGAAGCTAAGTGTTTTTGTGAAAGTATAAAAGTTGAATTTTTGTAACTCTTATGTTGAGAATATAAAAAGCTAAAACAAATTTTCAATTTATTGAGCATACTTATTAAGTAAAACAAAATTATATTTTGTATATACTCTTAGGACGTCATGGAGTATTATACAAGTATGAACTTAAGTTGTAAAAATATTGATAAATTTGAAGTTATGCTTTATGAAATAATTCATAAATGATTTTAGTATTGAATGGCACACTATGTGTATAATAGAAAGTGATAAAAAGATATTGGTATATTTGAGAAACCAATAGGATAAATATGTAAGTTGTACATGGATCTTTTTATTCGCATGACTGTTCTTGATCCAGTATTCAAGTACATGATTTCAAGGTGGTTTGCACTGGTCCGAACAAGGATTTTTCACTCGATTCTGGAAGGTGAACACTTGATATGTATTCTTGATAAGATCTAAAAGTTTTCTATTATAGTATATGGCTATACAAGGAGAACAGAGGTTTCTATTTGAGGAACCTGATTGGAATTCGCACTAGAGAGGTCAAGTGATCTATACTAGTTGGGAAGTGAAATTTATACGATCGTGCAAGTGATCGGAATTGATATTGCATATTGATGGTCCATGTGCATCGTATGGGTTTTAGTATATGCATACTATTTTTTGTTGGCTTATGGAGAGTTTAGGTGATGACTGTTCGATTTTCCATTAGGTAGCATTAATAGTCTACTAAGTAATAACCTGAGGCTGTCGAACGTAAGGTGAGCTTAGTAGATTGTTTATCATCCTTGTGCGATGAGAGGATTTTTAAACTTGAGAAAACCGTCATTTTTGTTTGCTAAGTGATTTTGAATACTATTAAGTATAACTATGTGATTGTTTCTTTTGTTGCTCGTGTTGAAATTTCGAGGACGAAATATTCTAAGTGGGGGAGAATGTAACAACCCGGAATTTCAGACATTTCATATTTAAATATCTGAACTATTTAAATATTTGAATCTTGGATTTAATGTTATTAAAATGATTTAATAAACTTTTTAACCCTCTTTTTAGATCATAACCAATGATGGTAAAATTATTTTGCAAAAATATTTATAAAAATAAATACCTTGAAAAAATATCGATAATGTGACCAAAAATTGATTTATCGATAAACAACTTTTTAACAGTCAGAAGTTGTTCAGATTTTTTTGGTATACACTTATTTGCTTAGGAATATATAAAATGAAATAAAACTTTTTTTACCATTTATGGAAATAAACTTTTTGGATGATGTCATGGGTGATGTTATCAAAGATATTATGGAAATAAGCTTTTACAGAAAGACATAACTCTTAAGTGTTATGTAAGGAAAAGTGATAGGAGGTGAGTCTTACATGACATGAGAGGGTGGGTGAGAACAAGTTTATGCAAGAAATTGAAGCTTATAAAAGGAGTGGCACACCCTTGATAATAATTCACAAAGCTTGAAATGAAGCAAGGGAATAAAAATGGTGGAAGTACTTAAGCACTGATCCACTAATTCTTCTCTAACCTTTTCATGTCAAAACCAAATCTTCTCTATTCTCTTCCAAACTCTCACCAACATCTTAAAACACCTTAGAAAGCTTAGATATAAATTCAAAGTGGGAGGAAAGTGAAGGAGTAAGGGTGATCTTGGATGGGCATTGAGCAATAGAAGAAGAGGGGAGGTGTTGCCTTGGTTTGGAAGTGCTAAAAGTTTGATAATTATGAGTTTTGTGATGATTGAAAGTGTTCTTGAGTTGGGTTGTTGAGCAAGTGTTTGGCTTCGATCTAAGTGAGTTATCTCAATATCTTGTCTGTATATATTGTGTGTGTGTGTGTGTATGTTGTGTTTGAATTATGAAGTTAAAGTGACATTAACTAATTAAAGTTATAAACTTTGGACCCTACTTGCTTTTGAAAGCAACTGACAACTTTATATTATACGACATCACTTACATTACCCTTTTAAACATGTGACATGGCCTTGACTTGATGCTTAAATGGTTGTTTGACTTGTGTGTCGAATTGAAGTATGTTTGAAAGTGTTTGAAGCAAGAATAGTCGTTATAACTACACTTCGATATCCGTTAACTTTAACTTGTGTAAATTGGATATATATGATGTTAACATAGGATAATCGGTTGTTCTCTACATATGTTTTGGTGTATTGGAGAGTAAATAAATGGTTTGGAAAGTTATAGAAATTGTGAATAAAAGTTGTGAAATTTAGAACAAAAAGGTGGTTATAAATACACTATTTAAATATAGCCCGTTTTCAAGATTTTTTATAAATAAATTGGGAGATATTCTTAGGGGTTTCTTTCCATGGTTTTAAGTACCCTAAGTGTACTGCCTACTATAAAAATTCCAAGTCTTAAATCATTTGTTAAAGTGGCTAAAACTAGTTGTAAAGATCGTTCTTATCAATGCTGCTTTTAACAAGGACTTTTAAACAGTTTTATAAATGGTGTAGTAAGTCGCTTATGGATTTAAGTGTTTAAAAATGATATTTAAATTTGGTAATTTTTCCTAATCCTTTTAGAGATGTTTGCAGACACATTTTGAAGTGTTTTAAAGTTGGTTTGAAGTTGAAATATATTTTTAATAATTATATTAATTTTTTCTTTGGCCCATTTATCGATTAGAAGATTTAGCTTGTATGAATCATTATTGGTTTGATACAAATAATGGCAGTAATTTCAGTATATCAAGAATACATATGTATCCACGATTCAGAATTCTTTAAATTCTTTAATTATATTAATAGTGTATAATAAACATAAATATAACATAGTATATTTCCTCTACATCTTATATCTATTTTTCTTTATCGAATAAACATTTTCTTTCCTAAATAGGAAAATCTTGAGAGAAAAAAAAAACAAAAATGTAAAAAAGTGCATTACACGCTTTTTCTTATTGTATTAATTCGTTGCAGTTTGCTTTGGTGAATTATATCACTACTGTACTCCTACAATTATGTAATGACCCACCTTTTTAAACGGTTTAAATCAACAATAAACCACACAGGTCAGACTCAAACCATTCAAAGGGGAGGATTGTTATGGGGTAAATAAGAAAAGAAGAGAAAGAAAGGAACAGAACACAGAATCTTGCAGCGGAATGACAAAATATAATAATCAAATAAACAGTTCATGAAGCTGTTTTACAAATAACATTTGATTACATTTTTACAATACAGATCAGAGTTACATAGAGCAGAAATAAATAAATAATGCAGTAGTATAAATATAATAAATAGCATACAAATCTTCGTCCTCCAGAGATAAATGATCTTCAATACACTGAAAAGCTCAGACTGACCCAAGCGTAATGAAAAGACAAAACACTCGAGTCAGAACTAAAAGACCTTATGTAAGTTAAATCAACAGTAAATAAATATGAGTGTAACAGCTTCAGAGATGTTTACGGGGTTTGACATCTCCTATCCAGTGTCAACGTGAGTGCAATAACTTAAGAGATGTTCGGGATTTCCATCTCCTAAGGATGCGTTAAACTATCTACATACATAGTACAATACACTATTATAATAGTGTCTACAGTAAAGTATTAAAATAGCGTTAAGGCGTTATTCATATCCCCCTTAACACATTTTATATATTCCCGCAGTCTATACAGTACCATAATTCCTCCGTAAACTGGAGGGCTATCAAAGGGCACTCCATAGGTACGGTACAAACCAAACTCATTGAAGGTGTGATAAGGCATGTGACAAGGCACGCGAGGCATTGCCAGGGTAGGATTCTACCATTTGCACTCCCGGACCGGTGGTAACGCATAACAGCTACTACCGCCCACCTTAGAACACACTCCCATAATCAAATCGAGGGGTGACCACCAAATCAATCACAAAGTCATAATATGGTATCGAAGAAGCATGTTCGATCGGAGGTGCGACCTCACTTGGCCCGGTATAGCTCCTGTTTTAGTCACATCAAGCTGACTCGAGGGAGTCAGGGCTACGTAAATATCTCATATAGAATCGTTCGCCAAACCATCCAGCTTTATTCTGGATTCTCCACCACGTACACAGTTGTTAAAGTGATTTTCAGTATTGGCAGAGATTATGGCAATATCTGATCCCGGTCTCTTTAACAACCAAACCCTTATTTCACACCAGATGGTTCTTTTACATTTCCCAAACCGATTCATAGTTGATATCAAAATATCATATTCAATTCAAACCATATCACTTTCAAAATCATATTCACTTTCGAAATCATATTCACTTTCGAAATCATATCGACAAAATAGGTGAAATCCTCATTTCAAAATCATCATATTTACTCCAATGTGCCATTTCCCTAGAAAATATCGTTTCAAATCCCAACTTAGGTTATAACATCATTTAACCATATTCGCTTATAAATCAAGGATTTAAATATAAACACTTCAACTTTACACAGTCTGAAATTTAGAAATAGTTTAGATAGTCATAAATAGTTAAATAGTTTAAATTAGTTTTAAATAGTTTAAAATAGGTTACAATAGCTTAAAATAGTTCAAATGGTTTAAATAGATTAAATTAGATTCAAATAGTTAAAATAGTTTAATATAAATTAAATTAGATTGAAATAGTTTAAAATAGCTTAAATGACTTAAAATAGGTTTAAATAATTTCCAATAGATTAAATAGCTTAAGATAGATTAAAATAGTTTAAAATGGTTAAAATAGGTTTATTATAGCTTAATAGTTTAATATAAAATGTTTGAAAATATAAATAAATCTGAAATTAAAATAATATATTTTTAAACAGTTTATGTTAAAATAATTAATTTGAAAGTAATATCAAATTAATCTATTTCCATTTCAACAATCTGGACCATATGCAGCTTTCAAATTAACAAACTCAATTTTTATCTTTCAATTAAGATTCCCAATAAAACCATTTAAATCTATGTCGATTTCAAATCCATGTTTAAACTATAAATTTAAACTACTTCAAATTTAGTAGATTTCAAAGTTTAAATATTCAAACATTTCAATAATTCAATTTCGATAAACTTTATTTATACTTCAAATTCAACTTTAAAATTTCAATTTAAATCCTTTGAAACAATTCATTTAAACCAATTCCAATTTCAACATTTATAGCTTGGATTTTCGAAAATAATTTAGTTTATATACATCAAAATTTATTTCAAAATATCATTTAACTGAATTCAAAATTTTAGGATTTAAAATCATTTAATTTAACCAATCGGGTGTCCATATATAATTTGTTACCCTATGGTCAAGTGATACAGATATATATCATTTCAACCCGCAATAATCTTAAATTTACGAGTATATATCATTTCAACCCGTAATCCCGAATTAAATTCAAAACCATAAAATCGCTCGAGTTTACCATTTCAACCCATAACGATTTTTTCCCTAATTTATATCGTTCGGGTATGTATCATTTCAACCCATAATGATTTACTAACAATATACTAAGGGAACTTGCAGTGTGATAACCATATATAAATATAACATCCAGTCATCCAATATCAACAATTAAACATCCATCAAAATCACAATTCAAATCAACCAATAAATAAAAACAATTGACTGATTATCATAACAGGTATTTACTGGCAATTTAAATTCAATATTAAATTTAATGGCAATTAAATTCAAAAAAATTCAGATTTAACTGGAATGAAAATTTAAATCTACCAAACATCAACCAATCAATTTCTAATCAGATCATAAATTTAAATTAACCAACATAAGATAACTTAGCAGTCGTGAGTGGGTTAAAACACTCACCTTTGATTTCAAATCGATTTAAAATCCAAATACATGCCCAAAATCTAACAGTCTCAGAATTCGATCGAACTAGCTCCATAATGTCCGAAATTTCAATATGATCCCAACGGAACAAACCGCGCATGAATATGCATTCGTATGCAAAAGATATGCTAATTAGAAGTTAAACGATTTATATAATAAAATCAATAAAATAAAAATAATATTAAGCCACGTCACCTCGAGTACGTACGAAACCCTATCATCTCCAGAGAACAATCGCGTTCGAACCCATCCTACTTCACAACAGCCGCCACCAACGTCAACGCCGCACACGCCTGAACCATCGCGGCCATGCCACCACACCTTCGAACGACCCACCACCAGCCACGCAGCCCCCACGCCCTCTCGAATCACGATCGCCATCATCCCCAAAGAGCAACCGCCGCCGAAACATTTAAAACCTAATCGAATTGTAGGTGATGATCTGACCATTGATTCGTCGTCCCAACTGTCCCGATGAACTCCGCGCGTCACTCTCCACACATCCATACCCTTGAATCACACCATCGACGCCGTTGATCAACCACCACAATAAATGGCCGAGAATGTTTTGGCTAATCCTGGACAAACCAAAAATCGATTGCAAAAACAAACATCAGATCTGGATTTCGCTCGTCGAGAGCTTTCCAATGATATATAATTCGATATAGTTTTGAGGAGATTGATTTTCCGATTTGAATTTGAAATTGAATTAGGGTTTGTAATTGGAATTTGGTTTCTGCCATTGGAAGAAAGGAATAGGCAGATAGAATTGTATGTACAGAATAACTGAATGGCTGCTAGGGTTTGAGAAACAAAATTTATTTATATAAACAAGGCCCGATAAGAAAGAATGAACGTATTGAATTGGTTCGAAACGACAATAACGACCCGAAAAGCCCGTTCCGTTTCCGAAACGAAAGTGGGTCATCCAATATATTGAAATAGATGTTTTCGATATTTTAAACTCAATGGAACATGTTTCAAATCCAAATTCCATTGTATACAGAAGTTAGCTTTTAAAATCAGCTTATTTCAAATTGAATTCAATAAATTGATTTCTGCGCATTTCGAGCCCGCACGATCAAATGACAAGTCCGATCGCTACGAAACTTGAAATCTTAAAATAATTCATCGTTACAGATCTGATTAAACTAGTTTCATCAAAATCCGAGACCGTGGCCAAAATGGCTATTTTCACGTTAATTAAATAAATTATTTGTCACATACCGAAATTTTCGACTTTCGAAAATTCGACATCGATACTCACGTTATCGACTGCCGAGCAATCGAGTGCCGGAAACTACAATAGTGAGGGTTTTAAGAAAAAGAAAAAGTAGAAGAAGAAGAAAAAGAAGAAAGAAGAACAACAGAACACATCAGAACAGAAAACAATATCAGAATCTTACACATCGCAGCGGAACAATATATAATAGATAAATGAATATCTTTTTTTAAAACAAAAGAATTATATATGTTATTACATTACATCACATCATATCATCAGAGTCAATATACAACAATGGACAGTTATATAAACTTGTCCTCATACAGAATACACAGCGGAATAAATACTATCAGATACAAATACTACGTCTCGCCATCCAGCTTATCTCCAAAGCTCCAGAATATCTAGGATATCCTGATAATATAACTCTAGGCTGCCCGTGTGGAAATTGGTGGGCACCCAGAGTTTAGAAGGGAAACAATAAACTCCGAGTCAGTCATGGTGACTGGTGTGAGATCGTAAAACAGTTATTCTTTAAAATAAACAACAGTATAATTTTAAAGTCAATTCGAAATGCTTTTGGAAAATGAAACTACCATAAGACCTCCCACCACACACACAATGCAAACGCAGAATTGGAGGAGATTTCTTCTTATGATAGTCAAAGATGCTTACTACGCAAAATCAAATCATTTTGGATATTATTTTTAGTGCATAGCGTAGAAATCATTTCGAAAGTATAATATTAATCTTAGCCAGCATAGGCATTCCGCACTTATGCCTACTATAGCTACTATGTTCAATAGCAGGTTACCGCCACATTCCATAGCAGGTAATACAACTAAAACCGTACACGTCACGTATTGTTTCTTTGGATTTCCAACAAATGGTCAGGCTAAGGAACTTCCTATCCACGATGGGTACGTCCCTGGAATAGACGACCCGAGAACCTAACCGAATCTCTGCCAACACAAGGCCGGGTTACCTCTGCAAAAATAGGTAACTACTGACACGCGTATGTCATCCCCCGATCGTCACCGATCTTCCCGAGGATCCCCGATTCGCAACAAAACCACATAGATAATAATAATGCAGTAACCACAGAGGTTAAGTATCTGGGCTCCATACCATGATACCACCTTTATCCAGAAGGAATGACATACACTAAGGGGCGCTACTCCCTAGAACCTTGCTGCATTCGTCCTGTTTCGACCATTTCCGGGGTGTGAGGCTCGACGAAGTCTCGTCCACAAAGCTACGCTTTCTCAAAAAGCCCTGCTTCGGGTCAAACAAAATGATCAACCTATGATCACAAAGATATAAGATCAAACAAATGATCATATCACAAATGATCAAACACTGATCATTTCACAGCAACACTCAGTATGCCACGTTACCAAATTGGGATATATCGCTGATAAATTTCAACTACATAACCTCTGAGCTCGTACGTCTCAGAGAAGGGTGTTAAGCTAAGAGAATAAATTCTCCGCCACCAACAGAAATGTATTTGAAAGAAATCAGCTTTATATCTCAAATTGTAACGTCAAACACACAATCCATACAAGTCTGTTCCGGGATCGAACAGAACCGAAGGCACTTCTCACGAAGCCCTTGCAATTCCGGATAATTTTCAATCACGTCAGGACTTCCCGTCACTAAGGGTGATAAAACCTCTAAACCGAAGATCAGTCGGTGTAGAGTAACTCGACGGTAATCCTTCCGTTTTCAAAAATATCCGGTCTTCAACACCGGTCTTCGAATGCAATTCATAACGACGTATCACTTATTCGGAATGGGTTATACGACCCCATGGTCCTTTCCCGGTTAACCCGAATAGTGAGCGATTATTCAAAAATAAGTGTGGCATTCAAATTCATCCAATTCACAACAAATACCTACTCAAGGTAATTATTGATAGTCGGTTATTTAACTATCAATAAAGATGCGCAACATCATCAGATTCCAAATAATTTTCCCAAATTATTTATTCTTCGAAAAAAAAATATCTTACTAGATATATAATTTCCACACTTCAAAAATAAATCAACGTTTATTTTTTTAAAACGAATTCCCATTTCTTTATAAATTCCATATTGAATTTATATTTCAAAATATCTTCTGATATACGATTTTCAAATCGATTTTCAATATTCAATTTCAATTTATCTTTTACAAAGATAAATTCTCAAAACGTTCATTTCATTGGAAAAGCATTTCCATACTTATTTAAAAATAAGTGTTTCACAAATCTATTCATTTTCAACACTTGAAAATATTCGATATACTTAAATCAAATTAAGTATATATTCATCCTTTAAGGAAAATATTCTTTTAACACATTTATTTGAGTCAAAACTAATGTTGCGTAAAACATCGTTACGACGACTCGAAATCACTAGTATAGGGATTCGGAATTTAGGTAGATATATAAATCCCAATACTATATAAAACATTTCCTTTCGGAAATCATTTACTATAACAACAGTGTTATAGTCCATCATCTCCTTATTTTCTCGAAAACGTCTATTTCAACAATAATTGTTGAAATCTATGATTTCGATATTTAACACGTTTTAAAACATCTTTTAAAACAATTAACTTCATTTCAAATATCACTTCCCCAAAACCATATCTGTTTTACTTAACAATATATTCACTGTCCAAAATCGTGAATATAATTTACTTAACCCAATTTCAATCTTTTCCACACATTTTTATTTCAATAAAAATTCGCTATCCAAAATCGCGAATATATCTTCTTTGATAATCTTCTATATTTAATTTATCAAATTCAATCGATTTCGAATTTATAAACACGGTTATAAATTCTATTTCTATTTATAAAAACTTCCGTTTATAAATCTTCTTTATTTACCAATTCAATTCACAATTCAATTTATATACCACAATCCATATTATAAGTTAAATACTTATAATTTCATTTATTTACAAAGATCATTCTTTTAAAACTTTACAACTGTAAAATTTACCCTTTTATAAACCCATTTTAACGTCATTTCCAAATACTACATCAATTACAGATTGATTCCCAAAATTTTATCATTTCTAAATAATTTTCCTTATTCTTTCCAATTTATTCAATATTCTATTTTTAAAAGAATTCTTCAATTTGAAATCATTTTTACATTGATTTCCCAAGTTATTTCAATTCATAAATTTAATTTCTAATTGGACTTCCAACTTATTTCATTTTAAATAAATTCCTTTTGAAGAGAATAAATTTCTTTGTCTCTTTCAATCTATTTAAAAATCCAAATTTAAATTAAATTCTTCAATTTATAATCACTGTTTTATGAAATTCTTTTATTTAGCAATTTCACTTTATTCTGGAATTTATTCCATAAGATTATAAAAATTAACTTTTTATACTTTAAAAATTCCTTTCTTCAAAATTATTAAATTTCTAAAATTGATTCATTTAAAAATTTCTATTTTGATTTCAAAAATCCAATTTCGTTTATTTTTGGAATCCAATGATATCAAACATCCATTCAGCTAAATTTTAGCTTTCAAACAATTTCCAGACATCAATTCAATAACATCAATAATCATTCACAGATTATCACATCACAGTAGAAATAAATTCAATCAATGTGAGGGGTCCAGTTGGATCCCTCCAACCTGTTTCCCTGCATCCAAAGACGTTAGCACAATACCAATTCCGCTCCAGTATGGAATTATCGCGGTATATAGGTTTTTATAAATCCGCTTACTAACGGCGCAATAGGGTCTCATCCGCTATACGAGGCGGGAAATCATCAATCCAATATATACATATGCCAATATGTATATATTGCTATATATAGATATATCCTAAAATATCTAATAGCACATTCAAGCAAAATCAATCAATAACTGCAATTCAATCATAAATCTGAGTGAGAAGATCTCACCTTAGCATTTATTTTGCAGTCCATTACCATTCCAGGTTGTTTACTTCGCAATTTTCACCTTGTATAAATAATATATAAATCTATTAACATTCGAATAAATTGACTAATTTAAATTACTTCAATTGTAAACTAGTGATTTAACTTTAAATAAATTCTCCTTTTTAAATAAAATCCTTTAGTAACAAAAATAAATTAATTTCCAAAAATACATTATTTTATTTGTATACACTTTCCCCTTTACTGTTTAAATTAGTTTTTTTCCCAATATATATTTTTATCAATCCAAAAACTAAATAAGTAAATATCTTACTGCATATTTATTATTACTGCATAAGTTTTTCTACCGATATTTATATATATATATAAATGTCTACCTTTTATACCAGAAATTTTGTATATATACCTACTGCATATTTATATATTTAAATCTTAGTAGATAAAAGGTTAGTTCACTGTTAAAATTTAGTATCATATACATATAAAAACGGGATTGATACCTTACGAAAGAATCGAACAAGAAAACTCCAACATCATCAGTTCGAGCTCACAGAAATGCTGCACGAACTCAGTGACTTCGCGAGTGCCACCGATAGTTGAGTCGCCTAGGTCTGCCATCCCCTAATTCGAGCGCACCTCCTTCAGCGAAGTTCAACCACACTGACCATCTCCTGGCATCGATCGAACTTCACTGTGCTCGCAACTTCGAGCTTCCATGTCGACAAGTCGCGACCACCACGATTGAACGCCTGACCTCCTCTCGCATTCGGCCACGCTCGAGCCACCAACAAAAATCAGATTCGCGACCACCCAATAATGCTCGAACTCGAGCCATTGACCTGCCGTGCCCTAGTCACGAGCGCCTCCCCCAAATTCGCCGTGAAACCCAATCGCGAGCCACTGCAATACGCATCCAGCCGCCACCTATATCGCGACCACGCTCCCATCATCGCACGCGTACGTGCCTGCCGCTTGTCTCTTCGAACGCCCCCAGGTCGCAAAACCGCCCTTCGATCGCACGCCCTCCTCCTTCAATCGATTTGAACGAAAAAGAAAAGCAAGGGGAGGCTGCCATTTTTATTTGTTTTGATTTCTGTTTTGGAACGAGGCAGGTTTGATTCTTTTGGAACAAGGGGGTATGGGTTACACGATAATCTCGTGATGCTCGGCGTGAACAACGGGGAGAAAACGTGGGATATTTATAAATTTTAAATTTTAAAATTAAACTGAATTTTCTTTTAAAATTTCGACACGTTTATGCGTCGTACGATTGCGTAACAACTCAAAAAAATACGAAAATTGAAATCCGACAATAATTCAATATTACGGACCCAATGGAACTGGTTTCGTCGAATTCCGAGACTGCGCCTCGGACGGCTATTTTTAAATATCGGCTGAACGATAAAATTTTCTAAACTGAACAAATAACTGTAAACTTCAATTCTGAAGCTTCTATTATCTTCAGTGTTATCAATACGAATTTTAAAAACTTTCGAAATATTTTTCTTCGACTTAAAATCGAAGATACAAATTTTTATTCAGCATTCACTAGATTAAATTTTATAACTTAATCACCAATTTCAAACTTAGATCGGGGATTCAAATTAAATCATCGTTCAAATATTTAAAATTAATTAAATATCCTCAATTTAATTCGTTCAAAATTCTGGGTCGTTACAAACTTCCCCCCTTAAAAGAATTTCGTCCTCGAAATTACAAGTTAAGAAAAGTGGTCCTTAACTCGTCTACTATCTTTCAACATCAATAGTTTTATCAATTTTCCAAAACAAATCTTTCTACTAAAGATTCGTTATCATTCAACTAGTTTTCCAAACCTTTCATAGTTTTCAAACAATATTGTTTTACTTCAAAATTCAAATTCGAGTTTAAATTCAAATGTTAAACTTTCAAATTTTCTCAAAAATTTTCTAACACTCGGAATTTTTGAAAAATTTCGCCAGCGTCTCCTTTGCGCGGTTAATACGGTACGACTACAAAACGTCCCTACGGACTCTCAGATTTCAAAAAGAAAAAGAAAAAGCCAAGCGGCTAGAGAGAAATCATCAAAAACTCATATTATAATTCAAATACGTACCTTTTGTCGAGCAATTCAAATTATCTATGAAATCAAATTCAATTCCTTTTATACCTGTATATCTACTAGCCATAATATCTAGTTACAGCATTCAAACTATTTTGCACATTCAATTACAAAATTTTCAATATAACTGCTTATATCATTTCTAATTCGCTATTGAAGTTATATCCATTATCTTCAATTTTACATTTCAGATTTTATTTGAATTCAATTTCACAATTCCAATCTAATTTGGATTTAGTTTACTTCGTTTTCCACAAATCAAATTCAATTGCAGTTCTATTTACTTTACAAATCAAAAATGAATTTTAACATTCAATTTCATTTCCTTGTACTTACAATTGCAAATTTATTTATTCATTCACACATTCTTTCATTTTCAATTTGAATTCTCATTTCTATCAAATTTCAAATATTTTATAAGTCTTTGACTTATTTACATTTTGATTTATACAAATCGCTTCTACATTAATATTACTAATTCCATTCCACTAATAAATTTTAATTTCGATCATTTTCTTGGAATCCCATTCCAAGTTATAAATTCGTTCACAATTTATATTTACACTTTTAATTCATATATGAATTCATTTCCTTATGCTTCCAATTCACATTTATATATTTCATTTGTTAATGAACTTTGATTCCAATCACAATGACATAATTTACATTAACAATTTCTATTTGTATAAGTTATAAATTCAATCATATTCCATAAATATTCTTATACAGTATTCCAGAGTCTTTTCAACCTTTCAAAACCATTTTGAAAACAATTCAAATTTATCTTTTTGAATTTCCTAAAACAAAATCCAAATTTTTTTCCAAACAACTTTCAATTGAAACAATCGACAACAATTCCTCTTTTGGAAACCCGAAAATGAATTCTAATGATGTGGCCATCATCATCAGGATTATTTTCCAGCGACCTAAAAGAGTTTAGAGCTTTCAACTCTCCAAAATACTTTTCGAAACCTTTGAAATTCATTTTCAAATCAAAAATGATTTGAACTTTCTAAAACACCAAAATTTACAAATTCCTTTCAAAACATTTCCAAATACTCCTCTGGGATTCCGTTTCAAATTATAAGTCACCTTTATAATTTATATTCTTTAATTTCATTGGTATATGAATTCATTTCTTAACTTTGGAGTTACGATTTCAATTTCTTATTCAATTTCAATGATAATAGTTTAATGTTATCATTTCTAGCAACCATGCAAACATATACTATAGTAATTCATAGAAAATTGTTTCTTTTCTATACAGAAATAGCTTTGGGAAAAATTATTTCATTTACCCTATTTAAAACAATACTGTGTCGAATTGTTCTATTCAAGTGTTTAGAGATCCCTATCAATGATCGTTAATTACTCGTATTGACCAGAATCCATATACCACTCAATAAATCAATCATCACAATATAAAACAATTTTTATATTCACTAACAAATACGCGCTCATATATATTATTACACTCAAACTCATTCTAGAGTACTACTGACTCTATCTCTAATGAGTAACACCCAACAGAGCAGGGTTGTCGCTTAACCATATGCTCTGATACCACTTGTCACATACCGAAATTTTCGACTTTCGAAAATTCGACATCGATACTCACGTTATCGACTGCCGAGCAATCGAGTGCCGGAAACTCCAATAGTGAGGGTTTTAAGAAAAAGAAAAAGTAGAAGAAGAAGAAAAAGAAGAAAGAAGAACAACAGAACACATCAGAACAGAAAACAATATCAGAATCTTACACATCGCAGCGGAACAATATATAATAGATAAATGAATATCTTTTTTTAAAACAAAAGAATTATATATGTTATTACATTACATCACATCATATCATCAGAGTCAATATACAACAATGGACAGTTATATAAACTTGTCCTCATACAGAATACACAGCGGAATAAATACTATCAGATACAAATACTACGTCTCGCCATCCAGCTTATCTCCAAAGCTCCAGAATATCCAGGATATCCTGATAATATAACTCTAGGCTGCCCGTGTGGAAATTGGTGGGCACCCAGAGTTTAGAAGGGAAACAATAAACTCCGAGTCAGTCATGGTGACTGGTGTGAGATCGTAAAACAGTTATTCTTTAAAATAAACAACAGTATAATTTTAAAGTCAATTCGAAATGCTTTTGGAAAATGAAACTACCATAAGACCTCCCACCACACACACAATGCAAACGCAGAATTGGAGGAGATTTCTTCTTATGATAGTCAAAGATGCTTACTACGCAAAATCAAATCATTTTGGATATTATTTTTAGTGCATAGCGTAGAAATCATTTCGAAAGTATAATATTAATCTTAGCCAGCATAGGCATTCCGCACTTATGCCTACTATAGCTACTATGTTCAATAGCAGGTTACCGCCACATTCCATAGCAGGTAATACAACTAAAACCGTACACGTCACGTATTGTTTCTTTGGATTTCCAACAAATGGTCAGGCTAAGGAACTTCCTATCCACGATGGGTACGTCCCTGGAATAGACGACCCGAGAACCTAACCGGATCTCTGCCAACACAAGGCCGGGTTACCTCTGCAAAAATAGGTAACTACTGACACGCGTATGTCATCCCCCGATCGTCACCGATCTTCCCGAGGATCCCCGATTCGCAACAAAACCACATAGATAATAATAATGCAGTAACCACAGAGGTTAAGTATCTGGGCTCCATACCATGATACCACCTTTATCCAGAAGGAATGACATACACTAAGGGGCGCTACTCCCTAGAACCTTGCTGCATTCGTCCTGTTTCGACCATTTCCGGGGTGTGAGGCTCGACGAAGTCTCGTCCACAAAGCTACGCTTTCTCAAAAAGCCCTGCTTCGGGTCAAACAAAATGATCAACCTATGATCACAAAGATATAAGATCAAACAAATGATCATATCACAAATGATCAAACACTGATCATTTCACAGCAACACTCAGTATGCCACGTTACCAAATTGGGATATATCGCTGATAAATTTCAACTACATAACCTCTGAGCTCGTACGTCTCAGAGAAGGGTGTTAAGCTAAGAGAATAAATTCTCCGCCACCAACAGAAATGTATTTGAAAGAAATCAGCTTTATATCTCAAATTGTAACGTCAAACACACAATCCATACAAGTCTGTTCCGGGATCGAACAGAACCGAAGGCACTTCTCACGAAGCCCTTGCAATTCCGGATAATTTTCAATCACGTCAGGACTTCCCGTCACTAAGGGTGATAAAACCTCTAAACCGAAGATCAGTCGGTGTAGAGTAACTCGACGGTAATCCTTCCGTTTTCAAAAATATCCGGTCTTCAACACCGGTCTTCGAATGCAATTCATAACGACGTATCACTTATTCGGAATGGGTTATACGACCCCATGGTCCTTTCCCGGTTAACCCGAATAGTGAGCGATTATTCAAAAATAAGTGTGGCATTCAAATTCATCCAATTCACAACAAATACCTACTCAAGGTAATTATTGATAGTCGGTTATTTAACTATCAATAAAGATGCGCAACATCATCAGATTCCAAATAATTTTCCCAAATTATTTATTCTTCGAAAAAAAAATATCTTACTAGATATATAATTTCCACACTTCAAAAATAAATCAACGTTTATTTTTTTAAAACGAATTCCCATTTCTTTATAAATTCCATATTGAATTTATATTTCAAAATATCTTCTGATATACGATTTTCAAATCGATTTTCAATATTCAATTTCAATTTATCTTTTACAAAGATAAATTCTCAAAACGTTCATTTCATTGGAAAAGCATTTCCATACTTATTTAAAAATAAGTGTTTCACAAATCTATTCATTTTCAACACTTGAAAATATTCGATATACTTAAATCAAATTAAGTATATATTCATCCTTTAAGGAAAATATTCTTTTAACACATTTATTTGAGTCAAAACTAATGTTGCGTAAAACATCGTTACGACGACTCGAAATCACTAGTATAGGGATTCGGAATTTAGGTAGATATATAAATCCCAATACTATATAAAACATTTCCTTTCGGAAATCATTTACTATAACAACAGTGTTATAGTCCATCATCTCCTTATTTTCTCGAAAACGTCTATTTCAACAATAATTGTTGAAATCTATGATTTCGATATTTAACACGTTTTAAAACATCTTTTAAAACAATTAACTTCATTTCAAATATCACTTCCCCAAAACCATATCTGTTTTACTTAACAATATATTCACTGTCCAAAATCGTGAATATAATTTACTTAACCCAATTTCAATCTTTTCCACACATTTTTATTTCAATAAAAATTCGCTATCCAAAATCGCGAATATATCTTCTTTGATAATCTTCTATATTTAATTTATCAAATTCAATCGATTTCGAATTTATAAACACGGTTATAAATTCTATTTCTATTTATAAAAACTTCCGTTTATAAATCTTCTTTATTTACCAATTCAATTCACAATTCAATTTATATACCACAATCCATATTATAAGTTAAATACTTATAATTTCATTTATTTACAAAGATCATTCTTTTAAAACTTTACAACTGTAAAATTTACCCTTTTATAAACCCATTTTAACGTCATTTCCAAATACTACATCAATTACAGATTGATTCCCAAAATTTTATCATTTCTAAATAATTTTCCTTATTCTTTCCAATTTATTCAATATTCTATTTTTAAAAGAATTCTTCAATTTGAAATCATTTTTACATTGATTTCCCAAGTTATTTCAATTCATAAATTTAATTTCTAATTGGACTTCCAACTTATTTCATTTTAAATAAATTCCTTTTGAAGAGAATAAATTTCTTTGTCTCTTTCAATCTATTTAAAAATCCAAATTTAAATTAAATTCTTCAATTTATAATCACTGTTTTATGAAATTCTTTTATTTAGCAATTTCACTTTATTCTGGAATTTATTCCATAAGATTATAAAAATTAACTTTTTATACTTTAAAAATTCCTTTCTTCAAAATTATTAAATTTCTAAAATTGATTCATTTAAAAATTTCTATTTTGATTTCAAAAATCCAATTTCGTTTATTTTTGGAATCCAATGATATCAAACATCCATTCAGCTAAATTTTAGCTTTCAAACAATTTCCAGACATCAATTCAATAACATCAATAATCATTCACAGATTATCACATCACAGTAGAAATAAATTCAATCAATGTGAGGGGTCCAGTTGGATCCCTCCAACCTGTTTCCCTGCATCCAAAGACGTTAGCACAATACCAATTCCGCTCCAGTACGGAATTATCGCGGTATATAGGTTTTTATAAATCCGCTTACTAACGGCGCAATAGGGTCTCATCCGCTATACGAGGCGGGAAATCATCAATCCAATATATACATATGCCAATATGTATATATTGCTATATATAGATATATCCTAAAATATCTAATAGCACATTCAAGCAAAATCAATCAATAACTGCAATTCAATCATAAATCTGAGTGAGAAGATCTCACCTTAGCATTTATTTTGCAGTCCATTACCATTCCAGGTTGTTTACTTCGCAATTTTCACCTTGTATAAATAATATATAAATCTATTAACATTCGAATAAATTGACTAATTTAAATTACTTCAATTGTAAACTAGTGATTTAACTTTAAATAAATTCTCCTTTTTAAATAAAATCCTTTAGTAACAAAAATAAATTAATTTCCAAAAATACATTATTTTATTTGTATACACTTTCCCCTTTACTGTTTAAATTAGTTTTTTTCCCAATATATATTTTTATCAATCCAAAAACTAAATAAGTAAATATCTTACTGCATATTTATTATTACTGCATAAGTTTTTCTACCGATATTTATATATATATATATAAATGTCTACCTTTTATACCAGAAATTTTGTATATATACCTACTGCATATTTATATATTTAAATCTTAGTAGATAAAAGGTTAGTTCACTGTTAAAATTTAGTATCATATACATATAAAAACAGGATTGATACCTTACGAAAGAATCGAACAAGAAAACTCCAACATCATCAGTTCGAGCTCACAGAAATGCTGCACGAACTCAGTGACTTCGCGAGTGCCACCGATAGTTGAGTCGCCTAGGGCTGCCATCCCCTAATTAGAGCGCACCTCCTTCAGCGAAGTTCAACCACACTGACCATCTCCTGGCATCGATCGAACTTCACTGTGCTCGCAACTTCGAGCTTCCATGTCGACAAGTCGCGACCACCACGATTGAACGCCTGACCTCCTCTCGCATTCGGCCACGCTCGAGCCACCAACAAAAATCAGATTCGCGACCACCCAATAATGCTCGAACTCGAGCCATTGACCTGCCGTGCCCTAGTCACGAGCGCCTCCCCCAAATTCGCCGTGAAACCCAATCGCGAGCCACTGCAATACGCATCCAGCCGCCACCTATATCGCGACCACGCTCCCATCATCGCACGCGTACGTGCCTGCCGCTTGTCTCTTCGAACGCCCCCAGGTCGCAAAACCGCCCTTCGATCGCACGCCCTCCTCCTTCAATCGATTTGAACGAAAAAGAAAAGCAAGGGGAGGCTGCCATTTTTATTTGTTTTGATTTCTGTTTTGGAACGAGGCAGGTTTGATTCTTTTGGAACAAGGGGGTATGGGTTACACGATAATCTCGTGATGCTCGGCGTGAACAACGGGGAGAAAACGTGGGATATTTATAAATTTTAAATTTTAAAATTAAACTGAATTTTCTTTTAAAATTTCGACACGTTTATGCGTCGTACGATTGCGTAACAACTCAAAAAAATACGAAAATTGAAATCCGACAATAATTCAATATTACAGACCCAATGGAACTGGTTTCGTCGAATTCCGAGACTGCGCCTCGGACGGCTATTTTTAAATATCGGCTGAACGATAAAATTTTCTAAACTGAACAAATAACTGTAAACTTCAATTCTGAAGCTTCTATTATCTTCAGTGTTATCAATACGAATTTTAAAAACTTTCAAAATATTTTTCTTCGACTTAAAATCGAAGATACAAATTTTTATTCAGCATTCACTAGATTAAATTTTATAACTTAATCACCAATTTCAAACTTAGATCGGGGATTCAAATTAAATCATCGTTCAAATATTTAAAATTAATTAAATATCCTCAATTTAATTCGTTCAAAATTCTGGGTCGTTACATTATTATTAAATTAATTAAATCACTTTTAAAAATTTTAAATTTAATAGTTAACAATTTTTATCATTTCTGGTTTCCAAGGAATTTAAAATATTTTAAAACAAATTTCCATGTCGATTTAATATTAAGTATTGCACCACTTATGGCGTTCAATTACAACTGAAATAAAAGTCCAATTAATTATATTTTAATTTCAAATAAATTCTTTTATTTTGATTTATATCTTATTATTCAATCAACTATCATCTTAAAGATATAATTAACATTGGTTTACATCTTATTACATTAATATTCTACAATTATCATCTTAATTCATATTAACTGCCATATTTAATTAGATTAATTGCAATTGATTTCTAGTTTAAATTTCAATGGATTATATAATGAAATGATAATTAAACAATGTTACAACTTACAATTTCAAACACATTTCTATGTTTATTGTTTGCAAACCAATCTAATCAATTCACATATTGATCAATTATTCTACATTACCCAATTATAATTAATTACATACAAATTCACCATTTAATACAAAATTTAATTTATTTCCTTATTCATGATTTCTAACCAAATTAACTTTGCAATTATTTCAATTATTTGAGATTACATTCAAACAGTCATCGATTACATTAAATTAACATTATTAAATTTCATTCTAATTGTTTTCTTATTAACAATTCATAATTTTTTAAATTTTATACAATATTAAATCCCAAAATCTTATTTAATTAATATTTTTTTAATTATCGAAAATTACGGTTCGTTACAAATTATGTATTTGTTGGAACAATACCCCGAGAAAGACTGATTTAAGGATGGCGAATTAGTGGATTTGCTCACTTTATTCCTTCCCATCCTTCAGTTAGTACGATTGAATTTTTACTTTCTTTTTAGGAAGTGTTTGAACAAGGGAAATATTTTGCAATTTCTACAAGATTGCCAGGCACAGCTGGGCCATCCTGGACTTGAACCAGAGACCTCGCCCGTGAAGTAAATCATCGCACATATGGTCCAACCAATTGGGAGAGAATCAATGGATTCTTTTTCAGAAGTGATTCATCCTTCCCGAACGCAGCATGCAACTCCATGTTGTACCGCGCTCTTCAAGTGTGCTTGTTCCCCCTTCTCCCTTGCCATAGCAAGTCTTTGTGCCACCAAAAGCATAACCATGTATCTCTTCCAGAGAATCTCCTAATTGTTCTAGAGCAACTAGAAAGAGATTCTTTAACCAAAACGAATTCAGTTCAGTTGTAGGATACCTATCCAAAAGTATTCGCAACTCAATCATTTATGATGGAATCATCAAAGATTTTAGCTTTTCTAACTCTGTCTGTAACTCATTAGAGGCTCGGGAAAAAAAGAGAAGATGGATACGAACGAGATATCCAGCAACAAGAAGAAGGGAAAGGATTGAATAGAGGAACTCCCAAGCATTTCTTAATCACAGATGTGCCTATGTTAATGGAACGGGTGACAAAGTAAAGAGGTTTTATAATATAAAAACATGTATTTCATCAAATTATAAATTAGTTATTTTCAAGTAATTTTTTACATAGATATTTAAAACATATTTATAAGGATTTTTAAAATATATATAAGTTCTGAAAAAGGTAATTGACTAGGCTTAACACTAAAAGGACATGAGGTAGACTGCTTTATTTGTGGGAGTTAAGATAGATGTGGGAAACGAGTTAAGTATACGAACATTGATTTGTATAAGCAATTGTTTTAACTGGATAGTCGATTAGTCGACCATCGAACTTAACCAAGTATAATCTTATATCTTTAAAAGAATATTTTTAAAGATTATATAAATATGAAATGGTTTTGGGTTTGCTATGACAATGTGTTAATAACATTCGAATTTAACCCTTTTTTATTATACTTATGAATGTAAATTGACCTTTAAAAACAATGTTTTAAAGATAAGCATAAGTAAAATGGCTTTGGGTTTGTAGTAAAAATGTTTAAGTAACATTAGTCTTAAACCTTTTTGAATGGATTTATGAAAGTACTTAGATCCTTAAAATGGATAATTTAAAGGAAATTATAAGTAAGGAATATTTTGGAAAAAGATAGAAAAAGCAAAGGTTTAAAGTAAGAAATATTGTTAGAGATTTGTGAATGTACTTATATACCATTTGAGATAAGTATATGAATACTTTTCGAAGTATTAAAGGAGTACAGATGAATAGTAGAAATTGATAAACAATGTTTTATTAGATAAAAGAAGTTTTACTACTAAAAAGGATTGTATTAATAGAAGATGAATTAAACAAAAAGGGGATTAGAAGTCGATTATGTGACTTGATCATGCTTTATGTGACTTGATCGTGCTTTGTATGTCTACTCGTTTATGGAAATCATTTAGTCATATACTTAGCACTAAAAGTCGATGAAGTATGCTTGTCTATCTGTGGGAATTAAGGCTGATGTTCATGTAGGAATATGAGCAATAGAGCTCTAATCTACTGGCTTCACTCTTGAACAAGGGATAATATAAGATGAAAATATCGAAAACATGATAAGTATACGAGACTTGGTTTCCATATGTGATCATTCTCATTATTATTGAATGACTAAATTCGTCGATTCATTTTCGAAGAGACCGGGATATGTAAGTGTTTTACTTAACAAAAACCACTTCAAGACTAAGATATGTGTTCTATCTCTTGCAAGTGGATATGTTCGAGATACTAGAATCCATGTATGGTTTTGAGATCTGTTCGAGATGTGGGAATCCAATTAGGGATTCATATTCTATTCAAGTGATGAAGACCTGTGTGAAAGATGCCGAACGTAAACTGGACATCGAAAATAATAGGAAACAGGGTAGGGGCATAGCTTAGGGTTTGGCTGACCCACGATAGGATATTATCATTCCATATCTAGAGTATGCTTATCAATGTTGCGCGCGAGAGGTGATGCTATTTGGGATTATGTATTTAGACGTGGACTATCTATATTTTCCTTAATGGTATATTTTATCAAGAGATATACGACACTCAGAGGTAGTTTCCGATCCTTGTGTAGGAGATTGGATTCGGCGTCGACCGAATAGGTCTCCATGGAAAAACTCAATATGTGAACAAACCTTAGCGAGTTTGATTGTACCATAAATATGTTATGGTGTGATGAATGTAAGCACCACATCTATTTGATATAATTTGTACTGTACACCCTAGACATTATCTATTATATCACCATATGTACTTATTAGATGGTGGTTCTTTTGAGGGGATAACCATTATGGCATTCCAAGCGGTCTCAAAAGTATTGTTATATGTTGATCACATATTTCTTGAGTTCCTCATACCAGACTAATGTCTGAAGCTTGGTTTTTGTTTTCCCTAAATTCCTCGCATGCTCTTTCGAGTAGTTTGAGAAAAGCAGTTGATGTTCATTCGAGCTTGAGAAGACGAGCTGGATGTTTTACCTACCGTAGTATTCTTATTTCCGCCGCATTACTATGCTGTACATATCAGCATTTGTGAGGATAGGTTGTTATAACCCTCTAGGCTGATGATAGTACTTAGGTTTAGTAACTACGAAATTTTTGTATCAACATAACCCCTTGTACTATTCTCTGGATATTATATGTTATCATTTCGCTAGTGAGATTCAGATATTGTGTTCCTTCTTCCTTATTGTGTTTTCTTTTTCTTTTACCCTAACTTTTCGCCTTTTGCGGCACTTGAGTGCTTAGCACATGAATACCATGAATGTATTAGTGTCGACATTCAAGGGTCGAAAAGTCGGGACGTTACAATCAGCGGTTAAAGGGTATACGCAATTGTAACCACCCGCTATTTTGGACCATTCGCATCCGCACATGTCGAATTTGAATTGCTCAAAATACCGCATTGTAAATAAAAAATTGGCAAACTCATCATATACAGTAAATAAATAATCATAGATCACAGACACAGAGTAATATAATGCAACGGAAACAAAGGAATAGTAGTTCATGAAGCTACTATATAAATACATCAGAGTTAATTAAGATACAATAGGAATACCAAGATACAACAGGAGTAACAGTATGATAATCAAGTACAACTCAGAATACAACTGGAATCAACTGGATAACAAAATGAATAGATATCTGGTTCTTCAAAGCAAAACTCCAGCTCCAAAGGTGAGTCTCAAATGCTGTATCACTCAGTCTGACCCGAGCGTAAAGCAAAACACAAAACACTCGAGTCAGGACATACATACTTATACAATGTAAACCAACTCAAGTGAACTGTAATAAAGGTACAAGTAACTTAAAGAATGCTTGGGATCGCCTATTCTTTAAGGATCCGTTAAACTATCTACTATGTAGTAATATTCGCTATTATAATAATGTCTAATCATAAAATAAACATACTTTTTAATAGCATTAAGGAGTGACCATATATTCCCCTTAACACGTAATAGTCCCAATAGTCTAGGGAGTATTAGCATACTCCCAAAATGGGGGCTACCCTCGATACTCCACATGCTATGGGAGAAATCACAACTCGTAGTAAAGCTCGATATGGTAGGTGACACGGCACACAAGGCAATGCCAGGGTAGATATACCAATTACGCACACGGGCTGGTGGAAACGCATAGCAGCCACTACCGCTCCACCTCGAACAACACTCCCAAATCAAGGGTTACACCCAAACAAATTACAAAGTAATAGAATGGTATCGAAGAAATGAGTCCGATAAGAGGTGCTACCTCATTGGCCCGAGATCGCTCCTGTTTTAGCCACCTTATGCCAACTCACGGGAGTTGGGTCCACGTATATACCTTAGGATCGTCGCCACCATCCTACTTCATTTTGGAAACTCCACCGCGTACACAGTTGTTAAAGTGGTTTTCGGTATCGACGGAGAGTATGTCCATATCCGATCCTGGTCTCTTTAACAACCAATCGTTATTATAACCCGTGGTTATAAATTTCAAAAATAGTTTATGTTTCAAATCAAAATACAACCTTTAAACCATTTAAAAATCATATCATTTATTTCAAAATAATACATACTTTCAAACCCAAAACATATCCATTTCAAAACCAATTCAAAAATATATCATTTCCATTTCAAAACCAATTCAATAATATATCATTTCTATTTCAAAAATCAAAGCAATAATATCTCATTTAAATTCCAAAACCAAATCAATATATCATCTATATTTCAAAAATCAAAGCAATAATATATCATTTAAATTCCAATACCAAATCAATATATCATTTACATATTTAAAAATCAAAGCAATAATATATCATTTAAATTCCAAAACCAAATCAATATATCATTTATATTTCAAAAATCAAAGTAATAATATATCATTTAAATTCCAATACCAAATCAATATATCATTTACATATTTAAAAATCAAAGCAATAATATATCATTTAAATTCCAAAACTAAATGAATAATATATCATTTCCATTTCAAAACAAATTCATAGGTTATCATTTAAATATAACCAAATTTCAAATCACTGAATATTCCTTTCAATTTATTTAAACTTGAAATCTCTTTTAAATCATCTTAAATCAAACCACCTTAAAGTCATATCCTTAAATCTTCAATTCAATAAGTTTCAAGTCAATATATTTAAAGACAATTCATGAATAAATCAAATTTCAAATAACTTCATTTCCAAACAAATGTACTATGAAACTGTTATCATTTGAAAACCATAACACTTACACTTTAAAACATTTGCATTACCAAAGTTATAACATTTTAAAGTTCATTCATTCAATTATACCAATTTCAAACATTGTATTAACTCATAAATTTCAAAGTGGTTTATATTCAAATCAAGATAATTCATTTACACCATTTAAATATGAAGTCATATACTTACAAATCAAATATTCAATTCCCAAAATTTAGCCTTTTCTGAGCTCATTTATTCACTTAAATACTTCAAACAATTTAAAATTTCAGATTTCGCAGCACTTAGAAAATGCTACGGTAAGTTACATTTGAAACAATTCAATTCAGCAAAGACAGCATTTTAAAAACTGCTGTAATAGTTCAGTTTTAGTTGAAAAATAGTTCTATTCAGAAAAGATAGCATTCACAAAACTGCTGTAATAGTTCAAGGTTCTATTTAAATATTTTAGTTCAATTCAGCAAAGACAGCACTTGCAAAGTGCTGTGATAGCCCTTAGTTAAATTTCCTTTTAGTTTACTTCTGTAACTACAGCACTTACAAAGTGCTGCAGATTCTATTTAGTTCAGATTTTAGTTCATTTCCAAAAATGATAGCATTTCTGAAGTGCTACTAAATGAATTTCCAGATTTTAAATAGAATTCCAGCCATAAATAAACTTCAATTTAAATCATTTTAAACTTATAAAAATCATATTTTTCCACATCAAAATGTTCATTTAAATACCTTTAACTTATGATTTTTTATAAAGTGAATTTTTACAATAAAATCAAATTTTACAAAATTTAATTCAAGTGTACCATTTTCTTATTCTTTCCATTTTTAACAATTTCTCTTAACACTTAAATTTAAATTTCATTTCATAAATAAAACTTAATTTCCATTTTTATTTAATTAACTTAAACTTTCATAAAAAAAATCAAATCACAAATTTCCAAATTTAGTCATAGTTAAATCAAAATTTTCAATTCATTTATTTAACATTTTAAATACATAGAAAATCATTTTTCACTTTATTAAATCATTTTAAAAACCAAATTTAAATCAAAATATCAAAAATTTACATTTTTAAAATACTTAAAACTTCCAGAAAAATATATAAAATAACCACGGGTCTGTATAATATTTTCTAACCTAGGTCAAGTGATACGGATAATATATCGTTTCAATATGTAGTTTACACAGAAAATTCGGGTTTTATCATTTCAAACCCGCAATCCCAAATAATTAAAATAAATAAAAATCGCTCAGGCTTATCATTTCAGCCCATAACGATTTTTCCCTATTCTAGAGTCCGTTCGGGTATGTATCATTTCAACCCATAGTAATTCTATTCTACAGGGAACTTGCAGTGTGAGAACAGAATATAAATAAACAGTAAAATAAAATAAAATATAACAGATGACGTGACAAGTTAATAACAGGGTTTAACATCATATAATTTACATCACAGGCAAGTATAACATGATATAATAATTTCTACACTTTCACTTGCTATCAATTCACAATAATATAAGTATGAATGTCAGGTGTGATTACTCACCTCTTTAAAGCTGGAGTTCGCAAAACAACATACACAAACAAAAATCCGGAAAGCACGAAAGCACGACTAGATTTGGATGGAGAGAGAGCCAAGATGTAAATCTTGTATTCACAAAATAAACAAAGCAAGATATAAATATGAATACAATACAAAGGAATATATTGAAACAAATTGAAATAGAAATAGACAATTGACTACACAAAGCTTTAAACCATTTTTGCTTGATCTCCACTCAACTTTGCTCGACCATAAGGCTTTATAGGTTTAGCCACAACATTGTTTAAGGTGCAAAGGGTCTGGTTTGGGTTCACAAATGCATGGTTACAAGGAGAATATGAAGGGGTAGGGTTTACAAGTAGTGAAGGCAAATAGACAAGGCAAACAATGGAGTTTGGATGCATCTAGGCTCGACCAAAGGGGTCTATAGGCTCGGTCAAAGGTTGCTACAGATCTGGATAGAGGGGAGGTTTATGGTCAGAGGTGATATCATGGTGATGGTGGAGCTAGATGTGGCGGCCAAGGCAAGATATGGTGGTGGTGATGAAGTATAGCTCGGCTATGTGTATGTTTTGGAGTTTTTGGACATTGTTTGGTGATGTTTGGATCATCTAGGTGTCACAGCCATCTATGGTCAGAGGAGTGGGAGGGTTAGGTCGTGGGTGATGTGGGAAAGAGGTGGTGTGGTGGTCGGAGGTGATGGTGGAGTCTAAGGCCGAGCAAAGCTTAGAGAAAATCAAGGCAAAAACATGGAAAAACAATAGGAAAAAGAAGAAGAAAAGTGAAAAGGAGAAAAGGCCATTACCTATTTTTTCTTCAGATCTGAAATGCCTTGCAAAATTTAAGATGGGAAGAGATTTTTCACGTGATATAGGCGGCTAGGAACCAAGGAAATAAACGGCAGCAAATATTGAGGAGTTATGGTATGAAATCGATGGATGGAAAGCTAAAGAGGTAATAAATCAAAACGTAACGTATGCCTCCACTTAAGAATAGATAACGCATCCTAATTGATGTGTTACCTATATATTAAAGAAAGGTGTACACAATAAGCTTTCACAAACCAATAAATACAATAACGTTAAATAAATACCTTTTAAAGATATGCCTTAAAAATCAAAAACGTATATACATTGAAACTAGACTTAAATTTCAAACAAAAATGCAATTAACTTTGGAAAATTATAACAACCCTTCTAAACAAATAAAAAGTCAAGTAAATAAAATAAATGCTGACCAAAATAAAGTGGAAATGAAAATAAAATAAAGTTTTAAGAAAATAGAAAAATAAATAAAGAATTACTTTAATTAATTGAAACTAGAAATTAAAAATTGTAAACAAATACAACTGACATTAGAAAATTTAAATTACACTTTTTAAAATGTTTTAAAACTAAAATATATATACATAACATCATGATACACATGTACACATAAATTAGAACATGACAATAAAATATTATTTATATAAAATTAAAATTAAAATTTTGTTAAATACAACAAATTACATCCAATAGTGTAAAAGGCATAACTTTCACAATATAAATCAGATTTCAACGAAACGAAAAGCAGTATACTTGAAATTTTATTTACTTTCATAATAAAGGATAAAATTCAAAAATTCAAACTTTTAAAATTTTAAATTAAAAGTCAAAGTTTGAACATATTGACCAAAATTCACAGTTCTGGAAAATACTCTATTTATTCATGTTTGGGATTATAATTCACATACAAATCATAATTAATATTTAAAATAACAAAAAATTTCCATTTAATAAATAAAATAAAGTTTTTAAATTAGGAAATTCAATTTAAAATAATTACAAAATACAGGGTTGTTACACTCTCCCCCACTCAAAACTTTTCGTCCCCGAAAAGGAATGAGGTACGGGAAAACACAGAAAAAGAGAGAATGAAATAGGATTAAGACAAGATGACAAGGAGATTGAAATTATACCCAATAACAGTTGTTATAGGTAAGTTTAACAAGGTGGAGATGATCTTCCCAAGATCCTCCAGAATCAAGAAAACAAGCACGAAAAAGATCATCGAGAATCTGATTCACGCTTTCCGTTTGACCGTCGGTCTGTGGATGGTAAGCAGTGCTCAGATTCAGAATAGGGAGAAGTAAGAACCACAGAAGAGATAGAAAAGTTAAATGATGAAGGTAAAGAGAAAGAAAGAAAGACTAGAACAAACTTATAAGACACAACACGAAAAACACGCTTCATCAAATTAATAAAGAAAGCAGGAGCATTAGTCAAACCAAAAGGCATGACTAACTATTCATAGAAAAACCATTCTCGGTATGGAAAGCAGTCTCGCGAATACTTTCCTCAGCAACACTGAGTTGGTGAAAATCAGTGGTAAGATCAAGCTGAGAGAAAACAGTAGCTCCATGGCTAACTAGTTCGAATTTGATTTCCTACTTGAAGGTAGGAGAATGGAAACAACCAGAAACAAAATAGATTGGAAAACAGAATAAGATAATAAATTTAAAACCATGAAAATTTCAACTTACATTAATAATTAATTTCATCCATTTGATTTCACTTGAGTTAAATAAATCTTAATTATTTTTAAATCTCATTATCTCATCATCAAATCAACAATTTATAAAGTCATGAATTTGAACAATCATTTATTATATTTCATCTTTATTCATTATTCCAAATTACTCTTAAATTTATTCCACTTAATATATCTAATGCTATATATTAACTGTATTTCACTTTTTAACTATTTCAATTTATTTATAATTTCCTTTAAATATCATTATATTGTAAATTTATTCAATTAACCCTTTTTCTCTATTTACCTCTATTGATCCTTTATAAATAAAATTTAAGTGTACAACATTTATTATAACCACTTAAGTTTTATTTATAAAAATCCTTTTTATATTGTATATTATCCAATTACATATTCAACTTCTGCATAATTTAGGTAAGCTATATTGGAATGCAAGAGAATATTATACAAATAAAATTTTCTTAACTCAATTATCCAAGCTTAAATATTTATTCAAAATTTGATTTCCTTTTTATAATTGAATTTATCTTTTAAGATAAAATTTAAGAATTAGATTTCCGATTAACTTCAAACTATTTTAGAGATAATTAAATATACACAACATATATCAAATCAACTCTTAAATCACATATATTATAAATCAAGTCATAATTAGAAAGCCAAATCATTTTAATTATCCAAAGAAAATTGTAGCAAAACTACAGGATGGTCTCTTTGCTTCGAAACTCGAAAATGAATGTCGATGATGCTGCAGTCATCACCGAAATTATTTTCCAGCGACAAAGAAAAGAGCACTGATTTACAAATTAAAAAACCTTTGAAACAGTTTCTACTAGAAATACTTTTAAATAATATATCCTTTTAAAACTTTCAAAACAAAGTTCGAAATCATCAGAAATTAAATTCTCACATTCTTGATTTAAATCTATTTAAATTTCCAAATTAATTTATAACCATGTTTAATTATTTAGATATGAAACTAAAGCCAATGATTATAAAATACATGCAAAGTTAAATATTATTTCTTAACACCCAATTCAATTAACTATCAAAGTTCAGAAAATTAACCTTATACATATTATAATTATACAAAATTTATCCATCTACTAAATTTAAAAACCATATTGTGTCAGTTTGCTCTGTTCAAGTGTTTTGGAGATCCCATCGATAGCGTTGATCAGACGAACCGATCGGAAACCCAAATCAACATTAACAACTCAAACAACACAATATATAAAACATCTTTAAAATATAAAAAAATTCAAATACAAGATTAATTTTGAAAATAAGGATAGGGATTCAGATTTGATGGACTCAAATCAAAGAGAACTCTGATTTGAATATAAGTTGGAGACAAAAGATAAGATGATTAAACAACAGAATAGGGAGTATGGATAAGCCTATATAAATCATGGGTAACCTTAACCAGGTCAACCGTGACTTAGCGAAAAAGATTATTGTGGATTTTCCAGGGTAAATCTATATTCGATCTCAAGAGATAGAATTCAGGCATAGCAAGAGATAGTAGCATTGTAAACCAAGGATACATAAGTCTTCGGTGAATCAATGCTTTTTGTAAAGAAGTTTCACCCCTTTACAAGTCATTAGAATATTGGCGGGACCGCCAATTCATTAGAAAGATTATTCGGAGTGGAGTTATGGGACACTCCAGAATCAAGAAGACACGAATAGGAGAGGACAAGAATGGACTTTGGAACCGAAGGGAACGTTCCAAAATTCAAAGAAAACTGAATCGAAGAAGAAGGAATTCAAGTTCGAACGAAAGTGATTCTGTAATTAAATTTACCCTATATGCTAAGTTTGCCTAAAACCTAAGCTCTGATACCAACTGTAACGACCCGCTATTTTGGACCATTCGCATCCGCACATGTCGAACTTGAATTGCTCAAAATACCGCGTTGTAAATAAAAATTTGGCAAACTCATCATATACAGTAAATAAATAATCACAGATCACAGACACAGAGTAATATAATGCAGCGGAAACAAAGGAATAGTAGTTCATGAAGCTACTATATAAATACATCAGAGTTAATTAAGATACAATAGGAATACCAAGATACAACAGGAGTAATAGTATGATAATCAGGTACTACTCAGAATACAACTGGAATCAACTGGATAACAAAATGAATAGATATCTGGTTCTTCAAAGCAAAACTCCAGCTTCAAAGGTGAGTCTCAAATGCTATATCACTCAGTCTGACCCGAGCGTAAAGCAAAACACAAAACACTCGAGTCAGGACATACATACTTATACAATGTAAACCAACTCAAGTGAACTGTAATAAAGGTACAAGTAACTTAAAATATGCTTGGGATCGCCCATTCTTTAAGGATCCGTTAAACTATCTACTATGTAGTAATATTCGCTATTATAATAATGTCTAATCATAAAATAAACATACTTTTTAATAGCATTAAGGAGTGACCCAATATTCCCCTTAACACGTAATAGTCCCAGTAGTCTATCCAGTATTAGCATACTCCCAAAGTGGGGGCTACCCTCGATACTCCACAGGCTACGGGAGAAATCACAACTCGTAGTAAAGCTCGATATGGTAGGTGACACGGCACACAAGGCAATGCCAGGGTAGATATATCAATTACGCACACGGGCTGGTGGAAACGCATAGCAGCCACTACCGCTCCACCTCGAACAACACTCCCAAATCAAGGGGTGCACCCAAACAAATCACAAAGTAATAAAATGGTATCGAAGAAATGAGTCCGATAAGAGGTGCTACCTCATTGGCCCGAGATCGCTCCTGTTTTAGCCACCTTATGCAAACTCACGGGAGTTGGGTCCACGTATATACCTTAGGATCATCGCCACCATCCTACTTCATTCTGGAAACTCCACCGCGTACACAGTTGTTAAAGTGTTTTTCGGTATCGACAGAGAGTATGTCCATATCCGATCCTGGTCTCTTTAACAACCAATCGTTATTATAACCCATGGTTATAAATTTCAAAAATAGTTTATGTTTCAAATCAAAATACATCCTTTAAACCATTTAAAAATCATATCATTTATTTCAAAATAATACATACTTTCAAACCCAAAACATATCCATTTCAAAAATAATTCAAAAATATATCATTTCCATTTCAAAACCAATTCAATAATATATCATTTCTATTTCAAAAATCAAAGCAATAATATCTCATTTAAATTCCAAAACCAAATCAATATATCATCTATATTTCAAAAATCAAAGCAATAATATATCATTTAAATTCCAATACCAAATCAATATATCATTTACATATTTAAAAATCAAAGCAATAATATATCATTTAAATTCCAAAACCAAATCAATATATCATTTATATTTCAAAAATCAAAGCAATAATATATCATTTAAATTCCAATACCAAATCAATATATCATTTACATATTTAAAAATCAAAGCAATAATATATCATTTAAATTCCAAAACTAAATCAATAATATATCATTTCCATTTCAAAACAAATTCAAAGGTTATCATTTAAATATAACCAAATTTCAAATCACTGAATATTCCTTTCAATTTATTTAAACTTGAAATCTCTTTTAAATCATCTTAAATCAAACCACCTTAAAGTCATATCTTTAAATCTTCAATTCAATAAGTTTCAAGTCAATATATTTAAAGACAATTCATGAATAAATCAAATTTCAAATAACTTCATTTCCAAACAAATGTACTATGAAACTATTATCATTTGAAAACCATAACACTTACACTTTAAAACATTTTCATTACCAAAGTTATAGCATTTTAAAGTTCATTCATTCAATTATACCAATTTCAAACATTGTATTAACTCATAAATTTCAAAGTGGTTTATATTCAAATCAAGATAATTTATTTACACCATTTAAATATGAAGTCATATACTTACAAATCAAATATTCAATTCCCAAAATTTAGCCTTTTCTGAGCTCATTTATTCACTTAAATACTTCAAACAATTTAAAATTTCAGCTTTCGCAGCACTTAGAAAATGCTACGGTAAGTTACATTTGAAATAATTCAATTCAGCAAAGACAGCATTTTAAAAACTGCTGTAATAGTTCAGTTTTAGTTGAAAAATAGTTCTATTCAGAAAAGATAGCATTCACAAAACTGCTGTAATAGTTTAGGGTTCTATTTAAAGATTTTAGTTCAATTCAGCAAAGACAGCACTTGCAAAGTGCTGTGATAGCTCTTAGTTAAATTTCCTTTTAGTTTAGTTCTGTAACTACAGCACTTACAAAGTGCTGCAGATTCTATTTAGTTCAGATTTTAGTTCATTTCCAGAAACGATAGCATTTCTTAAGTGCTACTAAATGAATTTCCAGATTTTAAATAGAATTCCAGCCATAAATAAACTTCAATTTAAATCATTTTAAACTTATAAAAATCATATTTTTCCACATCAAAATGTTCATTTAAATACCTTTAACTTATGATTTTTTATAAAGTGAATTTTTACAATAAAATCAAATTTTACAAAATTTAATTGAAGTGTACCATTTTCTTATTCTTTCCATTTTTAACAATTTCTCTTTACACTTAAATTTAAATTTCATTTCAGAAATAAAACTTAATTTCCATTTTTATTTAATTAACTTAAACTTTCATAAAAAAATCAAATCACAAATTTCCAAATTTAGTCATAGTTAAATCAAAATTTTCTATTCATTTATTTAACATTTTAAATACATAGAAAATCATTTTTCACTTTATTAAATCATTTTAAAAACCAAATTTAAATCAAAATATCAAAAATTTACATTTTTAAAATACTTAAAACTTCCAGAAAAATATATAAAATAACCACGGGTCTGTATAATATTTTCTAACCTAGGTCAAGTGATACGGATAATATATCATTTCAATCTGTAGTTTACACAGAAAATCCGGGTTTTATCATTTCAAACCCGCAATCCCAAGTAATTAAAATAAATAAAATTCGCTCAGGCTTATCATTTCAGCCCATAATGATTTTTCCCTATTCTAGAGTTCGTTCGGGTATGTATCATTTCAACCCATAGTGATTTTATTCTACAGGGAACTTGTAGTGTGAGAACAGAATATAAATAAACAGTAAAATAAAATATAACAGATGATGTGACAAGTTAATAACAGGGTTTAACATCATATAATTTACATCACAGGCAGGTATAACATGATATAATAATTTCTACACTTTCACTTGCTATCAATTCACAATAATATAAGTATGAATGTCAGGTGTGATTACTCACCTCTTTAAAGCTAGAGTTCGCAAAACAATATACACAAACAAAAATCCGGAAAGCACGAAAGCACGACTAGATTTGGATGGAGAGAGAGCCAAGATGTAAATCTTGTATTCACAAAATAAACAAAGCAAGATATAAATATGAATACAATACAAAAGAATATATTGAAACAAATTGAAATAGAAATAGACAATTGACTACACAAAGCTTTAAACCATTTTTGCTTGATCTCCACTCAACTTTGCTCGACCATAAGGCTTTATAGGTTCAGCCACAACATGGTTTAAGGTGCAATGGGTCTGGTTTGGGTTCACAAATGCATGGTTACAAGGAGAATATGAAGGGGTAGGGTTTACAAGTAGAGAAGGCAAATAGAAAAGGCAAACAATGGAGTTTGGATGCATCTAGGCTCGACCAAAGGGGTCTATAGGCTCGGTCAAAGGTTGCTACAGATCTGGACAGTGGGGAGGTTGATGGTCAGAGGTGATATCATGGTGGTGGTGGAGCTAGAAGTGGCGGCCAAGGCAAGATATGGTGGTGGTGATGAAGTCTAGCTCGGCTATGTGTATGTTTTGGAGTTTTTGGACATTGTTTGGTGATGTTTGGATCATCTAGGTGTCACGGCCATCTATGGTCAGAGGAGTGGGAGGGTTAGGTCGTGGGTGATGTGGGAAAGAGGTGGTGTGGTGGTCGGAGGTGATGGTGGAGTCTAAGACCGAGCAAAGCTTAGAGAAAATCAAGGCAAAAACATGGAAAAACAATAGGAAAAAGAAGAAGAAAAGTGAAAAGGAGAAAAGGCCATTACCTATTTTTTCTTCAGATCTGAAATGCCTTGCAAAAATGAAGATGGGAAGAGATTTTTCATGTGATATAGGCGGCTAGGAATCAAGGAAATAAACGGCAGCAAATATTTAGGAGTTATGGTATGAAATCAATGGATGGAAAGCTAAAGAGGTAATAAATCAAAACGTAACGTATGCCTCCACTTAAAAATAGATAACGTATCCTAATTGATGTGTTACCTATATATTAAAGAAAGGTGTACACAAGAAACTTTCACAAACCAATAAATACAATAACGTTAAATAAATACCTTTTAAAGATATGCCTTAAAAATAAAAAACGTATATACATTGAAACTAGACTTAAAATTTCAAACAAAAATGCAATTAACTTTGGAAAATTATAACAACCCTTCTAAACAAATAAAAAGTCAAGTAAATAAAATAAATGCTGAACAAAATAAAGTGGAAATGAAAATAAAATAAAGTTTTAAGAAAATAGAAAATTAAATAAAGAAATACTTTAATTAATTGAAACTAGAAATTAAAAATTGTATACAAATACAACTGACATTAGAAAATTTCAATTACACATTTTAAAATGTTTTAAAACTAAAATATATATACATAACATCATGATACACATGTAAACATAAATTAGAACATGACATGACAACAAAATATTATTTATATAAAATTTAAATAACAATTTTGTTAAATACAACAAATTACATCCAATAGTGTAAAAGGCACAACTTTCACAATATAAATCAGATTTCAACGAAACGAAAAGCAGTATACTTGAAATTTTATTTACTTTCATAATAAAAGATAAAATTCAAAAATTCAAACTTTTAAAATTTTAAATTAAAAGTCAAAGTTTGAACATATTGACCAAAATTCACAATTCTGGAAAATACTCTATTTATTCATGTTTGGGATTATAATTCACATACAAATCATAATTAATATTTAAAATAACAAAAAATTTCCATTTAATAAATAAAATAAAGTTTTTAAATCAGGAAATTCAATTTAAAATAATTACAAAATACAAGGTTGTTACAGCAATGATATGGAGTGAATTACATTGAATTTTTTGCTCTAATGGCTAGACTTGACACCATTCGACTGATCCTTGCTATGGCAACACAACATGGCTAGAATGTGTTTCAGCTCGATGTAAAGAGCACATTTCTTTATAGTGAGTTGGATGAAGGCATTTTTGTTCAGCAACCTATTGGATATGTAAAGAAGGAAGAGTACTTTATAAGTTGAAAAAAGCATAATATTGGCTTAAACAGGTGCCAAGAGCATGGTACAGCAAAATAGAAACTTACTTTATCCTTGAAGGTTTCAAAAAATGCTTTTGTGAACTCGCACTCTTTATAAATTCAAAGGAGGGACAAAGGGTTTTAATAGTAACTCTTTATTTTGATGATTTGGTATATGTAGGAAATGATATAAGAATCTGTTATGGGTTCAAAAACTTAATGATGTTAGAATTTGATATGTTAAACTTAGGAAAAATGATATACTTACTTGGAGTTGAGGTTGTTCAAGGTTCAAATGGAATTTTTTATGTCACAAAGGTATGCTCATGCAATTCTAGCAAGATTTGGATGGAGAATAGCATGCAATAGTAAATCCCTAGCACGAAATTATCGAAAGATGTGGTAGGAACCAAAGTTGATTCAACCATGTTTAAGTAAGTGATCGACAACCTAATGTATTTGACTATGACTCGACCTGATCTGATGTATGTAATGAGCTTGATTAGTAGATTTGTGTATTGTCCAAAAGATTCTCATTGGCTTGCAGCAAAGACTGATACTATGGTATTTGAGAGGAACGACTGAGCTGGGCATTTTCTACAAGAAGGGAGGAAGTATGAATCTTATGGCATATACTGACAACGACTTTGCTATAAATCTAGATGATTGGAAAAGCCCCTCTGGGTTTCTTAGTTTTGGAGCAATGTTGTGGTTTTCCAAGAAAAAAATTGTAATGGCATCATCTACGACTGAGGCCGAGTACAGAATAGAAAGTGTTTTGCGCATGTCAGCGTGTTTGAACTTAAAAGAGTGCTTTCATAAAGAAGAAAAGAGTACGTCGATTTAGTACGACAACAATTCTACCATACTATTATCCAAAAATTCAGTCTTTCAAGGCAAAAGTAAACATGTCACCGTAAGATTTAATTTTCCGAGAGATTTGGTAAAAGATGAAGTTGTGAAGTTAAACTACTGTAGTTCTTAGGACAAAGTCTCTTAAGGCTGGAGAGGTTTTTGACACTTAGAAGCATGCTGGGAATGGTTGAAGCTTCAAAATAGACTAAATTCTTTTTGCGTATAGTTTGAAGGAGGAAATGTAAACGGTTAGGAGTTTAATTCTATTTTGTATTTTGGTTTCTTGTTCCAAAGTTTGTTAAACAATGTCCTATTCTTTAGTGACTTGCAAAAAGATGTTGGACTTTGTCTAGCTTAGTAACCACTGCATTATAGGTCTGTAAAACATCGTTTTTACTGCTTCAAATGTTTTTGCTTTGTAAGGCTATAAAGCCAATAGTTTTTTTGATTTGAATAATACATTCTCTTTATTAAAACCAATTTTTGGTGTGAACATAAAATCTGTTCTTAACACAAGCACACACATACATACATATAGACACATAGACACACACACCTCATACATACATACAAACACATCTGCTTATTTGAGTACTTTAGAATATTCAATTAAACCGACCGTTACGGAGGTATGTCTACTATAATAGCCAAAATAAATTAGTCTAAAGCCCAAAACATACTCCACCTTCCTCCCCGTTTCTCCAAATATGTCACGTCGCAAATATTTCGGCTTACCTTCTGCAACAGGAGATCCACTATCTCAGTTATTTGCTCTCTCTCCTGGTTTTTAGTTAATTGTTCCACTAATTTTTCCACATCAAATTCTCCATGGACAAAATATTATTCCCAATCTATAATCCAGCTCCGTTAACCACAACCGTCACTGCCCATCCAACCGTCCCACTCTAACCGCCGCTACTACAGTGGTCCTTCCTCCTACCATTGCTTCTTCGTTCCATGTTGGCAATTGTTCAATATCATATTTTTGAATTTAGAATGATTTGGATTTGCTAAAATAGTGGACTAAAATTTTTGATTTAGATTTTAGTATGTATGTTTTGTATCTTTTTTTAACATACTTTTGGTTAATGATGGTGGTAGTGGTAAATAAGAATAGAGTATGTAAGATGTTTGCTGAAATGCAAAACTAAAAGAATCCAACTCACTTTATAGTTATAATTATAAAACAATGACTAATGCATCGATATTTAGATAGGGCTGACTGGCTATGACAGTGCATGCATCGTGATTATGAGAATATATTCGATACCATCAAAAAGATTGGTACATACTTTCTTATGTATAATGATCAATGTATGATAGTACATATATGTGATGATTCATGCATTGTGACTATGAGAATATATTTAATACCACCAAAAGGATTGATACATACTTTCTTATGCATTATGATCAATGTACGATGGTACATATATGTGATGGTGGATGAATATATGTTGTATGATGGTTCATGTGCTATATATAATGTTATGTTGATGTCTAATGTATTCCAGACATATATGCATTTGATAACCAAGAAATATTTCACTTAGCGTTGAATGTTTTATTGAATTTTTGCACAAAAAGACATGCTCCAGGGTTAGTTAAGGTTTTAGTTCCATTCAGATGTGGTTTTTAATGTTCATTATGATTCATCCTATCTTGTTGAGTGTTGTAAAAAAAATTCTTCTAGAGAGTTTTGCTTTATAGTAACCCTTTTCCTTTTTTAGTTGGTAAATAATATCGGTACCTTTCCTTAGGTGGAAATTACGTTAGAGGGCTTCTCATTCCAGGGTAATAAAGTTTAAGGATGACATTTCTAAATAATTAGTCTCAAGATCAATTTAAAAGAAAATGATAAATTCATTTATCTTTTTAAGTTATACAAGAAAATGATAAATTCATAAATCATTTTTTCTATATAACTGAAAATGATAACTTTGTTTATCTTTTTTTTGTAATTTGTCCTTAAAACTAATTTTCCATAAGTATTGTCATTAAAACTTATTATCCTGAACTAAGAACTTTCCTTAATATGTTTCTATTTGTTAAATTTAATATATGCAATTATTACTATATATAGTTCTGTTTGAAACAAATATGAGCATGTTTGTAAGTAAGCTTAAAGTTCTGTCCATAGTGCTCATATTTCATTGCTGGTAAGCATTTTGCTTATCAAAGTTCACTAAAAGATGGTTGAGTGTTATTTGTATAATTTATTTATATGTTTGGATAGTTGGGCTTTAATTTGTATCTTATTTTGCTTGCGTTTCTTAATATATTTTTTCTAATTTAAAAGAAGTATTATAAACATCATGTGTAGCTAATAATATTGCTCATTACTATAGTTTATTGTTGTAAGTTTTCACTTTATTTGAATACAAAAACATATTAACATCTAATTTAAAGGCTAATTCATGAAATATGTTAGGGAACTTTTGTAAAACACCTCTATAAGTTTCAAACTACACAGTCGTCTCTCTTCAAATTTAAAAAAATAAATATGTATGTTTTTAGTTTCAACCAAAAAGTACAAAAACTGCAAATATTACAGTTTAAAGTGCAAATATTTGCAATTTGCTGTAAATAATTGCATTTTAAACTGCAAATATTTAAAAATTTTGAAAGTACAAATTTTTGTTGTAAAAATTGTAAATATTTGCAGAAAAAACTGCAAATATATGTGCTTATTCAAAAAGTAACATATAAAAAATAATTTTTGCCATAGAAGCATGCAATAAAGTTCAAATTTAATTTTTAAAAAAAGGGTAAAACTTTTGTACCAAAAATAAAAATAGGTGTATAATTTAGAACATGATTTTGATGAGGGTATTTAATATATGAAACTTGAAAATAATGGATGGATCCTAAGTTCTGTAATATTTTAATTCTATATTTTTAACATAAAATTTCGTCGTCCAATTTTTCTCAATTCTCGCGTTCACATGTTTGTAAGTGTTGCGTTGCCCTACTTATTCATAAATAAATTCAACAAACATTTGGGGCTCAAAAATCATTATTTTTTTAACTCAAATAATGAAATTACACAAAGACGGTCTTTTTGGAAAATTGTCCAACAAATGGTCATTTATATATTGTCGTATGGTCTTATTAGTACATTTAATTGCAATATATGATTTAATAACATAATTTATTAGAGAAATCGTCATAGTTGTGCATAATTAATAGGGTTTTATTAATATATCATACAACACAAAAATTGTAATAAATAATTTTTCTTTTAAATTATATATTTAACGGTCGGTTTACAACGGAAAATTTGTTTATTCAGTTCTTCAATAATCACTGAAATTGTTTGAGCATTTGTAATATGATTTTGAATTTAACAGAATTGAAACCGAAATGCATTATATTAAACCAAAATGAAACTGAACTGTATTAGAGATTAGTGTTATGATTTTTGGCTAACTATTTGATGTAGCGTGGTAACTATTTGAGCTTCAAACTGCACCGAACCGGCAATGTTTACCCATTGAATTAATGTTAAAAAGAACCAAATGTTTTTATCCTTTCGTGCGCATTGTTATATACTTTTGTCCCATATCGCCTGATATTTTGTTATTCTCCTCTTTATATATCCTTATTTCAACTACTTATTAATTATATGTAGGTAGTATGGATTACCAGACAAGCTCGCACATGAAAGCATGCATGGGCAAATAGGCATATGTGGATCTTTAATGACGCACTTAGCACTTGGCACTACAATGAGCTTGGTTCTCCCTAACTCTTCCTTCTCTCTTTTCCTTTTTTATTTCAGCTCACAAAACTAAAAGATAAAACTTTTTTTCTATTTATCAATTCCAATTGCGATTAATAGAATTTATAAATATATAAACAGAATTATTTCTTCATTGCCTAGACTGTTCAAATTCTCACCTTTTTGAGTTCCGAGCTATAGTTTCTACATCCACACCTATTTATTGCTATTTTCTGATGGAGAGATTACACAGAAAAAGAACCCAATTTATTTTAAAAAAAATTCTTCGAAAAATCCTGAGCAATTTCCTTTCTATTCTCCTTTAAATCCTTCAACCTTAAGTGCACAAGTTTAATGTCTGTTATGTGAACTTTAAGGAGCGAACAATCAACGATTGCACCTTAGTTAAGAGTAATGGCCCTTCCAATCAACCGCTTTATTCCAGATCCTTCCAGTAATGACACAACCTCTCTTTCCTACTTTTTACTGACTATCTTTTCTTACAATTTGAAAGCATATTCTCACTAGTTAAGAGTAATGGCCCTTCCAATCAACCGCTTTATTCCAGATCCTTCCAGATTTTAAGCAGTAGATGGAACCAATAACAACACTAGTCCCAAAAACTACTCATTCTATTTAAGCAATTGGAAGTCAATTATGTCATGTACATTGAACCCCCATCGAGGTTTAAGAAGCTATTGCTCTAGCCACAACCGAAACTACATAACAATGCCCCGTACTAAAGGAGAATGATGATGAAGTCAAAAAGAAATTTAAAAAGGACAATAAATTAGTCAAGGGACACATGTTGTGTTACAACCCACCTCGAAACGGGTCTAATTTTCTACCAAATAAAGCCCATCGAAACTTAAACCCATTCCAAAAACCGGCGGTTGGTTGATAAAATGAATAATATACAGAGCTATCTATCTATACTATCAGATTCCATGGCGGAAAGGATAAAATATAATATTAGAAATAGTAATCATTTTATAAAAATTCAAATCTCGAAACATAACATCGCAATATCTGAAATACAATATCTCAAAATAACAATGTCATGTCTTAAATGGGTACATCAAAATATAACAAAACATAAATAGATAGATAACTGCCACAAATCCTCACCTCCGCCTTTAGCCTCACAATCAGCATCGTCACCTAACCTATGTGTTGTAATTAGGAGAGAATCAGAACAACAGTGTCTGTTGAATGAAAAATCTCAAGTCTTACCATAAAAGTATTTGGGCAGTATCATTTAGATAAGTAATATGCATGTGCATCATATACTATATCCAACCAAGAATACCTCCAACTGTAAGCCCGAAATTCTTTCCAGTCCATTCCACAACTATCGGTAGTCTTAACAATGTGAGAGAAAGTATATGAGCCACTTAGTACCTCGTTTGTAACAACCCGGAAATTTTAACAATTTTTATAACGTAATTAACTAAATTTTTCTTGAAAATGTATAATTAAAATTTTGCAATGAAAATTTGATATTTGAAATACATTTATTTAAATATAGCAAGTGTCAGATTTTCATCAGAAAATTTGTAAGTTAGTTCTATTGTGTAATTTTCAATTTCAATTTAAAATCGGTTAAATTGATGAAAATTAAATATTTTTGAAATCTGAATATTTTTATATAATAAAAATGTAAATCATTTTTTGAGTGAGACATCATAATTCATTTCACTGAATTTGGACTGCTATAGCTCCATTTATCTTATTTTCGTCGTTTTAGCAGTAGTTTTGGCATCGAATATCGAGTTTTGATAGGTGGGTCATGTCACTCATATCTGTGTACCATTCTGTTCATCTCATTATGCTGATCACCATAGGATATTCATTTGTGTGTTTCGATGTCTGGTACGCGGCGAAATCTGCAAAACGATTTGTTGTTTCGGTAACCATTTGAGCCTTTTGGTTTCCATATGGCCTTTCATCTATCCATCGGTTGAAAACTAATAGCCAGTAGGCTTTTATAATTCCCAGAATACAACTGTTGGCTTTTGCCATTCCATCATTTCAAATTATATTTTCTGGTTCCTACTTATTTCTCTCCCTTTTCATTTTGATCTGTTCTTCTTCGATTGAATAATAATATAATATAAAAGTACATTCATATTTGCATGAAACTGCTTGTCCTCCTATTCCAATTGCAAAGCCATTTCCACCTTCATAATTTTTGCCGAGCTGTTCACCCTCACCCTCCGAAAAATCACCCCACCTCGTCCGCCTTCCCACCAGGCTCGGCTGTGCCCACCACCTGAGTAGCAGCCACCAGTGCCTCGTCACCTTCTTTTACCCAAATCTTCCGTGTTTTGCCCACCACCAAGACCATAGTTGCAGCCTACATCCGCTTCCCACAGCCCATCTCAGCCTACCACGCATGCAACCATACTCTGCCACCCTTCTAGCCGCCTTATTCCCCTAGCTGCAACTGTAACGACCCGTATTTTTACGGATCGAAAAGTTTGTCAAAATCTGGAATTTTAGCATTTTTAAGTCATTTCAGATTTTAGGCATAATTTTTCTAAGTCCTAGGTCGTAGGGAGTTGGAGCGACCTAAGGAGGCGAACTGATTAGGTGTTAGGTCGTAGTTGGCGACCTAAGAAGGTGGAGCGACCTAGGAGTTAGGTTGTATGTTAGCTTAGGTCGTGAAGGAAGTTATGTCGTAGGCGACCTAAGGGATGGGTTGGTCGTATGTTGGCTTAGGTCGTGGGGAAGGTTAGGTCGGGTGAGCGACCTAAGAGAGTTAGCGTCTTATAGGATTTGGCAACCTACGATTAGTAAGCGACCTAAGGGGATAGGTCGGCAGCGACCTAAGGAACTAGTGATAGTAGTTAGCGACCTAGTATGGTGGAGAGACCTATAGGTTAGCGACCTAAGAGTTAGGTCGTGAGCTCTGATTTTAGTTAGGTCGCGTGTTGGCATAAGTTGTTAGGTCGCATAGGTTGGTAGGTCGCGTAAGAGTTAGGTCGCGTGTTGTATTGGCGCGCGCATGTGTTAGGTCGCTGAGAAGTTAAGTCGCGTCTAAGTGTTAGGTCGCGAGAGTGATGTTTTTTTTAGGTCGCGTGAAGACTTAAGGTGGTAGGTCGTGAGCGACCTAAGGGGTTGTTAAGTCGCAAGCGCTGCTAAGTCTTAACTCGTAGATAGGTTGGCCTGGTAGGTCGTAAGTGCGCTTGGACTTAGGTCGTTAGGTCTCATACCTGCGATATGTTAGGTCGTAGGGTGTTAAGCAGCTAAGTCCTAGGTCGTAACTTTGCTAGGTCGAAGTCTTTAGGTCGGTTGGTTTTAGGTCGTAGGTCGTGGACGACCTAATTCCGAGGCTGCGACTTAAGGGAATTTCTGCTATAAATAGAGGGGGTTGTTCTCACTTTTTGGGATCCGGATTTTGATGCGACGAAGTGCTGCCATTTTGAGAGCTCGACTTCTACACTTCTTCACTTCTTTTCTTCACTCTAATCTAGTGCTTCCATTCATCCAAGTTGAAGATCAAATTGAAGATTCAAGAGCTTAGATTGAAGATCTTCATCCTTTGAAGCGAGATTTCTTCGTTTGAAGCGGATTCGTGATAGATCAAGCTTAATCCTTCGCTGTCCAGATCTGAAGCGTGTTGATTTGAGGTTGTTTAGGTGATTTGGTGAGTGGTGATTATCTCTCACACGGATCCAAAGGAGTATATCGGATCGTTGGCTTGATTTGGTGTTAAAATAGTGATTTCCATGCATTTTTGTAAACCTAAGTGTAGATCCATATAGATCCATTGTTCATGATGATTTGACAACCATTTTACTACATGATTAACCTATGCAAGTTCATTCATCAAGATTGTAGAGACATTTCTCATGTTTTCATGCTTGTTAGACTTTCAACTCTTTAATTACGAAATTGCCATTATTGTTATAATTGTCCATTTAGCTTATATTTGAATGCTTGTTTACTTGGATTAATGGTTGACTTGATCGATTGCTATGAATTAGATGATTGATGATTTGATTTAGACAAGATGGTCGAAGGTGATTCAAAAGCTAAGGGAAAGGCTCTTGAATTGGAAAAGCTGCACGTGGTATATGTAGCGGGTGATGAAGCTCATATGGATAGATTTGATGATGATGTTGAGATGGTACTTTGCTATGATGATGATGAGGCAAAGTATGATACGAGAGAGTCTTGGTCTAATCCAGATGGGATCATTCCAAGCATGTTGATAACTCGGTGATATGGTTCGGGTTGAGGATAATGGTTGCTCGAGAGGCGCTTGAGCTAGTATGGAAATAGTCGTCGAGGAGGATGACTAGGAGGTTGAGATCTCATCGTTGTTGAAGGTTCTAGCATGCTCAAAGCAAGAGTACATTGGGCAGATTAGATAGTCCCTGAAGGCTAATGTTTGATAGTCAAGTACTCTGGGCAGATTAGATAGTCCTAGGCACGGGTCATGATGACGTGCGGGAGTTATGTCTAGAACCGGAGTTTCCATTAGCCCTTGACGGACGGCTGAAAGAATGTGCCGGTCATTCAATTAACGGTGATATCAAGGCAACGATAACAGTGATAGTCAGAGTCATGGATGTTTGGTTGTATCGTCATTCGGACTCAAGAGCGGTATTTTCTGGGTGCTTATCTGATTTAGGCCTTGGTACTTGGAAAACATCGCCCTTGACTCGAATGATTATTACTCTACTTTAAATTGTATGCTCTGCTATGTTTGCTTCTATTTAGTGTGTGTCTGGGGGCTATCACTGTAGAAAGAGGTTGGAGTGGGAGGGTTGTATTCCTATTCCTTTTTCCTTTGTACTCTTTTGGTATGTTGTTAGTTAGTTTACTGCTCACTAAGACTGTTGTCTGACTCAAGGCTTTATGTTTTTAACTCTTATTGCCTTGGGCTGTTCGTCCATTTTGGGATGGGCAGACTAGGTAGCAGGTGACAGGTGATGTTCTCTTCTCACGATGCTGATATCGAAGACGAGCTAGAGGGTTGCATATTATCTTCTTATATGTACTGGATGTTCCGCTGCTTTGTATTCTCTGAGTGTTATGTAGTGAGGCTTGATGTATTGACTATTTGGATGCTTGTATTCAACTATTATGGAGTTTTATATGATGGTATTTTATTCTGTAAAGCTTCACTATACATATGTTCTATTGTATTTTGTCCATGCGCTGTGAGTAATACGATAGATTCTGTTGTTTTAATTTACCTTGACAATCGTCCATGGTCGCCTGGCACACTTTACAGCGCATTTTCTCTAGATTCAGTGCAGGGGTCATGAGCGGTCGTCACATTTGGTATCAGAGCATTGGTTAATCGATTTTACCCAACGCTCGCTGACATAACTACGTATGAGAGACGTAATTGTAATTTTGATGGATGACTACTATATATAATATAGTAGCTTAGTAGAGTTTGAGTCCTTTACGCAGTTGTTTCTCTAGAAGTTCTAATCATTCCTTTTTATAGATATTGAGAATGAGTCGAAGAGGGAGACCAGCTGCTAGGGAAGGCCGTGCTACTGAGGGGGCTGCTGATTATGCAGCTATGTTCGAAGCTATGATGACTTCGATCATGAGAAGGATACCAGTTCCGGGGGCAGCAGTAGATGTTGGAGTTCAAGTCCAAACTCCGGAACCAGTGGATTTTGCTAAGTTGTGCAAGGATTATACTGCTCTTGGAGGGAAGGTTTTCTTGGGAACAGAATCTACCATTGAGGTCCAGAGATGGATAGATGCTTGTAGAAGGATCTTTGGTGATTTGGGAATTGAGGATGCAACTAAGAGGAAGTTGGCATCAAGACAGCTTCAAGGGAGAGCTTCTGATTGGTGGAACTCCATTACCATCAATACTCCGGAGGAAGAGATTACTTGGGAGCAATTCCAAGTTAGATTTGAAGCTAAGTTCATTTCTACAGCTCAGAAGTCAGTTCTGTTCAAGAGGTTTGTGGAGCTCAAGCAAGGTGGGAGACCAGTTCTTGAGTATGTTTCTGAGTTCGAAGCTTTGTCCAAGTATGCCCGGTCATATATTGAATCTGCTTATCAGAAGAATGAGAAGTTTGTGACAGGCTTGGACAGTTATCTTGGGAGACAGTTGGTGGATCATTTGGACGATTCATTTGAGAAGCTTGTGGAGAAAGCTCTTAGGCATGAGAGTCTGTTTCCTAAGGAAGGATCTGTTGTTGCTGTTACCAGGGAAGAGTCTAAACCCCAGCAGGGTGGAAACAAGAAGAGGAAGCAGCAGCAGCAGAAGGGAAGGGATGGCCAGAAGAAGCCGAAAGGCGAGGTGATTTGCTACAACTGTCAGCAGAAGGGCCATTTCTTTAAGGATTGTAAGAATCCGAAGGCACCGATGAAGTGTCACAACTGTGACAAGCCACGGCACATTAGGAAGAATTGTCCAGAACCGAGGAAGGACAAGCAGATTGTGCAAGCTTATGCTTTGGGAGCTGTTCCTTCGTCTTCAAAAGCTCCTACCGCTGAAGAGAAGGGAAAGAGTGTGGTGGTTCAAGGTACTCTTTTCCTATGTGGTGTTCCAGTTAGAGTTCTATTTGATACTGGAGCGTCGCATTCGTTTGTTTGTAGTGAACTCGTAGGCCGGTTAGGTTTGGAACCGGATATTGTTGATAGGCCATTGGTTGTGACTAATCCAGTTGGGGGTTCGTCTTGTTTGTGTATGTTATGCCGTGGTCTGATTGTGTCGAGTCATGGTTGCTCTTTTGTTTGTGATTGTTTTGTTCTGAACTTTGCGGGGTTCGGAATTATTTTGGGTATGGACTGGCTTAGGAAGTATGCGGCTAAGGTTGATTGCGAAAGGTTGGAAGTGACAGTCGAGAATGTGGAGGGGCGAAAGATTGTGATACGATGTAAGCATGAAGAAGGCGTCTTCATGAGCTTCATGTATTCGCTAGTTGTTCCACGGGATGGACTGTCATTAGTGCCAATCGCGAATGGATTCGAGGATGTCTTTGACGAAGTCAAAGGGTTGCCGCCGCATAGAGAGATCGAGTTTCGTATAGATCTAGTTGAAGGAGCCAGACCTGTTGTGATGCCTCTTAGGCGGATGGCGCCTAGGGAACAGCAAGAGTTGAGGGTGCAAGTTGATGACCTTTTACAGAAAGGATTCATTCGGCGTAGTGTGTCCGAGTGGGGTGCACCAGTTGTGTTTGCAACCAAAGCAGATGGGTCGTTGAGATTGTGTGTGGATTATCGTGAGCTGAATAAGATGACTAAGAAGAACAAGTATCCATTGCCGAGAATAGATGACTTGTTTGATCAGCTTCACGAAGCCAAGGTATTTTCTCAGATGGATTTGGCAACGGGATTTCACCAGTTGAGAGTAGCCAAGGATAGTGTGCCGAAGACTGCTTTTCGAACACCATCCGGTTTCTTTGAGTGGCTGGTAATGCCGTTTGGGTTGACTAACGCGCCAGCATATTTTGTGGATCTTATGAATAGAGTGTTCAGAGATCAGTTGAACAAGTTCATACTTGTGTTCGTGGATGATATTCTGATTTATTCCAGAACTGAGGAAGAACACAAGACGCACTTGCGTATTGTTTTGGAGATCTTGTGGAAACATCAGCTGAAGGCTAAGTTTTCAAAGTGTCACTTCTGGAAGAGTGAAGTGAGGTTCTTAGGCCATGTGATTTCTGGAAGTGGAATAGCGGTTGATCCCGCTAAGGTGGCAGCAATCCAGGATTGGGTTAGACCTAAGAATGCATCTGATATGAGAAGTTTTCTTGGATTAGCAGGATATTATCGACGGTTTATCAAAGACTTCTCCAAGGTAGCTGCACCGTTAACAGGATTGACGAAAAAGAACCAAGTGTTCAGTTGGGATGCTAGGTGTGAGCAAGCTTTCAGAATCCTGAAAGAGAGATTGACGAGTGCTCCTGTTTTGACTATTCCTAGTGGGAATGATGAGATAGTGGTTTACACCGACGCATGTGGTACTGGACTTGGAGCGGTGCTGATGCAGAAGGATAAAGTTGTTGCGTATGCCAGTCGACAACTGAAGCCGCATGAAAGGAATTACCCGACTCATGATTTGGAGTTAGCGGCGATTGTTTTTTCTCTGAAGATGTGGAGACATTATCTATTGGGAGTTCGATTTGAGTTGTTTACAGATCATAAGTCGTTGAAGTATCTTTTCTCCCAAAAAGATTTGAGTCTTCGGCAGCAACGTTGGCTAGAGTTTTTGACATCATATGATTTTGGTATAGCTTATACTTCGGGAAAAGGTAACGCAGTGGCAGATGCGTTAAGTCGAAGACATGCAGGATTGGGAGCCATGTTTTCAGAATGGAAGAATCTCGAGTATTTAGCTGGATTTGACTTCAGGCCTAGATGCGGATTGGAACCTAAGATGTTGGCAAACTTATCGATAAGACCTTCTCTTGTGGAAAGGATTGGCGAGAGCCAAAAGCGAGATGATAAGCTTGTCAAGATTATCCGTGATTTGGAATCTGGATTGGATCCAGAAAAGGATAAAGGGTTTGAGGTCGATCGAGAGGGTTGGCTTCGGAAGCAAGGACGACTAGTTGTTCTCGATATAGATGAATTGAGGAGTGAAGTTTTGAAGGAAAGTCATCACTCGAAGTTGACAATTCATCCAGGTGGAAATAAGATGTATCGGGATATGAAGAGAACCTACTACTGGGAAGGCATGAAGAAGGATGTTGGAAATTTTATTTCCAAGTGTATGAACTGCCAGTTGGTAAAAGCCGAACAAAAGAAGCCAAGTGGATTACTTCAGCCATTAGAAGTTCCTACATGGAAGTGGGAGCAAGTATCGATGGATTTTATTGATGGATTACCTAGAACCAGAACGGGAAATGAGGGGATTTGGGTTATCGTTGATCGTTTGACCAAGAGTGCAAGATTCATTCCCGTTCGATCGACTAGGACTGCATCAAAGTTGGCTGAGTTGTATGTTAAGTGGATAGTTCGATTCCATGGTATTCCGAAGAGTATAGTGAGCGATCGAGACCCATTGTTCACTAGTGGATTTTGGAAGAGCTTCCAAGAAGTTTTGGGGACTGAGTTGTGTTTGAGTACAGCTTATCACCCCCAAACAGATGGTCAGACCGAGAGAGTCAACCGAGTATTGAAAGATCTTCTTAGAGCTTGTGTTTTAGATTTTGGAGGATCATGGGAAGATCACCTTCATTTGGTGGAGTTTGCATACAACAACAGTTACCAGTCAAGCATTGGTATGGCACCGTATGAGGCATTGTATGGGAGACCGTGTAACTCTCCGACATGTTGGATAGAGGCAGGAGAAAAGCTGATACTTGGGCCAGCGATGATTCGACAGACTTCAGATTGTATAGAGATCATTCGGCAACGAATGAAGGCATCCCAAGACCGTCAGAAAAGTTATGCTGATAAGCGTCGTAAGGATTTGGAATTCGACGTAGGTGATATGGTTTTTGTGAAGATTTCTCCACTGAAGAATGTTATTCGATTCGGGAAGAAAGGAAAATTGACTCCGAGATTTGTTGGACCATTCCCGATCATCGAGCGAATTGGAAAGCTCGCCTATAGATTGGAGTTACCGGAAAAGATGTCGGGTGTGCACAATGTTTTTCATGTATCGTATCTACAGAAGTATGTGCACGACTCGAATACAGTGGTTTCTACTGATAGCTGTGAAGATTTCGAAGTTGATCCAGTCGATAGAAGACCTCGTAAGCCGCTTCGTGTTGTGGAGACCGACACGAAACAGCTTAGGAGGAAGGTAGTTAAGTTGATCAAGATACAATGGAGTGACGATGATAACGACTGTACGTGGGAGGTGGAAGAGAGGATGAAGGCAGCTCATCCTGAACTCTTCGAGGTATGGCCCTAAGGTGTCGTGTCATCTAACGAAATTGTAACATGTTCTAGTTTTAGAATTCTGCATGCTAGGCTAGAATTGGATGCATGGTTTGTTGATTGCTATGGATGGTAGGCGTGCGGAATAGTTTTTGATTGCTTTGTTTGTTTGTAATTTCGGGGGCGAAATTCCTAAGGGGGAGAGAATGTAACGACCCGTATTTTTACGGATCGAAAAGTTTGTCAAAATCTGGAATTTTAGCATTTTTAAGTCATTTCAGATTTTAGGCATAATTTTTCTAAGTCCTAGGTCGTAGGGAGTTGGAGCGACCTAAGGAGGCGAACTGATTAGGTGTTAGGTCGTAGTTGGCGACCTAAGAAGGTGGAGCGACCTAGGAGTTAGGTTGTATGTTAGCTTAGGTCGTGAAGGAAGTTATGTCGTAGGCGACCTAAGGGATGGGTTGGTCGTATGCTGGCTTAGGTCGTGGGGAAGGTTAGGTCGGGTGAGCGACCTAAGAGAGTTAGCGTCTTATAGGATTTGGTAACCTAAGATTAGTAAGCGACCTAAGGGGATAGGTCGGCAGCGACCTAAGGAACTAGTGATAGTAGTTAGCGACCTAGTATGGTGGAGCAACCTATAGGTTAGCGACCTAAGAGTTAGGTCGTGAGCTCTGATTTTAGTTAGGTCGCGTGTTGGCATAAGTTGTTAGGTCGCATAGGTTGGTAGGTCGCGTAAGAGTTAGGTCGCGTGTTGTATTGGCGCGCGCATGTGTTAGGTCGCTGAGAAGTTAAGTCGCGTCTAAGTGTTAGGTCGCGAGAGTGATGTTTTTTTAGGTCGCGTGAAGACTTAAGGTGGTAGGTCGTGAGCGACCTAAGGGGTTGTTAAGTCGCAAGCGCTGCTAAGTCTTAACTCGTAGATAGGTTGGCCTGGTAGGTCGTAAGTGCGCTTGGACTTAGGTCGTTAGGTCTCATACCTGCGATATGTTAGGTCGTAGGGTGTTAAGCAGCTAAGTCCTAGGTCGTAACTTTGCTAGGTCGAAGTCTTTAGGTCGGTTGGTTTTAGGTCGTAGGTCGTGGACGACCTAATTCCGAGGCTGCGACTTAAGGGAATTTCTACTATAAATAGAGGGGGTTGTTCTCACTTTTTGGGATCCGGATTTTGAAGCGACGAAGTGCTGCCATTTTGAGAGCTCGACTTCTACACTTCTTCACTTCTTTTCTCCACTCTAATCTAGTGCTTCCATTCATCCAAGTTGAAGATCAAATTGAAGATTCAAGAGCTTAGATTGAAGATCTTCATCCTTTGAAGCGAGATTTCTTCGTTTGAAGCGGATTCGTGATAGATCAAGCTTGATCCTTCGCTGTCCAGATCTGAAGCGTGTTGATTTGAGGTTGTTTAGGTGATTTGGTGAGTGGTGATTATCTCTCACACGGATCCAAAGGAGTATATCAGATCGTTGGCTTGATTTGGTGTTAAAATAGTGATTTCCATGCATTTTTGTAAACCTAAGTGTAGATCCATATAGATCCATTGTTCATGATGATTTGACAACCATTTTACTACATGATTAACCTATGCAAGTTCATTCATCAAGATTGTAGAGACATTTCTCATGTTTTCATGCTTGTTAGACTTTCAACTCTTTAATTACGAAATTGCCATTATTGTTATAATTGTCCATTTAGCTTATATTTGAATGCTTGTTTACTTGGATTAATGGTTGACTTGATCGATTGCTATGAATTAGATTATTGATGATTTGATTTAGACAAGATGGTCGAAGGTAATTCAAAAGCTAAGGGAAAGGCTCTTGAATTGGAAAAGCTGCACGTGGTATATGTAGCGGGTGATGAAGCTCATATGGATAGATTTGATGATGATGTTGAGATGGTACTTTGCTATGATGATGATGAGGCGAAGTATGATACGAGAGAGTCTTGGTCTAATCCAGATGGGATCATTCCAAGCATGTTGATAACTCGGTGATATGGTTCGGGTTGAGGATAATGGTTGCTCGAGAGGCGCTTGAGCTAGTATGGAAATAGTCGTCGAGGAGGATGACTAGGAGGCTGAGATCTCATCGTTGTTGAAGGTTCTAGCATGCTCAAAGCAAGAGTACGTTGGGCAGATTAGATAGTCCCTGAAGGCTAATGTTTGATAGTCAAGTACTCTGGGCAGATTAGATAGTCCTAGGCACGGGTCATGATGACGTGCGGGAGTTATGTCTAGAACCGGGGTTTCCATTAGCCCTTGACGGACGGCTGAAAGAATGTGCCGGTCATTCAATTAACGGTGATATCAAGGCAATGATAACAGTGATAGTCAGAGTCATGGATGTTTGGTTGTATCGTCATTCGGACTCAAGAGCGGTATTTTCTGGGTGCTTATCTGATTTAGGCCTTGGTACTTGGAAAACATCGCCCTTGACTCGAATGATTATTACTCTACTTTAAATTGTATGCTCTGCTATGTTTGCTTCTATTTAGTGTGTGTCTGGGGGCTATCACTGTAGAAAGAGGTTGGAGTGGGAGGGTTGTATTCCTATTCCTTTTTCCTTTGTACTCTTTTGGTATGTTGTTAGTTAGTTTACTGCTCACTAAGACTGTTGTCTGACTCAAGGCTTTATGTTTTTAACTCTTATTGCCTTGGGCTGTTCGTCCATTTTGGGATGGGCAGACTAGGTAGCAGGTGACAGGTGCTGTTCTCTTCTCACGATGCTGATATCGAAGACGAGCTAGAGGGTTGCATATTATCTTCTTATATGTACTGGATGTTCCGCTGCTTTGTATTCTCTGAGTGTTATGTAGTGAGGCTTGATGTATTGACTATTTGGATGCTTGTATTCAACTATTATGGAGTTTTATATGATGGTATTTTATTCTGTAAAGCTTCACTATACATATGTTCTATTGTATTTTGTCCATGCGCTGTGAGTAATACGATAGATTCTGTTGTTTTAATTTACCTTGACAATCGTCCATGGTCGCCTGGCACACTTTACAGCGCATTTTCTCTAGATTCAGTGCAGGGGTCATGGGCGGTCGTCACAGCAACCGAGCTTCAACCTTCTTATTGCCCTCCGCCTCTCTCTCTGCTCGGCCAATCATCCCACTCCACCTACCTCCCTATCCAAACTTGCATCCACGCACCCCACCTGCTCCGAGCAGACCCAGGCAAACCCTCTACCAGATGTCCCACCACTATGTTCACCATAATCCACGCAACAAGCTCCGACCATAGCACACTGCTCCTTGAACCCGACCACCTCCTTATCCTTCCTCCAGCCCGAAACCACTGCCACCTTCTTTCAGCCTCCGACTGTTGCTTACCACCTACCTCCCCTTGCTCCGTGCATCAGCCACCCCACTTCATTGCCGAACAACAGCACAACCAAACCCAAGCTTTAGTATATAGCTTATAACTATAGGCTTACTTATATTTTTTATTTTGAAAATCTGAAATTCTAAATTGTTTGTTTTGAAATTTGATTTTTAAAGGAAATATAGGTTTTAAATTAGATATTGATTTTAACAAATAATATATAAAGATTTTATTTTTAGATGCGCTTTAAATTAAATATTAATTTTAAAATATAATATAAAAAGATTTTATTTTGATATATGTTTTAAATTAAACATTGATTTTAAGAATAAAATTTATAATATATATATATATATTGTTTCCATTAATCTCTAGCTAGCTTTGATTGTCTTCATCGAATTCGTGTAGTTATTTGCTTTACTTTGTCGCTGTCCCGTTGTCGATCTGTGCTTATCCGTATCAGTTTGGTGATTTGTTGCTTATCCGTGTGCGTGTCCTATTTTCTCCAGCCTCGAAAGGTGAGCAATCACTCACGATTAACATTCTTATATTTAGTAAATTGATTTCATATGAAATGACGATTTAATTATGTTGTTAAATTTGAATTTGTTAGTAATTTGATCGTTGAATATGATATGTTAATATTGTTCACCTATGATTGATATATGACACATAACCTATTGTATATATTATATTTAATTGCTAATTAGAATATATGCTTGTAATTGTATGTTATGCTATTTTATATTTCTATTATTCTCACACTGCAAGTTACTTAATAGTTAGAAATTACCTATGGGTTAAAATGATACATACCTGAACAATTTTATAGATTAGGGAAAATCGTTATGGGTTGAAATGATAAACCCATGCGATTTTATTGATTTTGAAATTTTGGGATTGTGGGTTCAAATGATATATAATCGTAAATTTAAATAATTGCGGATTGAAATGATAAATATCTGTATCACTTGACCATAGGATATAAAATTATATACGGACACCATTGATCTATTTTTAAATGATTTCCAAAATGTTGAAAAGAAAATATATGGGTTTTAATAAATATTGATTTTTAAATATAATATAAAGATTTTATTTTAATATATGTGTAAAATTTTGATTTTTAAATTATATGTTTGGAAATTTTAAATTTATAAGTTAAGTTTTGAAAAATATAATTTTTAGATTTTACTTATAATTTTTAAATATATAAAATAAGATTTTACACAATATATTTAGTAAAATAAGATTAGATTTAATAATGAATTTAATATAAAAAATTTAATAAAAAATTAATTTCACTAATATATATATATATATTATATGTTTTAAACTATTTATTTTAAAATTTATATTAATATTTTTAAATAGATTTTTGTAATAAATTTAATAAAATAAAGGTTGGGAAGATAAATCAAATTAATTTGTAATTTAATTTGTTTGAGAATTGAATTTAAATAAGGATTGATTCGGAACTTATTGATTTTGAGATTTTGAAAGGTATGACTTTATAACTTGATTTAATTAAAGGTGATGAAATGAATATTTTCAAATTTAAATAAAATTTAATATTTAATTTTTGATTTAAATTTGTAATTGGAGATTTTATTTAAATGTTATTAAAAATGGTTAAGTGAATATTTTTCAAAGTTAAATAAAAATTAAAAGTTGAATTTTGAAATATAAATGAAATTTATCAAATTAAGTTATTGTAAAATGTTTGAATATTTAAACTTTGAAACCTATTGAATTGAAAGTGGTTAAATTTGTAGTTCAAACCTGGATTTGAAATCGATATAAGTTCTAAATAGTTTTAATAAGAATTTGATGAACCTTCAACCTTTTCAATTGAAATTGTTGAAATGAGATTGATTTAAATTGAATTTTGGAACTAAAGTTGATTTGAATTGATCTGTAAGATTGGAAGAAACAATTCTAATTTGAAATAAACTCTCTTAATATAAACTATTTTTGATATATAAACTATTTTAATCTATAACCTATTTTAAATATAAACTATTTTTAATTTATAACTATTTCAATATATATATATAAACTATTTTCAATATTTAAACCGTTTAAGTTTGGAACTGTTATGATTTAGATTTAATGGATTTAAATGATAATACTTTGATATGACGGTTTAACTTATTTTGTGGTTATGATTTGGAAATGAATTATAATTTAAAGTGAATAATGATTTCGAAAGTGAATATGATTTCGAAAGTGATATGATTTCTAAAGTGAATATAATTTAAAGTGAATAATGATTTCGAAAGTGAATATGATTTCGAAAGTGATATTGTAACGACCCAGAATTTCTGTCATTTGAAATTCGTATATTTAATTGATTTTAAATATTAATAAGTAAGATTTGGAAGTCGAATTAATTTAATTTCGATATAGTGATTTAATTGGACGATTTAATTATTAATTTAATACTTGAAATTGGGTAATTAATTGAAATCTGAATTAAATGTGATTAAAAATGATTTATGATGTTATTGAACTTTTAAAATCGAATTAAAAGTTAAATTGTGAAAATTGATTATTTTATTATTTAATGACTAGTAAAAAATGACCATTTTTCAAACAGTCTCGGATTTCGACGAAACCAGTTTCATCGGATCCATAATGTGAAATTATTGTATTTTTTCAAATTTCGTGTCAATCGGATGTACGGTTTGTCCGGGGCAAGTTGAAACGCATCGAAATCGTTTTAAACCGATTTGATTTAAATTTGATCGTTTAATTCCGTAACTCGCACATACGATCGAATTAGCTCCCGAAACACGTTCCATTGTGTTTGGAATGCGGGTAAAACCTTACGAACGCCTGTCGGCATGCGTTGTTTAGAGATCGTTTGAAAAGTTGTTTAAAAGTTAATTTAATATTAAAATAATATAAAAAAAAAATGAACGGTCACCGTAGACTAACGGAAACCGCTCATCTTAGGAAGGTATGGGCCACCCAGTCCGCAACCGCAAGCTTGTACAGCTTATCGCAGTCCCCCTTGGACAGTCCGCAATACCGGGTTAGATTTACTTGGGGCAAAGGTGCGCAGGCCAGGGCTCGAAGTCGGGACCTATTACCAGGTAGCGAGAACCCCTAACCACTGCGCCACTAAGGCGGACAATATTAAAATAATATGTTAATAAACGTTTATATATACGTTTCACTTCAAAGAAACCCTATCTTCACACAGCCTCCAACGATATTTTTAATGGTCGGTGTTGTTCAATCCTTTTCTCCTCAAGATCTTCCAATCTATCAATCGATTCGAAATATTTTCAACTACAAAATTATAGAGGATGACGAGATCTTGCGATCCAACGGGTATGATCGCGAACGGAGCACCATAGCGGCCAGATTTCTGCCGTGAAGTTCACGCGTTCGTACGCGTTTTTCGAAGCACAGACTCGACCGAGTTGGGCTGGATCTAGGGCGTGGGGGAGCTTGGCGCATGGATTGATGGTGTCTGATCATGTTACGGTGGAGCGTGGTGGTCGCAATATTTAGGACTTGATGGCGGCACATGGGTTTCGTGGAAACCTGGAAACGAACGCGTTCAAAAAACCTGGGGAAGAAGATGGTTCACGCGACTCTGATCTAAGGGTAGGGAATGGACGGCAGTGATGAGTTTAAGGGTTTGTGATAAAAAAAAAAGAATTTGTTTTAAATTATATATATAAACTTTAACAATCCATATCTAATGCATACGTTGTCGAAATTCGACGAAACAAGAAGCGTCGGAATCACAGCGACACGATCTACCCGCTGCACCAGATCCGGAGACGATTGGAGCCAGTGATAATTTCGGGTAAAATTAAACGTTCGTTTAATTTTATTCGAAATGAAATACTGCAACCGTTATTGAAAGCAAGGTGAGAACTTCTCACTCAATCGAATGTTTGTTTTGATTTAAATTTTAAATAGTTAAATTTAAAATTGCTTGATTGTGTGAATTGGATGATGATTGTTATCTATTGTGTTAAATAGACCCTATACGCCGTATATTAAGCGGAGGTTATTTATTAAAAACATATACCGCGATAATTCCACCGTGAAGTGGAATTGGTATTATATATGTATTTGGTGTTGATTTCCCGCATTATATAGCGGATGAGACCCTATTGCGCCGCATAATAGCGGATAGTATTTTATAAATCCCATATACCGTGATAATTTCACATTGAAGTGAAATTGGTATTGTGCTAACATCTGTGGATGCAGGGAAATAGGTTGGAGGGATCCAACTGGATTCCTCAAACATTTGAATTTATTTCAATATTGTGTGTTGATTTATTTATAATCGCCATGTGCTTATATTGTGATTGAGATTGTTGGCGGCTATAATTTAGCCGAATATATTTTCGGTATCGTTGGATACCAGAAATAGATAAAAATTGGATTTTTGAAATTTAAGTTGAAAATTTATCGAAAAAATTGTTTTGATAATTGGATAAATTTAAAAGGAGTTTTATAAGATAAAAGTTTTATTTTTGAATTATATTGGATTAAATTTAAAATTTGGGATAAAGGGCTTAATAAATGGATTTTGGAAATATTATCTATAAACTGAAGAATTTATCTAAATTTGGGATTTTTAAATAGATTTGAAGAGATAAAGAAATTTATTTTAAAAGGGAAATAATTTGAAAATGTTTGGAAATTTGATTTGGTGTTTTGAAATAAATTTGAAATTAATTGATTATTAATTTACCATAACTAGTAAAATTGATTTATTGAAATTTATCTGATTTAAATCAATCAGATAATTTAATTTATCTTATCTATGTATGTTTGGATTATATTGGATGTTGAAGTGTTTGATATCCTTGATATGTGATGCTTTGTGATATATTCTGATTTGTGTGTGATTTGTGATTTATTTACCTGTGATATGTATATATCTGTGATCTGTGAATGAAAGATAAGCGTTATAATTTATACCGCTTATCAATTATATTGATTATATTTGATCTGTGATGGTTGAATGTTGTTGCACTGTTGTGTTAAACCCTTGGACTACACGATACACACACAAATGTGGATTCACGTGGAAATCGATTAAGTCACAGATTTTTATCAATTTTGAAAAATTGAGTTTTTGAATCCAAAATAGTTTTGGAATTGGAATTGAAAGTTTTTGAAATAGTTTCAGAAATAAAAGTTATTTTAAATAACTTAATAGAATTGGAAATTTAAATCATTTGATTTAAATTTGAATTCAATATTTTGAAATTTAATTCAATGATTGGGAATTTTGGTTTAAAAGATTTTATAAGTATAAAAGGTGTTTATATGGATTTTAACCATTTAAAAAATGGTATTTGGAAATTTAAATTTAAATTCAAGTTTTTACTTGAACGACTTTAAACCGTGTAATTGTAACCAGTTTTTCCCAAAAACGAAAACTATCCGTTTTCAAATAATAACTTTCATAAAGTGAAAAGATTTCCAATGTGTATCGAAACAATTCAAGTTGAAATTAAATTATGAATAGTTTGGAAAGACTATGAATTAACCTTTGTGAAGATGATTAAACTTTATTTTGGAATCAAAGACGATTTTAAAAGGTGTATCCTTTATATTATAAAAGACTTGAATTGTGAATAGTTTTGAAAGCTATAAATTAAATCTTAATTTAAAGATTTAATGGGTTAATTCAATTTAAATGGAAAATGATTTGGGAATCTGAGAATGAATCTTTGTGAAACTGGGTAAATTTTGTGAAGTAAATCTTTTTGTTTAAAGATTTAAAATGGTAATTTGTTTAAACCATTTAAAGGAAATGATTTGGGTAATAAGTTGTGACTTAATTGAAATCCCTATATCCATATGTTTTAAATATTGTGCTCACTATTCGGGTTAGCCGGGAAAAGACCTTTGTGTCATATAACCCATTCCGAATTAGTGATACGACGATATGGATCGTATTGAAGACCGGTGGTGAAGACCGGGTATTTGTGAAAACGATAGGATGACCTATCGATTGTCTCTGCACCGTTAGCTACGGTATAGAGATTTCCTTTGTGATGGGAAGTTTTATCGGGACTTTGAATACTCGGATTGCAAGGGCTTCTTCGGAAGTGCCTTCGGTTCTGTTCGAACCCGGAACAGACTTATATGGTTACATGTCTGACATTACATTTTGAGATATAAAGCTAATTTCTTTCAAATACATTTCTGTTGGTGGCGGAGAATTTATTCTCTTAGCTTAACACCCTTCTCTGAGACGTACGAGCTCAAAGGTTATGTAGTTGAAATTTATCAGTGATATACTCCCAATTTGGTAATGTGGCATGCTGAGTGTTGCTGTGTGATGATCATTTATTGATCATTTGTGATCAAAGCGTGGCTTTGTGAAAAAGTGTAACTTTGTGGACGAGACTTCGTCAGACCTCACAACCCGGAAATGGTCGAAACAGGAAAGATGCGGCAAGGTTATGAGGGTCGCGCCCTTTAGGGTATGTCATTTCCTTCTGGAAAAGGGTGGTATCATGGTATGGAGCCCAGATACTTACTCATGTGGACACACTTTATTTATTATGTGTGATGTTGGTTACCGAGCGCTCGGATAAAGGTCCCAAAGGACCGGGGAATGGCATAGTCGTGAAGTAGTGACCTATACCCAGAGGTAAACCGGCCTTGTGTTTGCAGAGAGCCAGGTTGGTTTCTCGGGACGTCCATCCAGAGGCGATCCCATGTGGCGGTAGGAAGTTCCTTAGCCTGACCATTTATTGGAAATCCATCTTCTAATACGAACCTTGTACGGTTTTAGTTGTAGAACCTGCCATTTACTTATGGTGGTCACCACTGTTTAGATAGTAGCTATAGTAGGCATAGTGTGAAATGCCTATGTTGGCTAAGATTAATATTATACTTTCGAAATGTTTTCTGCACTATGCACTAATAATAATAAAAATCCAATGATTTGCGTAGTAAGCATATTTGACTATCATAAGAAGACATCTCCTCCAGTTCTGCGTTTGCATTGTGTGTGTGGCGGGAGGTCTTATGGTAGTTTCATTTTCCAAAAGCATTGCGGATATTTTCCACTTCCTTTGTTGTTGTTGTTGTTTAAAGATAAATAACTATTTTAAGTTCTCACACCAGTCACCATGACTGACATGGAGTTTATTGTTTCCTTCCTAAACTCTGGGTGCCCACCAATTTCCACACGGGCAGTCTAGAGTCAGGTTATCAGGTCATTCTGGATTCAGGAGATGCTGTGGAGCTCAGTGGCGAGCTGGATGGCGAGACGTATCACTTGTATATAATATTATTTATTCCGCTATGTATTCTGTATGAGGACAAGTTTATATAACTGTCTAGTGGTGTTGTATATTGTTGTTGTAAACTCTGATGATGTAATGTATAAAATGATATAGTTCTTTGATTTAAAGATTATTCATTTATCTATTATATGTTGTTCCGCTGTGAATGTGAGATTCTGATATTGTTTCTGTTTCTGTGTTTTACTGTTGTTTCTTCGTTCTTTTTCTTCTGTCTTCTTCTACCTCTTCTTTTTCTCCATAACAATTCGGTTTTCCGGCATTCGATTGCTCGGCAGTTGATACAGTGGACGTATTAATGTCGATTTTCGAGCGTCGAAAAAACGCGTTCGTTACATTTGGTAACAGAGCATATGGTTAAGCGATAACCATGGCTCTGTTTGGTTGTTACTCATTAGAGATAGAGTCAGTAGTACTCTAGAATGAGTGTGAGTGTAATAATAGATACGAGTGCGTATTTGTTAGTGAATATGAAATTGTTTTATATTGTGTTTGCTTATCCGTTGAGCTGTTTATGAATTTTGGTCGGTATGTAGGACGCCATATTAACGATAGGGGTTTCTAAACACTTAAACGAGGCAAGCCGACATAGTATCATTTTAAATTGGGTAAATGAAATAATTTTACCTTGATTATATTTTGTATATAAAGGAAATAATTTTTCAGAGTTATTGAAGTGTATATAATTGATTGTTTGGTTGTTGAAAATGTAAAAATATATATATGAGTTAATAAAAAATTGTTTGAATAAATTATATAAAAACAACAATTGTAAAAGAATGAAGTATATAAGCAAATGAATTATAAGTATGGAATTATAATTAAAATGATTTACAATTGTGAAATAATCTTGTATAAGTAAAGTTAAATAGTGAAATTATATGAGAAAGAGATTTATAAATGTGATTTATAAATAAAAGGAAAATTTGAAAGAATTTAAAGCACTGAATTCATTACTATTACTGGGAAATAATAAGGGTGATGACTGCAGCATCATCAGTATCATTTTCAAGTTCCTATGTGATTGATTTGCTACCATAGTAAATTGAAAAATTGAAGTTTTGTTGTGATAAACAAAATTAAAATTAAAATCCAAGTTGTAATTGATAAATATAAGTGAAATGAGTTTATACTTATAATATGATTTGAGAGTTAAATAAATAAGTTGTATAACTTATAAAAATGAGAAAAGATAAGTGAAACCAAATGATAAAATGGTTAAACGAATTTTGTTAAGCAAAATGAGATATGAATTTGAATAATTGATGAAATTTGACTTTGGTAAAAGTTAAATAGAATTTACTTTAGAATTAGAATCTAAATTGGATTTGTAAGTGGAAATTTGAAATAGAATATAACTTAAGTGATGTTAAATGAAATGGATTTTAGTATCAAAATGAATTAATGAAATGAAGTCATTAAATGGATTTAAACTTGAGTTATATAAAAAAATGAGATTCAACTTTATTTGTAAAATGAATTCGTAATTGAATTGAAATAAATGAATTGAATGTTAATCAATCTAATGTAAATGAATTGATATGGAATAATGAATGTAAGTGTTAATCCATTAAAGCTAATGTAATTGGGAATTGAATAAATTGAATGGAAGTCAATTTAATATTAAACCAATTGTAATTAAAAGTGTTGAACCAAATTGAATGTGAAGTAAAGTAAATTTGAATAAATTTGGTTATGTTGATTATGATTTGGTTGTTATATGATTGTTGGTTGATTGTATATAGTATAATTCATTAAGTGTTAATGAAATTGAATTGATAATAAAATTGAAAGCTATGTAATGGAATTTGAATTTAAAGTGAATCAACTTGAATTTAAATTAGTGAATGTAAACCAATTGAAATGAGTAATTGAACGTCATTGTATATGAATTGGTTGTAAACAATTACAAGTAATGTTGAAATCATATAAGTTTCTTATGAACCTTGTTTAGTATGCATTTCTTTTAATATGCATGTGTTGTAGTTGTTTAAAAGAGTAAATTGTTAATAACTTTATATATATGTCACTTACGGGTTTAAACTGAGTAAGTACAGGTGTCGTGGCTACCGTTCATTTGGTTGCGCTAAAATGCTTAATAAATAACTACTTTGCTTAAAAATGCTAAAAAGGTACGCCTACGCAATAAAAATAGGAAATATGAACTGTTTTTCTGCTTTTCCGACCGTGTGGGTCGAAGTATATATATTTATGTCTATTGTGATCCTACTACGATTGAACCGCGCAAAGGAGACGCTGGCGAATTTTTCTGAAATTTTAAGGCATTAGAAATAATTTTTGAAAATTTTGGAAATTTTTTGTTAATGACAAGTCAATTTCCAAATTGTAATGAAAGAGTAGGAATTGAACTAGAAAATGAAAACCATTGTTTTGGTTGAAGTTAAAGATTTTGGAAAAGGTGAATATACAATTTTCACTAAGTGGATTTTTGGAAAGTTAATGAATTTGGGGCATTTTTCTTACTTTGCAATTTCGAGGACGAAATTCTTTTAAGGGGGGAAGTTTGTAACGACCCAGAATTTCTGTCATTTGAAATTCGTATATTTAATTGATTTTAAATATTAATAAGTAAGATTTGGAAGTCGAATTAATTTAATTTCGATATAGTGATTTAATTGGACGATTTAATTATTAATTTAATACTTGAAATTGGGTAATTAATTGAAATCTGAATTAAATGTGATTAAAAATGATTTATAAAGTTATAATAAATCATATTGGAGTTATAATGATGTTATTGAACTTTTAAAATCGAATTAAAAGTTAAATTGTGAAAATTGATTATTTTAATATTTAATTGACTAGAAAAAATGACCATTTTTCAAATAGTCTTGGATTTCGACGAAACTAGTTTCATCGGATCCGTAATGTGAAATTATTGTATGGTTTCAAATTTCGTGTCAATCGGATGTACGGTTTGTCCGGGGCAAGCTGAAACGCATCGAAATCGTTTTAAATCGATTTGATTTAAATTTGATCGTTTAATTTCGTAACTCGCACATACGATTGAATTAGCTCCCGAAACACGTTCCATTGTGTTCGGAACGCGGGTAAAACCTTACGAACGCCTGTCGGCATGCGTTGTTTAGAGATCGTTTGAAAAGTTGTTTAAAAGTTAATTTAATATTAAAATAATATGTTAGTAAAAGTTTATATATACGATTCCCTTCAAAGAAACCCTATCTTCACGCAGCCGCCAGCGATATTTTTAATGGCCGGTGTTGTTCAATCCTTTTCTCCTCAAGATCTTCCAATCTATCAATCGATTTGAAATATTTTCAACTACAAAATTGTAGAGGATGACGAGATCTTGCGATCCAACGGGTATGATCGCGAACGGAGCACCATAGCGGCCAGATTTCTGCCGTGAAGTTCATGCGTTCGTATGCGTTTTTCGAAGCACAGACTCGAACGAGTTGGGCCGGATCTAGGGAGTGGGCATTGGGGAGCTTGGCGCATGGATTGATGGTGTCTGATCATGTTACGGTGGAGCGTGGTGGTCGCGATATTTAGGGCTTGATGGCGGCGCATGGGTTTCGTGGAAACCTGGAAATGAACGCGTTCAAAAAACCCGGGGAAGAAAATGGTTCACGCGGCTCTGATCTAGGGGTAGGGAATGGACGGCTGTGATGAGTTTAAGGGTTTGTGATAAAAAATAAAATAAAAGAATTTGTTTTAAATTATATATATAAACTTTAACAATCCATATCTAATGCATACGTTGTCGAAATTCGACGAAACAAGAAGCGTCTGAATCGCAGCGACGTGATCTACGCGCTGCAGCAGATCCGGAGACGATTGGAGCCAGTGATAATTTTGGGTAAAATTAAACGTTCGTTTAATTTTATTCGAAACGAAATACTGCAACCGTTATTGAAAGCAATGTGAGAACTTCTCACTCAATCGAATGTTTGTTTCGATTTAAATTTTTAATAGTTAAATTTAAAATTGCTTAATTGTGTGAATTGGATGATGATTGTTATCTATTGTGTTAAATAGACCCTATACGCCGTATATTAAGCGGAGGTTATTTATTAAAAACATATACCGCGATAATTCCACCGTGAAGTGGAATTGGTATTATATATGTATTTGGAGTTGATTTCCCGCATTATATAGCGGATGAGACCCTATTGCGCCGCATAATAGCGGATAGTATTTTATAAATCTCATAAACCGTGATAATTTCACATTGAAGTGAAATTGGTATTGTGCTAACATCTGTGGATGCAGGGAAATAGGTTGGAGGGATCCAATTGGATTCCTCAAACATTTGAATTTATTTCAATATTGTGTGTTGATTTATTTATAATCGCCGTGTGCTTATATTGTGATTGAGATTGTTGACGGCTATAATTTAGCCGAATATATTTTCGGTATCGTTGGATACCAGAAATAGATAAAAATTGGATTTTTGAAATTTAAGTTGAAAATTTATCGAAAAAATTATTTTGGTAATTGGATAAATTTAAAAGGAGTTTTATAAGATAAAAGTTTTATTTTTGAATTATATTGGATTAAATTTCAAATTTGGGATAAAGGGCTTAATAAATGGATTTTGGAAATATTATCTATAAACTGAAGAATTTATCTAAATTTGGGATTTTTAAATAGATTTGAAGAGATAAAGAAATTTATTTTAAAAGGGAAATAATTTGAAAATGTTTGGAAATTTGATTTGGTGTTTTGAAATAAATTTGAAAATTAATTTGAAATTAATTGATTATTAATTTACCATAACTAGTAAAACTGATTTATTGAAATTTATCTGATTTAAATCAATCAGATAATTTAATTTATCCTATCTATGTATGTTTGGATTCTATTGGATGTTGAAGTGTTTGATATCCTTGATATGTGATGCTTTGTGATATATTCTGATTTGTGTGTGATTTGTGATTTATTTACCTGTGATATGTATATATCTGTGATCTGTGAATGAAAGATAAGCGTTATAATTTATACCGCTTATCAATTATATTGATTATATTTGATCTGTGATGGTTGAATGTTGTTGCACTGTTGTGTTAAACCCTTGGACTACACGATACACACACAAATGTGGATTCACGTGGAAATCGGTTAAGTCACAGATTTTTATCAATTTTGAAAAATTGAGTTTTTGAATCCAAAATAGTTTTGGAATTGGAATTGAAAGTTTTTGAAATAGTTTCAGAAATAAAAGTTATTTTAAATAACTTAATAGAATTGGAAATTTAAATCATTTGATTTAAATTTGAATTCAATATTTTGAAATTTAATTCAATGATTGGGAATTTTGGTTTAAAAGATTTTATAAGTATAAAAGGTGTTTATATGGATTTTAACCATTTAAAAAATGGTATTTGGAAATTTAAATTTAAATTCAAGTTTTTACTTGAACGACTTTAAACCGTGTAATTGTAACCAGTTTTTCCCAAAAACGAAAACTATCCGTTTTCAAATAATAACTTTCATAAAGTGAAAAGATTTCCAATGTGTATCGAAACAATTCAAGTTGAAACTAAATTGTGAATAGTTTGGAAAGACTATGAATTAACCTTTGTGAAGATGATTAAACTTTATTTTGGAATCAAAGACGATTTTAAAAGGTGTATCCTTTATATTATAAAAGACTTGAATTGTGAATAGTTTTGAAAGCTATAAATTAAATCTTAATTTAAATATTTAATGGATTAATTCAATTTAAATGGAAAATGATTTGGGAATCTGAGAATGAATCTTTGTGAAACTGGGTAAATTTTGTGAAGTAAATCTTTTTGTTTAAAGATTTAAAATGGTAATTTGTTTAAACCATTTAAAGGAAAGGATTTGGGGTAATAAGTTGTGACTTAATTGAAATCCCTATATCCATATGTTTTAAATATTGTGCTCACTATTCGGGTTAGCCGGGAAAAGATCTTTGTGTCATATAACCCATTCCGAATTAGTGATACGACGGTATGGATCGTATTGAAGACCGGTGGTGAAGACCGGGTATTTGTGAAAACGATAGGATGACCTATCGATTGTCTCTGCACCGTTAGCTACGGTATAGAGATTTCCTTTGTGATGGGAAGTTTTATCGGGATTGTGAATACTCGGATTGCAAGGGCTTCTTCGGAAGTGCCTTCGGTTCTGTTCGAACCCGGAACAGACTTGTATGGTTACATGTCTGACATTACATTTTGAGATATAAAGCTGATTTCTTTCAAATACATTTCTGTTGGTGGCGGAGAATTTATTCTCTTAGCTTAACACCCTTCTCTGAGACGTACGAGCTCAGAGGTTATGTAGTTGAAATTTATCAGTGATATACTCCCAATTTGGTAATGTGGCATGCTGAGTGTTGCTGTGTGATGATCATTTGTGATCAACGCATGGCTTTGTGAAAAAGCATAGCTTTGTGGATGAGACTTCGTCAGACCTCACAACCCGGAAATGGTCGAAACATGAAAGATGCGGCAAGGTTAAGAGGGTCGCGCCCTTTAGGGTATGTCATTTCCTTCTGGAAAAGGGTGGTATCATGGTATGGAGCCCAGATACTTACTCATGTGGACACACTTTATTTATTATGTGTGATGTTGGTTACCGAGCGCTCAGATAAAGGTCCCAAAGGACCGGGGAATGGCATAGTCGTGAAGTAGTTACCTATACCCAGAGGTAACCCGGCCTTGTGTTGGCAGAGAGCCAGGTTGGTTTCTCGGGACGTCCATCCAGAGGCGATCCCATGTGGTAGTAGGAAGTTCCTTAGCCTGACCATTTGTTGGAAATCCATCTTCCAATACGAACCTTGTACGGTTTTAGTTGTAGAACCTGCCATTTACTTATGGTGGTCACCACTGTTTAGATGGTAGCTATAGTAGGCATAGTGTGAAATGCCTATGTTGGCTAAGATTAATATTATACTTTCGAGATGTTTTCTGCACTATGCACTAATAATAATAAAAATCCAATGATTTGCGTAGTAAGCATATTTGACTATCATGAGAAGAAATCTCCTCCAATTCTACGTTTGCATTGTGTGTGTGGCAGGATGTCTTATGGTAGTTTCATTTTCCAAAAGCATTGCGGATATTTTCCACTTCCTTTGTTGTTGTTGTTGTTTAAAGATAAATAACTATTTTAAGTTCTCACACCAGTCACCATGACTGACCTGGAGTTTATTGTTTCCTTCCTAAACTCTGGGTGCCCACCAATTTCCACAGTGGCAGTCTAGAGTCAGGTTATCAAGTCATTCTGGATTTAGGAGATGCTGTGGAGCTCAGTGGCGAGCTGGATGGTGAGACATATCACTTGTATATAATATTATTTATTCCGCTGTGTATTCTGTATGAGGACAAGTTTATATAACTGTCCAGTGGTGTTGTATATTGTTGTTGTAAACTCTGATGATGTAATGTATAAAATGATATAGTTCTTTGATTTAAAGATTATTCATTTATCTATTATATGTTGTTCCGCTGCGAATGTGAGATTCTGATATTGTTTCTGTTTCTGTGTTTTTCTGTTGTTTCTTCTTTCTTTTTCTTCTGTCTTCTTCTACCTCTTCTTTTTCTCCATAACAATTCGGTTTTCCGGCATTCGATTGCTCGGCAGTTGATACAGTGGATGTATTAATGTCGATTTTCGAGCGTCGAAAAAACGCGTTCGTTACAGATATGATTTCTAAAGTGAATATAATTTAAAGTGAATATTGATTTCGAAAATGAATATGATTTTGAAAGTGGTATGAGTTTGAAATGTATATAATATTTTGATATGAAGTATGAAGTGTTTAAGAAAATGACCACGGTGTGAAATAAGCGTTTGGTTGTTAAAGAGACCGGGATCAGATATTGTCATACTCTTTGCCAATACCGAAAACCACTTTAACAACTGTGCACGTGGTGGAGATTCCAGAACGAAGTAGGATGGTTTGGCGATGATTCTGTATGAGGTATTAGCGCAGCCCTGACATCTGCGAGTTAGCTTGATGTGACTAAAGCAGGAGCCATGCCGGGCCAAGTGAGGTCGCACCTCCGATCGGGCACATTCCTTCGATACCATTCTGTTACTTTGTGATTTGATTGGGTGCACCTTTGATTTTTTGGAGTGTGTCTCGAGGTGGGAGGTGGTAGCTACTATGCATTACCACCAGTCTGGATCTGCAAAACTGTAGTATCCTACCCTCGGCATTTCCTCGCGTGCCTTGTCACATGCCTTATCGCGCCCTCTACGAGTTTTGTTAGTTTCTTACCTATGGAGTGCTCCCTGATAGCCCACTGGTTTGGTGAAGTTTACAGTACTGTAAAGACTGGGCATTTATATAAAAATGTGTTAAGGGGGATATGGGTAACGCCTTAACGCTATTTTAATATTTTACTTTACTGTAGACATTATATATGTAGCGTATTGTACTATGTATGTAGATAGTTTCATGTATCCTTAGAGGATAAGAATCTCAAATATCCTTTAAGTTATATTGCATTTCACTTGGACATTTCACTTGAGTTGATTTACTTGTATAAGAATGTTAATCCTGACTCGGGTATTTTGTATTTTGCTTTATGCTCGGGTCAGACTGAGTGTCACAGCATTTGAGACTCACCTTTGGAGCTTGGAGCTTTGCTTGAAGATCTGTCTCTTATCTATTCAACTTGCAGTTATTTCTAGTTATTTCTATTCAGACTTGTCATTTTTTTATGTACTAGAGACTACTTTGTATTTGAGTTCTCTGTTGTATTTGTTTCAGACTCTGATGCTTTTATTGTAGCTTCATCATCTACTATTTATCTATTCCGCTGCTTATGGTTATATTACTCTATGTATGTGAATCTGTGATTGATTTATTTACTGTATATGCTAAGTTTTGCCAATTATAAATTAACAATCTGTTTTTTTGAGCGATTCAAGTTTGACAAGAGTGGATGATTGTCGATTTGAATGGTTTGAAATTGCGGGTCGTTACATCGTTAATAGGAATTAGGTAGACTTTGACCATTTAATACATATAATCTAGGCAGATCCATGTTATTTAGTACCTAAAACTAAGGCGGACTATCTCTAGTACTCCCTAACTGACATCGCTCAAAATCTCATCAGGCCACTTAATACTTCTTTATGGGAAGAGGTAAACCCTACAATAGCCACTTAATACCTCAACCTCAAAGCGGACCCCTCCTGAGATTCCTTACTACCATAACTAAACGACACTAATTAATACTTCTTAAGTGGGAAGGAGGCAGACCCTACAACAGCCACTTAATACCTCCTAACCCCGAAGCAGCTCCAATGCCTTATGACCCGTAGCCCAAACTATGACATCTCATGTTATTTTGACCATTCGTAGGTACTGGTAAGCAGATTAACTAGGCAGACTTACCCTATAGAATTGGGACTAACCTCACGCCCTCCATGTGTACTTATTATAAGCGATGTCTCATATCAATCCCAAAGTCACACTGTTGGTAACCAGAATATCTGGGCAAACTTCTGTGTGCTTTTGACTGACCTCGCATCCTTATAACATAGTCATAATTCCACTCTCCTATCATACTACACATATACCTCACCTGCATTTACAGACTAAGGCCATATAAGGAGAACTCCTTATTTCACCTTTAATTATGGATCAATTTCCATAATTATCCTTAACTTCCTTCCTAAAGGGTTTAATACTAATTAATAACCTATTTATACTACGCGATTAATACGTTATTAACTATAAGCTATTAATATATTTATACGCTAACACACACATGCGCGTACGTAAATTAGGCTAACTAAATATTCCTAAGCGTGCGAAGATTTACGTCATATACTAATCATTAGATGTCAAAACTTGCATATACAAGTCTTACTCTAAACAATATCTTCCAAAATAGCTAATATCATTGACCAACAAAACAGACTTGCATAAATAAAATAGAATCATAACCAAATTTATTCTATATTAATATAGCATGCCTCTATTTCAAGGAAATAAAACTTACAATTTAAATCTTTTATATTCTATTCAGCTTTTCCATATACGAACTGAAGTGAAAAAGGGATTCCTTTTTGTCTAAATTATGAAAATAAGTAGTGCAAACTACGAATAAGAAAATTAATACTTTACACGCCATTTCCTAACTTATTTTTCGTTTAGAACCCTTTAACACAACATTAGAGAAGCGTTGGAAGTAGAATAGAATATAAAATATTCAAATTGCAATAACAAAACAAATTCTACTATTTTGATATAATATAATTGAGATTCTAATTAACATAAGAATTGATATTTTGTTTGGGGGAATTTTTGGATTTTAGTGTTAGAGTTTTCATGAACAAAATTTCTCAAGGCATAAAACAAATCCAAACTTCTACTATATAAATACTAAAAATGTGAAAAACTAAGATTTCCACTGAGAGATGGTTTCCAACTCCATTTTGGATTTGATTACGCCTCCCCTAATTACTCCTTCAGTCTCTTCTCTTTAAATATATAACAAGTGGATTATATATGAATTACATTCAAAATTCAGTGATTAAGGAAGAATGAAACTAAAATAATTAATCAATTACTTTGTTCCCCTTTATATTTGAATTCTGGAATATAACTAAGGAAGAAGATCAATAGAGTTTCACTAGCATTCCCAAATAATTTATGAATAAAAGTGAAGGAGGCAGCCTCTTATTTATAATGGTTAGAAGGCGTCATAACCGTCGAATTTAAGTTGGTTTAAAATAATAAAATCTGGGTTGTTCACACCTAACAAAATCTTAGGCGCCACTCTATTCATCGGTCGACTGCTCCTACCTAGGCGACGACCGACCTAGGAAGGCGGTCTACCGGTTGCCTATATTTGGAACGAATTTATTATTGTCATATTTTATTTATTTCTTTTTCAATTTATTTTTAACATTAATGTTTATTTTAATGCTTCCTTAAACCCTAAGATTTCTAATCAATGTTAACATATTTAATAGTGTTTTATATTTAAAATTTTAAATTGAAATTCATTTCAAATTATTTTAAATTCGTAAACTTCAAACGTCGATAACTTTTCTGTTTGAACTCCGATTACAAAACATTATGCATGAAAGTTGATCATAAAATTGTCATAAACGTAGTGGTGTTATTTCTCCCCTCTTAGAAAGGATTACGTCCTCGAGATCCCTAAAGGACAAAAAGTTTAATACACACTCCACATCGATGTTGTAAAACCAAGTTATCTACACAACCATCTACCCAACCAAAAGTGCAATGTGATTATGTATGTAAACATATTATAGGTGAGCTCAGTCTTAGTGTGAATGCAAGATTGTAATATATGGGCATGTATGCAAGTATCCTAAATATGCATAAAATTCTACATGAGTGCAAAAATCGTAGAATCGAATTAACCCAAGAGGGGGATAATCACAAAATAATATAAATCGCAGCACGGATAATAATAGATAAACGCAGAATACAAAAACAAACAAATTTACCCAGCTTTGGCAAAACCTACCTACTGCAGCTCCCATGATTTCTACTAAGATTAAACAATCAAACGTTTATAAACACCCTGTAAACTTACAACTATCACTTACCTGATTGTTCTAACCTTAGACCTAGAAACCCTGCCTCAACTCTATCGATGAGTAGAGAATTTCCCGAACTACACGCCTAGCTCGATCCAAGTTAAAAGCTAGAGTTTTAAAAATAAAAAGTAGATACAATACTAAAAATTATAAACTTTAATATACAATACATAAATTTAAAGTAACACAAATTCGGCCTAAAACATCTTCAAATTAATTAGCCCATTATCTCTTGTCTTCTAAAGCCGATCCCTTTTTCCTTCTTTATTCTTCTTTTAGGATTTCTAATTGGAATCACGCTGCTTCACAGCTGAACTTTGAATCGCTCTGCTACTCCTTTGTTGATTGCGTTCTTTGGTTGGTTGGCGATTAAAGGTTGTGATTGCTTCTACCGTCGAGTTCCTTTGTTGTTGATTATTGGGTATGAATTTTATTCTCTAAATATATTTGGATTTTTGTTCCTGCTTGACTTGACTAAAAATTACCGTTGTTTAATGGTTTTTATAGAGAGTTTTGAAGAAAAAATCTTCGCTGATTCCATATATTTCAAAACATTTATTTTCAATATTTCAACCCTTGATTTTTGGTTTTAAACGTGGCTGTTAATTTTTTTGATCCGTTTTTTTGGAACTATGATTTTGAGATTATTGACTTGTTCACTCCTGATATTTGATTGCTTTGGCCTGGAGTTGTTGGCATATTCAACTTTGAAATTTTATTAATTTTCCTATATGTATCCTCTATGCTTTTGATTACTAACTTGTTCAGTATTGTGATTCTGGCCTAATTTTTCCGACTTGTTCAAACTTGCTTTGTCTTGAATATGTAGGCTAGTTCAACATTGAAATGCTTCTTTGTATACTTCATTATTTTTTCATGTCTATATATGTATGTATTGTGTATCTATGAGCATATGTGTATATATGAGTGCACTAATGCTTTTTCTTCTTGTCTGCGCTCTTGTACATCCTATCTTCTTCCTTTTATGGCTGTGCATGTATGATTTTGTGTCTGAGTTGTGTACTTGTCCAAGCAAGTGTGTTATGCCATTCAGTTGCCTTTGTTGTTTCATCTCTGTGTACATTTATCTGATTTAAACTGAACTTGAACTTGAAGTATTGTGCACTTTGTTGCATTTTCACTTATGAGCCTGCCTTGAGTTGTGCTCCTTATGTCGAACTTGTGTGTGTTGCTTATTTTTCCATAACTTTGTGCTTTTTTGTTGCGTGTTTCCTTGCGTACTTGAATTGATGCATATTGCATTGTGCCTATTTCTGAACTCTGGTCTTGCATGTATATTTTGATGTTTCTGACTTATGCATTAGCCTGAACTTGTTAGTGTGTTGCATATCGCCATGTGTGCTGCTGTTTGGCTTGTTGGCTTGACCTAGTTGTTTGTGTGCATGACCTTGTTGAGTTACTTTGTTGGTACGGCGGCATCTTCCTTTTGTGTCTATGTGTGTGTTGAGCCTGAGGTATTTGCAAGCTTGACCTTGCTATGTGTTTTTAGTTGCTGGTGTGCATTTTTGAATTGTTTTTGGCCCTAATTGTTTTGCACCTGAGCTTGACTTGTGAACTTTTGACATTGTGCACTTTCTTGTTTCTGCCCTGTGTATTCACTTAGGCTCCGCTTGGGAGTTTACTTTTTACCATTTGTGATTGGTTTTGGATGAGGTGGACCCTTGGCACAATGGTTAGGTCACCGGCATGGTGATATGGGCGCCTAGGTTCAAGTCCGGAAACAGCCTCTTCGCAACGCGATGGAAAGCCTACGTACATTATCGACCTCCCAGAGCCCGCTACCATGCGGGAGCCTCGTGCACTGGGTTCCACCTTTTTTGTGACTGGTTTTGGATGGCTCTATATCTCAGGTGTTATCACGACCCTTGCTTGTAAGTTTTTTTCACGTCACTGGTTGTTTTTTGTTATAAAACCGGTGAAAACCGATGCAGTGTAATTTTGATAGTAATTGTCAACCCATAAATTAGAATGTTTTAAGGGGTTATAACCTTTTTCCATTTATATCCCCACTAATTATATTGTAGAATTAATCTTCACAAAACTAGAGAATAAATATAAGGATATATATGTAACCGGTGTATGTTAAACTCTCAAGCATGTATTGATCGATTATAGAAACACTTCATGTAAACCAATCAAAACTGCTATGATCATTGACGGTCAAAATCTCTCATAACCAATACCACCAAAATCCCAAGCGGAGCCTTGCTGCCCTGTATCTAGTTGTGTATGTGGATAAGTGTGAAATGTGCACAAGTGTATATGCATAGCCTTGTTAATGTGCTTGGCCTTATGGCATGTACAGTGATATACTATTTATGTTGTAGGCTGTTCGTGCACATTATTTACTTGATTTTAATTTTTGTTCCACACGAACATATTGTATTGGTCCTTGTATATACATATTATACTGTTCCATGTTCAATATTTTTGTGCAATATTAAAATATGAAAAGAGAAAAACTAATAAACCGAGGCAATGTCGAGTTCAAATATGTTTATACTTTAGCAGTTTCAATTTGTTCCTTTTCGCTTTTTACTGCATTGCTACTTAACAAGTGAAAGCAGGTTTCCATCTGGATAAGGACTGGAGAAAGAAGATAAAGATCGTATTCGAGTGAATGAGGATAGGAGTGATTGAAATATTGTTGTTTGAAAAATTGTTGTATGTGAAAGAGTAAAAATTGGTTGTATATGAATAGTGTATGAAAGTTGTGGAAGCTCTTGTTGAAATTGTGTGTACTATTGGAATTTATTGAAGTAAAATGTTTGTTGAAATAAAATTTTATCTGTTTATTTCATTATGTGATATTGCCGCAGTACTACAACAAACATATATATATATATACGTATGTATGTATGTTTATTATCATCAAACAAAAATCATAAACTACTATATTCTACAATCTCCCCCTTTTGGTGATAACAAACATATATTAAGATTTTTGACAAGCAAATGTGTTTAATGTGTTGTGTTTAAGCTCCCCCTATTTCCATAATCCCCTTACAACTAGACTCCTCCTACATAGATGCATGCAGTAAAAAAATCCTAAATGCCAAAGAAAATTGATGTTAAAAAAGATAATTAAAAAAACTAAAACAACTATTGAAAAAGGAAACCAACTCTTGAATATCAGTAAGGGTATTACTCAACCACCAAAATCTAAACCTCTCTCCTCCTTATGTTATCATAAAAAATTAAAATAATAATCGTTATAGTGATAAATTTTTATTGAAACTACAAATCGTATAAAGATGAAAACGGTGAAAATTTCAATCAATCAAACAAAAATCATAATATTTTATTAATCAGACATATATCCCATTTTAGATATGATTGAATGATGGTTTAGGGAGACTTTATATAGTGACAGCAGTGTGGTAATTTTTATAAAGGAATTTTTTAAATTATACAAAGAATTTTAGCACTTTCTAAGCATTCATAACTGTTAGGACATTTTAATGAGGTTGGTAATTTCTTAAAAAAATGTCAAGCATTTTCTAATCATGCATAACTGTTATGACTTTTAACTGAGGTTAGAAACTACTTGAATATTTATCCCCCTCTTGTATAAGTGTTCCATCCATGCATAACCGTAAGGGTTTTTAAATAAGAACGGGAGCACGTATATAGAGATTAAAGTTATTTACCCATGCATAACCGTAAGGACTTTTAAATGAGAGTGAACACTTTGGGATAGAATAAATTATTTAAATTGCACTAAAATTATTATTTATCGTTTTTTGTGATACCAACTTCAGTACACTACGTAAAAATTTTGTTGTATGGATTGTAAGAACGATAATAATAACAGAAATGATCATGGAATATGTACTAATTAAAAAATACTATAAAACTTGTTCAATTTTCAAGAAATTTTAACATATTCTTTCTCTAATTATGAAGTATAATTTAATCACTACCCCTTACTTTCTCAATCACTATTAATAATTTTTTATCCATAGTAAATTCCTTACTAAAGTAAACAATAGTATTTATATTAAAAAATTGAAGTCAAAATCTAAGTTATTTGTATAGTTCATAAACCCAAACAAAGTTACGAAAATCTATTTTCTTGAAGTGAAAAACTATTGCTAATTTAAAATCAGTTGAAATGAATTTGATGCAAATATGATTTTGAATGAAAAGATGTCTGATACCACTTGTACTCCGGTTATCCATGGTGGCATACAATGATATATTATTAAACAAGTAGACTGTATAGTCAACAATATCACTCGAATTGGTTTAAAACATTCATAATTTTTCAGCAAAGTCATCTACATCAAACAAAGGCAAATTTATTTATATCGAAAAAAGGCACACATAAAAAAATTCTTCAACCAATGATTTATTAGTCGTCATTGAAAGTTATCGTCATATATACAAAATGACCATTGTATATTTGAAAATTCCCATTATTTGAAAGCATTAAATTCATAATTTGATCTAGCACTAAACTTGGAAGACTTAGATATTCAATATTGCTAATCAACAAAATTGGTTTTAAATCAAAAGGATGAATAGATCAAAGGTTATATCTAAAATACTACAACATGTTTGCATAAATCAAAAATATTTTTCAAGTAATATGCTGACATGATTGATGTTTTTCAAGGTTTTACAAAATGAATCGGCAAAAACTCAAAAAAGTAAATTTGTAGTGCTACCAGTTAGCTTTCTAGAACTTCAAGAATTTCAAAATTCGAACACATTCAAGTTATGATCAATATACTGTAGCTGTGTTAAGAAGTTTTGAAACAATTTTCAAGCAATATACTGAATGATTTGAAGTTTTTCAATGGTTTAAGTTCAAATTATGGAAGAGCATAAAATACAAAACTTATAGAGTTTTCAATCTATTTTCCAAAACATCTTTAATTTTGCAAATAAGAGTTAAGGAGTTCAAAGTATGGCAATTATACTACACTAGTGTCAATAAAAACTGAATTAACAATAAGAAAAGAAAATAGGGTTTAGTGATCATATCTTTACTTTCCTTTGATGTCTCATCTAAAGTATGTAGATCTCCATTTCATTTTTCTAGGCTAGGGAACATTGAAATTATCTATCATCAACCACATATAGACCAACTCTATGACGACCCACATTTCAGAAGGTTTAAATCGACAATAATCCACACATGTCCAACTCAAACAATCCGAAACACAGATAATCAATGGGGTTAATTAAGAAGAATAAGAAAAGAAGAAAACAAATCTAGAATCTCACAGCAGAATAATAAAATATAATAATCAAATAAAAAGTTCATGAAGTTGTTTATACTATATATTTTATTAAAAATTTAAAATATCTATTAGAGTTATATATACAATAGAATGATAGAATAATGCAGTGGAACAAACAATGTGGTGAAATAATACTAGTAATAATAAGGGGGAATTAATTTAAATGACAAAAATTTGTATATTTTTAGCCTCAAGGACACAACCTTAATATTTTAACCACAAAGACAAAAATTCTCCTAAAAATTAATCGTAAGGACAAACATTCTTCCAAAATTATTCATAAGGACAAACATTCTTTTAAAACGCTACCGAACTAAAAACTGATACCTAAAAACTGATACCTAAAAACTACTATCAATAACTAAAAACTGATACTTAAAGAAAGTTGTCCTTTAGGCTAAAATACCGAAGGTCTGTCCTTGAGGCTAAAACGCTGAGAAATTTTGTCCTTGACAATAATTTGCTATAATAATAATATACCAAATCTTCGTCTTCGTCCTCCATAAAATATGATCTTCAATGCGCTAAAAACTCAGGACTAACCCGAGCGCAATGAAAAGACAAAACACTCAAGTCAGGACTAAAATATCCTTATGTGAGTCAAATCAATATCACATATAACAGGAGTGTAACAGCGTCAGAGATGTTTATGGGATTTCACATCCCCTATCCAGTGTATAACATGCGTGCAATAACTAAAGAGATGTTACGAGATTTTCCATCTCTTAAGGATCCGTCAAAAATATTTATATATAGTAGAATATTCTATATATATAATGTCTAATCAATAAAATAAATATTTTTCTTAGCATTAGGGCTTTACATTAATCCCCCTTAACGTGTTCTTAAGCATTGGCATACAATTTGCATATAACACCCCAGTAGCACATCGGAGGATAGGGACGCACCGTGATACGACAACACTAAACCGAAATCGTAGTGGTCTCCTATAAGGATAAATGAATGACAAGGCACGTGAGGCAATGCTCAAGGTATGATACTACCAATTTGGGTCGCTGGGCTGGTGGTAATGCATCGTAGCCACGATCGCCCACCGCGTCCATCCATCCCATATCGAGTCAAAGGGAGGTCATCCCAAATCAAGGTGCGCCAATCTAAACCAACATCAAAAGTAATAGTATGGACCAAGTCCAAGAAGAAAATCGAAGAACGGATGTCAACTAGGGGTAGCTAGCACTTTTGGCCCGGTCAAGCCGTTCTGTTTATTCATTTCAAATTGGCACAAGTGCCGGGGTCTATCCAACATCATTCTCTTTCTTCAAATCCAGCAAACGTACGCCAAATCCAACCACTTCATTCTGGAGTCTCCTCCGCATACACAGTTGTTAAAGTGGTTCCAATATTGACAAAGAGTACGCAAATAAGAGGCTTTGGTCTCTTTAACAACCAAACGTCGTTTTACACACCGGTTGGTACTTTTACATTTCGAAAACGATTCATACTTGATATTAAAATATCTTGTTCGCTTCAAAATATCATTTATTTCAAAATCATCATATTTACTTAAATATGTCAATTTCGCTTGAAAATCACTTTCATTCAAATTTCCATTTTGAATTTCAACTTAGGTTATAACTTCATTTTAACCCAATTTGCATTTAAATCCACAATTCAAATATAAATAGTTCCCACTCTGAAATTTTTGAAATAGTTAAAATAGTTTAAATAGTTAAATTGTTAAAATATAATATATACTAAATGATTTGAAAATTTAAATAATTTGGAAATTTTAAAAGATGAATTTTAAAACAGTTTATAGGAAAAATAGTTTATAATAAAAATAATTTCGAATTCAAAACTGTTTCTTCCCATTTCCAATAAATCTGGATTCAGGTCCAAATTTCAATCAAACTGATTGAATTCGAATCTTTCAATTCAATCGACTCAATTTCGATTTAAATTCAAATCAATTTCAATCTCAATTCAAATTAATTTTGATTTTGATTTCATTGATTCGATTCAAATAGTTTAAGTTTTAATTCAATTTCCAATTTTAAACCATTTCAATTTATATAAAGTTCGAGTTCAATTTCAAAATATCAATTTAAATCATTTAATTCAAATTAAAATTCAATGTTCGAATTTAGACTCAAATCTTCAAAATAATTAAATTCCGAGCTCAAATTTTAAATATCAATTTAAATCACTTTTACTTAAATAACTTCGAAGTTGAAGTAAAAGTTCAAACCTTTTAAAACAACTCAATTTCTATAATTCAAGTCATATGTTGATTTTAACTTCACATCTCAAACTAAATTCTTAAAACAATTTCTTTTAACAATTTTACTTCCAACCTTTTAAGCTCAAGTTCGAAAATAATTCAATTTTCATATTTCAATTAAATTTTATTTTCATAAAAAAAAATCATTTGAATAAGTTTAATCCAAGAATTTAAAATCATTTAATTTAACCAATCTGGTGTTCGTATATAATTTTCTATCCTCTGACCAAGTGATCAGTTATTTCAAGGATGGATATATATCATTTCAATCCAAATCTCAGTGTCATAGGTATATATCATTTCAACCTATTTCTTATTTTATTCGAATATAATTCAAATAATAGTTCATATGCTGTCAAATAATTTACAGGGTGATAACATGATATATATATAAAATAAATAAACATCCAATCATCCAATATATCAACCAATAGCCATCCATCACAATCAACATCCAAACCAGTCAAAATATCACAACAATTTCTAGTTATCAATGTCGGGCGTTTAAATAGCAATTTAATTCCAATTTCAAATTTGAATTGTCAATTCAAATTCCTATCATTTCAATTCATATCAATTTAAATGTCAGTTAATCGACCAAACAATAGTCAATCAAATTAAATTACTTCATGATATCAATTTAACGAACATAAGAAATATTTTAATACTTCGTGAGCATTTAAAACACTCACCTTTATTTGAAACTGAAATTTTTTCCAGCTTTAAATAAATTCAAATCCAATTCCATGGCGTAGATGGCGACGATACGATTCCAACGCAACTCGTTTCGTTCGAAACGGACGTTGCATGAAAAAGTTACGAATTTATTAATATAACGATATAATTAAAACATAATTATAAAAACAATTAACTAAATTAAATATTGTACCCACTTTTTCCTCCATGCGAACATCACCAGGCTGTAACCCAAAACATCGCGACTTATCGTACACGCACGCACCACCCTAGATCGTCGGACGTCGATCCAAACACAGCACCACGACCGCCTCAGCACACTCTACCAACGCCAGCAACAGCTCTGCCTCCGCTGCCGCAGTTTGTCCACACTAACCCAAAAACTGTCGCGACTTCGTGCTTAGATCTTAGCGAATTCAAGGCGATTCGCCTCGATCCAACTGCACAACATGTAGATCTCGATGAGATCTACACTTTTCCTTTTTGTGGCAATTGAATTTTGTAATGACCTGCCTTTTTGGACGTTTTAAGCAGACACACACGTCGGACTCAAACCATTCAAAAGGGCAGATTGTTATGGGGTAAATAAGAAAAAGGAGAGAAAGAAAGAAAACAAATACAGAATCTCGCAGCGGAAGGACAAAATATAATAATCAAATAAATAGTTCATGAAGCTGTTTACAAATAACATTGATTTAACTTTTATAATACAAATCAGAGTTACATACAACAAGAATAAATAATCAATAAATGCAGCGGAACAACATGATGCAGTGGAATAAATATAATACATAATAATAGTACAAAATCTGCGTCTTCATCCTCCAGAAAGCAGTCTTCGATAAACTAAAAAGCTCGTACTGACCCAAGCGAATTGAAAAGACAGAACACTCGAATCAGAACTAAAAGATCTTATGTAAGTTATATCAACAGTAAATAAATATGAGTGTAACGGCGTCAGAGATGTTTACGGGGTTTGAGATCTCCTATCTAGTGTCTCACGTGAGTGTAATAACTTAAGAGCTATTCGGGATTTCCATCTCCTAAGGATCCGTGAAACTATCTACTACGTAGTACAATACGCTATTATAATAGGGTCTACAGTGAAGTAAAGTATTAAAATAGCGTTAAAGCGTTACCCATATCCCCCTTAATACATTTTTATATATTCCCATAGTCTATACAGTACCGTAATTCCTTCGTAAACTGGAGGGCTATCAGAGGGCACTCCATAGGTATGGTACAAACCAAACTCGTAGAAGGCACGATGGGGCATGTGAACATGGCAATCGAGGCAATGCCAAGGTAGATATACCAATTGCAGATCCGGACTGGTGGTAACACATAGCGGCTACTACCGCCCACCTCGGAACACACTCCCATAATCAAAATCAAGGGGTGGCCACCAAATCATCACAAAGTCATAATATGGTATCGAAGAAACATGTCTGATAGGAGGATTGACCTCACTTGGCCTGGCGTGGCTCCTGTTTTAGTCACATCTAAGCTGACTCACGGGAGTCAGGGTCACGTAAATACCTCATACAGAATCATTCACCAAACTATCCTACTTCATTTCTGGAATCTCCACCATGTACACAGTTGTTAAAGTGGTTTTCGGTATTGGCAGAGAGTATGACAATATCCGATCCCCGTCTCTTTAACAATCAAACACTTATTACACGCCAGATGGTTCTTTTATATTTCCAAAACCATTTCATATTGATATCAAAATATCATATTCTCAAAACCATATCGCTTTCGAAATTATAATTACTTCCGAAATTATGTCACATTTGAAATCATATCACTTTCGAATTCATATTTCCAAATAGATTAAATCCTCATTTAAAATCATCATATTTCTCAAATATGTCATTTAAATCCCTACTTATGTTAAAACATCATCAAACATTATTCGCTTTAAAATCAAGGCTTTAATTATAAACATTTCCACTTTAAACCATATGAAATTTAGACAATAATTTTGATAGTTGTAAATAGTTTAATTAGTTTATCAAAGTTTAAATAGATATAAATTAGGTTAAATAGATTTAAAATAGATTAAATATATTTAAAATAGATTAAAATACTTTAAATAGATTTAAAATAGTTTAAATGGTTTAAAATAGATTAAATAGGTTTATTATGGATTAATTAGATTTAAAATTGATTAAATGAATTTAAAAATAGATTAAATAGAATTAAAATAGATTAAATAGTTCAAACTAAATTAGAATATCTCAAAATAAATTAAAATAGTTTAATATTGTTTAAAATAAATTAAAATAGTTTAATATAGTTTAATAAAGTTTAAATGGTTTATAATAGGTTAAAATATATTAAATTAGATTAGAATGGATTAAAATAGATTAATTGGGTTAATTAATTTGAAATAGGTTTAATTTGGTTAAAATAAATTGGAATAGTTTAGATTATTTAAGTTTGTTTTAAAATAGATCTCAAAGTTATCTCTAAACATATCAATAACTCAATTTCGATAATTCATTTATATTGGACAATTCAACTTTGAAGTTCCAATTTAAATCCTTTGAACAATTCATTAAATAAATTTCAATTTCAACCTTAATGCTTGGATTTTCGAAAATAATTCAGTTTATATAAAATCAATTTCTATTTCAAAATACCAGTTAACTGAATTCAAAATTTAAAGATTTAAAAATTATTTAATTTAACAAATCCGGTGTCCGTATATAATTTTCTACCATATGGTCAAGTGATACAGATATTTATCATTTCAATCCGTAAATTTAAAATTTTACGGGTATATATCATTTCAACCCGCAATCCCAAAATTTAATTTCAAATACATGAAATCACTCAAGTCTATCATTTCAACCCACAACGATTTCTCCCTAACCTATCAGATCTTTCAGGTATGTATCATTTCAACCCATAGGGAACTTTCAGTGTTATAACAATAGAAAATATAACATCCAGTCATTCGATATCAATCAATCAAACATCCATCACAATCATCATCCAAACCAACCAATAAAACAATAATTGACTGATCATCAATAACGAGTATTAACAGGAAATTTAAAATTCAATATTAAATTAAATAGCAAATATATTCAATAAAGGTCAGATTTAACTAGGATGACAATTTAAATATACCAAACATCAACCAATAAAATTCTAATCACATCATAAAATTAATTTAACTGACATAAGATAATCTAGTAGTTGTTAGTGGGTCAAAACACTCACCTTTTGATTTCAAATCGATTTGAAATCCAAAATAGGGTCCAAACCTGAACAGTCTCAGAATTCATCCAAACCAATCCCATAATGTCCGAAATTTCGATACGATCCCAGCGGAACAAACCACGCGTGAATCCGAGTCGTATGCAAAAGATATTGACATTAGAAGTTTGAAATTCAAAATTTAAATAAAATAATTATACAATTAATAGCTTACCACGCCACGCCACGTCAACATGTCTTGGTGAAACCCTAGTTGCAACAGACAACCACTATCGCGATCGACCAACTGAAGCCGCCGGTCCAAATCAACGTCACCGAGCCCCAAACGACGCAGCCACCTCGATGAGACTATCGTGCCGCCTTTCCCTTGCTAGGCCGACCATCCAGGCGCCACGCGACCCCACATCCTGAGTGGAAAATGCTCCGCCGTCGCTGACTGATTTTGCTAAATTCTAGCGATTTCGTTGACCATCTCGACAAACGAACTCCATCCCTGAGGCCTGCTTGACCTCCTCTTCCCGACGCCGCTTCCCGATCGTCGATCGGACGATGATCCTCCGTTGGATCGTCAAAACCTAATATGGACGGCCGAGGTTCAACCTCGATTTCTGGAAAAATAGTGATTCGATGGCAAAAACGAATTGCAGATTTGGGTTATGCTCGTCAAGAGCTTCGAAACAGTATATAATTTGATATGGTTCGGAGGAGTTTGATTTTTGAAATTGGTTTGGAGATTGAATTGTAGCGTTTGGAATTGGAATTTGTTTCTGCTAGTGAAGAAAGGAGCAGACAGAAGTTGTACGTACTGGAATAAGAAATAGAAAGGCTACCAGGGTTAGAACAGAAAAATTTAAATGAACAAGGCCCGATAAGAAAATAAACACAATCGAATTGGTACGAATGACAATTGCGACCCAAAAGCCCGTTCGGCCTTCGAAACGAAAATAGGTCATCCCATATACCAAAATAGATGTTTTGATAGTTTTAAACTCAATGGAACAGGTTTCAAGTCCTAATTCCATCATATGAAGAAGTTAGCTTTAAAATCGGCTTATTTCAAATTGATTTCAATTAAATTGATTTCTAGGCGTTTCGAGTCCGTATGATCAAACGACAAGTCTGATCGCTACGAAACTTGAAATCATACAATAATTCACCGTTACACCGAGATAGTGGCCAAAATGGCTATTTTTACATTAATTAAACAAAATTAATATTAAATTAATTAAAGTGCTTTTTCCAAAAAAATTGGTAATTAACAAATTTCATCATTTTTGATCACTTAAACATTTACAATGATTTAATACAAATTTACATATTAATTCAGTGTTAAATATTACACTAGTTATAGTGTTCAATTTCAACTATAATTAAATCCAATTAATTATAATTTAATTCCAATAAATTGATTATACTTGATTTCAGTCCTTTTTATTTTATCATTCATTACTCTATGCATATTTTACATTGGGTTATATGTTATTACGTTAGTATTCAACAATTACCAGCTTTTATTTATTAATTGCAAATTTTCAATTATATTGAATTTTGTCGATTTTCACATTAATTATAATTTAAAATCTCATTAAATTAATTTATCTTGGTTCATTCTTTTTATTAAATCAATTATTGCCTAATGAATATAATTAACATTTCTATAGATTTTATTGCATTCGCCTCTTACAGTTATCGTCTTAACTCATATTAACGTGATATTTAATTTCATTTAATTTCAACTGATTTTAAATAAAATTCAACAAATTAAATAAATTGGTAACAAATGACAATCGTTATCTTTTCTTAATTTAATAACATTAGTAAGTTTGTTATCCACACACAAATGTCATATCTACTACCACAACACTACTTCTATCAATTACTATTGATTACATACTATTTTATAAATTTATACACATTTAAATTATCAGTTACTCCTTAAATCCAATTATCAATTAATACATACATTATTACAATTAATTTACAATCTATAACCAATTATAACTTTTTAATCATTTTAATTAATTGGAATTACATTTAAAGCAGTTATCAATTACCTTACATTAATACTATTACATTTCATTCCAGTTATATTCTTATTATTAAATCACAAATTTTTATTTCTTCCAACATTAAATCACAAAACCTTATTAAATTAACAATTCTTAGTTATCGAAAATTACGGGTCGTTACACTCTCCACCACTCAAAACTTTTCGTCCTCGAAAAGGGAATGAAGCAATCAAGGAATTAATATATCTTATTCAAAATATTAAATTCATAAACAATTAATTTTCATACTTAAATAATTTAAATAAAATATATCAATTTATAAACAATTAAATACATTTACATTTAAGTAAATAAAAGTTTGAAAAACATCTCATAAAATTTTCTAAGTTCAAAATTCACGGAATATTTCGGCAGAGTCTCCTTTGTACGGAGAGGTCTGGGAGAAATAATAATATCAATAATAACAATGTATATCACATATTTCAAAATAATATATCCTAAACCACAGGAAATAAATATAATATCGCAAGAAAACCGCAATCCGAAAACGTACCTATTTGTCAGGCAAACAAACACTTTTTATGAAACCAAAAGCAGTAGTTATTGCTTCCATAACCTGTATTTCACTTATATAATCCAAAGAAGTTAATAATTACATAAAAGTGAAATATTTAAGTTGCTTCAATTAATAACGAACAAAACATCACAACATAACAACAATCATTTACAAACAAACAGTACAAACATCATTTCAACCAAGAAATCAATCATCCATCCATAACAACCAAAACAAATGGTTTGTTCGGGTTCAGAACTTCTAATCATATAAAATGATAAATAAACTATGAAGTAAACCATACACTCAACAGTCGTAGATAAAACTTTATAGATTATTTACACATCTCTATACAAAATAGAAGTATCCTTTCCCAACCAATCCATAAGCCAAACAAACAATAATTTCAATGTTATTTAAGTGTGTTTCACATCATTTACTGTTCTTTTCTCATTCATATAATGCTTATTTTCATTCATTTACATTTGTTCTTACTTACAAAAGTTCATTTCTCATTTATTCATACAATGCCATTTTCCTTTTCATTTTATCACTTTACCTTCATTGCTTAAATAAGTTATTTCTATCTCAATTATTGGATTATCCATTATTGGTAAGTTTCCTTACAATTTAATTCACCATTAATAGATTATTTCTTTTTCACATTCATTCTTCCATATATAGTATTATCAGATATTAAATCCATTTCTAAATCATTTCAATGCTTTTTGAAGTTATAACCATTCAATTAACGTAATACTCATTTTAATTATAAATGGCTTCAACATTAATAAGTTTATAATTATTTACTTACAGTGTTCACCTTTTTATTACTTTAATTAATAGCATTCAAATTATTTACTTAGGTTTGCAATAAGCTTATACATCTTAATTCTCCCTTTAAAACATAATTACATTGAACATTTTCATTATTTAAGTTTTACTCGTATAATATTCCATTACATATTCTTATTAACCTTACAACTTTTAACATTTTGGTAAGTTATATATGTCTTAAGAATGCAATTGAAAGTTACACAAGTTTACCTTGTTCATCTTTAGTTAAGAAAATGTTCAACAGTTACCTTTTCTAAATTTCATATCTTTTTAATTTATAGGTGACAACCTTCAACTTCTATACATTTCATTGTCACTTAACTCTTAATTTCTATATTTTTTTCTTTGAGAAGTTTCCAATTATTAATATAGTCAAGATTTCATTTCATTATAATAATTGAAATTTCAAATTTACAGAAACTTAAGACCTGAATGTCGGGCTTCCTTTTTAAATCATTTTAAAATAATATATATATATAATCATATCTTTATATATCAATCATATTTGGAAATAAAAATTTAGATATGTTAATCAAAAAAAAATGTGCAGTGAAACTACTATAATAGTCTACCCACTTTAAAACTCGAAAATGAACGTCGATGACGCGTGCACTCATCATCGAAATTATTTTCCCATGACAGAGAGGGGAGTACATAACTTATTTCCTTAAAAAATTCCTGTATAACATTTCTTTCAAATCATATTGAAATATTCATATCAGAAAATACTTCTAAATAATATTAATATTATATTCCAAAATTATTCGAAAGAAAATTTCAAACTCTCGGAAATTAAGTTCTAAAATTTCCAATTTATATTCATTTTATTTGTAAATTTTATTTTGCAACCAATATTTATAAATTTCAGTTTCTAACAAACAATTATATCACATCTAATCATATTGTTTATAAAATTATTCTTTTAAATACAAATATAATACTAGGCAAAATTATTTCCTTTACCTATATTTCAAAACAATATTGTGTCGATCTGCCCTATTAAGTGTTTAGAAACCCGTATCGATGCCATAGCGTCCTATGTACCGACCGGAATTTAGAAATACAAAACAGAAAAAATTAACACAATACAAAAACTTTTATAACACTAACAAATACGCACTCTCATATATACACTCAACGACTCATTTTAGGGTATTACTACCCTATTTCTAAAGAGTCAGACTCCACAAAGCTAAGGTTATCACTAAACCAAAGCTCTGATACCAACTGTAACGACTTGCCTTTTTGGACATTTTAAGTAGACACACATGTCGGACTCAAACCATTCAAAAGGGCAGATTGTAATGGGGTAAATAAGAAAAAGCAGAGAAAGAAAGAAAACAAATACAGAATCTTGCAGCGGAAGAACAAAATATAATAATCAAATAAACAGTTCATGAAGCTGTTTATAGATAACATTGATTTAATTTTATAATACAGATTAGAGTGACAAACAACAAGAATAAATAATAAATAAATGCAGCGGAACAACATGATGTAGTGGAATAAATATAATACATAATAATAGGACAAAATCTTCGTCTTCATCCTCCAGAAAGCAGTCTTCGATAAACTGAAAAGCTCAGACTGACCCGAGAAAATTGAAAAGACAGAACACTCGAGTCAAAACTAAAAGATCTTATGTAAGTTAAATCAACAGTAAATAAATATGAGTGTAACGGCGTCAGAGATGTTTACGGGGTTTGACATCTCCTATCCAGTGTCTCACGTGAGTGCAATAACTTAAGAGATGTTCGGGATTTCCATCTCCTAAGGATCCGTGAAACTATCTACTATGTGGTACAATACGCTATTATAATAGTGTCTATAGTAAAGTAAAGTATTAAAATAGAGTTAAGGCGTTACCCATATCCCCCTTAACACATTTTTATATATTCCCATAGTCTATACAGTACCGTAATTCCTCCGTAAATTGGAGGGCTAACAGAGGGCACTCCATAGGTATGGTACAAACCAAACTCGTAAAAGGCACGACGGGGCATGTGAACACGGCACTCGAGGCAATGCCAGGGTAGATATACCAATTGCGGATCTGGACTGGTGGTAACGCATAACAGCTACTGCCTCCCACCTCGGAACACACTCCCATAATCAAAATCAAGGGGTGGCCACCAAATCATCACAAAGTCATAATATGGTATTGAAGAAGCATGTCCGGTAGGAGGAATGACCTCACTTGGCCTGGTGTGGCTCCTGTTTTAGTCACATCTAAGCTGACTCACGGGAGTCAGGGTCATGTAAATACCTCATACAGAATCATTCACTAAACTATCCTACTGCATTTCTGGAATCTCCACCACGTACACTGTAACAGCCCGCACCTCACTTAACGCAGATATTGTCCCCAACTTAGTCACCTCCGCCTCATGGGCCAAGCCAAGGTGTGGGGTTTTGTTCCTCAAAAGGCCTCGACGTGATTATGAGGTGAAGGGCTTTGGTATATAAGCACCCACTTCATAGTGTTTTTCCACGATGTGGGACTATTATTCCCTATTTGAAGGGGTGTTACAATCTCCCCTCCTTTAGAGCCTAACATCCTCGTTGGCTCATGAACACAACACCACCCAGGCGTCGTGGCTGTAACACGTATAGACCACAATTCCGGCTGGGTATGGCTCTGATACCAATGTAATAGCCCGCACCTCACTTAACGCAGATATTGTCCCCAAATTAGTCACCTCCGCCTCATAGGCCAAGCCAAGGTATGGGATTTTGTTCCTCAAAAGGCCTCGACGTGATTATGAGGTGAAGGCTTTGGTATATAAGCACCCACTTCATAGTGTTTTTCCACGATGTGGGATTATTATTTCCTTTTTGAAGGGGTGTTACATACACAGTTGTTAAAGTGGTTTTCGGTATTGGCAGAGAGAATGACAATATCCGATCCTGGTCCCTTTAACAACCAAACGCTTATTACACACCAGATGGTTCTTTTATATTTCCAAAACCATTTCATATTGATATCAAAATATCATATTCTCAAAACCATATCACTTTCTAAACTATATTTACTTCCGAAATTATGTCACATTTGAAATCATATCACTTTTGAATTCATATTTCCAAAATAGATTAAATCCTCATTTAAAATCATCATATTTCTCAAATATGTCATTTAAATCCCTACTTATGTTAAAACATCATCAAACCTTATTCGCTTTAAAATCAAGGCTTTAATTATAAACATTTCCACTTTACACCATATGAAATTTAGACAATAATTTTGATAGTTGTAAATAGTTTAATTAGTTTAACAAAGTTTTAAATAGATATAAATTAGGTTAAATAGATTTAAAATAGATTAAAATACTTTAAATAGATTTAAAATAGTTTAAATGGTTTAAAATAGATTAAATAGGTTTATTATGGATTATTTAGATTTAAAATAGATTAAATGAATTTAAAAATAGATTAAATAGAATTAAAATAGATTAAATAGTTTAAAATAAATTAGAATATCTCAAAATAAATTAAAATAGTTTAAAATAAATTAAAATAGTTTAATATAGTTTAATAAAGTTTAAATGGTTTAAAATAGGTTAAAATATATTAAATTATATTAGAATAGATTAATTGGGTTAATTAGTTTGAAATAGGTTAAATTTGGTTAAAATAAATTGAATAGTTTAAATTAATTAAGTTGGTTTTAAAATAAATTTCAAAGTTATCTCCAAACATTTCAATAACTCAATTTCGATAATTCATTTATATTGGACAATTCAACTTTGAAATTCCAATTTAAATCCCTTAAACAATTCATTAAATAAATTCCAATTTCAACCTTAACGCTTGGATTTTCGAAAATAATTCAGTTTATATAAAATCAATTTCTATTTCAAAATACCAGTTAACTGAATTCAAAATTTAAAGATTTAAAAATTATTTAATTTAACCAATCCGGTGTCCGTATATAATTTTCTACCCTATGGTCAAGTGATATGGATATTTATCATTTCAATCCGCAAATTTAAAATTTTACGGGTATATATCATTTCAACCCGCAATCCCAAAATTTAATTTCAAATACATGAAATCGCTCAAGTCTATCATTTCAACCCATAATGATTTCTCCCTAATCTATCAGATCGTTCGGGTATTTATCATTTCAACCCATAGGGAACTTTCATTGTTATAACAATAGAAAATATAACATCCAGTCATTCAATATCACTCAATCAAACATCCATCACAATCATCATCTAAATCAACCAATAAATAACAATAATTGACTAATCATCAATAACGGGTATTAACAAGGAATTTAAAATTCAATATTAAATTAAATAGCAAATATATTCAATAAAGGTCAGATTTAACTAGGATGACAATTTAAATATACCAAACATCAACCAATAAAATTCTAATCACATCATAAATTTAATTTAACTGACATAAGATAATCTAGTAGTTGTGAGTGGGTCAAAACACTGACCTTTTGATTTCAAATCGATTTGAAATCCAAAATAGGGTCCGAATTTGAACAGTCTCAGAATTCATCCAAACCAATCCCATAATGTCCTAAATTTCGATACGATCCCAGTGGAACAAACCACGCGTGAATCCAAGTTCGTATGCAAAAGATATTGACATTAGAAGTTTGAAATTCAAAATTTAAATAAAAGAATTATACAATTAATAGCTTACCACGTGTAACGACCCGTAAATTTTAGGCATTTTATTTATTTAATTTATTCAATTTTGTGAAATTTTAAATAATAAAATTTTGAAATAAAAATTTGATATTTAGAATGCGTCTAATTAATCATAGCAACTGGTAAATTTTCATCAGATAATTTGGAAGTTTATTCTAGTGTAATTTTATTCCAATTTATATCAGTTAAAATTGATGATAATAAAATGTTTTCCAAACCTGAATATTTTTACATAGAAAAATTCTAATTCATCTTCTGACTAAGACGTCATTTTTCGTTTTTCCAAATTCGGACTTCTTTAGCTCTGTCGATCTTATTTTCCTGCGTTTTTGCTGCATTTTCTGCTAGTAGAAAATTCAAATTTGTACAATTAAATCGTACCACTGATATCTAGATACTGTTTTGATTGTCTCGTCATGCTGATCACTATGGTATATTCGTTTGCTTGTTTTGGTGTCCGTTACGCAACGAGGACCGCGAAATAGATAACCATATCGGTTACGAAATTTGAACCTTTTGTTTCCCTGTCCTTTCATTGCCTCCGTGTGTGAAAGCTGTCAGCCACTACCTTTATTTTTCCTCGAATTCAACTTCAGACTTCTATTTTTCCAACGGTTGGAAACCTAATAGCCAATTGCATTTAATATTTCCTTGATTTACGTTCCTAACCTTTACGTTTCCAAGGTAAAAATATTTCTTTTCACTGCTGACCTTTACTATTCCTACTATTCTCTTATAATTGTTGGTTCACTTTCACTCTGCCTTTTTCCTTTCTTCTGCATACGTACGTTATAAAATAAAAATGGATCTATATCCTTTGCATTCTTTTATCTCCTCAAGCCAACACAACCTTCCACCGTGCAGAGCACCCATCAACCCGAGATTTGATAGCTCACAAAGCCTCAACAGTCGCCATACCCTTCTCTCCATCGCGCAACAGCTCTGGCCTTCCTCAACCCGAAGCCTCCGCCCTGACCGTGCTCACCCACGCCTCATCTTCCCCACCGACAAATCGGTAGCCAGCCGAGAAACCTCCCATCCACATGCGAGCACCACCTCCTGTAACGACCCGGCTTTCTTTGCCCAGAAAGACGCATCGTTATAAAGAAAGAAAGGGATAGAAGAAGAAAAGAAAAGAAGAAAGAACAACAACACATCAGAGATCTCACAGCGGAACGAGAAATATATTATATCACATAAGATATTACATAGTATCATATACATCAGAGTATACAATTTATACAACATAGAATAGACAGTTATAAACTTCTGTCTATTATACATCACAAGTACATCAGTACAATACAACATACACAGCGGAAACTCTATATATCTACACGCTGAAGCCTCCTGCTCCTCAGCTCCTCCAGTATTCGTCAAGACTAACCTGAATCCCTCGACTACTCAATACAATATTGAGTACCCAAGAGTTTAATAAAACAGAAAATAAACACTTGGGTCAGACATGGGTCTGGTGTGAGTAAACGGTTTAAATTGCTTAACTTTGAAAACCTTTGAAAACAAAAGTATCACGTAAGACTCCCCACACATAAACATGGGTAAGTTTTTACCTTACGCTAACTAAAACATTTGATAGGAAATCCAGTTATATTATAATAGGGTCTAGGGTTTCCAAGTAAAATACAGAAATAGCTGAAATGCTTACATCTCACATTCCAACATAGTTGGGCACAACTAATACGTACGGCACTTATTGGAGTTTGGATTCCATACAATGGCAGGGCTACTGGGGTACCGCCCGTCACAGTACGTGGCCTAGATCACCGTACCGAGGAGTACGCCCGCTCCCCTGCAACACAAAGCCGGAACCATCCCTTACTGGATAATCCCGAACAAGACAATCCCGTAGTTGGCGCGACCAACCACACACTAAGCCGAATAAAAGAAAAGGGACTTCTAGACAGGGATCTATCTTGCTCTCAGTGGGTGCTACCCACGAAGCCTTGCTGCACCTCCCCTGTTTTAGCCATTCCCGGTTGATGAGGCTTGAGGTTACGATTACCTTTAATCAGAACATATCACTTAGAATGCTCATCGTCCGCCTGACGATGTGCTGAAAGCATTCAATCCATACAAGTTCGTTCCGGGTTCGAACGAAACCGAAGGCATTATCTCGTTACACTCGTTTTGGAATCACCCTCAGAGTTAACGACAATAACCCTTGCACTCTGAATCTTCATCTTCACTTGATTCACAACCTATCGTTAATTTGGATCGATGTGGTATTCGGGTCTCCAGACCTGGAAATCCGGTATACGGAAACCCGATCCCGGTCTCATCGAAATCCAAAGCGTATCTTTTAAGGCCAAGTTGTTTTAAAGGTTAAAACAAATTCAATTCATTATCTTTATACACAAAGAAAGATAATTCACAATAGATAATCAACATTATCAGATAATCCATACAATTCAACTAACATCCATATCATACAGCATATATCTCGTCAGAGATATCAATCAATGCCAAGTATTCAATACTATCACCCATTCATAAGTAATGATTTATATTATCTTTTAATTAATTTAAAGAATTAAATTAATTACTTCATTTTATAAATCCTTCTTACTTAACCATTAATTAATTACAATTTAATTAATTAATCATCTTTTAATGATCTTCTTAATTAATCTTCCTTGATTAATTATACTTTAATTACATTCAAGTAAATATCCTTAACTATATACAGTAATTAACTTTTAATTACTATCATTAATTATAATAATTAATGAACCTTCATTAATTAATTAAGCATATAATTAAGCATACTTTAATTAATTACTTTCATTAATCAACCTTGATTAATTCATTAATTAAATAATCCTTACTAATTAATTAACCTTTTAATTAATTAAATAATTAATTTTAATCAACCACTTCATTAATTAGTCTTAATTAATCATAAACGGTAATTAACAATTTGTAATTGCTTATCTTAATTAATTACTTCTTAATTAATTATATTAACCTTGATTAATTAATCTAATTAATTAATCTTTAATTACTTCATTAAGTAATTATTAATCAATTTAAATTAACAAATAATCCTTAATTAATTACTTTATTAATTACTTTTTAATTAATTACACTTAGTAATTAATCTTAAATTAAACACATTTAATTAATCACATTAATTTATTAACTAAAATAATTAAATAATTAACTCTTAATTACTTACATAAGTAATTATCTTTTAATTACTTCCATTAATAATCTTGATTACTTTCTTAATTAATTACTTAACAAATAAGTAATTCCATTACTAAATAATCCTTAATTCATTTATTTAATTAACTACTCCATAATTAATTAATCTCAACAATTATATAAATCAACTTCTTAGATTAATAACATCAAGTGATTACCCTTTTATCACTTTAATTAATTACCCCATGAGTAATTATCCTATTAATTACTTCCATAAGTAATTTCATTCAATAATTAACCAATAATTACTTTATTAAGTAATTACACTTAATTAATCCATAATTAAGTGATTATTTAAAATTAAATAAATAATTAACTAATTATTTAAAATTAATTAAACAATTAATTAATTAACATTCTATATTTAAAAATCCTTAATTAATTATGAAACCATTATTCTTAATTAAACTTTACTTAAATTCTATTTAAATTAAGTATTCTTAAATTCATATTAATACTAATTCAACCTTATTATCCTCATAAATAAATTATTTGAATTATTTAAATCTTATTATTCAAAACAAATTATTAAACTTGATTTACAAAATAATAATAACCTTACTTGGAGATAAAGTATTTATAAATCATTTCCAGATTTAAAACTTCAAATTAATCAAGTTTTAAACTAATTTATTTTCAATATAAAATGAAAATTTGTTATTAAAACATTATTTCAAACTTTAACTTAAAACTTTGATTTAACTTTGTTTTTAAACTTTAAAACTCTTGGAAAGACTTGAGTTCTTCTTTTTTTTAAACCTGGAACATTTTCTTCAAAATTTTAGAAACCAGATTACTTTAAATAAAACCACCGAGCAACTTTATTTCTTTCCCGAGCAAACTACTCTAAAACCCCGAGTCTAAACAAAAGAAAACCCGAGCCTTCCCTGAGTCCACGCGAACCTCCTTCAGCTTCGAGTCGAACTACAATCTACACGAGACTTCCCCGAGTTTCCCCCCTTCTTCCCCAAACCCAAACAATCCCAGACAATCCAAACGTTCACGTGCACGTGGTGCACTTGCACCATCGCCGCCGACTATAGATGATCGTCGCGGCCATACTCATTGACCACTCGAACCACCTTGATCAAGAATCCCAACCCAGATCATACGAAAATACATTAAAACAAAATCGAGCTAAATCTCGATCAACTGGAAAACATCATGGCCGTAAAAACCTCTTCTTCCATCGCCTCCGACCTCGAGATCAACTTCCGATCCACCCAAAGCCATGCTACATTCCCACGAACCTTTTCCTACCCTTGCGATCAACTCCGATGATCCACAATTGTTGAACGAAGCTCGCCATCCCTTATGACAAAATCTGGTCACTAAACCCTATCTCATCAAATTCCCTTCGCCTCGAACGTTGATAAAATGCCTGGCCATTTTTCCTAGTATCTACGATACACCAACCACCTTCGGTTACAAACTCGACGTCCATCACCTCTTTGATCGTCGGAATTTGATAAAAGTACCCATAACGTTCATCTCGAAAATCCTCATTGATTAACAATCTAAAAATTATGATATGCATATTAAAATTCGTGATTTTCAATCACGAACACATTCATGCAATTCAAATCAAAAATTAAGTTGGTTGATTTTTATCATATATGTGAATTCCTCTGTTATTTCTATTTTAAAAATTATTTACTAAGTTTAAATCCCTAAAACCATTTTTATAACTAACATTACATTGAAACAAACAACTTTTATTTAAACATCAAAGGTTAATATGAAATCGATTTGGAGATTTGAATTTTTGTTTGTTGTTTGGACAGAAATCATAACAGAGTCAGGCTATATTCCTACAGACATAAACATTTATATTCATATGCACAATCATTCATATATATATATATACATGCATCCATATCATAAACATATACAACCATATTCTATAGCAATTCAATTATAGGGTCAGATTTAAAAACTGTTTTTAAAGTATGGTTTACTCACTTGTTAAACAGAGCACAGGATATTCATATATATACATGCATTCATATCAGATCCATATAGACAATTTAATCTATCACTAAAATCAATTATAATCATCAGGTTAAACTGTTTTTAAAATAAATTTACTCACATTTTTAAAGCAGAGAATAGAGCAGAGGCATTTTCCCAGGCTTTGAAAGCTGAGTTGTTTTAAATTGCCTTGCTGTTGAATTTGAATACTTGTATGCCTTCAATTTTTGATGATTTAAAAGTTGCTGTTGATCTTCATTCGAAATGCATGCTTGTTAATTTTGATGATTTAAACTGCTGCTGATCTTCCTTTGAAATGCAGGTTTGAAATTGCAGATTTGATTTAGTTGCTTCCATGATCTCAGGTTGAAACAGTTTGATTTACTTGTTGAGTTTGATTTTTGTTATAGTTTTTGATTTTTCTTTTGAATTTAGAAAAGATGGAAAGAAAAGAAGATGGAGGAAGAAGATTTCGAACTGAGAAAATAAGTTTTGAACGAAAGAAAAATGCCAAGCTTCTCTATACATATGTCATTTAAGATAATTTAGTTTTCTAAATTTTCAAATAATATTAAATGAAGGCCACTTGTAATTTTATAAGTTAGACAAATGTCCATGCATGTTTAGTTTTCTTACAAATGTTATTACCATGTGTTAAGATATTAACACATGTACTTAAATACATTAAATAAATTTTTAATTAATTTAAATGTTAATATAAAGCTTTTCATACTTACTTTATTAATAAATAACACTTATCTTACTTTAAAGAAACATATTATAAAACAAATAAAATCTTATATATTTTTAAATCCAATTTAATTATCTTATTTGTTTAAGAGATATAAATTAAAATACCAAATACCCTTTGAAAAAGTATTATATTAAATTATACTTTCCAAATTATACTTTATATATATATATATATATATATATATATATATATATATATATATATAAATTTGAAACACTTTTATTAAATTCAAACCAAAATCCCAATATATACAAATATACATATATATTTAAATAGAAAATATTTTTAACATAAATTTGAGAATTATTATATTAAATTTCAATACAACTTCAAATCATAACATATACATACATATATATTACAATTTGAAAATACATCTTTTATTTAAACAAAAGATTTCTATTCACAATATATATAGCAAAATATATATTATAAATAGATTAAAACTTTATTAATTTTAACAATCAAATCTTATCAATATTGCCAGATTCAATATTTATTAACTTTTAAAAGATTAAATTATCAATTTAAATTAGAATTATAAGGGAAGATTATCAATCCAAATAAATTATTAATACAGATTATTAAATTTATATTACCCAAAAACCCGGGATATCACATTCCTCCCCCCTTAAAATAATTTCGTCCTCGAAATTAAAAGCAAAGTTAATTTAATAATCCAGTAAAGATTTTTACAGCAAAGCATACCTATCATCTAATTCCTAACAACCATAACAACCAATCAAACAATCAAACCTAACTAACTATTCTGATATAAATCAGGATAGACTTTACTAATACTATCTCGAGTTTCCCCAGGTATATATATATACCGGGATACTCGCTCTTCAAAATCCAAACAACCAGTACTACTAAGCTATAGAGTTCTTACTCATCTAGATCTATAGAACTAAACAAGATATCAGACCACAGACGAGTCTGACTCAACAACCAAATCTTTCAGAACTGCTGGTTCCAAAACCAGAGATAGATTAAACGCGTACTCCCTCAGAGATACGTAAAATACATTGAATTCCATTTATCCAAACTGACAATTCAACCTAGTAGATCAAAGTACTTATCCAAATTAGAACACCGAAAAGATCCAATATAACTCGGAGCTAACTTCCCAGACTTACCCAATCTTATAGCTCCCTTTAACCAGAGAAAAACTTCACAACAACGAAGTCTCCAACTTCGAATTTCAAATTCCATCGTCTCTTATCCACAAAATCCTTCAGACGATCTTGGGCTTCCTACAAATCCTTCTTGATCAGCTCAACCTTCGTTGATGCTTCTTGAAACAGATTAGACCAACATCAAACCAATTTCCGGATCCTACTCAACAAAATGGTTTCTCAAAAATATGCCGAAATCCAAAACACAACTCTACTCTACAAACATTAGAGAACTTCGAACTACCTCTCCTATCTGAAATAGTCAAAACAGTTGCACTTGACAACTTTACCTCCAAATCCCGAAAATTTCTTCACACTTAGAGATACACTTGAATTTCCTATAGAAATCCTCTACTCAAAGAAAATTACAACTCTCGGTTGCTTCCACTCTAGAATAGCTGCTATCTTGCTTTCGCTGCACAATTCTGATCTTGAACAGATGAGAATGCCATCGGAGAAACTCGAGCACAAACTTGATCATCCACAGTTTACCATATCTATAAAATCTTAGTGAACCATTCTACTTGGTCAAAAACACCTTAACAGAATCCTCACCAGAAAATTAGGTGTGGTCAATCCCTCTCCAAAGAATCCTGAGCTGCTTCACCAAATTATTCTCTAGGAGACATCCTTCTACTAAGCTGAACTTCTGGTAACTCCACGAATCAAGTCGATACGGAATCTCAATCTCCAATAATCTCAAGAGAATACTTAAACAATCGCAAGTCACTTTTGCGATCAGCTCGGCCTAATTTCCAAAGATAACTGTTTTCTCTTCACTAATCAGAACAGCTTATACTTGACTAACCAATCCATCGAAGAAATGGATTCACTCAACTGCTTCTGAACTTCACCTTCAGAAAAACTGCTCAACCAGAAACTTTCTGCCAACATAGAACACTCCGAGTCGCATTGCTGCCACAAACCAAAGACTTCTTATCCGAAACTCCTCGAGAAACTCGGACCTCAAAGCAAATAGAAACACCCCACTGGACTCAGCCACAACACCGAAACAGACTCACTTCTTCAAACTTGTTCCAGAAGAAACATCTTCAGAAACGTCCATAGCCACCGTGTCTCATCACACAGCTACTACTTCCTGAGGTTACCAAAATACCATCACTCTCTTCAGCTCATCCAATAGATCTAGTCTATTCATCCAACTTCAAAGATAAACTACGAACCTTAACAGTTCCTTCGGAGATTGATGAAATCTTTACACCATAACAAAGTTCACTCGAGACAGTATTAGATCTACAGTCTCGACAGATACACTTCCAATCTCAACACTCAAACTCTAACCATTGGTAATTGTGTTACACACACTACTACCCTATCTACCTTTATAACTTATATTGGAAAACCTGAACAGGTAATCCAACAAATAGGTAGAAATATATATATATATATATATATATATATATATATTTAAAATGATACTTTTTATATAGAAATTATTTCTGGGTAAAATTATTTCATCTACCTCTTTAAAACAATATTGTGTCCGTTGGCCTGGTTCAAGTGTTTAGAGATCCCTATCAATAACGTTAGCTACTCGTATTGACCAGAATCCATATACCACTCAACCGATCAATTAACACAATATAAAACCATTTTTATATAATTAACAATTACGCGCTCTCAAGATAGACACCACTTCAGAGCCTAGGTATTCACTCAACCTACAGCTCTGATACCAACTGTAACAACCCGGCTTTCTTTGCCCAGAAAGACGCATCGTTATAAAGAAAGAAAGGGATAGAAGAAGAAAAGAAAAGAAGAAAGAACAACAACACATCAGAGATCTCACAGCGGAACGAGAAATATATTATATCACATAAGATATTACATAGTATCATATACATCAGAGTATACAATTTATACAACATAGAATAGACAGTTATAAACTTCTGTCTATTATACATCACAAGTACATCAGTACAATACAACATACACAGCGGAAACTCTATATATCTACACGCTGAAGCCTCCTGCTCCTCAGCTCCTCCAGTATTCGTCAAGACTAACCTGAATCCCTCGACTACTCAATACAATATTGAGTACCCAAGAGTTTAATAAAACAGAAAATAAACACTTGGGTCAGACATGGGTCTGGTGTGAGTAAACGGTTTAAATTGCTTAACTTTGAAAACCTTTGAAAACAAAAGTATCACGTAAGACTCCCCACACATAAACATGGGTAAGTTTTTACCTTACGCTAACTAAAACATTTGATAGGAAATCCAGTTATATTATAATAGGGTCTAGGGTTTCCAAGTAAAATACAGAAATAGCTGAAATGCTTACATCTCACATTCCAACATAGTTGGGCACAACTAATACGTACGGCACTTATTGGAGTTTGGATTCCATACAATGGCAGGGCTACTGGGGTACCGCCCGTCACAGTACGTGGCCTAGATCACCGTACCGAGGAGTACGCCCGCTCCCCTGCAACACAAAGCCGGAACCATCCCTTACTGGATAATCCCGAACAAGACAATCCCGTAGTTGGCGCGACCAACCACACACTAAGCCGAATAAAAGAAAAGGGACTTCTAGACAGGGATCTATCTTGCTCTCAGTGGGTGCTACCCACGAAGCCTTGCTGCACCTCCCCTGTTTTAGCCATTCCCGGTTGATGAGGCTTGAGGTTACGATTACCTTTAATCAGAACATATCACTTAGAATGCTCATCGTCCGCCTGACGATGTGCTGAAAGCATTCAATCCATACAAGTTCGTTCCGGGTTCGAACGAAACCGAAGGCATTATCTCGTTACACTCGTTTTGGAATCACCCTCAGAGTTAACGACAATAACCCTTGCACTCTGAATCTTCATCTTCACTTGATTCACAACCTATCGTTAATTTGGATCGATGTGGTATTCGGGTCTCCAGACCTGGAAATCCGGTATACGGAAACCCGATCCCGGTCTCATCGAAATCCAAAGCGTATCTTTTAAGGCCAAGTTGTTTTAAAGGTTAAAACAAATTCAATTCATTATCTTTATACACAAAGAAAGATAATTCACAATAGATAATCAACATTATCAGATAATCCATACAATTCAACTAACATCCATATCATACAGCATATATCTCGTCAGAGATATCAATCAATGCCAAGTATTCAATACTATCACCCATTCATAAGTAATGATTTATATTATCTTTTAATTAATTTAAAGAATTAAATTAATTACTTCATTTTATAAATCCTTCTTACTTAACCATTAATTAATTACAATTTAATTAATTAATCATCTTTTAATGATCTTCTTAATTAATCTTCCTTGATTAATTATACTTTAATTACATTCAAGTAAATATCCTTAACTATATACAGTAATTAACTTTTAATTACTATCATTAATTATAATAATTAATGAACCTTCATTAATTAATTAAGCATATAATTAAGCATACTTTAATTAATTACTTTCATTAATCAACCTTGATTAATTCATTAATTAAATAATCCTTACTAATTAATTAACCTTTTAATTAATTAAATAAATAATTTTAATCAACCACTTCATTAATTAGTCTTAATTAATCATAAACGGTAATTAACAATTTGTAATTGCTTATCTTAATTAATTACTTCTTAATTAATTATATTAACCTTGATTAATTAATCTAATTAATTAATCTTTAATTACTTCATTAAGTAATTATTAATCAATTTAAATTAACAAATAATCCTTAATTAATTACTTTATTAATTACTTTTTAATTAATTACACTTAGTAATTAATCTTAAATTAAACACATTTAATTAATCACATTAATTTATTAACTAAAATAATTAAATAATTAACTCTTAATTACTTACATAAGTAATTATCTTTTAATTACTTCCATTAATAATCTTGATTACTTTCTTAATTAATTACTTAACAAATAAGTAATTCCATTACTAAATAATCCTTAATTCATTTATCTAATTAACTACTCCATAATTAATTAATCTCAACAATTATATAAATCAACTTCTTAGATTAATAACATCAAGTGATTACCCTTTTATCACTTTAATTAATTACCCCATGAGTAATTATCCTATTAATTACTTCCATAAGTAATTTCATTCAATAATTAACCAATAATTACTTTATTAAGTAATTACACTTAATTAATCCATAATTAAGTGATTATTTAAAATTAAATAAATAATTAACTAATTATTTAAAATTAATTAAACAATTAATTAATTAACATTCTATATTTAAAAATCCTTAATTAATTATGAAACCATTATTCTTAATTAAACTTTACTTAAATTCTATTTAAATTAAGTATTCTTAAATTCATATTAATACTAATTCAACCTTATTATCCTCATAAATAAATTATTTGAATTATTTAAATCTTATTATTCAAAACAAATTATTAAACTTGATTTACAAAATAATAATAACCTTACTTGGAGATAAAGTATTTATAAATCATTTCCAGATTTAAAACTTCAAATTAATCAAGTTTTAAACTAATTTATTTTCAATATAAAATGAAAATTTGTTATTAAAACATTATTTCAAACTTTAACTTAAAACTTTGATTTAACTTTGTTTTTAAACTTTAAAACTCTTGGAAAGACTTGAGTTCTTCTTTTTTTTAAACCTGGAACATTTTCTTCAAAATTTTAGAAACCAGATTACTTTAAATAAAACCACCGAGCAACTTTATTTCTTTCCCGAGCAAACTACTCTAAAACCCCGAGTCTAAACAAAAGAAAACCCGAGCCTTCCCTGAGTCCACGCGAACCTCCTTCAGCTTCGAGTCGAACTACAATCTACACGAGACTTCCCCGAGTTTCCCCCCTTCTTCCCCAAACCCAAACAATCCCAGACAATCCAAACGTTCACGTGCACGTGGTGCACTTGCACCATCGCCGCCGACTATAGATGATCGTCGCGGCCATACTCATTGACCACTCGAACCACCTTGATCAAGAATCCCAACCCAGATCATACGAAAATACATTAAAACAAAATCGAGCTAAATCTCGATCAACTGGAAAACACCATGGCCGTAAAAACCTCTTCTTCCATCGCCTCCGACCTCGAGATCAACTTCCGATCCACCCAAAGCCATGCTACATTCCCACGAACCTTTTCCTACCCTTGCGATCAACTCCGATGATCCACAATTGTTGAACGAAGCTCTCCATCCCTTATGACAAAATCTGGTCACTAAACCCTATCTCATCAAATTCCCTTCGCCTCGAACGTTGATAAAATGCCTGGCCATTTTTCCTAGTATCTACGATACACCAACCACCTTCGGTTACAAACTCGACGTCCATCACCTCTTTGATCGTCGGAATTTGATAAAAGTACCCATAACGTTCATCTCGAAAATCCTCATTGATTAACAATCTAAAAATTATGATATGCATATTAAAATTCGTGATTTTCAATCACGAACACATTCATGCAATTCAAATCAAAAATTAAGTTGGTTGATTTTTATCATATATGTGAATTCCTCTGTTATTTCTATTTTAAAAATTATTTACTAAGTTTAAATCCCTAAAACCATTTTTATAACTAACATTACATTGAAACAAACAACTTTTATTTAAACATCAAAGGTTAATATGAAATCGATTTGGAGATTTGAATTTTTGTTTGTTGTTTGGACAGAAATCATAACAGAGTCAGGCTATATTCCTACAGACATAAACATTTATATTCATATGCACAATCATTCATATATATATATATACATGCATCCATATCATAAACATATACAACCATATTCTATAGCAATTCAATTATAGGGTCAGATTTAAAAACTGTTTTTAAAGTATGGTTTACTCACTTGTTAAACAGAGCACAGGATATTCATATATATACATGCATTCATATCAGATCCATATAGACAATTTAATCTATCACTAAAATCAATTATAATCATCAGGTTAAACTGTTTTTAAAATAAATTTACTCACATTTTTAAAGCAGAGAATAGAGCAGAGGCATTTTCCCAGGCTTTGAAAGCTGAGTTGTTTTAAATTGCCTTGCTGTTGAATTTGAATACTTGTATGCCTTCAATTTTTGATGATTTAAAAGTTGCTGTTGATCTTCATTCGAAATGCATGCTTGTTAATTTTGATGATTTAAACTGCTGCTGATCTTCCTTTGAAATGCAGGTTTGAAATTGCAGATTTGATTTAGTTGCTTCCATGATCTCAGGTTGAAACAGTTTGATTTACTTGTTGAGTTTGATTTTTGTTATAGTTTTTGATTTTTCTTTTGAATTTAGAAAAGATGGAAAGAAAAGAAGATGGAGGAAGAAGATTTCGAACTGAGAAAATAAGTTTTGAACGAAAGAAAAATGCCAAGCTTCTCTATACATATGTCATTTAAGATAATTTAGTTTTCTAAATTTATAAATAATATTAAATGAAGGCCACTTGTAATTTTATAAGTTAGACAAATGTCCATGCATGTTTAGTTTTCTTACAAATGTTATTACCATGTGTTAAGATATTAACACATGTACTTAAATACATTAAATAAATTTTTAATTAATTTAAATGTTAATATAAAGCTTTTCATACTTACTTTATTAATAAATAACACTTATCTTACTTTAAAGAAACATATTATAAAACAAATAAAATCTTATATATTTTTAAATCCAATTTAATTATCTTATTTGTTTAAGAGATATAAATTAAAATACCAAATACCCTTTGAAAAAGTATTATATTAAATTATACTTTCCAAATTATACTTTATATATATATATATATAAAAATTTGAAACACTTTTATTAAATTCAAACCAAAATCCCAATATATACAAATATACATATATATTTAAATAGAAAATATTTTTAACATAAATTTGAGAATTATTATATTAAATTTCTATACAACTTCAAATCATAACATATACATACATATATATTACAATTTGAAAATACATCTTTTATTTAAACAAAAGATTTCTATTCACAATATATATAGCAAAATATATATTATAAATAGATTAAAACTTTATTAATTTTAACAATCAAATCTTATCAATATTGCCAGATTCAATATTTATTAACTTTTAAAAGATTAAATTATCAATTTAAATTAGAATTATAAGGGAAGATTATCAATCCAAATAAATTATTAATACAGATTATTAAATTTATATTACCCAAAAACCCGGGATATCACATTCCTCCCCCCTTAAAATAATTTCGTCCTCGAAATTAAAAGCAAAGTTAATTTAATAATCCAGTAAAGATTTTTACAGCAAAGCATACCTATCATCTAATTCCTAACAACCATAACAACCAATCAAACAATCAAACCTAACTAACTATTCTGATATAAATCAGGATAGACTTTACTAACACTATCTCGAGTTTCCCCAGGTATATATATATACCGGGATACTCGCTCTTCAAAATCCAAACAACCAGTACTACTAAGCTATAGAGTTCTTACTCATCTAGATCTATAGAACTAAACAAGATATCAGACCACAGACGAGTCTGACTCAACAACCAAATCTTTCAGAACTGCTGGTTCCAAAACCAGAGATAGATTAAACGCGTACTCCCTCAGAGATACGTAAAATACATTGAATTCCATTTATCCAAACTGACAATTCAACCTAGTAGATCAAAGTACTTATCCAAATTAGAACACCGAAAAGATCCAATATAACTCGGAGCTAACTTCCCAGACTTACCCAATCTTATAGCTCCCTTTAACCAGAGAAAAACTTCACAACAACGAAGTCTCCAACTTCGAATTTCAAATTCCATCGTCTCTTATCCACAAAATCCTTCAGACGATCTTGGGCTTCCTACAAATCCTTCTTGATCAGCTCAACCTTCGTTGATGCTTCTTGAAACAGATTAGACCAACATCAAACCAATTTCCGGATCCTACTCAACAAAATAGTTTCTCAAAAATATGCCGAAATCCAAAACACAACTCTACTCTACAAACATTAGAGAACTTCGAACTACCTCTCCTATCTGAAATAGTCAAAACAGTTGCACTTGACAACTTTACCTCCAAATCCCGAAAATTTCTTCACACTTAGAGATACACTTGAATTTCCTATAGAAATCCTCTACTCAAAGAAAATTACAACTCTCGGTTGCTTCCACTCTAGAATAGCTGCTATCTGACACCATTATCTGTTATTTATACTGCTATATATATGTCATCATCTATATCTGTTCACCTGTGACATCTGGCACCATTATCTGTTATTTATACTACTATATATATGTCATCATTTGTATCTATTCACCTGTGACATTTGACACCATTATCTGTTATTTATATTGATGATATATGCCTATTACTGTTTTTATTTTATTATCATATATGTTATCACTCTGCAAGTTCCCTGTTAGTATAGTATCACTATGGGTTGAAATGATACATACCCGAACGATCTGTAGAATAGGAGAAAATCGTTATGGGTTGAAATGATAAACCCAAGCGATTTTCATTGAATTACATTTGGGATTACAGGTTGAAAAGATATATACCCATATATAATTTAAATTACGGATTGAAATGATAAATATCCGTATCACTTGACCATAGGGTAGAAAATTTTATACAGACACCGTTGGTCTATATATATAAATATTTTGAAAATGATTTCTATGGTTTTGAAAAGAAATATATAGTTTTAATAAATATTGATTTTAAAGATTTATTAAAGTTGATTTAATAAAGTTGATTTGAATCAATATAAAATATGTTTAAGTATATATGTAAAATTTATATTTTCAAATATAGAGTTTATAATGTTTCAGGTTGAAAGATAAATTTTAATTTTGATTTGGAATTTTAATTATTTAAGAATTATACTTAAATAAGTTTGAGTTGAAATCTATTAAATTTGAAATTTTAAGATATGTTTTACAACTTGAATTTGATTAAAAAGTGGCTTAAATGAATATTTCAAACTTATATAAATTTAAATGGGATATTTTGTTTATATAAATTTGTAAATTGAAGTTGTATTTAGATGTATTGAAATGATTAAAGAAATATCTCAGAAACTAAATGAAATGAAATTAAATTGAGATATAAATGGAATTATCAAATTTAGGTTTTGAAATGTGGAATATTTAAAGCTTTGAAATATATTGAAATTTAATGGTTTATTTTGTGTTTCAAATCTGTATTTGAAATCGTTATAATTCGAAATGATTTATTGAGAAATTGAATTGAGTTGAAATTTATGAATTGAGATTGAATTAAGTTGAATTTGGAAGTCAAGTAAATTAATTTGATTTGTGAATTTGTGCAAGCTATTTTATTTTATAAAGTATTTTTAAACTATATCTTCAACTATTTATATTTTACTTTATAAATTATTTTAATATAAATGATTTTATATAAATCATTTTCAATATATATTATTTTATTATAAACTATTTTAACTTATAACTATTTTATATAAACTATTTTTGTTTTATAAACTATTTTATTTTATACACTAATTTTAATATCTAAACTATTTAAGAGGGAAGTGTTATGGATTCCTAATGTGATGATTTCAAGCTATAGTTTCAAAGTGTTATGAATTTCAAGGTTTCGATTTCCAAAGTGTTTTGATTTTTAAAGACTTACGATTTCGAAAGCGATATAACTTTGGAAAGTGATATGATTTTGGAAATGGATTTATTTGAAGTGAAATTGATATCGTAATTGATATGGTTTTGAAATAGCAATGATATGTCGGTTTTGAAATATAAATATTTTGAAAGTTTATTAAATGACCAATCGGTGTAATAATTACATAGTTATTGAAGAGTCCGGGATCGGTTAGGGACATACTCTCTGTCCAAACCGAAAACCACTTTAATAACTATTATACGCGGAGTGTGATCCAGAATGAAGTGGTTGGAATGATGACGTTGCTGGATTTGAAGAAAGAGAACGATAATGGATAGCCTTGACACTTGTGTCAAATTGGAAATGACTTAAACAGGAGCCATGCCGGGCCAGTGAGGTTAGCTACCTCTAGCGAACACACTTCTTCGTAAACTACTCATTACTTGTTTTTGATTTGTGCGCACCCTTGATTTGGGAGTGTTGTTTTGCGGTGTTGCAATCGTTGCGGCAATGCGTTCTCACCCGTCCGGATCAGGCAAACGATAGTTTCACTACCTTGGGTATTGCCTCATGTGCCTTGTCATACTCGTATCTGTAACGACCCGTATTTTTACGGATCGAAAGATCGTATAACAGTTGTGTTAGGTTGTTATTGTTGTTAAGTCGTCCGGAGTTTAGGTCGACTAGGGCTTAAGTCGTGTGGAAGTTAAGCCATGTGTAGCTTAGGTCGCTTGGGAGATGAGTCGTGTGGTGGCTTAGGTCGTGGGGTAGGTTAGGTTGGATGAGCGACTTAAGAGGTTGGAGCGACCTAAGGTAGTAAACGACTTAAGGTAGTGGATGACCTAAGGGTTAGCAACCTACAGGAATTGGCGACCTAAAGAGTAGACGACCTAAGGAGTTAACGGCTTAAGTCAGTAGGCGACCTGGGGGGATTGAGTCGTTCGAGCGACTTAAGGAATGTAGTAGTTAGGTCGTGAGCGACCTATGGGGTGCTGTGTTTAGTTAGGACGTAAGCGACCTAAGTTAGTTAGGTCGTCCAGACGACTTAGGTGTTAGGTCGTGAGACCCTGTGTTTAGTTAGGTCGCGACCTTGGATGAGTCGTTAGGACGTGCATTAGTGTTGAGTCTTAGGTCGTGACATTTTTAGGTCGCTAGGTTATGCGCATGTGTGTGTGGTTAAGTCGCGTGAAGGCTTAAGGGGTTAGGTCGCTGAGTGTTAGGTCATGAGCGACCTAGGAGCGAGCTAAAGTTAGGTCGTGACTTCTGTTAAGTCGTTGAGTCGAGTGTGCGCTAAGTCGTAAGTCGCAGGTCTATTAAGTCGTAAGTCGTAGGTCGCGCGTATGTGTTAAGTTGCGCGAGTGTTGGGTCGGAGGATTTGTTAGGTCGTGGACGACCTAAGGGGGCGGACGACCTAAGGGGATTTCTGCCTATAAATACACGGGTTCTTCTTCATTTTTGGGATACGGATTTTGAAGCGACGAAGTGCTGCTATTTTGAGAGCTCGAGTTCTATACTTCTTCACTTCTTTTCTCCACTCTAATCTTGTGATTCCTTCCATCCAAATCGAAGATCAAATCGAAGATCCAAAAGCTTAGATTGAAGATCTTCATCCATCGAAGAGAGATTTCATCGTTTGAAGCAGAGTTTTGATAGATCGAGTTAGATTCTTCGCTGTCCAGATCTGAAGTGTGTCGCTTTTGAGGTGTTTAGGTGATTTGGTGAGTGGTGGTTATCCCTCACACGGATCCAAAGGAGTATATCGGATTGTTGGCTTGATTTGGTGCTAAAATAGTGATTTCCATGCATTTTCTTAAACTTAAGTATAGATCTATTGTTCATGATGATTTGACATCCATTTTACTACATGATTAACCTATGCAAGTTCATTCATCAAGTTGTAGAGATATTACCCATGTTCCATGCTTGTTAGATTTAGACTCTTTATTTACAAGATTGCCATTATTGTTATAATTGTTTATTTGATCACGTTTGAATGGTTGATTACTTGGATTAATGTTTGACTTGATTGATTGTTGTAAATTAGTTGATTGATGATTTGATTTGGACAAGTTAGTCAAAGATGATTCAAAAGCTAAGGGAAAGGCTCTTGAATTGGAAAAGCTGCTCGTGACATATGCAGCGGATGATGAAGCTCATATGGATAGATTTGATGATGTTGATGTTGAGATGAGGCTTTGCTATGATGAGATGAAGCGAGGCATGGTATGAGATAGCCTTGGTTTAATCCAAACGGGATCATTCCAAGCATGTTGATAACTCGGTGAAAGGGTTTGAGTTTGAGGATAATTGTTTGCTCGAGAGGCGCTTGAGCTAGTATGGAAATAGTCGTCGAGGAGGATGACTAGGAGGCTGAGATTTCATCGTTGTTGAAGGTTCTAGCAGGCTCAAAGCAAGAGTACGTTGGGCAGATTCGATAGTCCCTAAAGACTATGATTGTGGTCGAGTACTCTGGGCAGATTCGATAGTCCTAGCCACGGGCTGCGACGACGTACAGAGTTCTGTCTAGAACCGGGGTTGCCATTAACCCTTGACGGACGGCTGGAAGAATGTGCCGGTCATTCAACTAACGGTGGTATCGAAGCAAAGATAACAGTGATAGCCAGAGTCATGGATTTTTGGTTGTAACGTCATTCGGTCTCAAGAGCGATGTTTTCTGGGTGCTTATCTGATCTTGGTTTAGGCCTTGGGGATTTGTACTTGGAAAACACCGACCTTGACTTGAGTGATAATTGCTTTACTTTAATTGTCTGATTGCTATGTTTACTTCCGCTTAGTGTGTCTGGGGGCTATCACTGTAGAAAGAGGTGGATTGGGAGGGTTGGATTCCTATTCCTTTTTCCTTTATGCTCTTTTGGTATGTTGTTAGTCAATTTACCGCTCACTAAGACTGTTGTCTGACTCAAAGTTTTATGTTCCACTCTTATTACCTTGGGCTGTTCATCCATTTTGGGATGGGCAGACTAGGTAGCAGGTGACAGGTACTGTTCTTAGTGACCGACGATGCTGATGACGAAGACGAGCTGGAGGCTTGCGTATTAGTTTCTTACTATATGTACTGGATGTTCTGCTGCTTGTATATTCTCTGAGTGATATGTAGTGAGGCTTGATGTATTGACTATTCAGATGTTTGTATTCAACTATTATGAAGCTTAATTGATGATATTCTATTTTGTGAAGCTTCACTATATATATATTCTCTATTGTATTTTATCCATGCGCTGTGAGTAATACGATAGATTCTGCTGTTTTAACTTAACTTTGGCAACCGTCCATGGCTACCTGGCACACTTTACAGCGCACTATTTCTATGTTCAGTGCGGGGGTCATGGGCGGTCGTCACATTTGGTATCGGAGCATTGGTTAATCGATTTTACCCAACGCTCGTTGACGTAACTACGTATGAGAGACGTAATTGTATTTTGATGGATGATTACTATATATAATATAGTAGCTTAGAATGATTTGAACCCCTTATGCAGTTGTTCTCAAGGTGTATTAATCATTCCTTTTTATAGATATTAAGAATGAGTCGAAGAGGGAGACCAGCTGCTAGGGAAGGCCGTGCTACTGAGGGGGCTACTGATTATGTTGCTATGTTCGAAGCTATGATGACTTCGATTATGAGAAGGATGCCAGCTCCGGGGCCATCAGTAGATGTTGGAGTTCAAGTTCAAACTCCAAAACCGGTGGATTTTGCTAAGCTGTGTAAAGACTATACTGCTCTTGGAGGAAAGGTGTTCTTGGGAACAGAGTCAACCATTGAAGTTCAGAGATGGATAGATGCTTGTAGAAGGATCTTTGGTGACTTGGGAATCGAGGATGCAACCAAAAGGAAGCTAGCATCAAGACAGCTTCAAGGGAGAGCTTCTGACTGGTGGAACTCTATCACCATTGATACTCCGGAGGAAGAAATTACTTGGGAGCAATTCCAAGCCAGATTTGAAGCTAAGTTCATTTCTACAGCTCAGAAATCTGTTCTGTTCAAGAAGTTTGTGGAGCTCAAGCAAGGTGGAAGACCAGTTCTAGAGTATGTTTCTGAGTTTGAAGCTTTGTCCAAGTATGCCCGGTTGTATATTGAATCTCCTTATCAGAAGAACGAGAAGTTTGTGACAGGCTTGGACATATATCTTGGGAGGCAGTTGGTGGATCATTTGGACGATCCATTTGAGAAGTTTGTAGAGAAGGCTCTCAGACACGAGAATCTGTTTCCTAAGGAAGGATCTGTTGTTGCTATGACCAAGGAAGAGTCTAAACCACAGCAGGGTGGAAACAAGAAGAGGAAGCAGCAGCAGCAAAAGAGTAAGGATGGCCAGAAGAAGCCGAAGGGTGAAGTGACTTGCTACAATTGTCAGCAGAAGGGCCATTTCTCTAGAGATTGCAAGAATCCGAAGGTGCCGATGAAGTGCCACAACTGTGACAAGCCGGGGCATATTAAGAAGAATTGTCCAGAACCGCGAAAGGACAAGCAGATTGTGCAAGCTTATGCTTTGGGGGCTGTTCCATCATCTTCAAAAGCTCCTACTGCAGAGGAGAAAGGAAAGAGTATGGTGGTTCAAGGTACTCCTTCCATATGTGGTGTTCCAGTTAGAGTGTTATTCGATACTAGGGCGTCGCATTCTTTTGTTTGTAATGAACTTGTAGGCCGGTTGGGTTTAGAACCGGATATTGTTGATAGGCCATTGGTTGTGACTAATCCAGTTGGGGGTTCGTCTTGTCTGTGTATGCTATGTCGTGGTCTGATTGTATCGAGTCATGATTGCTCTTTTGTTTGTGATTGTTTTGTTCTGAACTTTGCGGGGTTCGGAATTATTTTGGGTATGGACTGGCTTAGGAAGATGCGGCAAAGGTTGATTGTGAAAGGTTGGAGGTGACAGTCGAGAATGTGGAGGGGCGAAAGGTTGTGATACGATGTAAGCATGAGGAGGCGTCTTCATGAGCTTCATGTATTTGCTGGTTGTTCCACGGGATGGACTGCCATCGCTGCAGATCGCTAATGGATTCGAGGATGTCTTTTATGAGGTCAAAGGGTTACCGCCGCATAGAGAGATCGAGTTTCGTATCGATCTAGTTAAAGGAGCCAGACCGGTTGTGATGCCTCTTAGGCGGATGGCGCCTAGAGAACAGCAAGAATTGAGGGTGCAAGTTGATGATCTGTTACAGAAAGGATTCATTCGGCGTAGTGTGTCCGAATGGGGTGCACCAGTTGTGTTTGTAACCAAAGCGGATGGATCGTTGAGGTTGTGTGTGGATTATCATGAGCTGAATAAAGTGACTAAGAAGAACAAGTATCCATCGCCGAGAATAGATGACTTGTTTGATCAGCTTCACGAAGCTAAGGTGTTTTCTCGAATGGATTTAGCTACGGGATTTCACCAGTTAAGAGTGGCTAAGGATAGTGTGCCGAAGACTGCTTTCAGGACACCATCCGGTTTCTTTGTGTAACATCCCAGAATTTTGAGTATGGGATTTGTAAACATTTAATTCATTTTAAATGTTTAATATGGGTTTAAGATTTATTTTGAACTAAAAAGAATTGGTTTAAACTTAAACAACAAGTGATAATTTCTAATGTGGAGATTTAATATGAGATTGGATAATAATAATTAAATATTCGAAATTGGGATAAAAGGTGAATTTGGGATAAATGATTATAAAAATGGGGTTTAAATGTATTTTTAAGTTCAATTGGTTATAAACAATAATGTTGGATTTTTAGATGAATTTAAAAGTCGATAAATTATTATTTGGGATTTTATATTAATTTAAAAATGAATTTAATATTATTAAAATGCAAATAATCAGATTTCGAGTCCGGATTGTGCCGGAATGATTTTAAATGTGGTTATAAATTTTATATGATTTATTGTTAAGTTAATAAAATTTTAAAAGTGAAATTTAAAGCGTTTTCGTAAATATTGAAAATCGTCTGATTTAATAGACGAGTAAAATAGCCTTCCGGGGCGCAGTCTCGGAATTCGACGAAACCAGTTCCATTGGATCCGTAATAGTTAGTTATTATCGGATTTCAATTTTCGTAGCAATCGGAGTTGTCGAGTGACCGTGGCAGCTCGAAACGCATCGAAATCGATTTAACCGATTCAATTTTAAATTGATCGTTTAATTCCGTATCTCGCGCATACGATCAAATTAGCTTACGAAACCTCTTCCATTGCGTTCGGAACGTGGAAAAACCCCAGGATAGCCTATCGGAACGTGAGATTTGGAGGTCGTTTGCATAAGTGGTAAAATATTCGGACAACGATATTTAAATAATATTAATTTATATTATATATGTTTAAAAATCTCTAAACCCTAGTTACAATTGCCAGCCGCCGTTCCTTCCTTTAATGGCCGAGACTTCACTTCCTTCTCCTCCATTTATCTCGAGATCTACTCATTGTTAGACTTCACAATCAACAGAAAAGATATAGAGCTCGTCGAAAGCTTTAAATCCAACGGCCGAGATGATGTGTAGCGAGGTGGTTGGAGGGGAATTCGTGGCCGTTCGTAACCAGTTCTGCACGTTTTTCTGTGCAGTGGGGGTACCGAGCTTCGCCTCACTCCGGCCTTGGGTGCGCGCGACGATGTGCTTCGAAGTGGGGGGTTCCGATCGCGTTCACGTTGAGCGAGGAGGGCGCGATGTCGAACCCTAGTTCGACGTTGATGGGTTTGCTTATTACCTGGGACGAACGGGTTAAAGGAAGAAGAGATCGGCGGCCTTGATCTGCTTTTCGAAATCCTATGGCTCCGATTCGTTTGGTATAATAAATAAAGAAATTTGTTTAAAAATTTTTTTGTATAAACTTTGAAAATTCATATCTAACTCATATGTTATCAGAATTTGACGAAACTGGAAGCGATGGAATCGCAGAGACGAACACTACGAAATGGTGCAGATCCGGAGTCATTCCGGGCAAGTAGGAATTTGGGTTAAATCGGACGTCGTCCGGTTTAATTTAAAATTTCGAACGCTCGCCGAAACTCAAAGTGAGTTATTCTCACTCACATCTGGATGCTAGACATTATAAATAATTGATATTTAAATATCTGAATGATTGGTTGATTATAACTGCTGTTATCTGTCTGGATTGATATTATATTGAGTTGTGCTAATATCTGTGATGCAGGGAGAAACAGGTTGGAGGGATCCAACTGGATTCCTCACAATGTAGCAGTTATTTTATAATTGATAGTCATACCTGTTTATATGTTGTGATTGATAAATCTGGAAATTTAATTGTATTGTGAAATTGTTGTATAAAATTATAATTATAGAATTTAATTATAAATGGATTAAATTGGTTTTTACGAATTAAATGAATTATTGAAATAAGAGTTTCAAAGAATAAATTTTCTGTTTGGGATGGAAAATGAAATTAGTAAATTGGGTTTCAAAATACAATGGAAAATTTATCAATCAATAAATGTGAAGTATAGATTATTGGAAATGAATTCTATAGAATTGTAAATATATTAAAATAACGATGGGTTATTTTAATAATGAATATTGTTATTCGGGAAATATAGAATATGTATAATAAGGTTTCAAATATAAATCTGCAAATTTAAGTGTTAATAGAATGTATTGAAAGCTGTTTCCTCTATTGGAATTATATTTAAGTGAATTGAGAATATGGTTTTCATTTAAGAATTCTCCAATGTTTATTTTAAAAATGTTTTAAACTATGATTTTAAAAAATGAATTTTCGAATGTGGGAAATTGGGTATGAACTTCAGATGAAGTCATAGTTAAATATGGGATTTGGGATTTATGTTGTAAAACATAATTGACTTGAAATAAATCAGTGGATTTATATGAAGGATATTTTGGAATGTTTGAACGGGATAGTGTTTCCCTGGGAAAAACCAAGTTAGAGTTTTAAAGGTTTTTATTTAATTAAAGTTAAAGTTTAAATTGTTTAAAGAGTATTTTCAAGAAATTATTATTTTTAGAGAAGAAAAGTTTAAATTATTTTAAAGTTATTTGTTTAAGTTATGGAAAAGGTTAGTATTATTTTTTTTTAAAAAAAAGAACACTACCTGTAAATATTTAGTAAATTGAACCCTTATTTAAATCGAGTTATATCCTATTAAATAAATACTATTTAAAGTAGTTTTGAAATTATATTTTGAGTAAATAACTAGAAGTACATTTATATATTTATAAGTATATTTCGCTATAAAGTATTTTAATTGTTTTTAATCTAAATTGTTTAAGCTTGGGTTTTTCCAAATGGGAATAAATGGTAAGACTTTACCCTGTAAAGGAAGAAATTGGGAAGTCGTTTAAAATGAGTTTTGAAATGTGAAAATTTATCTTTTAAAGATATTAAAGGGGAAGAATAAATAATGGGTGATATTATTTATTGTGTGATGGATGCTTATGGATGCTTGTGAATGTGAATTGATAGTTAAATCACCGACTATCAATATTGGCCAAATGCGTTGATCGTTTCGAAGAGACCGGGATCGAGTTTCCGTATACCAGGATTCTAGGTCTGGAGACTCGAAAACCACTTCGATCCGGTTTGTACGTTTCGCGAAAACGATTTCGGAGTCGAAGATGGAGCAGTGAAGTGCAAGGGCTAGTCGCTACTAATCCTGAGGATATTTCCAAAATGGATGTAGTAGGAGTAGTGCCTTCGGTTCCGTTCGGACCCGGGACGGACTTATATGGACGAATGCTTTCGTGACATCGTCAGGTGGACGATGGGCATTCAAAGTGAAATGTTCTGTAAAGGTATCGTTTAGCCTCAAGCCTCATCAACCGGGAATGACTGAAAATCAGGGGTTATGCAGCAAGGCTTCGTGGGTAGCCCCCACTTGAGAGTAAGGTCATCCCTGTCTAGATGTCCCTTTTATTTCGGCTTAGTGGTGCGGTTGCTGATCACAACCGTAGGGTGATTTTACTTGGAATTATCCAGTAAGGGATGATTCCGGTCTTGTGTTGCAGGGGAGCGGGCGTACTCCTCGGTACTGTGATCTAGGCCACGTACTGTGATAGGTGGTACCCCAGTGCCTAGTCATTCGTTGGAAATCCATTCTCCCTACGTGCCTTGTACGAGTTTTGTTTGTATTACCCACGTTGTGGCTAGTATGCCGGAATTTAATAGATGTAACAATTTCGGCTATTTTATAAGTATTTGTAAATAGACACTATTATAATATCAGAGGATTTTTATAAAAAGTGTTTTAGCTATCGTAAGGTAAAAACCCGACATGTTTATTTGTGGCGTGGTCTTACGAGATGCTTTTGATTTTCAAAGGATTTTTGAAACTTTAATAATCAATTGGGTGTATTTATGATGCGCTGGTATTCCAGACTGACTCGGGTGTTATTTTATTATAATGCTCGGGTCAGACCGAGTATTTTACAGGATAGGTTGCTATGGAGCTCAGGAGAGGAGCTGGAGTTCGAGACGTACTTCTCGTACTTGTATTATTCCGCTGCTATGATTGTTGAGATTGTTTGACTGGTTATGGTTGGTTGTATTGATATACTCTGATGATGATGTATTGTATATAAACAGATATAGTTTTGATTTGTGTAAAGTTCTGTTCTATACATTATATTTTATTCCGCTGCGACTGTGAGGTTTGATGTTGTTTAGTTCATTCTTCTTCTTCTACCTTCTTTCTTTTCCTACAATCTCTCTTTTCCGGCGTTCGATCGTCGGCATATTATACTGTGGAGTATGTTGTGTCGATTTTCGAGGGTCGAGAAGGGCGGGTCGTGACAGTTGGTATCAGAGCTTAAGTTGGCGACAACCTAGGCTTTGGTGGGAAAATTACTCATTTTTAAATAGAGTCAGAAGTACTCTATAATGAGTTGAGTGTACTAATAGCTATGAGAGCGTACTTGTTAGTGGATATAAAATTGTTTTTATACTGTGTTGACTTATCGGTTGAGTGTTTATGAATTCTGGTCGGTACGGGAAGTACAACCGTATCGATAGGGATTTCTAAACTCTTAAACAAGATAAACCGACATAGTATTATTTTTAAAGGGGGTAAATGAAATAATTTTACCCAAAATTATATTTTGATATAAAGAAATAATTTTCTAAACTATTATATATATTGGATGTTTGTTTGGTTGTTAATACAGTAATCAAATAAGAAATTAAAACATGATCTAAAATTTGAAATGATATATATAAGAAAATAAGAAGTTAAAATATTAAAATGGTTTATAACCAAATGGAATTGACTGGATATGTTTTAAATAAGAAAAGTAAAAAATTAAAATTTGATTTAAACTAGAATTTTTACCCCGGAAATTTTGAAAGGGATTTCAAATGGAATTAAACAAAGTTTTGGGAGTTTGACTTTATGGAAATGTTAGAAATGTTTTCAAAAGCATTTGTAAGAATGGAGTATATTTTGGGGAAATATTTTTGAATAGAAATTGTTTTGAGGTGGATTTTGGAAGTGGAAGGCATTGAACTCACTTCAGTCGCTGGAAAATAATCCTGATGATGCTGGCCACATCATTAGAATTCATTTTCGAGTTTCTAAAGTGATGGATTGCTACCAAAATAGTTGGTTATGACATTGTTTGGACTTGTTTGGGAAAACAAGTGATTTTGGAATTTTCAAAGGAAAATTGTTTGGCAAAAGCAGTTTGTTTTGGAATTTGGTATTTGATTTGAATATCAAAGAGTAATGTGTTGATTTTTATTTCGAATTGGTTTTGAAATAAATCCGGGTAAATTGAATTCTGGGAATTCTATTTTGTAATAAAAATGTGGAAGTTGAAATGAATCAACTATAAACTTATAAGATAAAGTTGATGTAATTAAGAATTTGGGTTAAAAATTGAAATACATCAACTAGAATCGTGCAAGTGAAGTTGATTTAAGTAAGAAGGGAATGAGATTTTATCCTGAAATTAAAATTTAATTTGAGTATATATGGAAGTAAATGGAACTATTAAAATGAAATTGAAGTTCTTTAATGGAAGCAATTGAATGGGTGGCAAATTCAAACTTAACCATAAATGAAGGTGAATGGAATATATTTGGTTTAACTTATGATAAGTTAAATAAAATTAAGAATTTGAAATTGAATTAAATCTAAATGAATTGGAATTAAATGGAAGTTGATGTAAAGGTGAAATGTAAATGCTTATAATTGTGTAAATGAATTCATATTTTTAAGTTATAAAGTGTTATAATTTGACATTGTGATTATAAAAATGGAAATGGATTAAAATGAGCAATATAAACTTATAAATAAATAAGTTGGAGAACTTGAGAATGGAAGAATTGATTTTAACTCAAGTAAAATGGAATTATAATCACAAATAAAAATGGTTAAATGGAATGGTGAATTCGAACTTAATTTTAAATGGAATGCAAAGTAAGGTGAAACAATTATAAAATATAAAATAGGTAAGTGAACCGAAGTTAGTAAATAAGTTGAACTTGGATATGGAGAATTAAGATTAAATTGAATTTGGTTTAATTTCGACTAAGATGGAATTAAGCTGAATATTAAAATTTCTGTTGTGTTATGAATAAGAATGAATGTAATTAAATTCTTATTTAAGGTAGTAAAGGAAATGGTTTAAATTCAGGTGGGCTAAATAAAATTTAGATGAACTTGAATTAATTCTGGAAAGGAATTAAATTGAAATGCATACATAATCTAGTTAACCTTGAATTAAATTTGGATAAGAATTTAATTAAATGGAAATTTAATTTAGTTGAAGTGATGTTGAATGAAGTAAATGCTTACTCAATGAAATCCAAAATGATTGTTTGGAAATGAATTTGTGTAAGCTAAATTAAATGGAATATGTATGGTAATGAATAGAATTTTGATAGTTGGTCAAAGTTTGAAAGGTAAATAAAAATCCAGTTTGGGATGGAATTTAAGTTTGGTAATAAATGTTGGAAGTGAGAATGAGTAATGTATTTAGCTTATAATAGTGATGGTTTGAATTGTAAGAAAATTCAAATGAGTGAAATAATTTAAATGGTCTCTTTGTTAATAAAATAATTTGTACATGGATAGGATAAATAAACAAAGTGCATTTAGATTTATAAATGAATTGAAATTTGATTTGAAGGAGAATCAAATGAAAATAAAATAAAATTGATTCAAGAAGAAATGGAAATGTGTGGATACTTGAGAGAACTAAAACAAATGATTGAGTATAAGCTTTATTGAGTAATCTTGAAGGGAATTGTTAGGAAATAAACTGAAATGCAAGTGAAATGAGTTTTAAATTAATTAATGTGATGAGTTAAAAATATAAGAGTGTAAATAACTCAGGAATGAATGATATTAATATAAATTTGAATTTGGTTAATGAAAATAAAGATGTAAGGAAAATGTAATTTAACAATTACATTGGAAAGAGAAAATATTTGGTTTGTGAACCATGTAATGGAATAAAATTTATATGAATCCAAGTTGGAAATAATTTTAAATGGTTATAAGCTTAAGTGGCAATTGTTTTGCTTGAATGACATGGAAATTTGCATGTATTTGCAATTGCGTGTTTAAAAGCAATTGGAATTGAATTGTGAATAAATTGATATGAATGGGAACCCAATTCAAAGAGTTTTGTATATGAATGCAAGTGAATTGGTTAAGAATAGCAAATGAAATTGATTTGAATCAATAGGAATGAATTGACCTCTTAATGAGTAATGTTTGCATATGAATGGAAATGGATCATAATTGAAATGCAAATGTTTCAAGTTTAAAATGAAATTTGATTGTAAATCAAATTTGGAATGTAAGTAAAATTAAAAGGTAAGAAAGGCATATGTAATCATATAGAAGTGGAAATGAATTGGTTGGGATAAATATGAATTGTATAGGGTGAACTTGAATTTAAAGCATTCAAGTGGAATAAAATGAAGTCGAACTTGAATAAGAAATTAAAAGATGATTGAAATCTTTGAATTGTAAATAAAATATGGAAACATTGTTAAACTATGTGGTTTGAGTTTGTAAAGAGGATTTGAAATGTTGTCGAAATTTGTGAAATTGTTATAAAGATGGTTAACATTGTTAATAATGAAGTTGCTTGGTTTGGTTATGAAATGGATATGTTTGGCTTGCATTTATATTGGAAATGCTAATGAAATGTTCTTATCTTTGAAATTTGATGAGTTTGTTGAGTATAGTACAGGTGCGGAAGGCGTTCGAGAGAGTTGGAGCGCGTATATGCATTATATTAGCCGCTCGCTATTTAAAATTTGCTATAAGGTACGCCTACGCAAATATAATTGGGAAAATGATATATATATTGTGATATATTTTGGTTTCCGGCCATGTGAGCCGATGTATATATATTTGTGTATCCTGCGATATCGCAGAAGCTCCTCCGTGCAAAGGAGACTCCGCCAAAATTTTTCAGAAATTTTGGGAGTTAGAAAATTTTTGGGTTTTTGATTTGCTAAGAAATTGAATTTTTGAAAGCAAATGTTAAAATAAAGGCTTTAGAGTAAATAAAGCAAATGGTTTTGAATTGGAGCTGAAACTTTTTGGGAAAGTGAATATAAGCTTTTAACTAAGCAAATTGGATAAGTAAATGAGTTTGAGAGTATTTTCTACCTTAGCAAATTTCGGGGACGAAATTTTTATAAGGGGGGAGGAATGTAACATCCCAGAATTTTGAGTACGGGATTTGTAAACATTTAATTCATTTTAAATGTTTAATATGGGTTTAAGATTTATTTTGAACTAAAAAGAATTGGTTTAAACTTAAACAACAAGTGATAATTTCTAATGTGGAGATTTAATCTGAGATTGGATAATAATAATTAAATATTCGAAATTGGGATAAAAGGTGAATTTGGGATAAATGATTATAAAAATGGGGTTTAAATGTATTTTTAAGTTCAATTAGTTATAAACAATAATGTTGGATTTTTAGATGAATTTAAAAGTCGATAAATTATTATTTGGGATTTTATATTAATTTAAAAATGAATTTAATATTATTAAAATGCAAATAATCAGATTTCGAGTCCGGATTATGCCGGAATGATTTTAAATGTGGTTATAAATTTTATATGATTTATTGTTAAGTTAATAAAATTTTAAAAGTGAAATTTAAAGCGTTTTCGTAAATATTGAAAATCGTCTGATTTAATAGACGAGTAAAATAGCCTTCCGGGGCGCAGTCTCCGAATTCGACGAAACCAGTTCCATTGGATCCGTAATAGTTAGTTATTATCGGATTTCAATTTTCGTAGCAATCGGAGTTGTCGAGTGACCGTGGCAGCTCGAAACGCATCGAAATCGATTTAACCGATTCAATTTTAAATTGATCGTTTAATTCCGTATCTCGCGCATACGATCAAATTAGCTTACGAAACCTCTTCCATTGCGTTCGGAACGTGGAAAAACCCCAGGATAGCCTATCGGAACGTGAGATTTGGAGGTCGTTTGCATAAGTGGTAAAATATTCGGACAACGATATTTAAATAATATTAATTTATATTATATATGTTTAAAAATCTCTAAACCCTAGTTACAATTGCCAGCCGCCGTTCCTTCCTTTAATGGCCGAGACTTCACTTCCTTCTCCTCCATTTATCTCGAGATCTACTCATTGTTAGACTTCACAATCAACAGAAAAGATATAGAGCTCGTCGAAAGCTTTAAATCCAACGGCCGAGATGATGTGTAGCGAGGTGGTTGGAGGGGAATTCGTGGCCGTTCGTAACCAGTTCGTGCACGTTTTTCTGTGCAGTGGGGGTACCGAGCTTCGCCTCACTCCGGCCTTGGGTGCGCGCGACGATGTGCTTCGAAGTGGGGGGTTCCGATCGCGTTCACGTTGAGCGAGGAGGGCGCGATGTCGAACCCTAGTTCGACGTTGATGGGTTTGCTTATTACCTGGGACGAACGGGTTAAAGGAAGAAGAGATCGGCGGCCTTGATCTGCTTTTCGAAATCCTATGGCTCCGATTCGTTTGGTATAATAAATAAAGAAATTTGTTTAAAAATTTTTTTGTATAAACTTTGAAAATTCATATCTAACTCATATGTTATCAGAATTTGACGAAACTGGAAGCGATGGAATCGCAGAGACGAACACTACGAAATGGTGCAGATCCGGAGTCATTCCGGGCAAGTAGGAATTTGGGTTAAATCGGACGTCGTCCGGTTTAATTTAAAATTTCGAACGCTCGCCGAAACTCAAAGTGAGTTATTCTCACTCACATCTGGATGCTAGACATTATAAATAATTGATATTTAAATATCTGAATGATTAGTTGATTATAACTGCTGTTATCTGTCTGGATTGATATTATATTGAGTTGTGCTAATATCTGTGATGCAGGGAGAAACAGGTTGGAGGGATCCAACTGGATTCCTCACAATGTAGCAGTTATTTTATAATTGATAGTCATACCTGTTTATATGTTGTGATTGATAAATCTGGAAATTTAATTGTATTGTGAAATTGTTGTATAAAATTATAATTATAGAATTTAATTATAAATGGATTAAATTGGTTTTTACGAATTAAATGAATTATTGAAATAAGAGTTTCAAAGAATAAATTTTCTGTTTGGGATGGAAAATGAAATTAGTAAATTGGGTTTCAAAATACAATGGAAAATTTATCAATCAATAAATGTGAAGTATAGATTATTGGAAATGAATTCTATAGAATTGTAAATATATTAAAATAACGATGGGTTATTTTAATAATGAATATTGTTATTCGGGAAATATAGAATATGTATAATAAGGTTTCAAATATAAATCTGCAAATTTAAGTGTTAATAGAATGTATTGAAAGCTGTTTCCTCTATTGGAATTATATTTAAGTGAATTGAGAATATGGTTTTCATTTAAGAATTCTCCAATGTTTATTTTAAAAATGTTTTAAACTATGATTTTAAAAAATGAATTTTCGAATGTGGGAAATTGGGTATGAACTTCAGATGAAGTCATAGTTAAATATGGGATTTGGGATTTATGTTGTAAAACATAATTGACTTGAAATAAATCAGTGGATTTATATGAAGGATATTTTGGAATGTTTGAACGGGATAGTGTTTCCCTGGGAAAAACCAAGTTAGAGTTTTAAAGGTTTTTATTTAATTAAAGTTAAAGTTTAAATTGTTTAAAGAGTATTTTCAAGAAATTATTATTTTTAGAGAAGAAAAGTTTAAATTATTTTAAAGTTATTTGTTTAAGTTATGGAAAAGGTTAGTATTATTTTTTTTTAAAAAAAAGAACACTACCTGTAAATATTTAGTAAATTGAACCCTTATTTAAATCGAGTTATATCCTATTAAATAAATACTATTTAAAGTAGTTTTGAAATTATATTTTGAGTAAATAACTAGAAGTACATTTATATATTTATAAGTATATTTCGCTATAAAGTATTTTAATTGTTTTTAATCTAAATTGTTTAAGCTTGGGTTTTTCCAAATGGGAATAAATGGTAAGACTTTACCCTGTAAAGGAAGAAATTGGGAAGTCGTTTAAAATGAGTTTTGAAATGTGAAAATTTATCTTTTAAAGATATTAAAGGGGAAGAATAAATAATGGGTGATATTATTTATTGTGTGATGGATGCTTATGGATGCTTGTGAATGTGAATTGATAGTTAAATCACCGACTATCAATATTGGCCAAATGCGTTGATCGTTTCGAAGAGACCGGGATCGAGTTTCCGTATACCAGGATTCTAGGTCTGGAGACTCGAAAACCACTTCGATCCGGTTTGTACGTTTCGCGAAAACGATTTCGGAGTCGAAGATGGAGCAGTGAAGTGCAAGGGCTAGTCGCTACTAATCCTGAGGATATTTCCAAAATGGATGTAGTAGGAGTAGTGCCTTCGGTTCCGTTCGGACCCGGGACGGACTTATATGGACGAATGCTTTCGTGACATCGTCAGGTGGACGATGGGCATTCAAAGTGAAATGTTCTGTAAAGGTATCGTTTAGCCTCAAGCCTCATCAACCGGGAATGACTGAAAATCAGGGGTTATGCAGCAAGGCTTCGTGGGTAGCCCCCACTTGAGAGTAAGGTCATCCCTGTCTAGATGTCCCTTTTATTTCGGCTTAGTGGTGCGGTTGCTGATCACAACCGTGGGGTGATTTTACTTGGAATTATCCAGTAAGGGATGATTCCGGTCTTGTGTTGCAGGGGAGCGGGCGTACTCCTCGGTACTGTGATTTAGGCCACGTACTGTGATAGGTGGTACCCCAGTGCCTAGTCATTCGTTGGAAATCCATTCTCCCTACGTGCCTTGTACGAGTTTTGTTTGTATTACCCACGTTGTGGCTAGTATGCCGGAATTTAATAGATGTAACAATTTCGGCTATTTTATAAGTATTTGTAAATAGACACTATTATAATATCAGAGGATTTTTATAAAAAGTGTTTTAGCTATCGTAAGGTAAAAACCCGACATGTTTATTTGTGGCGTGGTCTTACGAGATGCTTTTGATTTTCAAAGGATTTTTGAAACTTTAATAATCAATTGGGTGTATTTATGATGCGCTGGTATTCCAGACTGACTCGGGTGTTATTTTATTATAATGCTCGGGTCAGACCGAGTATTTTACAGGATAGGTTGCTATGGAGCTCAGGAGAGGAGCTGGAGTTCGAGACGTACTTCTCGTACTTGTATTATTCCGCTGCTATGATTGTTGAGATTGTTTGACTGGTTATGGTTGGTTGTATTGATATACTCTGATGATGATGTATTGTATATAAACAGATATAGTTTTGATTTGTGTAAAGTTCTGTTCTATATATTATATTTTATTCCGCTGCGACTGTGAGGTTTGATGTTGTTTAGTTCATTCTTCTTCTTCTACCTTCTTTCTTTTCCTACAATCTCTCTTTTCCGGCGTTCGATCGTCGGCATATTATACTGTGGAGTATGTTGTGTCGATTTTCGAGGGTCGAGAAGGGCGGGTCGTGACACTTTGAGTGGCTGGTAATGCCGTTTGGATTGACCAATGCACCAGCATATTTTGTGGATCTTATGAATAGAGTGTTCAGAGATCAGTTGAACAAGTTCGTACTAGTGTTCATGGATGATATTTTGATTTACTCCAGAACTGAAGAAGAGCACAAGACGCACTTGCGTATTGTTTTGAAAATCTTACGGAAACATCAGCTGAAGGCTAAATTTTCGAAGTGTCACTTCTGGAAGAGTGAAGTGAGGTTCTTAGGCCATATTATCTCTGGAAGCGGAATAGCAGTTGATCCCGCCAAGATAGCAGCAATCCAGGATTGGGTTAGACCTAAGAATGCATTTGATGTGAGAAGTTTTCTTGGATTAGCAGGATACTATCGTCGATTTATCAAGGACTTTTCCAAGGTGGCTGCACCATTAACAGGATTGACGAAAAAGAATAAGTATTCAGATGGGATACTAAGTGTGAGCAAGCTTTCGGAATCCTGAAAGAGCGACTGACAAGTGCTCCTGTTTTGACTATTCCAAGTGGAAATGGAGAGATGGTGGTTTACACTGACGCATGTGGTACTGGACTTGGAGCAGTGCTGATGCAGAAGGGTAAAGTTGTTGCGTATGCAAGTCGACAACTGAAGCCGCATGAAAGGAATTATCCGACTCATGATTTGGAGTTAGCGGCGATTGTTTTTGCTCTGAAGATGTGGAGACATTATCTTTTGGGAGTTCGATTCGAGTTGTTTACAGATCATAAGTCGTTGAAGTATCTTTTCTCCCAAAAGGATTTGAATCTTCGGCAGCAACGATGGCTAGAGTTTTTGGCATCATATGATTTTGGTATAGCCTATACTCCGGGAAAGGGTAACGCAGTGGCAGATGCGTTAAGTCGAAGACATGCAGGATTGGGAGCCATGTTTTCAGAATGGAAGAATCTCGAGTATTTAGCTGGATTTGACTTCAGGCCCAGATGTGAATTGGAACCTGAGATGTTGGCAAACTTATCGGTAAGACCGACTCTTGTGGTAAGGATTAGCGAGAGCCAAAAGCGAGACGATAAGCTTGTCAAGATTATCCATGATTTGGAATCTGGATTGGACCCAGAAAAGGATAAAGGATTCGAGGTCGATCGAGAGGGTTGGCTTCGGAAGCAAGGACGACTAGTTGTTCCCGATATCGATGAATTGAGAGATGAAGTTCTGAGGGAAAGCCATCACTCAAAGTTGACAATTCATCCAGGTGGAAATAAGATGTATCGGGATATGAAGAGAACCTATTACTGGGAAGGAATGAAGAAGGATGCTGGAAATTTTATTTCCAAGTGCATGAACTGCCAGTTGGTAAAAGCCGAGCAGAAGAAGCCAAGTGGATTGCTTCAACCATTAGAAGTTTCTACATGGAAGTGGGAGCAAATATCGATGGATTTTATCGATGGGTTACCTAGAACAATGGCGGGAAATGAAGGGATTTGAGTCATCGTAGATCGTTTAACTAAGAGTGCAAGATTCATTCCTGTTCGATCAACCAGGACTGCATCAAAGTTGGCTGAGTTGTATGTTAATTGGATAGTTTGATTCCATGGTATTCCGAAGAGTATAGTGAGCGATCGAGACCCATTGTTCACTAGTGGATTTTGGAAGAGCTTTTAGGAAGTTTTGGGAACCGAGTTGTGTTTGAGTACAGCTTATCACCCCCAAACAGATGGTCAGACTGAGAGAGTCAATCGAGTTTTGGAAGATCTCCTTAGAGCATGTGTTTTGGATTTCGAAGGGTCATGGGAAGATCACCTTCATTTGGTATAATTTTCGTATAATAACAGCTACCAGTCCAGCATTGGTATGGCACCATATGAGGCATTGTATGGGAGACCGTGTAACTCTCCGACATGTTGGTTGGAAACAGGGGAAAAGTTGATACTTAGGCCAGAAATGATTCGACAGACTTCGGATTGCATAGAGATCATTCGGCAAAGAATGAAGGCAGCCCAAGACCGTCAGAAAAGTTATGCCGATAAGCGTCTTAAGGATTTGGAGTTCGACATAGGTGATATGGTTTTTGTGAAGATTTCTCCACTGAAGAATGTTATTCGATTTGGGAATAAAGGAAAGTTGACTCCGAGATTTGTTGGACCATTCCCGATTATCGAGCGAATTGGAAAGCTCGCCTACAAATTGGAGTTACCAGAAAAGATGTCGGGTGTGCACAATGTTTTTCATGTATCGTATCTACGGAAGTATGTGCACGACTCGAATACAGTAGTTTCTACGGATAGCTGTGAAGATTTTGAGGTCGATCCAGTTGTTGAGAGACCTCGTAAGACGCTTCGTGTTGTGGAAACTGACATGAAACAGCTTAAGAGGAAGGTAGTTAGGTTGCTCAAGATACAATGGAGTGATGATGTTAACGACTGTACATGGGAGGTGGAAGAGAGGATGAAGGCAGCTCATCCTGAACTCTTCGAGGTATGGCCATAAGGTGTCGTGTCATCTCACGATATTGTAACTTGTTTTAGTTTTAGAATTCTGCATGCTAGGCTAGTAATTGGATGCATGGTTTGTTGGTTGCTATGGATGGTAGGCATGCAGAATAGTTTTGATTGCTCTTGTTTGTTTGGAATTTCGGGAGCAAAATTCCTAAGGGGGAGAGAATGTAACGACCCGTATTTTTACGGATCGAAAGATCGTATAACAGTTGTGTTAGGTTGTTAGTGTTGTTAAGTCGTCCGGAGTTTAGGTCGACTAGGGCTTAAGTCGTGTGGAAGTTAAGCCGTGTGTAGCTTAGGTCGCTTGGGAGATGAGTCGTGTGGTGGCTTAGGTCGTGGGGTAGGTTAGGTCGGATGAGCGACTTAAGAGGTTGGAGCGACCTAAGGTAGTGAACGACTTAAGGTAGTGGACGACCTAAGGGTTAGCAACCTACAGGAATTGGCGACCTAAAGAGTAGACGACCTAAGGAGTTAACGGCTTAAGTCAGTAGGCGACCTGGGTGGATTGAGTCGTTCGAGCGACTTAAGGAATGTAGTAGTTAGGTCGTGAGCGATCTATGGGGTGCTGTGTTTAGTTAGGTCGTAAGCGACCTAAATTAGTTAGGTCGTCCAGACGACTTAGGTGTTAGGTCGTGAGACCCTGTGTTTAGTTAGGTCGCGACCTTGGATGAGTCGTTAGGACGTGCATTAGTGTTGAGTCTTAGGTCGTGACATTTTTAGGTCGCTAGGTTGTGCGCATGTGTGTGTGGTTAAGTCGCATGAAGGCTTAAGGGGTTAGGTCGCTGAGTGTTAGGTCGTGAGCGACCTAGGAACGAGCTAAAGTTAGGTCGTGACTTCTGTTAAGTCGTTGAGTCGAGTGTGCGCTAAGTCGTAAGTCGCAGGTCTGTCAAGTCATAAGTCGTAGGTCGCGCGTATGTGTGAAGTCGCGTGAGTGTTGGGTTGGTGGATTTGTTAGGTCGTGGACGACCTAAGGGGGCGGACGACCTAAGGGGATTTCTGCCTATAAATACACGGGTTCTTCTTCATTTTTGGGATCCGGATTTTGAAGCGACGAAGTGCTGCTATTTTGAGAGCTCGAGTTCTATACTTCTTCACTTCTTTTCTCCACTCTAATCTTGTGATTCCTTCCATCCAAATCGAAGATCCAAAAGCTTAGATTGAAGATCTTCATCCATCGAAGAGAGATTTCATCGTTTGAAGCAGAGTTTTGATAGATCGAGTTAGATTCTTCGCTGTCCAGATCTGAAGTGTGTTGCTTTTGAGGTGTTTAGGTGATTTGGTGAGTGGTGGTTATCCCTCACACGGATCCAAATGAGTATATCGGATTGTTGGCTTGATTTGGTGTTAAAATAGTGATTTCCATGCATTTTCTTAAACTTAAGTATAGATCTATTGTTCATGATGATTTGACATCCATTTTACTACATGATTAACCTATGCAAGTTCATTCATCAAGTTGTAGAGATATTACCATGTTCCATGCTTGTTAGATTTAGACTCTTTATTTACAAGATTGCATTATTGTTATAATTGTTTATTTGATCACGTTTGAATGGTTGATTACTTGGATTAATGTTTGACTTGATTGATTGTTGTAAATTAGTTGATTGATGATTTGATTTGGACAAGTTAGTCAAAGATGATTCAAAAGCTAAGGGAAAGGCTCTTGAATTGGAAAAGCTGCTCGTGACATATGCGGCGGATGATGAAGCTCATATGGATAGATTTGATGATGTTGATGTTGAGATGAGGCTTTGCTATGATGAGATGAAGCGAGGCATGGTATGAGATAGCCTTGGTTTAATCCAGACGGGATCATTCCAAGCATGTTGATAACTCGGTGAAAGGGTTTGAGTTTGAGGATAATGGTTTGCTCGAGAGGCGCTTGAGCTAGTATGGAAATAGTCGTCGAGGAGGATGACTAGGAGGCTGAGATTTCATCGTTGTTGAAGGTTCTAGCAGGCTCAAAGCAAGAGTACGTTGGGCAGATTCGATAGTCCCTAAAGACTATGATTGTAGTCGAGTACTCTGGGCAGATTTGATAGTCCTAGGCACGGGCTGCGACGACGTGCGGAGTTCTGTCTAGAACCGGGGTTGCCATTATCCCTTGACGGACGGCTGAAAGAATGTGCCGGTCATTCAACTAACGGTGGTATCGAAGCAAAGATAACAGTGATAGCCAGAGTCATGGATGTTTGGTTGTAACATCATTCGGTCTCAAGAGCAATGTTTTCTGGGTGCTTATCTGATCTTGGTTTAGGCTTTGGGGGTTTGTACTTTGAAAACACCGACCTTGACTTGAGTGATAATTGCTTTACTTTAATTGTCTGATTGCTATGTTTACTTCTGCTTAGTGTGTCTGGGGGCTATCACTGTAGAAAGAGGTGGAGTGGGAGGGTTGGATTCCTATTCCTTTTTCCTTTATGCTCTTTTGGTATGTTGTTAGTCAATTTACCGCTCACTAAGACTGTTGTCTGACTCAAGGTTTTATGTTCCACTCTCATTACTGTAACGACCACAACTTTCTCTCCACAGAAAGTCGCATCGTTAATAAGAAAGAAAGGGGTAGAAAATAGAAAAGAAGAGAAGAAAGAAAGAAACAACAACAACGATCTCACAGCGGAACGAATAAATTATATTAATAACATAAACTACTACATAGTATACAACAATTTACAGAGTTACACAGCATATACATCACTTACTAGACAGTTATAATCATCTGTCTAGACATTACAACTCAAATACAAGACAAGACACTGTCACAGATATCAACACAGCGGAATACTATATCTACGAACGCCGAAGCCTCCTGCTCCATTGCTCCTCCAGAATATTCGTCAAAGCTAAACCTGAATCCCTTGGCTACTCGTAAAAATTTGAGTACCCAAGAGTTTATAAAACAGAAATAAACACTTGGGTCAGACATGGGTCTGGTGTGAGTAACAGGTTAAACTTGCTTAACTTCAAAACCTTTAGAAAGAAAAGGTATCACGTAAGACTCCCCACAAATAAACATGGGTAAGTTTTTACCTTACGCTAACCAAAACATTTGATAGGAAATCTGATTTTATTATAATAGGGTCTAGGGTTTTCAAGTAAAATACAGAAATAGCTGAAATGCTTACATCTCACATTCCAACATAGTTGGGCACAACTAATACGTACGGCACTTATTGGAGTTTGGATTCCATACAATGGCAGGGCTACTGGGGTACCGCCCGTCACAGTACGTGGCCTAGATCACCGTACCGAGGAGTACGCCCGCTCCCCTGCAACACAAAGCCGGAACCATCCCTTACTGGATAATTCCGAACAAGATAATCCCGTAGTTGGCGCGACCAACCACACACTAAGCCGAATAAAAGAAAAGGGACCTCTAGACAGGGATCTATCTTGCTCTCAGTGGGTGCTACCCACGAAGCCTTGCTGCACCTCCCCTGTTTTAGCCATTCCCGGTTGATGAGGCTTGAGGTTACGATTACCTTTAATCAGAACATATCACTTAGAATGCTCATCGTCCGCCTGACGATGTGCTGAAAGCATTCAATCCATACAAGTTCGTTCCGGGTTCGAACAAAACCGAAGGCATTATCTCGTTACACTCGTTTTGGAATCACCCTCAGAGTTAACGACAATAACCCTTGCACTCTGAATCTTCATCTTCACTTGAGATTCACGACCTATCGTAAATTTGGATCGATGTGGTATTCGGGTCTCCAGACCTGGAATCCCGGTATACGGAAACCCGATCCCGGTCTCATCGAAATCCAAAACGTATCTTTTAAGGGCCAAGTTGTTTTAAGGTTAAAACAATTCAATTCTTATCTATATACACAAAGATAGATAATTCAATAGATAATCTACATTATCATCCCAAACAGATAATTCACATTATCATTATAATTCAACCAAACATCCATATCATATATCAATCATATCTCATCAGAGATATCAAACAATGAAATACATTCAATCTCATTCATCCATCCTTAAGCAATGATTTATATCATCTAATTAATTTAAAGTGAATTAAACTAATTACTTCATTCTATAAATCCTGCTTACTTAATTATTAATTAAACCAATTAATTAATCATTACTCCAAATATCCATCTTAATTAATCATTCCTGATTAATTATACTTTAATTACTTTAAGTAATTAATCCCTAATTAATTTCATAAATTAATTATCTTAAACCATTCAGTAATTAATCTTTAATTACTTCATTAATTAATTAATTATACTTAATTACATTAATCCTTAATTAATTATAATTAATTAATTACTTTAATCACTAATTATTTATTAATTAATCTTAATTAACCAATCCTTAATTACATCATTTAAAAATTATATTTAATAATTAATTCTTAATTAAACCACATTTATTAATCACCTTTGATTAATAACATTTAGTAATTAACTACCCTTAATTACTCTTCCATAAATTAATTTCTCCAAAATTAATTATCCTTTAATTAATCCCTTGATTAATTATACAAAAGTGATTAAACTAAAATTTCTTTTATTAAAAAAAAATCTTCTTTAGTTAATTACATCCTCTAATTAACTTTAATTACTTTCCTAAGTAATTACTCTTCACTAATTACATTTAAGTAATTATATTTATCACATCTCTAAATGATTATCTTAAATTAATTTAATTAATTAATTTAACTTAATCAAATTTATTTAATTAATTACCTTCAATAATTAATTTACTTTAATTACTTTCATTAAGTAATTTATACTTAACCAATATTAATTAATTAATCTAATCATTTATTAATAACTTATACTTAATTAAACAAATGATCCTAAATCCCAAATTAACTAATACTTAATTAATTAACTTATAATCCTAATTATTTAATTAATTATCACTAACCATTAATTATTAAATTATTCTTAAATTACTTTATTTAAGAAATTTAGCTTTAATCAACTATTTATTAATTACAACTTAATAATTTCTTAATTACCAATTAATTTCTAATTACTAAATTAATTGCTTAATTTATCTTTAAATTAAAGTATTAACCTTTAACTATTTTAATTATTATTAACAAAGACTTTAAAACATTTACATTAAAATCTTTCTTTTAATTTATCTTAAATTAATGCTTTAAAATAAATTTCAATTTAACTTTAACCATATTTTGAATCTAATTTACAAAATCTTCTTAAATTCAAATGTTAAGAGAAACACTTAACATTTAAAAGATTTTTAAACCAATTTATTTAAATTCAAAATCTTTTTAAAATATACTTTTAACAATTTAAATTTGTTAAAACATTATTTTTATAAAACTTTATTTGTCTCAAATTCTAGGATACACATTTAAACTTGAACCCATACTTAAACTTGATTTAAATCTGGATTTAAATCCTATTTTCAAAGTTTAAACTCATTTTAAATTTTGAAAACACTGCCAGGTTATAAACTGTTATCACCAAAATTTACTCGAGCACATCTCAAATTTCCCCGAGTCAAACCCCACTACGCTTCGAGTTATTACGCGAGAATCTCGAGAAAGACTTGATACCTTCCTTCCTGTTTAAACCCAGACTAGCACACTGACACAACATCACCTGTACACGTGCACATTTGATCGCGACGACACCGACCATCGCTTCCATCGCCAGCATATCGACTTTGACCACCCCTCACGATCCCGATCACCAACGACTCGAACTATCTTCCCAATCGAATTCGAGCATTACTACCAAACCTGGAACAGAACCCATCGTCAGAAAACTTCCAATCACCGTCGATTCCGACCACGAGGACCCACACCGACCTCACTGGAACTCCGCCTCGACTCCAGCTCCGATTTCCCCCTATCGCGATCGGGTCTAAATCATCCATGACAGAGAATTCGATTCAAAAGCATCGACGAACCCAACTACTCCATAAACCCTATATCATCGTTCCTCGATCACCACGGTGAATTGAAAAATGTCTCAACATTTTTCCAATGATCCCCGACCATCCACCATCCTCCAGCCTTAACCACGACCTTCATCTTTACTCCGATCAGTAGAATTTGCCAAAAAGCACTTTTCCGTTCAACTCGCAAGCTCTCATAATTTTTAAACTTAAAAATCAAGAAACGATTTTCAAAAATCATTATTTTCCACCACGTATCAGATTATGAATTCAAATCATGAAACGAAGGTGATAATTTTTTTTTTTTGACTTAAATTATTTCATCTCTGCTATTTCTTCTTCCAGAAACATTTATCCAATATTTTTCACTGGAACTCATTTTTAAAACAAATATCTTGTTAATTTAGGCATATTTCATTTATACATCTAACCCTATAGAAATTTAGGGAAAGAGAGATTGAATTTTTTTGATCATTTGAAAAACTGTAACTTAAACAGAGCCTTACAATATATATATACAGACCTTCATATGAAATCAATTTCATATTCATATATATTCAAACATATTTACATCCATGCAATCATTTTTACAATATTATTTCAAATATCCATCACATGCAAACCCAGATTAAATCGGTTTTAAGCCTTGATAAAATAGTTTACTCACTTGTTTGAAAGAACAGGATACAGGCTTATTTATGTAAACAGACAGGGTCATATAACATATTTAAACCAATTCATATAAATTCATATTAAGAACTTCAAAACAAGCAATATCATCACATGCAAGCATATGTCATATATTAAAGTTTTTAAAAATGAAAGTTACTCACCTTTTTTTTTTTAAAAGCAGAGAACAGAACTTGAAACAGATACTTGAAATCTGGAATGTTACTTGATTTTAAACTTGGTTGCTTGCTACTTTGTTTTGATTTAAAACTTGCATGTTGCCAAAATCTTGTATTGTTGAGATGTTGCTTTAGATCTTTGAAGAAGATGTAGGTTTGTTGTTCTCAGATTTCAGACAGAAGAAAATTTGCAGGCTTTTGTTTTTGTTGAAAATTTCTTTTGCAAAATCTCAGATTTAAAAATGGTTGTAAGCTTCAGATTTGAAAATGGTTTCACAGATCTTATTTCGAGATTGAGGAAAGGTTAACATTTGCAGGCTGAAGATTTTGGAAAATGAATCACAGGTTATTGGTTTGAGATTATAGTTTGAGGAGTTTTTGATTACAGATTTGTTTTCTGGGAATTTTGTTTTGAGAAATTTTGAGAGAAATCTTGTTTCAGATTTTCTGATTGCTTTAAGAAGTGAAATATGAATTTCAGGTTTTAGAAATGAAGACTAGAAAGAAAGGAAGAGGGTGGAAACATGTTTTTTATAAGTATAAATGATTTAATTTTACAATAAAAAGAAAAATTAGAACAAAATGACACTTGTCTTTATATGTGTTAATTAGTTAACACTTGTTACCATATAGCTTTATATAATTACACTTGTCTTTTTATTTAATTTTTATTTATTTTAAATGTAAAAACCTTTTTCTTTATTTATTAAACACTTATCTATTTATATATATTCCTTATAAAGAAACAAAACTAATTATATTTATAAGTAAAAGTTTATACGTATATTTTAAAATCCAAATATTTAAAATATCTATCTTTGAATTTCAAAACTAATTTACATTCAAATTCAAATTATATTTAAAATCCAATTTAAAATCAAGTTATATACATACATATATAACTACACATTCAATTTGAAATAACAATTCTATTAAAATCTATTTATTTCTATATATAAACAATATATCAAAAATATTGTTTAACATAATACTTTATCTATTTTAAAATAATTTATAAAAGAGATTATAAATTACTACTATTATTAAATGAATCAACATATCATATGTAAATGGTATTTTAAACTTATATATATATATATACTCTTATATCTTATTTATTAAGCAATATTTAAAAAGAAAATAAAATAATCCTTATTATTAATCTTTATTGAAAACCATATAATTATTTGTTTAAATAGCTTTGAAAAGCTTCATATTAAATAAATCATAATTTCCCAATTATCAAAATGTACATTAGAAGTTTAAAAACAAGTTTTTATTTATTAAATTTCAAACCAAAGCTAATCTATTAACAATATATATACACACATATATATACATATTATAAATAGAAATAATTTTATTATTTTTAAAAGATAAATTTCACTAATTAAATATTTATTCAATTAGATTATTAAACCAATTCAAATTTTATTATCAAAAATTATCAATCAATTTAATTATTTAAACAGATTATTAAATTGATATTGTCCCAAATTTCCGGGATATCACATTCCTTCCCCTTTAAAATAATTTCGTCCCCGAAATTTAAAACAAAGGTAATTTAATAATCTATTTAAATCACAAGCATATATTATCATCTATATGCTAACAACCATAGCAACCAATTCATCCAATCAAACAATTCTAACTATCCAAACAAAAATTCTGGATAGAATTTCCTCGAGTTTCCCCAAGTATATATATACACCGGGATACTCGCACTACAGAATCCAAACAATCAATACTACTAAGCTATAGAGCTTCTACTCATCTAGATCTACAGAACTAAACAAGATATCAGACTACAGACGAGTCTGACTCAACAACCAAATCCTCCAAAACTGCTGGTTCCAAAACCAAAGATAGATCAAACACGTACTCCCTCAGAGATACGTAAAACACAATGAATTCCTGTAAAGACCCGCAAATCCGTCTTCCGAAAACCCGACACTGCTACGTCCACTGTAGCAATTGCCGAACAATCGGATGGCGAAAACGCGAAACTTTAATATTTAAAAGAAGAGGAGGAAGAGAAGATAGAAGAAAAAGAGAAGAAGAACAACAAAACAACAACAGATACAGAACAGAGACAATATCAGAATCTCACATATCGCAGCGGAACAATATATAATAGATAAATGAATAATCTCTAAAACAAAGAACTATATCATTTTATACATACATCAATCATCAGAGTTAATATACAACAATGGACAGTTATATAACTTGTCCTCATACAGAGTATACAGCGGAATAAATACTATCAGATACAAATACTACGTCTCGTCATCCAGCTTACCTCCCAAGCTCCAGAATATCCAGATAACCTAATAATCTAACTCTAGACTGCCCGTGTGGAAATTTGTGGGCACCCAGAGTTTAGAAGGGAAACAATAAACTCCGAGTCAGTCATGGTGACTGGTGTGAGATCGTAAAACAGTTATTCTTTATAACAACAAAAAATTTTAAAGTCAATTCGAAATGCTTTTGGAAAATGAAACTACCATAAGACCTCCCGCCACACACACAATGCAAACGCAGACTTGGAGGAGATTTCTTCTTATGATAGTCAAAGATGCTTACTACGCAGAATCAAATTCTTTTTGATATTATTATTAGTGCATAGTGTAGAAAACATTTCGAAAGTACAATATAAATCTTAGCCAGCATAGGTACCATTATAGTATGCTTGCTATAGCTGCCATATTAAATGGCAGGTTCTACAACTAAAACCGTACAAGTCTCGTATTGTTTCTTTGGATTTCCAACAAATGGTCAGGCTAAGGAACTTCCTATCCACGATGGGTACGTCCCTGGAATAGACGACCCGAGAACCTAACCGGATCTCTGCCAACACAAGGCCGGGTTACCTCTGCAAAAATAGGTAACTACTGACACGCGTATGCCATCCCCCGATCGTCACCGATCTTCCCGAGGATCCCCGATTTCCAACAAACCACATAGATAATAATAATGCAGTAACCACAGAGGTTAAGTATCTGGGCTCCATACCATGATACCACCTTTATCCAGAAGGAATGACATACACTAAGGGGCGCTACTCCCTAGAACCTTGCTGCATTCGTCCTGTTTCGACCATTTCCGGGGTGTGAGGCTCGTCGAAGTCTCGTCCACAAAGCTACGCTTTCTATAAAAAGCCCTGCTTCGGGTCAAACAAAATGATCAACCTATGATCACAAAGATATAAGATCAAATAAATGATCATATCACAAATGATCAAACACTGATCATTTCACAGCAACACTCAGTATGCCACGTTACCAAATTGGGATATATCGCTGATAAATTTCAACTACATAACCTCTGAGCTCGTACGTCTCAGAGAAGGGTGTTAAGCTAAGAGAATAAATTCTCCGCCACCAACAGGAATGTATTTGAAAGAAATCAGCTTTATATCTCAAATTGTAACGTCAGACACACAATCCATAAAAGTCTGTTCCGGGATCGAACAGAACCGAAGGCACTTCTCACGAAGCCCTTGCGTTTCCGGATAATTTTAATCACGTCAGGACTTCCCGTCACTAAGGGTGATAAAACCTCTAAATCGAAGATCAGTCGATGTAGAGTAACTCGACGGTAATCCTTCCGTTTTCAAAAATATCCGGTCTTCAACACCGGTCTTCAATTGCGATTCATAACGACGTATCACATATTCGGAATGGGTTATACAACCCCATGGTCCTTTCCCGGTTAACCCGAATAGTGAGCGCTTATTTAAAAATAAGTGTGGCATTCAAATTTATCCAATTCACAACAAATACCTACTCAAGGTAATTATTGATAGTCGGTTATTTAACTATCAATAAAGATGCGCAACATCATCAGATTCCAACTAATTTTCCCAAATTATTTTAATCTCCAAAAATATCTTCATTACATATAAAAATTCCACACTTAACCATTTGAAAACAATTTCAAATATTCACTTTTCAATTTATCTTTAAAAGATAAAAACTCAAACAGTTCATTTCCCATTGGAAAAGCATTTCCATACTTATTTAAAAATAAGTAATTAACAAATCATTTATTTTCAACACTTAGAAGATATTCGATATACTTTAAATCAAATTAAGTATATACCTCATTCTTTAAGGAAATCATTCTTAAATCACATTTATTTGAGTCAAAACGAATGTTGCGTAAAACATCGTTACGACGACTCGAAATCACTAGTATAGGGATTCGGAATTAAGATAGATATATAAATCCCAATACTACATTGAACTTTTCCTTTTGGAAATCATTTACTATAACAACAGTGTTATAGTCCACCATTTCCTTAAATTTCTCGAAAACGTCTATTTCAACAAGAACTGTCGACATCTATGTTTTCAATTCTTAATACATTTTAAACATCTTTAAAATGTTTTTAACTTCATTTTTAATATCCCTTCTTCGAAAATAAGTCCATTTTCCTTAACAATATATTCACTGTCCCAAAATCGTGAATATAATTCACTTAATCCCAATTTCAATCATTTCTACACATTTATTTCAAAGATAATTCGCTATCCAAAATCGCGAATATATCTTCTTTAATAATCTCCTATATTTACTTTATCAAATTCAATCCATTTCGAATTTATAAAACACTTTTATAAATTCTATTTCTATTTTCTAACAACTTTGATTTATAAATCTTCTTTATAATTCAATTCATTTTATAACTCAACTTTATATACCAAAAGTCCATATTAGAGGTTAAGTACTTATACTTCATGGATTTATAACATTCGTTCCTTTAAGGCTTCACAAATTTTAAATCTTATTTCTTATAAGATTTCATTTAAAATCTTATTTTTAACAACAACCGAACTACGTTTAAAATTCCATTGTTTGGATTTATAAAATATATATTTTATAAATCTCGTCTATAAACCATTCATACTTATTCACAACTCTTAATTAAAATGTCGAAACCCGATTTATAAGTAAATCACTCATAAGTCTTTTGTTTTACAAAAATCTATTTATTTTGTAACTTCATAATTTATAAATATAAAATTTCGTTCACTTATACCATCCCTTTATTCTTCATTTTTTTTTACACTTATAAAAATTCGTTTTATAATCCCAATATTTTATATTTATAAAAATCAAATTTTATACATCTTTTATATACATCGTTTTAATAATTCAAAAATCTCAATTCAAATCTTTTTATTTATGACTTAACCATTTATTTCAAAAGAAATTTTATCTTTCGGTTATAATTAACAACATTATAATTTCCATAACTTTAAATTTAAAACATTTATTTATTTAAAGTAAATCAATTCAAAAATTCAAATAACGTATACTTTCAAATAATCACTTTTAAAAATCTCTTTTAAAGTTAAAGATCGTTATTTTTAAACTTCAAAATTTTGAATCCAATGATGCAACGCATCAATTAGTCCATCACAACAGTCAATATCATATCTCAACATATGATAACAGAATACATCACAATATCTGTACATAAATAACTACTGTGAGGAATCCAGTTGGATCCCTCCAACCTGTTTCCCTGCATCCACAGACGTTAGCACAATACCAATTCCGCTCCAGTACGGAATTATCGCGGTATATAGGTTTTTTATAAATCCGCTTACTAACGGCGCAATAGGGTCTCATCCGCTATACGAGGCGGGAAATCAATCAATCCAATATATACATATGCCAATATGTATATACTGCTATATATATAGATATATCCTATCATATCTAATACAAACAGCAATCATAGCAATCAAACAATAACTGTAAAAATTCCACATTTTATTCGAGTGAGAAAAATCTCACCTTAGCTTTTTATTTGCCATCCATTTCCAACTTGGATTGTTCTCTTGATTTATACCTTGTATAACAATTATATAAATTAATCAATATTCAAAATAATCGATCGATTAAATTTTCGTTTGGAAATTTTAATTACCCCAAGATTTTATTTTAAACCAATTTTCCTTTAAATAATTTGTCTAACCAGATTTAAATTAGAACTAAATTTTCCTTAATAAATTATTTTCACTGGACCAATCAAATTTTTTCTAAAACTGTATATATATATATAATTTTGTAGATAAACTAGAACTACCTTATGGTAATAATTGTATTTTCTGTTTATCTATATATGAATATATTCATTGTGATAAAATTTCACTTTAAACAAATATTTTTAAATCTCAAACAAAAATTCCATTTTCCTTTATATTCATTTTCTTTTTCTTTCGGTATATATATATAAATTAAAAATTTGTATAAATTCTTTACTGTATATATATGCTTCCAGATGAAAATAGAATTTTAAAATTATCTAAACTTTAAATTGGTGTACCTCATCTGCTCGTCACGCTCGACTCGTCTGCCGCCAATCCCAGTGAGCTCGAGTTCGAGCTCCTCCATCGACGTCGCGCTTCGCTGGCGAACCTCGAAACCACCTCCCTCTTCGCGAAATCGCCGTGCCCATATTTCTCGTACTCGAGCTCGACTGCCAATTCGAACATCGCGAATTCACCCAAATCGTCTACATGCGCGCGGTCGCGACCCCCATCATCTGCCGCCTTGACTTCGCCACCATCGCGACGAACCCACTCCAGATCGCTTCTCCCCCCGAGCACCCAGTCGCATCGCGACATCACACGCCTCGCCTCGAATGACTCCACCACACACGCGTGCTTTGATTTTAATCCCGAGTTCTTTTCCTTTTCTTTTTATTTGGGAACGATTTGAGGGGAAAGGATTTGAATTCGATGAATTAGGTTGAAGGGGAACTCGATTTAACTGGGAACGAACTCGGCCATTATTTTCCTTTGTGAAGGAAGGCTTCGTGAATTTTGAATGGGAACTGAGGAATGGTGATAAGGTACGGGGGTATGGGAGTAAGTATGGGAGAACGTGGGATGTTATTAATATAAATTTTAAATCTTCAATTTGAATTTCTTTTTATTTTTAACGCGTTTAAATTTCCGCGTGCTCACATATCAACTCAGAAAATTACGAAAATTGAAATCCGGCAATAGTAAAACATTCCGGACCCAATGGAACTGGTTTCGTCGAATTCCGAGACTGTTTGAAAATTGACTATTTTATAAATATCGGTTCGAGTGATTATTTTCAAAACTGAACAAAACAGTTCGAAATTAAATTCTGAAGCTTCAATCATCTCCAGTATTATCAATATGAATTTTAAAAGCTTTCGAAATATTTTTCTTCGACTTAAAATCGTAGATTCAAATTTTAATTCAGCATTCAATCGATTAAATTTTAAAGTTTAATCGCAAATTTTCAAAGTTATATCGGGGATTCAAATTAAATTATCGTTCAAATATTTAAAATTAATTAAATATTCTCCCTTTAATTCGTTCAAAATCCTGGGTCGTTACAAACTTCCCTCCTTAAAAGAATTTCATCCTCGAAATTACAAGTTAGGAAAATGGTCCTTAACTCGTCTACTATTTTTCACAATTCAATAGTTTTATCAATTCATCAAAACAAATCTTCCTACTAAAGATTCGTTATTAATCCAATCAACTTTCTAAACATATTCGTAATTTTCAAACATCTTTGTTTTCCTTAACAATTCAAATTCGAATTTAAACTTTCAAAATTTCTCAAAAATTTTCTAACGCCCTAAATTTTCGAAAAATTTCGCCAGCGTCTCCTTTGCGCGGCTAATACGGTACGACTACAAAACGTCCCTACGGACTCTCAGATTTCAAAAAGAAAAAGAAAAAGCCAAGCGGCTAGACCAGAAATCATCAAAAACTCATATTATAATTCAAATACTTACCTTTTGTCGAGCAATTCGAATTTATCTTTGAAATCAAATCCAATTCCTTTTTACCTGTATAACCTACTAGCCATAATATCTAGTTACAGCATTCAAACCAATTTGCAAAGTCTATTACAAAATTTCGATACTTCTTATATCATCTTTACTTCCCTATTGAAGTTTCATATTCAATTTCGTTCAATTTTTTATTTCACATTCATTTGAACTTATAATTCACATTTTCAATTCTATTTGAATTCAATTCAGTCTCATTTACTTACAAATTCAAAATGAACTCTAACATTCAATTTCATTTTCTGGCACTTGCAAATCGCAATTTATTCATTCATTCACTAATTCATTCGTTTTCAATTTGAATTTTATTCTAATCAAAATTCAAATATTCTATAAGTTATCAACTTATTAATATTTCGTAAGTATTTTTAAATAGGATTCCAGAGACGTTTCCACTTTTTCAAAACCATTTGAAAACAATTCAAATTCCATTTGAATTTCCAAACAAAAACCCAAATTTCAAACAACTCCTATTTAAAACAATTTGACAGCAATTTCTCTTTTGGAAACCCGAAAATGAATTCTAATGATGTGGCCACCATCATCAGGATTATTTTCCAGCGACCTAAAAGAGTTTAGAGCTTTCATCTCTCCAAAATACTTTCCAAAACCTTCGAAATTCATTTTCAAATCAAAAAGACTTTAAACTTCCAAATCTCCAAAATTTTCAAATTCTTTTCAAAACATTTCCAAAAACTTCTCTGGAATTCCGTTTTAAATTACAATTCACATTTATAATTTATATTCTCAAATTTCATTTGTATGTGAATTTATTTCTTAACTTTGGAATTACGATTCCAATTTCTTATTCAATTTCATATAATGATAACATTTCAACATTATCACTTTCCTAACATCCATGCAACCATATACTGTAATAATTTATAGAAAACCATTTCTTTTATATACAAAAAATAGTTTTGGGTAAAATTATTTCATTCACCCTATTTTAAAACAATACTGTGCCGAATTGTTCTATTCAAGTGTTTAGAGATCCCTATCAATGATCGTTAATTACTCGTATTGACCAGAATCCATATACCACTCAATAAACCAATCATCACAATATAAAACAATTTTTTTATATTCACTAACAAATACGCGCTCATATCTATTATTACACTCAACTCATTCTAGAGTACTACTGACTCTATCTCTAATGAGTAACACCCAACAGAGCAGGGTTGTCGCTTAACCATATGCTCTGATACCAACTGTAAAGACCCGCAAATCCGTCTTCCGAAAACCCGACACTGCTACGTCCACTGTAGCAATTGCCGAACAATCGGATGGCGAAAACGCGAAACTTTAATATTTAAAAGAAGAGGAGGAAGAGAAGATAGAAGAAAAAGAGAAGAAGAACAACAAAACAACAACAGATACAGAACAGAGACAATATCAGAATCTCACATATCGCAGCGGAACAATATATAATAGATAAATGAATAATCTCTAAAACAAAGAACTATATCATTTTATACATACATCAATCATCAGAGTTAATATACAACAATGGACAGTTATATAACTTGTCCTCATACAGAGTATACAGCGGAATAAATACTATCAGATACAAATACTACGTCTCGTCATCCAGCTTACCTCCCAAGCTCCAGAATATCCAGATAACCTAATAATCTAACTCTAGACTGCCCGTGTGGAAATTTGTGGGCACCCAGAGTTTAGAAGGGAAACAATAAACTCCGAGTCAGTCATGGTGACTGGTGTGAGATCGTAAAACAGTTATTCTTTATAACAACAAAAATTTTTAAAGTCAATTCGAAATGCTTTTGGAAAATGAAACTACCATAAGACCTCCCGCCACACACACAATGCAAACGCAGACTTGGAGGAGATTTCTTCTTATGATAGTCAAAGATGCTTACTACGCAGAATCAAATTCTTTTTGATATTATTATTAGTGCATAGTGTAGAAAACATTTCGAAAGTACAATATAAATCTTAGCCAGCATAGGTACCATTATAGTATGCTTGCTATAGCTGCCATATTAAATGGCAGGTTCTACAACTAAAACCGTACAAGTCTCGTATTGTTTCTTTGGATTTCCAACAAATGGTCAGGCTAAGGAACTTCCTATCCACGATGGGTACGTCCCTGGAATAGACGACCCGAGAACCTAACCGGATCTCTGCCAACACAAGGCCGGGTTACCTCTGCAAAAATAGGTAACTACTGACACGCGTATGCCATCCCCCGATCGTCACCGATCTTCCGGAGGATCCCCGATTTCCAACAAACCACATAGATAATAATAATGCAGTAACCACAGAGGTTAAGTATCTGGGCTCCATACCATGATACCACCTTTATCCAGAAGGAATGACATACACTAAGGGGCGCTACTCCCTAGAACCTTGCTGCATTCGTCCTGTTTCGACCATTTCCGGGGTGTGAGGCTCGTCGAAGTCTCGTCCACAAAGCTACGCTTTCTATAAAAAGCCCTGCTTCGGGTCAAACAAAATGATCAACCTATGATCACAAAGATATAAGATCAAATAAATGATCATATCACAAATGATCAAACACTGATCATTTCACAGCAACACTCAGTATGCCACGTTACCAAATTGGGATATATCGCTGATAAATTTCAACTACATAACCTCTGAGCTCGTACGTCTCAGAGAAGTGTGTTAAGCTAAGAGAATAAATTCTCCGCCACCAACAGGAATGTATTTGAAAGAAATCAGCTTTATATCTCAAATTGTAACGTCAGACACACAATCCATAAAAGTCTGTTCCGGGATCGAACAGAACCGAAGGCACTTCTCACGAAGCCCTTGCGTTTCCGGATAATTTTAATCACGTCAGGACTTCCCGTCACTAAGGGTGATAAAACCTCTAAATCGAAGATCAGTCGATGTAGAGTAACTCGACGGTAATCCTTCCGTTTTCAAAAATATCCGGTCTTCAACACCGGTCTTCAATTGCGATTCATAACGACGTATCACATATTCGGAATGGGTTATACGACCCCATGGTCCTTTCCCGGTTAACCCGAATAGTGAGCGCTTATTTAAAAATAAGTGTGGCATTCAAATTTATCCAATTCACAACAAATACCTACTCAAGGTAATTATTGATAGTCGGTTATTTAACTATCAATAAAGATGCGCAACATCATCAGATTCCAACTAATTTTCCCAAATTATTTTAATCTCCAAAAATATCTTCATTACATATAAAAATTCCACACTTAACCATTTGAAAACAATTTCAAATATTCACTTTTCAATTTATCTTTAAAAGATAAAAACTCAAACAGTTCATTTCCCATTGGAAAAGCATTTCCATACTTATTTAAAAATAAGTAATTAACAAATCATTTATTTTCAACACTTAGAAGATATTCGATATACTTTAAATCAAATTAAGTATATACCTCATTCTTTAAGGAAATCATTCTTAAATCACATTTATTTGAGTCAAAACGAATGTTGCGTAAAACATCGTTACGACGACTCGAAATCACTAGTATAGGGATTCGGAATTAAGATAGATATATAAATCCCAATACTACATTGAACTTTTCCTTTTGGAAATCATTTACTATAACAACAGTGTTATAGTCCACCATTTCCTTAAATTTCTCGAAAACGTCTATTTCAACAAGAACTGTCGACATCTATGTTTTCAATTCTTAATACATTTTAAACATCTTTAAAATGTTTTTAACTTCATTTTTAATATCCCTTCTTCGAAAATAAGTCCATTTTCCTTAACAATATATTCACTGTCCCAAAATCGTGAATATAATTCACTTAATCCCAATTTCAATCATTTCTACACATTTATTTCAAAGATAATTCGCTATCCAAAATCGCGAATATATCTTCTTTAATAATCTCCTATATTTACTTTATCAAATTCAATCCATTTCGAATTTATAAAACACTTTTATAAATTCTATTTCTATTTTCTAACAACTTTGATTTATAAATCTTCTTTATAATTCAATTCATTTTATAACTCAACTTTATATACCAAAAGTCCATATTAGAGGTTAAGTACTTATACTTCATGGATTTATAACATTCGTTCCTTTAAGGCTTCACAAATTTTAAATCTTATTTCTTATAAGATTTCATTTAAAATCTTATTTTTAACAACAACCGAACTACGTTTAAAATTCCATTGTTTGGATTTATAAAATATATATTTTATAAATCTCGTCTATAAACCATTCATACTTATTCACAACTCTTAATTAAAATGTCGAAACCCGATTTATAAGTAAATCACTCATAAGTCTTTTGTTTTACAAAAATCTATTTATTTTGTAACTTCATAATTTATAAATATAATATTTCGTTCACTTATACCATCCCTTTATTCTTCATTTTTTTTTACACTTATAAAAACTCGTTTTATAATCCCAATATTTTATATTTATAAAAATCAAATTTTATACATCTTTTATATACATCGTTTTAATAATTCAAAAATCTCAATTCAAATCTTTTTATTTATGACTTAACCATTTATTTCAAAAGAAATTTTATCTTTCGGTTATAATTAACAACATTATAATTTCCATAACTTTAAATTTAAAACATTTATTTATTTAAAGTAAATCAATTCAAAAATTCAAATAACGTATACTTTCAAATAATCACTTTTAAAAATCTCTTTTAAAGTTAAAGATCGTTATTTTTAAACTTCAAAATTTTGAATCCAATGATGCAACGCATCAATTAGTCCATCACAACAGTCAATATCATATCTCAACATATGATAACAGAATACATCACAATATCTGTACATAAATAACTACTGTGAGGAATCCAGTTGGATCCCTCCAACCTGTTTCCCTGCATCCACAGACGTTAGCACAATACCAATTCCGCTCCAGTACGGAATTATCGCGGTATATAGGTTTTTTATAAATCCGCTTACTAACGGCGCAATAGGGTCTCATCCGCCATACGAGGCGGGAAATCAATCAATCCAATATATACATATGCCAATATGTATATACTGCTATATATATAGATATATCCTATCATATCTAATACAAACAGCAATCATAGCAATCAAACAATAACTGTAAAAATTCCACATTTTATTCGAGTGAGAAAAATCTCACCTTAGCTTTTTATTTGCCATCCATTTCCAACTTGGATTGTTCTCTTGATTTATACCTTGTATAACAATTATATAAATTAATCAATATTCAAAATAATCGATCGATTAAATTTTCGTTTGGAAATTTTAATTACCCCAAGATTTTATTTTAAACCAATTTTCCTTTAAATAATTTGTCTAACCAGATTTAAATTAGAACTAAATTTTCCTTAATAAATTATTTTCACTGGACCAATCAAATTTTTTCTAAAACTGTATATATATATATATAATTTTGTAGATAAACTAGAACTACCTTATGGTAATAATTGTATTTTCTGTTTATCTATATATGAATATATTCATTGTGATAAAATTTCACTTTAAACAAATATTTTTAAATCTCAAACAAAAATTCCTTTTTCCTTTATATTCATTTTCTTTTTCTTTCGGTATATATATATAAATTAAAAATTTGTATAAATTCGTTACTGTATATATATGCTTCCAGATGAAAATAGAATTTTAAAATTATCTAAACTTTAAATTGGTGTACCTCATCTGCTCGTCACGCTCGACTCGTCTGCCGCCAATCCCAGTGAGCTCGAGTTCGAGCTCCTCCATCGACGTCGCGCTTCGCTGGCGAACCTCGAAACCACCTCCCTCTTCGCGAAATCGCCGTGCCCATATTTCTCGTACTCGAGCTCGACTGCCAATTCGAACATCGCGAATTCACCCAAATCGTCTACATGCGCGCGGTCGCGACCCCCATCATCTGCCGCCTTGACTTCGCCACCATCGCGACGAACCCACTCCAGATCGCTTCTCCCCCCGAGCACCCAGTCGCATCGCGACATCACACGCCTCGCCTCGAATGACTCCACCACACACGCGTGCTTTGATTTTAATCCCGAGTTCTTTTCCTTTTCTTTTTATTTGGGAACGATTTGAGGGGAAAGGATTTGAATTCGATGAATTAGGTTGAAGGGGAACTCGATTTAACTGGGAACGAACTCGGCCATTATTTTCCTTTGTGAAGGAAGGCTTCGTGAATTTTGAATGGGAACTGAGGAATGGTGATAAGGTACGGGGGTATGGGAGTAAGTATGGGAGAACGTGGGATGTTATTAATATAAATTTTAAATCTTCAATTTGAATTTCTTTTTATTTTTAACGCGTTTAAATTTCCGCGTGCTCACATATCAACTCAGAAAATTACGAAAATTGAAATCCGGCAATAGTAAAACATTCCGGACCCAATGGAACTGGTTTCGTCGAATTCCGAGACTGTTTGAAAATTGACTATTTTATAAATATCGGTTCGAGTGATTATTTTCAAAACTGAACAAAACAGTTCGAAATTAAATTCTGAAGCTTCAATCATCTCCAGTATTATCAATACGAATTTTAAAAGCTTTCGAAATATTTTTCTTCGACTTAAAATCGTAGATTCAAATTTTAATTCAGCATTCAATCGATTAAATTTTAAAGTTTAATCGCAAATTTTCAAAGTTATATCGGGGATTCAAATTAAATTATCGTTCAAATATTTAAAATTAATTAAATATTCTCCCTTTAATTCGTTCAAAATCCTGGGTCGTTACAATTCCAGTTATCCAAACTGATAATTCAATCCAGTAGATCAAAGCTTTTATCCAAATAAAAACACAGAAGAGATCCAAAACAACTCGGAGCTGACTTCCCAGACTTACCCAATCTTATAGCTCCCTTTTACCAGAGAAAACTTCAACAACAACGAAGTCTCCAACTTCGAATTCCAAAATTCCTCCGTCTCTTATCCACAAAATCTTTAGACGATCTCGGCTTCCTACAAATCCTTCCTGATCAGCTCAACCTTCGCTGATGCTCTTCGAAACAAACAAGACCAAAAATAACTCAACAAAATGATTCCCTTCAAGATCAACTCAATCCAAAACACAACTCTACTACCATCAGTAGACTGAACTAACTTCTCCTATCTGGAAAAAGACAAACACAAACAGGAGCACTCGCCAAACTACTTCCGCTGCACCACTCTAATCTGGAAAAGAATGAAAATGCTGATGAAGAACACAAGGACGGACTGGACAACACATCCCAGAAATTTCAAATAACTCAAGAGAATACTCAGCAATCGCAAGTCACTTTTGCGATCAACCCAGCCAAATTCCAAAGAAAACTATTCTCTCTTTACCAATCAGAACAGCTCATACTTAACTATCCAATCCATCGAAGAAATGGATCCACTCTGTTGCTTCTGAACTCCACCTCCAGAAAAATTGCTCAGTCAGAAAATTTCCTGCCAACACAAAGAATACTCCCGAGCTGCACTGCTGCCACAGATGCCAAAGACTTCTCAATCCAAAGCTCTTCGAGAAACTCGGACCTCAACCAAAAGAATCACCATGCTGAACTCAGCCACAACACCGAAATAGACACACTTCATTAACTTGTTCCAAAGAAAACATCTTCGGGAACATCCATAGTCACTGCATCTCATCACACAGCTACAATTTCCTGAGATACCATCACTTGCTTCTGCCTAACCGACAGATCCAACTCTACTCATCCAACTTCAAAGATGAACTCCGAACCTTAACAGGCTTTCTTCAGAGATTGGTGAAATCCTTACACCACAACAAAGCTTACTCGAGACGGTATTAGGTCTACAGTCTCGACAGATACACTTCCAACCTCACCACTCAGACTCCTAATCCTAGATGATAAATTATTATCATCTCAACCAATCATTACAAATACCATATACATTTAAAATGATACTTTTTTTATATAGAAATTATATCTGGGTAAAATTATTTCATCTACCTTTTTAAAACAATATTGTGTCTATTGGCCTGGTCCAAGTGTTTAGAGATCCCTATCAATAACGTTAGCTACTCGTATTGACCAGAATCCATATACCACCCAAACGATCAATTAACACAATATAAAATCATTTTATATAACTAACAAATACGCGCTCTCGTATATATATACACTCAGACTCAAACAGGTTGCTACAGATCCTGTCTCTAATGAACAATCCTTCCGAACCTAGGTATTCACTCAACCTAGTGTTCTGATATTCACTTAACCAAAAGCTTAGGCATTCGCTCAACCTATGCTCTGATACCACTGTAACGACCACGACTTTCTCTCCACAGAAAGTCGCATCATTAATAAGAAAGAAAGGGGTAGAAAATAGAAAAGAAGAGAAGAAAGAAAGAAACAACAACAACGATCTCACAGCGGAACGAATAAATTATATTAATAACATAAACTACTACATAGTATACAACAATTTACAGAGTTACACAGCATATACATCACTTACTAGACAGTTATAATCATCTGTCTAGACATTACAACTCAAATACAAGACAAGACACTATCACAGATATCAACACAGCGGAATACTATATCTACGAACGCCGAAGCCTCCTGCTCCATTGCTCCTCCAGAATATTCGTCAAAGCTAAACCTGAATCCCTTGGCTACTCGTAAAAATTTGAGTACCCAAGAGTTTATAAAACAGAAATAAACACTTGGGTCAGACATGGGTCTGGTGTGAGTAACAGGTTAAACTTGCTTAACTTCAAAACCTTTAGAAAGAAAAGGTATCACGTAAGACTCCCCACAAATAAACATGGGTAAGTTTTTACCTTACGCTAACCAAAACATTTGATAGGAAATCTGATTTTATTATAATAGGGTCTAGGGTTTTCAAGTAAAATACAGAAATAGCTGAAATGCTTACATCTCACATTCCAACATAGTTGGGCACAACTAATACGTACGGCACTTATTGGAGTTTGGATTCCATACAATGGCAGGGCTACTGGGGTACCGCCCGTCACAGTACGTGGCCTAGATCACCGTACCGAGGAGTACGCCCGCTCCCCTGCAACACAAAGCCGGAACCATCCCTTACTGGATAATTCCGAACAAGATAATCCCGTAGTTGGCGCGACCAACCACACACTAAGCCGAATAAAAGAAAAGGGACCTCTAGACAGGGATCTATCTTGCTCTCAGTGGGTGCTACCCACGAAGCCTTGCTGCACCTCCCCTGTTTTAGCCATTCCCGGTTGATGAGGCTTGAGGTTACGATTACCTTTAATCAGAACATATCACTTAGAATGCTCATCGTCCGCCTGACGATGTGCTGAAAGCATTCAATCCATACAAGTTCGTTCCGGGTTCGAACGAAACCGAAGGCATTATCTCGTTACACTCGTTTTGGAATCACCCTCAGAGTTAACGACAATAACCCTTGCACTCTGAATCTTCATCTTCACTTGAGATTCACGACCTATCGTAAATTTGGATCGATGTGGTATTCGGGTCTCCAGACCTGGAATCCCGGTATACGGAAACCCGATCCCAGTCTCATCGAAATCCAAAACGTATCTTTTAAGGGCCAAGTTGTTTTAAGGTTAAAACAATTCAATTCTTATCTATATACACAAAGATAGATAATTCAATAGATAATCTACATTATCATCCCAAACAGATAATTCACATTATCATTATAATTCAACCAAACATCCATATCATATATCAATCATATCTCATCAGAGATATCAAACAATGAAATACATTCAATCTCATTCATCCATCCTTAAGCAATGATTTATATCATCTAATTAATTTAAAGTGAATTAAACTAATTACTTCATTCTATAAATCCTGCTTACTTAATTATTAATTAAACCAATTAATTAATCATTACTCCAAATATCCATCTTAATTAATCATTCCTGATTAATTATACTTTAATTACTTTAAGTAATTAATCCCTAATTAATTTCATAAATTAATTATCTTAAACCATTCAGTAATTAATCTTTAATTACTTCATTAATTAATTAATTATACTTAATTACATTAATCCTTAATTAATTATAATTAATTAATTACTTTAATCACTAATTATTTATTAATTAATCTTAATTAACCAATCCTTAATTACATCATTTAAAAATTATATTTAATAATTAATTCTTAATTAAACCACATTTATTAATCACCTTTGATTAATAACATTTAGTAATTAACTACCCTTAATTACTCTTCCATAAATTAATTTCTCCAAAATTAATTATCCTTTAATTAATCCCTTGATCAATTATACAAAAGTGATTAAACTAAAATTTCTTTTATTAAAAAAAAATCTTCTTTAGTTAATTACATCCTCTAATTAACTTTAATTACTTTCCTAAGTAATTACTCTTCACTAATTACATTTAAGTAATTATATTTATCACATCTCTAAATGATTATCTTAAATTAATTTAATTAATTAATTTAACTTAATCAAATTTATTTAATTAATTACCTTCAATAATTAATTTACTTTAATTACTTTCATTAAGTAATTTATACTTAACCAATATTAATTAATTAATCTAATCATTTATTAATAACTTATACTTAATTAAACAAATGATCCTAAATCCCAAATTAACTAATACTTAATTAATTAACTTATAATCCTAATTATTTAATTAATTATCACTAACCATTAATTATTAAATTATTCTTAAATTACTTTATTTAAGAAATTTAGCTTTAATCAACTATTTATTAATTACAACTTAATAATTTCTTAATTACCAATTAATTTCTAATTACTAAATTAATTGCTTAATTAATCTTTAAATTAAAGTATTAACCTTTAACTACTTTAATTATTATTAACAAAGACTTTAAAACATTTACATTAAAATCATTCTTTTAATTAATCTTAAATTAATGCTTTAAAATAAATTTCAATTTAACTTTAACCATATTTTGAATCTAATTTACAAAATCTTCTTAAATTCAAATGTTAAGAGAAACACTTAACATTTAAAAGATTTTTAAACCAATTTATTTAAATTCAAAATCTTTTTAAAATATACTTTTAACAATTTAAATTTGTTAAAACATTATTTTTATAAAACTTTATTTGTCTCAAATTCTAGGATACACATTTAAACTTGAACCCATACTTAAACTTGATTTAAATCTGGATTTAAATCCTATTTTCAAAGTTTAAACTCATTTTAAATTTTGAAAACACTGCCAGGTTATAAACTGTTATCACCAAAATTTACTCGAGCACATCTCAAATTTCCCCGAGTCAAACCCCACTACGCTTCGAGTTATTACGCGAGAATCTCGAGAAAGACTTGATACCTTCCTTCCTGTTTAAACCCAGACTAGCACACTGACACAACATCACCTGTACACGTGCACATTTGATCGCGACGACACCGACCATCGCTTCCATCGCCAGCATATCGACTTTGACCACCCCTCACGATCCCGATCACCAACGACTCGAACTATCTTCCCAATCGAATTCGAGCATTACTACCAAACCTGGAACAGAACCCATCGTCAGAAAACTTCCAATCACCGTCGATTCCGACCACGAGGACCCACACCGACCTCACTGGAACTCCGCCTCGACTCCAGCTCCGATTTCCCCCTATCGCGATCGGGTCTAAATCATCCATGACAGAGAATTCGATTCAAAAGCATCGACGAACCCAACTACTCCATAAACCCTATATCATCGTTCCTCGATCACCACGGTGAATTTAAAAATGTCTCAACATTTTTCCAATGATCCCCGACCATCCACCATCCTCCAGCCTTAACCACGACCTTCATCTTTACTCCGATCAGTAGAATTTGCCAAAAAGCACTTTTCCGTTCAACTCGCAAGCTCTCATAATTTTTAAACTTAAAAATCAAGAAACGATTTTCAAAAATCATTATTTTCCACCACGTATCAGATTATGAATTCAAATCATGAAACGAAGGTGATAATTTTTTTTTTTTTTTTGACTTAAATTATTTCATCTCTGCTATTTCTTCTTCCAGAAACATTTATCCAATATTTTTCACTGGAACTCATTTTTAAAACAAATATCTTGTTAATTTAGGCATATTTCATTTATACATCTAACCCTATAGAAAATTAGGGAAAGAGAGATTGAATTTTTTTGATCATTTGAAAAACTGTAACTTAAACAGAGCCTTACAATATATATATACAGACCTTCATATGAAATCAATTTCATATTCATATATATTCAAACATATTTACATCCATGCAATCATTTTTACAATATTATTTCAAATATCCATCACATGCAAACCCAGATTAAATCGGTTTTAAGCCTTGATAAAATAGTTTACTCACTTGTTTGAAAGAACATGATACAGGCTTATTTATGTAAACAGACAGGGTCATATAACATATTTAAACCAATTCATATAAATTCATATTAAGAACTTCAAAACAAGCAATATCATCACATGCAAGCATATGTCATATATTAAAGTTTTTAAAAATGAAAGTTACTCACCTTTTTTTTTTAAAAGCAGAGAACAGAACTTGAAACAGATACTTGAAATCTGGAATGTTACTTGATTTTAAACTTGGTTGCTTGCTACTTTGTTTTGATTTAAAACTTGCATGTTGCCAAAATCTTGTATTGTTGAGATGTTGCTTTAGATCTTTGAAGAAGATGCAGGTTTGTTGTTCTCAGATTTCAGACAGAAGAAAATTTGCAGGCTTTTGTTTTTGTTGAAAATTTCTTTTGCAAAATCTCAGATTTAAAAATGGTTGTAAGCTTCAGATTTGAAAATGGTTTCACAGATCTTATTTCGAGATTGAGGAAAGGTTAACATTTGCAGGCTGAAGATTTTGGAAAATGAATCACAGGTTATTGGTTTGAGATTATAGTTTGAGGAGTTTTTGATTACAGATTTGTTTTCTGGGAATTTTGTTTTGAGAAATTTTGAGAGAAATCTTGTTTCAGATTTTCTGATTGCTTTAAGAAGTGAAATATGAATTTCAGGTTTTAGAAATGAAGACTAGAAAGAAAGGAAGAGGGTGGAAACATGTTTTTTATAAGTATAAATGATTTAATTTTACAATAAAAAGAAAAATTAGAACAAAATGACACTTGTCTTTATATGTGTTAATTAGTTAACACTTGTTACCATATAGCTTTATATAATTACACTTGTCTTTTTATTTAATTTATATTTATTTTAAATGTAAAAACCTTTTTCTTTATTTATTAAACACTTATCTATTTATATATATTCCTTATAAAGAAACAAAACTAATTATATTTATAAGTAAAAGTTTATACGTATATTTTAAAATCCAAATATTTAAAATATCTATCTTTGAATTTCAAAACTAATTTACATTCAAATTCAAATTATATTTAAAATCCAATTTAAAATCAAGTTATATACATACATATATAACTACACATTCAATTTGAAATAACAATTCTATTAAAATCTATTTATTTCTATATATAAACAATATATCAAAAATATTGTTTAACATAATACTTTATCTATTTTAAAATAATTTATAAAAGAGATTATAAATTACTACTATTATTAAATGAATCAACATATCATATGTAAATGGTATTTTAAACTTATATATATATATATATACTCTTATATCTTATTTATTAAGCAATATTTAAAAAGAAAATAAAATAATCCTTATTATTAATCTTTATTGAAAACCATATAATTATTTGTTTAAATAGCTTTGAAAAGCTTCATATTAAATAAATCATAATTTCCCAATTATCAAAATGTACATTAGAAGTTTAAAAACAAGTTTTTATTTATTAAATTTCAAACCAAAGCTAATCTATTAACAATATATATACACACATATATATACATATTATAAATAGAAATAATTTTATTATTTTTAAAAGATAAATTTCACTAATTAAATATTTATTCAATTAGATTATTAAACCAATTCAAATTTTATTATCAAAAATTATCAATCAATTTAATTATTTAAACAGATTATTAAATTGATATTGTCCCAAATTTCCGGGATATCACAATTACCTTGGGCTGTTCATCCATTTTGGGATGGGCAGACTAGGTAGCAGGTGACAGGTGCTGTTCTTAGTGACCGACGATGCTGATGACGAAGACGAGTTGGAGGCTTGCGTATTAGTTTCTTACTATATGTACTGGATGTTCCGCTGCTTGTATATTCTCTAAGTGATATGTAGTGAGGCTTGATGTATTGACTATTCAGATGTTTGTATTCAACTATTATGAAGCTTAATTGATGAGATTCTATTTTGTGAAGCTTCACTATATATATATTCTCTATTGTATTTTATCCATGTGCTGTGAGTAATACGATAGATTCTGCTGTTTTAACTTAACCTTGGCAACCGTCCATGGCTGCCTGGCACACTTTACAGCGCACTATTTCTATGTTCAGTGCGGGGGTCATGGGAGGTCGTCACAGTATCCCTATGCGCGACCACTACGATTTGTTTCGTGTTATACCTATGGAGTACTCCCTGATAGTCCACTAGTTTACGTTGGAGTTTATAGTGCTGTATAGACTATGATGCTTATATAAAATGTGTTAAGGGGGATAATGGTAACGCCTTAATGCTATTTTGATACTTTATATTACTGATAGGCATTATCTACTTAGCGTACACTACTACATAGTAGATAGTTTAACGGATCCTTAGAGAATGGTTATCCCAAACATCCTTTGAGTTACTTGTATTTCAGTCGTTATTTCACTTGAGTTGGATTTATTGATATAAGAATGTTAATCCTGACTCGAATGTTTTGTGTTTTCATTACGCTCGGGTCAGACTGAGTGTACCAGTATTCGAGACTCACCTTTGGAGTTGGAGCTTCGCTTGGAGATCCAGCTATCTATCCAGTTTTCAGATCATTAGTTGATTCCAGTGATGTATTCTGATCTTGTATTTGACTATTGTATTCGAAACTTCTGTTGTATCTTGTTTAACTCTGTTATATATATATATAGTAGCTTCATGAACTACTATTCTTTTGTTTCCGCTGCATTATTGTTATATTACTCTGTGTCTGTGATCTGTGATTATTTTATTTACTGCATATGCTGAGTTTTGCCAATTTAAATTAACAATCTATTGTTTTGAATTATTCAAGTCCGACATGTGTGGATTTATTGTCGATTTGAATGGTCCAAAATACTGGGTCGTTACAGTTGGTATCAGAGCACTGGTTTTAGGCAAAACTCAGCATATAGATTAAATTCAATTACAAAATCACGTTCGTTCGAGCTTGAATTCCTTCTTCTTTGACTCGGATTCTTGGAATTTTGGAACGTTCCCTTCGGTTCCAAAGTCCATTCGTGTCTCCCTTATTTGTGTCTTTTTGATTCTGGAGTATCCCATAACTCCACTTCGAATGATCTCTATAATGAATCGGCGGTCCCGCCAATCCTAGAATGATTTGTAAAGGGGTGAAACTCCTTTACAACAGCATTGATTCGCCGAGATTTATGTATCCTCGGATTAGATGCTACTATCTCTTGTTATCCCGAATTCTATCTCTTGTGATCTGATGTCGATTTGATTTAGAATTTCGCATCGATCGTATTCTTAAAGTCACGGTTGACCCGGTTAAGTTTACCCACGATTTATATAAATTTATCCATCTTCCAATTTGAAATTCAATCATCTTATCTCCCTATCGAGTCTATCCTTTAGTTAAATTCTATTTGATTAGAGTTCCTCTACTTTAAATCTCATCTTTGTTTTGAAATCCATTCTTGAATTATCGAGTGAGGGAGTGTATTTGTAATTAATATTAAAATGTTTTATATATTGTGTTGTTTGAGTTGTTGATGTTGATTTGGGTTTTCGATCGATTCGTCTGATCAACGCTATCGATAGGATTTCCAAAACACTTGAATAGAGCAAACTGACACAATATTATTTTCAAATTTGGTAAATTGAATAGATTCGTATGATTATATTATATATATAAGTATAGGATTTTCTGGAATTAAATAGTTAATTAAATTGGTTATTTGAAATGATAATATTTGATTATCATTTATTGTTCTAAATGAATTTATAAACATGGTTTATAAATTGATTTGGAATTGAAATGAATTTAAATCAGAAATTTGAGAATTTAATTTCCGATGATTTCAAACTTTGGTTTCAAAGTTTTAAATGTGTAATTTAAAGTATTTTCGAATATAAATGATTTTCAAAAGAATTTTAAAATATTTAAATCAGTACTCTTCTCTTTTGTCGCTAGAAAATAATTTCGGTGATGACGGCCGCATCATCGACATTCATTTTCGAGTTTCGAAGTGAAGAGACCATGCAGTAGCTTTGCTACACTTTTGTTTTGGAAATTGAATTTGATTTGAATTTCTGTGGTATGACCTGATTTATTATATATATATATATAAATTAATTTTGATCTGATATATACTATATATATTTATCTCAAAATTGTTTGAAGTAAATCGGAGATTTAAATTCTGAAGTTTATGATTTAAAGATGATTTCAATTATAAACCGAAGTCAAAATTTTGGATAAATATTTAAACTTGAAATAATTGAATTTGAAATTTTTTTTTGTATAGTACTAAATTGCATTTCAATATAACTTACCTAAATTATTCAGAAGTTAAAATGTAATTGGATAATATACAATATAAAATGATTTTATAAATAAAATTTGAGTGTTTATAATAAATGTTATACACTTAGATTTTATGTATAAAAAATGCAAATAAAGATGATAGAATAATAAGTTAATTGAATGAGATGAATGTAATAAATTTTGTTCTGAAAGAATTAACAAATTGAAATTAGATCAACTTATGGAAATGCCTTAAATTTAACCCAATTATTGAATATAAATTAATTTATATGGTTTAAATTAATTTATATGGTTTAAATATATGTAATAAGATATATTAAGTGGAATAAACTTAATAATAATTTGGAATAAAGAATTAAATTTGTTGAATAAAATATAAGTACAATAAATGATTATACAAATTGATGATTTAGAAATGGTTAATTGAGGATGACTATATAATAAGATAATGAATTTAGAAATAGATAGATTGATTTAACTTAAGTGAACTCAAAGGGATTTAACCAAATTGTTAAATATTAATTAATTTAAATTGAAATTTATATGGTTTAAATTAATTGTTTTACTTGTATTCCAATCTATATTCTTTCTGGTTGTTTCTATTCTCCTACCTCGTTCCTTTTCGGGGACGAAAAGTTTTGAGTGGGGGAGAGTGTAACGACCCATAAATTTTAGGCATTTTATTTATTTAATTTATTGAATTTTGTGAAATTTTAAATAATAAAATTTTGAAATAAAAATTTTATATTTAGAATGCGTCTAATTAATCATAGCAACTGGTAAATTTTCATTAGATAATTTGGAAGTTTATTTTCTAGTGTAATTTTATTCCAATTTATATCAGTTAAAATTGATGATAATAAAATGTTTTCCAAACCTGAATATTTTTACATAGAAAAATTCTAATTCATCTTCTGACTAAGACGTCATTTTTCATTTTTCCAAATTCGGACTTCTTTAGCTCCGTCGATCTTATTTTCCTGCGTTTTTGCTGCATTTTCCGCTAGTAGAAAATTCGAATTTTTACAATTAAATCGTACCACTGATATCTGTATACCGTTTTGATCGTCTCGTCATGCTGATCACTATGGTATATTCGTTTGCTTGTTTCGGTGTCCGTTACGCAACGAGGACCGCGAAATAGATAACCATATCGGTTACGAAATTTGAACCTTTTGTTTCCCTGTCCTTTCATTTCCTCCGTGTGTGAAAGCTGTCAGCCACTACCTTTATTTTTCCTCGAATTCAACTTCAGACTTTTATTTTTCCAACGGTTGGAAACCTAATAGCCAATTGCATTTAATATTTCCTTGATTTACGTTCCTAACCTTTACGTTTCCAAGGTAAAAATATTTCTTTTCGCTGCTGACCTTTACTATTCCCACTATTCTCTTATAATTGTTGGTTCACTTTACTCTGCCTTTTTCCTTTCTTCTGCATACCTACGTTATAAAATAAAAATGGATCTATATCCTTTGCATTCTTTTATCTCCTCAAGCCAACACAACCTTCCACCGTGTAGAGCACCCATCAACCCGAGATTTGATAGCTCACAAAGCCTCAACATCCGCCATACCCTTCTCTCCATCGCGCAACAACTTTGGCCTTCCTCCACCCGAAGCCTCCGCCCTGGCCGTGCTCGCCCACGCCTCATCTTCCCCACCGACAAATCAGTAGCCAGCCGAGAAACCTCCCATCCGCACGCGAGCACCACCTCCACTTCGCCTTTCTCGTTGGCACGCCACCTCAACCTTCACCGCTCCGCTACACAACACCCCTCTCCACCGAAGCTTGTGCTGCCCAGAGAACTCCTTTGCAGCCTTCCCCTTTTTCGGAACGTGAGTATATAATATATATATATATATATATTGTCTTTTTTTTACATGAAGGTCGGTTTATATTAGTCTATATAGAGAACTATTTTATTTGTGATTTGAAATGTACGAAGGTTTTATCTTAAACAAATGTTTAAATTGACTTTAGAGAAAATTTTGTGTATAACATATGTATTGGTTTGATCCGTTGTAGTGTATGTAATTTATAATAAGGTAAGTTGTACATATAGTATGTATATATGTAAGTTATAATGTATATAATGTATAGGTCTGTGCATGTGTGTCGGTGTATATATATATTCTTGCCTAAGTTATATATAAAATTTGGACAGAAGCTCATATAGTTGATGCAATTGTTTCACAGTTATATTAGTATATATATGTATTATAGTGTGACAGCCTATATTTTATATATATATAGTTGTTTCAGTATTTTTATAAATCTACCGTACTATATATATTAGTAATGTGTAAGTTGTTTCTGTATATATATAAGCTATTTTATATTGTATGAGTAATGTATATATATATTTGTTTGAAACATATGAGTCTGTTTTATATAAAGTATTTGAAGTTAGTCTGTACATTGATTAAATATATTCAGGTATGGTAGTTTATAATATATAAAGTATATATGAAGATATATGTAAGCTATCGTGTTTTGGTTCATTGTCTTCTATTCGAAATTTTTACAGTTTTATATAAAATAAATATGTAACATAAATATGTATGTCAGCTTGTATGTACTGAAATGATGTAAGCATTTTATATGCGTGTGTACCTAAATGTATAAACGTTTACCATAGATTATATAATGGTTTCGGCCGTTAAGTGATATATGCTTTGTATATGGTTTTAAGTATAAAATACTATTTTGGGTATATATTTATTTTAACCTACGTGTGTTATCTAGTTGTATAATATATTAGTTTATATATATTTTGGTTTCTTTTAGACTCTAAAATATAATATATAAAGTGATTTGGATATGTATTATGATTTGAAATATAATATGTAATTTAAATTGAATATTGGTTTCAGAAAATAATAATATAATATATTTGTTTCGATTTTATCTGCATCGATCCAGTTTTGATTTGATTTCATCTATTTCTTATTTATCAGCTTTGTCCGTCGTGCTTGTTTTCTTCATCAAATCGTGTCCATCTAGCGTTGCTTTGGAATTTGTAGCTCATTTCTTTGTCAAATCTATCTAGCCTCGAAAGGTGAGCAATCTCACAATTAACGTTCTTTTATTTATTAAATTTTGATTTCAATTGAAACGACAATTGAAATATGCTGCTGCTAGTTATTTACATTGCTATATATATGCCATCATCTATATATGTTCACATGTGACATCTGACACCATTATCTGTTATTTATACTGCTATATATATGTCATCATCTGTATCTGTTCACCTGTGACATCTGACACCATTATCTGTTATTTATACTGCTATATATATGTCATCATTTGTATCTGTTCACCTGTGACATCTAACACCATTATCTGTTATTTATATTGATGATATATGCCTATTACTGTTGTTATTTTATTATCATATCTGTTATCACTCTGCAAGTTCCCTGTTAGTATAGTATCACTATGGGTTGAAATGATACATACCCGAACAATTTATAGAATAGGAGAAAATCGTTATGGGTTGAAATGATAAACCCAAGCGATTTTCATTGAATTACATTTGGGATTACGGGTTGAAAATATATATACCCGTATATAATTTAAATTACGGATTGAAATGATAAATATCTGTATCACTTGACCATAGGGTAGAAAATTTTATATAGACACCGTTGGTCTATATATATAAATATTTTGAAAATGATTTCTATGGTTTTGAAAAGAAATATTTGGTTTTAATAAATATTGATTTTAAAGATTTATTAAAGTTGATTTCATAAAGTTGATTTGAATGAATATAAAATATGTTTAATTATTTATGTAAAATTTATATTTTCAAATATAGAGTTTATAATGTTTTAGGTTGAAATATAAATTTGAATTTTGATTTGGAATTTTAATTATTTAAGAATTATACTTAAATAAGTTTGAGTTGAAATCTATTAAATTTGAAATTTTAAGATATGTTTTACAACTTGAATTTGATTAAAAAGTGGCTTAAATGAATATTTCAAACTTATATAAATTTAAATGGGATATTTTGTTTATATAAATTTGTAAATTGAAGTTGTATTTAGATGTATTGAAATGATTAAAGAAATATCTCAGAAACTAAATGAAATAAAATTAAATTGAGATATAAATGGAATTATCAAATTTAGTTTTTGAAATGTGGAATATTTAAAGCTTTGAAATATACTGAAATTTAATGGTTTATTTTGTGTTTCAAATCTGTATTCGAAATCGTTATAATTCGAAATGATTTATTGAGAAATTGAATTGAGTTGAAATTTATGAATTGAGATTGAATTAAGTTGAATTTGGAAGTCGAGTAAATTGAATCAATTTGTGAATTTGTGGAAGCTATTTTATTTTATAAAGTATTTTTAAACTATATCTTCAACTATTTATATTTTACTTTATAAATTATTTTAATATAAATGATTTTATATAAATCATTTTCAATATATATTATTTTATTATAAACTATTTTAACTTATAACTATTTTATATAAACTATTTCTGTTTCATAAACTATTTTATTTTATATACTAATTTTAATATCTAAACTGTTTAAGAGGGAAGTGTTATGGATTCCGAATGTGATGATTTCAAGCTATAGTTTCAAAGTGTTATGAATTTCAAGGGTTCGATTTCCAAAGTGTTTTGATTTTTAAAGACTTACGAATTCGAAAGCGATATAACTTTGGAAAGTGAGATGATTTTGGAAATGGATTTATTTGAAGTGAAATTGATAAGTAATTGATATGGTTTTGAAATAGCAATGATATGTCGGTTTTGAAATATAACTATTTTGAAAATTTATTAAATGAACAATCGGTGTAAAAATTACGTAGTTATTGAAGAGTCCGGGATCGGTTAGGGACATACTCTCTGTCTAAACCGAAAACCACTTTAATAACTATTATACGCGGAGTGTTATCCAGAATGAAGTGGTTGGAATGATGACGTTACTGGATTTGAAGAAAGAGAACGATAATGGATAGCCTTGACACTTGTGTCAAATTGTAAATGACTTAAACAGGAGCCGTGCCGGACCAGTGAGGTTAGCTACCTCTAGCGGACACACTTCTTCATAAACTACTCATTACTTGTTTTTGATTGGTGCGCACCCTTGATTTGGGAGTGTTGTTTCGCGGTGTTGCAATCGTTGCGGCAATGCGTTCTCACCCGTCCGGATTAGGCAAACGATAGTTTCACTACCTTGGGTATTGTAACGATTCGGATTTTTGCGTTCGAAAATCGACATCCATACTTTACATCGTACTCGAATGCCGTAGATTCGACCGTTCAAATCCGAGTCGCCGGAGCTTATAACAACATTAAGTAAACAACACAGCGGAAAAGAAAAAGAATATAGATATAAAACATCTGATACAATATCCAGATACAACAATGATACAATGAATATCTATATACATCAGAGATATGATACAAGAAATAGCAGCGGAAAAGAAAAGATAACATCAGCAGCGGCACGATATCAATAGAAGCAATAACTCCAAAATGATCTTCAGACAAGAATGAATCCACAACTCCAAGATAAGCAACTCCGATGAATGAACTAGCTCCAGATAATCTACTAAACCTGAATATCTGAAAAACCCAACTCTAGACTGCCCGTGTGGAAAATAGTGGGCACCCGGAGTTTAGGAAGGGAACAATAAACTCCGGATCAGTCATGGGACTGGTGTGAGCAACAAAAACAGTTTATCTTTAAACAAACACAAAAGGCTTTTAAACATTGAAACCCGCAATGTTTTTCAAAAATGAAACTACTATAAGGCCTCCCGCCACACACACAATGCAATCGCAGAATTGGAGGAGATTTCTCCTTATGATAGTCAAACATGCTTACTACGCAAAATCAAAACTCTTTTGATATTATTACTAGTGCATAGTGTAGAAAACATTTCGAAAATATAATATAAATCTTAGCTAGCATACAACCATTATTGTATGCCTACTATAGCTACTACGTTCAATAGCAGGTTACCGCCACATTCCATAGCAGGTAATACAATTAAAACCATACAGGGTTCGTATTGTTTCTTTGGATTTCCAACAAATGATCAGGCAAAGGAACTTCCTTACCGAAATGGAAACGCCTCTGGAAAGACGCCCCGGATCCTAACCGGATCTCTACAAACAAAAGGCCGACGCTACCTCACGATGTACACCTGTAACTAGGTAACTAACACACGAGTCATGTCATCCCCCGGTCGTCACCGACCTTTATCCGAGGATCCTCAATCGCAAAGCAACAGTCACAAAGTATAATCAACATAGGTAAAATATCTGGGCTCCATACCATGATATCACCTTTTATCCAGAAGGAAATGAAATACCCTAGGGGCGCTACCCCTACAAACCTTTGTCGCAATATTCCTGTTTCGACCATTACCGGGTTGTGAGGCTCGACAAAGTCTCGTCCACAAAGCTACGCTTTTTCACAAAGCCACGCTTTTTCACAAAGCCACGCTTTTTCACAAAGCAACGCTTTTACACAAAGCCACGCTTTGATCAATCAAATGATCAGCAGCACTTCGTATGCCACATTACCAAATTGGGAATGTATCACTAGTAACCATCAACTACATAACCTCTGAGCTCGTACGTCTCAGAGAAGGGTGTTAATCTAAGAGAATAAATTCTCCGCCAACAACAGAAATGTATTTGATAGAAACCAGCTTTACATCTCAAAGTGTAACGTCAGACACACATCCATACAAGTCTGTTCCGGGTTCGAACAGAACCGAAGGCACTTCCAAAGAAGCCCTTGCAAATCCGGGTATTCACAATCTCGATCGGACTTCCCATCACTTAGGGAATCTCTATACTGGATCCATGATGTAGAGAAAATCGATAGGTAATCCTAACGCTCTCGCAAATACCCGGTCTTCACCACCGGTCTTCAAATGCTATCCATATCGTCGTATCACTATTCGGAATGGGTTATATGACACAAAGGTCCTCTCCCGGCTAAACCGAATAACGAGCGCAATTAAAAATCATATGGATACTGGGGTCTCAGTTAAATCACAGCTTAAAGTCCAAAACTTTTCATTCAAATGGTTAAAACAATTTACCATTTCCAATCTTTTAAAAAAAAAGATTCATTTCAAAAACCTTCAATGGTTTAAACAATTTCCACACTTTTAATCTTTTAAACAAAAAGATTCAATTCACAAAGTTCACCCCATTCACAAAGATCCATTTATGGATTTCAAAACAATTTCCATTTCACTTGGATTAACTCGTTAAATCTTTAAGTCAAGATTTCACTTGTAGCTTTCAAAACTCGTTTTCAAAGATTCATTCATAGTCTTTCAAAACAATTCTATTTCAAGTTGGATTAACTCATCCGGTCTTTGAATCAAGGACTCATTTCATAGTTTTCAAAACATTTCAATTCCATTTCAAACTTGAAATCCTTTCAACACAAATTGAAAGTTCATTACTTATGTGAAAGCTTTTACTATTCGAAAACAAATAGTTTTCGTTTTAGAAAAATCCAGTTATACTTGCAAGAGTTAAAACCCTTGAATTAAATTCAAATTCCCAAATCAAAAATGGTTTAACCCATATATAACTTGTACAACATCTTTAATCCCTAATTTCAAATCATAGAATTCAATTTCAAACTTGAATTCAAAATTTAAATCAAATTATTTGAATTTTCAAAACTCGATTAAGTTATTCAAAATAACTTTTATCTTTGAAATTAGATTTTCAAAAGCTTCTCATATTAAACCCCAATTTCCAATTTCAAAATCAATTGAAATTAAAATTTCAATTTCAAAAACATTAAATTTAAATCATCTGTGATTTAATCGATTTTCACATGAAATCCATATTTGTGTGTGGATAAGTGTGGTCCAGGGGTTCAACACAATAGTGCAACACAATGAATCATCACAGATCAAAATACAGGATATAGTTGATAAGCGATATAAATTATAACGCTTATCGTTCATGCACAGACCATAGATATATAAATATCACAGATAATAAATTACATCACAGATAATTTATCACAGATCACAACATAAATCAGGGTGTATCACAACGCATCATATATCAGGGATATCAAACAAACAAATCATCCAATAGAATCCAAATATCCATAGGTAAGGTCAAGCATTTAATAATCATTTATAAACAGGATTAATTAATCGTTTAATCCTAATTAATTCAATTAATTTCCAGTTAAATAAATTTATTATCAAATTCTGATTGATTAATTACAAATCATTAATTACCAATTTATCTAATGATTTTCTTAAATTAATTAACTTGAATTAATCAAAATATCCATAATTAATTACTATAAGTGATTAATCCTGAATTAACTCTTAATTAATCTCTAATTTTAAATTAATCTAAATCATTAATTTATAAATTAAATAATTATTCTTGATTATCTTATTAGTTAAATCACTTAATTACCTTAATCATTTTTAAGGTAATCTATTCCTTTATTAATGACTTCATTAAGTGGATTTAAACATTACATTTCAAATTTAGATTCAATTTCTATTTTAAATTTAAGATTTGATATTTAACATTAACCAAATTTAAATATCAATTTATAAACCCATATAAGAAAAGTCCCAACTAATTTACTTAAATTTTTATTTGAAATTTAAGTTTTAACATACATTTCATTTTAACTCGCCAATTCAAGTGAACACCAATTATTTAACTTTTCATTGGAAATTCTTTTCATAAAAGAACTTAAATCAAAATCTAATTCAAATATTTATTTTAATTCATATCAAAACACTTGATTAAATTTGGCTTTGAAACTTTGATTTAAACTTACATTTCAAACTTAAATTTTCATCCTTAAAATTCAACCCACTTACATATTTTAGGTTGTTAAACAAATTTAAATTTAAAAACTTATTTTATTATAAACTCAAATTTAAACTATCTTGAATTCAGATCCAAACTTAGATTTAAACTTGTTTAAACCTATCATCACAATTTAAATTCCATTTTAAATTTGCTTTTAAATTAAATTTGCAGACAGGTTTACAAAAACCTATACAACCCCAAAACTAACCCGAGGCACTACCTCTTGCTTCGAGTTCGAAGCCCCACTTCCTCGAGCCAACCACTCGAACTACTCGAGTAAGTCTCGAGTTCCCTCACGAATTACTTCGAGTTCGACCCCGCAAGATTCTCGAGCAACACGCAACTTCGCCTTCCCCAAACTTTCACGCAAACCAAATACATGCATGTTAACGTGCACGTGCACCACCGCTTGGATCACCTCCGATCATCACCACGTCAACGAGCAAGTCGACGATCAACTCTGAATCACATCCCGATCATCAAACAAATTGCAGAACCCCAAAATCAAAAACGAGCTGTCAAGCTCAAAACTGGAAAAATGTCGATTACTGGAAATCGCTTCAAACACCAAAATCCGACCATCAGAGAAGCTTCACCTCCGGCCACTACTTCTTCCACACTCCATCAATATCCTACTCGAATCTGGGAAAGCTCGATCCTTCATAGGGGCCGCGACAATAAAAATTTTCGAGCAACAGAAAACTAGGGTTATAATTTTCAATCCTAAATCACCATCACCACAACGCTTAAATCCTCTTCCCCATAATTTTCCCTGAAACCATGATCATGCTTCTACCTCCAGATCAAACCTCAACCACTCCGATCAACGATAATTCCAGAGGCAACCCAAAATGCTCGAATTGATCAACTCAGTAAAGCATGTTCAAAGCTAAACTAAAAAATGTGATTTTAGTTTTAAAAATCATGATGTAACGACCCGTATTTCTCACGGATCGAAAAGTTCGTCAAATCTGGAATTTTTGCATTTTTAAGTCATTTCAGATTTTTAGGCAAATTTGTCTAAGTCCTAGGTCGTGAACGACCTAAGAGCTAAGTCGTGACCGAGTTAAGGGATTCGGCGAGTTAGTGTTAGGTCGTGGGTTAGTTGGAGCGACCTATAAAAATTATGCAACCTAGGATTTGGTTAAGTATTAGGTCGGCAGGGCGAGTTAACGACCTAAAGAACTGACCGACTTAAGGATATGGCGACTTAAGGGTAGGCAGACCTAGTGGAGTTAGCGACCTAGTGGTTACCGGGTTAGCATGGTTAGGTCGGCAACGACCTAGGAGAGCTGGGGTAGCAAGTTACCGACTTAGTAAAGTGAGCGACCTATGGGATTGACCGACCTAAGAAATAAGCTGGTTAACGACTTAGTAGTTAAGTCGTTGGACGACCTAAGGGGTTGAGTATTAAGTGTTAGGTCGTAACACTGTTAGGTCGCGTGGGTTGTTAAGTTGTTAGGTCGCAAGGTTTTATAAGTCGTAGGTCGTAGAGAGGCAGTGTGTTAGGTCGCTGGGTTTCGTCTAAGTGTTAGGTCGTAAGTCATATAAGTGTTAAGTCGTGCATAGTTAAGTCGCGCAGTGTTAAGTCGAATGGTGCTAAGTTGTTAAGTCGTCCAGGCGACTTAGGAGGGAACGCGCGTATGTTAGGTCGTGAGGCGCGAATAAGTTAGGTCGCGCGCATGTTAAGTCGTAGGCTTGGTCTGTTAGGTCGGAAGGGTTAGGTCGGAGGCTCTGTTAAGTCGTGGGGGTTTTTAGGTCGTAGGTCGGCATAGTGTTAAGTCGGCAGCGACTTAAGGAGATAGCCGAGTTACGACTTAAGGGCAGTTTTCAGCTATAAATAGGAGGGGTTGTTCTCACTTTTTGGGATCCGGATTTTGAAGCGACGAAGTGCTGCCATTTTGAGAGCTCGACTTCTACACTTCTTCACTTCTTTTCTCCACTCTAATCTAGTGCTTACATCCATCCAAATCGAAGATCAAGATTGAAGATTCAAGAGCTTAGATTGAAGATCTTCATCTTTTCAAGAGAGATTTCTTCGTTTGAAGTGAGATCTTGTCGGATCTAGCTTAGTCCTTCGCTGTCCAGATCTGAAGTGTGTTGATTTGAGGTTGTTTAGGTGATTTGGTGAGTGGTGATTATCTCTCACACGGATCCAAAGGAGTATATCGGATTGTTGGCTCGATTTGGTGTTAAAATAGTGATTTCCATGCATTTTCTTCATCCTATGTATAGATCCATGTAGATCCATTGTTCATGATGATGTTACATCCATTTTATCATATGTTAACCTATGCAAGTTCATTCATCAAGTTTGTAGAGATATAATCCATGTTTTCATGCTTATTGGACTTTCAACTCTTTAATTACGAAAATGCCATTGTTGTTATAATTGTCTACTTAGATCATTTTTGAATGCTTGATTGCTTGGATTGATGTTTGATTTGATTGATTATTATGAACTAGATGGTTGATGATTAGATTTAGACCGAAGACGATTCAAAAGCTAAGGGAAAGGCTCTTGAATTGGAAAAGCTGCTCGTGGCATATGTAGCGGGATGATGAAGCTCTTATGCATAGATTTGATGATATGTTGAGATGGGGCTTTGCGAGGATGTAATGAAGCGAGGCAATCATATGATGAAGACTTGGTCTAATCCAGACGGGATCATTCCAAGCATGTTGATAACTCGGTGATATGATTCGAGTTGAGGATAATGAATGGATATGAGAATAGTCGTCGAGGAGGATGACTAGGAGGCTTGGATAGCATCGTTGTTGAAGGTTCTAGCATGCTCTAAGCAAGGGTACGTTTGGGCAGATTCGATAGTCCCAACGGCCAACTGTTGATGGTCGAGTACTCTGGGCAGATTCGATAGTCCTAGGCACGGGCTGCGACGACGTGCGGGAGTTATGTCTAGAACCGGGGTTTTCATTAGCCCTTGACGGACGACTGAAAGAATGTGCCGGTCATTCAATTAACGGTGATATCGAAGCAATGATAACAGTGATAGCCAGAGTCATGGATGTTTGGTTGTATCGTCATTCGGACTCAAGAGCGGTATTTTCTGGGTGCTTATCTGATTTAGGCCTTGGTACTTGGAAAACATCGCCCTTGACTCGAGTGATAGTAGCTTTACTTTAAATTGTATGCTCTGCTATGTTTGCTTCTGCTTAGTGTGTGTCTGGGGGCTATCACTGTAGAATGAGGTTGGAGTGGGAGGGTTGTATTCCTATTCCTTTTCCTTTATGCTCTTTTGGTATGTTGTTGGTTAATTTACTGCTCACTAAGACTGTTGTCTGACTCAAGGCTTTATGTTTTAATTCTTATTGCCTTGGGCTGTTCGTCCATTTTTGGGACGGGCAGACTAGGTAGCAGGTGACAGGTGCTGTTCTCTTCTCACGATGCTGATATCGAAGACGAGCTAGAGGGTTGCATATTATCTTCTTATATGTACTGGATATTCCGCTGTTTTGTATTCTCTGAGAGATTTGTAGTGAGGCTGGATGTATTGAATATGTGGATGCTTGTATTCAACTATTATGGAGTTTTATATGATGTCATTTTGTTCTGTAGAGCTTCACTATACATATGTTCTATTGTATTTTGTCCATGCGCTGTGAGTAATACGATAGATTCTTTTTGTTTTAAATCTTACCTTGACAATCGTCCATGGTCGCCTGGCACACTTTACAGCGCTTTATCTTTAGATTCGGTGCAGGGGTCATGGGCGGTCGTCACATTTGGTATCAGAGCATTGGTTAATCGATTTTACCCAACGCTCGCTGTCGTAACTACGTATGAGAGACGTAATTGTAATTTGATGGATGATTACTATATATAATATAGTAGTTTAGCAGTAAGTTAGTCCTTTATGCAGTTGTTTCTCTAGATGTTCTAATCATTCCTTTTTATAGATATTGAGAATGAGTCGAAGAGGGAGACCAGCTGCTAGGGAAGGCCGTGCTACTGAAGAGACTGCTGATTATGCAGCCATGTTCGAAGCTATGATGACTTCGATCATGAGGAGGATACCAGTTCCGGGAGCGGCAGTTGATGTTGGAGTTCAAGCTCAAGCTCTAAAACCGGTGGATTTTGCTAAGTTGTGTAAGGACTACACTGCTCTTGGGGGAAAGGTTTTCTTGGGAACAGAATCAACTATCGAAGTCCAAAGATGGATAGATGCTTGTAGAAGGATCTTTGGTGATTTGGGAATTGATGATGCAACTAAGAGGAAGTTGGCATCAAGGCAGCTTCAAGGGAGAGCCTCTGATTGGTGGAACTCTATTACCATCACTACTCCGGAAGAAGAGATTACTTGGGAGCAATTCCAAGTCAGATTTGAAGCTAAGTTCATTTCTACAGCTCAGAAGTCTGTTCTGTTCAAGAAGTTTGTGGAGCTCAAGCAAGGTGGAAGATCAGTTCTTGAGTATGTTTCTGAGTTCGAAGCTTTGTCCAAGTATGCTCGGTCATATATTGAATCTGCTTATCAGAAGAATGAGAAGTTTGTGACGGGCTTGGATAGTTATCTTGGGAGACAGTTGGTGGATCATTTGGACGATTCATTTGAGAAGCTTGTGGAGAAAGCTCTTAGGCATGAGAGTCTGTTTCCTAAGGAAGGACCTGTTGTTGCTGTTACCAAGGGAGAATCTAAACCACAGCAGGGTGGAAACCAGAAGAGGAAGCAGCAGCAGCAGAAGGGTAAGGATGGCCAGAAGAAGCCGAAAGGCGAGGTGACTTGCTACAATTGTCAGCAGAAGGGCCATTTCTCTAAGGATTGTAAGAATCCGAAGGCACCGATGAAGTGTCACAACTGTGACAAGCCGGGACATTTCAGGAAGAATTGTCCAGAACCAAGGAAGGACAGGCAGATTGTGCAAGCCTATGCTTTAGGAGCTGTTCCGTCGTCTTCGAAAGCTCCTACTGCTGGAGATAAGGGAAAGAGTGTGGTTGTTCAAGGTACTCTTTTCCTATGTGGTGTTCCAGTTAGAGTTTTGTTTGATACTGGGGCGTCACATTCGTTTGTTTGTAGTGAACTCGTAGACCGGTTAGGTTTGGAACCGGATATTGTTGATAGGCCATTGGTTGTGACTAATCCAGTTGGGGGTTCGTCTTGTTTGTGTATGTTATGCCGTGGTCTAGTTGTGTCGAGTCATGGTTGCTCTTTTGTTTGTGATTGCTTTGTTCTGAACTTTGCGGGGTTCGGAATTATTTTGGGTATGGACTGGCTTAGGAAGTATGCGGCTAAGGTTGATTGTGAGAGGCTAGAGGTGACAGTCGAGAATGTGGAAGGGCGAAAGACTGTGATACGATGTAAGCATGAGGAAGGCGTCTTCATGAGCTTCATGTATTCGCTAGTTGTTCCACGGGATGGACTGTCTTTAGTGCCAATCGCAAATGGATTCGAGGATGTCTTTGACGAAGTCAAAGGGTTGCCGCCGCATAGAGAGATCGAGTTTCGTATAGATCTAGTTGAAGGAGCCAAACCTGTTGTGATGCCTCTTAGGCGGATGGCGCCTAGGGAACAGCAAGAGTTGAGGGTGCAAGTTGATGATCTTTTGCAGAAAGGATTCATTCGGGGTAGTGTGTCCGAGTGGGGTGCACCAGTTGTGTTTGCAACCAAGGCAGATGGGTCGTTGAGATTGTGCGTCGATTATCGTGAGCTGAATAAGGTGACTAAGAAGAACAAGTATCCATTGCCGAGAATAGATGACTTGTTTGATCAGCTTCACGAAGCCAAGGTGTTTTCTCAGATGGATTTGGCAACGGGATTTCACCAGTTGAGAGTGGCTAAGGATAGTGTGCCGAAGACTGCTTTTAGGACACCATCCGGTTTCTTTGAGTGGCTGGTAATGCCGTTTGGATTGACTAACGCGCCAGCATATTTTGTGGATCTTATGAATAGAGTGTTCAGAGATCAGTTGAACAAGTTCGTACTTGTGTTCGTGGATGATATTCTGATTTATTCCAGAACTGAAGAAGAGCACAAGACGCACTTGCGTATTGTTTTGGAGATCTTACGGAAACATCAGCTGAAGGCTAAGTTTTCGAAGTGTCACTTCTGGAAGAGTGAAGTGAGGTTCTTAGGCCATGTGATTTCTGGAAATGGAATAGCGGTTGATCCCGCTAAGGTGGTAGCAATCCAGGATTGGGTTAGACCTAAGAATGCATCTGATGTGAGAAGTTTTCTTGGATTAGCAGGATATTATCGACGGTTTATCAAAGACTTCTCCAAGATAGCTGCACCGTTAACAGGATTGACGAAGAAGAACCAAGTGTTCAGTTGGAATGCTAAGTGTGAGCAAGCCTTCGGAATCCTGAAAGAGAGATTGACGAGTGCTCCTGTTTTGACTATTCCAAGTGGGAATGATGAGATGGTGGTTTACACCGACGCATGTGGTACTGGACTTGGAGCAGTGCTGATGCAGAAGGATAAAGTTGTTGCGTATGCCAGTCGACAACTGAAGCCGCATGAAAAGAATTACCCAACTCATGATTTGGAGTTAGCGGCGATTGTATTTGCTCTGAAGATGTGGAGACATTATCTATTGGGAGTTCGATTCGAGTTGTTTACGGATCATAAGTCGCTGAAGTATCTTTTCTCCCAAAAGGATTTGAATCTTCGGCAGCAACGTTGGCTAGAGTTTTTGGCATCATATGATTTTGGTATAGCTTATACTCCGGGAAAAGGTAACGCAGTGGCAGATGCGTTAAGTCGAAGACATGCAGGATTGGGAGCCATGTTTTCTGAATGGAAGAGTCTCGAGTATTTAGCTGGATTTGACTTCAGGCCTAGATGCGAATTGGAACCTGAGATGTTGGCAAACTTATCAATAAGACCCACTCTTGTGGAAAGGATTGGTGAGAGCCAAAAGCGAGATGATAAGCTTGTCAAGATTATCCGTGAATTGGAATCTGGGTTGGATCTAGAAAAGGATAAAGGATTCTAGGTCGATCGAGAGGGTTGGCTTCGGAAGCAAGGACGACTAGTTGTTCCCGATATAGATGAATTGAGGAGTGAAGTTCTGAAGGAAAGTCATCACTCGAAGTTGACAATTCATCCAGGAGGAAACAAGATGTATCGGGATATGAAGAGAACCTACTACTGGGAAGGCATGAAGAAGGATGTTGGAAATTTTATTTCCAAATGCATGAACTGCCAGTTGGTAAAGGCTGAACAGAAGAAGCCAAGCGGATTGCTTCAGCCATTAGAAGTTCCTACATGGAAGTGGGAACAAGTTTCGATGGATTTTATCGATGGATTGCCTAGAACCAAAACGGGAAATGAAGGGATTTGGGTCATTGTGGATCGTTTGACCAAGAGTGCAAGATTCATTCCAGTTCGATCGACTAGGACTGCATCAAAGTTGGTTGAGTTGTATGTTAAGTGGATAGTTCGATTCCATGGTATTCCGAAGAGTATAGTGAGCGATCGAGATCCATTGTTCACTAGTGGATTTTGGAAGAGCTTCCAGGAAGTCTTGGGAACCGAGTTGTGTTTGAGTACAGCTTATCATCCCCAAACAGATGGTCAGACTGAGAGAGTCAACCGAGTTTTGGAAGATCTCCTCAGAGCTTGTGTTTTGGATTTCGGAGGATCATGGGAAGATCACCTTCATTTGGTGGAGTTTGCCTACAACAACAGTTACCAGTCAAGTATTGGTATGGCACCATATGAGGCATTGTATGGAAGACCGTGTAACTCTCCGACATGTTGGTTGGAAACTGGGGAAAAGTTGATGCTTGGGCCAGAGATGATTCGTCAGACTTCAGATTTTATAGATATCATTCGGCAACGAATGAAGGCAGCCCAAGATCGTCAGAAGAGTTATGCTGATAAACGTCATAAGGATTTGGAGTTCGACGTAGGTGAAATGGTTTTTGTGAAGATTTCTCCACTGAAGAATGTCATCCGATTCGGGAAGAAAGGAAAATTGACTCCGAGATTTGTTGGACCATTCCCGATCATCGAGCGAATTGGAAAGCTCGCCTACAGATTGGAGTTACCAGAGAAGATGTCGAGTGTGCACAATGTTTTTCATGTATCATATCTACGGAAGTATGTGCACGACTCGAGTACGGTGGTTTCTGCTGATAGCTGTGAAGACTTAGAAGTTGATCCAGTCGATAGAAGACCTCGTAAGCCGCTTCGTGTTGTTGAAACCGACACGAAACAGCTTAGGAGAAAGGTAGTTAAGTTGCTCAAGATACAATGGAGTGAAGATGATAACGACTGTACGTGGGAGGTGGAAGAGAGGATGAAGGCAGCTCATCCTGAACTCTTCAAGGTATGGCCCTAAAGTGTCGTCTCATCTCACGATATTGTAACTTGTTCTAAGTCTTAGAATTCTGTACGCTAAGCTAGAATTGGATGCATGGTTTGTTGATTGCTATGAATGGTAGGCGTACAGAATAGTCTTTGATTGCTTTGTTTGCTTGGAATTTCGGGGGCGAAATTCCTAAGGGGGAGAGAATGTAACGACCCGTATTTCTCACGGATCGAAAAGTTCGTCAAATCTGGAATTTTTGCATTTTTAAGTCATTTCAGATTTTTAGGCAAATTTGTCTAAGTCCTAGGTCGTGAACGACCTAAGAGCTAAGTCGTGACCGAGTTAAGGGATTCGGCGAGTTAGTGTTAGGTCGTGGGTTAGTTGGAGCGACCTATAAAAATTATGCAACCTAGGATTTGGTTAAGTATTAGGTCGGCAGGGCGAGTTAACGACCTAAAGAACTGACCGACTTAAGGATATGGCGACTTAAGGGTAGGCAGACCTAGTGGAGTTAGCGACCTAGTGGTTACCGGGTTAGCATGGTTAGGTCGGCAACGACCTAGGAGAGCTGGGGTAGCAAGTTACCGACTTAGTAAAGTGAGCGACCTATGGGATTGACCGACCTAAGAAATAAGCTGGTTAACGACTTAGTAGTTAAGTCGTTGGACGACCTAAGGGGTTGAGTATTAAGTGTTAGGTCGTAACACTGTTAGGTCGCGTGGGTTGTTAAGTTGTTAGGTCGCAAGGTTTTATAAGTCGTAGGTCGTAGAGAGGCAGTGTGTTAGGTCGCTGGGTTTCGTCTAAGTGTTAGGTCGTAAGTCATATAAGTGTTAAGTCGTGCATAGTTAAGTCGCGCAGTGTTAAGTCGAATGGTGCTAAGTTGTTAAGTCGTCCAGGCGACTTAGGAGGGAACGCGCGTATGTTAGGTCGTGAGGCGCGAATAAGTTAGGTCGCGCGCATGTTAAGTCGTAGGCTTGGTCTGTTAGGTCGGAAGGGTTAGGTCGGAGGCTCTGTTAAGTCGTGGGGGTTTTTAGGTCGTAGGTCGGCATAGTGTTAAGTCGGCAGCGACTTAAGGAGATAGCCGAGTTACGACTTAAGGGCAGTTTTCAGCTATAAATAGGAGGGGTTGTTCTCACTTTTTGGGATCCGGATTTTGAAGCGACGAAGTGCTGCCATTTTGAGAGCTCGACTTCTACACTTCTTCACTTCTTTTCTCCACTCTAATCTAGTGCTTACATCCATCCAAATCGAAGATCAAGATTGAAGATTCAAGAGCTTAGATTGAAGATCTTCATCTTTTCAAGAGAGATTTCTTCGTTTGAAGTGAGATCTTGTCGGATCTAGCTTAGTCCTTCGCTGTCCAGATCTGAAGTGTGTTGATTTGAGGTTGTTTAGGTGATTTGGTGAGTGGTGATTATCTCTCACACGGATCCAAAGGAGTATATCGGATTGTTGGCTCGATTTGGTGTTAAAATAGTGATTTCCATGCATTTTCTTCATCCTATGTATAGATCCATGTAGATCCATTGTTCATGATGATGTTACATCCATTTTATCATATGTTAACCTATGCAAGTTCATTCATCAAGTTTGTAGAGATATAATCCATGTTTTCATGCTTATTGGACTTTCAACTCTTTAATTACGAAAATGCCATTGTTGTTATAATTGTCTACTTAGATCATTTTTGAATGCTTGATTGCTTGGATTGATGTTTGATTTGATTGATTATTATGAACTAGATGGTTGATGATTAGATTTAGACCGAAGACGATTCAAAAGCTAAGGGAAAGGCTCTTGAATTGGAAAAGCTGCTCGTGGCATATGTAGCGGGATGATGAAGCTCTTATGCATAGATTTGATGATATGTTGAGATGGGGCTTTGCGAGGATGTAATGAAGCGAGGCAATCATATGATGAAGACTTGGTCTAATCCAGACGGGATCATTCCAAGCATGTTGATAACTCGGTGATATGATTCGAGTTGAGGATAATGAATGGATATGAGAATAGTCGTCGAGGAGGATGACTAGGAGGCTTGGATAGCATCGTTGTTGAAGGTTCTAGCATGCTCTAAGCAAGGGTACGTTTGGGCAGATTCGATAGTCCCAACGGCCAACTGTTGATGGTCGAGTACTCTGGGCAGATTCGATAGTCATAGGCACGGGCTGCGACGACGTGCGGGAGTTATGTCTAGAACCGGGGTTTTCATTAGCCCTTGACGGACGGCTGAAAGAATGTGTCGGTCATTCAATTAACGGTGATATCGAAGCAATGATAACAGTGATAGCCAGAGTCATGGATGTTTGGTTGTATCGTCATTCGGACTCAAGAGCGGTATTTTCTGGGTGCTTATCTGATTTAGGCCTTGGTACTTGGAAAACATCGCCCTTGACTCGAGTGATAGTAGCTTTACTTTAAATTGTATGCTCTGCTATGTTTGCTTCTGCTTAGTGTGTGTCTGGGGGCTATCACTGTAGAATGAGGTTGGAGTGGGAGGGTTGTATTCCTATTCCTTTTCCTTTATGCTCTTTTGGTATGTTGTTGGTTAATTTACTGCTCACTAAGACTGTTGTCTGACTCAAGGCTTTATGTTTTAATTCTTATTGCCTTGGGCTGTTCGTCCATTTTTGGGACGGGCAGACTAGGTAGCAGGTGACAGGTGCTGTTCTCTTCTCACGATGCTGATATCGAAGACGAGCTAGAGGGTTGCATATTATCTTCTTATATGTACTGGATATTCCGCTGTTTTGTATTCTCTGAGAGATTTGTAGTGAGGCTGGATGTATTGAATATGTGGATGCTTGTATTCAACTATTATGGAGTTTTATATGATGTCATTTTGTTCTGTAGAGCTTCACTATACATATGTTCTATTGTATTTTGTCCATGCGCTGTGAGTAATACGATAGATTCTTTTTGTTTTAAATCTTACCTTGACAATCGTCCATGGTCGCCTGGCACACTTTACAGCGCTTTATCTTTAGATTCGGTGCAGGGGTCATGGGCGGTCGTCACACATGACTTGTAGTATGAATTCAATATATAATCTTGAATTTATATTTTACAACAATCGATTTTATCACATATCTACCTACTTGTCTGTACAACAAAGTTACAGTGTATATTTTACACATCAGTGTTTAAATCAGCTTTTAAAAATCTTAATGTAAGTTTAAATATTTTGTTTTGGGTTAAAAGCTTAACTTAGCAAAGATTAAATGAGAATCATATGATATTTTGAACAAATATACAACCTGTAACACCTTCCAAAGTAGTACAGAGCAATCCCATCAATATTCAAAAACCAAAGCATATACAACCATATCATAGCAATCTCCTGAACTGTTATTTTATCAAACTTAAAGCTTTTAAATTTCCTGTTTACTCACAGGTAAAAGATATAAAGAAGGCTAGTTTAAAAGAAGGTTTGCTCACCTGAATATGGATGAAGCGGAGAAGCAGAGGTTTGAGGAGGTTAAAAATGGAATTGTTTTGAAAGCTTGTTTGTTGATGATTCAAGATTTTGATAATTTGTTTGATTCCAGGTTGCAACTGAAACAGTTCTGTATTTTTTTTCCTTTTCTCAGTTTTGTTTAATTATGTTTTGAACGAACTAAAATGAAGAGGAAATTTGATATATAACAAAAGGTTTACAGGTTGATAACATTTTGTACAGGTTATTTTATATTGTTTGTACAATACAATAGGTAATATTATAATGCTCTGTACAAGTGATAATTTTCTTCTTGGTGGCTGAAGTAAACATTTTGGGGGCTAGCATTAATTAACTTGTACAATTATATGTTTATTTACTTCTTCACCTGTACGTGTGATGAGATAAAACCTTCCTTTGCCAGCCTATACCTATTTGTTTACTTTGGTTTCATATTTATATTTCTTTCTTTTACTTCATTTCGGCTGAAATGATATAGGATGGTGTACTAGAGATAATGGCATGTACAAATCTACATTATTTTATTTTGTTTGTACATAGATGAATAGAATGTTGTCTTCATTTACAAGCTAATGGATATTTGTATGTATATTTGAATACCTATCCAATTTACACTAGTGTCTCCTTATACGAGTTAACACATATACATTTATTCACTTGTGTACATATATTCCTTTTGCTTTGTCTTTTTGACTTATACTTTGTCTTTACAATATTACTATTTAAATTCAAATTATCATCGGTTATAAAATTTACATTAATTATTTATTTACAATTCTGATGTCAAATCCAATATATACATATATTTGCTATTTGAATCGGGGAAACTCGCTTCCATTTATCGATTTATTTCACAATTTTATTCAATAATTCAGTTAATTATAAATTTAAATTAAATTAAAATCTAGGGTCGTTACAGGTATTGCCTCATGTGCCTTGTCATACTCGTATCCCTATGCGCGACCACTACGATTTGTTTCGTGTTATACCTATGGAGTACTCCCTGATAGCCCACTAGTTTACGGTGGAGTTTATAGTGCTGTATAGACTATGACGCTTATATAAAATGTGTTAATGGGGATAATGGTAATGCCTTAACGCTATTTTGATACTTTATATTACTGATAGGCATTATCTACTTAGCGTACACTACTACATAGTAGATAGTTTAACGGATCCTTAGAGGATGGTTATCCCAAACATCCTTTGAGTTACTTGTATTTCAGTCGTTATTTCACATGAGTTGGATTTATTGATATAAGATTGTTAATCCTGACTCGAGTGTTTTGTGTTTTCATTACACTCGGGTCAGACTGAGTGTACCAGTATTCGAGACTCACCTTTGGAGTTGGAGCTTCGCTTGGAGATCCAGCTATCTATCCAGTTTTCAGATCTTCAGTTGATTCCAGTGATGTATTCTGATCTTGTATTTGACTATTGTATTCGAAACTTCTGTTGTATCTTGTTTAACTCTGTTATATATATATAGTAGCTTCATGAACTACTATTCTTTTGTTTCCGCTGCATTATTGTTATTTTACTCTGTGTCTGTGATCTGTGATTATTTTATTTACTGCATATGCTGAGTTTTGCCAATTTAAATTAACAATCTATTGTTTTGAATTATTCAAGTCCGACATGTGTGGATTTATTGTCGATTTGAATGGTCCAAAATACTGGGTCGTTACACCATGCCACGTCAACACATCTTCGTGTAACCCTAGTTGCAACAGACAACCACTATCGCGATTGAACAACTGAAGCCGCCGGTCCAAATCAACGTCGCCGAGCCCCTAACGACGCAGCCACCTCGATCAAACTGTCGTGCCGCCTTTCCCATGCTAGGCCGACCATCCAGGCGCCACGCGACCCCACATCCTAGCCGGAAAATGCTCCGCCGCCGCTGACTGATTTTGCTAAATTCTGGCGATTTCGTTAACCATCTCGATAAACGAACTCCATCCTTGAGGCCTGCATGACCTCCTCTTCCCGACGCCGCTTCCCGATCGTCGATCAGACGACGATCCTCCGTTGGATCGTCAAACCTAATATGGACGGCCGAGGTTCAACCTCAATTTCTGGACAAACGGTGATTCGATGGAAAAATTGAATTGCAGATCTGGGTTACGCTCGTCGAGAGCTTCAAAACAGTATATAATTTGATATGGTTCGGAGGAGTTTGATTTTTGAAATTGGTTTGGAGGTTGAATTGTAGCGTTTGGAATTGGAATTTGTTTCTGCCAGTGAAGAAAGGAGCAGACAGAAGTTGTACGTACTGGAATAAGAAATAGATAGGCTGCTAGGGTTAGAATAGAACAATTTAAATGAACAAGGCCCGATAAGAAAATAAACACAATCGAATTGGTACGAATGACAATTGCGACCCAAAAGCCCGTTCTGCCTCCGAAATGAAAATAGGTCATCATATATATCAAAATAGATGTTTTTGATAGTTTTAAACTCAATGGAACAGGTTTCAAGTCCTAATTCCATCGTTTGAAGAAGTTAGCTTTAAAATCAGCTTATTTCAAATTGATTTCAATTAAATTGATTTCTAGGCGTTTTGAGTCCGTATGATCAAACGACAAGTCCGATCGCTACAAAACTTGAAATCCTACAATAATTCACCGTTACGCCGAGACAGTGGCCAAATTGGCTATTTTTACATTAATTAAATAAATTATTATTAAATTAATTGAAGTGCTTTTTCCAAATAAAAATTGGTAATTAACAAATTTCATCATTTTTGATCACTTGGACATTTACAATGATTTAATACAAATTTACATATCAATTCAGTGTTAAATATTACACTAGTTATAGTGTTCAAATTCAACTGTAATTAAATCCAATTAATTATAATTTAATTCCAATAAATTGATTATACTTGATTTCAGTCCTTTTTATTTCATCATTCATTACTCTATGCATATTTTACATTGGGTTATATCTTATTACGTTAGTATTCAACAATTACCATCTTTTATTTATTAATTGCAAATTTTCAATTATATTGAATTTTGTCGATTTTCATATTAATTATAATTTAAAATCTCATTAAATTAATTTATCTTGGTTCATTCTTTTTATTAAATCAATTATTGCCTAATGAATATAATTAACATTTCTATACATTTTATTGCATTCGCCTCTTACAGTTATCGTCTTAACTCATATTAACGTGATATTTAATTTCATTTAATTGCAACTGATTTTAAATCAAATTCAACGGATTAAATAAATTGGTAACAAATGACAATCGTTATCTTTTCTTAATTTAATTAAATTTGTAAGTTTGTTATCCACACACAAATGTCATATCTACTACCACAACACTACTTCTATCAATTACAATTAATTACATACTATTTTATAAATTTATACACATTTAAATTATCAGTTACTCCTTAAATCCAATTATCAATTAATACACACATTATTACAATTAATTTACAATCTATAACCAATTATAACTTTTTAATCATTTTAATTAATTGGAATTACATTTAAAGCAGTTATCAATTACCTTACATTAATACTACTACATTTCATTCCAGTTATATTCTTATTATTAAATCACAAATTTTTATTTCTTCCAACGTTAAATCACAAAACCTTATTAAATTAACTATTCTTAGTTATCGAAAATTACGGGTCGTTACAATTTTGTTGAGTTGATTAAGAGAAATCAAAGGAAGAAAGTTGAGCGATTTCAGCCATTAATCGTGTATAAGAGTGGCTGAGAAGATGGGTTAGGGTTTAGTTTATGTGGAAATGAAAATGAACGGCCTATTATATAAATATCCAACACTATGCATACATAAAATTTTCGAACTCCAAACGAAGTGTGTCGTCCGGCATTCTATATGTTATATCCCTATTCCGAATACAATGGAACATATATTGGGAGCCAATTCCATCATATTTAGAAGATATCTTTTCAAAATCAAATTATTTTAATTAAAGTTTTGAAAATAAGTCATGTGCGTTCCAAGCTCGCACGGCCAAATGATAAGTCCGATCGCTACGAACTTGAAATCCTATAATAATGCACTATTACGGATCTGATGAAACTAATTCCGTCAAAATCCGAGATAGTGCCCAAAAAGACTATTTTACACGTTAATTAAAACAAGTAATTTCAAAAATCAATTTAATCACTTTAAATTCAATTTTTAAAAGTTAACAATTTTCATTCTTGTTTAAATAAAATTTAAATCAACTTTTGACATTATTTTCATTCATATTAAATTCAAGATTCGATTATTTAAATAATTTCCAATCTTAAATTTAAACAATTTAATTATCCAATATTAGAATTTCAAATTAATTTTAGTTATCAAACAATTATTTCATTTTCATCTAAATAATTCAACATTTATTATGCAATTCATGCAATTGATTACAACACATTAAATATATTGAACTTCATTCTATTACAAATAATTTCCTTAAATCTTATCGAAATTGTTATTTCAAAATTTTACTCAAGTTCATATTAAATAAATTACACTAATAAATCACTAAATTTTTATTTCTCACCATTTTTGTTCAATAATCATATTAAATTTAATAATTTAAATTAGTTAAAAATATGGGTCGTTACAAACTCGATGTCTACCGCTATCATTGTTGTTCCTTAGCCCGTTTTTTCTACCTAAATATTTAAAAGAAGCGGGTGGCCTAACAAAGGATGTAGAACCACTTTCATTTATGTTTAGAACCTTTGGTACCCAAATTCGTATATGTGGCAAACCATTAATTTTAACAATTGTACCTTTAGGAAACCAAATTTGTTTAAAGTTGGAAATATTTACAATTGTACCCTTAAAAACCCAAATTTGTTTAAAGTTGGAAATATTTACATTTGTATCTTTTGGAACCTAAATTTATTTACCGGTTTTGTGTTTGGTCTTGTTTGACAATTAGTATAACTATATCCTATATTGCCACACTTTATGCATTTAGGTATCACACTTCTTCCCATAGTAGTGTTACTAGTCGTTTTTTTTATATATTAACACTTTTCAAATCCAAGTCTCCTTTTGTTGTTTGCAAAGAGTTGATTTCCTAATAACATTTTAAACAATTTTTCCCCAATGGAAAATATTCAAAGAGTTAACTCTAAATCATTGACTTTAGATTCTTAAAGGTTTATTTTTATTTATTAGCTTTGAACAACGACTAATAACATTTAGTCTCTTTTCAACATCTTTTCCTTTTAAGACCATATTTCATTTTCGTGCTCTTTTATTTTGGTCTCAATTTCAAGCATCTCAGTTTCAAATAGTTTGCGTTTTTCAAATTAAAGTTTTTCAGAATCTTTGATTTTTCTAATCTTTTTTTCAAATTCAGGATTTATTCGAATAATTTCAATTTTGATATTTTTCAAAATCACATTTTCATTTTCAAGGGTTTTGAAAATTTCTTTGACCTTGTTTAGTTCCCTTTCAAAATTCATACTTTTGGAATTTTCGGACATTTTGAAACTTTCCAACTCCTATTGTAAAAATGTTGTTTTTACAAACCAAATCAGTTTCGTTTTTCACCAAAATCAAAATTTCCTTCTCTAGCTTTTGAAAATTTTCATGAAAACGAACAAATTCTTTTTCGTAATTCAAACAGTTTTTGCTATTAGAATTTTCAATTTTCTTAATATTTGCATGCTCCATTTCTAATTTATTATTTTCCTGATGCAGTTTAGATTTTTCACTTTTTAACCTGTTATTTTTTATCACGATCATCAACGGGTTTAGTTAACTTATGAAACAAAAGAGCTAAATATTTAGACCAAAAATCACTTATCTCGTTTATTATGAAACATTGTCGTCACCGTATGAATCGTCTTTTGTGAATCCTATTAAACAAAGTATTTCTATTGAACCAGTTTTGGAGAGTTTCTCACCGTTGTTGACTTTTCCGCCATATATTGCATCGAGAGTATCTCAGATTTCCTGTGTAGTTAAACAATGAGAGATATGGATAAATTCAGCTCTATTAATTAAAGAGTAGAGAATATTCATAGCACAAGCGTTAATCGAAATATATTTTTTATATACCATATCACATTCATTTTCAATAATATCCTAACATTTAAAATTAATAGATTTTAAATAAAATTCCATTGTCAATTTTCAATTTAAAAAATCTGTTCCGTTAAAAATAGATGGACTCGCACTGGACCGACTCTCGCTAGATCAAAAACTAGTGTTATACATTTTCACTAGCAACCTGCTCTGATACCACCTGTAGGATCGAATTAACCCTAGAGTGGGGTTAATAGAGTTTATGATAAATTCAAAAAATAATAAAAATCGCGGCATAGATAGTAAAAATAAAGTAAATGTAGAAATAAAATCAACACATAAAGTTACCCAACTTCGGCAAAACCCGCCTACTCCTGCCCGAAGATTTCTACTAAGATTAAACAACCAACCGCCTACAAACACCATATAAACTTACGACTATTGCTTACCTGATTGTTCTAACTCTAGACCTAAAAACCTTGCCTCGACTCTATGCCCGAGTTGAGAATTTCCCAACCTACACACCGTAGTTCAATCCGGTAACGACCCGGATTTTTCGACGTTTGATTTGGAATATTTAAATGGTTTTGAATATTTAATTTAAATTATAGATTGATTTTGAATATGGAAATTTGGTTTTTATTTATAAAATAAATTCAGAATTTAAATATAGCGATTTATTGGATAGTTTAATTATTGAATTTAATAATTGAATATTGGTTAAATTATTGTGTCTTGGGTTTTAAGCTCGATAAAAATAATTTAAAGGCTTATAAAATTTATATTAATAATCAATAGCGAACAAAAAAATATATTCTCACGCGATCGAAATCGATCGCGACTTACCTGCAAAATCGAGCGAGTTTGCGTGGAGGAGCGGAGGCGAATTTGGGGTTGTGGTGGGTGGCGACAGTCGAGTTTAAGGGAAAATTCGAGTCACGATTCAAGGGCTTGGCGTCGCAAGGAGGGAGTCGCGATCTAGGATGAGGTACGGCTGTGATGTTCTGGTGGTTCAAGTCAGGTCGATGCAGGTTGGAGGGTTATGTCAACGATCGAGGGAGGTTTTAGGATGTCGCATATTTTTGGGGAAAGGCCGGAGATGGAATGTCTTTGATGGTTCCGATCAAGTCAGGGGGTTAAGGCATGTGCGATGGTCAGCGGTGGCGGTCGGGGGTAGTTGTAATCAGCAGAGCATCGAGCTCGTGTGCAGGCTTGTAAGCGTGTTTTGGAAGGTATATTAGTGTAAATAAGTTAGTTTTATAGTTAGTCTATTTAATTAAGGATTTAAAATGAGATAGCTAATAAATTAAATAATTTATGCATACAAGGTCTAAAAATCGTGAAGAGCAAGTCGAGTTGGAATGGATTGCAAATAAAAATCAAGGTGAGAAAACTCTCACTCATTTGGATTGCCAAAATTGAAATGTTAAATAGTTGAAGTTAAATTTTGGATGCCTGATTGAATTTATAAATTGTAGTCTTTTGAATGATAATATATATATAGTACATATGATGCAGCCCAGATTGACGAAGACATAGGTCGCCAACGACCTAACTCCCCTGATTTACGACCTAGCGTTTTGTTCTTTAAGTCGTGCAATTTTAGGTCGAAAACAAGCTATGAAGTCCGATCTAACAAGCCCCGACCTAACGAGCCACATGCCTTAAGTCAAACGAGACAAGATGACGAGTTACGACCTAACTCTACCGAGCTCGAACGACCTAGCATCACCTTTAAGCCACCCCAGCGACTTAACGAAGGCTACGAGTTATATGATAAGTCGTTGGAACGACCTAACGACCTAAGCCAGAATGATGAGTCATTGGAACGACCTAACGACCTAAGCCAGAATGATAAGTCGTTGGAACGACCTAGCGAGTCAAAGCAGAACTCATATCAACCAAATTCCTTAGGTCGGTCAAACAAGCTAACGACCTATGATAAGTCGCGAACGACCTATCTTAGGTCGTGCAGCCTTTAGGTCGCTGAAGTTGATTTGAATAAAAACTTTTGTTTTGTAAGCTTTGTGCTTTCACCAAATTGGTAGTTGAGTGTAATCTCCTATCTCCTCTTTCGGCATTCGAGTGCGCTCGAATCAACGATCGTAGAAGCCAATTCACGGTATCAAGTGCGCTTGATCAACGTCTGAAGAATTGCAGATCTTCCTTCACGGTATCGTGCGCGATCAACGTGACGAAGATAGCTAGAATTCGGTATCTTCGGATCAATGAATTTGGGCCATTCAGTATTCTTCATTCCATCGATTGCTACTTTCACAGAATCATCATTTTGTTATTTCCACTGCTGCATCATTTGGTATCAGAGCTAGACTTAGCCAATCATAGCTAAGCCGAGTCTTGGAGCCAATACTTTGAAGAGTTAAAGCCGAGTTAGTGAAGCCGAGCTACATCAAGCGAAGCCGAGCTAAGATAAGTGTTTGAGCCGAGCATAGAAGTTCACTTTGCAAGTCAAGGCCGAGAGTTTAAGCATTGGAGCTAGAAAGCGAACTTGTTCAAATTTGTGAGAGATTTGTTCGAGTTCATTGGGCGTCAATTTTGAGATTTGAAGTTTTGGAGTTCAAATTAAGTTGTTTGTTTATTTGGGGTGTTTGTGAGATTACAAACAAGTGGGAAAGTTTGATTCGAGAATTTTTGGATCAAAGTGAAGTTGGTGTTTGGATCTGTTAAAGATTTGATCATGCCTCCGAGATATGTTAATCGTCATCATAGTGTTGCAGATGTGTATGGAAGAGAAGATGCTGAACATATGGAACAACGCATCGATGAAAGGTTCAGTAAGGGTTTCGAGAGAGTGGAGAGAATGAAGTCAGATATGAATCGAAATCAAAGGAGAGTATCGCCACATTATGATAAAGAAAGAAGAGAATCATCTTTGTCGATAAATCGAGATCGTGGAGTTCGAGACAATCATGATTACCGGAATGAAGAAAGAAGAGCTTATCGCGGTTATGAGCATGAGCCATATTGTGATTATGAAAGAAGAAGTAGAGAGGACGTGCATGGTCATAGAAGGGTCAATGTTCAGAATCGACATCGGGGTTCATCTAACTTTGAAGAAGATAGTTATGGTGATCGTGTTCATTTTCGATCTCCAGATCAAGGGCAGAATCGATATAGGAATGTTGAAGAGCGTGGTCATACACGGGAATCAAGGAAGGATACGGAGATTCCAGAATTTCGAGGTGGTCTACAAGCAGAGGAATTCTTGGATTGGTTATCAAAGGTTGAAAATATTTTTAAACTCAACAACGTGTCTGAGGATCGTCAAGTTAAGTTAGTTGCTACCAGATTGAAAGGAAGAGCTATGGATTGGTGGCAACAAACTAAATCAACCAAAAAGAGAATGGGGAAATCCAAAGTTGTCATGTGGGATAAGATGAAAAGGATGATGAAGGCAAATTTCTTACCCTACAATTATCAAACCCGTGTGAACCAACAAATGCAGAAGTTGAGTCAAGGGAATCGAGGAAAGGGTGTGGTTACAAACTCCGGCAATCAGAATCATGGTGTTCATTACAGTAGGAATGTTTCTAAGAGAGTCAACGAACCAGTTGTACATGGAATCACCGAGGCAAATGTTGAAGACCAAATTAAGCGTTATCATTATCAGAAGTCTAGCCATAGAAGTATTAAATGTACGGAGCCCAAGATGAAAACCTTAGTTGTCGAAGATTGTGAAAACGAAGATGTGGGTGATTCTACTGAAAGCGAACCGGAAGAGGAAGAGGAACCAACCAGTCCATTTTCTGTCAGCGAGAGTGTTGAAGAAACGGAAGGTAGTGCTGAATCGTTGGTTAGGTATGAGGCAAGTGAAGAGCTTAAAACTCTCGAGGAGGTTAAACCAATGTTAAAAGAATTTGAAGAGGTCGGTCCTACAAAATCGTTCGAAGAATTACCACCGAAATTTGACAACGATGAAGGAGTTTTGTCGGAAGCTGAAGGATGTAATTTGTTAAAGAGGACTATTGAATGTGACTTTTATCAACCACCTAAATTTGACAACGATGAAGGAGTTTTGTCGGGAGATGAAGGATGTAACTCGTTGTGGAGGACTGTAACGACCCGTATTTTTACGGATCGACAAGTTCGTCAAAAATCTGGAATTTTAGCATTTTCAAGTCAGTTCAGATTTTAGGCATAATTTGTCTAAGTCTTAGGTCGAGAACGACCTAAGAGCTAAGTCGTGACCGACCTAAGAATGTTGGGGTTGGTGACCTTAAGGTTTGGAGTTAGGTCGTGTGATGGATGGTAAGGGTTTAGGTCGTAGACGACCTAAAAGGAGGAGACTTTAGAGTTTCTGGCGAGTTAGGTGTTAGCGACCTAAGGAGTTACCGTGTTAGCGACCTAAGGAGTTACCGTGTTAGCGACCTAAGGAGTTGGCGTGTTAGCGACCTAAGGAGTTGGCGTGTTAGCGACCTAAGGAGATAGGTCGCATAAGTGTTAGGTCGCGTGAGTTGTTAGGTCGCTGGGTTTTGCCTAAGTGCTAGGTCGCGTGAGTTGTTTTGTAGTGTGAGTTGTTAGGTCGCTAGGGTAATTTAAGTGTTAGGTTGCGTGATTCTTAAGTCGTAGGCTGGTGGAGTTAAGTCGAAGCCTTTAAGTCGTTGAAGCGCCTGAGTTGTTAGGTCGCAGATGTTCTTGTTAGGTCGCTGGGTTTTGTTAAGTCGTAGGGGGCTTAGGTCGTAAGTCGGAAACGACTTAAGGAGATAACCAAATTTCGACTTAAGGAATTTCTGCTATAAATAGGATGGGTTTTTCTCACTTTTTGGGATCCGGATTTTGTAGCGACGAAGTGCTGCCATTCTGAGAGCTCGACTTCTACACTTCTTCACTTCTTTTCTCCACTCTAATCTAGTGCTTCCTTTCATCCAAATCGAAGATTAAGATCGAAGATCCAAGAGCTAAAGTTGAAGATCTTCATCTTTTCTAGAGAGATTTCATCGTTTGAAGCGGATTGGTGATTGATCAAGCTTGATCCTTCGCTGTCCAGATCTGAAGCGTGTTGATTTGGGTTTGTTTAGGTGATTTGGTGAGTGGTGATTATCTCTCACACGGATCCAAAGGAGTAGATCGGATTGTTGGCTTGATTTGGTGTTAAAATAGTGATTTCTATGCATTTTTGTAAACCTAAGTGTAGATCCATGTAGATCCATTGTTCATGATGATGTTACATCCATTTTATCATATGTTAACCTATGCAAGTTCATTCATCAAGTTTGTAGGGATATAATTCATGTTTTCATGCTTATTGGACTTTCAACTCTTTAATTACGAAAATGCCATTATTGTGATAATTGTCTACTTAGATCTTATTTGAATGCTTGATTGTTTGGATTAATGTTTGATTTGATTGATTGTTATGAATTAGATGATTGATGATTCGATTTAGACCGAAGACGGTTCAAAAGCTAAGGGAAAGGCTCTTGAATTGGGAAAGCTGCTCGTGGCATATGTAGCGAGATGATGAAGCTCTTATGCATAGATTTGATGATGTGATGTTGAGATGAGGCTTTGCGAGGATGTGATGAAGCGAGGCAATCATGTGATGAAGACTTGGTCTAATCCAGACGGGATCATTCCAAGCATGTTGATAACTCGGTGATATGATTCGAGTTGAGGATAATGAATGGATATGAGAATAGTCATCGAGGAGGATGACTAGGAGGCTTGGATAGCATCGTTGTTGAAGGTTCTAGCATGCTCTAAGCAAGAGTATGTTTGGGCAGATTCGATAGTCCCAACGGCCAACTGTTGATGGTCGAGTACTCTGGGCAGATTCGATAGTCCTAGGCACGGGTTGCGACGACGTGCGGGAGTTATGTCTAGAACCAGGGTTTCCATTAGCCCTTGACGGACGGCTGAAAGAATGTGCCGGTCATTCAATTAACGGTGATATCGAAGCAATGATAACAGTGATAGCCAGAGTCATGGATGTTTGGTTGTATCGTCATTCGGACCCAAGAGCGGTATTTTCTGGGTGCTTATCTGATTTAGGCCTTGGTACTCGGAAAACATCGCCCTTGACTTGAATGATTATTACTTTACTTTAAATTGTATGCTCTGTTATGTTGCTTCTGCTTAGTGTGTGTTTGGGGGCTATCACTGTAGAAAGAGGTGGAGTGGGAGGGTTGTATTCCTATTCCTTTTCCTTTATGCTCTTTTGGTATGTTGTTAGTTAATTTACTGCTCACTAAGACTGTTGTCTGACTCAAGGCTTTATGTTTTAATTCTTATCGCCTTGGGCTGTTCGTCCATTTTTGGGACGGGCAGACTAGGTAGCAAGTGACAGGTGCTGTTCTCTTCTCACGATGCTGATATCGAAGACGAGCTGGAGGGTTGCATATTATCTTCTTATTATATGTACTGGATATTCCGCTGTTTTGTATTCTCTGAGTGTCATGTAGTGAGGCTTGATGTATTGGCTATTTGGATGCTTGTATTCAACTATTATGGAGTTTTATATGATGTCATTTTGTTCTGTAAAGCTTCACTATACATATGTTCTATTGTATTTTGCCCATGCGCTGTGAGAAATACGATAGATTCTGCTGTTTTTAATCTACCCTGACAATCGTCCATGGTCGCCTGGCACACTTTACAGCGCACTATCTCTAGATTCGGTGCAGGGGTCATGGGCGGTCGTCACATTTGGTATCAGAGCATTGGTTAATCGATTTTACCCAACGCTCGCTGACGTAACTACGTATGAGAGACGTAATTGTATTTTGATGGATGAATACTATATATAATATAGTAGCTTAGTAGAGTTTGAGTCCTTTATGCAGTTGTTTCTCTAGATGTTCTAATCATTCCTTTTTATAGAGATAGAGAATGAATCGAAGGGGGAGACCAGCTGCTAGGGAAGGCCGTGCTACTGAAGAGACTGCTGATTATGCAGCTATGTTCGAAGCTATGATGACTTCGATCATGAGAAGGATACCAGTTCCGGGGGCAGCAGTAGATGTTGGAGTTCAAGTCCAAGCTCCGAAACCAGTGGATTTTGCTAAGTTGTGCAAGGACTATACTGCTCTTGGAGGAAAGGTTTTCTTGGGAACAGAATCAACTATCGAAGTCCAGAGATGGATAGATGCTTGTAGAAGGATCTTTGGTGATTTGGGAATTGATGATGCAACTAAGAGGAAGTTGGCATCGAGACAGCTTCAAGGGAGAGCTTTTGATTGGTGGAATTCTATTACCATCAATACTGCAGAGGAAGAGATTACTTGGGAGCAATTCCAAGCTAGATTTGAAGCTAAGTTCATTTCTACAGCTCAGAAGTCTGTTCTGTTCAAAAGGTTTGTGGAGCTCAAGCAAGGTGGAAGATCAGTTCTGGAGTATGTTTCTGAGTTCGAAGCTTTGTGCAAGTATGCCCGGTCGTATATTGAGTCTGCTTATCAGAAGAATGAGAAGTTTGTGACAGGCTTGGATAGTTATCTTGGGAGACAGTTGGTGGATCATTTGGACGATTCATTTGAGAAGCTTGTGGAGAAAGCTCTTAGGCATGAGAGTCTGTTTCCTAAGGAAGGATCTATTATTGCTGTGACCAGGGAAGAGTCTAAACCCCAGCAGGGTGGAAACAAGAAGAGGAAGCAACAGCAGCAGCAGAAGGGTAAGGATGGCCAGAAGAAGCCGAAAGGCGAGGTGACTTGCTACAATTGTCAGCAGATGGGCCATTTCTCGAAGGATTGTAAGAATCCGAAGGTGCCAATGAAGTGTCACAACTGTGACAAGCCAGGGCACATCAGGAAGAATTGTCCAAAACCGAGGAAGGACAAGCAGATTGTGCAAGCTTATGCTTTGGGAGCTGTTCCATCGTCTTCGAAAGCTCCTACTGCTGAAGAGAAAAGAAAGAGTGTGGTTGTTCAAGGTACTCTTTTCCTATGTGGTGTTCCAGTTAGAGTTCTGTTTGATACTGGAGCGTCGCATTCGTTTGTTTGTAATGAACTCGTAGACCGATTAGGTTTGGAACCGGATATTGTTGATAGGCCATTGGTTATGACTAATCCAGTTGGGGGTTCGTCTTGTTTGTGTATGTTATGCCGTGGTCTAGTTGTATCGATTCATGGTTGCTCTTTTGTTTGTGATTGCTTTGTTCTAAACTTTGCGAGGTTCTGAATTATTTTGGGTATGGACTGGCTTAGGAAGTATGCGGCTAAGGTTGATTGTGAGAGGCTGGAGGTGACAGTCGAGAATGTGGAGGGGCGAAAGATTGTGATACGATGTAAGCATGAGGAAGGCGTCTTCATGAGCTTCATGTATTTGCTAGTTGTTCCACGGGATGGACTGTCTTTAGTGCCAATCGCAAATGGATTCGAGGATGTCTTTGACGAAGTCAAAGGGTTGCCGCCGCATAGAGAGATCGAGTTTCGTATAGATCTAGTTGAAGGAGCCAGACCTGTTGTGATGCCTCTCAGGCGGATGGCGCCTAGGGAACAGCAGGAGTTGAGGGTGCAAGTTGATGATCTTTTGCAGAAAGGATTCATTCGGCGTAGTGTGTCCGAATGGGGTGCACCAGTTGTGTTCGCAACCAAGGCAGATGGATCATTGAGATTGTGTGTGGATTATCGTGAGCTGAATAAGGTGACTAAGAAGAAAAAGTATCCATTGCCGAGAATAAATGACTTGTTTGATCAGCTTCACGAAGCCAAGGTGTTTTCTCAGATGGATTTAGCAACGGGATTTCACCAGTTGAGAGTGGCTAAGGATAGTGTGCCGAAGACTGCTTTTAGGACACCATCTGGTTTCTTTGAGTGGCTGGTAATGCCGTTTGAATTGACTAACGCGCCAGCATATTTTGTGGATCTTATGAATAGAGTGTTCAGAGATCAGTTGAACAAGTTTGTACTTGTGTTCGTGGATGATATTCTGATTTATTCCAGAACGGAAGAAGAGCACAAGACGCACCTGCGTATCATTTTGGAGATCTTACGGAAACATCAGCTGAAGGCTAAGTTTTCGAAGTGTCACTTCTGGAAGAGTGAAGTGAGGTTCTTAGGCCATGTGATTTTTGGAAGTGGAATAGCGGTTGATCCCGCTAAGGTGGCAGCAATCCAGGATTGGGTTAGACCTAAGAATGCATCTGATGTGAGAAGTTTTCTTGGATTAGCAGGATATTATCGACGGTTTATCAAAGACTTCTCCAAGGTAGCTGCACCGTTAACAGGATTGACGAAAAAGAACCAAGTGTTCGGTTGGGATGATAAGTGTGAGCAAGCTTTCGGAATCCTGAAAGAGCAATTGACGAGTGCTCATGTTTTGACTATTCCAAGTGGGAATGATGAGATGGTGGTTTACACCGACGCATGTGGTACTGGACTTGGAGTAGTGCTGATGCAGAGGGATAAAGTTGTTGCGTATGCAAGTCGACAACTGAAGCCGCATGAAAGGAATTACCCGACTCATGATTTGGAGTTAGCGGCGATTGTATTTGCTCTGAAGATGTGGAGACATTATCTGTTGGGAGTTCGATTCGAGTTGTTTACGGATCATAAGTCGTTGAAATATCTTTTCTCCCAAAAGGATTTGAATCTTCGGCAGCAATGTTGGCTAGAGTTTTTGGCATCATATGATTTTGGTATAGCTTATACTCCGGGAAAAGGTAACGCAGTGGCAGATGCGTTAAGTCGAAGACATGCAGGATTGGGAGTCATGTTTTCAGAATGGAAGAGTCTCGAGTATTTAGCTGGATTTGACTTCAGGCCCAGATGCGAATTGGAACCTGAGATGTTGGCAAACTTATCAATAAGACCCACTCTTGTGGAAAGGATTGGCGAGGGCCAAAAGCGAGATGATAAGCTTGTCAAGATTATCCATGAATTGGAATCTGGATTGGATTCAGAAAAGGATAAAGGATTCGAGGTCGATCGAGAGGGTTGGCTTCGGAAGCAAGGACGACTAGTTGTTCCCGATATAGATGAATTGAGGAGTGAAGTTCTAAAGGAAAGTCATCACTCGAAGCTGACAATTCATCCAGGTGGAAATAAGATGTATCGGGATATGAAGAGAACCTACTACTGGGAAGGCATGAAGAAGGATGTTGGAAATTTTATTTCCAAGTGTATGAACTGCCAGTTGGTAAAAGCCGAACAGAAGAAGCCAAGTGGATTGCTTCAGCCATTAGAAGTTCCTACATGGAAGTGGGAGCAGATATCGATGGATTTTATTGATGGATTGCCTAGAACCATAACGGGAAATGAAGGGATTTGGGTTATCGTTGATCGTTTGACCAAGAGTGCAAGATTCATTCCTGTTCGATCGACTAGGACTGCATCAAAGTTGGCTGAGTTGTATGTTAAGTGGATAGTTCGATTCCATGGTATTCCGAAGAGTATAGTGAGCGATCGAGACCCATTGTTCACTAGTGGATTTTGGAAGAGCTTCCAGGAAGTTTTGGGGACTGAGTTTTGTTTGAGTACAGCTTATCACCCTCAAACAGATGGTCAGACCGAGAGAGTTAATCGGGTTTTGGAAGATCTCCTCAGAGCTTGTGTTTTGGATTTCGGAGGATCATGGGAAGATCACCTTCATTTGGTGGAGTTTGCATACAACAACAGTTACCAGTCAAGCATTGGTATGGCACCGTATGAGGCATTGTATGGAAGACCGTGTAACTCTCCGACATGTTGGTTAAAGACTGGAGAAAAGTTGATACTTGGGCCAGAAATGATTCGACAGACTTCAGATTGTATAGAGATCATTCGGCAACGAATGAAGGCAGCCCAAGACCGTCAGAAAAGTTATGCCGATAAGCGTCGAAAGGATTTGGAATTCGACGTAGGAGATATGGTTTTTGTGAAGATTTCTCCACTGAAGAATGTTATCCGATTCGGGAGGAAAGGAAAATTGACTCCGAGATTTGTTGGACCATTCCCGATCATCGAGCGAATTGGAAAGCTCGCCTATAGGTTGGAGTTACCTGAGAAGATGTCGGGTGTGCACAATGTTTTTCATGTATCATATCTACGGAAGTATGTGCACGACTCGAATACAGTGGTTTCTGCTGATAGCTGTGAAGATTTCGAAGTTGATCCTGTTGGTAGAAGACCTCGTAAGCCGCTTCGTGTTGTTGAAACCGACACGAAACAGCTTAGGAGGAAGATAGTTAAGTTGCTCAAGATACAATGGAGTGATGATGATAACGACTGTACGTGGGAGGTGGAAGAGAGGATGAAAGCAGCTCATCCTGAACTCTTCAAGGTATGGCCCTAAGGTGTCGTCTCATCTCGCGATATTGTAACTTGTTCTAGTTTTAGAATTCTGTACGCTAAGCTAGAATTGGATGCATGGTTTGTTGATTGCTATGGATGGTAGGCGTACAGAATAGTCTTTGAATTGCTATGATTGCTTGGAATTTCGGGGGCGAAATTCCTATGGGGGAGAGAATGTAACGACCCATATTTTTACGGATCGGCAAGTTCGTCAAAAATCTGAAATTTTAGCATTTTCAAGTCAGTTCAGATTTTAGGCATAATTTGTCTAAGTCTTAGGTCGAGAACGACCTAAGAGCTAAGTCGTGACCGACCTAAGAATGTTGGGGTTGGTGACCTTAAGGTTTGGAGTTAGGTCGTGTGATGGATGGTAAGGGTTTAGGTCGTAGACGACCTAAAAGGAGGAGACTTTAGAGTTTCTGGCGAGTTAGGTGTTAGCGACCTAAGGAGTTACCGTGTTAGCGACCTAAGGAGTTACCGTGTTAGCGACCTAAGGAGTTAGCGTGTTAGCGACCTAAGGAGTTGGCGTGTTAGCGACCTAAGGAGATAGGTCGCATAAGTGTTAGGTCGCGTGAGTTGTTAGGTCGCTGGGTTTTGCCTAAGTGCTAGGTCGCGTGAGTTGTTTTGTAGTGTGAGTTGTTAGGTCGCTAGGGTAATTTAAGTGTTAGGTCGCGTGATTCTTAAGTCGTAGGCTGGTGGAGTTAAGTCGAAGCCTTTAAGTCGTTGAAGCGCCTAAGTTGTTAGGTCGCAGATGTTCTTGTTAGGTTGCTGGGTTTTGTTAAGTCGTAGGGGGCTTAGGTCGTAAGTCGGAAACGACTTAAGGAGATAACCAAATTTCGACTTAAGGAATTTCTGCTATAAATAGGATGGGTTTTTCTCACTTTTTGGGATCCGGATTTTGAAGCGACGAAGTGCTGCCATTCTGAGAGCTCGACTTCTACACTTCTTCACTTCTTTTCTCCACTCTAATCTAGTGCTTCCTTTCATCCAAATCGAAGATTAAGATCGAAGATCCAAGAGCTAAAGTTGAAGATCTTCATCTTTTCTAGAGAGATTTCATCGTTTGAAGCGGATTGGTGATTGATCAAGCTTGATCCTTCGCTGTCCAGATCTGAAGCGTGTTGATTTGGGTTTGTTTAGGTGATTTGGTGAGTGGTGATTATCTCTCACACGGATCCAAAGGAGTAGATCGGATTGTTGGCTTGATTTGGTGTTAAAATAGTGATTTCTATGCATTTTTGTAAACCTAAGTGTAGATCCATGTAGATCCATTGTTCATGATGATGTTACATCCATTTTATCATATGTTAACCTATGCAAGTTCATTCATCAAGTTTGTAGGGATATAATTCATGTTTTCATGCTTATTGGACTTTCAACTCTTTAATTACGAAAATGCCATTATTGTGATAATTGTCTACTTAGATCTTATTTGAATGCTTGATTGTTTGGATTAATGTTTGATTTGATTGATTGTTATGAATTAGATGATTGATGATTCGATTTAGACCGAAGACGATTCAAAAGCTAAGGGAAAGGCTCTTGAATTGGGAAAGCTGCTCGTGGCATATGTATCGGGATGATGAAGCTCTTATGCATAGATTTGATGATGTGATGTTGAGATGAGGCTTTGTGAGGATGTGATGAAGCGAGGCAATCATGTGATGAAGACTTGGTCTAATCTAGACGGGATCATTCCAAGCATGTTGATAACTCGGTGATATGATTCGAGTTGAGGATAATGAATGGATATGAGAATAGTCATCGAGGAGGATGACTAGGAGGCTTGGATAGCATCGTTGTTGAAGGTTCTAGCATGCTCTAAGCAAGAGTACGTTTGGGCAGATTCAATAGTCCCAACGGCCAACTGTTGATGGTCGAGTACTCTGGACAGATTCGATAGTCCTAGGCACGGGTTGCGACGACGTGCGGGAGTTATGTCTAGAACCGGGGTTTCCATTAGCCCTTGACGGACGGCTGAAAGAATGTGCCGGTCATTCAATTAACGGTGATATCGAAGCAATGATAACAGTGATAGCCAGAGTCATGGATGTTTGGTTGTATCGTCATTCGGACCCAAGAGCGGTATTTTCTGGGTGCTTATCTGATTTAGGCCTTGGTACTCGGAAAACATCGCCCTTGACTCGAATGATTATTACTTTACTTTAAATTGTATGCTCTGTTATGTTGCTTCTGCTTAGTGTGTGTCTGGGGGCTATCACTGTAGAAAGAGGTGGAGTGGGAGGGTTGTATTCCTATTCCTTTTCCTTTATGCTCTTTTGGTATGTTGTTAGTTAATTTACTGCTCACTAAGACTGTTGTCTGACTCAAGGCTTTATGTTTTAATTCTTATCGCCTTGGGCTGTTCGTCCATTTTTGGGACGGGCAGACTAGGTAGCAAGTGACAGGTGCTGTTCTCTTCTCACGATGCTGATATCGAAGACGAGCTGGAGGGTTGCATATTATCTTCTTATTATATGTACTGGATATTCCGCTGTTTTGTATTCTCTGAGTGTCATGTAGTGAGGCTTGATGTATTGGCTATTTGGATGCTTGTATTCAACTATTATGGAGTTTTATATGATGTCATTTTGTTCTGTAAAGCTTCACTATACATATGTTCTATTGTATTTTGCCCATGCGCTGTGAGAAATACGATAGATTCTGCTGTTTTTAATCTACCCTGACAATCGTCCATGGTCGCCTGGCACACTTTACAGCGCACTATCTCTAGATTCGGTGCAGGGGTCATGGGCGGTCGTCACAAGGACTGCTGAATTCGACTTTTATCAACCGCCGAAATTTGATAATGATGAAGAAATTGAGTCAAAGTATGTGGATGCAGAAGTTGATTATTTTTCACCACCGAAGATTGATGTCGATAGTATGGAAGAAGAAGCTGTGGTCGGGATGGAGGAAATTCATTTGACAATGGAGGATTCTTATTTAGCACCTGAGCTTGTGGATGAGAGTCGGCCAAGTATAAATTCCTTAGTTTCCGAGAAGCATGAACAAAGTGAGAGTGAGACAGAATCAGATAGTTTATTATGTTTGAAAGAGTTCGTCAATGAAATGGAAGATGATGAAAAGTTGTCAATGTTGATTGAACCTGGAAAAGATTCTGATTTTGAGAATCCTGAGGAAAATGAAATATTTGAAGAATGTGAAGATGGAATTTCTGAGGAACTGTCTGAAGAGACTAGTCTTGTAATTTTTGAAGAGTCTGACGAAAAGGTGGAAAGTATTAATGAATTACTTGAATCGACCGAGCTAGGAACGAGTGAAGATCTTGATGTTTATGAGGAAGTTGGATCAGAATTCGATGAGACTGAAGACGGGTACTCTGAGGAGTTTCCCGAAGAGTTACCATCTCTACAGGACATTCAGCAGCAAACTGAACTCGTACCTGATGCTATTATACGACCAGGAGTGTATTATCTTGTGAATTTGAAAGAACAGGAAGGGTTGAACAGACAAGATGAAGAGAATGATTATCAGTTGGAATTTCTTGATCATGACTGCACTGCTGACGTTATCAACGTCAATTGCTTGGAATCATTTCATGAAAATAAACATGATGAAGGAGAAGCGAGTGGGAGTTCATTTCAGTTAGGGGAAATTGATACCACACATCAAGGGAAGATTCTAAATAATAGCAGATCTGAGCGAGACAAGGAAAGATGAGAGTCTGAGCATGAATCATCAGACCTCTTCGGACAAGACTTTCTAAGTCGTTCCGTGATTTTAAACTTCCTTATATCATCTCATATTTTAGACACGTTGTGGTTTTATATCACATCTTCCTATTGGCACAAGCAATATGATATACGACACTATTCTTATGAAGTTCTGTGCTACATAAAGTGGATCTGGCATCTAGTGCTTAGTTTTTCCTGCACTTTTTCATATGTCATCTCACTCCGATCACTTCCTTATGCCGCAAGTCTAATGCCACGTCTGTTTTATGCAATACGTTCTTTATGTCGAGCCACATCATCAAAGTGTCAAGACAAGATTAATCACGAGAGTGGTTATCACCAGAGCCGCAACAAACCAGATAATGAATGGAAGACAGCATCGGAAGAAGAAAAGAAAATGAATTCGGGACAAACTCATTTCAATCAGAGGTCGATGATACCACGCAATCTCGCTCAAAAGACCTAGGTCGTTCACGATTTAAGAAGAAGGATAATGAATCACACCTACTATCTAAAGTGTTGGGTTTTAGATTGTTCAAATGTTTGGTTCCGTACCTTGAACACAAACTTTTCAAAGAAGAAGAACTTTTACATTCGAGGACGAATTTTTCCCAACCCGGGGAGGATGATGCAGTCCAGATTGACGAAGACATAGGTCGCCAACGACCTAACTCCCCTGATTTACGACCTAGCGTTTTGTTCTTTAAGTCGCGCCATTATAGGTCGAAAACAAGCTATGAAGTCCGACCTAACAAGCCCCGACCTAACGAGCCATATGCCTTAAGTCAAACGAGACAAGATGACGAGTTACGACCTAACTCTACCGAGCTCGAACGACCTAGCATCACCTTTAAGCCACCCCAGCGACTTAACGAAGGCCACGAGTTATATGATAAGTCGTTGGAACGACCTAACGACCTAAGCCAGAACGATGCATTGTTGGAACGACCTAACGACCTAAGCCAGAATGATAAGTCGTTGGAACGACCTAGCGAGTCAAAGCAGAACTCATATCAACCAAATTCCTTAGGTCGGTCAAACAAGCTAACGACCTATGATAAGTCGCGAACGACCTATCTTAGGTCATGCAGCCTTTAGGTCGCTGAAGTTGATTTGAATAAAAACTTTTGTTTTGTTAGCTTTGTGCTTTCACCAAATTGGTAGTTGAGTGTAATCTCCTATCTCCTCTTTCGACATTCGAGTGCGCTCAAATCAACGATCGTAGAAGCCAATTCACGGTATCAAGTGCGCTTGATCAACGTCTGAAGAATTGTAGATCTTCCTGCACGGTATCGTGCGTGATCAACGTGACGAAGATAGCTAGAATTCGGTATCTTCGGATCAACGAATTTGGGCCATTCAGTATTCTTCATTCCATCGATTGCTACTTTCACAGAATCATCATTTTGTTATTTCCGCTGCTGCATCAACATATATATAGTACTTGGAGTGGTATTCCCACACATTATAGCGGAGAGACCCTATGTGCCCCGCATAATAGTGGATGACCCTATATATCACGATATCCCCCTCGAAGTGGGATTGGTATTTTTTTTATGTTGTATTAACATCTGTGGATGTAGGGAAACAGGTTGGAGGGATCCAACTGGATTCTTCAAAATGTTAAATTTAATTTCTCATATTATGATATATGGATTGTGTAGAATAATCTATTATAGATTCTGGTAGTGATTGAAACTATTGGATGCTACGGTAGCACTGGCCTGGATTTTTATAATTTAAATACCATAAATATATTTTTAAAATTTAAGGGATAAGGGGAATTTTTGATATAAAAATATTTATATTGGAATTAGGTTTATTTAAAAGAAGTTGAATTAGAAAAAAAAATATTTGATTTTTGGTTACACTTAACTATTATGAATTTTTAAATGGAGATTTTAAAAATGAATTATATAAGAGAATTTATAAATGATATCCCGGAAATATAAAAAGAGTTGAAGTCGATATTAAAAATAAGTTTGAAATTATAAATGGGATTATTAAGGTAATGGATTTATAAATGGAATTTTATAAACGAGATAGTTTTTATAAAACAAGTAAGAATCAAGGGAATATAAAAATTTATAAACGATGTTATAAATAAGTTAAGCGATATCTGTAGCGACCCGCAGTTTCGTACCCCTTGAGTTGATAATACTTCTTCCTCGTTCAACCCAAAGTGTACGAAAGAGCGAATAACTAGGTAAAAGAAGAAAGAGGTAGAAGAAGAAAATTGAAAACAACATCAGAATCTCACAGTCACAGCGGAATAAAATATATTATATAACAACAGCTTTTAAATACAAAGAAATTTGTACTGTCATATATACATACCATTATCAGAGTACAACAATCATCCATCACTTGGACAACTTAATACTTGTCCTTACACAGCGGAAATAATAGTCAAATACGAAAGTACACTCTGCCATCCAGCTAGCCTCTTGAGCTCCCTAGCATATTATCATGGATCTGTTCAACTCGGTCTGACCTGAGCATCATAATAAAACAACACCCGAGTCAGTCTGGAAAACCAGCGTGAGAAAGCACACTCAATTGGATTATAATATTTTTTTGAAAATCCTTTAAAACAAAGGTATCTCGTAAGACCACGCCACAAATAAATTCACAATTCAACTTTTATTTAACCAAATAAACTTCAGTAACCTATTCAATTTACTATTTTATTATCCAAATAGTTCACTTCCGATTTGCAATTCAATATTTGATTTTCATTTCAAAAATCTCTCCACTATTTTACTTGAGTTCAAACCTTATAATTCAAGTTTGGATTTTCTTTCATTTTCCAAAATATCAAAATATTTTATTTTAACTCGAGACTATTAATTTATTTATAGTCCAAGCATCTTTTTATTTCATCAACCTTAATTTTTATTTAACTTAGCTTACGCTAAACTCAACTTCAATCCATTCTCTTTAATTCACATAATTCATTTGAATTTAATTAAGTAAGAATTTAATTCATTCAACTCAATTCAATTTCATTTCAATCCCATTCTATTTCCAACTAAACTTCATTTAGTTTTAAGTTAAATTCCATCCGATTCAATTTTATTCCTCAGTCTAATTTAATTTTTCCATTCAATCCATTCACTTTCCCATTTTATTCATTTGAGTAGCATACTTCATTGATTTATTTCAATCCAACCACAATCAATTTAAATTTTCAACAATTTAAATTTCTTCAACTTAATCTAAGTTAAATTTCCATCTTAACCTTTTTAATTTTAATTCCAAAATTCAATTCCCGTATTTTTCTTCAAAATCATTCTCCATTTATAAGTTTATAACTTACCTCCTGATGATTTTTAAATTATTTAAATAAGGATTCCAGAATTCAACTCCCGGTATTTATTTCAAACCATTTTGAAATCACAAACATTCCCAATCACACTTTTTAAATTTAGACCCGCCCTGGTTTTTATCCCAAAACAAATTCCCTTGGAATTTCTAATCAACGTTTGTCTTTCCAACAAAATCTCCAAATCAATTTCTTTGGTAGCAACCCGTCACTTTAGAAACACGAAAATGAATACTGATGATGCAGTCGTCATCATCAGAATTATTTTCCAGTGACCGAAGTGAGTTCAGTGCTATATCACTTCCAACAATTCCTTTAAAACCATTTTCTTTCAAAAATATCTCCAAAATAATATCACTATTATTTTATTTTTCTTTTAAATACTTTGGAAAACATTTCCAAAAATCCCCGGGATTTAAATTTCTAGATTTGATTCGAATCCAATTTTAATTACAATCCATTTGTATAATTCGTACTTATACAAATTCCTATTTGGTCATATGAGCTATTTTAAATTTTATAATCTTGTTTGACTATAGTAAAATCATCCAAACAATTCAATATATATAACAATTTCTGAAATTATTCCTTTTATATCAAAATATAATTTGGGTAAAATTATTTCACTTACCCGCTTTAAAAACAATACCGTGTCAGTTTATCGTGTTCAAGTGTTTATAAATCCTTATCGAATTAGCCGCGCCACTACTCGATCAGAATTCATATACCACTCAACCAATAAGTCAACACAATATTAAAACCATTTATATTCACTAACAAATACGCGCTCATATCTATTAATACACGCAGACTCATTCTAGAGTACTACTGACTCTATCTCTAATGAGTAATCCCCACCAGAGCCAAGGTTCTCGCTTAACCTTTTAGCTCCGATACCAACTGTTGCGACCCGCAGTTCCATACCCCTTAAGTTGATAATAATTCTTTCTCGTTCAACCCAAAGTGCATGAAAGAGCGAATAACTAGGTAAAAGAAGAAAGAAGTAGAAGAATAAAATAAAAAACAACATCAGAATCTCACAGTCGCAGCAGAATAAAATATATTATATAACAACAGCTTTTAAATACAAAGAAATATGTGCTTTCATATATACATACCATTATCTGAGTACAACAATCATCCATCACTTGGACAACTTAACACTTGTCCTTACACAGCGGAAATAATAGTCAAATACGGAAGTACGCTCTGCCATCCAGCTCGCCTCTTGAGCTCCCTAGCATATTATCCTGGATCTGTTCAACTCGGTCTGACCCGAGCATCATAATAAAACAACACCCGAGTCAGTCTAAAAAATCAGCGTGAGAAAACCACACTCAATTGGATTATTATATTTTTTGGAAAATCCTTTGAAACAAAGGTATCTCATAAGACCACGCCACAAATAAATATGCCGGGTTTTTACCTTACGATAACCAAAACATTTTATCAAATCCGTCTGATATTATAATAGTGTCTATAAAAAGTAAAATAGAATCTAGCTGAAATGCTTGCATCTCACGTTCCAGCAATAGTTGGGCACAATCAAAACCGTATGGGCGCTTATTGGAGATTGGATTCCATACAATGGCAGAGCTACTGGGGTACCACCCGTCATAGTACCTGGCCTAGATCAGATTACCGAGGATCACGCCCGATCCCCTGCAACACAAGACTGAAGCTACCCCTTACTAGATAGTCCAAATAAGATCACCCCACGGTTGGAATCAACAACCGCCACTAATCCGAATCAAAAAGGGACATCTAGACAGGGATGACCTTACCCTAATTGGTTGCTAGCCACTTAGCCTTGCTGCACCTCCCATGTTTTAGCCATTCCCGGTTGATGAAGCTTGAGGCTATGCGTTACCTTTTTAAAACACATTTCACTTAGAATGCTCATTGTCCCCCTGACGATGGTCCGATAGCATTCATCCATACAAGTTGCCCTTGGTCTGGACAAACCGAATCACCGTCTTCATCATCTTCACGGTCTTCATTCGCAAACGTTCAAACCGGATCGAAGTGGTTTTCGGATAATTAAATCTGATCCCGGTCTCTTCGAAACGATCAGCGCATTGGCCAATATTGATAGTCAGTTATTTAACTATCAATTAACATTCACAAGCAATAATCAAGCCTTAAATAATTCTCCAAATTATTTATCACAAAAATATCTACCCAAGATATTATTTTCACATTTCAACACTTGAAAATAGTTTTCAATTTCCTTCTTATTCTTACGAAATAAATCCTTAACCTTTGCCCAATACTTAGAATATTTTTCCCACCCCATTTTATATTCAACACTTGAAAAATATTTGTTTTTATCTCAAAAATCATTTACAACTTAATTTGTATATTCCAACCCGTTTCACCGAATTCTATAAACTCCAGAATTCCTTAATTTATTTTCCTTTAATATTTTCAAGGCCATTTATTTATTTAAAAATTCCAGTTCCACTTCTACTTCCCTTGCGAATTTTATTCCACCTTCTGAAAACTCCTATCTTATACTTTGGCAATTTTATTTAAGTTTCTATAACCCCACTATAAGATTTTTCTCTTAAACCTTATCCAATTTAATAAATTTCGCTTCTCATCTCAAGAGGATATTTAATTGACTTTTAAAACACTTAAAAACATACATACTTATACAATAAGGATAATGGTTTTATCTTCAAAATATGGTTTAAGATAAAACTAACTTCAGAATATTCTAAATTCAAAAATAGTTTATAAAATTTATATAGTATAGTAGATTTAAAAATTCACTTTAAAAACAATTTTACTTTACTCGACAAAAAGCCTATCTTTAGAAAATCCAATATCCACCAATTCAATTCATAAATTCCTCTTGATTCATACCTCATCGTCCCTATTCACCATTTTCTTTTCAAAACAATTTCCATAACTCGATATAAGTTCACACCATCACTTATATTCTCCACATATCCACTGATATTAATCTATCTCAATTATAAACCCTGTTTATAAATTTAAAAACACCTTTGAGTTTTCCATTTTTTTATAAAAACATTTCTATTTATAATTCCATTTGATAATTTATCCTTTAATAAATTCCATTTTACTTCAATCTATTTTAATTACCAATTCCAATTTCTCTTCCAAATTTTCAAATATCTTTCAAGTCCTTAATATATATAATTTTAATTAAAATCTCTATCTAGCCCAATTTACCAATAGTTAAATATAACCAAGTTAAAATATATATTTTCTCATTCCACTTAATTTTCTTTACAAAATAACCCAATTTCCAGTTTAAACATTTTCATTCAAAATCTTCTTTTTATTTGCTTCCAATTTATTACTTATGTTATTTTAAAATACCAAATTCAATTTCCAGGCTATTTAGCATTTACAATTCAATTCACACAATCCATATCAATTTATCCAACTTGTCATATATCAACATATATATGAAAACAATAAATATCTTTGAGGAATCCAATTGGATCCCTCCAACCTGTTTTCGCTGCATCCACAGATGTTAGTCAACAAATAAAATATAAATCCCACTTTGAGGGGGATATCGCGGTATAAAGGGTCATCCGCTATTATGCGGGGCGCGTAGGGTCTCATCCGCTATATAATGCGGGAATATCAATCACTCCAATATATATATACTATATATAATATCATCCAACAGATAAATCAACCAACACCCAATGTTTTAAATTTAACATTTAATTTTAAAATAGGCCATCCAAATGAGTGAGAAAATCTCACCTTTGATTATTGTTACAATCCACTCCAATCTCGACTTGATTCACAATTTTTGACCTTGCATAACATTATTCAGTTTATTAACATTTGAATTAATCGAACAATTAATTTCATTTAATAAATTTAACTAACTAATATTTTAGTTTTAAACTAATCTTCCTTTAACGATTTCTAAAATAATTAAATAAGTTAATTAAATAAATTAAACACCTTAATAAATTTTTTTTACATAACCTAGTAAATTAAAATATGTAAATGTATATTTATTTTATTTTGAAACTTTATATATACTTATAAGAAATAATCTATATAGATTAAAATGTAATCTTTATATAAATCCATATGTTTTCCAAAGTCTTATATATATAATTTCTGTTTTACTGTATATATTAAAATATGTGTACTTATATATTTATTTTTCGGTTTTCCTATATATATATATACGTGTGTGTAAAAATTTATTTTCTTTTTCTGTAATAACAATAGTAATTTTCCTTACTGCATATATGCATATATAAATCAACTGTTTTATAAACTTACTGTTATATTTTTTTCTCTTTCTCTGCTTATAAACATATATTAAATTAAAAATAGAACTGCTTTTAATTCTCTTTTTTTTTCATATATACATGTATTGAATTAAAGATAGAATGGTTATACCTTACTGCCTTTGATCTAATCCCTAGCCTCGCCTACCTCACGACCTCCTCACTCTAAGCTTGCCGACTATCACCGACGAACGCGTGCGCGAGGGCTTCGACCCAGTCGAATCGAATAGCAACCCGCAGCAAATCGCGATTTCAATCGCCTGATGGTGTCGCTTTCCCCGCCCATACCACTTCGATCTCGATCTCGAGATGATAAGACTGGTTCGTACATGATGAAAGGCACTCGATTCACGTATGCGTTCAATCGCCCTTTTCTTATTATTATTTTTTAACCGAACGAGGATTTCGATTTCAATCGCTTATCCCTTTTTTTTCCTTTTGCTTGAATGAGCTCGGCCATTACCTTTTTTTTTTGAAAATGGCAGAAGGAAATGAGAAGCGGTTATGATTGAAGAAGGGAGAGGTTGTGAATTTTGAAAGGAAATGGACGTGATATAAAGTTGAGGGAGGCGTGTTGGAGAAGGGAAGCTACAGTGCTTCTGAAATGAGGTGAAAAAGTTTTGATGTGAATAGTTTTGGACTGGTCAAACAATATATTATATTTAAATTTGAATTTTAAATCGTCTCGAAATCGTAGCTCAAAATCTCGACCTCCTATCGATGCGTGCCACTAGGCGTTTATAATGTTATACCCCTATTTCGAACGCAATGGAAAAGGTTTCGAGTCCTAATTCGATCGTATAGAGAAGATAGCTTTTTGGACCCAGTTATTATATTGAATTTTCTATATGATTTTCAACGCGTTTATATCTCGTACGGCTACACGTTAACTCCAAACACTCCGAAATTTGAAATCCAATAATAATACAATATTACGGATCCAATGGAATAGGTTTCGTCGAATTCCGAGACTGTGTCTTGGAAGGCTATTTTTAAATGTCAATTTAAACGATATATTTTTAAAACTAAACAGATCATTTCCAAATTCAATTTTAAAAGTTACATTGTCTTCAGTATTATTAATATAAATTTTACAAGCCTTTAAAATATTTTAAACAAGCTCGAAACTCCAGATTTAATATTTTACCCAATTTCAAATTATTAAATTCAACAATTTAATTACCCAATAATTAGTTATATTTGAAATTCAAGTTAAAAATCAACACCTGAATATTTAAAATCAATTAAATATTCCAATTTCAAATATCTAAAATTTCGGGTCGTTACAGTATCAGTGGATATATTGGAAAATAAATTTGTAGGGTGAATTTATATTAAAATATAGAAATATGGTGACAATATAGTAGATACTATTTTGTAAAGTGAAAATGGTTAAGGAAATCGGGATGGAAGTGATGTGATGAAATCGAGAGGAATTTATAAGTTGGGTTGGTTATGGAGGTTTTAAAAATACATTTTTAAATCCTAGGAAGTTAGGTTTGTGTTTAAAAGGGAAAATTTACTTTTTAAACTATAAAATTTTAAAATAGTTAGGATTGAAATACTTCGGTAAGTAGATTTCAAATATTAAGTATTTATTTTAGTAAATTCTAACTTTTAAAATCAACTTTGAAAATTTATTTGTTTAACTAAAGATGAGTTATTAGTGTTATAAAAGTGTTTTCGATATTTGAAATAATTACTTGAACATGTTTTAAAAAAATAAATTATTAATCTTTTAAATACTTATTATATATATAGAGAGTTTTAAAGTAATTGAAAATTTTATTTTATAAATTCTCTCGAGATTCGAAAAAGGGGCTTATAAAAGGATATGATTTTGAGGAGAGGAAATATATTTGTGATTTCGGAGATTTTTGGAATAAGTTACGGAATAATTCTCTGAAACGTTAATATTGAAAGGATTTTGGAAAATAAGACTTGTAATATTTTCCTAAGTATAGAAAATAGAAATTTGGGAATAATTCTAAGTGTTGAGATGTTTGGAAGTATCCTGTTACGGATTTAAGTATTTGAAAAAAATTATTTTCAAATGTTGGAAGGAATTGATATATCTTTTAAAGATATTTTGAAAGTAAATATTTTGGAATAATTTATAATAAGGCCAGATGATTGCTTATAGATGTTAAATTGATGGTTAAATAACCGACTATCGATATTGGCCAGTTTCGTTAATCGTTTCGAAGAGACCGGGATCGGATTTAATTCTCCGAAAACCACTTCGATCCGGTTTGAACGTAACGAATGAATACCGTGAAGAAGATGAAGACGGTGATTCGGTTTGTCCAGACCCAGGACAAATTGTATGGACGAATGCTATCAGAACATCGTCATTGGAGGACGATGAGCATTCTAAGTAAAATTGCTCTTGAAAGGTAACGCTTAGCCTTGAACCTCATCAACTGGGAATGACTAAAACATGGGAGATGCAGCAAGGCTAAGTGGGTCGCACCCAATTAGGGTTTGTTATCACTTTTTTAGATGTCCTCAGAAACCTATTTATCTTAGATATGGGTATACATGAAAGAAGAAGCGCTCGATAGTAAGGGTGGGAACACCCAGGGTGATAACATATTTGGTCTATCCAGGTTAGGGGTAGGCCAGTCATGTGTAGCAGGGGATCCCGACGAGGTCCTCGGTACATTGTTCTAGAGGTGTGCTATGATGGGCGGTACCCCAGTGGCCCAGTCATTCATTGGAATCCATTCTCCAATACGAGCTTACGATTTTGTTTGTAAAGCCTAGTATGCTGGAATTTAACTAATGTAACAATTTCAGCTATTTGAATAAGTATTTGTATTTAGACACTATTATAATATCAGATGATTTTGATAAAAATTGTTTTGGTTATCGAAAGGTAAAAACCCGTCGTGTTTATGTGTGACGCGGTCTTATGAGATACCTTTGTTTTCAAAGGATTTTGATAACTCTAATAATTCAATTTGAGTGTGTTTTATCATGCTAGTTTTCCAGACTGACTCGGGTGTTATTTTATTATAATGCTCGGGTCAGACCGAGTATTACAGATTCAGGGTATAATGCTATGGAGCTCAAGAGACGAGCTGGATGACAGAGATGTATCCCCGTACTTGGCTTATGTTTCCGCTGTGTAAGGACAAGTTATATAACTTTCCAGTTTGATGTATTGAGTATTGTACTCTGATGATTGTAAGTATAAAATAGTTACAGATTCTTTTGTATAAAAATTTTATTATTATATATTATATTTTGTTCCTCTGCGATTGTGAGATTCTGTTATTGTTGTTCTATTTTTCTCCTTCTATCTTTTCTTCTTTACCCTATTTATTCGCTCTTTCGTGCACTTTGGGTTGAACAGGAGTGAATTATTATCAACTCAAAGGGTACGGAACTGCGGGTCGCTACACTTGGTATCAGAGCTGAAGGTTAAGCGAGAACCTTGGCTCTGGTGTGGATTACTCATTAGGGATGAGTGTAATAATAGATATGAGCGCGTATTTGTTAGTGGATATAAAATGGTTTTATATTGTGTTGGCTTATAGGTTGAGTGGTATATAAATTCTGTTCGAATAGTGGGACGCCACTAAATCGATAGGAGTTTCTAAACACTTGAACACGATAAACTGGCATAGTATTGTTTTGAAGCGGGTAAATGAAATAATTTTACCCAAATTATATTTTGATATAAAAGGAATAATTTTCCAGAAATTATCATAATAGATTTTTGTTTTTGGATTATTTTTTCATAACCAAAGTAAGATTTTAAAACTTGGAATGGTTATAAATACCAAATTAGATTATATAAGTGAAGTATACAAATAAAATAAAAACTAAAAATGGATTCAAACCAGGATTTGGAAATTTTAAATCTCGATGATTTTTGAAAGTATTTTCCAAAGTGTTTGAAGATAAATAATAGTATTATTATTTTGGAGATATTTTTGAATAGAAAAATACTTTTAAATGGATTTTGGAAGTGATATAGCACTGAACTCACTTTAGTCGCTGGAAAATAATTCTGATGATGATGGCCGCATTATCAATATTCGTTTTCGAGTTTCTAGGTGACGGATTGCTACCGAAATAATTGATTTGGAGATTTTGTTGGAAAACAATGGCTGTTTTGGAAATTCCAAAGGGAAATTGTTTTGAAATGGAACCAAGTGAATTTTGAAAATCAAAGGAAGTGGTTTGTTGAACCGAAAAGAGTATACATATTTATATATATTTGATTTCAAAGTGATTTGAAATAAATACCGGGTGTTTGTGAGGATGATTTCAATAAGAAAGGAAAGTATGGAATTTGAGTTTTGAGAAATAAATTTTAACTTAAGTAAGTTAAAATAGAATTGTGTGAATTGAATTTAACTTAGTGAATGTTAAATAAATTTATTGGGAATTGAGATAATAAATTGCTATATGAATATAAATAAGGAAGTGGAAAAATTAGAAATTGGAATTGAATTAAATTATGTAAATGTGAATTATAAAGTAACTATATAACTATAAGTTATAAAAATTGGGTTGGATTAGTAATAATATTGAATTTATGTAAATATAAATTTTGAGTTGTGAAATGATTATATAACCATAAGGTATAAATTTTTAATGAGATATAATTTAAGTGAAAATTTTAGAATTGTGAATAAATAAATTGGAATAACTTATAGAAATTGAAATTTATGAAATAGAAATATACTTAGGCTATAAATAAATGTGAAAATATTCAAGTATAAAATTGACGGAAATGTGAAAAATAAGTTGTGTAACTTATAAAAATTGAAAAGCGAAATAGGAAACCCAAAATAAAAATTGTTGATATTTTGGTAAGGGAAATAAATCCAAACTTGAATTATAAAAGGAATTTGAACTCAAGAAAATTAGAAGAAGTGATTTTTGAGATAAAAATCAGATATTGAGTTATAAATTTGAAGTGAATAAATTAGATAATTAATTAGTTAGATGAAGGTGAGATGGAATTTAACTTGGTAAAGTTAAAATTGGATTGTGGATTAAAAATGGATATTGGAAATAGAACTTGGGGTGTAAATAAAAATTCGACAAATTGTAAGCGAATTTAATATAATTGGAAATATTGTCAAATAAAATAGAATTGGATTGAAATAGAAATGGCTTAGGTCATAAATAAAATTTAATTTAAGTGTAAATAAATCGAATATGGCCTTGGATTTTGTATAAAATGAGTTCGAGCTTGAAGTTAAGTTTGAAGAAGATTGAGTGAATGAACAATCAAATTAATTAGTGAATGGAATAGAATTTGATTGAAGAAGAATCAATCTAAAATTGAAATATAATTTGATTGAAATAGAAATTGGCTTAAGTATGTGATTGAATTAATTGAAAATAAAATGAGTTAACTTAAGTTAATATGAAAACTTGGTTCAAATAATTTGTGAAATGGTTATTTAAATTTACATGGAATGATTCCAAGATTAATTAAGTGGATTTGAATATAATGTGAATATGGATGGAATAAAATTGAATTGATTGAGAATAAATTTGAAGTGGAATAAAATTAAATATAAATTGATTAGGGATCAATTTAAAATAGTTATAAATTGAAAGGATTATTCTATTAAATGAATATCGCTGAATTTGCATAGAAAAATTTGGTGTTTGGCGCAAAAGGAAGTAAATAAAATTCTATGAATAAATAGAAGTGAATAAAATCGATTTTGAAATCAATTTGGAATGAATGTGAGTTTGTTGGGTTTAAAAATAAATTGAATGCGTGTAAAGTGAGTTGTAAATCCTTTAAATTGAATAAAATGATATATGGATCGACTGAAAGTAATTAAATTGGTGTTAGAACCTTAAAATTGCTTATGGTATATGTTTAGCATGAAATTTCTTATGAAACTTATGAGTTTTAACCATTTGAATAAGTGAAATGTTATCTAATTTCTTGTTTTGGTACTTACGTGTTTAAATGGAGTAAGTACAGGTACCTGGAGCTGTTTTGCTTGGCTTTGATTTCACGAATTGTAAAATAGAATAAGCCGCTTGCTTAAAAATGATAAAATAAGGTACGTTTTCGGATTAAATACTGCGAAAATATAAAATATTGTTGTATATTTTGTTTTTCAACCATGTGGGATGATGTATATATATATTTATCTCTCTTGTCATATTTAAAAAGCCTCTCCGTACAAGGGAGGCTCTGCCAAAAAATTTCGGAAATTTAGGGTGTTAGAAAAAAAGTTGAAAATTTTTGGAAAAATTTTTTGTTAACGAAAATCGATTTCGAATTTGTAATCGAAATAAAGGATTTTGGTTTAGGATGAAAAAATAATTATTTAGGTTGAAGGTAAATGATTAGGAAAGTGAAATATCGAGTTTTCACTAAGTGGGTTTTAATAAGTTAATGGGTTTGGAGCGTTTTTTCTGCCTTAGCAATTTCGGGGACGAAATTCTTTTAAGGGGCAAGGAATGTAACGGCCTGGATTTTTTGACATTTGATTTGGAATATTTAAATGGTTTTAAATATTGAATTTGAATTATAGGTTGATTTTAAATATGGAAATTTTCTTTTTATTTATAAAATAAATTCAGAATTTAAATATAGCGATTTATTGGATAGTTTAATTATTGAATTTAATAATTGAATATTGGTTAAATTATTGTGTCTTGGGTTTTAAGCTCGATAAAAATAATTTATAGGCTTATAAAATTTATATTAATAATCAATAGCGAACGAAAAAAATAAATAAATATTCTCATGCGATCGAAATCTATCGCGACTTGCTCGGAAATCGCTCGCGTTTGCATGGAGGAGCGGAGGGGAATTTGGGGCCGCAGTGGGTGGCGGCAGTCGAGTTTAGGGGAAAATTTGAGTCACGATTCAAGGGCTTGGCGTCGCAAGGAGGGAGTCGCTATCTAGGATGAGGTGCGTTGTGATGTTCTGGTGGTTCAAGTTAGGTTGATGCGGGTTGGAGGGTGTTATCAACGGTCGAGGGAGGTTTTGGGATGTCGCATATTTTTGGGGAAAGGCCGAAGATGGAATGTCTTTGATGGTGCCGATCAAGTCAGGGGGTCAAGGCATGTGCGGTGGTCAGTGGTGGGGGTCGGGGGCTGTAACGACCCATAAATTTTGATTGGTTTTAATAACGTATTTAACTGAATTTTGTAAAATTTTAAATAATTGAATTTTGAAATAAAAATTTATTATTTGGATTACGCCTATTTAAACATAGCAACTAGTAAATTTTCATCAGATAATATGGAAGTTTATTTTATTGTGTAATTTTATCTCAATTTAAATCAGTTAATAACAATTGAATTTAAAAATATTCCGAAACCTAAATATGTCAACATGAGAAAATTTATTTAGAACACTCTGAATCTAACTGCGAAATTTGTTTTGTGAAATTCAGACGTTTCTAGCTCCGTTTGGATTTTTCCGTATGGAATAGCAGCATTTTCGGTACCGATTATCGACTTTTGATCGGATGATCGTACCACTAATATCTGTATATCATCTTGATCGTCTCGTCGTGCCGATCTCTGTAGTGTATCCAATTCTATATTTTGAAGTCCGGTTCACAGTGGAATCCACGAAACCGGTAACCGTATCGGTACGGATCTGTGACCCTTTGTTTTCTTGTGCGTTTCAAAGTTTGAAACGAGCACTGGACCACAATAACAATTTGCTTTAATTATTTACAGCTGTATCTCTGTGTTGTGACCGTTACCATTCCTTTATGCACGGTCCAAGATCAATTCGTTTAAAATTCGCTGCTTAACACGTTTCAGCATAATATAAAAATATAATTGTCGAGCTGTTCTTCTTCATTTTCATAAAACCCATTTCTCCTCTTCGCTCAAAGATACCAACAGTCACCCTCCATCTCTTCATTCACCAAGATTCCTCCACTTCCCCTGTATCACTTCGGCCCAAACCGCCCTGCCACTTTCGCATGCTAGACCTGGTCTCTGCCTTCATCAACAACAACAGCCCGAGCCTCTTTTTCCCTTGCCGATCCTCATCTCCTCCCACCACCGAAAGCCTGCCCCTCTTTTGTTTACTCAAAGCTCAGCCGAAGCCAGCCTGTTCCGACGAAGCTTGCCACTCTTCTTCCCTCTTGTATTTATACGCAACTACAGGTTTGCACGTTACTTCTTTTCACTCAGACTAAGCTTCGCATGTCTGTTATATATATATTATATACGAAGGTTACTTTTCAACAATGTGCATATTTAAGTTTCGTGTATATATTTTGGCTTATGGGTGAGTTATGCTAGTCTATAGATATATGAGTATATATGAGTCTGCTTTTTGAATAAATGTATACATTATTTAAATATGAGTTTAAATATATATTATCAAATTATTTCGGTCTTTATAATCTATTGTTTACATAAGTTTCGTGAGTCGTTTACATACATGTATGGTCATTTTAAATTTTGGAATATACATGACTGCTTGGTTATAATAATAAGTGATAGGATGTATATATATTTTATGTTGTAGGCTATGTCGTTTGGGCATTCTGATCTGTGTATATATTTGTATAGCAATAAAGATTTTATATTGTGAAAATATATGTATATATAATATGGAAATTGGTTCGCATATATGTATGTAGGTATTTCACAAAAACCGGTTATGTTTAAAGTATATATGAGTTATAGTTTGTTTAAGTCTACAGTAGTCTTGTAACCTTTTGTTTATATACGTATTATAATATATTTTATATATTTAGTTAAAATTTGAAGAGTTATGTATAATAATAATATAAGTCGGGTTATGTATTAGTCATATCTGTACACCCGAGTTAGACATATATTGTTTGCTTATTTTTTTCTCTTCAAAGCCTGAGTTGTATACAGTTGCTTAAAAATGTAATTTATATGGGTATTTTATGATTTTGAAAAGTTTACATAAAATTATACATAGATACATAGCTGTACTTAACTGTTCATTTTAGATTTTATATAATTGGTTATGAGATTATACAGTAAAGAGTGTATATATATAGGTTGCATAGTATATTTAATTATGGTTGTATGGTGAGTCTGCATATATGTACTATTAACCTACATACATAAGTCTGGCTATTTGTATAAAGTTATGTGATTTGTATTAGTTAAGTATACATATTATGTTAGTTCATATGTTTGGATAAGTCTGAAGTTGCAATTGATGTTATGTTATGTGTATCTATATAGGTTGAAAGTTATTTTTTATTTTAAATTTATAAGCTGTATATGATTTAGTAATAACCTATATATAATTTTTAAAGTTATATAAATTTGTTTTCAAAGTTATGTATTTATTTCAAAGTTATATAATTTTGTTTTATTTCCTATATATGTATGTCTTAATTAAAACAACGAGACATATTTAGTTATATATATTTATTAAATTATTCCCTTTATCTTCATTAAACCAGTTTTGATTGATTTTGTCCATTACTATTTATCAGCCTTGATCGTCGATTCGTGCCATCTTACTTTGATTCGGAATTCGTGCTTGAATCCGTAACTCGTTTCATTGTCTATTCTCTCTTGCCTAGGAAGGTGAGTAATCACTCACAATTTAACGTTCTTGTATTTATTGAATTTGACGTCAATTGAAACGTCAATTGAAATATGCTGCTGTTAGTTATTTACATTGTTATATATGCTATTATCTGTATCTGTTCACCTGTGACATCTGACACCATTATCTGTTATTGATATTGATGATTTATGCCTGCTATGTTATTATCTGTATCTGTTCACCTGTGACATCTGACACCATTATCTGTTATTGATATTGATGATTTATGCATGCTATGTTATTATCATATATGTTATCACACTACAAGTTCCCTGTTAATATAGAATTCACTATGGGTTGAAATGATACATACCCGAACGGACTTTAGAATAGGAGAAAATCGTTATGAGTTGAAATGATAGACCCAAGCGATTTTCATTCGATTGAATTTGGGATTTACGGGTCGAAATGATATCTACCCATATATATTTAAATTACGGATTGAAATGATAAATATCTGTATCACTTGACCATAGGATAGGAAATTATATACAAACACCGTTGGTGCATATATAAATATTTTGAAAATAAATTCCATGGTTTTGGAAAGAAATATATGGTTTTAATAAATGTTGATTCTTAAATTATTATATATAAATGGTAATGATATATATAGATTTAATAACAATATTTAACTTAATTAAGATTGATTTAATACATATAATATGGTTAAGTATTTAAATATATATTTCAAAATAGATTTTGGTAATAATTTGAATAAGTTAAGGTTGGGAAGATAATTTGAATTTAGTTGAAATTGTATTCAATAAAGAATTTTATTTAATTAAACCGATTTGAAACTTATTGAAATTGAGATGTAAGATATGATTTATAACTTGGGTTTGATTTAAGTAATTTAATGAATATTTCTTGTTTAAATAAATTTAAGGAAATATTTAGTAAAAATGTAATTTAAGGCAAGTAAATGATATTGAATCTATTAAGTGAATACTCCCTGATTAAATAATAATAAAGTTAAATCAAGAGCTATATGAATTTGTTAAATTTAACTTCGATAATGTTGAATATTAAAGCTTTGAAATATATTGAAATTTAAATGGTCTATTGAGAACTGAATTGAATTGAATAAATTTGAATTTGGAATTTGAGTTGATTTGAATCGATTTGTGAGACTTGAGGAAATTATAAATACTTTACTTTATAAATTATTTAACCTATATATATTATTTTGGAAAATAGATATATTTGAAATGAAAATGATATCTTGGTTTTGAAGTATAAATTTATTTGAAATGGCCACGGTGTTAGAGTGTATATTTCTACATTGTAGGTAGTTCCACGGATCCTTAGAGGATGGTTATCCCAAACATCCTTTAAGTTACTTGTATTTCAGTTGATATTTCACTTGAGTTGGATTTATTGATATAAGAATGTTAATCCTGACTCGAGTGTTTTGTTTTGCTTTACGCTCGGGTCAGACCGAGTGATACAAGATTTGAGACTCACCTTTGGAGTTTGGAGCTTCGTTTGGAGATCCAACCATCGACTCAGCTTTCAGCTTTCTAGTTTATTTGTTCAGGGAGGTCATCTGTTTGTACTGGAGACTTCACTGATTTGAGATATTCTATTGTATTTTTATTTCTAACTCTGATGTTTATATAGTAGCTTCATGAACTACTATTTATCTATTCCGCTGCATTATTGTTATGTTACTATGTATCTGTGATTCTCTGATTGTTTTATTTATTGTATATGCTGAGTTTTGCCAAATTTAAATTTTACAATCTATTGTTTTGAATTATTCAAGTCCGACATGTGTGGATTTATTGTCGATTTGAATGGTCCAAAATAGTGGGTCGTTACAGTTGGTATCGGAGCCAGGTTTTAGGCAAAAACTTAGCATATGTGGTAGATTTATTTACAGAATCATTTTCGTTCGAGTTGAATCTCTTCCTTTTGACTCAATTTCCTTTGAACTTTGGAACGTTACCTGCGGTTCCAAAATTCATTCTTGTCTCTTCCTATTTGTATTCTTTTGATTCTGGAGTATCCCATAACTCCACTTCAAATGATCCCTATAAGAATAGGCGATCCCGACCATCTTTGAATGATTTGTAAAGGGGTGAAACTACTTTACAATTGGCATTGATTCACCGAAGATGTATATATCCCTCGATTTAGATGCTACTATCTCTTGTTATGCCGAATTCAATCTCTGGCAATCGAATGATGATTTGCTTCAGAATTCTGCACCGATCTTAATTTGAAATCACGATTGACCGGTTAAGGTCGCCCGCGATTTATGTAAGTATATCCATCTTCTATTTTGTAACTCAATTATCTAATCTTCGTTCGAGCCTACCTTCGAATCATAATTTTATTTGATTAGAGTCCCTCTACTTTGCATTTCTATCTTTGTTTTGAAATCCACTCTTGAATCATCCTTTGAAAAATCGGGCTTATTTGTATTTTTGAAATTGTTTTATATATCGAAATTATTATTTTGATAAATATGATCATATTCTATATATAAAAGTGAAATGTTTTCGATAAGGATTATATACCTTTTTAAAACTAGAATTTGAAGTTTTGAAAGGATTTGAAATTTTGAAATTTATATGAAATTGTTTTATATAAAAGTGATTTATAACTGAAGGGTTTTAAATTTGGAAATTTGAAAGATTGAACCCGGCATTTTGAAATTGGTTTTGAGATTTTGAAAATATATAATATGATTTGAAAGTATTTTCCGAATAAGAAAGGTTTCAAATGAATTTAAATGAGTTCCAATGATTTCGAAGAAATTTCAAAGAAGTTTTCAAGAAGATAGAAGTCCAGAACTCACTTTTGTCGCTGCAGAATAATTTCGGTGATGAGTGCACGCATCATCGACATTGATTTTTGAGTTTCAAAGTGGGGGAGAGGCAACTTTAGTAGCTTTGCTACGCGAGTGATTTTATGAAACCAATTTTGATTTCAAAGTTCGAAGTATGATTTGATATTCGAAGAATATATGTATATATATTTGAAATGATTTGAAGTGAGCCCGGTGTTCAGTCCTCGAGTTTCGGATTTGATTTGGTATAACCCTATCTATTGAAATTGATTTACTGATTTGTCGTTGATTTCCAACTCTTGGATTTAAAATTTGATTTCTTCGACTATTTTGAAGGTTCGAGCACTTCCAAATCAAGGTTAACTTTTCAAAGCTAAGTAATTTTGAAAAGTATAAAGTATATAAGTTTGGTATGTATGTTTAAAGTATGTAGTAATATGATTTAAATAGGTTGAAACTATTTTGTTAAGTAAATGAATAAGGCTATTTTGAATTTTTCTAATATGAAGTTTAGATTTGAAATGTTTTGAAAAAAATTTGGTCTTCAAAATATTTTGAATAATATTTAGTTTAAATGTTTTAACTTAGTAACATCTTTATAAAACTATATATTTAACAAGATTGGAATAGATACATAAGTTGTACGTATGTTGTTTTATTCGCATAATTAATTTGATCCAGGTTTGAGTACACAAGTTCGAGGTGAATTACACCATTTCGTGTTAGGATTTTTCATTTGATTCTTGATGGCGAATATTTGATATGGATTTTGGGCTTGATTCTAGAATTCTCTATCATAGTATATGGCTATGCAAGGAGACTGATGGCTTCTAGTCGAGAAACCATATCGAAGTCCGCATTAGGGAAGTCGAATGGGCAATACTAGTTCGAAAGCAAACTTGGGTGATCGAGCGATCGAATGTAATGTTGCGAAATGATGACATATGTACATCTTATATTCTAATATCATTGATATACTTGACGCTGAAATTGGAAGTTGTTGGGTTGGATATCTTTGTAATTTAATTGGAAATTTTCTTTTATGCAAAACTACTATCAATTTAAAACCATTTTTCAAACTATTTTTCTTTTTCTTAAACAAACTATTCTATTCTATTTTACATACAAATTATTTTATAAACTATTGTATTTACAAAACTATTTTACAAACTATTTTATATACAAAACTATTCTAAATTCAAAACCTTTTATAAAGCAAAGATGTTCAATCCCATATAGCTCTTCATACAGCGTAATTGATTTTGGAAAATTTTGATTCTGATATAAAATGGACCTTATGTAAATATAAGATGATTTTGAAAACCATTGATTTTGGAAATGAATTATTTGACTTAAATTATATTGATTTAGAAACTTGGATTATTCTCCAAACCTATTATTTTGAAAACTTTGAAACTGAAGATATTTAAATTGAGAAGAAATAATTTGGTGGAATTGTATATGATTTTGAAACTGAACTGACATTGAAACGAATTGAATTGAGAACCTTATTTTTACTAAATATTTGATTTGGGAGTTATCGAACTTATATAAAATTGATTTGTATAAGTATGAAGTTGATTCGAAAACTATTGATTTGAAAAGGTACTCAATTTGAAAAGTGAAATCTTATATAATCGAAGTCTATATAAGTGTGATTTGATATACTAGTGATTTTGGAAAGTATTCGATTTGGCAATGAAATCTTATATATAATGGACTTTATATAAGTATGATATTTGAAAGTGAGTTGAAAAGGTACTATATTATACATATTTTCGAAGTAAAGATATGGAAAGTGCCTTCTGCTTGATATCCGCTTTGTGGCCACATTGTGGATTCATTCTATCGATATTTCTCTGATTTTTGGTTTTCCGGATATGATACTCGAGTTTCCATCGAATTCCATGGCGTTACCCATGGTCTTACGAGCGCGACTGCATAGCGTAATTCACCTAGCTAGATGGCCCAGGGGTACGGATGTTTCCTGGGGGATTCACGCGTAACTATTGCGATCCTATGATCTATGTAGGTCGTATTAGTAGCGAAATCCACAGGGCTGAGAAAGCTTATGGATACGGATGTTTCCTAAGGGATCCAGGCATTACCTTTGTGTATCTGCGGTCTACTAGTCATCATGGCGTAATTCGCAGGGCTGAGAAAGCTTACGGATACGGATGTTTCCTGGGGGATCCAGGCATAACCTTTGTGTATCTGCGATCCATGGTTAGACAAAGGTTTTGTTTGTTTTTTTGTTTGGATTGTACATTCCATATCTGTTTTTTTTAAGTTTTCCAGTATTTTCACTAGGTGTTAAAACAAGTCTACTAAGTACCTGGAGAATTCTAGCTTTGCGCCTGATCAACGCACTGCTAGAGTCTGCAGGAACGAAGATAAACTTGTTGAGACATCGAGTTATAAAAGTATTTTCGAAAGGAAATTTGTTTCGTTATAAAGGTAATTTATTATAAAAAATATTTCCAATAAAGAAATTTTGTATTAATATTTGAAATTGAAATTCTTATGGTTTGAATTAATTATTCATGTCCGATACTATTCTTTTGAATCTACCTTATCTACTCAGCCTTATTTATTCACCTATATTCTGTTTTTTCAGATCCTCCTTCTTTTCCTTGTTGACTATATCCTTTTTAAATATTGTTTATTTATATACTACATGGTTTGATAGAAAATTATTAATATTTTTGAAGTTATTAATTAAATAATTGATAGAAAATTATTAATATTTTTGAAGTTATTAATTAAATAAAACATATTTAAAGTAAATGATTATTGATTTATTAATAATACTTGAAAAGTATCTTGAGATAGATTAATAAATTTATGAATTATGGATTTAATGTTTTCAATAGATTCTTTGTAAATATAAGTAATGATATAAATAATTGTTTTCAAATAGTTTTTCATATAATTATAAAGGTGTGATTTAAACATATAAATGGTATTTATAAAGGAAGCAAGAAATTTTACAAATAGGTTTTGGAAGGTAATTAAAGTATTAAAGATAATTGAATTACAGATGAAGTTTTCAAATGTATATTTCAAGAAAAATTTATATAGTTTAAATTAATTGTTTATCCTTGTCTTTTAATCTATTTTTTGTTTGGTTATTTCTATTCTCATACCCACTTCCTTTTCGGGGACGAAAAGTTTTGAGTGGGTGTGACGCCCCACCTCTATACCCACGCTAGCCAAGAACACTATGGAGTAATGCTGTCGACTAACACGGAGAATAAGGCTGTTGAGGAGCGACCATCCATGTAACTTCTTTGTGCGAGCACCGATATGTCAGATAGTATAGCATGCATTTCATTTAAGGAGGAAATCCGACATACCGATACAAACTCAAAGCTATCACACAGTGGCTATATATAATCTTCGGAAACAAATATAGAAATAAACATAACACAAACCAGTCATAGACATCCATATCACAAAGGCGGAAAAAGATATGAATATATAACACATGAAAGTGTACATCAGAGTAGTGGTCAGAAAGATCCACGATAATACAAAAGAGTAGCTACAAGCTACACAAAAGAATAAGTATACAACACCGAGTCTATATCTCAAATGTATACAACAAAACTACTAATCTAAGTGGCTAGCCAAAAGTCAGAGTAGTAAATCCTTGGGGAGAAGTCAAGCAGAAGCACCTGTAACATCTCGGTCTGACCCGAGTATTATTTCATAAGAAAATAATAAACGGATCAGTCTAGCTATAAATATCAGATGACATGATATACAATAAGAGATATGGCATAAACATATAATAACCATAATGGCATACTACTATAAGTATGTAAATGATAATCAATAAGAGATTAATCAATATCAGAAGAATCTTCTCAAAGATCCAAATCCACAAAAAGGTAATGACACACGAATTCACCAATGCACAAAAATTGATAAAACATATCAATGAAAATCACGAAAATTGGTGAAGCACAAATTCCAGAAATCAACACACGAAATCCAGAAATCACAAAAAAAGGGGAAGGCCTATCACACGAACGGGAGCATGAAAGCTCACCAACATATGTATCACACGAACGAGAAGCTATCTCATGGAAGCTATCCATTTAATTTTTGAACACACGAACGGCCCGAAGACCATGGGGCGCTACCCCATATATGTGAGTAGAAACATCACACAAACGGGGTCTAGTCTCCCTCGTAGACAAAGAGACATCGCTCAATCGCTAGTCTAAATCACAAAAATGATCGTCATGATCATCAAGAAGTGTCAATTACACTAAGCTGGTAAATATATGAGTTTAGCTTCATGTCCCATAACCGCTAGCTTAACTTAAATATTTACGAACAAACTGTAGATCTTCACTAGGAAATTGTCGCAAAAGGTTCAGTCGAACAAGTCCAAGAATTAACCGATGAAGTAAACGCAAGCGTTTCATACCACCTATTTTGCTAAACCGTTTAATTAGATTTCTCATCCGAGTGAAGTAAAGGCTTGTATATACTAATAGATTGGAAAACGGTTTAGGAAAAAGAGCTTTGTAATAAAATAGAGTTGAAATCGTTTTGATGAAAGAGTTTTGATATTTACTACTAGTATTGAAACCTTCATATTTTTAAAGTGACAAGTCACAAAATTGATTGTAGAAACAAATCAATTCACTGAAATTCACATTCGAAGACATAAATAAAATCCAAGGAATTCAATTCCAAATCCATCCAAAGTAAAAATACCCTTACTACCTAACATGGCCGAGCTAAGGAATACAAGCAGGGCGAGCTAAAGATGCAATGGAACGACCTACAGGTCAAGCGACCTAAGGTAAGACAGGTCGAGCGACCTAGTGGAAACTAGGTCATGCGACCTAATAGAAGTGAGGCCAAGTGACATGAGCGAGCGACCTAAGGGTTGACGACCTAGTCGATCAGCCCATGGTGAAGCGACCTAGAGGCCAGCGACCTAAAGTGGAAATGGGTCAAACGACCTAACGGATCGCGACCTAATGATGTAACTAAGTCTAGGCGAACGACCTAGTGGGTTACGACTTAAAGTAGGATAGGTCGAACGACCTAATTATAGCATGCTGAGCGACCTAGGTGAGCGACCTAAGCATGTGGCGCAACCTATAATATCCGAACGACCTAACTAGGTGAGCGACCTAAAGGGAAGACAGGTCGAGCGACTTAACTCATGGCCGAGGTAAGGAAAGGTGCGACCTAACGAGGTGCGACCTAACGAGGTGCGACCTAATGAGTAGGTAAGGCCGAGCGACCTAATGAAACGAGGCCCAGTGACCTAAACGCAAACGACTTAAAAAAAATAGGCCGAGCGACCTAATCGTCTCAAGTAAGGCCGAGCGACCTAAGGGTTTGAACGACCTAACGTGGCCGTGCTATTTGTAGGCAGAACGACCTATGGCTGGAACAACCTATGGCCGAGCGACCTAAGGCATAAACGAGCTAGGGGCGAATGACCTAAGTCCAGAACGAGCTATATGCAGGTAGAGACTTTTCCACACGCGCGAGCTAGCAAGGCAGAACGACCTAGGGCCAGATTTTCGCCGAAAACACTAAAAATTTGGGTTTTTCACCAATCCAATCCAAACCAAATGCAAATGTACATGCACCAGTGATAGGGAATCATTCCCAACAACCCAAGATAGTTATAGACAAGAATGTGAGATAAAAATCTCACCTTTTCTCGGAAATTGATGGAAACCAAGCTTGAAAGCAAAGTGAGAAGCAACCACAAGCTTGAATCAATGCTTCACTTTGAATTTGGAGTTGAATGATGGATTGCAATTGAATTTGAGCTTAGAGTTTTAATTTCCCATTCCCTCCTCCATTTTTGATAAAGCTTGAATGCTTAAGCAAATAGAAATGAAGTTATGAAGAGGAGAGGGGGTTGGGCTGAGTTAGTGAGTGATAAAAAGGGTTCAGCCCAAACCAAAGCCACAAGAGAAAAAGTGGCGAAAATTCCACTAACTCCAAACATATCAAAGTTTATACTCAAAAAGATCGCAAACGTCATTTTGAACTCAATGGGGGTTGGTCTCGAGTCCTAATTTGACCGTATGCAAAAAGTAGCTTTTCGGACTAAGATCCGACGAACGATTAAAATATTTAAATAAGATATTTAAATATAAAATCAATAAATATGCGGGTTGTTACAGACTCCCCTCCTTAAAGAAATTGCGTCCTCACAATAAATAAGATGGAAATAAAAAGTAACAACCATAAAAGCATATTAACACAAAAGAAATTTGAAATAAGAAGTTCACCTCAAAAGAGCATGAGAAGGTAAGTCCGGATGTGTTCGCTCGATGAATTCTCTAGATTCCCAAGAACAATCCTTAGGATTTGAGGACCATTAAACTTTCACAAGCGGAACATCTTTATTTCGAAGTCGTTTGACTTCCGAAGCGATAATACGAATAGGATGCAGCTCAAAAGTTAAATTAGGCGAAACTTCAATTTCTTCCACAACACCGGACTCAAGAATAAAATCGGAATCTCGAAAGCATTTCCGTAATTGAGAAACGTGAAACACATCACGAATAGCAGAAAATTTGAGCCGGTAATAAAAGGCGATACACCATGAAATCACTACGTTCATTGATAGGAAATGGCCCAATATATTAAGGCGCTTATTTTTCCCGATCGACTGAAACGTAAAACACCCTTAATAGGTGAAACACGAATAAAATCTGGACCTAAAACCAGCTTCTCGCCGGCCTCCAGCCAACAAGTAGGAGATCGGCATGGCCTTCCATAGAGTGCCTCGAAAGGTGCCATACCAATACTAGATTGGAAGCTATTATCATAGGAAAACTCAAATAGAAAAATATGATCTTCCCAACTTCCATCAAAATCATGCACACAAACATGAAGAAGGTCTTCAAGAGTTTGATTCACATGCTCGGTTTGTCCATCGGACTAGGGGTAATAAGCGGTGTTAAAATCTCGAAGACTTCTCCAAAATCCACTATTAAACAATGGATCGCGATCGCTAACAATAGAAGTAGGGACACCATGCAATTTAACAATTTCCTTGATAAAGAGTTTGGCCAAAAGAGGAACGGTTTGGTTAGATCGAACGGGAATAAAATGGGCGGATATTGTAAGTCTATCAACTATCACCCATAAGCTATCATGACCCGAACAAGAACGGGAAAGGCCATCACTAAAATCCATGGAAATTTGGTCCCACTTCCAAATTGGAATTTCTAAAGGTTGCAATAACCCACCAGGCCTTTGTTGTTCGGCCTAAACAAGTTGGCAAGTCATGCAACACTTAACAAAGTTAGCAATATCAGATGTCATTCACTCCCAATAATAAAGTCGCTTCACAACTGCGTACATTTTACTACTATCGGGATGAATGGTAAATTTAGAATGATGAGAATCTTCTAAAGTATCTTTACGAAGATCACTAATAATTGGTACGATAAGTCTACCAAGTTTTCAAATGTCGCCACAAGAATCAATATCGAAGTCTTTCAAACTTACAATATTAATTTCATCCCTACAACTTTGGCTAAGAAGAGCCAATTTGGGATCTAGCCTATGCGCTTCAAGAACGCGGTATAAAAAGAGAAGGATGAGCCTTAAGGCTACATAAGATGAACATGAATGGAAAACACGATCTCGAATTTCAAAAGTGGATAAAACCTCACGATCCTTCCATTCGGATATCATCATGAAGACACCTGCTTGTCGCTTTCGACTAAGTGCATTGGCAATACGATTTCCCTCTCCGGGGTATAAAGGATACCAAGATCATAAGATGCAAGGAATTCGAGCCAACGTGGTTGACACAAATTAAGTTTCTTATGAGAAAATAGATATCCCAATGAGTTATAATCGAGGTGGAGAACAATTTCTACCCCAAGATGATGATGCCAAACTTTGAAAGCAAAAACAATAGCCGCGAGCACCAGATCATAAGTGACATACCTAGTCTCGATCGGCTTTTAGGATTTAGAAGCACAAGTGATTGCACGCTCTCTTTTGCAAGAGAATGGCATCCAAACCAATACGATTAGCATTGGTACTAAAGGTAAAGTTTTGGTTGCCTTCGGGAATCACAAGGATAAGAGTATCGAAAAGAAAGAATTTAATCTTCTTTCCCGAAAAGCTAAAACTTTCAAAATCAGAATTACCTTTATGGAAAGATTTACATTTTACCTGTCAATTTATTGTGTCTGACTGTCTCATCAAAGCGTTTAGGAAATCCCTATCGATAACGTTGATCAAGCGCATCGACCACAATTCTTAAAACACTAAATGGGCAATACAACACAAAATCATCTTTTATATGATGAAAATATCTCTTAAAAGTTTTGAGAATATTCTTTGCTTGTTTAAGATTAAAAATCAAATTGTACTTATAAATAAATCTTATGAAAAAGATTTGCAAAATTTTAAATTTCTATTTTCATCCATAATTAATAAATACAAGAATGGAATTGTTGAGATATTCATAGAATACTCGATTTATAAATTGGATGAAATAAGCTGGATAAACCGAATGACATAATAAGTCATTCATAAGAATCATAACGAGTGCGGAATGTGGTAAGTGGAATGCTAACTCCCGCAACTCCTAGCTAATGAAATCCGGTGGCAAGGTCAAACTGGAAAGACCTTAACACCTCTTAAAAGATTGCTTAGGTGATGATCCTAAGACAAGCTCTAAAGATTCCGGAAAATTCACAACTACCCAAATGAGGGAACTAATTCTTTACTCAACATGTGAGCTTAAAGAATAAAATGATGTCATTAATTTGGAATCAAAATCACAAAGGAAAAATATGAATCTGCTTAACAGATTAAAAATGTCGAAAATGAATAATCCATTCGGAAAAATAGGATATGGGTCTCATAATGATTAAGCCAATCCTTTCACGCAAATCAATTTCGAAACCTAAACAACGCATAATATGAAAATCGGTTCGGAAAGAAAGATCACATGAAATAATTTCGACATCAATAAAAAGCAAATTGAGTGTTGCGGATCTACCAACCGGATTCGCAATTCTCAAAGAAGTCATCAAGCCCAAAATGTTTTAAAGAAAAAGAATCAAAAATTTCTTTTGATATAAAAATGATAAGATGAACCCTCATCAAAAAGAACTCGAATAGGATAATCACAAAACAAGTGTAATCAAGGATTGAATAAGAAATACCTTGACCAAGAGAAGAGTTGCTAGGGACTTGCAGCTTTCCCTCTCTCCTACTTTAAAGTTTGGGACAGGTAGATAAGTAATGACCCGAGCCTTTGCAATAGCGGCAATAAAGGGGTTTCGGGCACTTAATTACATAATGGTCTGCGGAACCACAATTGTAACATTGTTTACGACTAGCGGTAGGAGTCTCAACTACCGGAGTTTCTTGTTCCCCTTTCTTCTTTCTTTGAAGTTTGGAACAGGAAGACATATAATGGTCCGCACCTTTACAATAGCGGCAAGAGATAAGTCTAGGACACTTATTTATATAGTGGTCCCTAGAAGCACAATTGTAGCATTCTCCACGATTAGGGATTGGAGTCTTTGCTACTGAGGTTTCTTGCTTCACCTTCTTATCGGGATAAGGGCTTTTGAACTTAATATGCCTCTTCTTGGAAATCCCAATATCACTATCAATTCCTTTACCAGCCTCTTCATGTCGAAGAGTGATATCCACAAGTTGATTGAAAGGAACTTCAAGTTTCAGAGGTAAAACCATTTCGGGGTTCTTACACAAAGCAGAGGTAAACCTTTGATTCTTAGCATGATCCAAAAGTTGTTGGGCAGACATGAATACGCCATCCAGAGAAGGACTACTGGATTGACCAGTGCTAGGACTGCCAGAACTAACCATCTCTTCTTCTTTAAGAAAGGAGGAAGAAGAAAAAGGTTATTCTCAGAATGACTATCAAGCAATCTTGATAGATAAAACAAGGAATCATAAAGAAAACAGGATGAATTGGTTCAAAGACTCAAACTAAATCCTGAAGCACGACTCCTAAGGTGGACTTAGGACGATGATCCTTGTTAAGTTATTCTACATTGTTCCGAAGTTTGGCTCTGATACCAAGCTGTGACGCCCCACCTCTATACCTACGTTAGCCAAGAACACTACGGAGTAATGCTGTCGACTAACACGGAGAATAAGGCTGTTGAGGAGCGACCATCCATGTAACTTCTTTGTGCGAGCACCGATATGTCAGATAGTATAGCATGCATTTCATTTAAGGAGGAAATCCGACATACCGATACAAACTCAAAGCTATCACATAGTGGCTATATATAATCTTCGGAAACAAATATAGAAATAAACATAACACAAACCAGTCACAGACATCCATATCACAAAGGCGGAAAAAGATATGAATATATAACACATGAAAGTGTACATCAGAGTAGTGGTCAGAAAGATCCACGATAATACAAAAGAGTAGCTACAAGCTACACAAAAGAATAAGTATACAACACGGAGTCTATATCTCAAATGTATACAACAAAACTACTAATCTAAGTGGCTAGCCAAAAGTCAGGGTAGTAAATCCTTGGGGAGAAGTCAAGCAGAAGCACCTGTAACATCTCGGTCTGACCCGAGTATTAAATAATAAACGGATCAGTCTAGCTATAAATATCAGATGACATGATATAGAATAAGAGATATGGCATAAACATATAATAACCATAATGGCATACTACTATAAGTATGTAAATGATAATCAACAAGAGATTAATTAATCAATATCAGAAGAATCTTCTCAAAGATCCAAATCCACAAAAAGGTAATGACACACGAATTCACCAATGCACAAAAATTGATAAAACATATCAATGAAAATCACGAAAATTGGTGAAGCACAAATTCCAGAAATCAACACACGAAATCCAGAAATCACAAAAAAAGGGGGGAGGCCTATCACACGAATGGGAGCATGAAAGCTCACCAACATATGTATCACACGAACGAGAAGCTATCTCATGGAAGCTATCCATTTAATTTTTGAACACACGAACGGCCCGAAGACCACAAACACACGAACGGCCCAAAGACCATGGGGCACTACCCCATATATGTGAGTAGAAACATCACACAAACGAGGTCTAGTCTCCCTCGTAGACAAAGAGACATCGCTCAATCGCTAGTCTAAATCACAAAAATGATCGTCATGATCATCAAGAAGTGTCAATTACACTAAGCTAGTAAATATATGAGTTTAGCTTCATGTCCCATAACCACTAGCTTAACTTAAATATTTACGAACAAACTATAGATCTTCACTAGGAAATTGTCGCAAAAGGTTCAGTCGAACAAGTCCAAGAATTAACCGACGAAGTAAACGCAAGCGTTTCATACCACCTGTTTTGCTAAGCCGTTTAATTAGATTTCTCATCCGAGTGATGTAAAGGCTTGTATATACTAATAGATTGGAAAATGGTTTAGGAAAAAGAGCTTTGTAATAAAATAGAGTTGAAATCGTTTTGATGAAAGAGTTTTGATATTTACTACTAGTATTGAAACCTTCATATTTTTAAAGTGACAAGTCACAAAATTGATTGTAGAAACAAATCAATTCACTAAAATTCACATTCGAAGACATGAATAAAATCCAAGGAATTCAATTCCAAATCCATCCAAAGTAAAAATGCCCCTGCGACCTAACTTGGCCGAGCTAAGGAATACAAGCAGGGCGAGCTAAAGATGCAATGGAACGACCTACAGGTCAAGCGACCTAAGGTAAGACAGGTCGAGCGACCTAGTGGAAACTAGGTCATGCGACCTAATAGAAGTGAGGCCAAGTGACATGAGCGAACGACCTAAGGGTTGACGACCTAGTCGATCAGCCCATGGTGAAACGACCTAGATGCCAGCGACCTAAAGTGGAAATGGGTCAAACGACCTAACGGATCGCGACCTAATGATGTAACTAAGTCTAGGCGAACGACCTAGTGGGTTACGACTTAAAGTAGGATAGGTCGAACGACCTAATTATAGCATGCTAAGCGACCTAGGTGAGCGACCTAAGCATGTGGCGCAACCTATAATATCCGAACGACCTAACTAGGTGAGCGACCTAAAGGGAAGACAGGTCGAGCGACTTAACTCATGGCCGAGGTAAGGAAAGGTGCGACCTAACGAGGTGCGACCTAATGAGTAGGTAAGGCCGAGCGACCTAATGAAACGAGGCCCAGCGACCTAAACGCAAACGACTTTAAAAAAATAGGACGAGCGACCTAATCGTCTCAAGTAAGGCCGAGCGACCTAAGGGTTTGAACGACCGAACGTGGCCGTGCTATTTGTAGGCAGAACGACCTATGGCTGGAACAACCTATGGCCGAGCGACCTAAGGCATAAACGAGCTAGGGGCGAATGACCTAAGTCCAGAACGAGCTATATGCAGGTAGAGACTTTTCCACACGCGCGAGCTAGCAAGGCAGAACGACCTAGGGCCAGATTTTCGCCGAAAACACTAAAAATTTGGGTTTTTCACCAATCCAATCCAAACCAAATGCAAATGTACATGCACCAGTGATAGGGAATCATTCCCAACAACCCAAGATAGTTATAGACAAGAATGTGAGATAAAAATCTCACCTTTTCTCGGAAATTGATGGAAACCAAGCTTGAAAGCAAAGTGAGAAGCAACCAAAAGCTTGAATCAATGCTTCACTTTGAATTTGGAGTTGAATGATGGATTGCAATTGAATTTGAGCTTAGAGTTTTAATTTCCCATTCCCTCCTCCATTTTTGATGAAGCTTGAATGCTTAAGCAAATAGAAATGAAGTTATGAAGAGGAGAGGGGGTTGGGCTGAGTTAGTGAGTGACAAAAAGGGTTCAGCCCAAACCAAAGCCACAAGAGAAAAAGTGGCGAAAATTCCACTAACTCCAAACATATCAAAGTTTATACTCAAAAAGATCGCAAACGTCATTTTGAACTCAATGGGGGTTGGTCTCGAGTCCTAATTTGACCGTATGCAAAAAGTAGCTTTTCGGACTAAGATCCGACGAACGATTAAAATATTTAAATAAGATATTTAAATATAAAATCGATAAATATGCGGGTTGTTACAGACTCCCCTCCTTAAAGAAATTGCGTCCTCACAATAAATAAGATGGAAATAAAAAGTAACAACCATAAAAGCATATTAACACAAAAGAAATTTGAAATAAGAAGTTCACCTCAAAAGAGCATGAGAAGGTAAGTCCGGATGTGTTCGCTCGATGAATTCTCTAGATTCCCAAGAACAATCCTTAGGATTTGAGGACCATTGAACTTTCACAAGCGGAACATCTTTATTTCGAAGTCATTTGACTTCCGAAGCGATAATACGAATAGGATGCAGCTCAAAAGTTAAATTAGGCGAAACTTCAATTTCTTCCACAACACCGGACTCAAGAATAAAATCGGAATCTCGAAAGCATTTCCGTAATTGAGAAACGTGAAACACATCACGAATAGCAGAAAATTTGAGCCGGTAATAAAAGGCGATACGCCATGAAATCACTACGTTCAGTGATAGGAAATGGCCCAATATATTAAGGCGCTAATTTTTCCCGATCGACTGAAACGTAAAACACCCTTAATAGGTGAAACACGAATAAAATCTGGACCTAAAACCAGCTTCTCGCCAGCCTCCAGCCAACAAGTAGGAGATCGGCATGGCCTTCCATAGAGTGCCTCGAAAGGTGCCATACCAATACTAGATTGGAAGCTATTATCATAGGAAAACTCATATAGAAAAATATGATCTTCCCAACTTCCATCAAAATCATGAACACAAACACGAAGAAGGTCTTCAAGAGTTTGATTCACACGCTCGGTTTGTCCATCGGACTAGGGGTAATAAGCGGTGTTAATATCTCGAAGACTTTTCCAAAATCCACTATTAAACAATGGATCGCGATCGCTAACAATAGAAGTAGGGACACCATGCAATTTAACAATTTCCTTGATAAAGAGTTTGGCTAAAAGAGGAACGGTTTGGTTAGATCGAACGGGAATAAAATGGGCGGATATAGTAAGTCTATCAACTATCACCCATAAGCTATCATGACCCGAACAAGAACGGGAAAGGCCATCACTAAAATCCATGGAAATTTGGTCCCACTTCCAAATTGGAATTTCTAAAGGTTGCAATAACCCACCAGGCCTTTGTTGTTCGGCCTAAACAAGTTGGCAAGTCATGCAACACTTAACAAAGTTAGCAATATCAGATGTCATTCACTCCCAATAATAAAGTCGCTTCACAACTGCGTACATTTTACTACTATCGGGATGAATGGTAAATTTAGAATGATGAGAATCTTCTAAAGTATCTTTACGAAGATCACTAATATTTGGTACGATAAGTCTACCAAATTTTCAAATGTCGCCACAAGAATCAATATCGAAGTCTTTCAAACTTACAATATTAATTTCATCCCTACAACTTTGGCTAAGAAGAGCCAATTTGGGATCGAGCCTACGGGCTTCAAGAACGCGGTCTAAAAAGAGAAGGATGAGCCTTAAGGCTACATAAGATGAACATGAATGGAAAACACGATCATGAATTTCACAAGAGTATATATGAGTCTGCTTTTTGAATAAATGTATACATTATTTAAATATGAGTTTAAATATATATTATCAAATTATTTCGGTCTTTATAATCTATTGTTTACATAAGTTTCGTGAGTCGTTTACATACATGTATGGTCATTTTAAATTTTGGAATATACATGACTGCCTGGTTATAATAATGAGTGATAGGATGTATATATATTTTATGTTGTAGGCTATGTCGTTTGGGCATTCTGATCTGTGTATATATTTGTATAGCAATAAAGATTTTATATTGTGAAAATATATGTTATATAATATGGAAATTGGTTCGCATATATGTATGTAGGTATTTCACAAAAACCGGTTATGTTTAAAGTATATATGAGTTATAGTTTTTTTAAGTCTACAGTAGTCTTGTAACCTTTTGTTTATATACGTATTATAATATATTTTATATATTTAGTTAAAATTTGAAGTGTTATGTATAATAATAATATAAGTCAGGTTATGTATTAGTCATATCTGTACGCCCGAGTTAGACATATATTGTTTGCTTATTTTTTTCTCTTCAAAGCCCGAGTTATATACACTTGCTTAAAAATGTAATTTATAGGGGTATTTTATGATTTTGAAAAGATTACATAAAATTATACATAGATACATAGCTGTACTTAACTGTTCATTTTAGATTTTATATAATTGGTTATGAGATTATACAGTAAAGAGTGTATATATATAGGTTGCATAGTATATTTAATTATGGTTGTATAGTGAGTCTGCATATATGTACTATTAACCTGCATACATAAGTCTGGCTATTTGTATAAAGTTATGTGATTTGTATTAGTTAAGTATACATATTATGTTAGTTCATATGTTTGGATAAGTCTGAAGTTGCAATTGCTGTTATGTTATGTGTATCTATATAGGTTGAAAGTTATTTGTTTATTTTAAATTTATAAGACGTATATGATTTAGTAATAACCTATATATTTTTTAAAGTTATATAATTTTTTTTGATTTCCTATATATATATGTCTTAATTCAAACAACGAGACATATTTAGTTATATATATTTATTCAATTATACCCTTTATCTTCATTAATCCAGTTTTGATTGATTTTGTCCATTCCTATTTATCAACCTTGATCGTCGATTCGTACCATCTTACTTTGATTTGGAATTCGTGCTTGAATCTGTAACTCGTTTCATTGTCTATTCTCTCTTGCCTTGGAAGGTGAGTAATCACTCACGATTTAACATTCTTGTATTTATTAAATTTGATTTCAATTGAAAGTCAATTGAAATATGTTGCTGTTAGTTATTTACATTGTTATATATGTTATTATCTATATCTGTTCACCTGTGACATCTCATACCATTATCTGTTATTGATATTGATGATTTATGCCTGCTATGTTATTATCTGTATCTGTTCACCTATGACATCTGACACCATTATCTGTTATTGATATTGACGATTTATGCCTGCTATGTTATTATCATATCTGTTATCACTCTGCAAGTTCCCTGTTAATATAGAATTCACTATGTGTAACGACCCAGAATTTTTGATAATTTAAATTCGAATATTTAATTGATTTTAAATATTAATAAAAGAATTTAATAAGTCGAATAACTTATTTAAAGGATATTGGATTTAATTTGGTCAATTAAATCGATAAATTAATAATTGAAATTCCAGAGATAATTGAAAATCGAGTTTAAAATGATTGAAATGATTTGTAAAATTTTATTTAATCATACTGGAGTTATAGAAATATTTTAGAACTCTTAAAATTGAATTTGGAGTAAATCTGTGAAAATTGAATATTTTAATATTTAATTATCGACTGTAAAAATAGCCAATTTTCGAACAGTCTCAGAATTGAACGAAACTAGTTCCATTGGATCCGTAATAGTTAGTTATTATCGGATTTCAATTTTCGTATCAATCGGAGTTGTCATTTGACCGTGGCAACTCGAAACGCATCGATATCGTTTTAATTTTAAATCGTCGAGTTAAAAATAGTCATTTTTCAAAAGGTCTCGGATTTCGACGAAACCAGTTTCATCGGATCCGTAATGTGAAATTATTGCATGGTTTCAAATTTCATAATTTTTGGATTTACCGTTTGTCCGGTACGAATCAAAACGCCTCGAAATCGATTTAAATCGGTTTAATTTAAATTGATCGTTTATTGCCATATCTCACACGTACGATCGAATTAGCTTCCGAAACCTGTTCCATTGTGTCCGGAACGCGGGATAAACCCCAGGAACGCCAGTTACCGCGCGTAAATCGGAGTTCAGAAAACCGGAATGAATAGTGTTCGTCAAAATTCTATATATAGCACTTCATTTATTTCCTTTTGAAGAAAATAAACCCTAACCCTAGTTCTGAAGCCAGCCGCCAGTTTCACTATCAATGGCCGAAAACGTGCCATCTTCTCCCTCAAGTTTCTTACGATCCATTAACAATTACAAGAAAGTTTCAACTGTGAAGTGGTAGAGCATGTCAAGCTCTTTAATATCAACGGTCACGATCGTTTTTCAGTAAGTAGATCAATGGGAAAATGAGCTCGAAGTGGCTCCGTTCGTTCATGATTTTCGCGAGTTAGGTGGGACCGAGTTCGAAGCCACTCCGGTCGTTGGTGGAGCACGTGGAGGCGAGTGGAACGGCACTTTCTGATCGAAGTGGAAGTCGTCGACGTTGGTCGCGGTGGTTAGGGTTTGCGAGGCGGTCGTGGGTTTCGTTACCTAGGTAGTTCGCGTGCGTTTTTTTCTTCGGCCTGGGAAGAAGAATTTGGGGCCGGTCTGGATTTCATCAAGTGGAAATCAACGGTTTGGAGGCAGCGTAGGTTAAAAATATAAAATAGAAATTGTAAATTGCTATATTTTAAATTCGTGAATGTTTAAAATGAAATATCTTTTTGCTGCGTGATCAGAAAATTACGAAACGAGCGGCGTTGTCTTTGTTTCGACGTGCACTTCGCTGTGCAACTGAATTGGAGCCAATTGGAGCTAGTGTAAATTTTGGATGAAATCAAACGTCTGTTTATTTTATTCGAAATAAACGCTGAAATCAGAAAAAAAATCAAGGTGAGATCTTCTCACTCAAATGAATGTGGAATTTTAACAGTTATTGATTTATTGATTGACTGTTGGATGTGATATTAGATATAGTAGGATATATATCTATATATATAGCAATATATACATATTGGCATATGTATATATTGGATTGATTGATTCCCGCCTCGTATAGCGGATGAGACCCTATTGCGCCGTTAGTAAGCGGATTTTTATAAAACCCATATACCGCGATAATTCCGTACTGGAGCGGAATTGGTATTGTGCTAACATCTTTGGATGCAGGGAAACAGGTTGGAGGGATCCAACTGGATTCCTCAACTGTATTTACTTATTTACAGGATTGATGTATATTCTGTTATCATATGTTGATATATGATGTTGTTGTTGTGATTGACCAATTGGTGCTGTAGCATCATCGGATTCAAGTTTTGGAATTTAAAAATAACGACCTTTAATTTAAAAAGGATTTTTAAAGTGATCTTTGAAATTATACGTTTTATTGAATTGTTGAATTGATTTATTTTAAATAAATAAACGTTTAAAATTTTGAAGTTATAAAAGTTAAGATTTTCGTGAATTATGACCGTAAGGTGATTTTTGAAATAAATAGTTTAAGCAATTTATAAAATGGTTTGAACTGGGGTTTTCGAATATTTGTGAACAGTTTACTTAAAAGATTTAAAATGTTGATATTTATAAATTTAAAATATTGGAGTTTTAAAGTGAGATGATAAGTGTAAAAAAATGAAATTTATAGAATTATAAATTGTAAAGATATGGAATTTATAGATTTATAAATTGTGAAGTTATAAAATGGATGAAACTGTAGAATAAGAGATTAACTTATAAATTGGATTTTAGCCTTTAAATGGAATATTGATCGAATTATCAATAAAGAAGATTTATTAAATTGAAGTCGTTAGAAAATAGAAATAGAATTTATAAACGTTGTTTTATAAATTCGAAATCAATTGAATTTGATAAATTAAACATAGAAGATTACTAAAGAAGATATATTCGCGATTTTGGATAGCGAATCTTTATTAAAAAAAAATGTGTAGAGATGATTGAAATGTGGTTAGTGAAGTATATTCACGATTTTGGACAGTGAATATATTTTAAGTAAAATGGATATGGTTTTGGGAAAGTAATATTTAAGATGAAGTTAATTGTTTTAACGATGTTTTAAAATGATTAAATATCGAAATCATAGATTTCAACATTCATTGTTGAAATAGACGTTTTCGAGAAGTAGAAGGAAATGGTGGACTATAACACTGTTGTTATAGTAAATGATTTCCGAAAGGAAATGTTTTATGTAGTATTGGGATTTATATATCTATCTTAAAATCCGAATCCCTATACTAGTGATTTTGAGTCGTCGTAACGATGTTTTACGTAGCATTCGTTTTGACTCAAATAAATGTTGTCAAGGTAAATGATTTCCTTAAAGAATGAAATTTATACTTAATATTGATTTAAGTATATCGAATATTTTCAAATGTTGAAAATAAATAGATTTGTGAAATACTTATTTTTAAATAAGTATGGAAATGCTTTTCCAAGGTGAAATGAACTGTTTGAGTTTTTATCTTTTAAAGATAAATTGAAAAGTGAATATTTGAAATTGTTTTCAAACGGTTAAGTGTGGAAATAATATATCTAATGAAGATATTTTTGGAGATGAAATAATTGGGAAAATTATTTGGAATCTGATGATGTTGCGCATCTTTATTGATAGTTAAATAACCGACTATCAATAATTACCTTTAGATAGGTATTTGTTGTGAATTGGATGAATTTGAATGCCACACTTGTTTTTAAATAAACGCTCACTATTCGGGTTAGCCGGGAAAGGACCATGGGGTCGTATAACCCATTCCGGATATGTGATACGTCGTTATGAATTGCATTTGAAGACCGGTGTTGAAGACCGGATATTTTTGAAAACGGAAGGATTACCGTCGAGTTACTCTACATCGGCTGATCTCCGATTTAGAGGTTTTATCACCCTTAGTGACGGGAAGTCCGGACGTGATTAGAAATTATCCGGATATGCAAGGGCTTCGTGAGAAGTGCCTTCGGTTCTGTTCGATCCCGGAACAGACTTGTATGGATTGTGTGTCTGACGTTACAATTTGAGATATAAAGCTGATTTCTTTCAAATACATTTCTGTTGGTGGTGGAGAATTTATTCTCTTAGCTTAACACCCTTCTCTGAGACGTACGAGCTCAGAGGTTATGTAGTTGAAATTTATCAGCGATATATCCCAATTTGGTAACGTGGCATACTGAGTGTTGCTGTGAAATGATCAGTGTTTGATCATTTGTGATATGATCATTTGTTTGATCTTATATCTTTGTGATCATAGGTTGATCATTTTTGTTTGACCCGAAGCAGGGCTTTTTGTAGAAAGCGTAGCTTTGTGGACGAGACTTCGTCGAGCCTCACACCCCGGAAATGGTCGAAACAGGAAGGATGCGGCAAGGTTCTAGGGAGTAGCGCCCCTTAGTGTATGTCATTTCTTCTGGATAGAGGTGGTATCATGGTATGGAGCCCAGATACTTAACCTATGTGGTTGCTGCATTATTATCTATGTGGTTTGTTGGAAATCGGGGATCCTTGGGAAGATCGGTTACGATCGGGGGATGGCATACGCGTGTCAGTAGTTACCTATTTTTGCAGAGGTAACCCGGCCTTGTGTTGGCAGAGATCTAACCGTAATGTTAGGTTATTTCTCGGGTCGTCTATTCCAGGGACGTACCCATCGTGGAAAAGGAAGTTCCTTAGCCTGACCATTTGTTGGAAATCCAAACTTCAATACGAACTTTGTACGGTATTAGTTGTAGAACCTGCCATTTACGTACGGTGGTCACCACTGTTTAGATGGTAGCTATAGTAGGCATACGATACTGGTCGTATGTTGGCTAAGATTAATATTATACTTTCGAAATGTTTTCTACACTATGCACTAATAATAATATCAAAAATGATTTGATTTTGCGTAGTAAGCCTCTTTGACTATCATAAGAAGAAATCTCCTCCAATTCTGCGTTTGCATTGTGTGTGTGGTGGGAGGTCTTATGGTAGTTTCATTTTCCAAAAGCATTGCGAATTGACTTTAAATCTTTTCGTCGTTTTAAAGATAAAATTGTTTTACGATCTCACACCAGTCACCATGACTGACTCGGAGTTTATTGTTCCCTTCTAAACTCTGGGTGCCCACCAATTTCCACACGGGCAGCCTAGAGTTATGTTATCAGGATATTCTGGATATTCTGGAGCTTGGAGATAAGCTGGAGGACGAGACGTAGTATTTGTATCTGATAGTATTTATTCCGCTGTGTATTCTGTATGAGGACAAGTTATATAACTGTCCATTGTTGTATATTGACTCTGATGATTGATGTATGTATAAAATGATATAGTTCTTTGTTTTAAAAGACTAGTGATTATCTATTATATATTGTTCCGCTGCGATATGTGAGATTCTGATATTGTTTCTGTTTTGATGTTGTTCTGTTGTTCTTCTTTTCTTTTTCTTCTATCTTCTTCTTCTACCTACCTCTTCTTTTAAAAACCCTAATGGTTCGGTTTTTCGTTCACCTTGAGTAAATAGATGGAGATTAGTGTCTATTCAAGGGGTACGGAAAAGCGGATTGTTACAGTTGGTATCAGAGCATATGGTTAAGCGACAACCCTGCTCTGTTGGGTGTTACTCATTAGAGATAGAGTCAGTAGTACTCTAGAATGAGTTTGAGTGTAATAATAGATATGAGTGCGTATTTGTTAGTGAATATAAAATTGTTTTATATTGTGATGATTGGTTTGTTGAGTGGTATATGGATTCTGGTCGGTATTGTCCGTACAACTCTATCGATAGGGATCTCTAAACAATTGTATAGAACAATTCGGCACAGTATTGTTTAAATAGGGTAAATGAGATAATTTTGCCCAAAACTATTTTTGTATAGAAAAGAAATGTTTTTCTATAAAGTACTATAGTATATGGTTGCATGGATGTTAGGAAGTAATAATAGTGAATTATCATCACTAAAATTTAATAAGAAATTGAAATCGTAACTCCAAAGTTAAGAGATAAATCCATGTACAAATGAAATTTAAGAATGCAAATTATAAATGTGATTTGTAATTTAAAACGGAATTCCAGAGAAGTTTTTGGAAATGTTTTGAAAAGAATTTGAGAATTTTGGAGATTTGGAAAGTTTAATTTCTTTTTGATTTGAAAATGAATTTCGACGGTTTTGAAAAATGTTCTAAAGGGATGAAAAGCTCTACACTCTTTTCGATCGCTGGAAAATAATTCCGATGATGATCGCGACATCACCGGTGTTCATTTTCGGGTTTCCAAAAGAGAAATTGCTGCCAAATTGTTTTAAATAGAAGTTGTTTGAAAATTTTGGATTTTGTTTTGAAATTCAAAGGATAATTTGAATTGTTTTCAAAATGGCTTTGAAATGTTGGTAAACTCTGGAATGCTATATAAAGATATTTATGAAATATTATGAGTTGATAACTTATACAATTTGTTTCTGAATTAGATTGAATAAATTTAACTTAAAGAATGAAGTTAAAATTAAAGCAAGTATAAGTGAATCAATTTAATGAAAGTAAATTGAATGTTGAAAAATTCATTTCAAATTTGTAAAGTAAAGTATTGAAATAAAATTAGTAACGGAAACTAATTGAAGAAATGACAAATTAATATGGTTTGAGATGAATTAAAATTCATATGGAATTTGAAATCCAGTTTAATATGAGTGGTTATAAACCATAATAGTGAATTGAAAATAAATATAATGTGTATATGGAATATTTACATTGAACTTAAGAAATGAAGTGTGAAATTCTTAAGTAAAATTTGATGATTGAACAAAAGAATAAAACTGGAATTGAAACTGAATGTTGAAAACAAATTTGAATAAGTGAATTGAAATTTGAAATAAATTAGTAATTGGAACTAATTTAAAATAGTGCAGTTATGAATGAAAGATAATTGGTAAATTCAATGTTCAGAAGATAAATAGAATCCAACATGAATTGAATGATGAATTTAACTCAGTTAGGAAATTGAAATGTGAAATTGAATCCAAATAGATTTGAAATGTAAGATTGAACGAAATTGAATGCTGTAACTAGATATAATGGCTAGTAGGATATACAGGTATAAAGGAATTGGAATTTAATTTCGAAGATTAATTTGAATTGCTCGACAAAAGGTAAGTATTTCAATTCGAATATGAGATTTGATGACTTATTTCTCTAGCCGCTTGGCTTTTTCCTTTTCTTTTTGAAATCTGAGAGTCCGTAGGGACGTTTTGTAGTAGTGCCGTATTAGCCGCGCAAAGGAGACGCTGGCGAAATTTTTCGAAAATTTCGAGTGTTAGAAAATTTTGAGAAAATTTTGGAAGTTTAAAATTTGAATTTAAACTCGAATTTGAATTGAGAAGTTAAACAATGTTGTTTGAAACTTATAGTTGAAGTTGGAAATTTAGTTGAATGATAACGAATCTTTAGTAGAAAGATTTGTTTTGATGAATTGATAAAACTATTAGATTGTGGAAAATAGTAGACGAGTTAAGGACCATTTTTCCTAACTTGTAATTTCGAGGACGAAATTCTTTTAAGGGGGGAAGTCTGTAACGACCCAGAATTTTTGATAATTTAAATTCGAATATTTAATTGATTTTAAATATTAATAAAAGAATATAATAAGTCGAATAACTTATTTAAAGGATATTGGATTTAATTTGGTCAATTAAATCGATAAATTAATAATTGAAATTCCAGAGATAATTGAAAATCGAGTTTAAAATGATTGAAATGATTTGTAAAATTTTATTTAATCATACTGGAGTTATAGAAATATTTTAGAACTCTTAAAATTGAATTTGGAGTAAATCTGTGAAAATTGAATATTTTAATATTTAATTATCGACTGTAAAAATAGCCAATTTTCGAACAGTCTCAGAATTGAACGAAACTAGTTCCATTGGATCCGTAATAGTTAGTTATTATCGGATTTCAATTTTCGTATCAATCGGAGTTGTCATTTGACCGTGGCAACTTGAAACGCATCGATATCGTTTTAATTTTAAATCGTCGAGTTAAAAATAGTCATTTTTCAAAAGGTCTCGGATTTCGACGAAACCAGTTTCATCGGATCCGTAATGTGAAATTATTGCATGGTTTCAAATTTCATAATTTTTGGATTTACCGTTTGTCCGGTACGAATCAAAACGCCTCGAAATCGATTTAAATCGGTTTAATTTAAATTGATCGTTTATTGCCATATCTCACACGTACGATCGAATTAGCTTCCGAAACCTGTTCCATTGTGTCCGGAACGCGGGATAAACCCCAGGAACGCCAGTTACCGCGCGTAAATCGGAGTTCAGAAAACCGGAATGAATAGTGTTCGTCAAAATTCTATATATAGCACTTCATTTATTTCCTTTTGAAGAAAATAAACCCTAACCCTAGTTCTGAAGCCAGCCGCCAGTTTCACTATCAATGGCCGAAAACGTGCCATCTTCTCCCTCAAGTTTCTTACGATCCATTAACAATTACAAGAAAGTTTCAACTGTGAAGTGGTAGAGCATGTCAAGCTCTTTAATATCAACGGTCACGATCGTTTTTCAGTAAGTAGATCAATGGGAAAATGAGCTCGAAGTGGCTCCGTTCGTTCATGATTTTCGCGAGTTAGGTGGGACCGAGTTCGAAGCCACTCCGGTCGTTGGTGGAGCACGTGGAGGCGAGTGGAACGGCACTTTCTGATCGAAGTGGAAGTCGTCGACGTTGGTCGCGGTGGTTAGGGTTTGCGAGGCGGTCGTGGGTTTCGTTACCTAGGTAGTTCGCGTGCGTTTTTTTCTTCGGCCTGGGAAGAAGAATTTGGGGCCGGTCTGGATTTCATCAAGTGGAAATCAACGGTTTGGAGGCAGCGTAGGTTAAAAATATAAAATAGAAATTGTAAATTGCTATATTTTAAATTCGTGAATGTTTAAAATGAAATATCTTTTTGCTGCGTGATCAGAAAATTACGAAACGAGCGGCGTTGTCTTTGTTTCGACGTGCACTTCGCTGTGCAACTGAATTGGAGCCAATTGGAGCTAGTGTAAATTTTGGATGAAATCAAACGTCTGTTTATTTTATTCGAAATAAACGCTGAAATCAGAAAAAAAATCAAGGTGAGATCTTCTCACTCAATTGAATGTGGAATTTTAACAGTTATTGATTTATTGATTGACTGTTGGATGTGATATTAGATATAGTAGGATATATATCTATATATATAGCAATATATACATATTGGCATATGTATATATTGGATTGATTGATTCCCGCCTCGTATAGCGGATGAGACCCTATTGCGCCGTTAGTAAGCGGATTTTTATAAAACCCATATACCGTGATAATTCCGTACTGGAGCGGAATTGGTATTGTGCTAACATTTTTGGATGCAGGGAAACAGGTTGGAGGGATCCAACTGGATTCCTCAACTGTATTTACTTATTTACAGGATTGATGTATATTCTGTTATCATATGTTGATATATGATGTTGTTGTTGTGATTGACCAATTGGTGCTGTAGCATCATCGGATTCAAGTTTTGGAATTTAAAAATAACGACCTTTAATTTAAAAAGGATTTTTAAAGTGATCTTTGAAATTATACGTTTTATTGAATTGTTGAATTGATTTATTTTAAATAAATAAACGTTTAAAATTTTGAAGTTATAAAAGTTAAGATTTTCGTGAATTATGACCGTAAGGTGATTTTTGAAATAAATAGTTTAAGCAATTTATAAAATGGTTTGAACTGGGGTTTTCGAATATTTGTGAACAGTTTACTTAAAAGATTTAAAATGTTGATATTTATAAATTTAAAATATTGGAGTTTTAAAGTGAGATGATAAGTGTAAAAAAATGAAATTTATAGAATTATAAATTGTAAAGATATGGAATTTATAGATTTATAAATTGTGAAGTTATAAAATGGATGAAACTGTAGAATAAGAGATTTATAAGAGATTAACTTATAAATTGGATTTTAGCCTTTAAATGGAATATTGATCGAATTATCAATAAAGAAGATTTATTAAATTGAAGTCGTTAGAAAATAGAAATAGAATTTATAAACGTTGTTTTATAAATTCGAAATCAATTGAATTTGATAAATTAAACATAGAAGATTACTAAAGAAGATATATTCGCGATTTTGGATAGCGAATCTTTATTAAAAAAAAATGTGTAGAGATGATTGAAATGTGGTTAGTGAAGTATATTCACGATTTTGGACAGTGAATATATTTTAAGTAAAATGGATATGGTTTTGGGAAAGTAATATTTAAGATGAAGTTAATTGTTTTAACGATGTTTTAAAATGATTAAATATCGAAATCATAGATTTCAACATTCATTGTTGAAATAGACGTTTTCGAGAAGTAGAAGGAAATGGTGGACTATAACACTGTTGTTATAGTAAATGATTTCCGAAAGGAAATGTTTTATGTAGTATTGGGATTTATATATCTATCTTAAAATCCGAATCCCTATACTAGTGATTTTGAGTCGTCGTAACGATGTTTTACGTAGCATTCGTTTTGACTCAAATAAATGTTGTCAAAGTAAATGATTTCCTTAAAGAATGAAATTTATACTTAATATTGATTTAAGTATATCGAATATTTTCAAATGTTGAAAATAAATAGATTTGTGAAATACTTATTTTTAAATAAGTATGGAAATGCTTTTCCAAGGTGAAATGAACTGTTTGAGTTTTTATCTTTTAAAGATAAATTGAAAAGTGAATATTTGAAATTGTTTTCAAACGGTTAAGTGTGGAAATAATATATCTAATGAAGATATTTTTGGAGATGAAATAATTGGGAAAATTATTTGGAATCTGATGATGTTGCGCATCTTTATTGATAGTTAAATAACCGACTATCAATAATTACCTTTAGATAGGTATTTGTTGTGAATTGGATGAATTTGAATGCCACACTTGTTTTTAAATAAACGCTCACTATTCGGGTTAGCCGGGAAAGGACCATGGGGTCGTATAACCCATTCCGGATATGTGATACGTCGTTATGAATTGCATTTGAAGACTGGTGTTGAAGACCGGATATTTTTGAAAACGGAAGGATTACCGTCGAGTTACTCTACATCGGCTGATCTCCGATTTAGAGGTTTTATCACCCTTAGTGACGGGAAGTCCGGACGTGATTAGAAATTATCCGGATATGCAAGGGCTTCGTGAGAAGTGCCTTCGGTTCTGTTCGATCCCGGAACAGACTTGTATGGATTGTGTGTCTGACGTTACAATTTGAGATATAAAGCTGATTTCTTTCAAATACATTTCTGTTGGTGGTGGAGAATTTATTCTCTTAGCTTAACACCCTTCTCTGAGACGTACGAGCTCAGAGGTTATGTAGTTGAAATTTATCAGCGATATATCCCAATTTGGTAACGTGGCATACTGAGTGTTGCTGTGAAATGATCAGTGTTTGATCATTTGTGATATGATCATTTGTTTGATCTTATATCTTTGTGATCATAGGTTGATCATTTTTGTTTGACCCGAAGCAGGGCTTTTTGTAGAAAGCGTAGCTTTGTGGACGAGACTTCGTCGAGCCTCACACCCCGGAAATGGTCGAAACAGGAAGGATGCGGCAAGGTTCTAGGGAGTAGCGCCCCTTAGTGTATGTCATTTCTTCTGGATAGAGGTGGTATCATGGTATGGAGCCCAGATACTTAACCTATGTGGTTGCTGCATTATTATCTATGTGGTTTGTTGGAAATCGGGGATCCTTGGGAAGATCGGTTACGATCGGGGGATGGCATACGCGTGTCAGTAGTTACCTATTTTTGCAGAGGTAACCCGGCCTTGTGTTGGCAGAGATCTAACCGTAATGTTAGGTTATTTCTCGGGTCGTCTATTCCAGGGACGTACCCATCGTGGAAAAGGAAGTTCCTTAGCCTGACCATTTGTTGGAAATCCAAACTTCAATACGAACTTTGTACGGTATTAGTTGTAGAACCTGCCATTTACGTACGGTGGTCACCACTGTTTAGATGGTAGCTATAGTAGGCATACGATACTGGTCGTATGTTGGCTAAGATTAATATTATACTTTCGAAATGTTTTCTACACTATGCACTAATAATAATATCAAAAATGATTTGATTTTGCGTAGTAAGCATCTTTGACTATCATAAGAAGAAATCTCCTCCAATTCTGCGTTTGCATTGTGTGTGTGGTGGGAGGTCTTATGGTAGTTTCATTTTCCAAAAGCATTGCGAATTGACTTTAAATCTTCTCGTCGTTTTAAAGATAAAACTGTTTTACGATCTCACACCAGTCACCATGACTGACTCGGAGTTTATTGTTCCCTTCTAAACTCTGGGTGCCCACCAATTTCCACACGGGCAGCCTAGAGTTATGTTATCAGGATATTCTGGATATTCTGGAGCTTGGAGATAAGCTGGAGGACGAGACGTAGTATTTGTATCTGATAGTATTTATTCCGCTGTGTATTCTGTATGAGGACAAGTTATATAACTGTCCATTGTTGTATATTGACTCTGATGATTGATGTATGTATAAAATGATATAGTTCTTTGTTTTAAAAGACTAGTGATTATCTATTATATATTGTTCCGCTGCGATATGTGAGATTCTGATATTGTTTCTGTTTTGATGTTGTTCTGTTGTTCTTCTTTTCTTTTTCTTCTATCTTCTTCTTCTACCTACCTCTTCTTTTAAAAACCCTAATGGTTCGGTTTTTCGTTCACCTTGAGTAAATAGATGGAGATTAGTGTCTATTCAAGGGGTACGGAAAAGCGGATTGTTACAGTTGGTATCAGAGCATATGGTTAAGCGACAACCCTGCTCTGTTGGGTGTTACTCATTAGAGATAGAGTCAGTAGTACTCTAGAATGAGTTTGAGTGTAATAATAGATATGAGTGCGTATTTGTTAGTGAATATAAAATTGTTTTATATTGTGATGATTGGTTTGTTGAGTGGTATATGGATTCTGGTCGGTATTGTCCGTACAACTCTATCGATAGGGATCTCTAAACAATTGTATAGAACAATTCGGCACAGTATTGTTTAAATAGGGTAAATGAGATAATTTTGCCCAAAACTATTTTTGTATAGAAAAGAAATGTTTTTCTATAAAGTACTATAGTATATGGTTGCATGGATGTTAGGAAGTAATAATAGTGAATTATCATCACTAAAATTTAATAAGAAATTGAAATCGTAACTCCAAAGTTAAGAGATAAATCCATGTACAAATGAAATTTAAGAATGCAAATTATAAATGTGATTTGTAATTTAAAACGGAATTCCAGAGAAGTTTTTGGAAATGTTTTGAAAAGAATTTGAGAATTTTGGAGATTTGGAAAGTTTAATTTCTTTTTGATTTGAAAATGAATTTCGACGGTTTTGAAAAATGTTCTAAAGGGATGAAAAGCTCTACACTCTTTTTGGTCGCTGGAAAATAATTCCGATGATGATCGCGACATCACCGGTGTTCATTTTCGGGTTTCCAAAAGAGAAATTGCTGCCAAATTGTTTTAAATAGAAGTTGTTTGAAAATTTTGGATTTTGTTTTGAAATTCAAAGGATAATTTGAATTGTTTTCAAAATGGCTTTGAAATGTTGGTAAACTCTGGAATGCTATATAAAGATATTTATGAAATATTATGAGTTGATAACTTATACAATTTGTTGTGAATTAGATTGAATAAATTTAACTTAAAGAATGAAGTTAAAATTAAAGCAAGTATAAGTGAATCAATTTAATGAAAGTAAATTGAATGTTGAAAAATTCATTTCAAATTTGTAAAGTAAAGTATTGAAATAAAATTAGTAACGGAAACTAATTGAAGAAATGACAAATTAATATGGTTTGAGATGAATTAAAATTCATATGGAATTTGAAATCCAGTTTAATATGAGTGGTTATAAACCATAATAGTGAATTGAAAATAAATATAATGTGTATATGGAATATTTACATTGAACTTAAGAAATGAAGTGTGAAATTCTTAAGTAAAATTTGATGATTGAACAAAAGAATAAAACTGGAATTGAAACTGAATGTTGAAAACAAATTTGAATAAGTGAATTGAAATTTGAAATAAATTAGTAATTGGAACTAATTTAAAATAGTGCAGTTATGAATGAAAGATAATTGGTAAATTCAATGTTCAGAAGATAAATAGAATCCAACATGAATTGAATGATGAATTTAACTCAGTTAGGAAATTGAAATGTGAAATTGAATCCAAATAGATTTGAAATGTAAGATTGAACGAAATTGAATGCTGTAACTAGATATAATGGCTAGTAGGATATACAGGTATAAAGGAATTGGAATTTAATTTCGAAGATTAATTTGAATTGCTCGACAAAAGGTAAGTATTTCAATTCGAATATGAGATTTGATGACTTATTTCTCTAGCCGCTTGGCTTTTTCCTTTTCTTTTTGAAATCTGAGAGTCCGTAGGGACGTTTTGTAGTAGTGCCGTATTAGCCGCGCAAAGGAGACGCTGGCGAAATTTTTCGAAAATTTCGAGTGTTAGAAAATTTTGAGAAAATTTTGGAAGTTTAAAATTTGAATTTAAACTCGAATTTGAATTGAGAAGTTAAACAATGTTGTTTGAAACTTATAGTTGAAGTTGGAAATTTAGTTGAATGATAACGAATCTTTAGTAGAAAGATTTGTTTTGATGAATTGATAAAACTATTAGATTGTGGAAAATAGTAGACGAGTTAAGGACCATTTTTCCTAACTTGTAATTTCGAGGACGAAATTCTTTTAAGGGGGGAAGTCTGTAACGACCCAGAATTTTTGATAATTTAAATTCGAATATTTAATTGATTTTAAATATTAATAAAAGAATTTAATAAGTCGAATAACTTATTTAAAGGATATTGGATTTAATTTGGTCAATTAAATCGATAAATTAATAATTGAAATTCCAGAGATAATTGAAAATCGAGTTTAAAATGATTGAAATGATTTGTAAAATTTTATTTAATCATACTGGAGTTATAGAAATATTTTAGAACTCTTAAAATTGAATTTGGAGTAAATCTGTGAAAATTGAATATTTTAATATTTAATTATCGACTGTAAAAATAGCCAATTTTCGAACAGTCTCAGAATTGAACGAAACTAGTTCCATTGGATCCGTAATAGTTAGTTATTATCGGATTTCAATTTTCGTATCAATCGGAGTTGTCATTTGACCGTGGCAACTCGAAACGCATCGATATCGTTTTAACTTTAAATCGTCGAGTTAAAAATAGTCATTTTTCAAAAGGTCTCGGATTTCGACGAAACAAGTTTCATCGGATCCGTAATGTGAAATTATTGCATGGTTTCAAATTTCATAATTTTTGGATTTACCGTTTGTCCGGTACGAATCAAAACGCCTCGAAATCGATTTAAATCGGTTTAATTTAAATTGATCGTTTATTGCCATATCTCACACGTACGATCGAATTAGCTTCCGAAACCTATTCCATTGTGTTCGGAACGCGGGATAAACCCCAGGAACGCCAGTTACCGCGCGTAAATCGGAGTTCAGAAAACCGGAATGAATAGTGTTCGTCAAAATTCTATATATAGCACTTCATTTATTTCCTTTTGAAGAAAATAAACCCTAACCCTAGTTCTGAAGCCAGCCGCCAGTTTCACTATCAATGGCCGAAAACGTGCCATCTTCTCCCTCAAGTTTCTTACGATCCATTAACAATTACAAGAAAGTTTCAACTGTGAAGTGGTAGAGCATGTCAAGCTCTTTAATATCAACGGTCACGATCGTTTTTCAGTAAGTAGATCAATGGGAAAATAAGCTCGAAGTGGCTCCGTTCGTTCATGATTTTAGCGAGTTAGGTGGGACCGAGTTCGAAGCCACTCCGGTCGTTGGTGGAGCACGTGGAGGCGAGTGGAACGGCACTTTCTGATCGAAGTGGAAGTCGTCGACGTTGGTCGCGGTGGTTAGGGTTTGCGAGGCGGTCGTGGGTTTCGTTACCTGGGTAGTTCGCGTGCGTTTTTTTCTTCGGCCTGGGAAGAAGAATTTGGGGCCGGTCTGGATTTCATCAAGTGGAAATCAACGGTTTGGAGGCAGCGTAGGTTAAAAATATAAAATAGAAATTGTAAATTGCTATATTTTAAATTCGTGAATGTTTAAAATGAAATATCTTTTTGCTGCGTGATCAGAAAATTACGAAACGAGCGGCGTTGTCTTCGTTTCGACGTGCACTTCGCTGTGCAACTGAATTGGAGCCAATTGGAGCTAGTGTAAATTTTGGATGAAATCAAACGTCTGTTTATTTTATTCGAAATAAACGCTGAAATCAGAAAAAAAATCAAGGTGAGATCTTCTCACTCAAATGAATGTGGAATTTTTACAGTTATTGATTTATTGATTGACTGTTGGATGTGATATTAGATATAGTAGGATATATATCTATATATATAGCAATATATACATATTGGCATATGTATATATTGGATTGATTGATTCCCGCCTCGTATAGCGGATGAGACCCTATTGCGCCGTTAGTAAGCGGATTTTTATAAAACCCATATACCGCGATAATTCCGTACTGGAGCGGAATTGGTATTGTGCTAACATCTTTGGATGCAGGGAAACAGGTTGGAGGGATCCAACTGGATTCCTTAACTGTATTTACTTATTTACAGGATTGATGTATATTCTGTTATCATATGTTGATATATGATGTTGTTGTTGTGATTGACCAATTGGTGCTGTAGCATCATCGGATTCAAGTTTTGGAATTTAAAAATAACGACCTTTAATTTAAAAAGGATTTTTAAAGTGATCTTTGAAATTATACGTTTTATTGAATTGTTGAATTGATTTATTTTAAATAAATAAACGTTTAAAATTTTGAAGTTATAAAAGTTAAGATTTTCGTGAATTATGACCGTAAGGTGATTTTTGAAATAAATAGTTTAAGCAATTTATAAAATGGTTTGAACTGGGGTTTTCGAATATTTGTGAACAGTTTACTTAAAAGATTTAAAATGTTGATATTTATAAATTTAAAATATTGGAGTTTTAAAGTGAGATGATAAGTGTAAAAAAATGAAATTTATAGAATTATAAATCGTAAAGATATGGAATTTATAGATTTATAAATTGTGAAGTTATAAAATGGATGAAACTGTAGAATAAGAGATTTATAAGAGATTAACTTATAAATTGGATTTTAGCCTTTAAATGGAATATTGATCGAATTATCAATAAAGAAGATTTATTAAATTGAAGTCGTTAGAAAATAGAAATAGAATTTATAAACGTTGTTTTATAAATTCGAAATCAATTGAATTTGATAAATTAAACATAGAAGATTACTAAAGAAGATATATTCGCGATTTTAGATAGCGAATCTTTATTAAAAAAAATGTGTAGAGATGATTGAAATGTGGTTAGTGAAGTATATTCACGATTTTGGACAGTGAATATATTTTAAGTAAAATGGATATGGTTTTGGGAAAGTAATATTTAAGATGAAGTTAATTGTTTTAACGATGTTTTAAAATGATTAAATATCGAAATCATAGATTTCAACATTCATTGTTGAAATAGACGTTTTCGAGAAGTAGAAGGAAATGGTGGACTATAACACTGTTGTTATAGTAAATGATTTCCGAAAGGAAATGTTTTATGTAGTATTGGGATTTATATATCTATCTTAAAATCCGAATCCCTATACTAGTGATTTTGAGTCGTCGTAACGATGTTTTACGTAGCATTCGTTTTGACTCAAATAAATGTTGTCAAAGTAAATGATTTCCTTAAAGAATGAAATTTATACTTAATATTGATTTAAGTATATCGAATATTTTCAAATGTTGAAAATAAATAGATTTGTGAAATACTTATTTTTAAATAAGTATGGAAATGCTTTTCCAAGGTGAAATGAACTGTTTGAGTTTTTATCTTTTAAAGATAAATTGAAAAGTGAATATTTGAAATTGTTTTCAAACGGTTAAGTGTGGAAATAATATATCTAATGAAGATATTTTTGGAGATTAAATAATTGGGAAAATTATTTGGAATCTGATGATGTTGCGCATCTTTATTGATAGTTAAATAACCGACTATCAATAAATACCTTTAGATAGGTATTTGTTGTGAATTGGATGAATTTGAATGCCACACTTGTTTTTAAATAAACGCTCACTATTCGGGTTAGCCGGGAAAGGACCATGGGGTCGTATAACCCATTCCGGATATGTGATACGTCGTTATGAATTGCATTTGAAGACCGGTGTTGAAGACCGGATATTTTTGAAAACGGAAGGATTACCGTCGAGTTACTCTACATCGGCTGATATCCGATTTAGAGGTTTTATCACTCTTAGTGACGGGAAGTCCGAACGTGATTAGAAATTATCCGGATATGCAAGGGCTTCGTGAGAAGTGCCTTCGGTTCTGTTCGATCCCGGAACAGACTTGTATGGATTGTGTGTGTGACGTTACAATTTGAGATATAAAGCTGATTTCTTTCAAATACATTTCTGTTGGTGGCGGAGAATTTATTCTCTTAGCTTAACACCCTTCTCTGAGACGTACGAGCTCAGAGGTTATGTAGTTGAAATTTATCAGCGATATATCCCAATTTGGTAACGTGGCATACTGAGTGTTGCTGTGAAATGATCAGTGTTTGATCATTTGTGATATGATCATTTGTTTGATCTTATATCTTTGTGATCATAGGTTGATCATTTTTGTTTGACCCGAAGCAGGGCTTTTTGTAGAAAGCGTAGCTTTGTGGACGAGACTTCGTCGAGCCTCACACCCCGGAAATGGTCGAAACAGGAAGGATGCGGCAAGGTTCTAGGGAGTAGCGCCCCTTAGTGTATGTCATTTCTTCTGGATAGAGGTGGTATCATGGTATGGAGCCCAGATACTTAACCTATGTGGTTGCTGCATTATTATCTATGTGGTTTGTTGGAAATCGGGGATCCTCGGGAAGATCGGTTACGATCGGGGGATGGCATACGCGTGTCAGTAGTTACCTATTTTTGCAGAGGTAACCCGGCCTTGTGTTGGCAGAGATCTAACCGTAATGTTAGGTTATTTCTCGGGTCGTCTATTCCAGGGACGTACCCATCGTGGAAAAGGAAGTTCCTTAGCCTGACCATTTGTTGGAAATCCAAACTTCAATACGAACTTTGTACGGTATTAGTTGTAGAACCTGCCATTTACGTACGGTGGTCACCACTGTTTAGATGGTAGCTATAGTAGGCATACGATACTGGTCGTATGTTGGCTAAGATTAATATTATACTTTCGAAATGTTTTCTACACTATGCACTAATAATAATATCAAAAATGATTTGATTTTGCGTAGTAAGCATCTTTGACTATCATAAGAAGAAATCTCCTCCAATTCTGCATTTGCATTGTGTGTGTGGTGGGAGGTCTTATGGTAGTTTCATTTTCCAAAAGCATTGCGAATTGACTTTAAATCTTCTCGTCGTTTTAAAGATAAAACTGTTTTACGATCTCACACCAGTCACCATGACTGACTCGGAGTTTATTGTTCCCTTCTAAACTCTGGGTGCCCACCAATTTCCACACGGGCAGCCTAGAGTTATGTTATCAGGATATTCTAGATATTCTGGAGCTTGGAGATAAGCTGGAGGACGAGACGTAGTATTTGTATCTGATAGTATTTATTCCGCTGTGTATTCTGTATGAGGACAAGTTATATAACTGTCCATTGTTGTATATTGACTCTGATGATTGATGTATGTATAAAATGATATAGTTCTTTGTTTTAAAAGACTAGTGATTATCTATTATATATTGTTCCGCTGCGATATGTGAGATTCTGATATTGTTTCTGTTCTGATGTTGTTCTGTTGTTCTTCTTTTCTTTTTCTTCTATCTTCTTCTTCTACCTACCTCTTCTTTTAAAAACCCTAATGGTTCGGTTTTTCGTTCACCTTGAGTAAATAGATGGAGATTAGTGTCTATTCAAGGGGTACGGAAAAGCGGATTGTTACACTATGGGTTGAAATGATACATACCCGAACGGACTTTAGAATAGGAGAAAATCGTTATGGGTTGAAATGATAGACCCAAGCGATTTTCATTCGATTGAATTTGGGATTTACGGGTCGAAATGATATCTAACCGTATATATTTAAATTACGGATTGAAATGATAGATATCCGTATCACTTGACCATAGGATAGGAAATTATATACAGACACCATGGTCCATATATAAATATTTTGAAAATAAATTCCATGGTTTTGGAAAGAAATATATGGTTTTAATAAATGTTGATTCTTAAATTATTATATATAAATGGTAATGATATATATAGATTTAATAACAATATTTAATTTAATTAAGATTGATTTAATACATATAATATGGTTAATTATTTAAATATAAATTTCAAAATAGATTTTGGTAATAATTTGAATAAGTTAAGGTTGGGAAGATAATTTGAATTTAGTTGAAATTGTATTCAATAAAGAATTTTATTTAATTAAACCAATTTGAAACTTATTGAAATTGAGATGTAAGATATGATTTATAACTTGGGTTTGATTTAAGTAATTTAATGAATATTTCTTGTTTAAATAAATTTAAGGAAATATTTAGTAAAAATGAAATTTAAGGCAAGTAAATGATATTGAATCTATTAAGTGAATACTCCCTGATTAAATAATAATGAAGTTAAATCAAGAGCTATATGAATTTGTTAAATTTAACTTTGATAATGTTGAATATTAAAGCTTTGAAATATATTGAAATTTAAATGGTCTATTGAGAACTGAATTGAATTGATGAATTGAGCTTTGAATAAATTTGAATTTGGAATTTGAGTTGATTTGAATCGATTTGTGAGACTTGAGGAAATTATAAATACTTTACTTTATAAATTATTTAACCTATATATATTATTTTGGAAAATAGATATATTTGAAATGAAAATGATATCTTGGTTTTGAAGTATAAATTTATTTGAAATGGCCACGGTGTTAGAGTGTATATTTCTAAATTGTAGATAGTTCCACGGATCCTTAGAGGATGGTTATCCCAAACATCCTTTAAGTTACTTGTATTTTAGTTGATATTTCACTTGAGTTGGATTTATTGACATAAGAATGTTAATCCTGACTCGAGTGTTTTGTTTTGCTTTACGCTCGGGTCAGACCAAGTGATACAGCATTTGAGACTCACCTTTGGAGTTTGGAGCTTCGTTTGGAGATCCAACCATCGATTCAGCTTTCAGCTTTCCAGTTGATTTGTTCAGGGTGGTCATCTGTTTGTACTGGAGACTTCACTGATTTGAGATATTCTGTTGTATTTTTATTTCTAATTTTGATGTTTATATAGTAGCTTCATGAACTACTATTTATCTATGCCGCTGCATTATTGTTATATTTCTCTGTATCTGTGATTCTGTGATTGTTTTATTTACTGTATATGATGAGTTTTGCCAAATTTAAATTTACAATCTATTGTTTTGAATTATTCGAGTCCGGCATGTGTGGATTTATTGTCGATTTGAATGGTTCAAAATAGTGGGTCGTTACAGGGGCAGTTGTAATCAGTAGAGCATCGAGCTCGTGTGCAGGCCTGTAAGCGTGTTTTGGAAGGTATATTAGTGTAAATAAGTTAATTTTATAGTTAGTCTATTTAATTATGGATTTAAAATAAGATAGCTAATAAATTAAATAATTTATGCATACGAGGTCTAAAAATTGTGAAGAGCAAGTCGAGTTGGAATGGATTGCAAATAAAAATCAAGGTGTGAAAACTCTCACTCATTTGGATTGCCAAAATTGAAATTTTAAATAGTTGAAGTTAAATTTTGGATGCCTGATTGAATTTATAAATTGTTGTATGTTGAATGATATAATAGATATATATATAGTATATATATAGTACTTGGAGTGATATTCCCGCACATTATAGTGCAGAGACCCCATGCGCCCCGCATAATAGCGGATGACCCTATATACCGCGATATCCCCCTCGAAGTGGGATTGGTATATTTTATGTTGTATTAACATCTGTGGATGCAGGGAAACAGGTTAGAGGGATCCAACTGGATTCCTCAAAATGTTAAATTTAATTTCTCATATTGTGATATATGGATTGTGTAGAATAATCTATTATAGATTATGATAGTGATTGAAACTATTGGATGCTACGGTAGCACTGGCCTAGATTTTTATAATTTACATACCATAAATATATTTTTAAAATTTAAGGGATAAGGGGAATTTTTGATATAAAAATATTTATATTGGAATTAGGTTTATTTAAAAGAAATTGAATTAGAAATAAAAAATATTTGATTTTTGGTTATGCTTAACTATTATGAATTTTTAAATGGAGGTTTTGAAAATGAATTATATAAGAGAATTTATAAATGATATCCAAGAAATATAAAAATTGTTGAAGTCGATATTAAAATAAGTTTGAAATTATAAATGGGATTATTAAGGTAATGGATTTATAAATGGAATTTTATAAACGAGATTGTTTTTATAAAACAAGTAAGACTGTAGCGATCCTGACTTGGCCTTCGAAAATCGGCACCCGTACTTCACTTGTACTCGAAATGCCGCAGATTCAAACGCCAAATCTGGCTCATCGGTGCTTATAACACCATTAAGTATAACAACACAGCGGAAGAAAGAAAACAATGATATCATATACAACTTCAATGAATACAATATCCAGAATGATATACAACAATGATATCAATATGATACAAGAATATCAGAGATAAATAATAATGCTACAGCGGAAAACAGAAGTGATAACTCCAAATGATCCTCAAAAGAGAATGAGCCCAACAACTTCAACATCAGCTCGAACCACCATCACGTTGCACCAAGATAAGCAAGGTCGGTCATGAACTCCAAAAACTGAACTAGCTCCAGATAATCTACTAAACCTGACTATCTGAAAAGAAACCCAACTCTAGACTGCCCGTGTGGAAAATTGTGGGCACCCAGAGTTTAGGAAGGGAACAATAAACTCCGAGTCAGTCATGGGACTGGTGTGAGTAACAAAAACAGTTTATCTTTAAACAAACAACAAAAGAATTTTAAACATTGAAATCCGCAATGCTTTTGGAAAATGAAACTACCATAAGGCCTCCCGGCACACACACAATGCAATCGCACACATATGGGAGATTTCTCCTTATGATAGTCAAACATGCTTACTACGCAAAAACTCTTTTGATATTATTATTAGTGCATAGTGTACAAAATCATTTCGAAAATACAATATTAATCTTAGCCAGCATAGGTACCATTATATTATGCCTGCTATAGCTACCATTTTAAATGGCAGGTTCTACAACCAAAACCGTACAGGATTCGTATTGTTTCTTTGGATTTTCCAACAAATGGTCAGGCTAAGGAACTTCTTGTGCCACAGGGGAATGCCTCTGGCGGGACGCCCCGAGAACCACCTGGCTCTCTGCCAACACAAGGTCGGTTACTCCCTTCCCGGGTAGTAAACCTGAGATATGCCACCCCCGGTCCTTTGGGACTTTTATCCGAGAGCTCTCGATCACACAGCAACAATCACACAGAGTAAATGAGATTGGAGCAACCACACAGGTAAATATCTGGGCTCCATACCATAATATCACCTTTTTCCAGAAGGAATGGTCATACCCTAGGGGAGCTACCCCTGAAACCTTGCCGCATCTTTCCTGTTTCGACCATTTCCGGTCTGTGAGGCTCGATGAGGTCTCGTCCACAAAGCTACGCTTTACGCGAAAGCCATGCTTTGATCAACAAATGATCAGCAACACACATCAACACTCAGCATGCCATAATACCAAATTGGGAGTATATCACTGATAACCTTCAACTACATAACCTCTGAGCTCGTACGTCTCAGAGAAGGGTGTTAAGCTAAGAGAATAAATCTCTGCCACCAAACAGAAATGTATTTGAAAGAAATCAGCTTTATATCTCAAAGTGTAGTGTTAGACATACAACCATACAAGTCTGTTCCTGGTTCGAACAGAACCGAAGGCACTTCCAAGGAAGCCCTTGCAATCCGGGTATTCACAATCCCGATCGGATTTCCCATCACTTAGGAAATCTCTATACCAGCGCGACTCAGTGCAGAGACAATCGATAGGTCATCCTATCATTCTCACAAATACCCGGTCTTCACCACCGGTTTTCAAATGATATCCATATACGATGTATCACTTATTTGGAATGGGTTGTATGACACAAAGGTCCTCTCCCGGCTAAACTGAATAGTGAGCGTAATATTTAAAAACATATGGATATTAGGATTTCAGTTAAGTCATAACTTATTACCCAAAACTTCTCTTTAAATGGTTTAAACACATTACCATTTTAATCTTTTACACAAAAGGATTCATTTCACAAAGTTCACCCAGTTTCACAAAGATTCATTCATAGATTTTCAAATCGATTTCCATTTCAATTGGATTAACTCATTAAATCTTTAAATCAAGATTTAATTCATAGCTTTCAAAAAGAATTCACTCATAACTTGAAAAACCATTTTTTAATTCAAAGTTGAAATTCCTTTAATTCAAATTGGAAATTCATTTTTTATATGAAAGCTTCTATTATTTGAAAACAAATAGTTTTAATTTCGAAAAAATCTGATTCATTTATACGAGTTAAAGTCCTTAGGTTGAATTCAAATTCCCAAACCAATACTTTTAAAATGGATCAAATTCGTATAAATACATTTATAACATCTTAACCATAATTTCCAAACATGGAATTCAATTCCAAATTTTGAATTCAAATTCAAATTAAATTATTTAAATTGAAAAACTTTACCTAGTTATTCAAAATAACTTTATTCTCAAAACTTCTTTTCAAAAGCTTTAACATTTAACCCAAATCCATTTCCAAAATCAATTGAAATTAAAATTTCAATTTCAAAAAATATTAAATTTAAATCATCTATGACTTAACCGATTTCCTCGTGAAATCCATATTTGTGTGTGTAAAAGTGTAGTCCAGGGGTTTAACACAGTAGTGCAACATTACAAATCATCACATCATCACATATTTAAGCACAGCAATATTGATAAGCGGTATAATCTTATAACACTTTCCTTCATTCACAGATTCACAGATAAATAATATAAATTTATCGCAGATAAATAAATCACATTTATCACAACTCAAATCAAACAGAGTATCACACATCAGGGATATCAAACAATTCACATTCAATAGAATCCAAACATCCATAAGTAAGATCAATTAGTTACCTGATTAATTTCTAAACCAGATTAATTACTTATGAATAAATTACTAATCCTGGTTAATTAACATTAATTAATTACAAATCATTTTGATTAACTATCCTTTAACCATTTATCAATTAACCTTTAATAATTAATTAATTAATTATTAATTATTAATTAATCAACCTTAATTAATAAATCAATTAACCTTTAATCATTAAATAATTAACCTTTAATTATTTAATTATCCTTTAATTAATAATCCTTAATTAATTATATTAATTAATTAATTCTTTATTAACAAATCATCTCTTAATCACTTTCATTAAGTAATTAACCTTTAATTAATTAATTATTCTTAAATTAATTACCTTAATTAATTAATCACATAAATAAATTATTCTTTAATTTATTCTTCTTTAATCACTTGATTAATCAACTTTAATCGTTAATTAATTACCCTTAATTACTTTCATTAATTAATTAATCATATTAACAAATTAACCTTTAATTAATTAATTACATTAATAAATTAATCACCTTGATAAATTATCCATTTAAATTATCATCCTTTAATGCATTAAGTAATTAATCCTTCATTTAATTATTTGAAAACAATCAAAGATTTAGTAAGATAATTAACTTAATACAAAATTACATAAAAGAAACAAGTTTAAAACAATTTAACTTTAAATTTTAAATCCTTGAAAGCTTGCTTAATACTTTACTTTTGGAAACTTAGTTTATATTTCTTAAAAATTTTGTTTTAATTTGTTTTAAAACTTAATCCTTTAATAACTTCAAAACCTGTTAAATTATCAAGTGAAAGAAACCCGAGCCCAACACCAGAAAATCCGATTAAGCACCCGAGCCATTTTCTTCCTTTCAATTAATTTTAAAACCTGTTAAAATTTTAACCCTGATATCTAAGCAAACGAGACCGAGGACAACTCCGAGCCCCACCATCATCTTCCCGAACCCAGTCCCGAGTCACATTCGTCTTCCCAAACTCGAATATCTTCAGAGACAAAACATGTACGTGCACGTGTACCATCGCCACGATCACCTCTGGTCACTACCGCGACCACTCACAAGTCGACGTGATCACCTTGCCTCAAGCAAACACCCAGAAGTTTGATTCCGACTAGGATTCGAAATTTAACTGTTCGATTGAAAAACTGGAACCAAACCATTGTCCAGAAATTTCCTCGACGCCGACGATCTTACTACCCATGACCACGCAACTTTGACTGGAGCTTCTTCAAATTCCCCTACTTCGATCCCCCTAGGTCCGTCCACCCCGGTTCCATAACGACGACGAACTTGCATTTACAAACCCACCTATAAAACTAGCAGTCGAACCCTAGTTCGACGATGTGTCGCCGCTACGACCATCTATAAATGCTTCTACTATTTTTCCTGAGTTCGTCGCCATTCAGGCCTCCTCCCACCTTAATCTCGACGACCATAACCTTGCCGATCGACGGCAATTGACCAAAATGCAATTATCGATCGACTCAAAATATCTCGTCGTTCCCGAGTTTAAAAATCATGAAATTATTACCTAAATTCATCATTTCCACATGTGAATTCATTCCCTTAACCAAAACTTGAAATTGAAATCTTTGATCTTTCTGACCTTATATATTTTTACTGTAAAATTTTAGTTTCCAAAGTATTCACTACATATTTCTACCTGAAACGAATTTTAAAATTTAAATCTAGTTGATACTAACATTTTCCTTTCAGAAATCAAAGCCTAAAAGGGATTGGGGAATTTGATTTTGAATTTTGAATAGGTTCGGTAGCCTGTAAACTAAGAACAGAGAAGTGTACAGATATGCTTACACACAATCTACATTCATACACAAACATGCATGCATATTGACATTTCTACAAGCAACTTAAATTCCTAATTTACACATCAAGATCTATATATAATTTTAAAGTTTTAAATTAAAAGTTTGCTCACCATTGTTTCCAGAGGAAGAAGAACAGAGCTTCTTTTTGAACCAGGCTTTGAAAATTTGCAAGTTGAAACCTTTCACTTGATCTCTGGTTTATTTTGATATGTGTTGTTGTTTTTATTGAATCATGTTTAAGTTTTTTTTCTTTCAGATGTAAATGGACAAACTGAAAATGAGAAAGGTTGATGTATGTATAGAAAATGAGTTTCCAGGTGATAAAAATTTGTACATGGTGATATAATGTCACATACCGAAATTTTCGACTTTCGAAAATTCAACATCGATACTCACTTTATCGACTGCCGAGCAATCGAGTGCCGGAAACTCCAATAGTGAGGGTTTTAAAAAGAAGAAAAAGGTAGAAGAAGAAGAAAAGAGAAGAAAGAGAGTAGAAAAAGAAAAGAAGAACAACACATCAGAAACAGAAACAATATCATAATCTCACATATCGCAGCGGAACAATATATAATAAATAAACACTAGTCTTTTAAAACAAAGAACTATATCAGTTTATACATACATCAATCATCAGAGTCAATATACAACAATGGACAGTTATATAACTTGTCCTCATACAGAATACACAGCGGAATAAATACTATCAGATACAAATACTACGTCTAGCCATCCAGCTCATCTCCAAAGCTCCAGAATATCCAGAATATCCTGATAATCTAACTCTAGACTGCCCGTGTGGAAATTGGTGGGCACCCAGAGTTTAGAAGGGGAAACAATAAACTCCGAGTCAGTCATGGTGACTGGTGTGAGATCGTAAAACAGTTATACTTGTAACAACAAAATAATTTTTAAGTCAATTCGAAATGCTTTTGGAAAATGAAACTACCATAAGACCTCCCACCACACACACAATGCAAACGCAGAATTGGAGGAGATTTCTTCTTATGATAGTCAAAGATGCTTACTACGCAAAATCAAATCATTTTTGATATTATTATTAGTGCATAGTGTAGAAAACATTTTGAAAGTATAATATAAATCTTAGCCAGCATAGGCATTCCGCACTTATGCCTACTATAGCTACCATCCAAACAGTGGTGACCACCATAAGTGAATGATAGGTTCTACAACTAAAACCGTACAAGTGTCGTATTGTTTCTTTGGATTTCCAACAAATGGTCAGGCTAAGGAACTTCCTATCCACGATGGGTACGTCCCTGGAATAGACGACCCGAGAACCTAACCGGATCTCTGCCAACACAAGGTCGGGTTACCTCTGCAAAAATAGGTAACTACTGACACGCGTATGTCATCCCCCGATTGTAACCGATCTTCCCGAGGATCCCCGATTTCCAACAAACCACATAGATAATAATGCAGCAACCACATAGGTTAAGTATCTGGGCTCCATACCATGATACCACCTCTATCCAGAAGGAATGACATACACTAAGGGGCGCTACTCCCTAGAACCTTGCCGCATCCTTCCTGTTTCGACCATTTCCGGGGTGTGAGGCTCGACGAAGTCTCGTCCACAAAGCTACGCTTTCTCAAAAAGCCCTGCTTCGGGTCAAACAAAATGATCAACCTATGATCACAAAGATATAAGATCAAACAAATGATCATATCACAAATGATCAAACACTGATCATTTCACAGCAACACTCAGTATGCCACGTTACCAAATTGGGATATATCGCTGATAAATTTCAACTACATAACCTCTGAGCTCGTACGTCTCAGAGAAGTGTGTTAAGCTAAGAGAATAAATTCTCCGCCACCAACAGAAATGTATTTGAAAGAAATCAGCTTTATATCTCAAATTGTAACGTCAGACACACAATCCATATAAGTCTGTTCCGGGATCGAACAGAACCGAAGGCACTTCTCACGAAGCCCTTGCATATCCGGATAATTTTCTAATCACGTCCGGACTTCCCATCACTAAGGGTGATAAAACCTCTAAATCGGAGATCAGCCGATGTAGAGTAACTCGACGGTAATCCTTCCGTTTTCAAAAAATATCCGGTCTTCAGCACCGGTCTTCAATGCAATTTATAACGACGTATCACATATTCGGAATGGGTTATACGACCCCATGGTCCTTTCCCGGCTAACCCGAATAGTGAGCGATTATTCAAAAATAAGTGTGGCATTCAAATTCATCCAATTCACAACAAATACCATTCAGGGTAATTATTGATAGTCGGTTATTTAACTATCAATAAAGATGCGCAACATCATCAGATTCCAAATAATTTTCCAAATTATTTATTCTTCAAAAATATCTTTACTAGATATAAAATTTCCACACTTCAAAAATAAATCAACATTTATTTTTCAAAACGAATTCCCATTCCTTTTATAAATTCCCTAGTGAATTTATATTTCCAAATATCTACTGATATTCGATTCTCAAATCGTTTTCAATATTCAATTTCAATTTATCTTTAAGAAGATAAAATCTCAAAACAGTTCATTTCATATTGGGAAAGCATTTCCATAGTTATTTAAAAATAAGTATTTCACAAATCTATTTATTTTCAACATTTGAAAATATTCGATATACTTAAAATCAAATTAAGTATATATTCATTCTTTAAGGAAATCATTAATTTTAACATCTATTTGAGTCAAAACGAATGTTGCGTAAAACATCGTTACGACGACTCGAAATCACTAGTATAGGGATTCGGATTTTAAGATAGATATGTAAATCCCAATACTATATACAAAATTTCCTTTTGGAAATCATTTACTATAACAACAGTGTTTTAGTCCGCCATTTCCTTATTTTTCGAAATCGTCTATTTCAACAATAAATGTTGAAATCTATGGTTTCGATATTTAACACGTTTTAAAACATCTTCTAAAACAATTAACTTCATTTATAATATCGCTTTCCCAAACATAACCGTTTTTACTTAAAAATATATTCACTGTCCAAAATCGTGAATATACTTCATTTAACCCAATTCCAATCATTTCTATACATTTTCATTTCAATAGAAATTCGCTATCCAAAATCGCGAATATATCTATTTTAATAACCTTCTATATTTAAATTTATCAAGTTCAATTGATTTCGAATTTATAAAACAACGTTTATAAATTCTATTCCTACTTTATAACAACTTCGATTTGTAAATCTCCTTTATTAACAAATTTGATCAATATTTCATTTGAAGGCAAAAATCCAATCTATAAGTTAATTTCTTATAAATCTTCTATTCTACAATTTCATTCATTTTAACTTCCCGATTTATACATCTATAAATTTCATCCTTTTTAACTTCACAATTTATACATCTATAAATTTCATTTTTTTTCCAAATTCGTTTCAATTTGCAATTAAATTTCTAATTGGACTTCCCACTTATTTCTTTTCTAAATAAATTCCTTTTAAAGAAAATAAATTTCTTTATCTCTTTCAATCTATTTAAAAATCCAAATTTAAATTAATTTCTTCAATTTATAATCACTGTTTTATGAAATCCATTTCTTTAGCATTTTCACTTTATTCTGGAATTTATTCAATAAGATTATAAAAATCAACCTTTATTCTTTTAAATTCTTTTCTTCAAATTTATTAAATTTCTAAAATTAATTCACTTAGAAATTTCTATTTTGATTTCAAAAATTCAATTTCGTTTATTTTTGGAATCCAATGATATCAAACATCCATTCAGCTAAATTTTAGCTTTCAAGCAAATTCCAGACATCAATATGATCAATAACATCAATATAGTTATTCACAGATTCATATCACAGTAGAAATAAATTCAATCAATGTGAGGGGTCCAGTTGGATCCCTCCAACCTGTTTCCCTGCATCCAAAGATGTTAGCACAATACCAATTCCGCTCCAGTACGGAATTATCGCGGTATATGGGTTTTATAAAAATCCGCTTACTAACGGCGCAATAGGGTCTCATCCGCTATACGAGGCGGGAAATCATCAATCCAATATATACATATGCCAATATGTATATATTGCTATATATATAGATATATCCTATCATATCTAATATCACATCCAAAAGAAATCAATAACTGCAAAAATTCCACATTCAATTTGAGTGAGAAAAATCTCACCTTAGCTTTTATTTGCAATCCATTTATCCCATTCCGGCTTGATTCTCGATCTTTTTAGACCTTGTATAAATATTTTACGATTTGTTAATACTTTGAACTAAGTTGAACAATTTAATTTCATTTAACCAATTTAATCAACCAGTGATTTTATTTCAAACTAATACCTTAAAATTTTAAACTAACTCCTTTTAATAAATTAAATTAATTAGTAATTCAATTTAAACCAATCTCCCTGTAAAAATTTCCAAAATAATTAACAAGTTAATTACTATTATTCATTATACTAAAAATTAAACTAGTGGGATAAAAATATGTATATTTATTTTCAACTTCATATATAAAAACTATACTTTATAAAAATCCAATCTTTATATAACCTTATATATATTTTTTCTTTTATCTGCCTATCTATCTTACATAAAATCAAATAATAAATTATTATTCATATATTTTATTTTTCTTTCGAACAAATAAATCTCCATATAGATAAATTTAACTAACTACAAATTTGATATTAACAAATTCATATTACCTTACTGTATATTTTTTTCTTCTTCTTCTTTATTTTCTGTATAGATATAAACATGTATTCAATTTAAATTAATAAAAGAAGACGATCACCTTACTACTTCCAGACTCGTGAGTCGAACGCAACTTCACCTAAGCCCTACTCGCCACCGCATTCCCCTGCTCGAGCCCAGTTCGAGACATAGCGCTGCCATCACCCCTGCATTGCGACAGCGCTCGAGCTACCAGCGCCTTGAAACGCGCGACTTGCCCACATGGTGCTGTGCCCGGCTTCGCACGCGACCCCCAGATACTCGACGCCATCGCCACGATATCCCCAAATCGCCGAGCTCGAGCATCGTGACCTTCTAAATCAGTCTTCCTCCTCAGGCGACTCGCCAACGTGCGAAACCAATCCCCCATCGCCGACCATCGCAGTTCATCCCATCAAAAGCCCAGCCTCGCGCTGCCACTCGGCCACGCGACCCAAACCCTAGCTCAGTTCGAATGATTTCGAATTTAAAATAGGTGAACGCGGCCATTGACTTGTACGAGAGAGAGACGCGAGTTTTTTTTTTCTTTTAGGAGGCTTCGGCCATGACTTGATTTTCAAATGAAAGTAAGGCCAGTGTTTTATTTTGTTTTTGATTTGAAAACTGGAGAGGGATTTGCGTGATGGGTTGCACGATAAATTATCGTGATCTTCGGCGTGATTTAAGGCGTGAGTTAGGGGAGATACGTGGTAATGTTAAATAATATAAATTTAGATTTTTAAATTCAATTCGCTTTAAAATTTCAACACGTTTTCTAACCGTATGGTCACAAAACAACTCCGTTTAATACGAAATTTGAAATCCGGTAATAATACAATATTACGGACCCAATGGAACTGGTTTCGTCGAATTTCGAGACTGCGTCCCGGAACACTATTTTTAAATATCGATTCGAACGATTTAAATTCAAAACTGAACAAATCATTTTCAAACTCGATTCTGAAGCTTCTGTTATCTTCAGTATTATCAATACGAATATTAAAAGCTTTCGAAATATTTTTCTTCAACTTAAAATTGAAGATATAAATTTTTATTCAGTATTCAATAGATTAAATTTTAATGTTAATTGCAAATTTCAAAGTTCAATCGGGGATTCAAATTAAATCATCGTTCAAATATTTAAAATTAATTAAATATTCTCAATTTAATTCGTTCAAAATTCTGGGTCGTTACAGACTTCCCCCCTTAAAAGAATTTCGTCCTCGAAATTACAAGTTAGGAAAAAATGTCCTTAACTCGTCTACTATTTTTCACAATTCAATTGTTATATCAATTTATCAAAACAAATCTTTCTACTAAAGATTCGTTATCAATTCAACTAACTTTCTACACTTCAATTATAAGTTTTAAACAACATTGTTTACTTCAAAATTCAAATTCGAGTTTAAATTCAAATTTTAAACTCTCAAAATTTTCTCAAAAACTTTTCTAACGCCCTAATTTTTCGAAAAATTTCGCCAGCGTCTCCTTTGCGCGGCTAATACGGTACGACTACAAAACGTCCCTACGGACTCTCAGATTTCAAAAAGAAAAAGAAAAAGCCAAGCGGCTAGACCAGAAATCATCAAATTTCATATTATAATTCAAATACGTACCTTTTGTTGAGCAATTCAAATTATCTGTGAAATCAAATTCAATTCCCTTTATACCTGTATATCTACTAGCCATAATATCTAGTTACACATTCAAACCATTTGCAAATTCTATTACAAAAATTTTCCAATATAAACTACTTATATCATCTTTAGTTCACTATTGAAGTTATATCCATTATCTTCAATTTTACATTTCAAATTTTATTTGAATTCAATTTCACATTTCAATTTCTCATTTGAATTTACTTTACCATTTTAATTCAATTTGGATTCAATTTATCTTCAATTCCGAAATATTGAATTTCATCGATTAACTTTTATTTACAACTGCTTATTTTAGATTAGTTTCAGTTACTAATTCATATCACTCTCCATTATTGAATCTTTTAATTCATCTCTCATTCATAATTATTCAATTCAATTCATTGCTTACAAATTTGAAATGAATTTTCAACATTCAATTTCACCTTCATTTATTCAAATTTATCTTCACATTCGGCTTCAATTTCAGTTTAATTCACTTTTGTTCGCTCCCAAAATTTATTTACAATTCACTATTTTGGTTTATAACCACTTATATTAAACTGGATTTCAATTCGAATTCAATTTACATTCATGTACTTGCAATTGCAAATTGATTCATTCATTCACAATTTTATTTTCATAATTCAATACTCAATTCCAAAGTCTTTTCAACCTTTTCAAAACCATTTTTGAAAACAATTCAAATTATCCTTTGAATTTTCTAAAACAAAACCCAAATTTTTCAAACAACTTTCATTTAAAACAATTTGGCAGCAATTCCTCTTTTGGAAACCCGAAAATGAACACCGATAGTGTCGCGATCACCAATCGGAATTATTTTCCAGTGACCGAAAAGAGTTTAGAGCTTTTCATTCCTTCAAAACATTTTTCCAAAATCCTTTGAAATTCATTTTCAAATCAAAAAGGAATTTAAACTTTCCAAATCCCCAAAATTTTCAAATTCTTTTCAAAACATTTCCAAACACTCCTCTGGAATTCCGTTTCGAATTACAAATCACATTTATAATTTATATTCTTAAATTTCATTTGTATATGGATTTATCTCTTTATCTTTCAATTCACATTTATAAATTTCATTCGTTAAATGGATTTATTTCCAAATCTTTGGTTATTATTTTAATTTCTCATTCCATTTCATATAACAATGATAATAATTCAATGTTATTATTTTATAACAACCAAACATCCATATACTATGATAACTCATAGAAAATCATTTCTTTTCTATACAAAAATAGTTTTTGGGCAAAATTATTTCATTCACCCTATTTTAAAACAATACTGTGTCGGTTTATCTTGTTTAAGAGTTTAGAAACCCCTATCGATTACAGTTAGCTAGACTGCACCGACCAGAATCCATAAACAATCAACCGATAAGTCAACACAATACAAAACAATTTCATATTCACTAACAAATACGCACTCGTATCTATTATTACACTCAAACTCATCCTAGAGTACTACTGACTCTATCTCTAATGAGTAACACCCAACAGAGCAGGGTTGTCGCTTAACCATATGCTATGATACCACGCTGTCACATACCGAAATTTTCGACTTTCGAAAATTCAACATCGATACTCACTTTATCGACTGCCGAGCAATCGAGTGCCGGAAACTCCAATAGTGAGGGTTTTAAAAAGAAGAAAAAGGTAGAAGAAGAAGAAAAGAGAAGAAAGAGAGTAGAAAAAGAGAAGAAGAACAACACATCAGAAACAGAAACAATATCATAATCTCACATATCGCAGCGGAACAATATATAATAAATAAACACTAGTCTTTTAAAACAAAGAACTATATCAGTTTATACATACATCAATCATCAGAGTCAATATACAACAATGGACAGTTATATAACTTGTCCTCATACAGAATACACAGCGGAATAAATACTATCAGATACAAATACTACGTCTAGCCATCCAGCTCATCTCCAAAGCTCCAGAATATCCAGAATATCCTGATAATCTAACTCTAGACTGCCCGTGTGGAAATTGGTGGGCACCCAGAGTTTAGAAGGGGAAACAATAAACTCCGAGTCAGTCATGGTGACTGGTGTGAGATCGTAAAACAGTTATACTTGTAACAACAAAATAATTTTTAAGTCAATTCGAAATGCTTTTGGAAAATGAAACTACCATAAGACCTCCCACCACACACACAATGCAAACGCAGAATTGGAGGAGATTTCTTCTTATGATAGTCAAAGATGCTTACTACGCAAAATCAAATCATTTTTGATATTATTATTAGTGCATAGTGTAGAAAACATTTTGAAAGTATAATATAAATCTTAGCCAGCATAGGCATTCCGCACTTATGCCTACTATAGCTACCACCCAAACAGTGGTGACCACCATAAGTGAATGATAGGTTCTACAACTAAAACCGTACAAGTGTCGTATTGTTTCTTTGGATTTCCAACAAATGGTCAGGCTAAGGAACTTCCTATCCACGATGGGTACGTCCCTGGAATAGACGACCCGAGAACCTAACCGGATCTCTGCCAACACAAGGCCGGGTTACCTCTGCAAAAATAGGTAACTACTGACACGCGTATGTCATCCCCCGATCGTAACCGATCTTCCCGAGGATCCCCGATTTCCAACAAACCACATAGATAATAATGCAGCAACCACATAGGTTAAGTATCTGGGCTCCATACCATGATACCACCTCTATCCAGAAGGAATGACATACACTAAGGGGCGCTACTCCCTAGAACCTTGCCGCATCCTTCCTGTTTCGACCATTTCCGGGGTGTGAGGCTCGACGAAGTCTCGTCCACAAAGCTACGCTTTCTCAAAAAGCCCTGCTTCAGGTCAAACAAAATGATCAACCTATGATCACAAAGATATAAGATCAAACAAATGATCATATCACAAATGATCAAACACTGATCATTTCACAGCAACACTCAGTATGCCACGTTACCAAATTGGGATATATCGCTGATAAATTTCAACTACATAACCTCTGAGCGCGTACGTCTCAGAGAAGGGTGTTAAGCTAAGAGAATAAATTCTCCGCCACCAACAGAAATGTATTTGAAAGAAATCAGCTTTATATCTCAAATTGTAACGTCAGACACACAATCCATATAAGTCTGTTCCGGGATCGAACAGAACCGAAGGCACTTCTCACGAAGCCCTTGCATATCCGGATAATTTTCTAATCACGTCCGGACTTCCCGTCACTAAGGGTGATAAAACCTCTAAATCGGAGATCAGCCGATGTAGAGTAACTCGACGGTAATCCTTCCGTTTTCAAAAAATATCCGGTCTTCAGCACCGGTCTTCAATGCAATTTATAACGACGTATCACATATTCGGAATGGGTTATACGACCCCATGGTCCTTTCCCGGCTAACCCGAATAGTGAGCGATTATTCAAAAATAAGTGTGGCATTCAAATTCATCCAATTCACAACAAATACCATTCAGGGTAATTATTGATAGTCGGTTATTTAACTATCAATAAAGATGCGCAACATCATCAGATTCCAAATAATTTTCCAAATTATTTATTCTTCAAAAATATCTTTACTAGATATAAAATTTCCACACTTCAAAAATAAATCAACATTTATTTTTCAAAACAAATTCCCATTCCTTTTATAAATTCCCTAGTGAATTTATATTTCCAAATATCTACTGATATTCGATTTTCAAATCGTTTTCAATATTCAATTTCAATTTATCTTTAAGAAGATAAAATCTCAAAACAGTTCATTTCATATTGGGAAAGCATTTCCATACTTATTTAAAATAAGTATTTCACAAATCTATTTATTTTCAACATTTGAAAATATTCGATATACTTAAAATCAAATTAAGTATATATTCATTCTTTAAGGAAATCATTAATTTTGACATCTATTTGAGTCAAAACGAATGTTGCGTAAAACATCGTTACGACGACTCGAAATCACTAGTATAGGGATTCGGATTTTAAGATAGATATGTAAATCCCAATACTATATACAACATTTCCTTTTGGAAATCATTTACTATAACAACAGTGTTTTAGTCCGCCATTTCCTTATTTTTCGAAATCGTCTATTTCAACAATAAATGTTGAAATCTATGGTTTCGATATTTAACACGTTTTAAAACATCTTTTAAAACAATTAACTTCATTTATAATATCGCTTTCCCAAACATAACCATTTTTACTTAAAAATATATTCACTGTCCAAAATCGTGAATATACTTCATTTAACCCAATTCCAATCATTTCTACACATTTTCATTTCAATAGAAATTCGCTATCCAAAATCGCGAATATATCTATTTGAATAACCTTCTATATTTAAATTTATCAAGTTCAATTGATTTCGAATTTATAAAACAACGTTTATAAATTCTATTCCTACTTTATAACAACTTCGATTTGTAAATCTCCTTTATTAACAAATTTGATCAATATTTCATTTGAAGGCAAAAATCCAATCTATAAGTTAATTTCTTATAAATCTTCTATTCTACAATTTCATTCATTTTAACTTCCCGATTTATACATCTATAAATTTCATCCTTTTTAACTTCACAATTTATACATCTATAAATTTCATTTTTTTTCCAAATTCGTTTCAATTTGCAATTAAATTTCTAATTGGACTTCCCACTTATTTCTTTTCTAAATAAATTCCTTTTAAAGAAAATAAATTTCTTTATCTCTTTCAATCTATTTAAAAATCCAAATTTAAATTAATTTCTTCAATTTATAATCACTGTTTTATGAAATCCATTTCTTTAGCATTTTCACTTTATTCTGGAATTTATTCAATAAGATTATAAAAATCAACCTTTATTCTTTTAAATTCTTTTCTTCAAATTTATTAAACTTCTAAAATTAATTCACTTAGAAATTTCTATTTTGATTTCAAAAATTCAATTTCGTTTAGTTTTGGAATCCAATGATATCAAACATCCATTCAGCTAAATTTTAGCTTTCAAGCAAATTCCAGACATCAATATGATCAATAACATCAATATAGTTATTCACAGATTCATATCACAGTAGAAATAAATTCAATCAATGTGAGGGGTCCAGTTGGATCCCTCCAACCTGTTTCCCTGCATCCAAAGATGTTAGCACAATACCAATTCCGCTCCAGTACGGAATTATCGCGGTATATGGGTTTTATAAAAATCCGCTTACTAACGGCGCAATAGGGTCTCATCCGCTATACGAGGCGGGAAATCATCAATCCAATATATACATATGCCAATATGTATATATTGCTATATATATAGATATATCCTATCATATCTAATATCACATCCAAAAGAAATCAATAACTGCAAAAATTCCACATTCAATTTGAGTGAGAAAAATCTCACCTTAGCTTTTATTTGCAATCCATTTATCCCATTCCGGCTTGATTCTCGATCTTTTTAGACCTTGTATAAATATTTTACGATTTGTTAATACTTTGAACTAAGTTGAACAATTTAATTTCATTTAACCAATTTAATCAACCAGTGATTTTATTTCAAACTAATACCTTAAAATTTTAAACTAACTCCTTTTAATAAATTAAATTAATTAGTAATTCAATTTAAACCAATCTCCCTGTAAAAATTTCCAAAATAATTAACAAGTTAATTACTATTATTCATTATACTAAAAATTAAACTAGTGGGATAAAAATATGTATATTTATTTTCAACTTCATATATAAAAACTATACTTTATAAAAATCCAATCTTTATATAACCTTATATATATTTTTTCTTTTATCTGCCTATCTATCTTACATAAAATCAAATAATAAATTATTATTCATATATTTAATTTTTCTTTCGAACGAATAAATCTCCATATAGATAAATTTAACTAACTACAAATTTGATATTAACAAATTCATATTACCTTACTGTATATTTTTTTTCTTCTTCTTCTTTATTTTCTGTATAGATATAAACATGTATTCAATTTAAATTAATAAAAGAAGACGATCACCTTACTACTTCCAGACTCGTGAGTCGAACGCAACTTCACCCAAGCCCTACTCGCCACCGCATTCCCCTGCTCGAGCCCAGTTCGAGACATAGCGCTGCCATCACCCCTGCATTGCGACAGCGCTCGAGCTACCAGCGCCTTGAAACGCGCGACTTGCCCACATGGTGCTGTGCCCGGCTTCGCACGCGACCCCCAGATACTCGACGCCATCGCCACGATATCCCCAAATCGCCGAGCTCGAGCATCGCGACCTTCGAAATCAGTCTTCCTCCTCAGGCGACTCGCCAACGTGCGAAACCAATCCCCCATCGCCGACCATCGTAGTTCATCCCATCAAAAGCCCAGCCTCGCGCTGCCACTCGGCCACGCGACCCAAACCCTAGCTCAGTTCGAATGATTTCGAATTTAAAATAGGTGAACGCGGCCATTGACTTGTACGAGAGAGAGACGCGAGTTTTTTTTTCTTTTGGGAGGCTTCGGCCATGACTTGATTTTCAAATGAAAGTAAGGCCAGTGTTTTATTTTGTTTTTGATTTGAAAACTGGAGAGGGATTTGCGTGATGGGTTGCACGATAAATTATCGTGATCTTCGGCGTGATTTAAGGCGTGAGTTAGGGGAGATACGTGGTAATGTTAAATAATATAAATTTAGATTTTTAAATTCAATTCGCTTTAAAATTTCAACACGTTTTCTAACCGTATGGTCACAAAACAACTCCGTTTAATACGAAATTTGAAATCCGGTAATAATACAATATTACGGACCCAATGGAACTGGTTTCGTCGAATTCCGAGACTGCGTCCCGGAACACTATTTTTAAATATCGATTCGAACGATTTAAATTCAAAACTGAACAAATCGTTTTCAAACTCGATTCTGAAGCTTCTGTTATCTTCAGTATTATCAATACGAATATTAAAAGCTTTCGAAATATTTTTCTTCAACTTAAAATTGAAGATATAAATTTTTATTCAGTATTCAATAGATTAAATTTTAATGTTAATTGCAAATTTCAAAGTTCAATTGGCGATTCAAATTAAATCATCGTTCAAATATTTAAAATTAATTAAATATTCTCAATTTAATTCGTTCAAAATTCTAGGTCGTTACATATAATTTGTTGTACAAAACAAAACCAGCGATATTTTCTTCAATTGGAGGCTGCATTTATTACCTTGTACCATATTACCTTATTTTATTTGCTTTATCTTAATCATGTACATTGCATAAATAAAAATCTGGTGGCTTCTTTTTGTTTGTTCATACTTATCTTCATTTGCAAGCTTCATTTACATGCATATTCACTTATATATGTTTATTTCTTCTTTTCTTTAGTAAGTGTACATCCCTATCTTTTATTTGCTTATACATAGTTGAATGTATATTAGTTTTCTTTTGTAAGCTAATTCATGTATATATTTTTATCATATATATTTTTATTTTTATTTTATTTATTTCTATTTTTTCTCTTTAGTCTTATTATTTTGTAATATGAATAATTTCTATTTTAACTTGTTAATAAAAAATTTAGCAAATGTTTTTCTTTATATTTTATAATTTATCTTATATTTATTTCTATTTCTAGTTTAAATATTTATTATTAAACTTTAATATACATTGTCTTATATTTATTTTATAAATTCAAATCATTATTAACCATCAATTCTAAGTTTAAATCATTTATTTATTTCCTTGTGTCCAAAGTCTATATTTTTATATTTATTTCTAGCCCATTTATTTAAGATTTAATTTCATATCAAATATATACATATATATACAATATTTAAACTTTAAATGATCTGTACAGAATTAATTTAAATTCGGGGAAACTCGCATCACTTTATCAATTAATTTCACAAATTTTTATTCAAAAACTCAATAAATTATCAATTTAAACTTATTCAAAATTCGGGATCGTTACAAAGACTCAAGGGAATATAAAAATTTATAAACGATGTTATAAATAAGTTAAGCGATATCAGTGGATATATTTGAAAAATAAATTCGTAGGGTGAAATTATATTAAAATATGGAAATATGGTGAAAAAATAGTAAATACTATTTTGTAAAGTGAAAATGGTTAAGGAAATCGAGATGGAAGTGATGTGATGAAATCGAGAGGAATTTATAAGTTAGGTAGGTTATGTAGGTTTTAAAAATACATTTTTAAATCCTAGGAAGTTAGGTTTGTGTTTTAAAGGGAAAATTTATTTTTTAAACTATAAAATTTTAAACTAGTTAGGATTGAAATACTTCGGTAAGTAGATTTCAAATATTAAGTATTTATTTTAGTAAATTCTAACTTTTAAAATCAACTGAAAATTTATTTGTTTAACTAAAGGTGAGTTGTTATAAAAGTGTTTTCGATATTTGAAATAATTACTTGAACATGTTTTAAAAAAATAAATTATTAATCTTTTAAATACTTATTATATATATAGAGTTTTAAAGTAATTGAAAATTTTATTTTATAAATTCTCTCGAGATTCGAAAAAGGGGCTTATAAAAGGATATGATTTTGAGGAGAGGAAATTTATTTGTGATTCCGGAGATTTTTAGAATAAGTTACGGAATAATTCTCTGAAACGTTAATATTGAAAGGATTATGGAAAATAAGACTTGTAATATTTTAATAAGTATAGAAAATAGAAATTTGGGAATAATTCTAAGTGTTGAGATGTTTGGAAGTATCCTATTACGGATTTAAGTATTTGAAAAAAATTGTTTTCAAATGTTGGAAGTGTTTGATGTGTGTTAAGTGTTTGATGATAACAAAATATATATATCGAATTATAGATGTGTTTGCACATTTTATTTTACACATTTACAGATGTGATTTTACAGATACAGGATTAAATATTCGTGTTGAAGTAATAATACTATTGCACAGAATTTAACAAATTCAAACAGTATTTTTATTTCAAATATAATATTTTATTCAGTACAAAGTTTTCATACAGTACACTGATTTCATACTTACAGTTCACTCTCACTCATACATTTTCACATTTACATTTCTGTCCTCACTACATCACTCATACACTCAGTCTTCTGCATCTGCATTGTCCAGCTCCAGTATTTGTCCTGTCTCCTGTGTACCTGTATAATTAACAACTACAACAGTAATCTGAAAAGAAACAAATTTTAATTTGCAAAAATATAAAATTTGTTTTTATAGCTGTCTCAGATATATGGGTTATCGTCATCATCTTTGATTGTGTAATATCTGTGCATATCAGTATTCATATCAGGGACAGGTAATTACGAGTGGCTGTAGTACACACGTATACACGTGTGCACTGCCTCGCCAACTCTAGTGCACAAGGTCAAATCAAAATCAGTTTCAACACAAGTGCAAATGGCCTCGACCAAAGTTCAAAAAATGGCAACTGTAACAATATGGCAATACAAATGAATCAGACTACACAAAGTCAAGTCTAACAGCCAAAGTTCAAATGACTCAAGTGAAGGTCCAAGACCACAGACCAGAGTTCAAGTAATTTCAGAAGATACAACATGAACAAATGATCATCAAGATACTGCAAATGAAATCAACCTAGACTAAACAAACCAATGAATGACCAGATGAACCAATGATAACAGTGAACATCACCAGAATCAAGTGCACTAGTTCAAAATGCACAAGAGACTCAAAGTTTAGAAAACATGAAAAAGGGTACAACTCAAGTCTGGTAACCACATCAAAATTAAGTGCAGTGAAGTACAACAGTGAATCAAGACATGTACATATATACAACTACATGATGAACCAGACAAGACCTGGCAACAATGATGAATCAACAAATGCAGTATAGACATATACATTCAAGTGCAGTGAAGACTCAATGAAGTACATGAACAGAGGTGAACATCAGATGCCATACCAATACAACCAGGAAATGAATGCAACTGCAGGTTATACAACAGGGAAGTAAAACAATATCAAGTGAATGACTCAAATGACCAAGCTACAATGACTTGAAGCATATACAGAAATGCTACTATAAAACACAATGGCCAAGTCTCTACATGAAAGAAGTTATAAGCAAGCATATATGAAGACTTCAAGCAATAGAACTAAAGTATGTCAAGTCAATGGTTAAGGAACTAAACTATGATCAGGCAAAGGCTATGGAGACCAGAGCATAAGAGTGTGCAGACATAAGCAATTGTTCAAGTAAACAAACACTATCAAGTCGAATGCAACAGAGAAACAAAGGCACCATCAATACAAATAGTGGAAACATGATAGCAGTGAACAAGGAATGGGCAGAAAACCAGTCAAAGATCACCAGTAACCAAAATGTCAAGGCAGTGGTAAAAGTCAGATGATCAGAGATGTGAAAGTCATGAACAAAGAAACAGTCAGAAGGTCAGAGAAGTTAGTCAGAAACGTGGTGAAAGAAAACTATTTCAAAAATCAAGTGTTTTAATCACGTTTACAAAATAAAACAGCAAAGAATTAAATTTGGAAAGTCTCTGAAAGAGATCGAACGTTCAAAAGTCGAAGCCGTGGATCAAAAGATATTTCCAAAAATACGAAAGTGTAAAAACAGAAAGAATCAACAACGTGGTGATCAAGGAATACAAATCAGACGCCTATATAAACCACCCAAAATCATCATCGACTTCGTGGTGATTCAGAGCAACGAAAATAAAACCCAATCATCACCGACATAAAGCTCAAGCAATCAAGTTCAAGTTCAAATCAGAGAACAGAACAGAGAAATACATACCAAAGCCAACAAGTCGATTGATTAGATCATCGCAGTTCAGAATCGTGCCAAAAGCCATTAGTAATCTCGAAAAGGAAGTCGAAACCGAAGCTCCAATTCGCCAGCAAAAAGACAACAAGGAAAAGCCCTAAATCCAGTCTCGACGCAAAGATCAATCGCAATTCAGAAGCAACAGAGATTCGAAGAACCGAAGTTCTAGTCTCAAAATCGCAACAGGACAGAGCCGCAATTCTAGAATCGTCAGCGACAGAGATTCGAAGAGCTGAAGCGCATAATCGCCAGAGAATCAAAACATCGCCGAAGCCCTAATTTTGTTCGCCACTTTTGTTTCTCAAAGGGGATCGGGCCGGAGATAAAATTAATTAGGGTTTAGTTTTGGGCCGGGCTTGTTTTAATTTTAAATTGGTCTAAGGGTTTTTAGTTTAAATTCTTGTTGGGCCAGGTTTAAATAATTTAGTTTAGGCCTAGTTTATTTGAGGGCAAAATTGTTTTAAATTGTCAATCTATATTTTGCCCTGAGTTTAATCTGTATTTTGTTTTTCAGTTTGTATTTTCAAAGTCCAGTCAGGGTAAATCACCACCTAGGGTTTAGGTAGTGTCAGATTGTCTAGTTAGGGGTAGTTCAGTGAGCAGGGTGTGCGAGTTTACAAAGCTCTATAGGCGGAGTTAGGGGTAGTTCAGTGAGCAGGGTAGTGTCAGATTGTCTAGTTAGGGGTAGTCTGTAGGAGTGTTTGTAAGCGGGATACTGTTTAATCCTAACAGAAATCTGGGAATGCAGCAGTAGGCAGGGGTTGCCGAAGCTGGGTAAATTTTGTGTGTGATTTACTTTTCTGCATATTTACTTCTCTGTAGTTTGATTACGTGTTTAATTCGTTAAAATTTGCTATAACCCTATTCACCCCCCCCCCTCTAGGGTTAATCTAGATCCTACAAGTTGTATCAGAGCGAGGTAATTTTTTTAACTCTAGAGTCATGAATCCACCAAATAATGCTTTTTCTGAGGGGCAATCTATTGCTAGGCCACCAATGTTTAATGGGAATGATTATGCTTCCTGGAAGGTTAGGATGAGTATCTATCTTAGTTCTGTTGATTATGATGTTTGGGATATTATTGAAACTGGCTATACACCTCCCACTATAACTATTGGTGATACTGAGATTCCTAAACCTAAGGAGAGGTGGGATGCTAATGATAAGAAATTAAAAACTACAAATGCTAAAACTATGAATGCTTTGATCTGTGCTCTTGATAAAACTGAATTTAATAGAATTTCTCATTGTAAAACAGCACAGGAAATTTGGCATACTTTGGAGGTGACACACGAAGGAACTTCTCAAGTCAAGGAGTCTCGTCTAGCCTTGTTCAGCAATGAATACGAGAACTTCGTGATGACAAAGGCGAGAGCATAAAGGATATGTTTGGACGCTTCTCAACCTTGGTGTACAATGCTAGAGCGCTTGGAAAGATATTCTCTGAGGTAGAGCTAGTGAGGAAGATTCTACGAGTCTTACCGATGAACTTTGAGGCAAAAGTCACGGCAATACAAGAATCAAAAGATTTGAGTAAACTGAGCATGGAGGATTTGATCGGAAATCTGATGACGTATGAGCTTGAGTTAAAAGCAAAGGAGGAACGCATCAATTCCAAACCAAAGAAGAAGACAATTGCCTTAAAGAGCAGAGAAGAGAGCGATGAAGAAGATCCAATTGAAGTGCTTGCAATGGCTGTCAATAATCTTAGAAGAAGATTCAAGCCATGCAAGAAGAAAACCAGTGGTAATATGTCAAAAGATTCTGACAACTCTGAAAATGAATTAACCTGCTATAACTGCAACAAGCCTGGTCACTTCAAACAAAATTGTCCACTTCTCAAAAACAACAAGGGAAAGAAAAAGAAGAAAAAGGCCTTCACAGCGACTTGGGATGATGAGGAAGGAGAGGAAGTTTCAACTGATAGCTCAGAGGAGGCTAACTTGTGTCTTACGGCAAGATCAGATTCAGAAGCAAGCTCAGAGGAATCTGTAACGACCCGTATTTTTACGGATCGACAAGTTCGTCAAAATCTGGAATTTTAGCATTTTTAAGTCATTTCAGATTTTTAGGCAGATTTGTCTAAGTCCTAGGTCGTGAACGACCTAAGAGCTAAGTTGTGACCGAGTTAAGGAATTCGGCGAGTTAGTGTTAGGTCGTGGGTTAGTTGGAGCGACCTATAGAATTATGCAACCTAGGATTTAGTTAAGTGTTAGGTCGGCAGGGCTAGTTAACGACCTAAAGAACTGACCGACTTAAGGATATGGCGACTCAAGGGTAGGCAGACCTAGTAGAGTTAGCGACCTAGTGGTTACCGGGTTAGCATAGTTAGGTCGGCAACCACCTAGGGGAGCTGGGGTAGCAGGTTAGCGACTTAGTAGAGTGAGCGACCTATGGGATTGACCGACCTAAGAAATAAGTTAGTTAACGACTTAATAGTTAAGTCGTTGGATGACCTAAGGGGGTTAAGTCGGAGGGGTTGGCTAAGTCTTAGGTCGCGTATTGGCTTGAGTGTTAGGTCGTAACACTGTTAGGTCGCGTGGGTTGCTAAGTTGTTAGGTCGCTGGGTTTCGTCTAAGTGTTAGGTCGTTGGGTTTCGTCTAAGTGTTAGGTCGCTGGGTTTCGTCTAAGTGTTAGGTCGCAATCTGTGTTAAGTCGTAGATGACTTAGGAGTTAGTGGTTAAGTCGTAGGTCGACTTAATAGTTAGGTCGTATGCGCAGAAGTGTTAGGTCGTAGGAGTTGAGGCGCGCGCATATCTGTTAGGTTGGAGAGGCTTAGGTCGGAGAGGCTTAGGTTGGAGATGACTTAGGAGATAGCCGAGTTACGACTTAGAGAGATTTCTGCTATAAATAGAGGGGTTGTTCTCACTTTTTGGGATCCGGATTTCGAAGCGACGAAGTGCTGCCATTTTGAGAGCTCGACTTCTACACTTCTTCACTTCTCTTCTCCACTCTAATCTAGTGCTTCCTTCCATCCAAATCGAAGATCAAGATTGAAGATTCAAGAGCTAAAGTTGAAGATCTTCATCTTTTCAAGAGAGATTTCTTCGTTTGAAGCGGATTCGTGATAGATCAAGCTTGATCCTACGCTGTCCAGATCTGAAGCGTGTAGATTTGTGGTTGTTTAGGTGATTTGGTGAGTGGTGATTATCTCTCACACGGATCCAAAGGAGTATATCAGATTGTTGGCTCGATTTGGTGTTAAAATAGTGATTTCCATGCATTTTCTTCATTCTAAGTGTAGATCCATATAGATTCATTGTTCATGATAATGTTACATCCATTTTATCACATGTTAACCTATGCAAGTTCATTCATCAAGTTTATGAAGATATAATTCATGTTTTCATGCTTATTGGACTTTCAACTCTTTAATTACGAAAATGCCATTATTGTGATAATTGTCTACTTAGATCTTATTTGAATGCTTGATTGTTTGGATTAATGTTTGATTTGATTGATTGTTATGAATTAGATGATTGATGGTTTGATTTAGACCGAAGACGATTCAAAAGCTAAGGGAAAGGCTCTTGAATTGGGAAAGCTGCTCGTGGCATATGTAGCGGGATGATGAAGCTCTTATGCATAGATTTGATGATGTGATGTTGAGATGAGGCTTCGCGAGGATGTGTTGAAGCGAGGCAATCATGTGATGAAGACTTGGTCTAATCCAGACGGGATCATTCCAAGCATGTTGATAACTCGGTGATATGATTCGAGTTGAGGATAATGAACGGATATGAGAATAGTCGTCGAGGAGGATGACTAGGAGGCTTGGATAGCATCGGTGTTGAAGGTTCTAGCATGCACTAAGCAAGAGTACGTTTGGGCAGATTCGATAGTCCCAACGGCCAACTGTTGAAGGTCGAGTACTCTGGGCAGATTCGATAGTCCTAGGCACGGGTTGCGACGACGTGCGGGAGTTATGTCTAGAACCGGGGTTTCCATTAGCCCTTGACGGACGGCTGAAAGAATGTGCCGGTCATTCAATTAACGGTGATATCGAAGCAATGATAACAGTGATAGCCAGAGTCATGGATGTTTCGTTGTATCGTCATTCGGACTCAAGAGCGGTATTTTCTGGGTGCTTATCTGATTTAGGCCTTGGTACTTGGAAAACATCGCCCTTGACTCGAGTGATAGTAGCTTTACTTTAAATTGTATGCTCGGCTATGTTTGCTTCTGCTTAGTGTGTGTCTGGGGGCCATCACTATAGAATGAGGTTTTAGTAGGAGGGTTGTATTCCTATTCCTTTTCCTTTATGCTCTTTTGGTATGTTGTTAGTTAATTTACTGCTCACTAAGACTGTTGTCTGACTCAAGGCTTTATGTTTTAATTCTTATTGCCTTCGGCTGTTCGTCCATTTTGGGACGGGCAGACTAGGTAGCAGGTGGCAGGTGCTGTTCTCTTCTCACGATGCTGATATCGAAGACGAGCTAGAGGGTTGCATATTATCTTCTTATATGTGCTGGATATTCCGCTGTTTTGTATTCTCTGAGAGATATGTAGTGAGGCTTGATGTATTGACTATTTGGATGCTTGTATTCAACTATTATGGAGTTTTATATGATGGCATTTTGTTCTGTAAAGCTTCACTATACATATGTTCTATTGTATTTTTGTCCATGCGCTGTGAGTAATACGATAGATTCTGTTGTTGTAATTTACCTTGACAATCGTCCATGGTCGCCTGGCACACTTTACAGCGCACTTTCTCTAGATTCAGTGCAGGGGTCATGGGCGGTCGTCACATTTGGTATCAGAGCATTAGTTAATCGATTTTACCCAACGCTCGCCGTCGTAACTACGTATGAGAGACGTAATTGTATTTTGATGGATGAATACTATATATAATATAGTAGTTTAGTTGAGTTTGAGTCCTTTATGCAGTTGTTTCTCTAGATGTTCTAATCATTCCTTTTTATAGATATTGAGAATGAGTCGAAGAGGGAGACCAACTGCTAGGGAAGGCCATGCTACTGAAGAGACTGCTGATTATGCAGCCATGTTCGAAGCTATGATGACTTCGATCATGAGAAGGATACCAGTTCCGGGGGCAGCAGTAGATGTTGGAGTTCAAGTCAAAACTCCAAAACCAGTGGATTTTGCTAAGCTATGCAAGGACTATACTGCTCTTGGAGGAAAGGTTTTCTTGGGAACAGAATCAACTATTGAGGTCCAGAGGTGGATAGATGCTTGTAGAAGGATCATTGGTGATCTGGGAATTGATGATGCAACTAAGAGGAAGTTGGCATCAAGGCAGCTTCAAGGGAGAGCTTCTGATTGGTGGAACTCTATTACCATCGATACTCCGGAGGAAGAGATTACTTGGGAGCAATTCCAAGCTAGATTTGAAGCTAAGTTCATTTCTACAGCTCAGAAGTCTGTTTTGTTCAAGAGGTTTGTGGAGCTCAAGCAGGGTGGAAGATCTGTTCTTGAGTATGTTTCTGAGTTTGAAGCTTTGTCCAAGTATGCTCGGTCGTATATTGAGTCTGCTTATCAGAAGAATGAGAAGTTTGTGACAGGCTTGGACAGTTATCTTGGGAGACAGTTGGTGGATCATTTGGACGATTCATTTGAGAAGCTTGTGGAGAAAGCTCTTAGGCATGAGAGTCTGTTTCCTAAGGAAGGACCTGTTGTTGCTGTTACCAGGGGAGAGTCTAAACCACAGCAGAGTGGAAACCAGAAGAGGAAGCAGCAGCAGCAGAAGGGTAAGGATGGCCAGAAGAAGCCGAAAGGCGAGGTGACTTGCTACAATTGTCAGCAGAAGGGCCATTTCTCTAAGGATTGTAAGAATCCGAAGGCACCGATGAAGTGTCACAACTGTGACAAGCCAGGGCACATCAGGAAGAATTGTCCAGAACCGAGGAAGGACAAGCAGATTGTGCAAGCTTATGCTTTGGGAGCTGTTCCGTCGTCTTCGAAAGCTCCTACTGCTGAAGAGAAAGGAAAGAGTGTGGTTGTTCAAGGTACTCTTTTCCTATGTGGTGTTCCAGTTAGAGTTCTGTTTGATACTGGAGCGTCGCATTCGTTTGTTTGTAATGAACTCGTAGGCCGGTTAGGTTTGGAACCGGATATTGTTGATAGGCCATTGGTTGTGACTAATCCAGTTGGGAGTTCGTCTTGTTTGTGTATGTTATGCCGTGGTCTAGTTGTATCGAGTCATGGTTGCTCTTTTGTTTGTGATTGCTTTGTTCTGAACTTTGCGGGGTTCGGAATTATTTTGGGTATGGACTGGCTTAGGAAGTATGCGGCTAAGGTTGATTGTGAGAGGCTGGAGGTGACAGTCGAGAATGTGGAGGGGCGAAAGATTGTGATACGATGTAAGCATGAGGAAGGCGTCTTCATGAGCTTCATGTATTCGCTAGCTGTTCCACGGGATGGACTATCTTTAGTGCCTATCGCAAATAGATTCGAGGATGTCTTTGACGAAGTCAAAGGGTTGCCGCCGCATAGAGAGATCGAGTTTCGAATAGATCTAGTTGAAGGAGCCAGACCTGTTGTGATGCCTCTTAGGCGGATGGCGCCTAGGGAACAGCAGGAGTTGAGGGTGCAAGTTGATGATCTTTTGCAGAAAGGATTCATTCGGCGTAGTGTGTCCGAGTGGGGTGCACCAGTTGTGTTTGCAACCAAGGCAGATGGGTCGTTGAGATTGTGCGTCGATTATCGTGAGCTGAATAAGGTGACAAAGAAGAACAAGTATCCATTGCCGAGAATAGATGACTTGTTTGATCAGCTTCACGAGGCTAAGGTGTTTTCTCAGATGGATTTGGCAACGGGATTTCACCAGTTGAGAGTAGCTAAGGATAGTGTGCCGAAGACTGCCTTTCGAACACCATCTGGTTTCTTTGAGTGGCTGGTAATGCCGTTTGGATTGACTAACGCGCCAGCATATTTTGTGGATCTGATGAATAGAGTGTTCAGAGATCAGTTGAACAAGTTCGTACTTGTGTTCGTGGATGATATTCTGATTTATTCCAGAACGGAAGAAGAGCACAAGACGCACTTGCGTGTTGTTTTGGAAATCTTGCGGAAACATCAGCTGAAGGCTAAGTTTTCGAAGTGTCACTTCTGGAAGAGTGAAGTAAGGTTCTTAGGCCATGTGATTTCTGGAAATGGAATAGCGGTTGATCCCGCTAAGGTGGTAGCAATCCAGGATTGGGTTAGACCTAAGAATGCATCTGATGTGAGAAGTTTTCTTGGATTAGCAGGATATTATCGACGGTTTATCAAAGACTTCTCCAAGGTAGCTGCACCGTTAACAGGATTGACGAAAAAGAACCAAGTGTTCAGTTGGGATGCTAAGTGTGAGCAAGCTTTCGGAATCCTGAAAGAGAGATTGACGAGTGCTCCTGTTTTGACTATTCCAAGTGGGAATGAAGAGATGGTGGTTTACACCGACGCATGTGGTACTGGACTTGGAGCAGTGCTGATGCAGAAGGATAAAGTTGTTGCGTATGCCAGTCGACAATTGAAGCCGCATGAAAGGAATTACCCAACTCATGATTTGGAGTTAGCGGCGATTGTATTTGCTCTGAAGATGTGGAGACATTATCTATTGGGAGTTCGATTCGAGTTGTTTACAGATCATAAGTCGTTGAAGTATCTTTTCTCCCAAAAGGATTTGAATCTTCAGCAACAACGTTGGCTAGAGTTTTTAGCATCATATGATTTTGGTATAGCATATACTCCGGGAAAAGGTAACGCAGTGGCAGATGCGTTAAGTCGAAGACATGCAGGATTGGGAGTCATGTTTTCAGAATGGAAGAGTCTCGAGTATTTAGCTGGATTTGACTTCAGGCCTAGATGCGAATTGGAACCTAAGATGTTGGCAAACTTATCGATAAGACCTTCTCTTGTGGAAAGGATTGGCGAGAGCCAAAAGCAAGACGATAAGCTTGTCAAGATTATCCGTGAATTGGAATCTGGATTGGATCCAGAAAAGGATAAAGGATTCGAGGTCGATCGAGAGGGTTGGCTTCGAAAGCAAGGACGACTAGTTGTTCCCGATATAGATGAATTGAGGAGTGAGGTCCTGAAGGAAAGTCATCACTCGAAGTTGACAATTCATCCAGGTGGAAATAAGATGTATTGGGATATGAAGAGAACCTACTACTGGGAAGGTATGAAGAAGGATGTTGGAAATTTTATTTCCAAATGTATGAACTGTCAATTGGTAAAGGCTGAACAAAAGAAGCCAAGTGGATTGCTTCAGCCATTAGAAGTTCCTACATGGAAGTGGGAACAAGTGTCGATGGATTTTATCGATGGATTGCCTAGAACCAGAACGGGAAATGAAGGGATTTGGGTCATTGTGGATCGTCTGACTAAGAGTGCACGATTCATTCCTGTTGGATCGACTAGGACTGCATCAAAGTTGGCTGAGTTGTATGTTAAGTGGATAGTTCGATTCCATGGTATTCCGAAGAGTATAGTGAGCGATCGAGACCCATTGTTCACTAGTGGATTTTGGAAGAGCTTCCAGGAAGTCTTGGGAACCGAGTTGTGTTTGAGTACAGCTTATCATCCCCAAACAGATGGTCAGACCGAGAGAGTCAACCGAGTTTTGGAAGATCTTCTTAGAGCTTGTGTTTTGGATTTCGGAGGATCATGGGAAGATCACCTTCATTTGGTGGAGTTTGCGTACAACAATAGTTACCAGTCAAGCATTGGTATGGCACCGTATGAGGCATTGTATGGAAGACCGTGTAACTCTCCAGCATGTTGGTTGGAAACAGGAGAGAAGCTGATGCTTGGGCCAGAGATGATTCGCCAGACTTCAGATTGTATAGAGATCATTCGGCAACGAATGAAGGCAGCCCAAGACCGTCAGAAGAGTTATGCCGATAAGCGTCGTAAGGATTTGGAATTCGACATAGGAGATATGGTTTTTGTGAAGATTTCTCCACTGAAGAATGTTATTCGATTCAGGAAGAAAGGAAAATTGACTCCGAGATTTGTTGGACCATTCCCGATCATCGAGCGAATTGGAAAGCTTGCCTATAGATTGGAGCTACCTGAGAAGATGTCGAGTGTGCACAATGTTTTTCATGTATCATATCTACGGAAGTATGTGCACGACTCGAATACAGTGGTTTCTGCTGATAGCCGTGAAGACTTCGAAGTTGATCCGGTCGATAGAAGACCTCGTAAGCCGCTTCGTGTTGTGGAAACCGACACGAAACAGCTTAGGAGGAAGGTAGTTAAGTTGCTCAAGACACAATGGAGTGATGATGATAACGACTGTACGTGGGAGGTGGAAGAGAGGATGAAGGCAGCTCATCCTGAACTCTTCAAGGTATGGCCCTAAGGTGTCGTGTCATCTCGCGATATTGTAACTTGTTCTAATTTTAGAATTCTGTACGCTAAGTTAGAATTGGATGCATGGTTTGTTGATTGATATGGATGGTAGGCGTACAGAATAGTTTTTGATTGCTTGGAATTTCGGGGGCGAAATTCCTAAGGGGAGAGAATGTAACGACCCATATTTTTACGGATCGACAAGTTCGTCAAAATCTGGAATTTTAGCATTTTTAAGTCATTTCAGATTTTTAGGCAGATTTGTCTAAGTCCTAGGTCGTGAACGACCTAAGAGCTAAGTTGTGACCGAGTTAAGGAATTCGGCGAGTTAGTGTTAGGTCGTGGGTTAGTTGGAGCGACCTATAGAATTATGCAACCTAGGATTTAGTTAAGTGTTAGGTCGGCAGGGCTAGTTAACGACCTAAAGAACTGACCGACTTAAGGATATGGCGACTCAAGGGTAGGCAGACCTAGTGGAGTTAGCGACCTAGTGGTTACCGGGTTAGCATAGTTAGGTCGGCAACCACCTAGGGGAGCTGGGTAGCAGGTTAGCGACTTAGTAGAGTGAGCGACCTATGGGATTGACCGACCTAAGAAATAAGTTAGTTAACGACTTAATAGTTAAGTCGTTGGATGACCTAAGGGGGTTAAGTCGGAGGGGTTGGCTAAGTCTTAGGTCGCGTATTGGCTTGAGTGTTAGGTCGTAACATTGTTAGGTCGCGTGGGTTGCTAAGTTGTTAGGTCGCTGGGTTTCGTCTAAGTGTTAGGTCGCTGGGTTTCGTCTAAGTGTTAGGTCACTGGGTTTCGTCTAAGTGTTAGGTCGCAATCTGTGTTAAGTCGTAGATGACTTAGGAGTTAGTGGTTAAGTCGTAGGTCGACTTAATAGTTAGGTCGTATGCGCAGAAGTGTTAGGTCGTAGGAGTTGAGGCGCGCGCATATCTGTTAGGTCGGAGAGGCTTAGGTCGGAGAGGCTTAGGTCGGAGACGACTTAGGAGATAGCCGAGTTACGACTTAGAGAGATTTCTGCTATAAATAGAGGGGTTGTTCTCACTTTTTGGGATCCGGATTTCGAAGCGACGAAGTGCTGCCATTTTGAGAGCTCAACTTCTACACTTCTTCACTTCTCTTCTCCACTCTAATCTAGTGCTTCCTTCCATCCAAATCGAAGATCAAGATTGAAGATTCAAGAGCTAAAGTTGAAGATCTTCATCTTTTCAAGAGAGATTTCTTCGTTTGAAGCGGATTCGTGATAGATCAAGCTTGATCCTTCGCTGTCCAGATCTGAAGCGTGTAGATTTGTGGTTGTTTAGGTGATTTGGTGAGTGGTGATTATCTCTCACACGGATCCAAAGGAGTATATCGGATTGTTGGCTCGATTTGGTGTTAAAATAGTGATTTCCATGCATTTTCTTCATTCTAAGTGTAGATCCATATAGATTCATTGTTCATGATGATGTTACATCCATTTTATCACATGTTAACCTATGCAAGTTCATTCATCAAGTTTATGAAGATATAATTCATGTTTTCATGCTTATTGGACTTTCAACTCTTTAATTACGAAAATGCCATTATTGTGATAATTGTCTACTTAGATCTTATTTGAATGCTTGATTGTTTGGATTAATGTTTGATTTGATTGATTGTTATGAATTAGATGATTGATGGTTTGATTTAGACCGAAGACGATTCAAAAGCTAAGGGAAAGGCTCTTGAATTGGGAAAGCTGCTCGTGGCATATGTAGCGGGATGATGAAGCTCTTATGCATAGATTTGATGATGTGATGTTGAGATGAGGCTTCGCAAGGATGTGATGAAGCGAGGCAATCATGTGATGAAGACTTGGTCTAATCCAGACGGGATCATTCCAAGCATGTTGATAACTCGGTGATATGATTCGAGTTGAGGATAATGAACGGATATGAGAATAGTCGTCGAGGAGGATGACTAGGAGGCTTGGATAGCATCGTTGTTGAAGGTTCTAGCATGCTCTAAGCAAGAGTACGTTTGGGAAGATTCGATAGTCCCAACGGCCAACTGTTGAAGGTCGAGTACTTTGGGCAGATTCGATAGTCCTAGGCACGGGTTGCGACGACGTGCGGGAGTTATGTCTAGAACCGGGGTTTCCATTAGCCCTTGACGGACGGCTGAAAGAATGTGCCGGTCATTCAATTAACGGTGATATTGAAGCAATGATAACAGTGATAGCCAGAGTCATGGATGTTTGGTTGTATCGTCATTCGGACTCAAGAGCGGTATTTTCTGGGTGCTTATCTGATTTAGGCCTTGGTACTTGGAAAACATCGCCCTTGACTCGAGTGATAGTAGCTTTACTTTAAATTGTATGCTCTGCTATGTTTGCTTCTGCTTAGTTTGTGTCTGGGGGCTATCACTATAGAATGAGGTTGTAGTAGGAGGGTTGTATTCCTATTCCTTTTCCTTTATGCTCTTTTGGTATGTTGTTAGTTAATTTAATGCTCACTAAGACTGTTGTCTGACTCAAGGCTTTATGTTTTAATTCTTATTGCCTTGGGCTGTTCGTCCATTTTGGGACGGGCAGACTAGGTAGCAGGTGGCAGGTGCTGTTCTCTTCTCACGATGCTGATATCGAAGACGAGCTAGAGGGTTGCATATTATCTTCTTATATGTGCTGGATATTCCGCTGTTTTGTATTCTCTGAGAGATATGTAGTGAGGCTTGATGTATTGACTATTTGGATGCTTGTATTCAACTATTATGGAGTTTTATATGATGGCATTTTGTTATGTAAAGCTTCACTATACATATGTTCTATTGTATTTTTGTCCATGCGCTGTGAGTAATACGATAGATTCTGTTGTTGTAATTTACCTTGACAATTGTGCATGGTCGCCTGGCACACTTTACAGCGCACTTTCTCTAGATTCAGTGCAGGGGTCATGGGCGGTCGTCACAGAATCAATATCAGATTCAGAAGTAAGCTTAGAGGAATCTAGTGAGGTAAAAAACTATTCTTATAAAGACCTTGTTTATTTGTGCCTCGATCTTACTAAAATAGTTGAAGCTCTTGATTCCAAAAATGAAAAACTGAAATCTGATAGAAAAAAACTTGTTCATGAAAATTTTAGGTTAGAAACTGAACTTGAAAAAATTCAAAACCTAGAATGTAAAAACTGTAAAATTTTAGATTCAGAATTATCAAAACTGAAGAATAGCTTTGAGAATCTTGAAAAAGAAAACTTAAATCTAAAAGAAACCATTGAAACTAGGAAAAAGGATTTTATAAACAGATGCACTTCACTTGTGACTGAAAACACAACACTGAAAACCAAAGTCCAAAATCTTGAGAAATCACTGAGTAGCTTTTCAAGAGGAGAAAAATCATTCAATATGTTATTGGGAAATCAATTGTTTGCTAACAATAGAAAAGGGCTAGGTTTTGGAAAAACACAAGTTGATGATAATGAAAAAGGTAAGAGTGTTTTTACTAGAAGTGAAATAATTGAACAACGTGTTGAAAATTATAGTCATAGGAACAAGAACATGAAATTTATACAAGTTTGGGTTCCTAAAAATTCTACAAACAAATTTCATGTCTATTGGAACAAGAATGAAAAGACAAAACAAGTTTGGGTTCCAAAAGGATTGTATATTCAAAATTATTCTGCCACTAACAACCATGGACCTATAAAAACAAATAGGTCACATACATCTTTAAACGTGTAGGTGTGGTGGCAGGCTAAGGAACAACATTAGTGTTATCTGGATTCTGGCTGTTCCAGATACACAACGGGCGTCAAATTAATGTTCCTTAGCCCAGTATAAAGGTGACAGATTCACTATGGGCAAACAACGAAAGATTATCGTACAGGTAAAATAGGTAGTTGTATTTATTTTCAAACGATAGATAACCGGTAAGAATCTGCACCATAATCTGAATTAAATTAGCCAATTATGATTGATGGTGTTAATTCTGATTTTTTTTAACCAATCATCTTACTCGAAGTAATTGTGATGGTTGACAGAATCTAACTTGCTTGATTTATGATCTTATATGATTTGATTTTAATCTGTGCTTAAAAATTGATCAACCATTTTTCTTGAACTTAATCTGTTTGGTCAAATTATGATGTTGATTGATTATTGAGTACTTATGCTATAAAAGTGTTTTTAGAAACTGTTGAAACTATTGAAACTTCACTGGTGAAAACTTCAAATTACTTTTGAGATAATCATGATATTTTAACTGTGATCCTATGGAAGGTATACACACTCGCTCTTCATTTGATAAAAGTTTGTGTGCGTTTCGTTGTCACAGTGGTTTATTTCTGAAATTGAATCTGATTTTGTTGAAATGATTCTTAATAATGAAAGTTGGATTTGAGAGATGCAAAGTTGAACTTAATCAATTTGAAAGAAGAAATATCAAGGGATAATCGGTTCACTTCTTTATCTTACTGCTTCTAGACCTGATATTATGTTTTCTGTGTGTTTGTGTGCACGTTTTCAATCTATCCCTAAAGAATCTCATTTGAAAGCCACTAAACGAATTTTAAGATATCTTTCACACACACACAAATTTGGACTATGGTATCCTTCTTGTGAAAATTTTGATTTAGTTGGTTTTTCTGATGTTGATTATGCGGGTTCATTGGTTGACAGGAAAAGTACTAGTGGACATGTTTCATGCTAGGACATTCATTAGTTTCATGGTCTAGTCAAAAACAAAATTGTGTTGCATTATCCACCACTGAAGCAGAATATATTGCATTAGGAAGCTATTATGCTCAAATTTTATGGATGATGCAAACTCTGTCTGATTTTGGCTTAGTTTTTAAACTAGTTTCATTAAAATGTGATAGTAAAAGTGCAATAGACATGTCTAATAATCCTGTTCATCATTCACGCACAAAATACATTGATGTGAGACACCACTTTCTTAGAGATCACATTGCTAGGGAAAACATTTGCATTGAATTCATTTCAACTGAGAATCAACTTGCTGATATTTTCACATAACCCCTCCCCAAAGACAGATTTTCCAGATTACGTTTGGATTTGGGGATTATGGAAATTGACTAATCATTTTTCAATTTTTGGTTGAAATATTCTTGGATATTTATTTTCAACTTTAATTTCTAGGATTCAAACCTGTTTTGGATATTATTCAAAGATTGATTCGAATATGGTATTCAGTAGTGGAAATATATATGTTCCATTTTAAGAAATTTCATAATATGATTAATTTGATAACTTATTCCACGACCGCTTCTATTACTACCATCGTTCTATCATTCATAATGGTTTTGAAAAATGAGAAGAGTGAATCATTTTTTAAAATTAAAAAGGAAAATTAAAGAATTTTTTAAAATATTTCTCATGCATCCATTCTCATTTAAAAGTCCTTATGGTTATGCATGGATGGATCATGTGAGTTTATCATCACTCCATTCTCATTTAAAAGTCCTTATGGTTATGCATGGATGGAGTATGATAGCTAATAAGTAACTGCTAATCCCAATTAAAAGTCCTTATGGTTATGCGTGGTTAGTAAGTGCTTATTTTATTTTTGTGCTTAAATGTCAAATCTTTTTTTAAAAATTTTAATAAATAAAATAAAACATCCCTCTTCTCATTATATAAAAACCAAAACATCGATCCATTCTCTAAAATGTGGAAATTGTTATCTTGTTATGATATATTATGGTTTTTTCTTTGTTTTTTTCCATTTGTTTTTCCCTACTGTTTCATTATTTTTTGTCAGTCTTTTGATGATAACAAAAGGGGGAGAAGAAAGAGATTTTGATAAGAAAATAAGTATTTTTGGAATACTACACCACAATTTGTTAAATGTTGTTAGTTTATTTTTCTATAGTTCTTTTATTCGTCTGTAATTTCCTAAATCTTCTGAATAGGGAATAGTCTCAGTTGTAGGGGGAGTATTCATGTAGGGGGAGCATACATGTAGGGGGAGCTAAATATTTCATAAACAAACACATCTACTAGAATTTCAAAATCTTTAACATATATGTTTGTCATCATCAAAAGGGGGAGATTGTTTGATGTGTGTTTAGTGTTTGATGATAACAAAATATATATATCGAATTATAGATGTGTTTGCAAATTTTATTTTACACATTTACAGATGTGATTTTACAGATACAGGAATAAATATTCGTGTTGAAGTAATAATACTATTGCACAGAATTTAACAAATTCAAACAGTATTTTTATTTCAAATATAATATTTTATTCAGTACAAAGTTTTCATACAGTACACTGATTTCATACTTACAGTTCACTCTCACTCATACATTTTCACATTTACATTTCTGTCCTCACTACATCACTCATACACTCAGTCTTCTGCATCTGCATTGTCCAGCTCCAGTATTTGTCCTGTCTCCTGTGTACCTGTATAATTAACAACTACAGCAGTAATCTGAAAAGAAACAAATTTTAATTTGCAAAAATATAAAATTTGTTTTTATAGCTGTCTCAGATATATGGGTTATCGTCATCATCTTTGATTGTGTAATATCTATGCATATCAGTATTCATATCAGGGACAGGTAATTACGAGTGGCTGCAGTACACACGTATACATGTGTGCACTACCTCGCCAACTCTAGTGCACAAGGTCAAATCAAAATCAGTTTCAACACAAGTGCAAATGGCCTCGACCAAAGTTCAAAAAATGGCAACTGTAATAATATGGCAATACAAATGAATCAGACTACACAAATATCACAAAGTCAAGTCTAATAGCCAAAGTTCAAATGACTCAAGTGAAGGTCCAAGACCACAGACCAGAGTTCAAGTAATTTCAGAAGATACAACATGAACAAATGATCATCAAGCTACTGCAAATGAAATCAACCCAGACTAAACAAACCAATGAATGACCAGATGAACCAATGATAACAGTGAACATCACCAGAATCAAGTGCACCAGTTCAAAATGCACAAGAGACTCAAAGTACAGAAAACATGAAAAAGGGTACAACTCAAGTCTGGTAACCACATCACAATTAAGTGCAGTGAAGTACAACAGTGAATCAAGACATGTACATATATACAACTACATGATGAACCAGACAAGACCTGGCAATAATGATGAATCAACAAATGCAGTACAGACATATACATTCAAGTGCAGTGAAGACTCAATGAAGTACATGAACAGAGGTGAACATCAGATGCTATACCAATACAACCAGGAAATGAATGCAACTGCAGGTTATACAACAGGGAAGTAAAACAATATCAAGTGAATGACTCAAATGACCAAGCTACAATGACTTGAAGCATATACAGAAATGCTACTATAAAACACAATGGCCAAGTCTCTACATGAAAGAAGTTATAAGCAAGCATATATGAAGACTTCAAGCAATACAACTAAAGTATGTCAAGTCAATGGTTCAGGAACTAAACTATGATCAGGCAAAGGCTATGGAGACCAGAGCATAAGAGTGTGCAGACATAAGCAATTGTTCAAGTGAACAAACACTATCAAGTCGAATGCAACAGAGAAACAAAGGCACCATCAATACAAATAGTGGAAACATGATAGCAGTGAACAAGGAATGGGCAGAAAACCAGTCAAAGATCACCAGTAACCAAAATGTCAAGGCAGTGGTAAAAGTCAGATGATCAGAGACATGAAAGTCATGAACAAAGAAACAGTCAGAAGGTCAGAGAAGTTAGTCAGAAACGTGGTGAAAGAAAACTATTTCAAAAATCAAGTGTTTTAATCACGTTTACAAAATAAAACAGCAAAGAATTAAATTTGGAAAGTCTCTGAAAGAGATCGAATGTTCAAAAATCGAAGCCGTGGATCAAAAGATATTTCCAAAAATACGAAAGTGTAAAAACAGAAAGAATCAACAACGTGGTGATCAAGGAATACAAATCAGACGCCTTTATAAACCACCCAAAATCATCATCGACTTCGTGGTGATTCAGAGCAACGAAAATAAAACCCAATCATCACCGACATAAAGCTCAAGCAATCAAGTTCAAGTTCAAATCAGAGAACAGAACAAAGAAATACATACCAAAGCCAACAAGTCGATCGATTAGATCATCGCAGTTCAGAATCGTGCCAAAAGCCATTAGTAATCTCGAAAAGGAAGTCGAAACCGAAGCTCCAATTCGCCAGCAAAAAGACGACAAGGAAAAGCCCTAAATCCAGTCTCGACGCAAAGATCAATCGCAATTCAGAAGCAACAGAGATTCGAAGAACCGAAGTTCTAGTCTCAAAATCGCAACAGGACAGAGCCGCAATTCTAGAATCGTCAGCGACAGAGATTCGAAGAGCTGAAGCGCATAATCGCCAGAGAATCAAAACATCGCCGAAGCCCTAATTTTGTTCGCCACTTTTGTTTCTCAAAGGGGATCGGGCCGGAGATAAAATTAATTAGGGTTTAGTTTTGGGCCGGGCTTGTTTTAATTTTAAATTGGTCTAAGGGTTTTTAGTTTAAATTCTTGTTGGGCCAGGTTTAAATAATTTAGTTTAGGCCTAGTTTATTTGAGGGCAAAATTGTTTTAAATTGTCAATCTATATTTTGCCCTGAGTTTAATCTGTATTTTGTTTTTCAGTTTGTATTTTCAAAGTCCAGTCAGGGTAAATCACCACCTAGGGTTTAGGTAGTGTCAGATTGTCTAGTTAGGGTTAGTTCAGTGAGCAGGGTGTGCGAGTTTACAAAGCTCTATAGGCAGAGCAGGGTGTGCGAGTCTGTAGGAGTGTTTGTAAGCGGGATACTATTTAATCCTAACAGAAATCTGGGAATGCAGCAGTAGGCAGGGGTTGCCGAAGCTGGGTAAATTTTGTGTGTGATTTACTTTTCTACATATTTACTTCTCTGCAGTTTGGTTACGTGTTTAATTCGTTAAAATTTGCTATAACCCTATTCACCCCCCCTCTAGGGTTAATCTAGATCCTATAGGAAGGAATTGATATATCTTTTAAAGATATTTTGAAAGTAAATATTTTGGAAAAAATTAAAATAAGGCCGGGTGATTGTTTATGGATGTTAAATTGATGGTTAAATAACCGACTATCGATATTGGCCAATTTCGTTAACCATTTCGAAGAGACCGGGATCGGATTTAATTATCTGAAAACCACTTCGATCCGGTTTGAACGTAACGAATGAATATCGTGAAGGTGATGAAGACGGTGATTCGGTTTGTCCAGACCCATGACAACTTGTATGGATGAATGCTATCAGAACATCGTCATTGGTGGACGATGAGCATTCTAAGTAAAATTGCTCTTGAAAGGTAACGCTTAGCCTCGAACCTCATTAACCGGGAATGACTAAAACATGGGAGATGCAGCAAGGCTAAGTGGGTCGCACCCAAGTAGGGTTTGTTATCACTTTTCTAGATGTCCTCGGAAACCTATTTATCTTAGATATGGGTATACATGAAAGAAGAAGCGCTCGATAGTAAGGGTGGGAACACCCAGGGTGATAACATATTCGGTCTATCCAGGTTAGGGGTAGGCCGGTCTTGTGTAGCAGGGGATCCTGGCGAGGTCCTCGGTACATTGTTCTATAGGTGTGCTATGATGGGCGGTACCCTAGTGGCCCAGTCATTCATTGGAATCCATTTTCCAATACGAGCTTACGGTTTTGTTTGTAGAGCCTAGTATGCTAGAATTTAATTAATGTAACAATTTTAGCTATTTGAATAAGTATTTGTATTTAGACATTATTATAATATCAGACGATTTTGATAAAAAATGTTTTGGTTATCGTAAGGTAAAAACCCGTCGTGTTTATGTGTGACGCGGTCTTACGAGATACCTTTGTTTTCAAAGCATTTTGATAACTCTAATAATTCAATTTGAGTGTGTTTTATCACGCTAGTTTTCCAGACTGACTCGGGTGTTATTTTATTATAATGCTCGGGTCAGACCGAGTATAACAGATCCAGGGTATAATGCTATGGAGCTCAGAAGACGAGCTGGATGACAGGGACGTATCCCCGTACTTGGCTTATGTTTCCGCTGTGTTAGGACAAGTTATATAACTGTCCAGTTTGATGTATTGAGTATTGTACTCTGATGATTGTAAGTATAAAACAGTTACATATTCTTTTGTATAAAAATTCTTTTATTATATATTATATTTTGTTCCGCTGCGATTGTGAGATTCTATTATTGTTGTTCTATTTTTGTTCTTCTATCTTTTTTTATTTACCCTAGTTATTCGGTCTTTCGTGCACTTTGGGTTGAACAGGAGTGAATTATTATCAACTCAAAGGGTACGGAACTGCGGGTTGCTACAAATCCTAGTTAAAAACTAGAGGTTTAAAATTAAAAGTGTAATGACCCGTAAATTTCGATAATTAAAAATAGTTAATTTAATAAGGTTTTGTGATTTAATGTTGGAAGAAATAAAAAATTTTGATTTAATAAAAAGAATATAACTGGAATGAAATGTGATATTATGAATTTAAGGTAACTGATAACTGCTTAAAATGTAATTCCAATTAATTGAAAGGATTGAAAAGTTATAATTGGTTGTAAATGGTAAGTAAAGAGTAATTGATAATTTAAAAGTGGTATTAATTAATGATGTAGTATGTAATTAATTGTAATTACATAAGAGTAGTGTTGTGATAGTAGTTATAACATCTGTGTGTAGATAACAGACTTATAATTGTGATTAAATTAAGAAAAGGTAATGATTGTCATTTGTTACCAATTTACTTAATCAATTGAATTAAATTTGAAATCAATTGAAATTGAATGTAATTAATTATTACATTATTATGATTTAAGACGATAACTGTAAATGCGAATGTAATAAAATGTACATAAAAGTTAATTACATTCATAAGGCAATGATTTATTTAATGAAAAGAATGAAACCAAGATAAATTAATTATTGAGACTTTAATTATAATTTGTGTGAAATTTGACAAAAATTCGATATAATTGAAATACCGCAACAAATATGATAAAGGATGAAATTTGAGAATATTAATGTAATAAAGTATAAGCCAAAGTTAAGTATGTACATAGGGTAATGGTTGATTGAATAAAAAGATTGAACCCAAATTAAATCAATTTATTGGAATTAAGTTATAGTTAATTGGATTTAATTACAGTTCAAATTGAACACTGTAGTTAGTGAAATAATTGACATTGAATTGATATGTAAATTTATATCAAATCATTGTAAATGTCTAAGTAATCAAAAATGATAAATTTTGTTAATTATAAAATTTGAATTGGAAAAGTGATCTAATTAATTTAATATTAATTTATTTAATTAACATTAAAATAGCCATTTTGGCCACTGTCTCGGATTTCGACGAAACCTATTCATCAGATCCGTAACAGTGAATCATTGTAAGATTTCAAGTTTCGTAGCGATCAGACTTGTCGTTTGATCGTACGGACTTGAAACGCGTAAAAATCAATTTAATTGAATTCAATTGAAAATAAGCTAATTTTTAAGCTAACTTCTTTATACAATGGAATTAGGACTTGAAACCTGTTCCATTGGATTTAGAAATATCGAAAACATCTATTTTGATATATGGGATGACCCATTTTCATTCCGGAGGCAGAACGGGCTTTTGGGTCGCTATTCGTCGTTCGTACAAATTCGATATGGGTTCATATTCTTATCGGGCCTGGTTCATATAAATTGTTCTGTTCTAACCCTAGCAGTCTTTCTATTTCTTATTCTTATATGTACATCAACTTATGTCTGTTCCTCTTTCTCAAATGGCAGAAACCTAAAATTCTAGATTAAATGCAAATCAAAATCAAATCAAAAATTCAAACACTCCAAACCCTATCATATTATATACTATTTCGAAGCTCTCGACGAGCGCAATCCACTACAATAATTTGTTTTTCAATTCGAATTACCATTTTTCCAAAATTTCGTGAATCAATTTCGGCCGTCCATATTGGGTTTTTATGATCCAACGGTTGATCATCATCCGATCGACGATCGGGAGGCGGCGTTGGGAAGAAGGGGTCGAGCAGGTCGTAGATCAGGTGTTAGTTCGTGCTAGAGGGCCTCAGATTTGCCATGATTAGGCATAGAAGCGGCGACGAACTCGTGATGGAGGAGGAGACCGGAAACGGTGGCGTTCTGGTCGATGGGGCGGCTGGTGATGGAGGACTCGGCGGCGTCGCCTGATCAGGATGGAAGCATGCCTAGGCGCGGCAGCGACGTAGTACTCTTGGTGGCAGGCTAGGCTTCGTGGTGAACACGATCTGATGCTAGGGTTCGTACTCGAGCAGGTGACATGTCGTTCCCTCATTTGTTTTCTATTATTTTAATTTCAATCTAAATTTTAAACTTATTAAATCGATAACTTTTGCATATGAGGTCGGATTCACGTGCAGTTTGTTCCACTGGGATCGTATCGGAATTCTAGACATTTAGGAACTGGTTTGGCTACTTTCCGAGACTGTTGAATTTTGAGCCTCATATTGGATTTCAAATCGATTCGAAATCAAAGGTGAGTGTTTTAACCCACTCACAACTAGTAGATTATCTTGTGTTAGTTAAATTAAATTTATGAGGTGATTAGAAATTGATTGGTTGATGTTCGGTGTACTTAAATTGTCATTCTAGTTAAATTTGACTTTTATTGTATTTAATCATCGTTTAATTTAATATTGAATGTAATTGTCTATTTAATACCTGTTAATGAAAATAAGTTATCTGTTAATGTTATTGGTTGATTTGTACGATGATTGTAATGGATGTTTGATTGTTGATATTGGATGACTCGATGTTATATTTTATATTGTTATAACACTGCAAGTTCCCTATGGCTTGAAATGATACATACCCGAACGACCATATAGAATAGGGGAAAATCATTATGGGTTGAAATGATAAACCCAAGCGATTTTCATTGAAATAAATTTTAGGATTGCGAGTTGAAAAGATATATACCCGTAAAATTTTAAATTGCGAGTTGAAATGATAAATATCCGTATCACTTGACCATAGGGTAGAGAATTATATACGGACACCGGATTGGTTAAATTTAATGATTTTAAATCTTTAAACTTCGAGTCCAGTTAAACGATATTTGAAATAGAATTTGACTGATATAAATTGAATTGTTTTAAGTAATTATTTAAAGGATTTAAATTGAAATTTTGAAGTTGAATTTTAAGTATAAACGACATTCATCGAAATTGAATTATTGGAATGTTAGAAACTGTAACTTTGAAAATCTATTAAAATTGGAATTGTTAAATTTGATATTTCAAGATTTGAAATTGGGTTTTGAATTGAAATCTGGACATGGCCCAGATTTGATGGAATGGAAGAAATGGTTAAATATGATGTAAATTTCAAAATTTATTCTCTCAATATAAACTATAAATGTTCCTTTAAATTCAAATTTTAAGATTTTCAACTATTAAAATAAGTTAATCTATTTTAAAACAACTTAATCAATTTAAACTATTTAATTTATTTTAATCTAATTTAACCTATTTTAAATTAATTAACATATTTAATCTATCTTAATTTATTTTAATTTATTTAAATCTATTTTAATATATTCTAATCTATTTTAAATCATTTAAACTTTACTAAACTATATTAAACTATTTTGATTTATTTTAAAGTATTTAATCTATTTTTAATTCTATTTAATCTATTTTAAATTCATTTAATCTATTTTAAATCTAATTAATCCATAATAAACCTATTTAATCTATTTTAGACCATTTAAACTATTTTTAAATCTACTTAAAGTAATTTAATCTATTTTAAATATATTTAATCTATTTTAAACCGATTTAACCTAATTTATATCTTTTTAAACTATGCTAAACTAATTAAACTATTTATAAATATCTAAATTATTTTCTAAATCTCAAATGGTGTGAAGTGGAAATGTTTATAATCAAAGCCTTGATTTTAAAGCGAATAAGGTTTAATAATGTTATAACATAAGTTGGGATTTGAAATAATATTTGCTGGTGAAATGACATATTTGAGTAAATAGGATGATTTTGAAATGAGAATTTAACCTAATTGTGAATATGATTTTGAAAATAATGTGGTTTGAATTGAATATGATATTTTGATATCAATATGAAATGGTTTTGGAAATGTAAAAGAACCATCCGTTGTGTAATAAGCGTTTGGTTGTTAAATAGACCGGGATCGGATATTGTCATACTTTTTTTCCAATATCGAAAACCACTTTAACAACTGTGTACGTGGTGGAGATTCCAGAAATGAAGTAGGATGGTTTGGTGAACGATTCTGTATGAGTATTTACGTGACCCTGACTCCCATGAGTCAGCTTAGATGTGACTAAAATAGGAGCTATACCGGGCCAAGTGAGGTCATTCCTCCTATCGGGCACATTTCTTCGATACTATATTTTGACTTTGTGATTGATTTGGTGGCCACCCCTCTATTTTGATTATGGGAGTGTGTCTGAGGTGGGCGGTAGTAGCTATTATGCGTGTGACGCCCCACCTCTATACCCACGCTAGCCAAGAACACTACGGTGTAGTGCTGTCAACTAGCACGGAGAATAAGGCTGTTGAGGAGCGACCATCTATGTAATTGCTTTGTGCGAGCACCGATATGTCAGATAATAAAACATTTCATTTCAATTTTTAGAGGAATACCGACATACCGATACAAACTCAAAGCTACTACACAGTGGCTATAATAGTTTAGGACAATAGATATAAAAATAACACAGATAACATAAATGCGGAATACAGATGGAACGAAAAGTCTCATATATACAATAACTGATATCAGTTACAATACATTTGACACAATACAAATGATACAACTACAACTGTCGACTCAAAAAGTTATATATACAAGTACATTATTGACTAATATACATGAATACATTATCATCTTAAAACAGACACACTGACTACTACAACAAGACGAAGACCACTTCAACTGATATAAAAAGTCTTCATAGCTCTAGTAGCAACCTAAAGCTAAAAAATCTACAACCTGTAAATACTCGGTCTGACCCGAGTATTACATTCAAAAGAAAATAATACTCGGATCAGTCTAATTCAAAATCAGTTATTAGAGCATAGAAGAAATAATAATCAATCTCAATATAGATGACAGTCACAGAAATCTCGTATATCCAACTCTCGATACGAGAATTGGATAACGGCAGATATAACACTAAACAGTGTTAATCCACAAAACAGAAATCCAAAGCAGTTTAAACAATTGAAATGTCAATGTAAAAACATCAATGCTAATTGGCTGCAGTACACGCTAACGTGTACTGCCTCGCCAATACAGCCTACGAATTACGCATCAGGTCGATGAATTAAGAATAAAAGAGATATCGATTAAAATCTGTCAATTCGGTATGGCTGCAGTGCACGCACGCGTGCACTGCCTCGCCACAACAGAGTATAAAGTCACCACAAGGGACAAGGGTAAAACTGCTACGAAAATGCAGCAGGTCAGCAAGTGCTCAGGGATGAACAGATGCAAGCGAAAATGACACATGGATATGCAGTGTATACCCAAGTACAACTACAATAGAAATAGGTCAAGCAACTCAATACCAAAGTGACTCAAGTACACCAAGCAAATGAACCACTAAATCAGACATGGAAGCAAATAGCACTGCTCAAGTCAACCCAAAAATATCAGAACACATATACAGGAATGCAACTGTAAAACATGTATATGAGCTCGAAACAAATGACAGTAGTATGAAACTAAACCACAAAGAAGTCAGTGCAAATGCAATAACATGCTACAGACCAACTACAGATCAAATGCCAAGTCGAACAACTACAACATCAACATCTACAACAGCAATGTGTGCAACAGGTCGAAGTGCCCAGGAATAAACAAGAAGACAGGACAAGTACAACTGGCTACTGCACATTAGTTATGCAAACCAAAGTTGCAGTAGAACAACAAAAGACTCCAGTCAATATATATACAGTCCAAATTTGCAACAAAATGGGACTGCGACCACAACAAAATACAAGGCAAACTGCACAAAAACTCAGATGCAAGCCCAAACTCGAAATGATCTGAGCATAAGCAAGAGGGCTCAAAGTTGTGCAGTGGAACCAAAAGAATAAATGAGACAGAGAAGGCACCTGGATGTGCAGATCAAAAGATGTAACTAAAACATTGTATCAATGGTGAACGACACATACAAGTGTAGCAATAACATGGAAATATCATGAAGGAGCTCAAATGACATCAAGTAAAGGACTCGAGTCACAGGTGATAGAATTACAGTGGTATGCAAATGCAAACAGTGAAGAACACTATAATGTAGCTTTTATGGCAAAAGTAAATAACAGAGACATGTTAAACTCTGCTGTACTACTGAACAAGATGAAGACTACACAAATAAGCTCAGCTAACACATCAAACCAAGGTCAAACCCAAGTCTCAAAATAGGTTCAACTCAAGGCCAACGAACATCAAAAGTTCAACCGGAATGGTATCAAATTCAATACAACATGACAGCAAGCAGTGCCACGAGACCACCAAGCAGTGAACAGTGAAGGCCACTATACCGGAAAGAAATAAGATGGCCAAGTGACAATGTACATGCTCCCAAAACTGTCGAGCTACAAAAATGAACCACACATAGCACATAGCCATGTGGGAGTGCATACGTGATGATCAAAATGCAAGAACGACTGTAAATATAAATATCTAGCTGTGACACAAATACGAGATACATGAACATATATATTAGGCACAGCCACTTGCACATATAAATATACACAGTATGAACTACAGGAAATAAGATCTCAATGCAAGTGCTGGCTACACATGTGTGAAGACTACGTGATCTCAAGACAACACAAATATTCAATACTGAAAGGCAACTTAACTCAATTACAAAGCACAAGGCACGAGTGACCAAATGCAACCAGGTATACTACAACCCAATACAAACAATATCAAAGACACGGCCGAACCAAGATCAATGCATCAGTGAGTTCAATAAGTATGCAAGTGAAATAATGAAACAACATTGGACTAACATCTGCAGTTCGAACCAAGACAGTGTCATGGAATTTCCTTCACACAATCAAGTGACAGAAGTTAGTGGGTGTCACGAGATAAAGCAATGGACAATGTAATTCGACAGTAAGCCATGAAACCGAGACAACTCACGAAATCCTTCAAAGCCAAAAAAAACAACAACATTGAACGAAATCGAACAAGTCGAGAAACCTGAACCATCACAATTCAAAGACCATATACGAATGAAAACGAGGGGTTCAAACCCAAATTAAGCGAACCATCAATTACTAAATAACTTAAATCCCAAGTCACGAAAATCGAACATACGAACGAATTCAAGATAAACATGTAACAGTTCGAATTAGATGTGAGTTTAACTCACCTTGCTTCGAAGCGGCGACGAGAACGACTCCCTGGAAGCGGCCAAGCATCACAGAGACGAGCGAACACGAAGAGCAGAACTTCGATCGAGACAGGCGACATCGAAAATCATCCAATCGAAACCATCGCATGCTTCGACATACAAAGCCCGAAGATCAGAGCGAACGAAAGCCCTAGCAAGCATCGAAAGAACGAACAAGACAAAAGCCCTAATCTTTCCAGATCGAACGAGAGAAGTTTTTTCTCAGCCGCCATTATTTCACAAGCAAAAGAAAATTGAATCGGGTTGTATGCAATTGAATGAAAAAGGGGAAAGGATATGGGTTGTTTGGGTGTTGAGTGAAATCACGGTTTCAAAACAAAAGATCATGGGCCGAGATTATTGTTTAAACCCAAACGACACTTCACAAATTTCTAAAGCTCGTTTAACATTTGTTTTTAAAAAGAAATATTCCAAATAGCGATTAACACAATTTTATCCCTGAATTTCAATTTGATTAAAATGCCAGAAGCTATTCGTTCCCAGATTAAATCGTCAAGAGACGATAAGAAAATGGGTACGGAATGCCGGGTTGTTACAGACTCCCCTTCTTAAAGAAATTGCGTCCTCGCAATCCTAAGGGATAAGTGGGAAAGAGGTAACAACCATAAGGACATAACAACGTCGAATGCATAAGCAAAGAAAATGCCAACAGGGAAGCATTAGAATTATGGAAGTATCGGATATAGAATCAAAAAGGTTCGACTGCTTCAAGTCAAAAGGATCAACATCGTGTGGATCAAGGAATCAAAATCAGACGACTATCAAAGAGCAAGAATCAATCGAGTTCCAGCATTTAAAGGAAAAGGAATCAGAGCAGAAATTACGTACTGCACGAATTGAACGTGAGTAAATCAGATTACTCACCTGAATTGCCAGAGAAAAAGACGAAGCTCGAATCTCAAAATCGCAAATATTCAATCATCTAAAACGATAATCGAATTTTCACAAATATCTGATTATCAAAAACGATAATCAGAAATCACAAAGGTTCGATCATCAAATCGAAAAATATTTAATTATCTCAAACGATAATCAAATTTCACAAATATCTGATTATCAAAGACGATAATCAGAAATCACAAATATTCGATTATCAAATCGAAAAATATTTAATTATCTCAAACGATAATTAAATTTCACAAATATCTGATTATCAAAGACGATAATCAGAAATCACAAACATCTGATTATCAAAAACGATAATCAGAAGTCATAAATATTCAATTAACGAGTCCGGAATTAACCGAAGTAGTAAAAGTATGGTTTCATAGTCCGTACTTTTGCTAAATCGTTTAAATCTCTTTATCGTTTCCTTGAAAGTGCAGGATTGTGTGTTTTAAAAATAACATTTCACATTCTCAAACGGACAAGTCCGGAATTAAGCGAATCAGTAAAAGAAAGGGGTCATAGTCCTCGATTTTGCTGAAACGTTTAAATCGCTTCCTCGTTCTTTTGAAAATTGTAAACTGTAAAAATTTTGAAAACAATTTTAATTTATATTTTTGAAACAACTTTTAAAAATCAAGAATTTTGAAAACACGTGATTAAATTAGCAATATCAGTGTTGCGGGAGAACCGCTTGTAAATCGATTTCAAAATTGACGAGTACTGAAGTTAACACGTCAAAATCTCATCAAAATAACTGGCATCAAAATATAATGCCAAATGAATTTTCATTCATCAAAAATGTCACAAGAATCTTCTCAAAGATAGAAAGGGATATTATACCCTAAACTTGTATTCATAACAAGTCAATAACACATGAATTCACCAATACACAAAAATTGACAAAACTTGTCAATAGAAATCACGAAAATTGGTGAAGCACAAATTCTAGAAATCATCACAAGGAATCCAGAAATCATAAAAAAAAGGGGGGGGGAAAGCATATCAGAAAACGGGAGTATGAAAACTCCAAAACACCGGTTTCACAAGACGAGACGCTATCTCATGGTGGCTAACCATTAAAGTTTCACACAGGAATGGTCCGAAGACCGTGGGTCGCTATCCCACGCGTGTGAGTCGGAATCACACAGATTGAGGTCTAGGCTAACCTCGCAGAGAAAGAGACATCGCACATTTGCTAGTCTAAACCATAAAAAGGAAAATGGAAATGCCTATCACAAAATGGGAGCATGAAAACTCCAAAATACCGGTATCACAAGATGAGACGCTATCTCATGGAAGCCATCCATTAAAGTTTCGCACAGGAATGGTCCGAAGACCGTGGGTCGCTATCCCACGTGTGTGAGTCGGAATCACACAGATTGAGGTCTAGGCTAACCTCGCAGAGAAAAAGACATGGGTGAGTGGAATCACACAAATTAAGGTCCAGACTAACCAAAAAGCAAAAAGGTATGTGTGAATGGAATCACACAAGTGGTGTCTAGTCTAACCTCGCAAACAAAAAGATATGTGTGAGTGGAATCACACAAATTAAGGTCCAGACTAACCAAAAAGCAAAAAGGTATGTGTGAATGGAATCACACAAGTGGTGTCTAGTCTAACCTTGCAAACAAAGAGATATGTGTGAGTCGGAATCACACTACTGCGGTCTAGTCTAACCTTGCGAACAAAGAAATATGTGTGAGTCGGAATCACACTACTGCGGTCTAGACTAACCTTAAAATGATCGTCATGATCAACGAGAAGTGTCAATTACACTAGAAAATTGTCACAATAAGTTCAATCGAACAAGTCCAGGAGTTAACCGACGAAGTAAACGCAAGCGTTTCATACCACTTGTTTTACTAAGCCGTTTAATTCAATTTCTCATACGAGTGAAATAAAGGCTTATATACACTAATAGATTGGAAAACGGTTTAGAAAAAGGAGCTTTGTAGTAAAATAGTTTTGAAATCGTTTGGAAAAAGGATTTTAATATTTACTACTAGTATAGAAAACCTTTATATTTTCAAAGTGACAAATCACAAAAATGATGGTAGAAACAATCAATCACAAGAATTCACATACGAAGATGTGAATGGAATCCAAAGAAATCGATACTGAATCCATCAGAAAGTATGTTCACAAAAATCCCGAAGAAAATGTCATCAAAGTTGCTAATAAATGATAGCAACAAATCGGGGAAATGATCAAGAATCGATTAAATTAGGAAACCAAGTCAGTTCACTAAAATTTCACGTTCGAAGACGTGAATAAAATCCAAAGAATTCGATTCCAAATTCATCAAAGTAGGAATACCCAAAAATTCCAGAAATAGAAGTTATCAAAATCGACAAAGGTGATAACAACTAATTAGAAAAGAAGAATCGATTATCAATTGGAAAAACAAAGCAAATCGAGCAGAAATGCATAAATGACTCCAACAAAAGTAAGAATCAAGTCAATGTCGAAGTCAACAATTAATAGCCGCAGTCGAGTACAAAATGAATCAATCATCATTATCAAAGAAACCAACGGCAAACAAAATCAGAGTCTTGAAAATCAAGAAATCAGCAATTTCTCAAAAACAAAGTGACCGAAGTCGAAGGGAAATCCAGATGAGGAAAACACAAAATATCAAGTTCAAAATCGCTGAGATTCAAACTAGATGTGAATGAGAAATCAAAATCACTCAATTTGCAACTGGTCCAGCTATTTTTCATCACAGTGTAACAGGTACACAATGACACTCATAGCATAGAACAAAAGTGGAACAAAGTCCAAAAGTCAAAATGGCTTTAATTTGCCAAATTAAAACAAAATCAACATCGGCTAAATCAATTCAAAGCCGAAAACACAAGAATAAGCGTTAGGAATTCATACCTAACAGTCAAAAATAGTCATATGTAAAGATGAGAGATAAAACATCGACAAATAGTTGTAACACATGCTCCATCTAAGTTATGTTTTATAATTGTCCTAAACTCCAGGCTCTGATACCAAGCTGTGACGCCCCACCTCTATACCCACGCTAGCCAAGAACACTACGGTGTAGTGCTGTCAACTAGCACGGAGAATAAGGCTGTTGAGGAGCGACCATCTATGTAATTGCTTTGTGCGAGCACCGATATGTCAGATAATAAAACATTTCATTTCAATTTTTAGAGGAATACCGACATACCGATACAAACTCAAAGCTACTACACAGTGGCTAAAATAGTTTAGGACAATAGATATAAAAATAACACAGATAACATAAATGCGGAATACAGATGGAACGAAAAGTCTCATATATACAATAACTGATATCAGTTACAATACATTTGACACAATACAAATGATACAACTACAACTGTCGACTCAAAAAGTTATATATACAAGTACATTATTGACTAATATACATGAATACATTATCATCTTAAAACAGACACACTGACTACTACAACAAGACGAAGACCACTTCAACTGATATAAAAAGTCTTCATAGCTCTAGTAGCAACCCAAAGCTAAAAAATCTACAACCTGTAAATACTCGGTCTGACCCGAGTATTACATTCAAAAGAAAATAATACTCGGATCAGTCTAATTCAAAATCAGTTATTAGAGCATAGAAGAAATAATAATCAATCTCAATATAGATGACAGTCACAGAAATCTCGTATATCCAACTCTCGATACGAGAATTGGATAACGGCAGATATAACACTAAACAGTGTTAATCCACAAAACAGAAATCCAAAGCAGTTTAAACAATTGAAATGTCAATGTAAAAACATCAATGCTAATTGGCTGCAGTACACGCTAACGTGTACTGCCTCGCCAATACAGCCTACGAATTACACATCAGGTCGATGAATTAAGAATAAAAGAGATATCGATTAAAATCTGTCAATTCGGTGTGGCTGCAGTGCACGCACGCGTGCACTGCCTCGCCACAACAGAGTATAAAGTCACCACAAGGGACAAGGGTAAAACTGCTACGAAAATGCAGCAGGTCAGCAAGTGCTCAGGGATGAACAGATGCAAGCGAAAATGACACATGGATATGCAGTGTATACCCAAGTACAACTACAATAGAAATAGGTCAAGCAACTCAATACCAAAGTGACTCAAGTACACCAAGCAAATGAACCACTAAATCAGACATGGAAGCAAATAGCACTGCTCAAGTCAACCCAAAAATATCAGAACACATATACAGGAATGCAACTGTAAAACATGTATATGAGCTCGAAACAAATGACAGTAGTATGAAACTAAACCACAAAGAAGTCAGTGCAAATGCAATAACATGCTACAGACCAACTACAGATCAAATGCCAAGTCGAACAACTACAACATCAACATCTACAACAGCAATGTGTGCAACAGGTCGAAGTGCCCAGGAATAAACAAGAAGACAGGACAAGTACAACTGGCTACTGCACATTAGTTATGCAAACCAAAGTTGCAGTAGAACAACAAAAGACTCCAGTCAATATATATACAGTCCAAATTTGCAACAAAATGGGACTGCGACCACAACAAAATACAAGGCAAACTGCACAAAAACTCAGATGCAAGCCCAAACTCGAAATGATCTGAGCATAAGCAAGAGGGCTCAAAGTTGTGCAGTGGAACCAAAAGAATAAATGAGACAGAGAAGGCACCTGGATGTGCAGATCAAAAGATGTAACTAAAACATTGTATCAATGGTGAACGACACATACAAGTGTAGCAATAACATGGAAATATCATGAAGGAGCTCAAATGACATCAAGTAAAGGACTCGAGTCACAGGTGATAGAATTACAGTGGTATGCAAATGCAAACAGTGAAGAACACTATAATGTAGCTTTTATGGCAAAAGTAAATAACAGAGACATGTTAAACTCTGCTGTACTACTGAACAAGATGAAGACTACACAAATAAGCTCAGCTAACACATCAAACCAAGGTCAAACCCAAGTCTCAAAATAGGTTCAACTCAAGGCCAACGAACATCAAAAGTTCAACCGGAATGGTATCAAATTCAATACAACATGACAGCAAGCAGTGCCACGAGACCACCAAGCAGTGAACAGTGAAGGCCACTATACCGGAAAGAAATAAGATGGCCAAGTGACAATGTACATGCTCCCAAAACTGTCGAGCTACAAAAATGAACCACACATAGCACATAGCCATGTGGGAGTGCATACGTGATGATCAAAATGCAAGAACGACTGTAAATATAAATATCTAGCTGTGACACAAATACGAGATACATGAACATATATATTAGGCACAGCCACTTGCACATATAAATATACACAGTATGAACTACAGGAAATAAGATCTCAATGCAAGTGCTGGCTACACATGTGTGAAGACTACGTGATCTCAAGACAACACAAATATTCAATACTGAAAGGCAACTTAACTCAATTACAAAGCACAAGGCACGAGTGACCAAATGCAACCAGGTATACTACAACCCAATACAAACAATATCAAAGACACGGCCGAACCAAGATCAATGCATCAGTGAGTTCAATAAGTATGCAAGTGAAATAATGAAACAACATTGGACTAACATCTGCAGTTCGAACCAAGACAGTGTCATGGAATTTCCTTCACACAATCAAGTGACAGAAGTTAGTGGGTGTCACGAGATAAAGCAATGGACAATGTAATTCGACAGTAAGCCATGAAACCGAGACAACTCACGAAATCCTTCAAAGCCAAAAAAAACAACAACATTGAACGAAATCGAACAAGTCGAGAAACCTGAACCATCACAATTCAAAGACCATATACGAATGAAAACGAGGGGTTCAAACCCAAATTAAGCGAACCATCAATTACTAAATAACTTAAATCCCAAGTCACGAAAATCGAACATACGAACGAATTCAAGATAAACATGTAACAGTTCGAATTAGATGTGAGTTTAACTCACCTTGCTTCGAAGCGGCGACGAGAACGACTCCCTGGAAGCGGCCAAGCATCACAGAGACGAGCGAACACGAAGAGCAGAACTTCGATCGAGACAGGCGACATCGAAAATCATCCAATCGAAACCATCGCATGCTTCGACATACAAAGCCCGAAGATCAGAGCGAACGAAAGCCCTAGCAAGCATCGAAAGAACGAACAAGACAAAAGCCCTAATCTTTCCAGATCGAACGAGAGAAGTTTTTTCTCAGTCGCCATTATTTCACAAGCAAAAGAAAATTGAATCGGGTTGTATGCAATTGAATGAAAAAGGGGAAAGGATATGGGTTGTTTGGGTGTTGAGTGAAATCACGGTTTCAAAACAAAAGATCATGGGCCGAGATTATTGTTTAAACCCAAACGACACTTCACAAATTTCTAAAGCTCGTTTAACATTTGTTTTTAAAAAGAAATATTCCAAATAGCGATTAACACAATTTTATCCCTGAATTTCAATTTGATTAAAATGCCAGAAGCTATTCGTTCCCAGATTAAATCGTCAAGAGACGATAAGAAAATGGGTACGGAATGCCGGGTTGTTACAATGCGTTACCACCAGTCCGGTAGTGCAATTGGTATATCTACCCTAGCATCGCCTCGACTGCCGTGTTCACATGCCCTAGCGCTCCTTCTACGAGTTTGGTTTGTCAAATACCTATGGAGTGCCCTCTGATAGCCCTCCAGTTTACGGAGGAATTACAGTACTGTATAGACTATGGGAATATATAAAAATATGTTAAGGGGGATATGGTAACACCTTAACGCTATTTTAATACTTTACTTTATTGTAGACACTATTATAATAATGTATTGTACTATGTATGTAGATAGTTTAACGGATCCTTAGGAGATGGAAATCCCGAACATCTCTTAAGTTATTGCACTCACGTTAAACACTGGATAGGAGATGTCAAACCCCGTAAACATCTATAACGCTGTTGCACTCATATTTATTTACTGTTGATTTAACTTACATAAGATCTTTTAGTTCTGACTTGAGTGTTTTGTCTTTTTAATCGCTCGGGTCAATCTGAGCTTTTCAGTTTATCGAAGACTGCTTTCAGGAGGACGAAGACGAAGATTCAGTACTATTGTTATTTACTATATTATTTGTTTAAATTTTTCGCTGCATTATCTATTTATTACTGTTGTATGTACTCTGATTCTATACTGTAAAGTGTAATCAAATGTTATTTTTAAAACAACTTCATGAATTGTTTATTTGATTACTATGTTTTGTCATTCCGCTGTGAGATTCTGTGTTTATTTCCTTTCCTACCTTTTCTTATTTACCCCATAACAATTTGCCCCTTTGAATGGTTAGGTTGGCATGTGTGTCGATTTAAACCGTCCAAAAAGGCAGGTCGTTACAGTTGGTATCAGAGCTTTGGTTTAGCGATAACCTTAGATTTGTGGGGTCTGACTCATTAGAAATAGGGTAGTAATACCCTAGAATGATTCGCTGAGTGTATATATGAGAGAGCGTATTTGTTAGTGTTATAAAAGGTTTTTGAATTGTGTTAATTTGTTCTGTTTAGTATTTATAAATTCCAGTCGGTGCATAGGACGCTATGGCATTGATAGTGATTCCTAAATACCAAATAGGGCAAACCGACACAATATTTATTTTGAAATATAGGTAAATGAAATAATTTTGCCTATTATATATTTTGTATATAAAATACTAGATTTTATAAATGATATAGTTGGATGTAATATGTTGTTTGTTAGGTAGAGAAATTTTATAAATATTGATTGAAAAATTGGATTTACAAATAAAGTAAATATAAATTGGAAGTTTAGAACTAAAGTTCCGGGATTTTGAAATTTCTTTCATAAGATTTTGGAATAAAATATTAGTATTATTTGGAAGTACTTTCAGATATAAATATTTCAATATGATTTGAAAGAAATGTTTAAAGGAATTTTGGAAGGAAATAAGTTCTGTACTCCACTCTCTGTCGTTGGAAAATAATTTCGGTAATGAGTGCACGCATCATCGACGTTCATTTTCGAGTTTCAAAGTGGGTAGACGGTTGTGGTAGTTTTACTACACCTTGTTTGATAAACAAATCTTAAATTTTGATTTCTAAATATGATTTGATTTAAAAAGGGTATGAATATATATATATATATATATTATTTTAAAATGATTTGGAAATATAAACTGTAGTTAGTTCTTAAACCTCCTGATAATTAGTAGTTTTCAATTAATGTAATAAAATGAAATCTTAACTATTTTAATGTATGGAAGCTGCTAAAATGTGAAATAAGAAATTAAATGTTAAGAGATTAATGAAATATAAAGAAATTGAAGGTTGCCATTTATAAATTTAGAAATGGAATAAGAAAACGTAACTGTTGAACATTTTGTTAATGAAAATAAATATGATAACTTGTGTAACTTTCTATTGCATTTTGAATATATATATAACTTACCAAATTATTAAAAGTTGAAATGTTAATAAGAATATGTAATAGAATATTATACAAGAGAAACTTAATTAATGAAAGTGTTCAATGAAATCATGTTTTAAATGAAGAATTAAGATGTATAAGAATATTATAAACTTAAGTTAATGTTGAAACCATTTATAATTAAAGTGAATACTATATTAATTGAATGATTATGACTTTAGAAAATGTGCAACGATTCAGAAATAGATTAAATGTTCAATAATATTATGTATGAAGGAAATGAATATGGAAAAAAAATCTATAAATGGTGAACTAAATTATAAAGAGGTTTACATAATAATGGATAATCTAATAATCGAAATGGATATAACTTATGTAAGTAAAGAATGTAAATTAATGAAATAAGCCTTATATGAATGAATGAGAATTAAAATTTTGTAAGTAATGAACGTGAATTAAGGAAAAATCATTGTATGAAAGAAAGAAAAAAAGAAAAATGAACAATAAATGATGTGAAAAAAAAGTAATAGAATAAACTTAAAATATGTTTTGAATTTATTGTTTGTGTTGGCTTATGGGATGCTTGGTAAATGATACTTTAAATTGTTTAAGATGTATAAATAATCTATTAAGTTTTATCTAAGACTGTCGAGTGTAGGGTATACTTAGTAGTTTATTTACCATTTTATACGATTAAAAGTTTCTGAACCCGAACAAACCTTTTTTTATTACTATGAATGGATTGTTGATTGCTTTGATTGCAGGTGATGATTGTACGTTTTGGTTGCAAGTGATTGTTGTTATGTTGTGATGTTTGTCTGTTATTAATTGAAACAACTTAAATATTTCTCTTTTATATAATGGCTAACTCTTTTGGATTATATATATGAAATACAAGTTTATGGAAGCAATTGCTACTGCTTTTGGTTTCATAAATAAGCGTTGTTTGCCCGACAAATAGGTACGTTCTCGGATTATGGTTTTATAGCGATATTATATTGTTTTTCCCGCGGTTTGGAATGCTTTATTTTGAAGTATGATGTATATATTGTTATTATTGATATTATTATTTCTTCCAGACCTCTCCGTACAAAGGAGACTCTACCGAAATTTTCCATGAATTTTGGACTTAGAACAATTTTGTGAAATATTTTTCAAGCTTTTATTAACTTGAATATAAAAGGATTAAATTGTTTATGAATTGATATTTTATTTAAATTATTTAATTATGTAAATTAATTTTTTATAAATTTAATATTTTGAATAAGATATATTAATTTCTTGATTGCTTCTTTCCCTTTTCGAGGATGAAAAGTTTGAGTGGGGGAGAGTGTAACGACCCCTAAATTTCGATAATTAAAAATAGTTAATTTAATAAGGTTTTGTGATTTAATGTTGGAAGAAATAAAAAAAATTTGATTTAATAAAAAGAATATAACTGGAATGAAATGTGATATTATGAATTTAAGGTAACTGATAACTGCTTAAAATGTAATTCCAATTAAATGAAAGGATTGAAAAGTTATAATTGGTTGTAAATGGTAAGTAAAGAGTAATTGATAATTCAAAAGTGGTATTAATTAATGAAATAGTATGTAATTAATTGTAATTACATAAGAGTAGTGTTGTGATAGTAGTTTTAACATCTGTGTGTAGATAATAGACATATAATTGTGATTAAATTAAGAAAAGGTAAAGATTGTCATTTGTTACCAATTTACTTAATCTGTTGAATTAAATTTGAAATTAATTGAAATTGAATGTAATTAATTATTACATTATTATGAGTTAAGATGATAACTGTAGATGTGAATGTAATAAAATGTACAGAAAAGTTAATTACATTCATAAGGCAATAATTTATTTAATGAAAAGAATGAAACCAAGATAAATTAATTATTGAGACTTTAATTATAATTTGTGTGAAATTTGATAAAAATTCGATATAATTGAAATATCGCAACTAATATGATAAATGATGAAATTTGAGAATATTATTGTAATAAAGTACAAACCAAGGTTAAATATATATATATAGGGTAATGGTTGACTGAATAAAAAGATTGAAACCAAATTAAATCAATTTATTGTAATTAAATTATAGTTAATTAGATTTAATTACAGTTGAAATTGAATACTATAATTAGTGAAATAATTAACATTGAATTGATATGTAAATTTGTAACAAATCATTGTAAATGTCTAAGTAATCAAAAATGATAAATTTGGTTAATTATAAAATTTGAATTGGAAAAGTGATCTAATTAATTTAATATTAATTTATTTAATTAACATGAAAATAGTTATTTTGGCCACTGTCTCGGATTTCGACGAAACTAGTTTCATTGGATCCGTAACAGTGAATCATTGTAAGATTTCAAGTTTCGTAGCGATCGGACTTGTCGTTTGATCGTACGGACTTGAAACGCGTAGAAATCAATTTAATTGAATTCAATTGAAAATAAGCTGATTTTAAGCTAACTTCCTTATACAATGGAATTAGGACTTGAAACCCGTTCCATTGGATTTAGAAATATCGAAAACATCTATTTTGATATATGGGATGACCCATTTTCGTTCCGGAGGTAGAACGGGTTTTTGGGTCACTATTCGTCGTTCGTACAAATTCGATATGGTTTCATATTCTTATCGGGCCTGGTTCATATAAATTGTTCTTGTGACGACCCGGAATTTTTGAGCATTTGAAATTGAAATATTTAATTGATTTTAAATACTTGAAAGGTAGTTTAACTTGAATTTCAAATATTATTATTTATTTAGCAATTAAGTTAATGGATTTAATAAACTGAAAATTGGGTAAAATATTGAATCTGGGAATTTAAGCCAGTTAAAAATAATTTGAAAGCTTGGAAAATTCATATTAATAATACTGAAGGTGATAGAACTTTTAAAATTGAATTTAAAAGTGATTAGTTCAATTTTAAAAATATATCGTTTAAATTGATATTTAAAAATAGCCTTCCGAGGCACAGTCTCGGAATTCAACGAAACTAGTTCCATTGGATCCGTAATAGTGTTTTATTATCGGATTTCAAATTTCATAATATTTGGAGTTGTCATGTGATCGTACTGTAGGTAAACGCGCTGATATATATATATATATATATATATATTGAAATTCAATATAATAACTGAATCCCAAAAGCTATCTTCTCCATACGATCAAATTAGAACTCGAAACCTTTTCCATTGTGTTCGAAATAGGGGTTTAACATTATAAACGCCTAGCGGCACGCCTCGATAGGAGGTCAAGATTTTGGGTTGCGTTTATCAAGACGGTTTGAATTTAAATTAAATAATATATATTCATATACCAGTCAACCTTCAGTGGATATTATGTCACACCACAACTTTTTCCCTTTCATTTCGAAAACACTGTAGCTCTGCAAAATTCTCCCGCAAGGTATCTTCCTCCTTAAAACATCAGCCGAGCACCTTTCCTCAAAATTCAAACCAAAAGCAGAAGAAAAAAATAGAATGGCCGAGTAGAATGAATCGTATCTCCCTTCAAAAATTAAAATTCACGATTCAATTTACTTCCTCTCTTTCTCAAATCAATGGCCGAACAAAATCGCGCGTGTGAGGGTGCGAATCAAATCGTTCGATCGAAGGGGGGGGGGCATTCTCGCGCTCGCATGGGACAACTTCGGGGAGGGCTCGAGTGAACGTTGGTGAAGGAGCGGTGGTTGCGAGGTGGCGGCGGCGGTGGATTGCTCGCGAGGCTGCCGTGGGGTTTCGAGTGAGAGGCCGGATGTCACATCCCGAAATTTTCGACTTTCGAAAATTCGACATCGATACTCACTTTATCGACTGCCGAGCAATCGAGTGCCGGAAACTCCAATAGTGAGGGTTTTAAGAAAAAGAAAAAGTAGAAGAAGAAGGAGATAGAAGAAAAAGAGAAGAAAGAAAGAAGAAGAACAACAGAAAACATCTGAACGACATCAATAGAAACACAGAACAGAGACAATATCAGAATCTTACACATCGCAGCGGAACAATATACAATAGATAATTACTAGTCTTTTAAAACAAAGAACTATCAGTTTATACATACATCAATCAGAGTCAATATACAACAATGGACAGTTATATAAACTTGTCCTCATACAGAATACACAGCGGAATAAATACTATCAGATACAAATACTACGTCTCGTCATCCAGCTTATCTCCAAGCTCCAGAATATCCTGATAATCTAACTCTAGACTGCCCGTGTGGAAATTGGTGGGCACCCAGAGTTTAGAAGGGAAACAATAAACTCCGAGTCAGTCATGGTGACTGGTGTGAGATCGTAAAACAGTTATTTATCTTTAAAATAAACAACAGAAAAATTTTAAAGTCAATTCGAAATGCTTTTGGAAAATGAAACTACCATAAGACCTCCCGCCACACACACAATGCAAACGCAGACTTGGAGGAGATTTCTTCTTATGATAGTCAAAGATGCTTACTACGCAAAAATCAAATTTTTTTTTTGATACTATTATTAGTGCATAGTGTGTAAAAACATTTCGAAAGTAGAATATAAATCTTAGCCAGCATAGGTACCATTATAGTATGCTTGCTATAGCTGCCATATTAGATGGCAGGTTCTACAACTAAAACCGTACAAGTCACGTATTGTTTCTTTGGATTTCCAACAAATGGTCAGGCTAAGGAACTTCCTATCCACGATGGGTACGTCCCTGGAATAGACGACCCGAGAACCTAACCGGATCTCTGCCAACACAAGGCCGGGTTACCTCTGCAAAAATAGGTAACTACTGACACGCGTATGCCATCCCCCGATCGTCACCGATCTTCCCGAGGATCCCCGATTTCCAACAAACCACAAAGTAATAATAACTGTGCAGCAACCACAGAGGTTAAGTATCTGGGCTCCATACCATGATACCACCTTTATCCAGAAGGAATGACATACACTAAGGGGCGCTACTCCCTAGAACCTTGCTGCATTCGTCCTGTTTCGACCATTTCCGGGGTGTGAGGCTCGATGAAGTCTCGTCCACAAAGCTACGCTTTCTACAAAAAGCCCTGCTTCGGGTCAAACAAAAATGATCAACCTATGATCACAAAGATATAAGATCAAACAAATGATCGTATCACAAATGATCAAACACTGATCATTTCACAGCAACACTCAGTATGCCACGTTACCAAATTGGGATATATCGCTGATAAATTTCAACTACATAACCTCTGAGCTCGTACGTCTCAGAGAAGGGTGTTAAGCTAAGAGAATAAATTCTCCGCCACCAACAGAAATGTATTTGAAAGAAATCAGCTTTATATCTCAAATTGTAACGTCAGACACACAATCCATACAAGTCTGTTCCGGGATCGAACAGAACCGAAGGCACTTCTCACGAAGCCCTTGCATTTCCGGATAATTTTCAATCGCGTCAGGACTTCCCGTCACTAAGGGTGATAAAACCTCTAAATCGAAGATCAGTCGATGTAGAGTAACTCGACGGTAATCCTTCCGTTTTCAAAAATATCCGGTCTTCAACACCGGTCTTCAAATGCGATTCATAACGACGTATCACATATTCGGAATGGGTTATACGACCCCATGGTCCTTTCCCGGCTAACCCGAATAGTGAGCGCTTATTTAAAAATAAGTGTGGCATTCAAATTCAATCAATTCATAACAAATACCTATCTAAAGGTAATTATTGATAGTCGGTTATTTAACTATCAATAAAGATGCGCAACATCATCAGATTCCAAATAATTTTCCCAAATTATTTAATCTCCAAAAATATCTTCATTACATATAAAAATTCCACACTTAACCATTTGAAAACAATTTCAAATATTCACTTTTCAATTTATCTTTAAAAGATAAAAACTCAAACAGTTCATTTCCCATTGGAAAAGCATTTCCATACTTATTTAAAAATAAGTAATTCACAAATCATTTATTTTCAACACTTAGAAAATATTCGATATACTTAAATCACATTAAGTATAATTTCATTCTTTAAGGAAAATATTCTTTTAACACCTTTATTTGAGTCAAAACGAATGTTACGTAAAACATCGTTACGACGACTCAAAATCACTAGTATAGGGATTCGAAATTTAGATAGATATATAAATCCCAATACTACATTAAAAACATTTCCTTTCGGAAATCATTTACTATAACAACAGTGTTATAGTCCACCATTTCCTTATTTCTCGAAAACGTCTATTTCAACAATAAATGTTGAAATCTATGATTTCGATAGTTCACACGTTTTAAAACCATCTTTTAAAACAATTAACTTCCTTTATAATATCGCTTTCCCAAACATAACCATTTTTTTTAAAAATATATTCACTGTCCAAAATCGTGAATATACTTCAATAACCAAATTTCGATTTTTTCTACACATTTATTTCAAGAATTACCCACTGTCCAAAATCGTGGATAAAATCCCCTTTAACCTTTTAATTTACCAAATCCAATTGATTTCGAATTTATAAAACAACGTTTATAAATTCTATTTCTATTTTCTAACGACTTCAATTTAATAAATCTTCTTTATTAATAATTCGATCAATATCCCATTTTAAGGCAACAATCCAAGTTACAAGTAATTTCTTATCAGTCTTTATTCTACAACTTCATTCATTTTATAACTTCATTCATTTTATAACTTCATACTTTATAATCTATGAACTTCAATCTTTATAAATCTATAAACTTCAATCTTTATAAATCTATAAACTTCAAATCTTCACAATCTATAATTCTATAAATCTCATGTCTTCACTGTTGAGTCAAGATTTTTATATAGTTTTGATTTCTGACAAAGGGATAAACCGTGATCGTCAAAAAGAAGTCATTCATTGAGACACAACGAGCTTCATACATTAGAGGTGGATTATTTGGTATGTTGGTAATATTAGTTATGTTAAAATCTATCCTCAAAATAATCATGTATCTCAAAAGAATCGATGTATAAACGTTTTGGATGACAGCGCACATTCACTGTGCAATTTAACAGCGACCGGTCGACCGGTCCAAAACCAGGCGGTCGACCGTTCCTGTGTAAATTGCACAATGAACGTGCACACATGCACATAACGTCTATATATTTGAAATTTTCGTCTACTGGTCATTTTTGACCTGTCGACCGTTTTTAAACAGAAAGCAACCTTTCCCAAAAGACACTTCTTTCTTCAATGGTTGCTTCTCTTTCCTTTCATCAATGATCACATCTTTTAATGGCTACTCTTCACAAAGAGTTACAACCATTTATTCTCTATATAAACATATCTAAATCATTGATTGAAATACAACAATTCTTTGCTTTAAAATTCTGATCTTAATTTCTAAATACTCTTGCATTCAAAAAGCTTTCTACTTCAAAATTGCTTATTGAATCATTGAAATTATTTCATATCTTTTGATTCAAATAAGTAATATACTTCCTTCAATCTTCACAAACATCATTCACATATTTTGAGGATAAGATTATAGGAAGGGTGTACTACAAGTGACAAATCAGTGTTGTTAAGAGCACAAGTTGTCAACGACAATTGTATTTATTTTTGTTGAAGTCCTCGGTGTTGTAAGAGGCACGAAATCCCGTTCGGCTGTTCGGGTGTTATAAACCTGTTCCTCCGGGTGAAGCGAGGTAGTTGGTAGTGAAATCCAGATAGAAGTCTGGGACTGGACGTAGGACGGGAGGTCCGAACCAGTATAAAAATCCCTGGTGTGATTTTACTGTTTACTGCATTTACTATTCTATATCTGTGAATTGCTATATAGTTAGTTTATTGAATATTTACTTATATAGCAATTGTAAATAACATTCCGCATATATTAGTCCATATTACACGATCCGTAATCAGTGTGCACAAGCGTAAACATACATACTTTCATTTGGTATCAGAGCACGGTCATCATATAACCGTAAAACCGTTATTTGATATATTCTTGTAATATGGCAAATAACGCAAGTACTAGCTCTAGCACTTACACGGAAGGTCAATCAACACAAAGACCTCCATTCTTTAATGGTCTCAACTATAGCTATTGGGCTACACGTATGTCATTTTTCATGCAATCAAATAGCTATGATGCTTGGAATGCTACTCAAAAAGAAATAGTAAATCCAACAACTGAATATTCAGAATGGACAACGGCTGAGAAAACAGCAGCAGCTGTAAATGCAAAGGCAATAAATATGTTGTTTTGTGCATTAGACCAAAATGAATATAACCGTGTTAGTATCTGCACTACTGCATATCAAATTTGGCAAACGCTGAAAACCACTCATGAAGGTACTAACAAGGTTAAACAAGCCAAAATAGCCATGCTGAAGAGTCAGTTTCAAAATTTCAAAATGAAACCGAATGAGACAATCAATGATATGTATTCAAGATTTCAAACTATTCATCATGCACTTATCGGATTAGGGCAAAAATATTCAGATTTTGATGTTGTTTCAACAGTCCTACATTCTCTGACTAGTGAATGGGAAGGAAAAGTATTAGCAATTGAAGAAGCTAATGACCTTTCCATCATGAAGCCAGATGAATTGATAGGAAATTTAATGTCCTATGAAGCAAATTTGCAGGCTAGAAAAGAACAGAAAGAAGAGAAGAAAAATGTAGCATTTCATGCTGAGAAAGATGAAAATGAATCAGATTCTGAAGATGAAGATTTGGCATTCATTGCAAAAGGATTCAAAAAATTCCTAAAATATCGAAAAGCCAGTCGCTACAACAAAAGGAAACCTGGATCAAGCAAACCATCTTCATCAACTATAGAATGTTTCAACTGTCACAAAAAGGGGCACATGCAGAAGGATTGTCCAGAACAGAAGAAGAAGTCAGAAAATGATAAATTCAAACATAAGAAGGACAAGTCAAAGAAACGAGCCTTCTCAGTAACATGGGATGATTCAGACTCATCCTCATCTGAAAGTGAAAGTGATCAGGAAAATGAACAAGCTAATGTTTGTTTTATGGCAACAGAAGATGAGGTACAAATTCCTACATTTGATGAATTACTTGATATAAATTCTGAGTTGATAGTCAAATATAAAGACATAAAACGTCAATTAAAAGTAGCCAAAGCAGATTTGAGTAGAGTAGAGTTTGAACGAGATATGTTAAAAGACGAGAAGAAAATATTAGAAGAAGAACTTGAAAAACTTCAAGAATCATCATCTAATGTTGACTCTCAATTATCTCTTTTGAGTCAAGAAATTGAAACTCAAAAAGAGAAAAATGATGCTCTCGCTACTGAAAATCATGAGCTTAAGGCAAAAGTCAAAAATCTGGACCTAGAAAAGGCGAGCTTACAAACTAAGTTAGATGATATAACTCAAAATGTTTCTAACTTTAACAAAGGTCGAGAAAATTTGACAAAAATCATTGAAAGTTCACAATCTGTTTCAAATAAACAAGGTTTGGGATATAGGAAACCAGAAACCAAGAAACATCTTGGTAATGGAAGGAAAAAGAAAGTACAAAAGACTGAAACTAAGAAAAATCTTAGTGTATTATATTCCAAACCAAAACCAGTTGTGAAATTTCAGAAGAAAAATGTCAAGACTATCAAAATATGGGTTCCTAAAACAAATAACAATTTGATTAGGAATAAATATATTCAGAATTTCATGAATACTGTACATCTTAATACTAATTATATATATAAAGGGGATACCGGACCCGTATGGGTTTGGACTCCTAAGACCTAACTCTTAGGACCCCATAAAAAGTGGGTACCATGGACTTAATTTTATTTTTTGCAGGTCCCACTTAAGAAAAGAGGAAAGTGGATATTGGACAGTGGTTGCTCGAAGCACATGACTGGAGACAAGAGCTTATTAACAAATATTACATACTCAGATGGTGGCTCCGTCACTTTTGGAGATAATTCAAAAGGCTATATCATCGGCAAAGGCGATGTGAGCAATTGCGGTACATCTAACTTACCTCTTATTACAAATGTCATGCTAGTTAGAAATTTAAAACACAATTTACTTAGTATCAGTCAATTATGTGACAAGGGTTTTACAATTTCTTTTTCAAATAATAATTGTAGTATTCTAGATAAAGATCATAATTTAATTTTCGAAGGTTATAGAGACAGAAATATATATATTCTGAATATGAATATTAATCATAACTCAGATATGTGTCTTATAGCTAATGATAATGATCCATGGCTATGGCACAAACGCTTCTGTCATATAAACTTCAGAACTATTGACAAGCTAGCCAAAAACAATCTAGTTAGAGGATTACCCAAAATGAGTTTTAAGGTCAACAATATCTGTGATGCATGTCAATTAGGAAAATTAACCAAATCATCTTTTAAATCCAAGAAAGTCATATCAACACTACAACCACTTGAGTTACTACATATGGATTTATTCGGACCAACACAAGTTCAGTCGATAAACCATAATCGATATGTATTTGTAATAGTTGATGACTATTCTCGGTATACATGGTCTATTTTCCTGAAAAACAAGAGTGACACTTTTGAACATTTTAAATCTTTCGTTTGATTATTTTTTAACTATAGCTATTTTAAGCTTTTTTAAATTTGAGCCTCTGATTATTTTACACCATCAAATTCCTCTTTTTACTCTTATTCATAGGCTTATATATAAGAACTGTCTATATAAGTTGTCAAAAATATTCGTTCTATTCATCTTCCCTTATCTAATCATAAATACAAATTTTTCTATGGCACATATTTGTGATGAGTGTGCTCAAAAAACTCACATTTCCATTACAAGTTCTGAATCAGAAGAATATCTTTCTCCTGAAACACCAAAATATAAACCAAAGTGCCATCATCAATGCTCTCGTACACCTGGAAGTACGCCTAAATCAAAAAAGGCAAAGAAAGTGCTATTCTATTCTCCTCAAACCAAAGAGAAGATCAATGAAATTCATCACTATCAAAAACATCAAATAGATCTTCAACGTCAGCTTCATTATGGACAACAACAGCTCCATCATGAACAACAGCAGACTTCGGCACGATTATCTATTTTAGAAAGAATGGCATTCTTCTTCTGTGGATCAAACAAACGAGATGTTCATGAGCCAATGCCAAATGCACCTTCATCTTCTAGAACCCCAAACTCATGGGACAGAAACTATGCTCAGAATGAAGGGGCAACTGAAAAATGGTCATCTTGGAAGGCTCGCATTGATGATATTAACGAAGATTCAACCGATCTTCCTTCTCCCACTCTTCATTAATTTTATTTTTATATTGTACCGTTGTTTATTTTCTTTTGTAATCACTCATTTAATAACAATTAAATATTATAATAAGAGTGATATACAATTTATAGGACACAACTATATTGAAAACAGGCTGAACTGAGCTTCCAGAACAGCACCGGTCGACAGCTCAAAATGGACCGGTCGACCGTTTTGCTCTCTGGATAAAAACGGTCGACCGCCCCATTTTCACCGGTCGACCGGTTACGAGCATTCTTGTTTTTTTAATATATCCGTCCGTTCTTTTTACCCCTATCACTCTTTTCTTCTTCATAACCAGTCTTCTTCCCCCAAATCAAAGAAACCCTACTTTCTCTTATTAACTTTCTTTCTTCAAACTTATGGCTCCTCAACAAAAGAAATTTAAGCAAGCCTCTACCTCAGAGACTCAACCCATTGATCTCTCTATCAAGAAATGGCTTGTGGATCCAATTTCACTCAAAAGGTGGAATGAAATGAAAGATTTTACTATCCATCCGGGTTCGTTTGTTAAATTCTCAGATTTCTCTAGTTATCGTATTTTAGATTTAGCAAGGGATACCGACATTGAAAACCTTATTGACTATGATCAAAACAATGTGGAAATTAACCATGTCATGATCAAGTTATTCTATGCTAATCTAAATATAGAGAAAAACAAACCCGCAAATCCCAATTATTGTCTTTGGTCTGTTGTATGTGGCAAAGAAGTGTTTATCTCATGTGATAGGATGGCAAGTGTTCTTGGTTCTAGGTTTATTGGTGAAAAATTCTCAAATGACTTTTGCAATATTCATATCCGTAATCAAATTAGTCATCAATTTACTGAAGATGACAAGGATAGCACTAAGTCTATTGGCTTAAGGCCGTCTGCAAGAATTCTTCATCATACTCTTATGCACTCCCTTTTCCCAAGAACTGGAAATTTTGATGCCGTCTATAAAGAAAATTTCAAGGCATTATACGCAATTTATGGGGGTATTCGTATAAACTGGATTGGTATGATCTTCGATGAGATCTTGAAAGTAAATGATAGCTCTAGACCTCACTTGTTTTATAACGAGTACATTATGCGTCTCTTGCTCGATTGTGGCATTGAACCACCAAAGTCTTCCATTTCCAAACCAAAAGCCATCAACAAAGCTTCGATTGCAAGAATGAAGCTTCCAGCTCCATACTTCAATATTATGCCTTTTGAACAATGGAAAGACCAAGGACATAGAGAGGCTTCCTCCCGTTCATCCCGATCTAAACATGGAGAAGTTAAACTTTTAAGATCATCTTCCTCAACAAAAGAATCACTTAACACTATTGCTCAAAATCAATTTCTTCTAGAAGCTCGACTTAAGCGCATGGACACCAAAATGGATAAACGATTTAACAAACTTAAGTCGTTCTTCAGTTCTATATGGGAAGCAATATCATGTGGAGCATCATCCTCATCCATGCCAACTCAAGACCCTGGCAAGCGCCCAGCTCCTCCTACTTTTGCTTGGACATCCTCGGAGGAGGGTACAAGCTCGGGAACGAGTCATGGACGTGGATACGGAAAATCTCAGCTTGTTGACGAAGAAGAAGAGGAGAGTGAGACAGATTCAGATTGAATCCTTTTAGTCTATGTCTTTATTTACTATTATGTGTAAATTATGACTTAGTTCTTGCTTTAAGACATTATCTGGCACTTGTACTAAATAGTGTCGCATTTTAATTCGTACTAGACTCTTTGGCATTATCATATTATGTGACTCTTAACTCTTGATCTATGGAAGTAGTCTTATTTTGCTTATACTCTGAATTATATATTTTATATCCTATATTTTAATAAACTCCTTTTTGTCGATGACAAAGGGGGAGAAAATTGTGCTAACAGTATATATGCAGGAAAATATAAAGTTACAGGCACAATCTCAGGGGGAGATCAAATACAGGGGGAGATTCATAACTATGTTGTCATCAATCAAAAAGGGGGAGAATGTTGAGTCAAGATTTTTATATAGTTTTGATTTCTGACAAAGGGATAAACCGTGATCGTCAAAAAGAAGTCATTCATTGAGACACAACGAGCTTCATACATTAGAGGTGGATTATTTGGTATGTTGGTAATATTAGTTATGTTAAAATCTATCCTCAAAATAATCATGTATCTCAAAAGAATCGATGTATAAACGTTTTGGATGACAGCGCACATTCACTGTGCAATTTAACAGCGACCGGTCGACCGGTCCAAAACCAGGCGGTCGACCGTTCCTGTGTAAATTGCACAATGAACGTGCACACATGCACATAACGTCTATATATTTGAAATTTTCGTCTACTGGTCATTTTTGACCTGTCGACCGTTTTTAAACAGAAAGCAACCTTTCCCAAAAGACACTTCTTTCTTCAATGGTTGCTTCTCTTTCCTTTCATCAATGATCACATCTTTTAATGGCTACTCTTCACAAAGAGTTACAACCATTTATTCTCTATATAAACATATCTAAATCATTGATTGAAATACAACAATTCTTTGCTTTAAAATTCTGATCTTAATTTCTAAATACTCTTGCATTCAAAAAGCTTTCTACTTCAAAATTGCTTATTGAATCATTGAAATTATTTCATATCTTTTGATTCAAATAAGTAATATACTTCCTTCAATCTTCACAAACATCATTCACATATTTTGAGGATAAGATTATAGGAAGGGTGTACTACAAGTGACAAATCAGTGTTGTTAAGAGCACAAGTTGTCAACGACAATTGTATTTATTTTTGTTGAAGTCCTCGGTGTTGTAAGAGGCACGAAATCCCGTTCGGCTGTTCGGGTGTTATAAACCTGTTCCTCCGGGTGAAGCGAGGTAGTTGGTAGTGAAATCCAGATAGAAGTCTGGGACTGGACGTAGGACGGGAGGTCCGAACCAGTATAAAAATCCCTGGTGTGATTTTACTGTTTACTGCATTTACTATTCTATATCTGTGAATTGCTATATAGTTAGTTTATTGAATATTTACTTATATAGCAATTGTAAATAACATTCCGCATATATTAGTCCATATTACACGATCCGTAATCAGTGTGCACAAGCGTAAACATACATACTTTCATTCACAATTTATAATTCTATAAATTTCTAACACTTATAGAAACTCGTTTAAAAATTCCAATACTATTAATTGATAAATATCAATTCTGTACATCTTTTATATATATCATTCTTAAATAATTCAAAAGAAATCCAACTTAAACTATTTTATTTATCACTTGACTATTTATTTCAAAATCACCTTTCAGGTATATTTCACAATTTAAAATTTTCATAACTTTAAATTTATAACATTTATTTATTTATTTAAGATAAATAAATTCCAAAATTTAATAAATCGTATACTTTCCAAAAATCACTTCAAAATCCCTTTTAAAGTAAAAATCGTTTATTTTTAAACTTTAAAATTGAACCCGATGATGCAACGCATCAATTAGTCCATCACAACATCAAACATCATATATCATCATATGATGACAGAATATATATCAACATCTGTAAATAAATAAATACAGTTGAGGAATCCAGTTGGATCCCTCCAACCTGTTTCCCTGCATCCAAAGATGTTAGCACAATACCAATTCCGCTCCAGTACGGAATTATCGCGGTATATAGGTTTTTATAAATCCGCTTACTAACGGCGCAATAGGGTCTCATCCGCTATACGAGGCGGGAATCATCAATCCAATATATACATATGCCAATATGTATATACTGCTATATATATAGATATATCCTATCATATCTAATATCACATCCAAACAATCAATCATCAATCAATAACTGTAAAAGAAAATCCACTTTCATTTGAGTGAGAAGATCTCACCTTAGCTTTTAATTTGCCATCCCATTTTCCATTTTCGGCTGTTTCTTGATTTTAAACCTTGTATAATTAATTATACAAATTCATTAATATTCAAAACAATTAATAATAAATTATCATCTGTTAATTTATTTAAACCAAAAATTTAATTTTATCGAATGATTTATTTTTAAACCAATTTTTTTTCTATTTCAAACTAACTTTCTTTTTAACAATTTGTTTAACTAAAATTTTAAATTTTTTGAAACTAAATTTTCTTTAAAGAAAAATATTTTTAATGACGATAACTAAATGACCATTTATACAAATCAACTCGGCTATTAAAATTTAAATTTCTTTTCTAAAACACCCAAACTTTATTAAGTAACATTTATTTATACTTTTTCTTTCTGAAATAAACCAGCAGTAAACCTTTACTTTTCTTTTTACTGTAATGTATTTGTAAAACTCTGGTTATAAAATTTCTTTCTCCTCATATATGCAATATATTAATATATTTAAATTGAAAGATGAAGGATAAATCGATAACTGCAGATATACCTCACTGCTTTCGTCAACGCCAGCCTCCACCGATCCTCGCGAGCACCTCCACGCTATCGACTTGCCATGACGCCCAACGAACGCCACCTGAATCGCCGCTGCCACTTTGATTTCGACCTCCACGCGAGACCATCGCGACATGCCCTAAGTCGCCGATCGAACATCCAGCCCCTATACCACATGACATCACGACCAACCTCCGCCTGCCACTGACACGCTCGCGCCGCCCAGCACGACGCCGTTGCCTGACCTCTCGCGCACGCGCGACCCCGTGAGCGACACAAACCGTCGCCCTCGTTCACCATGAATCGCGAACCCTCTCCCCAATCTACGCGACCTCCATCGCGCGCCCATCTGCTTTGCTATCGAGCCCACTGCCATCGAGATGCCATTCGCGACCATGATTTCAAACCTAACCCTAAATCGCCTCAAGCTCGCGACTAACCCCGGCCATTTTTTTATTTATTTGAAGAAGGGCGCGGATCGATTTGTTGAACTGGGAGGATGGAAGGAAATAAATTGTAGCTAAATTTTAAAACAAGGCAGCCGCTTTCTTTCGTTTAGTTTTTGTTCGAACAGAATTGAAGATCGCCATTTTTATTTCGTTTATCTTGAACGAGAAGGGATATTTAAAACTGAACGAAGCAGGCTTGCACGATCTCTGGCGTGGTTTCTGGCTGAAAGAAAGGAGAGGGATGGGTTGCGTAATCTTCTGCGTGATTTTAGGAGGCTATAATATTTTGTTGTTGACTAATTTAAAATTTTAAAATTCAATTTGAATTCGATCAAATCTAAATGCGTTTACCTACCGTTTGCTCACGTATCAACTCCGAAAATTACGAAAATTGAAATCCGGCAATAATACAACATTCCGGACCCAATGGAACTGGTTTCGTCGAATTCCGAGACTGTTTGAAAATTGACTATTTTTAAATATCGGTTCGAACGATATAAATTCAAAACTGAACAAATCACTGAACAATTCAATTCTGAAGCTTCTATTATCTTCAGTGTTATCAATATAATTTTTAGAAGCTTTTGAAATATTTTTCTTCAGCTTAAAACTGAAGATACAAATTTTTATTCGACTATCAATAGATTAAATTCTGTAATTTAACCGCAAATTTCAAAGTTTTATTCGGGATTCAAATTAAATTATCGTTCAAATATTTAAAAATAAATTAAATATTTCCAATTTAATTCGTTCGAAATTCTGGGTCGTTACAAACTTCCCTCCTTAAAAGAATTTCGTCCTCGAAATTACAAGTTAGGAAAAATGTCCTTAACTCGTCTATTATTTTTCACAATCCAAATAGTTTTATCAATTTATCAAAACAAATCTTCCTACTAAAGATTCGTTATTCATCAACTAAATTTCAACTTCAACTCTAAGTTTCAAAACAATCATTGTTTTACTACTCTATTCAAATTTAAACTTAAATTCAAATTTAAACTTTCAAATTTTCTCAAAAATTTTCTAACACTCGAAATTTCGAAAAATTTCGCCAGCGTCTCCTTTGCGCGGCTAATACGGCACGACTACAAAACGTCCCTACGGACTCTCAGATTTCAAAAAGAAAAAGAAAAAGCCAAGTGGCTAGTCCAGAAATCATCAAAAACTCATATTATAATTCAAATACTTACCTTTTGTCGAGCAATTCAAATTATCTGTGAAATCAAATTCAATTCCCTTTATACCTGTATATCTACTAGCCATTATATCTAGTTACAGCATTCAAATCATTTTGCAAATTCGATTACAAATTTTCAATATATACTTCTTATATCATTTTTACTTCACCATTGAAGTTACACCTATTCAATTTTGTTCAATCTTTACATTTCAATTTCATTTGAATTTAATTCACAATTTCAATTCTATTTGAGTTCAATTTATCTTCAATTTTGAATTTCATTCCAATCAGATTTCAAATATTCTATAAGTTATCAACTTATTTACATCTTGATTTATACAATCATTTATACATTCACATTCACAATTCCATTTCATTTAGGAATTTTATTCTCAATTATCTTCTTGGGATTCTATTTTCATTTATGAATCATATTTACAATTCATATTCATAATCTTTGTTCATATATGAATTTATTTCCTTATACTTTCAATTCACATTTAAAGATTTCATTTGTTAATGAACTTTAATTCCAATCACAATTACATAATTTACATTAACAATTTCTATTTGTATAAGTTATCAATTCAATCATATTCCATAAATATTCTTATACAGTATTCCAGAGTCTTTTCAACCTTTCAAAACCATTTTGAAATCAATTCAAATTATCCCTTGAATTTTCTAAAACAAAATCCAAATTCTCAAAACAACTTCCATTTAAACAATTTGGCAGCAATTCCTCTTTTGGAAACCCGAAAATGAACACCAACGATGTCGCGGTCATCATCGAAGTTATTTTCCAGCGACCGAAAAGAGTTTAGAGCTTTTCATCTCTTCAAAATATTTTTTTTTAAACCTTTGAAATTCATTTTCAGACCAAAAAGAATTTAAACTTCCAAATCTCAAAAATTTCAAATTCCTTTCAAAACATTTCCAAAAACTTTTCTGGAATTCCGTTTTAAATTACAATTCACATTTATAATTTATATTCTCAAATTTCATTTGTATGTGAATTTATTTCTTAACTTTGGAGTTACGGTTTCAATTTCTTATTCAATTTCAATAGTAATGATAACATTTCAATATCATCACTTTCCTAACAACCAAACATCCATATACTATGGTAATTCATAGAAAATCATTTCTTTTATATACAAAAATAATTTTGGGTAAAATCATTTCATTCACCCTATTTAAAACAATACTGTGCCGAATTGTTCTATTCGAGTGTTTAGAGATCCCTATCAATAACGTTAATTACTCGTATTGACCAGAATCCATATACTACTCAATAAATCAATCATCACAATATAAAACAATTTTTTTTTTTATTCACTAACAAATACGCGCTCATATCTATTATTACACTCAACTCATTCTAGAGTACTGCTGACTCTATCTCTAATGAGTAACACCCAACAGAGCAGGGTTGTCGCTTAACCATATGCTCTGATACCACTTTGTCACATCCCGAAATTTTCGACTTTCGAAAATTCGACATCGATACTCACTTTATCGACTGCCGAGCAATCGAGTGCCGGAAACTCCAATAGTGAGGGTTTTAAGAAAAAGAAAAAGTAGAAGAAGAAGGAGATAGAAGAAAAAGAGAAGAAAGAAAGAAGAAGAACAACAGAAAACATCTGAACGACATCAATAGAAACACAGAACAGAGACAATATCAGAATCTTACACATCGCAGCGGAACAATATACAATAGATAATTACTAGTCTTTTAAAACAAAGAACTATCAGTTTATACATACATCAATCAGAGTCAATATACAACAATGGACAGTTATATAAACTTGTCCTCATACAGAATACACAGCGGAATAAATACTATCAGATACAAATACTACGTCTCGTCATCCAGCTTATCTCCAAGCTCCAGAATATCCTGATAATCTAACTCTAGACTGCCCGTGTGGAAATTGGTGGGCACCCAGAGTTTAGAAGGGAAACAATAAACTCCGAGTCAGTCATGGTGACTGGTGTGAGATCGTAAAACAGTTATTTATCTTTAAAATAAACAACAGAAAAATTTTAAAGTCAATTCGAAATGCTTTTGGAAAATGAAACTACCATAAGACCTCCTGCCACACACACAATGCAAACGCAGACTTGGAGGAGATTTCTTCTTATGATAGTCAAAGATGCTTACTACGCAAAAATCAAATTTTTTTTTTGATACTATTATTAGTGCATAGTGTGTAAAAACATTTCGAAAGTAGAATATAAATCTTAGCCAGCATAGGTACCATTATAGTATGCTTGCTATAGCTGCCATATTAGATGGCAGGTTCTACAACTAAAACCGTACAAGTCACGTATTGTTTCTTTGGATTTCCAACAAATGGTCAGGCTAAGGAACTTCCTATCCACGATGGGTACGTCCCTGGAATAGACGACCCGAGAACCTAACCGGATCTCTGCCAACACAAGGCCGGGTTACCTCTGCAAAAATAGGTAACTACTGACACGCGTATGCCATCCCCCGATCGTCACCGATCTTCCCGAGGATCCCCGATTTCCAACAAACCACAAAGTAATAATAACTGTGCAGCAACCACAGAGGTTAAGTATCTGGGCTCCATACCATGATACCACCTTTATCCAGAAGGAATGACATACACTAAGGGGCGCTACTCCCTAGAACCTTGCTGCATTCGTCCTGTTTCGACCATTTCCGGGGTGTGAGGCTCGACGAAGTCTCGTCCACAAAGCTACGCTTTCTACAAAAAGCCCTGCTTCGGGTCAAACAAAAATGATCAACCTATGATCACAAAGATATAAGATCAAACAAATGATCATATCACAAATGATCAAACACTGATCATTTCACAGCAACACTCAGTATGCCACGTTACCAAATTGGGATATATCGCTGATAAATTTCAACTACATAACCTCTGAGCTCGTACGTCTCAGAGAAGGGTGTTAAGCTAAGAGAATAAATTCTCCGCCACCAACAGAAATGTATTTGAAAGAAATCAGCTTTATATCTCAAATTGTAACGTCAGACACACAATCCATACAAGTCTGTTCCGGGATCGAACAGAACCGAAGGCACTTCTCACGAAGCCCTTGCATTTCCGGATAATTTTCAATCGCGTCAGGACTTCCCGTCACTAAGGGTGATAAAACCTCTAAATCGAAGATCAGTCGATGTAGAGTAACTCGACGGTAATCCTTCCGTTTTCAAAAATATCCGGTCTTCAACACCGGTCTTCAAATGCGATTCATAACGACGTATCACATATTCGGAATGGGTTATACGACCCCATGGTCCTTTCCCGGCTAACCCGAATAGTGAGCGCTTATTTAAAAATAAGTGTGGCATTCAAATTCAATCAATTCATAACAAATACCTATCTAAAGGTAATTATTGATAGTCGGTTATTTAACTATCAATAAAGATGCGCAACATCATCAGATTCCAAATAATTTTCCCAAATTATTTAATCTCCAAAAATATCTTCATTACATATAAAAATTCCACACTTAACCATTTGAAAACAATTTCAAATATTCACTTTTCAATTTATCTTTAAAAGATAAAAACTCAAACAGTTCATTTCCCATTGGAAAAGCATTTCCATACTTATTTAAAAATAAGTAATTCACAAATCATTTATTTTCAACACTTAGAAAATATTCGATATACTTAAATCACATTAAGTATAATTTCATTCTTTAAGGAAAATATTCTTTTAACACCTTTATTTGAGTCAAAACGAATGTTACGTAAAACATCGTTACGACGACTCAAAATCACTAGTATAGGGATTCGAAATTTAGATAGATATATAAATCCCAATACTACATTAAAAACATTTCCTTTCGGAAATCATTTACTATAACAACAGTGTTATAGTCCACCATTTCCTTATTTCTCGAAAACGTCTATTTCAACAATAAATGTTGAAATCTATGATTTCGATAGTTCACACGTTTTAAAACCATCTTTTAAAACAATTAACTTCCTTTATAATATCGCTTTCCCAAACATAACCATTTTTTTAAAAATATATTCACTGTCCAAAATCGTGAATATACTTCAATAACCAAATTTCGATTTTTTCTACACATTTATTTCAAGAATTACCCATTGTCCAAAATCGTGGATAAAATCCCCTTTAACCTTTTAATTTACCAAATCCAATTGATTTCGAATTTATAAAACAACGTTTATAAATTCTATTTCTATTTTCTAACGACTTCAATTTAATAAATCTTCTTTATTAATAATTCGATCAATATCCCATTTTAAGGCAACAATCCAAGTTACAAGTAATTTCTTATCAGTCTTTATTCTACAACTTCATTCATTTTATAACTTCATTCATTTTATAACTTCATACTTTATAATCTATGAACTTCAATCTTTATAAATCTATAAACTTCAATCTTTATAAATCTATAAACTTCAAATCTTCACAATCTATAATTCTATAAATCTCATGTCTTCACAATTTATAATTCTATAAATTTCTAACACTCATAGAAACTCGTTTAAAAATTCCAATACTATTAATTGATAAATATCAATTCTGTACATCTTTTATATATATCATTCTTAAATAATTCAAAAGAAATCCAACTTAAACTATTTTATTTATCACTTGACTATTTATTTCAAAATCACCTTTCAAGTATATTTCACAATTTAAAATTTTCATAACTTTAAATTTATAACATTTATTTATTTATTTAAGATAAATAAATTCCAAAATTTAATAAATCGTATACTTTCCAAAAATCACTTCAAAATCCCTTTTAAAGTAAAAATCGTTTATTTTTAAACTTTAAAATTGAACCCGATGATGCAACGCATCAATTAGTCCATCACAACATCAAACATCATATATCATCATATGATGACAGAATATATATCAACATCTGTAAATAAATAAATACAGTTGAGGAATCCAGTTGGATCCCTCCAACCTGTTTCCCTGCATCCAAAGATGTTAGCACAATACCAATTCCGCTCCAGTACGGAATTATCGCGGTATATAGGTTTTTATAAATCCGCTTACTAACGGCGCAATAGGGTCTCATCCGCTATACGAGGCGGGAATCATCAATCCAATATATACATATGCCAATATGTATATACTGCTATATATATAGATATATCCTATCATATCTAATATCACATCCAAACAATCAATCATCAATCAATAACTGTAAAAGAAAATCCACTTTCATTTGAGTGAGAAGATCTCACCTTAGCTTTTAATTTGCCATCCCGTTTTCCATTTTCGGCTGTTTCTTGATTTTAAACCTTGTATAATTAATTATACAAATTCATTAATATTCGAAACAATTAATAATAAATTATCATCTGTTAATTTATTTAAACCAAAAATTTAATTTTATCGAATGATTTATTTTTAAACCAATTTTTTTTCTATTTCAAACTAACTTTCTTTTTAACAATTTGTTTAACTAAAATTTTAAATTTTTTGAAACTAAATTTTCTTTAAAGAAAAATATTTTTAATGACGATAACTAAATGACCATTTATACAAATCAACTCGGCTATTAAAATTTAAATTTCTTTTCTAAAACTCCCAAACTTTATTAAGTAACATTTATTTATACTTTTTCTTTCTGAAATAAACCAGCAGTAAACCTTTACTTTTCTTTTTACTGTAATGTATTTGTAAAACTCTGGTTATAAAATTTCTTTCTCCTCATATATGCAATATATTAATATATTTAAATTGAAAGATGAAGGATAAATCGATAACTGCAGATATACCTCGCTGCTTTCGTCAACGCCAGCCTCCACCGGTCCTCGCGAGCACCTCCACGCTATCGACTTGCCATGACGCCCAACGAACGCCACCTGAATCGCCGCTGCCACTTTGATTTCGACCTCCACGCGAGACCATCGCGACATGCCCTAAGTCGCCGATCGAACATCCAGCCCCTATACCACACGACATCACGACCAACCTCCGCCTGCCACTGACACGCTCGCGCCGCCCAGCACGACGCCGTTGCCTGACCTCTCGCGCACGCGCGACCCCGTGAGCGACACAAACCGTCGCCCTCGTTCGCCATGAATCGCGAACCCTCTCCCCAATCTACGCGACCTCCATCGCGAGCCCATCTGCTTTGCTATCGAGCCCACTGCCATCGAGATGCCATTCGCGACCATGATTTCAAACCTAACCCTAAATCGCCTCAAGCTCGCGACTAACCCCGGCCATTTTTTTATTTATTTGAAGAAGGGCGCGGATCGATTTGTTGAACTGGGAGGATGGAAGGAAATAAATTGTAGCTAAATTTTAAAACAAGGCAGCCGCTTTCTTTCGTTTAGTTTTTGTTCGAACAGAATTGAAGATCGCCATTTTTATTTCGTTTATCTTGAACGAGAAGGGATATTTAAAACTGAACGAAGCAGGCTTGCACGATCTCTGGCGTGGTTTCTGGCTGAAAGAAAGGAGAGGGATGGGTTGCGTAATCTTCTGCGTGATTTTAGGAGGCTATAATATTTTGTTGTTGACTAATTTAAAATTTTAAAATTCAATTTGAATTCGATCAAATCTAAATGCGTTTACCTACCGTTTGCTTACGTATCAACTCCGAAAATTACGAAAATTGAAATCCGGCAATAATACAACATTCCGGACCCAATGGAACTGGTTTCGTCGAATTCCGAGACTGTTTGAAAATTGACTATTTTTAAATATCGGTTCGAACGATATAAATTCAAAACTGAACAAATCACTGAACAATTCAATTCTGAAGCTTCTATTATCTTCAGTGTTATCAATATAATTTTTAGAAGCTTTTGAAATATTTTTCTTCAGCTTAAAACTGAAGATACAAATTTTTATTCGACTATCAATAGGTTAAATTCTGTAATTTAACCGCAAATTTCAAAGTTTTATTCGGGATTCAAATTAAATTATCGTTCAAATATTTAAAAATAAATTAAATATTTCCAATTTAATTCGTTCGAAATTCTGGGTCGTTACAAACTTCCCTCCTTAAAAGAATTTCGTCCTCGAAATTACAAGTTAGGAAAAATGTCCTTAACTCGTCTATTATTTTTCACAATCCAAATAGTTTTATCAATTTATCAAAACAAATCTTCCTACTAAAGATTCGTTATTCATCAACTAAATTTCAACTTCAACTCTAAGTTTTAAAACAATCATTGTTTTACTACTCTATTCAAATTTAAACTTAAATTCAAATTTAAACTTTCAAATTTTCTCAAAAATTTTCTAACACTTGAAATTTCGAAAAATTTCGCCAGCGTCTCCTTTGCGCGGCTAATACGGCACGACTACAAAACGTCCCTACGGACTCTCAGATTTCAAAAAGAAAAAGAAAAAGCCAAGTGGCTAGTCCAGAAATCATCAAAAACTCATATTATAATTCAAATACTTACCTTTTGTCGAGCAATTCAAATTATCTGTGAAATCAAATTCAATTCCCTTTATACCTGTATATCTACTAGCCATTATATCTAGTTACAGCATTCAAATCATTTTGCAAATTCGATTACAAATTTTCAATATATACTTCTTATATCATTTTTACTTCACCATTGAAGTTACACCTATTCAATTTTGTTCAATCTTTACATTTCAATTTCATTTGAATTTAATTCACAATTTCAATTCTATTTGAGTTCAATTTATCTTCAATTTTGAATTTCATTCCAATCAGATTTCAAATATTCTATAAGTTATCAACTTATTTACATCTTGATTTATACAATCATTTATACATTCACATTCACAATTCCATTTCATTTAGGAATTTTATTCTCAATTATCTTCTTGGGATTCTATTTTCATTTATGAATCATATTTACAATTCATATTCATAATCTTTGTTCATATATGAATTTATTTCCTTATACTTTCAATTCACATTTAAAGATTTCATTTGTTAATGAACTTTAATTCCAATCACAATTACATAATTTACATTAACAATTTCTATTTGTATAAGTTATCAATTCAATCATATTCCATAAATATTCTTATACAGTATTCCAGAGTCTTTTCAACCTTTCAAAACCATTTTGAAATCAATTCAAATTATCCCTTGAATTTTCTAAAACAAAATCCAAATTCTCAAAACAACTTCCATTTAAACAATTTGGCAGCAATTCCTCTTTTGGAAACCCGAAAATGAACACCAACGATGCCGCGGTCATCATCGAAGTTATTTTCCAGCGACCGAAAAGAGTTTAGAGCTTTTCATCTCTTCAAAACATTTTTTTTTTAAACCTTTGAAATTCATTTTCAGACCAAAAAGAATTTAAACTTCCAAATCTCAAAAATTTCAAATTCCTTTCAAAACATTTCCAAAAACTTTTCTGGAATTCCGTTTTAAATTACAATTCACATTTATAATTTATATTCTCAAATTTCATTTGTATGTGAATTTATTTCTTAACTTTGGAGTTACGGTTTCAATTTCTTATTCAATTTCAATAGTAATGATAACATTTCAATATCATCACTTTCCTAACAACCAAACATCCATATACTATGGTAATTCATAGAAAATCATTTCTTTTATATACAAAAATAATTTTGGGTAAAATCATTTCATTCACCCTATTTAAAACAATACTGTGCCGAATTGTTCTATTCGAGTGTTTAGAGATCCCTATCAATAACGTTAATTACTCGTATTGACCAGAATCCATATACTACTCAATAAATCAATCATCACAATATAAAACAATTTTTTTTTTATATTCACTAACAAATACGCGCTCATATCTATTATTACACTCAACTCATTCTAGAGTACTGCTGACTCTATCTCTAATGAGTAACACCCAACAGAGCAGGGTTGTCGCTTAACCATATGCTCTGATACCACTTTGTCACATCCCGAAATTTTCGACTTTCGAAAATTCGACATCGATACTCACTTTATCGACTGCCGAGCAATCGAGTGCCGGAAACTCCAATAGTGAGGGTTTTAAGAAAAAGAAAAAGTAGAAGAAGAAGGAGATAGAAGAAAAAGAGAAGAAAGAAAGAAGAAGAACAATAGAAAACATCTGAACGACATCAATAGAAACACAGAACAGAGACAATATCAGAATCTTACACATCGCAGCGGAACAATATACAATAGATAATTACTAGTCTTTTAAAACAAAGAACTATCAGTTTATACATACATCAATCAGAGTCAATATACAACAATGGACAGTTATATAAACTTGTCCTCATACAGAATACACAGCGGAATAAATACTATCAGATACAAATACTACGTCTCGTCATCCAGCTTATCTCCAAGCTCCATAATATCCTGATAATCTAACTCTAGACTGCCCGTGTGGAAATTGGTGGGCACCCAGAGTTTAGAAGGGAAACAATAAACTCCGAGTCAGTCATGGTGACTGGTGTGAGATCGTAAAACAGTTATTTATCTTTAAAATAAACAACAGAAAAATTTTAAAGTCAATTCGAAAAGCTTTTGGAAAATGAAACTACCATAAGACCTCCCGCCACACACACAATGCAAACGCAGACTTGGAGGAGATTTCTTCTTATGATAGTCAAAGATGCTTACTACGCAAAAATCAAAATTTTTTTTGATACTATTATTAGTGCATAGTGTGTAAAAACATTTCGAAAGTAGAATATAAATCTTAGCCAGCATAGGTACCATTATAGTATGCTTGCTATAGCTGCCATATTAGATGGCAGGTTCTACAACTAAAACCGTACAAGTCACGTATTGTTTCTTTGGATTTCCAACAAATGGTCAGGCTAAGGAACTTCCTATCCACGATGGGTACGTCGCTGGAATAGACGACCCGAGAACCTAACCGGATCTCTGCCAACACAAGGCCGGGTTACCTCTGCAAAAATAGGTAACTACTGACACGCGTATGCCATCCCCCGATCGTCACCGATCTTCCCGAGGATCCCCGATTTCCAACAAACCACAAAGTAATAATAACTGTGCAGCAACCATAGAGGTTAAGTATCTGGGCTCCATACCATGATACCACCTTTATCCAGAAGGAATGACATACACTAAGGGGCGCTACTCCCTAGAACCTTGCTGCATTCGTCCTGTTTCGACCATTTCCGGGGTGTGAGGCTCGACGAAGTCTCGTCCACAAAGCTACGCTTTCTACAAAAAGCCCTGCTTCGGGTCAAACAAAAATGATCAACCTATGATCACAAAGATATAAGATCAAACAAATGATCATATCACAAATGATCAAACACTGATCATTTCACAGCAACACTCAGTATGCCACGTTACCAAATTGGGATATATCGCTGATAAATTTCAACTACATAACCTCTGAGCTCGTACGTCTCAGAGAAGGGTGTTAAGCTAAGAGAATAAATTCTCCGCCACCAACAGAAATGTATTTGAAAGAAATCAGCTTTATATCTCAAATTGTAACGTCAGACACACAATCCATACAAGTCTGTTCCGGGATCGAACAGAACCGAAGGCACTTCTCACGAAGCCCTTGCATTTCCGGATAATTTTCAATCGCGTCAGGACTTCCCGTCACTAAGGGTGATAAAACCTCTAAATCGAAGATCAGTCGATGTAGAGTAACTCGACGGTAATCCTTCCGTTTTCAAAAATATCCGGTCTTCAACACCGGTCTTCAAATGCGATTCATAACGACGTATCACATATTCGGAATGGGTTATACGACCCCATGGTCCTTTCCCGGCTAACCCGAATAGTGAGCGCTTATTTAAAAATAAGTGTGGCATTCAAATTCAATCAATTCATAACAAATACCTATCTAAAGGTAATTATTGATAGTCGGTTATTTAACTATCAATAAAGATGTGCAACATCATCAGATTCCAAATAATTTTCCCAAATTATTTAATCTCCAAAAATATCTTCATTACATATAAAAATTCCACACTTAACCATTTGAAAACAATTTCAAATATTCACTTTTCAATTTATCTTTAAAAGATAAAAACTCAAACAGTTCATTTCCCATTGGAAAAGCATTTCCATACTTATTTAAAAATAAGTAATTCACAAATCATTTATTTTCAACACTTAGAAAATATTCGATATACTTAAATCACATTAAGTATAATTTCATTCTTTAAGGAAAATATTCTTTTAACACCTTTATTTGAGTCAAAACGAATGTTACGTAAAACATCGTTACGACGACTCAAAATCACTAGTATAGGGATTCGAAATTTAGATAGATATATAAATCCCAATACTACATTAAAAACATTTCCTTTCGGAAATCATTTACTATAACAACAGTGTTATAGTCCACCATTTCCTTATTTCTTGAAAACGTCTATTTCAACAATAAATGTTGAAATCTATGATTTCGATAGTTCACACGTTTTAAAACCATCTTTTAAAACAATTAACTTCCTTTATAATATCGCTTTCCCAAACATAACCATTTTTTTAAAAAATATATTCACTGTCCAAAATCGTGAATATACTTCAATAACCAAATTTCGATTTTTTCTACACATTTATTTCAAGAATTACCCACTGTCCAAAATCGTGGATAAAATCCCCTTTAACCTTTTAATTTACCAAATCCAATTGATTTCGAATTTATAAAACAACGTTTATAAATTCTATTTCTATTTTCTAACGACTTCAATTTAATAAATCTTCTTTATTAATAATTCGATCAATATCCCATTTTAAGGCAACAATCCAAGTTACAAGTAATTTCTTATCAGTCTTTATTCTACAACTTCATTCATTTTATAACTTCATTCATTTTATAACTTCATACTTTATAATCTATGAACTTCAATCTTTATAAATCTATAAACTTCAATCTTTATAAATCTATAAACTTCAAATCTTCACAATCTATAATTCTATAAATCTCATGTCTTCACAATTTATAATTCTATAAATTTCTAACACTTATAGAAACTCGTTTAAAAATTCCAATACTATTAATTGATAAATATCAATTCTGTACATCTTTTATATATATCATTCTTAAATAATTCAAAAGAAATCCAACTTAAACTATTTTATTTATCACTTGACTATTTATTTCAAAATCACCTTTCAGGTATATTTCACAATTTAAAATTTTCATAACTTTAAATTTATAACATTTATTTATTTATTTAAGATAAATAAATTCCAAAATTTAATAAATCGTATACTTTCCAAAAATCACTTCAAAATCCCTTTTAAAGTAAAAATCGTTTATTTTTAAACTTTAAAATTGAACCCGATGATGCAACGCATCAATTAGTCCATCACAACATCAAACATCATATATCATCATATGATGACAGAATATATATCAACATCTGTAAATAAATAAATACAGTTGAGGAATCCAGTTGGATCCCTCCAACCTGTTTCCCTGCATCCAAAGATGTTAGCACAATACCAATTCCGCTCCAGTACGGAATTATCGCGGTATATAGGTTTTTATAAATCCGCTTACTAACGGCGCAATAGGGTCTCATCCGCTATACGAGGCGGGAATCATCAATCCAATATATACATATGCCAATATGTATATACTGCTATATATATAGATATATCCTATCATATCTAATATCACATCCAAACAATCAATCATCAATCAATAACTGTAAAAGAAAATCCACTTTCATTTGAGTGAGAAGATCTCACCTTAGCTTTTAATTTGCCATCCCGTTTTCCATTTTCGGCTGTTTCTTAATTTTAAACCTTGTATAATTAATTATACAAATTCATTAATATTCGAAACAATTAATAATAAATTATCATCTGTTAATTTATTTAAACCAAAAATTTAATTTTATCGAATGATTTATTTTTAAACCAATTTTTTTTCTATTTCAAACTAACTTTCTTTTTAACAATTTGTTTAACTAAAATTTTAAATTTTTTGAAACTAAATTTTCTTTAAAGAAAAATATTTTTAATGACGATAACTAAATGACCATTTATACAAATCAACTCGGCTATTAAAATTTAAATTTCTTTTCTAAAACTCCCAAACTTTATTAAGTAACATTTATTTATACTTTTTCTTTCTGAAATAAACCAGCAGTAAACCTTTACTTTTCTTTTTACTGTAATGTATTTGTAAAACTCTGGTTATAAAATTTCTTTCTCCTCATATATGCAATATATTAATATATTTAAATTGAAAGATGAAGGATAAATCGATAACTACAGATATACCTCACTGCTTTCGTCAACGCCAGCCTCCACCGGTCCTCGCGAGCACCTCCACGCTATCGACTTGCCATGACGCCCAACGAACGCCACCTGAATCGCCGCTGCCACTTTGATTTCGACCTCCACGCGAGACCATCGCGACATGCCCTAAGTCGCCGATCGAACATCCAGCCCCTATACCACACGACATCACGACCAACCTCCGCCTGCCACTGACACGCTCGCGCCGCCCAGCACGACGCCGTTGCCTGACCTCTCGCGCACGCGCGACCCCGTGAGCGAGACAAACCGTCGCCCTCGTTCGCCATGAATCGCGAACCCTCTCCCCAATCTACGCGACCTCCATCGCGCGCCCATCTGCTTTGCTATCGAGCCCACTGCCATCGAGATGCCATTCGCGACCATGATTTCAAACCTAACCCTAAATCGCCTCAAGCTCGCGACTAACCCCGGCCATTTTTTTATTTATTTGAAGAAGGGCGCGGATCGATTTGTTGAACTGGGAGGATGGAAGGAAATAAATTGTAGCTAAATTTTAAAACAAGGCAGCCGCTTTCTTTCGTTTAGTTTTTGTTCGAACAGAATTGAAGATCGCCATTTTTATTTCGTTTATCTTGAACGAGAAGGGATATTTAAAACTGAACGAAGCAGGCTTGCACGATCTCTGGCGTGGTTTCTGGCTGAAAGAAAGGAGAGGGATGGGTTGCGTAATCTTCTGCGTGATTTTAGGAGGCTATAATATTTTGTTGTTGACTAATTTAAAATTTTAAAATTCAATTTGAATTCGATCAAATCTAAATGCGTTTACCTACCGTTTGCTCACGTATCAACTCCGAAAATTACGAAAATTGAAATCCGGCAATAATACAACATTCCGGACCCAATGGAACTGGTTTCGTCGAATTCCGAGACTGTTTGAAAATTGACTATTTTTAAATATCGGTTCGAACGATATAAATTCAAAACTGAACAAATCACTGAACAATTCAATTCTGAAGCTTCTATTATCTTCAGTGTTATCAATATAATTTTTAGAAGCTTTTGAAATATTTTTCTTCAGCTTAAAACTGAAGATACAAATTTTTATTCGACTATCAATAGATTAAATTCTGTAATTTAACCGCAAATTTCAAAGTTTTATTCGGGATTCAAATTAAATTATCGTTCAAATATTTAAAAATAAATTAAATATTTCCAATTTAATTCGTTCGAAATTCTGGGTCGTTACAAACTTCCCTCCTTAAAAGAATTTCGTCCTCGAAATTACAAGTTAGGAAAATTGTCCTTAACTCGTCTATTATTTTTCACAATCCAAATAGTTTTATCAATTTATCAAAACAAATCTTCCTACTAAAGATTCGTTATTCATCAACTAAATTTCAACTTCAACTCTAAGTTTCAAAACAATCATTGTTTTACTACTCTATTCAAATTTAAACTTAAATTCAAATTTAAACTTTCAAATTTTCTCAAAAATTTTCTAACACTCGAAATTTCGAAAAATTTCGCCAGCGTCTCCTTTGCGCGGCTAATACGGCACGACTACAAAACGTCCCTACGGACTCTTAGATTTCAAAAAGAAAAAGAAAAAGCCAAGTGGCTAGTCCAGAAATCATCAAAAACTCATATTATAATTCAAATACTTACCTTTTGTCGAGCAATTCAAATTATCTGTGAAATCAAATTCAATTCCCTTTATACCTGTATATCTACTAGCCATTATATCTAGTTACAGCATTCAAATCATTTTGCAAATTCGATTACAAATTTTCAATATATACTTCTTATATCATTTTTACTTCACCATTGAAGTTACACCTATTCAATTTTGTTCAATCTTTACATTTCAATTTCATTTGAATTTAATTCACAATTTCAATTCTATTTGAGTTCAATTTATCTTCAATTTTGAATTTCATTCCAATCAGATTTCAAATATTCTATAAGTTATCAACTTATTTACATCTTGATTTATACAATCATTTATACATTCACATTCACAATTCCATTTCATTTAGGAATTTTATTCTCAATTATCTTCTTGGGATTCTATTTTCATTTATGAATCATATTTACAATTCATATTCATAATCTTTGTTCATATATGAATTTATTTCCTTATACTTTCAATTCACATTTAAAGATTTCATTTGTTAATGAACTTTAATTCCAATCACAATTACATAATTTACATTAACAATTTCTATTTGTATAAGTTATCAATTCAATCATATTCCATAAATATTCTTATACAGTATTCCAGAGTCTTTTCAACCTTTCAAAACAATTTTGAAATCAATTCAAATTATCCCTTGAATTTTCTAAAACAAAATCCAAATTCTCAAAACAACTTCCATTTAAACAATTTGGCAGCAATTCCTCTTTTGGAAACCCAAAAATGAACACCAACGATGCCGCGGTCATCATCGAAGTTATTTTCCAGCGACCGAAAAGAGTTTAGAGCTTTTCATCTCTTCAAAACATTTTTTTTAAACCTTTGAAATTCATTTTCAGACCAAAAAGAATTTAAACTTCCAAATCTCAAAAATTTCAAATTCCTTTCAAAACATTTCCAAAAACTTTTCTGGAATTCCGTTTTAAATTACAATTCACATTTATAATTTATATTCTCAAATTTCATTTGTATGTGAATTTATTTCTTAACTTTGGAGTTACGGTTTCAATTTCTTATTCAATTTCAATAGTAATGATAACATTTCAATATCATCACTTTCCTAACAACCAAACATCCATATACTATGGTAATTCATAGAAAATCATTTCTTTTATATACAAAAATAATTTTGGGTAAAATCATTTCATTCACCCTATTTAAAACAATACTGTGCCGAATTGTTCTATTCGAGTGTTTAGAGATCCCTATCAATAACGTTAATTACTCGTATTGACCAGAATCCATATACTACTCAATAAATCAATCATCACAATATAAAACAATTTTTTTTTTTATATTCACTAACAAATACGCGCTCATATCTATTATTACACTCAACTCATTCTAGAGTACTGCTGACTCTATCTCTAATGAGTAACACCCAACAGAGCAGGGTTGTCGCTTAACCATATGCTCTGATACCACTTTGTCACATCCCGAAATTTTCGACTTTCGAAAATTCGACATCGATACTCACTTTATCGACTGCCGAGCAATCGAGTGCCGGAAACTCCAATAGTGAGGGTTTTAAGAAAAAGAAAAAGTAGAAGAAGAAGGAGATAGAAGAAAAAGAGAAGAAAGAAAGAAGAAGAACAATAGAAAACATCTGAACGACATCAATAGAAACACAGAACAGAGACAATATCAGAATCTTACACATCGCAGCGGAACAATATACAATAGATAATTACTAGTCTTTTAAAACAAAGAACTATCAGTTTATACATACATCAATCAGAGTCAATATACAACAATGGACAGTTATATAAACTTGTCCTCATACAGAATACACAGCGGAATAAATACTATCAGATACAAATACTACGTCTCGTCATCCAGCTTATCACCAAGCTCCAGAATATCCTGATAATCTAACTCTAGACTGCCCGTGTGGAAATTGGTGGGCACCCAGAGTTTAGAAGGGAAACAATAAACTCCGAGTCAGTCATGGTGACTGGTGTGAGATCGTAAAACAGTTATTTATCTTTAAAATAAACAACAGAAAAATTTTAAAGTCAATTCGAAATGCTTTTGGAAAATGAAACTACCATAAGACCTCCCGCCACACACACAATGCAAACGCAGACTTGGAGGAGATTTCTTCTTATGATAGTCAAAGATGCTTACTACGCAAAAATCAAATTTTTTTTTTGATACTATTATTAGTGCATAGTGTGTAAAAACATTTCGAAAGTAGAATATAAATCTTAGCCAGCATAGGTACCATTATAGTATGCTTGCTATAGCTGCCATATTAGATGGCAGGTTCTACAACTAAAACCGTACAAGTCACGTATTGTTTCTTTGGATTTCCAACAAATGGTCAGGCTAAGGAACTTCCTATCCACGATGGGTACGTCCCTGGAATAGACGACCCGAGAACCTAACCGGATCTCTGCCAACACAAGGCCGGGTTACCTCTGCAAAAATAGGTAACTACTGACACGCGTATGCCATCCCTCGATCGTCACCGATCTTCCCGAGGATCCCCGATTTCCAACAAACCACAAAGTAATAATAACTGTGCAGCAACCACAGAGGTTAAGTATCTGGGCTCCATACCATGATACCACCTTTATCCAGAAGGAATGACATACACTAAGGGGCGCTACTCCCTAGAACCTTGCTGCATTCGTCCTGTTTCGACCATTTCCGGGGTGTGAGGCTCGACGAAGTCTCGTCCACAAAGCTACGCTTTCTACAAAAAGCCCTGCTTCGGGTCAAACAAAAATGATCAACCTATGATCACAAAGATATAAGATCAAACAAATGATCATATCACAAATGATCAAACACTGATCATTTCACAGCAACACTCAGTATGCCACGTTACCAAATTGGGATATATCGCTGATAAATTTCAACTACATAACCTCTGAGCTCGTACGTCTCAGAGAAGGGTGTTAAGCTAAGAGAATAAATTCTCCGCCACCAACAGAAATGTATTTGAAAGAAATCAGCTTTATATCTCAAATTGTAACGTCAGACACACAATCCATACAAGTCTGTTCCGGGATCGAACAGAACCGAAGGCACTTCTCACGAAGCCCTTGCATTTCCGGATAATTTTCAATCGCGTCAGGACTTCCCGTCACTAAGGGTGATAAAACCTCTAAATCGAAGATCAGTCGATGTAGAGTAACTCGACGGTAATCCTTCCGTTTTCAAAAATATCCGGTCTTCAACACCGGTCTTCAAATGCGATTCATAACGACGTATCACATATTCGGAATGGGTTATACGACCCCATGGTCCTTTCCCGGCTAACCCGAATAGTGAGCGCTTATTTAAAAATAAGTGTGGCATTCAAATTCAATCAATTCATAACAAATACCTATCTAAAGGTAATTATTGATAGTCGGTTATTTAACTATCAAAAAAGATGCGCAACATCATCAGATTCCAAATAATTTTCCCAAATTATTTAATCTCCAAAAATATCTTCATTACATATAAAAATTCCACACTTAACCATTTGAAAACAATTTCAAATATTCACTTTTCAATTTATCTTTAAAAGATAAAAACTCAAACAGTTCATTTCCCATTGGAAAAGCATTTCCATACTTATTTAAAAATAAGTAATTCACAAATCATTTATTTTCAACACTTAGAAAATATTCGATATACTTAAATCACATTAAGTATAATTTCATTCTTTAAGGAAAATATTCTTTTAACACCTTTATTTGAGTCAAAACGAATGTTACGTAAAACATCGTTACGACGACTCAAAATCACTAGTATAGGGATTCGAAATTTAGATAGATATATAAATCCCAATACTACATTAAAAACATTTCCTTTCGGAAATCATTTACTATAACAACAGTGTTATAGTCCACCATTTCCTTATTTCTCGAAAACGTCTATTTCAACAATAAATGTTGAAATCTATGATTTCGATAGTTCACACGTTTTAAAACCATCTTTTAAAACAATTAACTTCCTTTATAATATCGCTTTCCCAAACATAACCATTTTTTTTAAAAATATATTCACTGTCCAAAATCGTGAATATACTTCAATAACCAAATTTCGATTTTTTCTACACATTTATTTCAAGAATTACCCATTGTCCAAAATCGTGGATAAAATCCCCTTTAACATTTTAATTTACCAAATCCAATTGATTTCGAATTTATAAAACAACGTTTATAAATTCTATTTCTATTTTCTAACGACTTCAATTTAATAAATCTTCTTTATTAATAATTCGATCAATATCCCATTTTAAGGCAACAATCCAAGTTACAAGTAATTTCTTATCAGTCTTTATTCTACAACTTCATTCATTTTATAACTTCATTCATTTTATAACTTCATACTTTATAATCTATGAACTTCAATCTTTATAAATCTATAAACTTCAATCTTTATAAATCTATAAACTTCAAATCTTCACAATCTATAATTCTATAAATCTCATGTCTTCACAATTTATAATTCTATAAATTTCTAACACTTATAGAAACTCGTTTAAAAATTCCAATACTATTAATTGATAAATATCAATTCTGTACATCTTTTATATATATCATTCTTAAATAATTCAAAAGAAATCCAACTTAAACTATTTTATTTATCACTTGACTATTTATTTCAAAATCACCTTTCAGGTATATTTCACAATTTAAAATTTTCATAACTTTAAATTTATAACATTTATTTATTTATTTAAGATAAATAAATTCCAAAATTTAATAAATCGTATACTTTCCAAAAATCACTTCAAAATCCCTTTTAAAGTAAAAATCGTTTATTTTTAAACTTTAAAATTGAACCCGATGATGCAACGCATCAATTAGTCCATCACAACATCAAACATCATATATCATCATATGATGACAGAATATATATCAACATCTGTAAATAAATAAATACAGTTGAGGAATCCAGTTGGATCCCTCCAACCTGTTTCCCTGCATCCAAAGATGTTAGCACAATACCAATTCCGCTCCAGTACGGAATTATCGCGGTATATAGGTTTTTATAAATCCGCTTACTAACGGCGCAATAGGGTCTCATCCGCTATACGAGGCGGGAATCATCAATCCAATATATACATATGCCAATATGTATATACTGCTATATATATAGATATATCCTATCATATCTAATATCACATCCAAACAATCAATCATCAATCAATAACTGTAAAAGAAAATCCACTTTCATTTGAGTGAGAAGATCTCACCTTAGCTTTTAATTTGCCATCCCGTTTTCCATTTTCGGTTGTTTCTTGATTTTAAACCTTGTATAATTAATTATACAAATTCATTAATATTCGAAACAATTAATAATAAATTATCATCTGTTAATTTATTTAAACCAAAAATTTAATTTTATCGAATGATTTATTTTTAAACCAATTTTTTTTCTATTTCAAACTAACTTTCTTTTTAACAATTTGTTTAACTAAAATTTTAAATTTTTTGAAACTAAATTTTCTTTAAAGAAAAATATTTTTAATGACGATAACTAAATGACCATTTATACAAATCAACTCGGCTATTAAAATTTAAATTTCTTTTCTAAAACTCCCAAACTTTATTAAGTAACATTTATTTATACTTTTTCTTTCTGAAATAAACCAGCAGTAAACCTTTACTTTTCTTTTTACTGTAATGTATTTGTAAAACTCTGGTTATAAAATTTCTTTCTCCTCATATATGCAATATATTAATATATTTAAATTGAAAGATGAAGGATAAATCGATAACTGCAGATATACCTCACTGCTTTCGTCAACGCCAGCCTCCACCGGTCCTCGCGAGCACCTCCACGCTATCGACTTGCCATGACGCCCAACGAACGCCACCTGAATCGCCGCTGCCACTTTGATTTCGACCTCCACGCGAGACCATCGCGACATGCCCTAAGTCGCCGATCGAACATCCAGCCCCTATACCACACGACATCACGACCAACCTCCGCCTGCCACTGACACGCTCGCGCCGCCCAGCACGACGCCGTTGCCTGACCTCTCGCGCACGCGCGACCCCGTGAGCGACACAAACCGTCGCCCTCGTTCGCCATGAATCGCGAACCCTCTCCCCAATCTACGCGACCTCCATCGCGCGCCCATCTGCTTTGCTATCGAGCCCACTGCCATCGAGATGCCATTCGCGACCATGATTTCAAACCTAACCCTAAATCGCCTCAAGCTCGCGACTAACCCCGGCCATTTTTTTATTTATTTGAAGAAGGGCGCGGATCGATTTGTTGAACTGGGAGGATGGAAGGAAATAAATTGTAGCTAAATTTTAAAACAAGGCAGCCGCTTTCTTTCGTTTAGTTTTTGTTCGAACAGAATTGAAGATCGCCATTTTTATTTCGTTTATCTTGAACGAGAAGGGATATTTAAAACTGAACGAAGCAGGCTTGCACGATCTCTGGCGTGGTTTCTGGCTGAAAGAAAGGAGAGGGATGGGTTGCGTAATCTTCTGCGTGATTTTAGGAGGCTATAATATTTTGTTGTTGACTAATTTAAAATTTTAAAATTCAATTTGAATTCGATCAAATCTAAATGCGTTTACCTACCGTTTGCTCACGTATCAACTCCGAAAATTACGAAAATTGAAATCCGGCAATAATACAACATTCCGGACCCAATGGAACTGGTTTCGTCGAATTCCGAGACTGTTTGAAAATTGACTATTTTTAAATATTGGTTCGAACGATATAAATTCAAAACTGAACAAATCACTGAACAATTCAATTCTGAAGCTTCTATTATCTTCAGTGTTATCAATATAATTTTTAGAAGCTTTTGAAATATTTTTCTTCAGCTTAAAACTGAAGATACAAATTTTTATTCGACTATCAATAGATTAAATTCTGTAATTTAACCGCAAATTTCAAAGTTTTATTCGGGATTCAAATTAAATTATCGTTCAAATATTTAAAAATAAATTAAATATTTCCAATTTAATTCGTTCGAAATTTTGGGTCGTTACAAACTTCCCTCCTTAAAAGAATTTCGTCCTCGAAATTACAAGTTAGGAAAAATGTCCTTAACTCGTCTATTATTTTTCACAATCCAAATAGTTTTATCAATTTATCAAAACAAATCTTCCTACTAAAGATTCGTTATTCATCAACTAAATTTCAACTTCAACTCTAAGTTTCAAAACAATCATTGTTTTACTACTCTATTCAAATTTAAACTTAAATTCAAATTTAAACTTTCAAATTTTCTCAAAAATTTTCTAACACTCGAAATTTCGAAAAATTTCGCCAGCGTCTCCTTTGCGCGGCTAATACGGCACGACTACAAAACGTCCCTACGGACTCTCAGATTTCAAAAAGAAAAAGAAAAAGCCAAGTGGCTAGTCCAGAAATCATCAAAAACTCATATTATAATTCAAATACTTACCTTTTGTCGAGCAATTCAAATTATCTGTGAAATCAAATTCAATTCCCTTTATACCTGTATATCTACTAGCCATTATATCTAGTTACAGCATTCAAATCATTTTGCAAATTCGATTACAAATTTTCAATATATACTTCTTATATCATTTTTACTTCACCATTGAAGTTACACCTATTCAATTTTGTTCAATCTTTACATTTCAATTTCATTTGAATTTAATTCACAATTTCAATTCTATTTGAGTTCAATTTATCTTCAATTTTGAATTTCATTCCAATCAGATTTCAAATATTCTATAAGTTATCAACTTATTTACATCTTGATTTATACAATCATTTATACATTCACATTCACAATTCCATTTCATTTAGGAATTTTATTCTCAATTATCTTCTTGGGATTTTATTTTCATTTATGAATCATATTTACAATTCATATTCATAATCTTTGTTCATATATGAATTTATTTCCTTATACTTTCAATTCACATTTAAAGATTTCATTTGTTAATGAACTTTAATTCCAATCACAATTACATAATTTACATTAACAATTTCTATTTGTATAAGTTATCAATTCAATCATATTCCATAAATATTCTTATACAGTATTCCAGAGTCTTTTCAACCTTTCAAAACCATTTTGAAATCAATTCAAATTATCCCTTGAATTTTCTAAAACAAAATCCAAATTCTCAAAACAACTTCCATTTAAACAATTTGGCAGCAATTCCTCTTTTGGAAACCCGAAAATGAACACCAACGATGCCGCGGTCATCATCGAAGTTATTTTCCAGCGACCGAAAAGAGTTTAGAGCTTTTCATCTCTTCAAAACATTTTTTTTTAAACCTTTGAAATTCATTTTCAGACCAAAAAGAATTTAAACTTCCAAATCTCAAAAATTTCAAATTCCTTTCAAAACATTTCCAAAAACTTTTCTGGAATTCCGTTTTAAATTACAATTCACATTTATAATTTATATTCTCAAATTTCATTTGTATGTGAATTTATTTCTTAACTTTGGAGTTACGGTTTCAATTTCTTATTCAATTTCAATAGTAATGATAACATTTCAATATCATCACTTTCCTAACAACCAAACATCCATATACTATGGTAATTCATAGAAAATCATTTCTTTTATATACAAAAATAATTTTGGGTAAAATCATTTCATTCACCCTATTTAAAACAATACTGTGCCGAATTGTTCTATTCGAGTGTTTAGAGATCCCTATCAATAACGTTAATTACTCGTATTGACCAGAATCCATATACTACTCAATAAATCAATCATCACAATATAAAACAATTTTTTTTTATATTCACTAACAAATACGCGCTCATATCTATTATTACACTCAACTCATTCTAGAGTACTGCTGACTCTATCTCTAATGAGTAACACCCAACAGAGCAGGGTTGTCGCTTAACCATATGCTCTGATACCACTTTGTCACATCCCGAAATTTTCGACTTTCGAAAATTCGACATCGATACTCACTTTATCGACTGCCGAGCAATCGAGTGCCGGAAACTCCAATAGTGAGGGTTTTAAGAAAAAGAAAAAGTAGAAGAAGAAGGAGATAGAAGAAAAAGAGAAGAAAGAAAGAAGAAGAACAACAGAAAACATCTGAACGACATCAATAGAAACACAGAACAGAGACAATATCAGAATCTTACACATCGCAGCGGAACAATATACAATAGATAATTACTAGTCTTTTAAAACAAAGAACTATCAGTTTATACATACATCAATCAGAGTCAATATACAACAATGGACAGTTATATAAACTTGTCCTCATACAGAATACACAGCGGAATAAATACTATCAGATACAAATACTACGTCTCGTCATCCAGCTTATCTCCAAGCTCCAGAATATCCTGATAATCTAACTCTAGACTGCCCGTGTGGAAATTGGTGGGCACCCAGAGTTTAGAAGGGAAACAATAAACTCCGAGTCAGTCATGGTGACTGGTGTGAGATCGTAAAACAGTTATTTATCTTTAAAATAAACAACAGAAAAATTTTAAAGTCAATTCGAAATGCTTTTGGAAAATGAAACTACCATAAGACCTCCCGCCACACACACAATGCAAACGCAGACTTGGAGGAGATTTCTTCTTATGATAGTCAAAGATGCTTACTACGCAAAAATTAAATTTTTTTTTTGATACTATTATTAGTGCATAGTGTGTAAAAACATTTCGAAAGTAGAATATAAATCTTAGCCAGCATAGGTACCATTATAGTATGCTTGCTATAGCTGCCATATTAGATGGCAGGTTCTACAACTAAAACCGTACAAGTCACGTATTGTTTCTTTGGATTTCCAACAAATGGTCAGGCTAAGGAACTTCCTATCCACGATGGGTACGTCGCTGGAATAGACGACCCGAGAACCTAACCGGATCTCTGCCAACACAAGGCCGGGTTACCTCTGCAAAAATAGGTAACTACTGACACGCGTATGCCATCCCCCGATCGTCACCGATCTTCCCGAGGATCCCCGATTTCCAACAAACCACAAAGTAATAATAACTGTGCAGCAACCATAGAGGTTAAGTATCTGGGCTCCATACCATGATACCACCTTTATCCAGAAGGAATGACATACACTAAGGGGCGCTACTCCCTAGAACCTTGCTGCATTCGTCCTGTTTCGACCATTTCCGGGGTGTGAGGCTCGACGAAGTCTCGTCCACAAAGCTACGCTTTCTACAAAAAGCCCTGCTTCGGGTCAAACAAAAATGATCAACCTATGATCACAAAGATATAAGATCAAACAAATGATCATATCACAAATGATCAAACACTGATCATTTCATAGCAACACTCAGTATGCCACGTTACCAAATTGGGATATATCGCTGATAAATTTCAACTACATAACCTCTGAGCTCGTACGTCTCAGAGAAGGGTGTTAACTAAGAGAATAAATTCTCCGCCACCAACAGAAATGTATTTGAAAGAAATCAGCTTTATATCTCAAATTGTAACGTCAGACACACAATCCATACAAGTCTGTTCCGGGATCGAACAGAACCGAAGGCACTTCTCACGAAGCCCTTGCATTTCCGGATAATTTTCAATCGCGTCAGGACTTCCCGTCACTAAGGGTGATAAAACCTCTAAATCGAAGATCAGTCGATGTAGAGTAACTCGACGGTAATCCTTCCGTTTTCAAAAATATCCGGTCTTCAACACCGGTCTTCAAATGCGATTCATAACGACGTATCACATATTCGGAATGGGTTATACGACCCCATGGTCCTTTCCCGGCTAACCCGAATAGTGAGCGCTTATTTAAAAATAAGTGTGGCATTCAAATTCAATCAATTCATAACAAATACCTATCTAAAGGTAATTATTGATAGTCGGTTATTTAACTATCAATAAAGATGCGCAACATCATCAGATTCCAAATAATTTTCCCAAATTATTTAATCTCCAAAAATATCTTCATTACATATAAAAATTCCACACTTAACCATTTGAAAACAATTTCAAATATTCACTTTTCAATTTATCTTTAAAAGATAAAAACTCAAACGGTTCATTTCCCATTGGAAAAGCATTTCCATACTTATTTAAAAATAAGTAATTCACAAATCATTTATTTTCAACACTTAGAAAATATTCGATATACTTAAATCACATTAAGTATAATTTCATTCTTTAAGGAAAATATTCTTTTAACACCTTTATTTGAGTCAAAACGAATGTTACGTAAAACATCGTTACGACGACTCAAAATCACTAGTATAGGGATTCGAAATTTAGATAGATATATAAATCCCAATACTACATTAAAAACATTTCCTTTCGGAAATCATTTACTATAACAACAGTGTTATAGTCCACCATTTCCTTATTTCTCGAAAACGTCTATTTCAATAATAAATGTTGAAATCTATGATTTCGATAGTTCACACGTTTTAAAACCATCTTTTAAAACAATTAACTTCCTTTATAATATCGCTTTCCCAAACATAACCATTTTTTTTAAAAATATATTCACTGTCCAAAATCGCGAATATACTTCAATAACCAAATTTCGATTTTTTCTACACATTTATTTCAAGAATTACCCACTGTCCAAAATCGTGGATAAAATCCCCTTTAACCTTTTAATTTACCAAATCCAATTGATTTCGAATTTATAAAACAACGTTTATAAATTCTATTTCTATTTTCTAACGACTTCAATTTAATAAATCTTCTTTATTAATAATTCGATCAATATCCCATTTTAAGGCAACAATCCAAGTTACAAGTAATTTCTTATCAGTCTTTATTCTACAACTTCATTCATTTTATAACTTCATTCATTTTATAACTTCATACTTTATAATCTATGAACTTCAATCTTTATAAATCTATAAACTTCAATCTTTATAAATCTATAAACTTCAAATCTTCACAATCTATAATTCTATAAATCTCATGTCTTCACAATTTATAATTCTATAAATTTCTAACACTTATAGAAACTCGTTTAAAAATTCCAATACTATTAATTGATAAATATCAATTCTGTACATCTTTTATATATATCATTCTTAAATAATTCAAAAGAAATCCAACTTAAACTATTTTATTTATCACTTGACTATTTATTTCAAAATCACCTTTCAGGTATATTTCACAATTTAAAATTTTCATAACTTTAAATTTATAACATTTATTTATTTATTTAAGATAAATAAATTCCAAAATTTAATAAATCGTATACTTTCCAAAAATCACTTCAAAATCCCTTTTAAAGTAAAAATCGTTTATTTTTAAACTTTAAAATTGAACCCGATGATGCAACGCATCAATTAGTCCATCACAACATCAAACATCATATATCATCATATGATGACAGAATATATATCAACATCTGTAAATAAATAAATACAGTTGAGGAATCCAGTTGGATCCCTCCAACCTGTTTCCCTGCATCCAAAGATGTTAGCACAATACCAATTCCGCTCCAGTACGGAATTATCGCGGTATATAGGTTTTTATAAATCCGCTTACTAACGGCGCAATAGGGTCTCATCCGCTATACGAGGCGGGAATCATCAATCCAATATATACATATGCCAATATGTATATACTGCTATATATATAGATATATCCTATCATATCTAATATCACATCCAAACAATCAATCATCAATCAATAACTGTAAAAGAAAATCCACTTTCATTTGAGTGAGAAGATCTCACCTTAGCTTTTAATTTGCCATCCCGTTTTCCATTTTCGGCTGTTTCTTGATTTTAAACCTTGTATAATTAATTATACAAATTCATTAATATTCGAAACAATTAATAATAAATTATCATCTGTTAATTTATTTAAACCAAAAATTTAATTTTATCGAATGATTTATTTTTAAACCAATTTTTTTTCTATTTCAAACTAACTTTCTTTTTAACAATTTGTTTAACTAAAATTTTAAATTTTTTGAAACTAAATTTTCTTTAAAGAAAAATATTTTTAATGACGATAACTAAATGACCATTTATACAAATCAACTCGGCTATTAAAATTTAAATTTCTTTTCTAAAACTCCCAAACTTTATTAAGTAACATTTATTTATACTTTTTCTTTCTGAAATAAACCAGCAGTAAACCTTTACTTTTCTTTTTACTGTAATGTATTTGTAAAACTCTGGTTATAAAATTTCTTTCTCCTCATATATGCAATATATTAATATATTTAAATTGAAAGATGAAGGATAAATCGATAACTGCAGATATACCTCACTGCTTTCGTCAACGCCAGCCTCCACCGGTCCTCGCGAGCACCTCCACGCTATCGACTTGCCATGACGCCCAACAAACGCCACCTGAATCGCCGCTGCCATTTTGATTTCGACCTCCACGCGAGACCATCGCGACATGCCCTAAGTCGCCGATCGAACATCCAGCCTCTATACCACACGACATCACGACCAACCTCCGCCTGCCACTGACACGCTCGCACCGCCCAGCACGACGCCGTTGCCTGACCTCTCGCGCACGCGCGACCCCGTGAGCGACACAAACCGTCGCCCTCGTTCGCCATGAATCGCGAACCCTCTCCCCAATCTACGCGACCTCCATCGCGCGCCCATCTGCTTTGCTATCGAGCCCACTGCCATCGAGATGCCATTCGCGACCATGATTTCAAACCTAACCCTAAATCGCCTCAAGCTCGCGACTAACCCCGGCCATTTTTTTATTTATTTGAAGAAGGGCGCGGATCGATTTGTTGAACTGGGAGGATGGAAGGAAATAAATTGTAGCTAAATTTTAAAACAAGGCAGCCGCTTTCTTTCGTTTAGTTTTTGTTCGAACAGAATTGAAGATCGCCATTTTTATTTCGTTTATCTTGAACGAGAAGGGATATTTAAAACTGAACGAAGCAGGCTTGCACGATCTCTGGCGTGGTTTCTGGCTGAAAGAAAGGAGAGGGATGGGTTGCGTAATCTTCTGCGTGATTTTAGGAGGCTATAATATTTTGTTGTTGACTAATTTAAAATTTTAAAATTCAATTTGAATTCGATCAAATCTAAATGCGTTTACCTACCGTTTGCTCACGTATCAACTCCGAAAATTACGAAAATTGAAATCCGGCAATAATACAACATTCCGGACCCAATGGAACTGGTTTCGTCGAATTCCGAGACTGTTTGAAAATTGACTATTTTTAAATATCGGTTCGAACGATATAAATTCAAAACTGAACAAATCACTGAACAATTCAATTCTGAAGCTTCTATTATCTTCAGTGTTATCAATATAATTTTTAGAAGCTTTTGAAATATTTTTCTTCAGCTTAAAACTGAAGATACAAATTTTTATTCGACTATCAATAGATTAAATTCTGTAATTTAACCGCAAATTTCAAAGTTTTATTCGGGATTCAAATTAAATTATCGTTCAAATATTTAAAAATAAATTAAATATTTCCAATTTAATTCGTTCGAAATTCTGGGTCGTTACACCGGAGGTGGTTCTCGGTGATGGCGAGTGTCTAGTGGGGGTTTGCAAGGTCGTGGGTGTAACGACCCGATATTTTCAACCATTCGCATCCATTATAAGTGTATAGGTAGACACTCATGCCGGAGTTGAATTGCTCAAAATACCGCGTTGTAAATAAAATTTGGCAAATCACAGAATATACAGTAAATAAATATAATCACAGATCACAGACACAGAGTAAAATAATGCAGCGGAAGTAAAAGAAATAGTAGTTCATGAAGCTACTATCTAAATATGTCAGAGTTACATAAGATACAACAGAAGAAATAGAGTACAACAAAAGTCTCAATAATATAACCAAGTACAAGCTGAGTAGAACAACGGAACTGAAATAGATAGGACAAGACAAGCAGAAAATCTTCAGTGATTCAAATCTCCAAGAGAGCGGAAATCCAAATCTGTGAATAACTCAGGCTGACCCGAGCGTAAAGCAAAACACAAAACACTCGAGTCAGGACAATATATACTTATATAATGTAAACCAACTCAAGCGAACTGTAATAAGGGTACAAGTAACTTAGAAGATGCTTGGGACCGCCCATCCTCTAACGATCCGTTAAACTATCTACTATGTAGTAATATACGCTATATACAGTAATGTCTAATCAGTAAAGTATAATCATATCGGAAAATAGCGTTAAGGGGATGGAGAACCTTAACGCGGTCGGATCTTAAAATCATAATCGTAGTAAAGCTCGATATGGTAGGTGACACGGCACAACTAGGCAATGCCAGGGTAGATATACCAATTACGCACACGGACTGATGGATACGCATAGCAGCCACTACCGTTCCACCTCGAACAACATTCCCAAATTGGAGGATGGCCATCTAGTCAAATCACAAGTAAGAGTATAATATCGAAGAAATGTGTCCGAGAAGAGGTGCTACCTCACTGGTCCGAGATCGCTCCTGTTTTAGCCACCTTATGCCAACTCACGGGAGTTGGGTCCACGTAACATACCTTAAGAACGTCGCCACCATCCTACTTCATTCTGGAATCTCCACCGCGTACATGGTTGTCAAAGTGGTTTTCGGTATCGACAGAGAGTATGTCCATATCCGATCCCGGTCTCTTTGCCAACCAATCGTTATTATAACCCGTGGTTATAACTTTTAAAAAATAGTTTATGTTTCAAATTAGAATACATCCTTTAAACCATTTCAAAATCATATCATTTATTTCAAACTAATACATACTTTCAAACCCAAAACAAATCTATTCAAAACCAATTCAAAAATATATCATTTCCATTTCAAAACCAATTCAATAATATATCATTTCAATAAAACCCAAATTTCAAAATCACTGAATATTTCCTTTAATTTATTAAACTTGAAATCTTCCTTTAAATTATCATAGCATTTTGGTAATGTAACCTTAAGTAATCATAGCATTTTTGGAATGTAATACTTTCCAATTTAACATTTTATATAATCAAAGTATTTATATACTTACAAAATTTTAACATGGTCATTTTATCATAGCCTTATAGTTAAATAAACTTTGTTACTGTAATATCCAATTTAATGCTGAAATTCTTATGTTAAGTTAAGAGTACCTTATTAACTTACATTATCATTACAATAAAGAAACTTTATTATTTTAGTCATTAAAATATGTCATTTACATTAAATAAAACTTACATATTAAATGTACTTTTTAACTTACATTTCTATTACAGTAAAGAGCATTTATCATTTAATCAATATTACACTAATTAAACTTACATTATCGAATGTACGTTTTTAATTTATGTTTTATTACAAAAAGGGCATTTATTATTTTAAATCAATATTACACAAATTAAGACTTACATGTTTCTTTCATTAATTAAGACTTTACATGTTTCTTTCATTAATTAGAACTTTACACGTTTCTTTCATAAATTAAACTTTACATATTTCTTTCATAAATTAGAACTTTACACGTTTCTTTCACAATAAATTTCTTATAATTAAATCCAATTTTCAATAATTTACTTAATAAGTTTAAGTGTAAAATTTCCAATTCTTCACATTTCAACAAATAGACTTAACACTTCAAATTTAAATTACCATTTCACACTTTAACAAAATTTCCAATTTTATTTAATTAACTTAAACCTTTAATAAAAACCAAATTTCACATTTCCTAGTCAAGTTATATTTTAAAAGATCACTTTTAAACATTCATTTATTTAACCACTTAAATTCATAGAAAAATCATATACTTTAATAAATCACTTAAATTCAAATTTAATCAAATAATCATATTTACCATTTTACAAATATAATTAAATTTTTATTTTTATTTATATAGCTTAAATATCATTTTAACCAAAATTCCAAATTTCCAACTTAGGTTATATTTCAAAAATCCAGTTAAACCATTCATTAATTACATTTTTAACACATAGAAAAAAATCATACTTTCTTTATTTTAAAACATTTCAAAATCTATTTAAATCAAATTCCATAAATTTATAATTTTTAAAATACTTAAAAATATCCAAAACACTTTATAAAATAACCACGGGCCTGTATATAATTTTCTAACTTAGGTCAAGTGATACGGATATGTATCATTTCAATCCGCAGTTAAAAAGAAAAATCCGGGTTCTATCATTTCAAACCCGCAATCCCAAGTTAAAATAATTTAAATAAAAATTGTTTAGGCCTATCATTTCAGCCCATAACAATTTTTCCCTATTCTAAAGTCCGTTCGGGTATGTATCATTTCAACCCATAGTGATTCTAATCTACAGGGAACTTGCAGTGTGATAACAGATATAAATAACAGAATAACATTAAATAACAGTAACATATGATATAACAGGTGTAATAACAGGTGTGAACATCATATGATAATAATATAAGCATATATAACATGATAATATATTTCTACAGATTCGTAGGGTGTCAATTTACTAGTTATATAGGTACATATTGTCTGGTGAGAATAACTCACCTTTTTAAGTTGAAGTTTGCAAATCAAATGACACAACGAATTCCAGAAAGCATGATATGGCACGACCTTTGATTTGAGTGGAGAGAACCAAGATATAAATCTTGTATACAACAACAAAACAAAGTCATATATAAATAAAATTTCAATACCAAAGTTAGATTGAAACAAATAGAAACTAGGCTAGACAAGTACATCACCTAGCTTTTAAACAATTTGCTTGACTTTGCCTCAACTTGTGCTCAACCATACATGTATATGGCTCAGTCACAACATGTTTTCATGTGGAAATAGATCAGGTTTGGAACTGAAAATACATGGCTAGGCTTGAGAAGAGGAAGGGTTTTGGGGTTACAAAGTGAGGAATACAAATGAACAAGGCACAAAGTGGAGTTTTGGTCAACATAGGCTCAACCTATGTCATTTTTGGGTTCGGCCATACATGTTTCAGATCAGGACAGAGGTAAGGCTGAAAGTAAATGGTCATATCAAGGTGGTGGTGGAGCATGGGGAGGTGGCCAAGGCAAGATATGAAGGTGGTGGTGAAGTTTAGGTCGGCTATGCATAGTTTGCAAGGTTTTTGAGATGTTTTTGTGGTGTTTTCTCCATGGGATGGTCATGGCCTGTTATGGACAGAGGAGAGGGATGGTTGTAGGCTGTGGATAATGAGGAGGAGATGATGGTGGTGGTTGGTGGAGATGGTGGTGGTTGTGGCCAAGCAAAACTAGAGAGAAGCAAGGCAAATCAAAGAGAAAATGAAGAAGAAAAGGAAGGAGAGGTAGCCATTGCTATTTTTTCTTTCTTGGCCGTGAGTTTTGAGATGTGAGAAAGTTTCTCACGTGAAAAATGAAGGGGAATACACGGCTATGCAAAAAAAAATGAACGGCCAAAAGCAATGAGGTGAAAAGGCAAAGAAAATGAAAAGACAAGTAGATGAAAAGTCTCTAGAAAATGAAAAGGTTTTTGACTCTTTGTATTTCTATTTCTTTATATCAAAATAAAGCAAATAAATTTCAGTAAATAAAAATAAAATTCTGAACAAAATAAAATGAAAAAAGAAAATAAATAAATAATTTAAGTAAAAATAGAAAATAAAATGAGAAAATAGCTAATATATTGAAACAAGCATTTAAAATATAAACAAGATACACTTAACTTTGGAAAGTTGTAACTTCACTTTTAAAACTTTTAAAATGTTATAAAATAAAAATATTGAAATGAAATTAAATTTAAAATAAAGTGAAAAAGAAAATAAGTAAATAATTTAAGAGAAAAAAAAATAGAAAATAATTAAGAAAATAGCAAATATATTGGAACTAGCATTTAAAATATAAACAATGTACAATAAACATTTAAAAATTATAACAATACTTTTAAACAAATAAAAGTCAAGTAAATAAAATAAATGTTGAACAAAATGAAGTGGAAATGAAAATAAAATAAGATTTGAAGAAAATAGAAAATAAATAAAGAATTTCTTTTATTAAATGAAACTGGAAATTAGAAATTATAAACAGAATACAACTGACATTGGAAAATGTCAATTACACTTTTAAAAATGTTTTAAAACTAAAATATATACGTAACATGTTATTTTACCCATATTATAACATTACATGACCAAATAAAAGATTATTTATATAATTTAAAATAAACAATTTTGTTAAATACAGCAAATTACACACAATATTCAAAAGGGCATAACTTTCACATTATAAATCAGATTTCAACGAAACGAAAAGCAGTATTCTTGAAATTATATTTACTTTCATAATAAAAGATAAATTTTAAGATTTTATATAATTTAAATTTTAAATTTAAAAGCCAAAGATTGAACTGTTTGAACAGAAATTCACTTTTCAGTAAACTAACCAATTTATACTAGTTTGAACTATAAATCACTTAATAATCAACATTTATATTTAAAATGAAATGTTTGAAATAGAACAAGTTTAAAATAATTTAAAATAAAAATAAAGTCAAAATTAAAGTATATGCAAAGTCTAGGGTTGTTACACTCTCCCCCACTCAAAACTTTTCGTCCCCGAAAAGGAACGAGGTACGGGAAAGCACAGAAAAAGATAGAATGAATAGAATTAAGACAAGATGATAAGAAAATTGGAATTACACCTGATAACTATTGTTATAGGTAAGTTTAACAAGATGGAGGTGATCAAATCAAGAATATAAGCACGAAAAAAAAAATCCTCTAGAGTCAGAATCTCCCTTTCACTTGACCGACGGTCTATGAATGGAAAACAGTGTTCAGATCCGGATGAGTAACAAAGATTATCAAAGATTACAAAAAGATTTCTAAATAGAAAGATTATAGAAAGATGCTTATACCAGCCTGTAGCAAGATGAGGGAAAATAAGGACAACCAAAAGATGGTTTGAAAAACAAAATAAGATAATAATTTGAAACCATAATGCTTTGAAATCATAACAATTTAGGGATGTTTATCATTTGGAAATCACACTACTAAAATCATAACACTTGGAAATGTTATTCTAAAAAAAACATAATACTTAGAAAATCATAACTCCTTTTAAAAATAATCTTTATTTAAACCATTTTAATTCAAGGTCAAATAATATTCATTTTAAAGTGGTAACATTTCTAAGTTCATTCAATTATAAAAATTTCCAAGACATTGTATTTTCAAAATAGTAGCACTTATAAAATGCTACAGTAGATATATTAATATTTCAAATCAGTTTAATATCAGAAATATTCATTTGGATATCATTTAACTTATGACTTGTTAAAACAAACTTTTATGAATGGAATATTCAAATCAAACTATACTTCATTTATTAAGTTAAAAGTTCACTATTTTAGTTAGCTCTTAATTTAACACATAACCTAACACTTTATTTAAAATACCCATTTCACAAATAGATATTCCTTTAATAAGTTACACTTAAAGTTCCATTTGAAAACCAAATTCTCAATTATCAATTTTTAGTGATGTTAAAATACATTTTAACTATTTAAATCATAATTATTCATTTTCCAAGACATATCTATTTCATAAATAAAACATTTATATAGCAAATATAACAATCAAATTTCTTTACACATTTATTCATTTAGACATCAATTAAACTATGAATTCAAGTTAAATAAACTTTATTACCAAAATGTCCAATTCCAATGTATTTTATTTTATCTATTCAAAGATACATTATTTATTATACAACATATTCATTTCAGGAAATAACCTTTATTAAAATTCCTAGGTTAGACTTAAGGTTCCATATTAAATCAATTTGATTATTAAGTTATTTAAATAAAATCTCTTTAAATTCCTTTTTCACTATTTACCTCTGTTAGTCTTTTATAACTAAAATTTAAGTGTATAAAATCCTTTTTATATTGTATATTATCCAATTACATTGTTAACTTCTAAAAAAATTTAAGGTAAGTTATATTTGAATGCAATTGTAATATACAAATAAAACTTTCCAACTCAATTATCTCAAGTTTGAATCATTTATTCAAATTTTTTATTTTCTTCTTATAACTGAAATTATTCTTTATAATAAAATTTAAGAATTAAACTTCCGATTCCTTTCAAACCATTTAGAGATAAGTAATTATATATACATAATATGTCAAATCAAATTTAAATCATATATCTATATATATTATAATCCAGCCATATTTTAGAAATTCAAATCAATTAGATTTTCTAAAACAAAGCTGTAGCAAGACTACAGAACGGTCTCTTCACTTCGAAACTCGAAAATGAACGTCGATGATGTTGCAGTCATCACCGAAATTATTTTCCAGCGACAAAGAGAAGAGCATTTAATTTTTAAACTTTAAAATCCTTTAGAGACAATTTTTTATTCAAAATACTTTAAATAATATCCTTTTAAAAATTTTAAACACAAGGTTTGAAACCATCGGAAATTAAATTCTTTAAATTTCTTGTTTAAATTCATTTCAGTTCCCAAATAAATTTATAAACAACTATTTATAAATTCATTTGTAGAACAATAAATGATTAATCAAGTATTATCATTTGAAATTATCAATTTAAATCAATTTATTAAGTTCCATAAAATTATATATCCAAATTTATTTCATTAACCAAATTTTAAAATAATATTATGTCAGTTTGTTCTGTCAAAGTGTTTTAGAAATCCTATCGATAGCGTTGATCAGACGAATCGATCGGAAACCCAAATCAACATCAACAACCCAAACAACACAACATATAAAACAAAACATAGGTTTACAAGTACAATTCAAAATGTTGGAGATAGTTTAGAAACAAAACACAAGATGGTTAAACAGAGTAGAGGGATGGGTAAGCTTAGATAAATCGCGGACAACCTTAACCGGGTCAACCGTGACTTAATGGATAAGATCAAATGTGGATTTTCTGGGGTAAATCTACCTTCGATCTCAAGAGATAGAGTTTGGAATAACAAAAGATATTAGCATCTAAACCAAGGATAAATATAAATCTCTGGTTAATCGATGCTGATTGTAAAGGATTTTCACCCCTTTACAAGAAAATTAGAATATTGGCGAGACCGCCAATTTACTATAAAGATCATTCGAAGTGGAGTTATGTGATACTCCAAAATCAAAAGAAGATGAATAGTGAGGGACAAGAATGAATTTTGGAACCGTAGGGAACGTTCCAAAAATTCAAAGGAAATTCGAATCAAGAGGAAAAGATTCAAACTCGAATGAAAGTGATTCTGTAAATAAATCTACTCCATATGCTGAGTTTTGCCTCAAAGCCAAAGCTCTGATACCAACTATAACGACCCGATATGTGACGACCGCCCATGACCCCTGCACAGAATCTTGAGATATAGCGCTGTAAAGTGTGCCAGGCGACCATGGACGATTGTCAAGGTAAGATTTAAAACAAAAGAATCTATCGTATTACTCACAGCGCATGGACAAAATACAATAGAACATATGTATAGTGAAGCTTTACAGAACAAAATGACATCATATAAAACTCCATAATAGTTGAATACAAGCATCCACATAGTCAATACATCAAGCCTCACTACATATCTCTCAGAGAATACAAAACAGCGGAATATCCAGTACATATAATAAGAAGATAATATGCAACCCTCCAGCTCGTCTTCGATATCAGCATCGTGAGAGGAGAACAGCACCTGTCACCTGCTACCTAGTCTGCCCGTCCCAAAATGGACGAACAGCCCAAGGCAATAAGAATTAAAACATAAAGCCTTGAGTCAGACAACAGTCTTAGTGAGCAGTAAATTAACTAACAACATACCAAAAGAGCATAAAGGAAAAGGAATAGGAATACAACCCTCCCACTCCAACCTCATTCTACAGTGATAGCCCCCAGACACACACTAAGCAGAAGCAAACATAGCAGAGCATACAATTTAAAGTAAAGCTACTATCACTCGAGTCAAGGGCGATGTTTTCCAAGTACCAAGGCCTAAATCAGATAAGCACCCAGAAAATACCGCTCTTGAGTCCGAATGACGATACAACCACACATCCATGACTCTGGCTATCACTGTTATCATTGCTTCGATATCACCGTTAATTGAATGACCGGCACATTCTTTCAGCCGTCCGTCAAGGGCTAATGGAAACCCCGGTTCTAGACATAACTCCCGCACGTCGTCGCAGCCCGTGCCTAGGACTATCGAATCTGCCCAGAGTACTCGACCATCAACAGTTGGCCGTTGGGACTATCGAATCTTCCCAAACGTACTCTTGCTTAGAGCATGCTAGAACCTTCAACAACGATGCTATCCAAGTCTCCTAGTCATCCTCCTCGACGACTATTCTCATATCCATTCATTATCTTCAACTCGAATCATATCACCGGGTTATCAACATGCTTGGAATGATCCCGTCTGGATTAGACCAAGTCTTCACCACATGATTGCCTCGCTTCATTACATCCTCGCAAAGCCTCATCTCATCATTACATCATCAAATCTATGCATAAGAGCTTCATCATCCCGCTACATATGCCACGAGCAGCTTTTCCATTTCAAGAGCCTTTCCCTTAGCTTTTGAATCATCTTCGATCTAAATCTAATCATCAATCATCTAGTTCATAACAAGCAATCAAATCAAACATCAATCCAAGCAATCAAGCATTCAAATATGATCTAAGTAGACAATTATAACAATAATGGCATTTTCGTAATTAAAGAGTTGAAAGTCCAATAAGCATGAAAACATGGATTATATCTCTACAAACTTGATGAATGAACTTGCATAGGTTAACATATGATAAAATGGATGCAACATCATCATGAACAATGGATCTATATGGATCTACACATAGGATGAAGAAAATGCATGGAAATCTCTATTTTAACACCAAAACGAGCCAACAATCCGATATACTCCTTTGGATCCGTGTGAGAGATAATCACCACTCACCAAATCACCTAAACAATCCAAAAGATATCAACTTCAGATCTGGACAGCGAAGAACTAAGCTAGATCCGACAAGATCTCACTTCAAACGATGAAATCTCTCTTGAAAAGATGAAGATCTTCAATCTAAGCTCTTGAATCTTCAATCTTGATCTTCGATTTGGATGGATGGAAGCACTAGATTAGAGTGGAGAAAAGAAGTGAAGAAGTGTAGAAGTCGAGCTCTCAAAATGGCAGCACTTCGTCGCTTCAAAATCCGGATCCCAAAAATGAAGAGAAGCTCTCCTATTTATAGCTGAAAACTGCCTAAGTCGTAACTCGGCTAACTCCATAGGTCGTCTCCGACTTACGACCTAAGATTCCCCACCGACCTAAGCCTTAGCCAACAACTCCGACCTAACAGACAAGCCTACGACTTAACATGCGCGCGACCTAACTTATTCGAGCTACACGACCTAACACACGCGCGTTCCCTCCTAAGTCGCCTGGACGACTTAACAACTTAGCACCATTCGACTTAACACTTAGACGAAACCCAGCGACCTAACACAGACTGCCTCTACGACCTACGACTTATAAAACCTTGCGACCTAACAACTTAGCAACCTACGCGACCTAACAGTGTTACGACCTAACACATAGCCTAACTCTTAAGGTCGCCAACTTGTTAACTCCTTAGGTCGCTAACCCACCCAGTCGACTTAACTTGGTAACAACTTAACCCTTAGGTCGCTTACGACCTAACCAACCAAGCTACCAGACGACCTAACACATAGCGACCTATCCCTTAACTCGGTTACTACGACCTAACTCTAACCTTAAGTCGTCTACAATCATAAGTCGGTCAACCCACTAACTCGTCCAACCGACCTAACTTCTACACACTCTAAGTCGTTGCCGACCTAACCACACACCCAGTAACCACTAGGTCGCTTACTCCACTAGGTCGCCATATCCTTAAGTCGGTCAGTTCTTTAGGTCGTTAACTCGCCCTGCCGACCCAATACTTAATCAAATCCTAGGTTGCATAATTTTATAGGTCGCTCCAACTAACCCACGACCTAACACTTACTCGCCGAAGTCCCTAACTCGGTCACGACTTAGCTCTTAGGTCGTTCACGACCTAGGACTTAGACAAATCTGCCTAAAAATCTGAAATGACTTAAAAATGCAAAAATTCCAGATTTTGACGAACTTGTCGATCCGTAAAAAATACGGGTCGTTACATTCTCTCCCCCTTAGGAATTTCGCCCCCAAAATTCCAAGCAATCAAAACTATTCTGTACGCCTACCATCCATAGCAATCAACAAACCATGCATCCAATTCTAACTTAGCGTACAGAATTCTAAAATTAGAACAAGTTACAATATCACGAGATGACACGACACCTTAGGACCATACCTTGAAGAGTTCAGGATGAGCTGCCTTCATCCTCTCTTCCACCTCCCACGTACAGTCGTTATCATCTTCACTCCATTGTATCTTGAGCAACTTAACTACCTTCCTCCTAAGCTGTTTCGTGTCGGTTTCAACAACACGAAGCGGCTTACGAGGTCTTCTATCAACTGGATCAACTTCTAAGTCTTCACAGCTATCAGCAGAAACCACTGTTCTCGAGTCGTGCACATACTTCCGTAGATACGATACATGAAAAACATTGTGCACACCCGACATCTTCTCCGGTAACTCCAATCTGTAAGCGAGCTTTCCAATTCGCTCGATAATCGGGAATGGTCCGACAAATCTCGGAGTCAATTTTCCTTTCTTCCCGAATCGAATAACATTCTTTAGTGGAGAAATCTTCACAAAAACCATATCTCCTACGTCGAATTCCAAATCCTTTCGACGCTTATCAGCATAACTCTTCTGACGGTCTTGGGATGCCTTCATTCGTTGCCGAATGATCTCTATGCAATCCGAAGTCTGTCGAATCATCTCTGGCCCAAGCATCAGCTTTTCTCCAGTTTCCAACCAACATGTCGGAGAGTTACACGGTCTTCCATATAATGCCTCATACGGTGCCATACCAATGCTTGACTGGTAACTGTTGTTGTACGCAAACTCCACCAAATGAAGGTGATCTTCCCATGATCCTCCGAAATCCAAAACACAAGCTCTGAGGAGATCTTCCAAAACTCGGTTGACTCTCTCGGTCTGACCATCTGTTTGGGGATGATAAGCTGTACTCAAACACAACTCGGTTCCCAAAACTTCCTGGAAGCTCTTCCAAAATCCACTAGTGAACAATGGATCTCGATCGCTCACTATACTCCTCGGAATACCATGGAAACGAACTATCCACTTAACATACAACTCAGCCAACTTTGATGCGGTCCTAGTCGATCGAACAGGAATGAATCATGCACTCTTTGTCAGACGATCCACAATGACCCAAATTCCTTCATTTCCCGTTCTGGTTCTAGGCAATCCATCAATAAAATCCATCGACACTTGTTCCCACTTCCATGTAGGAACTTCTAAGGGCTGAAGCAATCCACTTGGCTTCTTCTGTTCGGCTTTAACCAACTGGCAATTCATACACTTGGAAATGAAATCTCCAACATCCTTCTTCATGCCTTCCCAATAGTAGGTTCTCTTCATATCCCGATACATCTTATTTCCACCTGGATGAATTGTCAACCTCGAGTGATGACTTTCCTTCAGAACTTCACTCCTCAACTCATCTATATCGGGAACAACTAGTCGTCCTTGCTTCCGAAGCCAACCCTCTCGATCGACCTCGAATCCTTTATCCTTTTCTGGATCCAATCCAGATTCCAACTCACGGATAATCTTGACAAGCTTATCATCTCGCTTTTGGCTCTCACCAATCCTTTCCACAAGAGTGGGTCTTATTGATAAGTTTGCCAGCATCTCAGGTTCCAATTCGCATCTAGGCCTGAAGTCAAATCCAGCTAAATACTCGAGACTCTTCCATTCAGAAAACATGGCTCCCAATCCTGCATGTCTTCGACTTAACGCATCTGCCACTGCGTTACCTTTTCCCGGAGTATAAGCTATTCCAAAATCATATGATGCCAAAAACTCTAGCCAACGTTGCTGCCGAAGATTCAAATCCTTTTGGGAGAAAAGATACTTCAGCGACTTATGATCCGTAAACAACTCGAATCGAACTCCCAATAGATAATGTCTCCACATCTTCAGAGCAAATACAATCGCCGCTAACTCCAAATCATGAGTTGGGTAATTCCTTTCATGCGGCTTCAGTTGTCGACTCGCATACGCAACAACTTTATCCTTCTGCATCAGCACTGCTCCAAGTCCAGTACCACATGCGTCGGTGTAAACCACCATCTCATCATTCCCACTAGGAATAGTCAAAACAGGAGCACTCGTCAATCGCTCTTTCAGGATTCCGAAAGCTTGCTCACACTTAGCATCCCAACTGAACACTTGGTTCTTCTTCGTCAATCCTGTTAACAGTGCAGCTATCTTGGAGAAGTCTTTGATAAACCGTCGATAATATCCTGCTAATCCAAGAAAACTTCTCACATCAGATGCATTCTTAGGTCTAACCCAATCCTGGATTGCTGCCACCTTAGCGGGATCAACCGCTATTCCATTTCCAGAAATCACATGGCCTAAGAACCTCACTTCACTCTTCCAGAAGTGACACTTCGAAAACTTAGCCTTCAGCTGATGTTTCCGTAAGATCTCCAAAACAATACGCAAGTGCGTCTTGTGCTCTTCCTCCGTTCTGGAATAAATCAGAATATCATCCACGAACACAAGTACGAACTTGTTCAACTGATCTCTGAACACTCTATTCATAAGATCCACAAAATATGCTGGCGCGTTAGTCAATCCAAACGGCATTACCAGCCACTCAAAGAACCCGGATGGTGTCCTAAAAGCAGTCTTCGGCACACTATCCTTAGCCACTCTCAACTGGTGAAATCCCGTTGCCAAATCCATTTGAGAAAACACCTTAGCCTCGTGAAGCTGATCAAACAAGTCATCTATTCTCGGCAATGGATACTTGTTCTTCTTAGTCACCTTATTCAGCTCACGATAATCCACACACAATCTCAACGACCCATCTGCCTTGGTTGCAAACACAACTGGTGCACCCCATTCGGACACACTACGCCGAATGAATCCTTTCTGTAAAAGGTCATCCACTTGCACCCTCAACTCCTGCTGTTCCCTAGGCGCCATCCGCCTAAGAGGCATCACAACAGGTCTGGCTCCTTCAACTAGATCTATTCGAAACTCGATCTCTCTATGCGGCGGCAACCCTTTGACTTCGTCAAAGACATCCTCGAATCCATTAGCGATCGGCACTGATGACAGTCCATCCCGTGGAACAACTAGCGAATACATGAAGCTCATGAAGACGCCTTCTTCATGCTTACATCGTATCACAATCTTTCGCCCCTCCACATTCTCGACTGTCACTTCCAACCTTTCGCAATCAACCTTAGCCGCATACTTCCTAAGCCAGTCCATACCCAAAATAATTCCGAACCCCGCAAAGTTCAGAACAAAGCAATCACAAACAAAAGAGCAACCATGACTCGACACAACTAGACCACGGCATAACATACACAAACAAGACGAACCCCCAACTGGATTAGTCACAACCAATGGCCTATCAACAATATCCGGTGTCAAACCTAACCGGCCAACGAGTTCATTACAAACAAACGAATGCGACGCTCCAGTATCAAACAGAACTCTAACTGGAACACCACATAGGAAAAGAGTACCTTGAACAACCACACTCTTTCCCTTCTCTTCAGCAGTAGGAGCTTTCGAAGACGACGGAACAGCCCCCAAAGCATAGGCTTGCACAATTTGCCTGTCCTTCCTTGGTTCTGGACAATTCTTCCTGAAATGCCCCGGCTTGTCACAGTTGTGACACTTCATCGGTGCCTTCGGATTCTTACAATCCTTAGAGAAATGGCCCTTCTGCTGACAATTGTAGCAAGTCACCTCGCCTTTCGGCTTCTTCTGGCCATCCTTACCCTTCTGCTGCTGCTGCTTCCTCTTCTGGTTTCCACCCTGCTGTGGTTTAGATTCTCCCTTGGTAACAGCAACAACAGGTCCTTCCTTAGGAAACAGACTCTCATGCCTAAGAGCTTTTTCCACAAGCTTCTCAAATGAATCGTCCAAATGATCCACCAACTGTCTCCCAAGATAACTATCCAAGCCGGTCACAAACTTCTCGTTCTTCTGATAAGCAGACTCAATATATGACCGGGCATACTTGGACAAAGCTTCAAACTCAGAAACATACTCAAGAACAGATCTTCCACCCTGCTTGAGCTCCACAAACTTCTTGAACAGAACAGACTTCTGAGCTGTAGAAATGAACTTAGCTTCAAATCTAGCTTGGAATTGCTCCCAAGTAATCTCTTCCTCCGCAGTATTGATGGTAATAGAGTTCCACCAATCTGAAGCTCTCCCTTGAAGCTGCCTTGATGCCAACTTCCTCTTAGTTGCATCATCAATTCCCAAATCACCAAAGATCCTTCTACAAGCATCTATCCACCTCTGGACCTCAATGGTAGATTCTGTTCCCAAGAAAACCTTCCCTCCAAGAGCAGTATAATCCTTGCACAGCTTAGCAAAATCCACTGGTTTCGGAGTTTGAACTTGAACTCCAACATCGACTGCTGCCCCCGGAACTGGTATCCTTCTCATGATCGAAGTCATCATAGCTTCGAACATGGCTGCATAATCAGCAGTCTCTTCAGTAGCACGGCATTCCCTAGCAGCTGGTCTCCCTCTTCGACTCATTCTCAATATCTATAAAAAGGAATGATTAGAACATCTAGAGAAACAACTGCATAAAGGACTCAAACTCTACTAAGCTACTATATTATATATAGTATTCATCCATCAAAATACAATTACGTCTCTCATACGTAGTTACTTCAGCGAGCGTTGGGTAAAATCGATTAACCAATGCTCTGATACCAAATGTGACGACCGCCCATGACCCCTGCACAGAATCTTGAGATATAGCGCTGTAAAGTGTGCCAGGCGACCATGGACGATTGTCAAGGTAAGATTTAAAACAAAAGAATCTATCGTATTACTCACAGCGCATGGACAAAATACAATAGAACATATGTATAGTGAAGCTTTACAGAACAAAATGACATCATATAAAACTCCATAATAGTTGAATACAAGCATCCACATAGTCAATACATCAAGCCTCACTACATATCTCTCAGAGAATACAAAACAGCGGAATATCCAGTACATATAATAAGAAGATAATATGCAACCCTCCAGCTTGTCTTCGATATCAGCATCGTGAGAGGAGAACAGCACCTGTCACCTGCTACCTAGTCTGCCCGTCCCAAAATGGACGAACAGCCCAAGGCAATAAGAATTAAAACATAAAGCCTTGAGTCAGACAACAGTCTTAGTGAGCAGTAAATTAACTAACAACATACCAAAAGAGCATAAAGGAAAAGGAATAGGAATACAACCCTCCCACTCCAACCTCATTCTACAGTGATAGCCCCCAGACACACACTAAGCAGAAGCAAACATAGCAGAGCATACAATTTAAAGTAAAGCTACTATCACTCGAGTCAAGGGCGATGTTTTCCAAGTACCAAGGCCTAAATCAGATAAGCACCCAGAAAATACCGCTCTTGAGTCCGAATGACGATACAACCAAACATCCATGACTCTGGCTATCACTGTTATCATTGCTTCGATATCACCGTTAATTGAATGACCGGCACATTCTTTCAGCCGTCCGTCAAGGGCTAATGGAAACCCCGGTTCTAGACATAACTCCCGCACGTCGTCGCAGCCCGTGCCTAGGACTATCGAATCTGCCCAGAGTACTCGACCATCAACAGTTGGCCGTTGGGACTATCGAATCTGCCCAAACGTACTCTTGCTTAGAGCATGCTAGAACCTTCAACAACGATGCTATCCAAGCCTCCTAGTCATCCTCCTCGACGACTATTCTCATATCCATTCATTATCTTCAACTCGAATCATATCACCGGGTTATCAACATGCTTGGAATGATCCCGTCTGGATTAGACCAAGTCTTCACCACATGATTGCCTCGCTTCATTACATCCTCGCAAAGCCTCATCTCATCATTACATCATCAAATCTATGCATAAGAGCTTCATCATCCCGCTACATATGCCACGAGCAGCTTTTCCATTTCAAGAGCCTTTCCCTTAGCTTTTGAATCATCTTCGATCTAAATCTAATCATCAATCATCTAGTTCATAACAAGCAATCAAATCAAACATCAATCCAAGCAATCAAGCATTCAAATATGATCTAAGTAGACAATTATAACAATAATGGCATTTTCGTAATTAAAGAGTTGAAAGTCCAATAAGCATGAAAACATGGATTATATCTCTACAAACTTGATGAATGAACTTGCATAGGTTAACATATGATAAAATGGATGCAACATCATCATGAACAATGGATCTATGTGGATCTACACATAGGATGAAGAAAATGCATGGAAATCTCTATTTTAACACCAAAACGAGCCAACAATCCGATATACTCCTTTGGATCCGTGTGAGAGATAATCACCACTCACCAAATCACCTAAACAATCCAAAAGATATCAACTTCAGATCTGGACAGCGAAGAACTAAGCTAGATCCGACAAGATCTCACTTCAAACGATGAAATCTCTCTTGAAAAGATGAAGATCTTCAATCTAAGCTCTTGAATCTTCAATCTTGATCTTCGATTTGGATGGATGGAAGCACTAGATTAGAGTGGAGAAAAGAAGTGAAGAAGTGTAGAAGTCGAGCTCTCAAAATGGCAGCACTTCGTCGCTTCAAAATCCGGATCCCAAAAATGAAGAGAAGCTCTCCTATTTATAGCTGAAAACTGCCTAAGTCGTAACTCGGCTAACTCCATAGGTCGTCTCCGACTTACGACCTAAGATTCCCCACCGACCTAAGCCTTAGCCAACAACTCCGACCTAACAGACAAGCCTACGACTTAACATGCGCGCGACCTAACTTATTCGAGCTACACGACCTAACACACGCGCGTTCCCTCCTAAGTCGCCTGGATGACTTAACAACTTAGCACCATTCGACTTAACACTTAGACGAAACCCAGCGACCTAACACAGACTGCCTCTACGACCTACGACTTATAAAACCTTGCGACCTAACAACTTAGCAACCTACGCGACCTAACAGTGTTACGACCTAACACATAGCCTAACTCTTAAGGTCGCCAACTTGTTAACTCCTTAGGTCGCTAACCCACCCAGTCGACTTAACTTGGTAACAACTTAACCCTTAGGTCGCTTACGACCTAACCAACCAAGCTACCAGACGACCTAACACATAGCGACCTATCCCTTAACTCGGTTACTACGACCTAACTCTAACCTTAAGTCGTCTACAATCATAAGTCGGTCAACCCACTAACTCGTCCAACCGACCTAACTTCTACACACTCTAAGTCGTTGCCGACCTAACCACACACCCAGTAACCACTAGGTCGCTTACTCCACTAGGTCGCCATATCCTTAAGTCGGTCAGTTCTTTAGGTCGTTAACTCGCCCTGCCGACCCAATACTTAATCAAATCCTAGGTTGCATAATTTTATAGGTCGCTCCAACTAACCCACGACCTAACACTTACTCGCCGAAGTCCCTAACTCGGTCACGACTTAGCTCTTAGGTCGTTCACGACCTAGGACTTAGACAAATCTGCCTAAAAATCTGAAATGACTTAAAAATGCAAAAATTCCAGATTTTGACGAACTTGTCGATCCGTAAAAAATACGGGTCGTTACACGATATTTTCAACCATTCGCATCCATTATAAGTGTATAGGTAGACACTCATGCCGGAGTTGAATTGCTCAAAATACCGCGTTGTAAATAAAATTTGGCAAATCACAGAATATACAGTAAATAAATATAATCACAGATCACAGACACAGAGTAAAATAATGCAGCGGAAGTAAAAGAAATAGTAGTTCATGAAGCTACTATCTAAATATGTCAGAGTTACATAAGATACAACAGAAGAAATAGAGTACAACAAAAGTCTCAATAATATAACCAAGTACAAGCTGAGTAGAACAACGGAACTGAAATAGATAGGACAAGACAAGCAGAAAATCTTCAGTGATTCAAATCTCCAAGAGAGCGGAAATCCAAATCTGTGAATAACTCAGGCTGACCCGAGCGTAAAGCAAAACACAAAACACTCGAGTCAGGACAATATATACTTATATAATCTAAACCAACTCAAGCGAACTGTAATAAGGGTACAAGTAACTTAGAAGATGCTTGGGACCGCCCATCCTCTAAGGATCCGTTAAACTATCTACTATGTAGTAATATACGCTATATACAGTAGTGTCTAATCAGTAAAGTATAATCATATCGGAAAATAGCGTTAAGGGGATGGAGAACCTTAACGCGGTCGGATCTTAAAATCATAATCGTAGTAAAGCTCGATATGGTAGGTGACACGGCACAACTAGGCAATGCCAGGGTAGATATACCAATTACGCACACGGACTGATGGATACGCATAGCAGCCACTACCGTTCCACCTCGAACAACATTCCCAAATCGGAGGATGGCCATCTAGTCAAATCACAAGTAAGAGTATAATATCGAAGAAATGTGTCCGAGAAGAGGTGCTACCTCACTGGTCCGAGATCGCTCCTGTTTTAGCCACCTTATGCCAACTCACGGGAGTTGGGTCCACGTAACATACCTTAAGAACGTCGCCACCATCCTACTTCATTCTGGAATCTCCACCGCGTACATGGTTGTCAAAGTGGTTTTCGGTATCGACAGAGAGTATGTCCATATCCGATCCCGGTCTCTTTGCCAACCAATCGTTATTATAACCCGTGGTTATAACTTTTAAAAAATAGTTTATGTTTCAAATCAGAATACATCCTTTAAACCATTTCAAAATCATATCATTTATTTCAAACTAATACATACTTTCAAACCCAAAACAAATCTATTCAAAACCAATTCAAAAATATATCATTTCCATTTCAAAACCAATTCAATAATATATCATTTCAATAAAACCCAAATTTCAAAATCACTGAATATTTCCTTTAATTTATTAAACTTGAAATCTTCCTTTAAATTATCATAGCATTTTGGTAATGTAACCTTAAGTAATCATAGCATTTTTGGAATGTAATACTTTCCAATTTAACATTTTATATAATCAAAGTATTTATATACTTACAAAATTTTAACATGGTCATTTTATCATAGCCTTATAGTTAAATAAACTTTGTTACTGTAATATCCAATTTAATGCTGAAATTCTTATGTTAAGTTAAGAGTACCTTATTAACTTACATTATCATTACAATAAAGAAACTTTATTATTTTAGTCATTAAAATATGTCATTTACATTAAATAAAACTTACATATTAAATGTACTTTTTAACTTACATTTCTATTACAGTAAAGAGCATTTATCATTTAATCAATATTACACTAATTAAACTTACATTATCGAATGTACGTTTTTAATTTACGTTTTATTACAAAAAGGGCATTTATTATTTTAAATCAATATTACACAAATTAAGACTTACATGTTTCTTTCATTAATTAAGACTTTACATGTTTCTTTCATTAATTAGAACTTTACACGTTTCTTTCATAAATTAAACTTTACATATTTCTTTCATAAATTAGAACTTTACACGTTTCTTTCACAATAAATTTCTTATAATTAAATCCAATTTTCAACAATTTACTTAATAAGTTTAAGTGTAAAATTTCCAATTCTTCACATTTCAACAAATAGACTTAACACTTCAAATTTAAATTACCATTTCACACTTTAACAAAATTTCCAATTTTATTTAATTAACTTAAACCGTTAATAAAAACCAAATTTCACATTTCCTAGTCAAGTTATATTTTAAAAGATCACTTTTAAACATTCATTTATTTAACCACTTAAATTCATAGAAAAATCATATACTTTAATAAATCACTTAAATTCAAATTTAATCAAATAATCATATTTACCATTTTACAAATATAATTAAATTTTTATTTTTATTTATATAGCTTAAATATCATTTTAACCAAAATTCCAAATTTCCAACTTAGGTTATATTTCAAAAATCCAGTTAAACCATTCATTAATTACATTTTTAACACATAGAAAAAAATCATACTTTCTTTATTTTAAAACATTTCAAAATCTATTTAAATCAAATTCCATAAATTTATAATTTTTAAAATACTTAAAAATATCCAAAACACTTTATAAAATAACCACGGGCCTGTATATAATTTTCTAACTTAGGTCAAGTGATACGGATATGTATCATTTCAATCCGCAGTTAAAAAGAAAAATCCGGGTTCTATCATTTCAAACCCGCAATCCCAAGTTAAAATAATTTAAATAAAAATTGTTTAGGCCTATCATTTCAGCCCATAACAATTTTTCCCTATTCTAAAGTCCGTTCGGGTATGTATCATTTCAACCCATAGTGATTCTAATCTACAGGGAACTTGCAGTGTGATAACAGATATAAATAACAGAATAACATTAAATAACAGTAACATATGATATAACAGGTGTAATAACAGGTGTGAACATCATATGATAATAATATAAGCATATATAACGTGATAATATATTTCTACAGATTCGTAGGGTGTCAATTTACTAGTTATATAGGTACATATTGTCTGGTGAGAATAACTCACCTTTTTAAGTTGAAGTTTGCAAATCAAATGACACAACGAATTCCAGAAAGCACGATATGGCACGACCTTTGATTTGAGTGGAGAGAACCAAGATATAAATCTTGTATACAACAACAAAACAAAGTCATATATAAATAAAATTTCAATACCAAAGTTAGATTGAAACAAATAGAAACTAGGCTAGACAAGTACATCACCTAGCTTTTAAACAATTTGCTTGACTTTGCCTCAACTTGTGCTCAACCATACATGTATATGGCTCAGTCACAACATGTTTTCATGTGGAAATAGATCAGGTTTGGAACTGAAAATACATGGCTAGGCTTGAGAAGAGGAAGGGTTTTGGGGTTACAAAGTGAGGAATACAAATGAACAAGGCACAAAGTGGAGTTTTGGTCAACATAGGCTCAACCTATGTCATTTTTGGGTTCGGCCATACATGTTTCAGATCAGGACAGAGGTAAGGCTGAAGGTAAATGGTCATATCAAGGTGGTGGTGGAGCATGGGGAGGTGGCCAAGGCAAGATATGAAGGTGGTGGTGAAGTTTAGGTCGGCTATGCATAGTTTGCAAGGTTTTTGAGATGTTTTTGTGGTGTTTTCTCCATGGGATGGTCATGGCCTGTTATGGACAGAGGAGAGGGATGGTTGTAGGCTGTGGATAATGAGGAGGAGATGATGGTGGTGGTTGGTGGAGATGGTGGTGGTTGTGGCCAAGCAAAAGTAGAGAGAAGCAAGGCAAAATCAAAGAGAAAATGAAGAAGAAAAGGAAGGAGAGGTAGCCATTGCTATTTTTTCTTTCTTGGCCGTGAGTTTTGAGATGTGAGAAAGTTTCTCACGTGAAAAATGAAGGGGAATACACGGCTATGCAAAAAAAAATGAACGGCCAAAAGCAATGAGGTGAAAAGGCAAAGAAAATGAAAAGACAAGTAGATGAAAAGTCTCCAGAAAATGAAAAGGTTTTTGACTCTTTGTATTTCTATTTCTTTATATCAAAATAAAGCAAATAAATTTCAGTAAATAAAAATAAAATGCTGAACAAAATAAAATGAAAAAAGAAAATAAATAAATAATTTAAGTAAAAATAGAAAATAAAATGAGAAAATAGCTAATATATTGAAACAAGCATTTAAAATATAAACAAGATACACTTAACTTTGGAAAGTTGTAACTTCACTTTTAAAACTTTTAAAATGTTATAAAATAAAAATATTGAAATGAAATTAAATTTAAAATAAAGTGAAAAAGAAAATAAGTAAATAATTTAAGAGAAAAAAAATAGAAAATAATTAAGAAAATAGCAAATATATTGGAACTAGCATTTAAAATATAAACAATGTACAATAAACATTTAAAAATTATAACAATACTTTTAAACAAATAAAAGTCAAGTAAATAAAATAAATGTTGAACAAAATGAAGTGGAAATGAAAATAAATAAGATTTGAAGAAAATAGAAAATAAATAAAGAATTTCTTTTATTAAATGAAACTGGAAATTAGAAATTATAAACAGAATACAACTGACATTGGAAAATGTCAATTACACTTTTAAAAATGTTTTAGAACTAAAATATATACGTAACATGTTATTTTACCCATATTATAACATTACATGACCAAATAAAAGATTATTTATATAATTTAAAATAAACAATTTTGTTAAATACAGCAAATTACACACAATATTCAAAAGGGCATAACTTTCACATTATAAATCAGATTTCAACGAAACGAAAAGCAGTATTCTTGAAATTATATTTACTTTCATAATAAAAGATAAATTTTAAGATTTTATATAATTTAAATTTTAAATTTAAAAGCCAAAGATTGAACTGTTTGAACAGAAATTCACTTTTCAGTAAACTAACCAATTTATACTAGTTTGAACTATAAATCACTTAATAATCAACATTTATATTTAAAATGAAATGTTTGAAATAGAACAAGTTTAAAATAATTTAAAATAAAAATAAAGTCAAAATTAAAGTATATGCAAAGTCTAGGGTTGTTACAGTGGGGCCTCAGGTGGAGCTGCTTGGGGCAGTGATGGTCGCGTATTGTGTTGAGGCTGTTAGTATAGGTAATTCGTGATTTACTTTAAACTTGTTTTAATTAAATTTGTAGTTAGTTAAAAAAATGATGATATTAACAGTAAGGCATATTTGCTATTTATTTAACAATTTATATATATATATATATATATATATATGTTTGTAGTAAAACAATTTTTAATTTAATAAATATACGTACGTATTCCAATTTAAACTAGAGGATATACTATATATATACAGAAGAAGAAAAATATATATTACAGTGGAGTATAAAACATTTCTGCTTTTTTTTTATATATATACAGAGAAAATTACAGTAAGGTATATATGCCATTTATTTTTCAGTTTAAAAATTTATATGTATATCTGTATATATATATACAGTAAAGGAAAGTATAATACAAAAATAAATATATACCTATATATACACACATGTTTTAATATATAGGAAAACAGAAAATTATTATATATTTTGGAAAAATATAGGTGTAACGACCCTGAAATTTCGACAATTAAAAATCGAGAATATTTAATTAATTTTAAATATTTGAATGATGATTTGACTTGAATTTCAAATTATCAGAATGAATTAGCGATTAAATCTTTGAATTTAATCTATTGAAGTTGAATAAAATTTGAATCTTCAATTTTAAGCCGGTTAAAAATTATTTGAAGGCTTAGAAAATTCATATAGATAATACTGAAGATAATAGAAGCTTCAGAATTGATTTTAAAAGCGATTTGTTCAGTTCTGAAATATTATCGTTTAAATTGAATTTTAAAAATAACCTTCCGAGGCACAGTCTCGGAATTTGACGGAAACCAGTTTCATTGGGTCCGTAATATCGAATTATTACTGGATTTCAAATTTCGTATTTATCGGAATTGTTTTGTGAATATATGGCGTATAAACGCGTAGAAAATCTATTCGGATTCAATTTGAATTTCTGTAATAACCGGGATTTTCGCATCGATTTGATATCATTGTTAAACGATTTCTCTGCTAGTTAATTGCTTATAGGAATTTCGATTCGAATTGGAATTCGTTTAATAAAAAAATTTGTTGTTGGAATTTTTGAATCGGTTAAAATTCTTTTGAAAAGGAAAAAATTTGTGAAGGGTTAAGTGGGCTTTGAGAAATATATACTGGCCCATGGTTCTTTGTCCCGTTTAAAACCCTATACCCGATCCCCTCAATTTCTCATTCATTCCTCACAAACCCTAAACCTAAAATAGACGGAAAAAAAAATGGCGGCCGCTTCAATCTCTCGTCTCGTTCGATCTGGAAAATTAGGGCTTTGGCTCTTTGATTCTTTGTCGCTTTGAATTGGGGCTTCGAGACCTTCGTATTGGCGTCGCTGAAAAGGGCCTCGGCGTTCGTTCGATCCTTCGATATCGCTCGTCTTCAACTAGGGCTTCTTCGCGTTCGTCTCTGCTTCGATATGCTCTGATAGCTAAGGTGAGTAAATTATTTACTCACATCTAATTCGTATTTGGTATAGTGCTGCAACAGTTTGATTTCGTTTCGAGTTGTTGTTTTCTCTGTTTTAATCAAATTCATATGAAATGATATTTGCGATTCTTGACTGATTCATACATATGATTTTTGACTCCATCACTTTATTATCTCGGCCGTATGATCTTGTTTGAAATCTGCAATCGTGATTTTGAAAAAAAAATACATATTAAGCTTCGGCCTTGATTTCGGCATTGAATTTGACCTACAGTTGTCTTCGACTACAAACATGATTTTGTGATGTCAATCCTGTTCGACTTTTGCCATACTATTCACTGCTTTTGGTAGCATTTTCGACCTTATTGGTTTCGACTATACCCTTTACTGCCTCTGGTAGTATTTTTATCCTTGTTCGATTTTATTTGTTGTTTCATAACTTCGGCCATTAACTGTTGTTTTCATGTTCGATCACTAAGCATTTTTGTTACATGTGATGTTCATCCTTATAGCAGTTTCGACTGAATTGTTGCGTCACCTGGTTGTAATTTGCTCTGTGCATTTAAGTGCTTGCTATGTTGTCATATTAGTCCTGCTGACCATTGTGTTCATTCCTAATAACACTGTCCAGTCATAGTTGCATTTCATACCTATGTTCTTCACCTTGCATACTCTAGCCTTCAAGTATATTTGCTGTGCATTTGCAGTTAGCATTGTCCAGGTTTGGTTTTAAAACACTTCGACTTTATGTTCTCTATGACTTGTTCGTATGATTAGGTAGAGTGTCTGGTTTGATTGCATTTCTTAAGCTCCATTTCACCTTGTGATTACTGATTACTCTCATATGCTTGTACTGTCTGATTTCATACCTTAACCACTGCTTGGATTTTGAACTGCATGTTTGGTCTTGTATCCATGTTGTAGCAGTTGCTGTTGGTTCACTTGGTAGCTTTTGTTGTTGTCCAGTTAGTATTGCACTGTTTTGTATCACTGATTCATTTGAATCAGTGTTGTCCATGTTGTTTCATCCCTGTTATGTCTTCCATGTAGTTGCACTCCACTCCATGTTTGAATTCCTTACTGTCCAGTTTTCAAGTTGTGGCATTGATTTACGTTAGTTCGTTTTGGGCTTGGTTCCATACTTCGGCAGTGTTTCATAGTTATGTAAAGTTGTTTTAAATTGACTTCAGTTTTGTGATATTCATTCTTGTATACTTGACAGTTCTGTATGGTTTGATGTCTACATGCTATTGTTTGCAAGTCATGTACATGTGGGTCTGCATTGGTATTTAGTTGAAGCTCTTTTGGCACACTCTATATTGGTACATGCTCATTTTGTCTCTGTTCTTCATGTAGTGTCTGCATATGTGCACCACTGCTATTGTTGCACTGTACTTCGAGTGGTGTAATAGGCTTATCATGCAGTTTGTATATGTGCATTTCATGTAGGCATTGGCTCTTGAGTTGTGTACACTGCATGGTCGCATTCCAGTGCATATTCTAGTCTGCACATCCACCTATGCTTGCATGCTATTAGTTTTTCACTTGAACCTGTTCATATTAGCACTGGATTCACTTGTGCACTTTTGACCATTTGTCTGTAGACTTCACTGTGTACACTTTGATTTATTTGTTGGCCAGTTGCCTCTGTTAGGCACTGATTCTCTACGATTCTTGAACATTTTTGTTGTAGTGCCATGTTTTGGTTCTTTCACCCTCATTTTGCTGTCTTCATGTTGTACCACTGCCTTATGCATGTGGCCATTCGATTTGAGTTGTTTGCAGTTGTGTTGAGTCTTGGTAACAATGACTTGACCCCTGCATTTGGTCAATATTTTGACCCCTGCAGTATTGATGTGCTGATTTATAGTTGGAGTTGTGATGACATTTTTTACGTATTGGCGAGGCAGTACACGCGTGCGTGTACTGCAGCCACACCTTTTAACGTGGCGAGGCCGTACACGCGTGCGTGTACGGCAGCCAATCGAGTCTTGATGGTTTTTGAAGTGACAATTTCAATTGTTTTAAATTGATTTAGTCGATCGATAAATTGTTTATTTATCTCTATTGATGATTTAAATCTGCTGATTTATTGTTTAACACTGTTTAGTGTTATATATTTTCGTTATCCGATGTCTTTGTTAAAAGGTTCGGATAGACGGGAATTATTGTGACTGTCGTCTATTTAAATTATTACTGCCTATATGCACTAATAAACTGGTTTGAATTAGACTGACCTATGTATTATTTTCTTTTGAATATAATACTCGGGTCAGACCGAGTATTTTTACAGCTTGAAGATTTTCGAGCAGCGAAGTTAGAGAGAGAGTAAAGAATCACTTTAGTTTTCAGAAGAAAATTGTATTTTAAGATATTCCGCTGTATCAGTATTAAATTGTATAAACTCTGATGTATATAAAAAGATTTATAGTAATGAAATAAATTCTCATTTGTTTTAATTCAGTGTTATTATTCTGTGTTTCTGTGGCTGATTCTGTTTAAACCTTATAAACTAAATAACAATTCGTCTTTTTGAACGTTTCTAGTTGGTTTAATTACTGACTGGAGACGGTCAAAAGGGGGAATGTTACAATAGGAGTTATATAAAAAATTAGATTTTTAAACCTATAAAGATTATTTTTACAAGTGTATATATATATATGTAGTTTCAAAGGAAAAATAAATATACACATATAGATATTTTAATTTACTAGATTATTTTAAAATAATGGGTTTGGTGATAAATTTGTTCAATTTACTTATTTAATTTATTTTAGTTACTGAAAGATTTTTTTTAAAAGGAAAATTATTTAGTTAAAATTAAATAATTAGTTAATTAAATTTATTAAAAAGGAAATTGATTGTTCGAATATTTCGAATATTAATAAACTGTATAAATATTTATACAAGGTCTAAAATCATGGAGAAACAAGTCGAGATGGATCGGATTGCAAATTAAAAAGCAAAGGTGAGATTTTCTCACTCATTTGGATAACCTTATTTAAAATTTAAATGTTAAATTTAAATTATTGGATGTGCTTGGTTGAATTGTAGTAATTACCTGTTGGATGTTATATATATAGTAGTATATATTAGTATTGGAGTGATTGATTTCCCGCATTATATAGCGGATGAGACCCTATGCGCCGCATAATAGCGGATGATATTTTATAAACCCATATACCGCGATATTCCACCTCGAAGTGGAATTGGTATTGTGTTAACATCTGTAGATGCAGGGAAATAGGTTGGAGGGATCCAACTGGATTCCTCAAAATCATTTAGATTGTTTAATATTCTGTGTTATGATTATTAGACATTCTGTGATGAATTATATTGATAATTGGAATGTTGGATGCTATGGTTTGATTGGATATATTTGGACATTCTGAGTTATCAAAAATGTATAGATTTGGATTTTAAAAGAAAATAAAAAGAAAGAATTTGAGTAAAATGATTATAGAGAATTTGGGATAAATTAAAGAATGAATGGGAAAAGGGTAAAAGTGGATTTTAAAATTGTTAATAAATAAATTCCAAGTATGTGAAAGGAGATTTTTGATTAAATGGGAATAAATGAAATTTAAAACTTAAGAGGTATTAATTAAAGGAATAAAGGATTTATTTTTAAATTCAGAATTTAAATGGTTTAGGATGCAATAAAAGGAATTTTTATGAAAGTGGTATTTCCAGTTTAAAATCATAATAAAGAGTTAAATCCGGAATTTATGAGATTTATGGATTTTGGAATAAAATTTAGTAAGTAAAGGAATTTATTTTAAAATGAAGTAAATTTTGGAAATCAATTTGAAATTTATTTAATGTTTGGAACTGGGATTTTAGAAGGAAGATGAGACTATGGAATTTATAAACTAGGTTTATAAAGGTGAATATATCAGTGGATATTTGGAAGAGTAAATTCACGGTGGGAATTTATTAAAGGAACGGGTAATGTAACATTCCCCCTTTTGACCGCCTCCAGTCGGTAATTAAACCAACTCGAAACGTTCAAAAAGACGAATTGTTATTTAGTTTATAAGGTTTAAACAGAATCAGCCACAAAAACACAGATAATAACAATCAATTAAAACAAATGAAAATTTATTTCATTACTATAAATCTTTTTATATACATCAGAGTTTATACAATTTTAATACTGATACAGCGGAATATCTTAAAATACAATTTTCTTCTGAAAACTAAAATGATTCTTTACTCTCTCTCTAACTTCGCTGCTCGAAAATCTTCAAGCTGTAAAAATACTCGGTCTGACCCGAGTATTATATTCAAAAGAAAATAATACACAGGTCAGTCTAATTCAAACCAGTTTATTAGTGCATATAGGCAGTAATAATTTAAATAGACGACAGTCACAATAATTCTCGTCTATCCGATCATTTTAACAAAGAAATCGGATAACGAAAATTTTAACACTAAACAGTGTTAACAATAAATCAGCAGATTTAATTCATCAACAGAGATAAACAGTGTTATTGGCTGCCGTACACGCACGCGTGTACGACCTCGCCAATACGGCATAAAAGATCAATGCATCCCGACACAAAGGAAATATCAATTCAAAACTGTCGATTTGGGTGGCTGCAGTGCACGCACGCGTGCACTGCCTCGCCAACTCGAATAAAATGCACAAAATCAAATCTAAAATTTGATTCAACACAAGTACAAATGGACTCGACCAAAATCAAGTACTGGTCAAAAGTATCATGTACAAGTCTACAAATCTCACAGCAATTCAAGCATGCAGGTGAATCAACTACAGTAATGAACCAGACTGGAATGAAGGCAACTGATCACATATATGTACAACAAACTGTATGCAAGCATAGGAAATGAAACCACAATGCAATAATGCAGTCAAAAAACAATTTCAGATGACATAACAAAGACTGCAAACATACAGTGCAACTACAAAACAACATGGATGCAGACAACATCAAGTAGTGTGAGCATATGAAATGGCAACTTGTAACGACCACGACTTTCTATCCATAGAAAGTCGTATCGCTAATAAGAAAGAAAGGGGTGAGAAGTAGAAAAGAGAAGAAGAGAAAAGAAACAAACACAAATACTCACAGCGGAAACGAACAAAATATATTATATCACATAAATATTACATAGTATCATATACAACACTTATCAGAGTTACACAGATTCACATCATATACTAGACAGTTATAAACATCTGTCTAGTTATTACATCTCAATACAAACAAAGATCTAAACAAGATCAACACAGCGGAAACTACTATCTATATCTACAACGCTGAAGCCTCCTGCTCCATTGCTCCTCCAGATTACTCGTCAAAGCTAAACCTGAATTCCCTTGGCTACTCGTAAAAATTTGAGTACCCAAGAGTTTATAAAACAGAAATAAACAACTTGGGTCAGACATGGGTCTGGTGTGAGTAACAGGTTAAACTTGTTTAACTTCAAAACCTTTTGAAAGAAAAGGTATCACGTAAGACTCCCCACAAATAAACATGGGTAAGTTTTTACCTTACGCTAACCAAAACATTTGATAGGAAATTCGATTGTATTATAATAGGGTCTAGGGTTTTCAAGTAAAATACAGAAATAGCTGAAATGCTTACATCTCACATTCCAACATAGTTGGGCACAACTAATACGTACGGCACTTATTGGAGTTTGGATTCCATACAATGGCAGGGCTACTGGGGTACCGCCCGTCACAGTACGTGGCCTAGATCACCGTACCGAGGATCACTCCCAATCCCCTGCAACACAAGGTCGGAACATCCCTTACTGGATAATTCCCGCACAAGATACCTCACGGTTGGGATCAGCAACCGCACACACTAAGCCTAAAATAGAAAGGGACTTCTAGACAGAGGTAATCTTGTCCTACTTGGGTGCTACCCACTAACCTTGCTGCACCTCCCCTGTTTTAGCCATTTCTGGTTTGTGAGGCTTGAGGTCACGATTACCTTTAAATAGAACACATCTATCTTAGAATGCTCATCGTCCACCTGACGATGTGCTGAAAGCATTCAGTCCATATAAGTTCGTTCCGGGTTCGAACGAAACCGAAGGCATTATCTCGTTACACTCGTTTTGGAATCACCCTCAGAGTTAACGACAATAACCCTTGCACTCTGAATCTTCATCTTCACTTGATTCACGACCTATCGTTAATTTGGATCGATGTGGTATTCGGGTCTCCAGACCTGGAAATCCGGTATACGGAAACCCGATCCCGGTCTCATCGAAATCCAAAGCGTATCTTTTAAGGCCAAGTTGTTTTAAAGGTTAAAACAATTCAATTCAATATCTTTATACCCATAGAAAGATAATTCACAATAGATAATCAACATTATCAGATAATCCATATTATCATCACAATTCAACTAACATCCATATCATACAGCATATATCTCATCAGAGATATCAATCAATACAAAGCATTCAGTATTATCATCCATTCATAAGTAATGATTTATATCATCTCTAATTAATTTAAAGTTAATTAAATTAATTACTTCATTTTATAAATCCTACTTACTTAACCATTACTTAATTACAAATTAATTAATTATCCTCTAATTACCTTTTTCAATTAATCATCTTTGATTAATTATCTTTTAATTACCTTCAAGTAATTTATCCTTAATTAATTACTCAAATTAATTAACCTTAACCACTTATAGTAATTAACCTTTAATTACTTCATTAATTAATTAACTATAATTAATTAAGTTAATCACTATAATTAATTATATTAAACCTTAATTAATTACATTAATTAATCACTTCATTTATTAATTATACTTAATTAATCAATCTTAATTACATCATTAATTATATTAATTAATGATCCTTAATTACAACTTAATTATTAATTACTTAAATTAAATTAATTACATTAAGTAATTAAACTTTAATTAAAACACATTTATTAATCACTCTTGATTAATCTCCTTTAGTAATTAACTACTCTTAATTACTTTCATTAACTAAATTAATTACTCCTTAATTAATTTATTAATTAATCTCTTGATTAATTATTCAAAGTAATTAACTCCAATTACTTCCATTAATACATCACATTTCAACTAATTACTTCCAGTAATTATCTATTATTTACTTCTCTAAATAATATACCTTATTAATTACATTTAAGTAATTATTTATCAAATCATCCATTGATTATTCTAAATTAATTAACTTAATTAATTAACTTAACTAATCACATTAACTTAATTAATTACAAATGAGTAATTAATTTCTAAATTACTTCCATTAAGTAATTATATTTAAATAATTTCATAAAGGATTATCCTTAAATTAATTAATCTAATTAAAAATTAATCAAATTAATTATTTATTAAATAATCTCAAGTTAATGACCTTCATTAACAATTATTTAATTACTTTTCTTAAGTAATTAACTTAGATTAATTATTATTAATTTCAAATTAATTTATCTTTATTAATCAATTAATTAATCTCTAATTATTTTTAATTATCCATTAATTAATCACTAATTATCTGATTAATTAAGCGTTAACTGAAACTTAATTAATCCTTAATTATTTAATTAATCAACCTTGATTTTAACTTAATTGCTTAATTAAGAATTCTTAGATCATTAATTTAATAATCTAATTAATGATCTTAATTACAAATTGATTAACCCTTAATCAATATTTATTAATCCCAAATCAATTAATTAAATAAATTAGCTCATTATTCCTTAATTATGTTTTAAATTGTCATCAACAAATTTATTTGAAAGCAAATTTCTTTTGAACTTACTCTTTTTTTCATTTCAATTACAAGATTTAAAATGAATAAAATTTAAATTTAAACAAAGTTTAAACCATTTAAAACTCTTTAAATTTTCAAGACAAACAAGTGCTTGTCTAAGAAATGAAATTCATAAGAATTTTAAAACTAAATTCATTTCAAAATTTCAATTACTTCAATTTACATTTAGTTTAAATCTTTCAAATTTAAACCTTCTTTTAATTTCAAAAACTGAAGTTCATATTTGATTTTAGATTTCCAGATTTAAATTTAATTTCAAATCTTGCTCATAATTAAAAAAAACTTCATTTTCTAAAAAGTTCAAACTACTAACCAAAATAAAGTAATTAAAGAAGTTCAAGTTTTAAAAACTTTATTTTTATTTAAAACTGAGATTTTAAATTTAAACTTGAATTCTAAAATTCAAACCTGAATTTAAACTAGGTTTAAAATTTCCTTAACATTAAAAAGCTTCAGATTTTTAAAAATTTTAAAACTGAAATTTCCAGATTTCTGTAAAAACCTGAAATACAGAACATTCCGAGAACAACCCAAATTACTTCGAGTACGATGCCTATCTTCCCCGAGTAAATCACTCTACTGCTTTGACAACTCACTACATCTACTCGAGCAAACCAAACACAGGCCAACCCTCATCAGTAAAATCCCATCACCGTGCATATGCACGGCGACTCCGGCCACCATAGATCGCCGCTGATGATCGCTACCCATCTGAAACCGTCACCACAACCCACCACGAATATCAAATTCAAGACAAACCTCCAGAAATCAAAGATCACCCCAATGCCAAAACCTGGAAACATAATCAAGTTCCCCTTCAAAACCTGTCAACGGCAAACTCTCGACGTTCCGACCATATGATGATCAACTACTCCGGCCTCGTCTTCAACCACGCACCAACTACCAATTCTCAAAATACCACGACACTCGATCAACTACACTACGGAAATTATCGATTCAAATGTCACAGTGAAAAACTAGGGTTTAAAATGAATTTTCAAATCTGCAACTTCTCTGATAAGTTTTATCACCACCAATGATTTTTCTTAGCATCTACTAACACTCCTTTATTACCAAGAAGGATCCCAAGCCTCCACAATGCAAAGATCAACAGGAAATGCTTAAAATCCTATTTCAGTTCAAAACCCAACTGCAACTTCAACTTATACCTAAAAATCCTAATTCTTGATTTAAAAATCATGTTTCAGTTAATACTTTTGATTTATGATACTGAATTACTAAATTAACATGTTTTGATTTTGATTAAAAAAAATCAACATGCACTGATTTTTATATGTTTCCAGAGACAATAACTATTTTTTTTTTTACTTACTTAAGATAACCAAACAACTTTACTTAATAAAATTTCATCATATTTTATTCAAAGATCTAAGCTTAAATTTTCTTGAATAAAGAGGTATGAATTTTCTTAAGGAAACTAAATCCTGTAAGTAAGAACAGATAAGATTCATGTATACAGGAGCTTATATATGCAAAGACAATTCATAATTTCAACATGCATTCCAGCCAATCATTCATATAAACACATATACATCATCACATACAACAAAGTTTAATCACAGATTTTTTTTTTAACTGTTTTTAAAAGCAAGGTTTACTCACAGGTTATAAAACAGAGACAGGTCTGTATAGATTTCAAATATGCATCACACTATATACCTATACATTCACATCTATGCATTTATATAGACATAACATATTATATTACTTCAACAAGCATCAAGCATAAGATCAGGTTTAATCTGTTTTTTTTTTAAAAGAAATTTACTCACCAGTCATAAAGAAACAGAGAACAGAGCTTCCATTCTGATTTTTGAAAAAGCTTGTAACTTTTAAACTTGATATGCTTTTGCTTTTAAAACTTGAATTGCTTGTTAATGGAACTGGAATGCTTGTTGTTTAAATTTCATGTTTGCTTGCTAGATTATCTCAGGTTTGGAGAAGAGATGGACTGCTTGATTTCCAGGAAGAAAATGTTTGCAGGCTAGTTCATCTCAGGTTGAAGATGAATGCAGGCTAATTTATTTGAATATGTTTCTGGTTTTAGAAAATGTTGGTTATCAGATTTGTTGTTGAGAATAGGACCGAGTTTCTTTTGTTTTTGAAAAGAGGAATCGAAAAAGAATGAAGAGAAAGAAATAGGTTTATATAAGTTGAAATGATTAAAAATAAAAGAAAACAAATTAAAATGACACTTGTCCCAAATATTAACATTTGTCATTTGAGTTGATTAACAATTAACACATGTCTTTTAAAAGTAATTAGTATTTATTTTAAATGTTAATAAAAGTTAATGTAAGATTATACCTAATTAATTAGTTAATAAGCACTTATTTATATATATATAATTACATATTAAATTTTGAAAATTATGTTTTTGCTTGTTAAATTCAACCCAAAGCTTTTCTATTTACAATATATACAATTATATATATACATTATAAATAGAAATCATTTTATTAACTTTTAAAAGATAAAATTTACCAAATAAATATTTATTAAAGAAGATTATTAAACCAATTTAAACATTTTTAACAAAGATTATCAAATCAATTTAATTATTTATACAGATTATTAAATTGATATTGCCAGAAATTCCGGGATATCACATTCCTCCCCCCTTAAAAGAATTTCGTCCCCGAAATTTAAAACAAAGGTAATTTAATAATCTCATTAAAGATTTTAGTTTTAAATCACAAACATATATTTTCAACCATAGCAACCAATCATCCAAACAAACAATTCTAAATATCTAGACTAAATTCTAGAAAAAATTTCCTCGAGTTTCCCCAAGTATATATATATATACCGGGATACTCGCTCTACAAACAATCTAAACTACTAAGCTATAGATCTCCTACTCATCTAGATCTACAGAACTAAACAGACTATCAGACTACAGACGAGTCTGACTCAACTACCAAACTTCCCAAAACTGCAGATTCTAAAACCAGAGATAGATCAAATACGTATTCCCTTAGAGATACGTAAAACTCAATGAATTCCAGTTATCCAAACTGACAATTCAACCAAGTAGACCAATTACTTATCCAAATCAGAACATAGACGAGATCCAAACACAACTCTACTTCACAATAGTAGATTCCAAACTTACTTCTCCCATCCAGAGATACACTCCAAACTGCTTTCGCTGCTCAACTCTGATCTGAGGTAGGACACAAGCACAGACTGGACAACTCATTCCAGAAATAAGGTTCACTGATCCATAAAGAAAACTCAGATACTCCATCAAAACTTGAGCTGTTTCACCAAATCCATCTCTAGGAAACATCCTTCCACTAGACTGAACCACCGGTATCACTCCTAGAATCCAGTCGATAAGAAAACTCAACCTTCAGATGCGGACAAACTTCTGACTTCTCTGAAGACATCCAGAAAAACTCTGACAACCCAAGAGAACACTCAGACAATCGCAAGTCACTTTTGCGATCAACCCATCCTAATTCCAAACAGACTGTTCTCTCTTTACCAATCAGAACAACTTACACTTATTTATCCAATTTATCGAAGAAATGGATCCACTCTGCTGCTTCTGAACTTCACTTCCAGAAAAACTGCTCAGCCAGAAAACTTTCCTGCCAACGCGCAGAAGTCTCCGAGTTGCACTGCTGCCACATATACCAAAGGTTCCCAAATCAAAGCTCTTCGAGAAACTCGAACCTCAAACAAAATAGAAACACCATGCTGAACTCAGCCACAACACCGAAGCATACACACTTCCTTAATCTTGTTCCAAAGAAAACATCTTCAGGAACATCCATCGTCACTGTATCTCATCATACAGCTACTATTACCTGAGGTATCAAGGTACCATCACTCACTTCTGCCTACCCGACAGATCCAACTCTACTCATCCATACTTCAAAGATAAACTCCGAACCTTTAAAAGGTTTCCTTCAGAGATCGATGAAATCCTTTACCATAGCAAAGCTTACTCGAGACGGTATTGGGTCTACAGTCTCGACAGATATACTTCCAACCTCAACACTCAAATTCTAACTATTGGTAGTCGTGTTACTCACACTACCACCTTATCTACCTTTATAACTTATATTGGAAAACCCGAACAGGTAACCAAATAAATAGGTAGAAATACATAAATATATATATTTAAAATGATATTTTTTTTTATATAGAAATTATTTCTGGGTAAAATTATTTCATCTACCTCTTTAAAACAATATTGTGTCCGTTGGCCTGGTTCAAGTGTTTAGAGATCCCTATCAATAACGTTAGCTACTCGTATTGACCAGAATCCATATACCACTCAACCGATCAATTAACACAATATAAAACCATTTTTATATAACTAACAAATACGCGCTCTCGTATATATATATACTCAGACTCAAATAGGTTGCTACAGATCCTATCTCTACTGAACAATCCTTCTGAACCTAGGTATTCACTCAACCTAGTGTTCTGATATTCACTTAACCAAAAGCTTAGGCATTCGCTCAACCTATGCTCTGATACCACTGTAACGACCACGACTTTCTATCCATAGAAAGTCGTATCGCTAATAAGAAAGAAAGGGGTGAGAAGTAGAAAAGAGAAGAAGAGAAAAGAAACAAACACAAATACTCACAGCGGAAACGAACAAAATATATTATATCACATAAATATTACATAGTATCATATACAACACTTATCAGAGTTACACAGATTCACATCATATACTAGACAGTTATAAACATCTGTCTAGTTATTACATCTCAATACAAACAAAGATCTAAACAAGATCAACACAGCGGAAACTACTATCTATATCTACAACGCTGAAGCCTCCTGCTCCATTGCTCCTCCAGATTACTCGTCAAAGCTAAACCTGAATTCCCTTGGCTACTCGTAAAAATTTGAGTACCCAAGAGTTTATAAAACAGAAATAAACAACTTGGGTCAGACATGGGTCTGGTGTGAGTAACAGGTTAAACTTGTTTAACTTCAAAACCTTTTGAAAGAAAAGGTATCACGTAAGACTCCCCACAAATAAACATGGGTAAGTTTTTACCTTACGCTAACCAAAACATTTGATAGGAAATTAGATTGTATTATAATAGGGTCTAGGGTTTTCAAGTAAAATACAGAAATAGCTGAAATGCTTACATCTCACATTCCAACATAGTTGGGCACAACTAATACGTACGGCACTTATTGGAGTTTGGATTCCATACAATGGCAGGGCTACTGGGGTACCGCCCGTCACAGTACGTGGCCTAGATCACCTTACCGAGGATCACTCCCAATCCCCTGCAACACAAGGTCGGAACATCCCTTACTGGATAATTCCCGCACAAGATACCTCACGGTTGGGATCAGCAACTGCACACACTAAGCCGAAAATAGAAAGGGACTTCTAGACAGAGGTAATCTTGTCCTACTTGGGTGCTACCCACTAACCTTGCTGCACCTCCCCTGTTTTAGCCATTTCCGGTTTGTGAGGCTTGAGGTCACGATTACCTTTAAATAGAACACATCTATCTTAGAATGCTCATCGTCCACCTGACGATGTGCTGAAAGCATTCAGTCCATATAAGTTCGTTCCGGGTTCGAACGAAACCGAAGGCATTATCTCGTTACACTCGTTTTGGAATCACCCTCAGAGTTAATGACAATAACCCTTGCACTCTGAATCTTCATCTTCACTTGATTCACGACCTATCGTTAATTTGGATCGATGTGGTATTCGGGTCTCCAGACCTGGAAATCCGGTATACGGAAACCCGATCCCGGTCTCATCGAAATCCAAAGCGTATCTTTTAAGGCCAAGTTGTTTTAAAGGTTAAAACAATTCAATTCATTATCTTTATACACATAGAAAGATAATTCACAATAGATAATCAACATTATCAGATAATCCATATTATCATCACAATTCAACTAACATCCATATCATACAGCATATATCTCATCAGAGATATCAATCAATACAAAGCATTCAGTATTATCATCCATTCATAAGTAATGATTTATATCATCTCTAATTAATTTAAAGTTAATTAAATTAATTACTTCATTTTATAAATCCTACTTACTTAACCATTACTTAATTACAAATTAATTAATTATCCTCTAATTACCTTTTTCAATTAATCATCTTTGATTAATTATCTTTTAATTACCTTCAAGTAATTTATCCTTAATTAATTACTCAAATTAATTAACCTTAACCACTTATAGTAATTAACCTTTAATTACTTCATTAATTAATTAACTATAATTAATTAAGTTAATCACTATAATTAATTATATTAAACCTTAATTAATTACATTAATTAATCACTTCATTTATTAATTATACTTAATTAATCAATCTTAATTACATCATTAATTATATTAATTAATGATCCTTAATTACAACTTAATTATTAATTACTTAAATTAAATTAATTACATTAAGTAATTAAACTTTAATTAAAACACATTTATTAATCACTCTTGATTAATCTCCTTTAGTAATTAACTACTCTTAATTACTTTCATTAACTAAATTAATTACTCCTTAATTAATTTATTAATTAATCTCTTGATTAATTATTCAAAGTAATTAACTCCAATTACTTCCATTAATACATCACATTTCAACTAATTACTTCCAGTAATTATCTATTATTTACTTCTCTAAATAATATACCTTATTAATTACATTTAAGTAATTATTTATCAAATCATCCATTGATTATTCTAAATTAATTAACTTAATTAATTAACTTAACTAATCACATTAACTTAATTAATTACAAATGAGTAATTAATTTCTAAATTACTTCCATTAAGTAATTATATTTAAATAATTTCATAAAGGATTATCCTTAAATTAATTAATCTAATTAAAAATTAATCAAATTAATTATTTATTAAATAATCTCAAGTTAATGACCTTCATTAACAATTATTTAATTACTTTTCTTAAGTAATTAACTTAGATTAATTATTATTAATTTCAAATTAATTTATCTTTATTAATCAATTAATTAATCTCTAATTATTTTTAATTATCCATTAATTAATCACTAATTATCTGATTAATTAAGCGTTAACTGAAACTTAATTAATCCTTAATTATTTAATTAATCAACCTTGATTTTAACTTAATTGCTTAATTAAGAATTCTTAGATCATTAATTTAATAATCTAATTAATGATCTTAATTACAAATTGATTAACCCTTAATCAATATTTATTAATCCCAAATCAATTAATTAAATAAATTAGCTCATTATTCCTTAATTATGTTTTAAATTGTCATCAACAAATTTATTTGAAAGCAAATTTCTTTTGAACTTACTCTTTTTTTCATTTCAATTACAAGATTTAAAATGAATAAAATTTAAATTTAAACAAAGTTTAAACCATTTAAAACTCTTTAAATTTTCAAGACAAACAAGTGCTTGTCTAAGAAATGAAATTCATAAGAATTTTAAAACTAAATTCATTTCAAAATTTCAATTACTTCAATTTACATTTAGTTTAAATCTTTCAAATTTAAACCTTCTTTTAATTTCAAAAACTGAAGTTCATATTTGATTTTAGATTTCCAGATTTAAATTTAATTTCAAATCTTGCTCATATTTAAAAAAAACTTCATTTTCTAAAAAGTTCAAACTACTAACCAAAATAAAGTAATTAAAGAAGTTCAAGTTTTAAAAACTTTATTTTTATTTAAAACTGAGATTTTAAATTTAAACTTGAATTCTAAAATTCAAACCTGAATTTAAACTAGGTTTAAAATTTCCTTAACATTAAAAAGCTTCAGATTTTTAAAAATTTTAAAACTGAAATTTCCAGATTTCTGTAAAAACCTGAAATACAGAACATTCCGAGAACAACCCAAATTACTTCGAGTACGATGCCTATCTTCCCCGAGTAAATCACTCTACTGCTTTGACAACTCACTACATCTACTCGAGCAAACCAAACACAGGCCAACCCTCATCAGTAAAATCCCATCACCGTGCATATGCACGGCGACTCCGGCCACCATAGATCGCCGCTGATGATCGCTACCCATCTGAAACCGTCACCACAACCCACCACGAATATCAAATTCAAGACAAACCTCCAGAAATCAAAGATCACCCCAATGCCAAAACCTGGAAACATAATCAAGTTCCCCTTCAAAACCTGTCAACGGCAAACTCTCGACGTTCCGACCATCTGATGATCAACTACTCCGGCCTCGTCTTCAACCACGCACCAACTACCAATTCTCAAAATACCACGACACTCGATCAACTACACTACGGAAATTATCGATTCAAATGTCACAGTGAAAAACTAGGGTTTAAAATGAATTTTCAAATCTGCAACGTCTCTGATAAGTTTTATCACCACCAATGATTTTTCTTAGCATCTACTAACACTCCTTTATTACCAAGAAGGATCCCAAGCCTCCACAATGCAAAGATCACCAGGAAATGCTTAAAATCCTATTTCAGTTCAAAACCCAACTGCAACTTCAACTTATACCTAAAAATCCTAATTCTTGATTTAAAAATCATGTTTCAGTTAATACTTTTGATTTATGATACTGAATTACTAAGTTAACATGTTTTGATTTTGATTAAAAAAAATCAACATGCACTGATTTTTATATGTTTCCAGAGACAATAACTATTTTTTTTTTTTACTTACTTAAGATAACCAAACAACTTTACTTAATAAAATTTCATCATATTTTATTCAAAGATCTAAGCTTAAATTTTCTTGAATAAAGAGGTATGAATTTTCTTAAGGAAACTAAATCCTGTAAGTAAGAACAGATAAGATTCATGTATACAGGAGCTTATATATGCAAAGACAATTCATAATTTCAACATGCATTCCAGCCAATCATTCATATAAACACATATACATCATCACATACAACAAAGTTTAATCACAGATTTTTTTTTTAACTGTTTTTAAAAGCAAGGTTTACTCACAGGTTATAAAACAGAGACAGGTCTGTATAGATTTCAAATATGCATCACACTATATACCTATACATTCACATCTATGCATTTATATAGACATAACATATTATATTACTTCAACAAGCATCAAGCATAAGATCAGGTTTAATCTGTTTTTTTTTAAAAGAAATTTACTCACCAGTCATAAAGAAACAGAGAACAGAGCTTCCATTCTGATTTTTGAAAAAGCTTGTAACTTTTAAACTTGATATGCTTTTGCTTTTAAAACTTGAATTGCTTGTTAATGGAACTGGAATGCTTGTTGTTTAAATTTCATGTTTGCTTGCTAGATTATCTCAGGTTTGGAGAAGAGATGGACTGCTTGATTTCCAGGAAGAAAATGTTTGCAGGCTAGTTCATCTCAGGTTGAAGATGAATGCAGGCTAATTTATTTGAATATGTTTCTGGTTTTAGAAAATGTTGGTTATCAGATTTGTTGTTGAGAATAGGACCGAGTTTCTTTTGTTTTTGAAAAGAGGAATCGAAAAAGAATGAAGAGAAAGAAATAGGTTTATATAAGTTGAAATGATTAAAAATAAAAGAAAACAAATTAAAATGACACTTGTCCCAAATATTAACATTTGTCATTTGAGTTGATTAACAATTAACACATGTCTTTTAAAAGTAATTAGTATTTATTTTAAATGTTAATAAAAGTTAATGTAAGATTATACCTAATTAATTAGTTAATAAGCACTTATTTATATATATATAATTACATATTAAATTTTGAAAATTATGTTTTTGCTTGTTAAATTCAACCCAAAGCTTTTCTATTTACAATATATACAATTATATATATACATTATAAATAGAAATCATTTTATTAACTTTTAAAAGATAAAATTTACCAAATAAATATTTATTAAAGAAGATTATTAAACCAATTTAAACATTTTTAACAAAGATTATCAAATCAATTTAATTATTTATACAGATTATTAAATTGATATTGCCAGAAATTCCGGGATATCACACAACTCAAGTAATGGATGCAGACCAAAGTACATCTAGCAAAGAACTCGGCCAGTAGACCAGGCCAAACATCAAAGACTGATGCAAACACAAATGGAATGTATGCAAAAATGCAAAATAGAGCAGTGGAGCTACATGACTCTGATATAACCAGAGTATCGATCAGGTAGCAATAGTGAAACTGCAGACTACAACGATCAAAAGATCACAATGTCACAACCTAATTACAACCACAGTGCTACTTTCCCAAAACAGAAAGGTGTCAGGTCATTATTACATGCAAAAGCCTATGGAATAAGTAGAAAAGCTATATAATATTTAAGATATATTGACAACATGTCCTTTAGGAATTTAAGAAATGCGGGACATGTAAAAAGTCTAAACAATTTATATACATATATAACTATGCCTAGAATTCGAAATCTGTCCTTATACTGAAGCAAAGCATGTAAAAAGAATTTTATTTTTTTTTCGAATTTAAGGCACTTCCAGGTTATTATTTCTGGAACAAAATGTGAAAGGTTATCATGTATAAAGCTAGCCTATGAATTAGAATGAAGGTGACAGCTCTTAAGATATATGTAAGCAAATATAGCCTTGAATAGTTAGGCTAAAATACAGCATGTACATATTTAAAAGTATGCACATGACATGTCAGTAATGCAAATCATAGGAATACGTAAAAGCACATGCATATTCATTCAAACTCAATTATTTTAAAACATAACCTTATACTAGAGTAGGTAACATTACAGAACTAGGCCTGCCCTTTTCTTTCAATGTTTGAATTTAAAATAGATGCAGGTCTATTTATGAAACTAAGTTCACTTCAACTCTAAACAAAGGTGAAACTGCAAAGAAAGTTGGTCATACAAAATTAAAAGGATAAATTTTAGGCATAAGTAAATAGGCATTTGTTTAAGTTATCAGAAAATAAGAAAACCCCTTTTACTAAATGTTCATTCATTCACAAACTAGTACAGCATTTCTCTAATTAACTTAACTGCATTTTTCAATTCGATAACACTTGTATATTCATCACAATAATCCTAGGAAAGAGGAACAGCTAACATAAAACTCAGCACTTCAAAACACAAAATATAGGGGCAGGAAATGCAAAAACACAGCTTCTCATAGTCATGGCAAGTCGACCGGCCGAGGGGTGCAAAGAGGCACTCATGCATCTAACAGTAGTTTTATAACAACCGAGACATTACCTACTACGCATTACCATGGCAATCACGTTTAACTACTCAGATCACTTTACCTACTACGCATCCATCAAGTATTCAAACCCGAGTAAATAGAAACATCAGAGAAACAACAATATCTAACCACAATCTAACAGCCGAACTCAATATAAATAAAATCATCAAAAATTTTAAAGCGATGATAGCTCAAAATTCACGAAATGAAATTCACGAATTAAAACAAGTCAAAACACTAGCCAGCTTAATCAGATGTGAGTGAGGGGGGTCACTCACCTTCGTTCGACGCGTCGCAGATTGGAGTTGATGCCGCGGCGGTGAAGAACGAGCGAAGAAAAATAGACAAGACTGCCTTTGATTTTGAAAAGCCCTAAAATTTACAGATCGAAGCCCTAGTTTTTTTTCTCTCGTCGCCATTTTTTTTTCTTTCTTCGATTTAGGTTTTTAGGTTACGAATGAATGAGAGGGAGGCGGGTTCTCTCGTGTTTTATCAGAGAATAAGGGTGGGGGTATGGCAGAAGAACAGGGCTGAGGGTATGGGCCGGTGTGCTTTCTTTGTACTAAAGGTATGGTGTTTGATATTTTTTTTTCTTTTTTTTTCTTTATTATTTTTTTTTTCTTTTTAAATCTGATTTGTTTTTATTTAATTTTGTTGTTAAAATCTAAACTATGTATATATATTCATTTCGTATTAATAAAATTTGATAAAAGAATTTTAATCGATTTACAAATTCCAAATTCTGACAGAAATTAACAATTCGATATTAAATCGTTAATTGACGAAGATTTTATCGTTATAAAAATTTCAACAATAAACAGCAAATATCTGTCAACTTTAATCGTTTATTGATGATTAAAATTTGGGCAAAAATCCAGGTTGTTACAGAAATTCAATTTGAATTCGATTAAATTCTCTACGCGTTTACCCGCCATATATTCACAAAACAATTCTGATAAATACGAAATTTGAAATCCAGTAATAATTCAATATTACGGACCCAATGAAACTGGTTTCGTCAAATTCCGAGACTGTGCCTCGGAAAGCTATTTTTAAATTCAACTTAACCGATAATATTTCAAAACTGAACAAATCGCTTTCAAATTCAATTCTGAAGCTTCTATTACCTTCAGTATTATCTATATGAATTTTCTAAGCCTTTAAATTATTTTTAACCGGCTTAAAATCGAAGATTCAAATTTTATTCAACTTTCAATAGATTAAATTCAAAATTTAATCACCAATTCATTCTGATAATTTGAAATTCTAGTCAAATCATCATTCAAATATTTAAAATTAATTAAATATTTTCAATTTAAATTGTTCAAAATTCAGGGTCGTTACAAACTCCCCTCCTTAAAAACTTTTCGTCCACGAAAAGGAAAGGTGGTTAAAATTTCATCGATATTTATACTCTAGTCAATTTTTACTAAACTTAATACTTATTACAAATAAATGAATATAGGATTCATTCCATTTGTTTAATCTCACTAGCTCTGTTTAACTTCTCTTTTGTTCATTGATTTTCTAAAATCAAAACGCAAAAGTCTTTTATCAACATTTTCGATTTACAACTCAGATTCAAACTTAAAATTCTTCACGTTAGAGATTTATATAACATATCTCTTCCAAAGCTGTGGACTTTCAAAACATTTCAAAGATCCTCTTCCTTAGTTCATTAGGTAGGAATTTTGAAATTTTAATTTCAAACTATTGATTCGCTATTTACAGTTTGAAAATACTTGCTAACTCGAAATTTAACAAGTCCATTTTCGTTCTCACAGACATTAGACATACGCTGGCCAGGCGCAGGTCTAAAAATCTCCAAGTACTAAATATACTTGCTTCAATTCCCAGTGAAAATACTTTTAAAAATTCTTTTAAAAATGGATATGGAAAGCACGTTCCCCCATGGATTACAGTTCCACCCGGCGGTTACGCTACTATCCCAGTAGAGTCGCTTGTGGCTGTAGATTTCTCATCTCTTAAATTTCGCCATGGTTGTCGCCATAGATTGCAGTACACACGGCGGTTACGCTACTATCCCAGTAGAGTCGCTCGTGTCTGTAGGCATCACGCCCCTCAAATTTCGCCTGGCATTAGATTGCAGTTTACCCGGCGGTTGCGCCACTATCCCAGTGGAATCGCTTGTAACTGTGGGCATCTCGCCCCTCAAATTACGCTAATCATCAATCAAATCTAATCTCATCGCGATGAACTATCGCGAAGGATTTCCGATTCAAATAGTCACTCTGACTAAAATTCTACGTAGCTACGAATTTCAAATGGACACTCATCGAGAGTTCCAATACCTTCTTTAATAATAAATGGAAGGTACTTTTCCACATCCTCAGTTTAGAAAACATAATATCATATATGTAGTACTTTCATTTCACATTTCGTACATATAACATCTATGTAAACATACATAAGATTTCCATAACAATGTCTTTCTAAACTAACGGTTTCAAATTTACCGCATTCATATATATAAGTTCTAAAACTTACATATCCCATATTCATAACAAAATAGAGGATTTCAAAATTTTCCTCTAAGTCGATTTGGAAATTTAAGGTTATCTCAAACCTAATTCATATTCATAATTCCATTTATTATCGACTTTCACATTCGATTTGAATTACACGCTACATCGTCAATTCTAAACACAGAATTGATGTCTATCGATATATAACCTCTGAGCTCGTACGTCTCAGAGAAGGGTGTTAAGCTAAGAGAATAAATTCTCCGCCACCAACAGATATATATTTAATAGAGATCAATTGCTATGTCATCAATTCACAATGTTAGACATACAATCCAAATCATCATCTGAAATTCAAAGCTCAACTTATATTGTCTTTGATGTCGAAGTTAAACTCAATTTTAACTTAACGATTCAATCTTTTTTTGAAAAATTCCAAATTGAACAAATTGTTCAAATTCTCATTTAACTTTTCAACTTCGACTTCAAAAATGAATTTCAAATCATTTATTCCTTACGAAATATATTCACAACATTTCATTTCATATTGGAAAAACATTTCCATACTTATTTAAAAATAAGTAATTCACAATCCATTTTATTTTCAACATCTGAAAATATTCGATATACTTTAATCAAAATTAAGTATATATTTCATCTTTAAGGAAATCATTCTCTTTCACACATTTTTTTATTTGAGTTAAAACGAATGTTACGTAAAACATCGTTACGACAACTCAAAATCACTAGTATAGGAATTCGAAATTTAGATAGATGTATAAATCCCAATACTATACAAAACATTTCCTTTTGAAAATCATTTACTATAACAATAATGTTATAGTCCACCATTTCCTTTTATTCGAAAACGTCTATTTCAACAATGAATGTTGAAATCTATGGTTTCGATATTCAATGCCTTTGAAAATATCTTTTTAAAACAATTACTTCCTTTTAAAATATCACTTTCCCAAACATGTCCATTTTATCCAATGATATATTCACGGTCCAAAATTGTGAATATACATCGTTTAACAAGCTATAAGAATTTACTTATCAAAATAAGTCAGTTTTGAATTTATAAACAATGTTTATAAATTCTATTCCTATTCATAAAGACTTCAATTTAGAAAAATTGCTTTATTAACCCATTCCTTTATAACTCAGTTTTATATCAGAATTTTAATTTACAAGTAAATTACTTATAAATTCTTTTATTTCGCAACTTCGATTCATTTTATAACTTCACCTTATAAAACTTTTAATTCTGAAACTTTTCATCCACTTATGAAATCCATTAAATATTTCACTTTAACACTTATAAAATTCCAATATTTTATTAACACTTTTCAAATCTTCAATTTAAGCCGTTTATAATAATTCAAAATTTTCAATTTAAACTATTATATAAATTTATCAGTTTTCCATTTCCAAGATAATCACTAGTTCTTTAGTAAACCATTCATCGACTTGATTTCCAATTTAATCGCATTTGATTCATTCACATTGGATTTTTTTTTTGCTAACATTCATTCATATTCAATTAGTTCACATTCACTAATTTATATTCAAGTCAGTTTGCTTCAATTCAAATCAAATTTGATTCTCTTTAAATTTACTTATCTTTCAATTTGAATTCAATTTACATAGCTTTCAATTTCCATTAATACAATTTCATTAATACTTAATGAATTCCCATACAATCAACTAGCAAAACCAAATTTATTCAATTTAACCAAATTTATTTACTTTGCTTATATTCAATTTGGTTCAACACATTTAATTTCAATTGGTTTATATTCTAATTCTGATTGAATTTTTATACTCACCATATTCACAAATTCACTTTTACAATTAAAGTTGAATTTCCTTTATATAACTCAAATTCATATTCATTACTTCACTTTATCAATTCATTTTGATATCAAATTCAATTTGATTCACTATTACTTAAGCCATGTTTCATTTTATCTTCACTTGCATTTATTTTCACCATACAACTTAAGTTTGTCTCAAAGTTACTTGAAATTCTATTTTATTTAACTTTTACTAAAGTCAAATTCATATCACATTTCAAAATTCAGATTTTGTTTTACTTAACAAAACTATTTAACCATTTTAACAACTGGTTTGATTCAAATTTTCTCATTTTATAAGTTATACAACTTATTAATTTAAACTTTCCAATTCATATCATATAATCACTTATCTTTTAAGTTTAACTTTCCATCTCAACAATTTATCAAATCCAGTTCAATTTATTTAACTTCCTTTAGTTAAATTTCAAATCATATATTTATTAATACTAACTCAATTCAATTTAACTTTTCTTAAGTTAAAAATCTTTATTTCATATTCAATATTCACTTTACTTATATAAGATCTATTCCAAATTCATTCATCTGATATTTTCTAAAACAATTTTATACTTCTTTGGATTTGAAAAACATTTTCTTTTTAAAGTGTTTCTAGTAACTATTCATATTAAACATCATAAACTAAGCTTTGTGTAAACCAAAGCTCTGATACCACCTTGTAACATTCCCCCTTTTGACCGCCTCCAGTCGGTAATTAAACCAACTCGAAACGTTCAAAAAGACGAATTGTTATTTAGTTTATAAGGTTTAAACAGAATCAGCCACAGAAACACAGATAATAACAATCAATTAAAACAAATGAAAATTTATTTCATTACTATAAATCTTTTTATATACATCAGAGTTTATACAATTTTAATACTGATACAGCGGAATATCTTAAAATACAATTTTCTTCTGAAAACTAAAATGATTCTTTACTCTCTCTCTAACTTCGCTGCTCGAAAATCTTCAAGCTGTAAAAATACTCGGTCTGACCCGAGTATTATATTCAAAAGAAAATAATACACAGGTCAGTCTAATTCAAACCAGTTTATTAGTGCATATAGGCAGTAATAATTTAAATAGACGACAGTCACAATAATTCTCGTCTATCCGATCATTTTAACAAAGAAATCGGATAACGAAAATTTTAACACTAAACAGTGTTAACAATAAATCAGCAGATTTAAATCATCAACAGAGATAAACAGTGTTATTGGCTGCCGTACACGCACTCGTGTACGACCTCGCCAATACGGCATAAAAGATCAATGCATCCCGACACAAAGGAAATATCAATTCAAAACTGTCGATTTGGGTGGCTGCAGTGCACGCACGCATGCACTGCCTCGCCAACTCGAATAAAATGCACAAAATCAAATCTAAAATTTGATTCAACACAAGTACAAATGGACTCGACCAAAATCAAGTACTGGTCAAAAGTATCATGTACAAGTCTACAAATCTCACAGCAATTCAAGCATGCAGGTGAATCAACTACAGTAATGAACCAGACTGGAATGAAGGCAACTGATCACATATATGTACAGCAAACTGTATGAAAGCATAGGACATGAAACCACAATGCAATAATGCAGTCGAAAAACAATTTCAGATGACATAACAAAGACTGCAAACATACAGTGCTACTACAAAACAACATGGATGCAGACAACATCAAGTAGTGTGAGCATATGAAATGGCAACTCAAGTAATGGATGCAGACCAAAGTACATCTAGCAAAGAACTCGGCCAGTAGACCAGGCCAAACATCAAAGACTGATGCAAACACAAATGGAATGTATGCAAAAATGCAAAATAGAGCAGTGGAGCTACATGACTCTGATATAACCAGAGTATCGATCAGGTAGCAATAGTGAAACTGCAGACTACAACGATCAAAAGATCACAATGTCACAACCTAATTACAACCACAGTGCTACTTTCCCAAAACAGAAAGGTGTCAGGTCATTATTACATGCAAAAGCCTATGGAATAAGTAGAAAAGCTATATAATATTTAAGATATATTGACAACATGTCCTTTAGGAATTTAAGAAATGCGGGACATGTAAAAAGTCTAAACAATTTATATACATATATAACTATGCCTAGAATTCGAAATCTGTCCTTATACTGAAGCAAAGCATGTAAAAAGAATTTTATTTTTTTTTCGAATTTAAGGCACTTCCAGGTTATTATTTCTGGAACAAAATGTGAAAGGTTATCATGTATAAAGCTAGCCTATGAATTAGAATGAAGGTGACAGCTCTTAAGATATATGTAAGCAAATATAGCCTTGAATAGTTAGGCTAAAATACAGCATGTACATATTTAAAAGTATGCACATGACATGTCAGTAATGCAAATCATAGGAATACGTAAAAGCACATGCATATTCATTCAAACTCAATTATTTTAAAACATAACCTTATACTAGAGTAGGTAACATTACAGAACTAGGCCTGCCCTTTTCTTTCAATGTTTGAATTTAAAATAGATGCAGGTCTATTTATGAAACTAAGTTCACTTCAACTCTAAACAAAGGTGAAACTGCAAAGAAAGTTGGTCATACAAAATTAAAAGGATAACTTTTAGGCATAAGTAAATAGGCATTTGTTTAAGTTATCAGAAAATAAGAAAACCCCTTTTACTAAATGTTCATTCATTCACAAACTAGTACAGCATTTCTCTAATTAACTTAACTGCATTTTTCAATTCGATAACACTTGTATATTCATCACAATAATCCTAGGAAAGAGGAACAGCTAACATAAAACTCAGCACTTCAAAACACAAAATATAGGGGCAGGAAATGCAAAAACACAACTTCTCATAGTCATGGCAAGTCGACCGGCCGAGGGGTGCAAAGAGGCACTCATGCATCTAACAGTAGTTTTATAACAACCGAGACATTACCTACTACGCATTACCATGGCAATCACGTTTAACTACTCAGATCACTTTACCTACTACGCATCCATCAAGTATTCAAACCCGAGTAAATAGAAACATCAGAGAAACAACAATATCTAACCACAATCTAACAGCCGAACTCAATATAAATAAAATCATCAAAAATTTTAAAGCGATGATAGCTCAAAATTCACGAAATGAAATTCACGAATTAAAACAAGTCAAAACACTAGCCAGCTTAATCAGATGTGAGTGAGGGGGGTCACTCACCTTCGTTCGACGCGTCGCAGATTGGAGTTGATGCCGCGGCGGTGAAGAACGAGCGAAGAAAAATAGACGAGACTGCCTTTGATTTTGAAAAGCCCTAAAATTTACAGATCGAAGCCCTAGTTTTTTTTCTCTCGTCGCCATTTTTTTTCTTTCTTCGATTTAGGTTTTTAGGTTACGAATGAATGAGAGGGAGGCGGGTTCTCTCGTGTTTTATCAGAGAATAAGGGTGGGGGTATGGTAGAAGAACGGGGCTGAGGGTATGGGCCGGTGTGCTTTCTTTGTACTAAAGGTATGGTGTTTGATATTTTTTTTCTTTTTTTTTTCTTTATTATTTTTTTTTCTTTTTAAATCTGATTTGTTTTTATTTAATTTTGTTGTTAAAATCTAAACTATGTATATATATTCATTTCGTATTAATAAAATTTGATAAAAGAATTTTAATCGATTTACAAATTCCAAATTCTGACAGAAATTAACAATTCGATATTAAATCGTTAATTGACGAAGATTTTATCGTTATAAAAATTTCAACAATAAACAGCAAATATCTGTCAACTTTAATCGTTTATTGATGATTAAAATTTGGGCAAAAATCCAGGTTGTTACAGAAATTCAATTTGAATTCGATTAAATTCTCTACGCGTTTACCCGCCATATATTCACAAAACAATTCTGATAAATACGAAATTTGAAATCCAGTAATAATTCAATATTACGGACCCAATGAAACTGGTTTCGTCAAATTCCGAGACTGTGCCTCGGAAAGCTATTTTTAAATTCAACTTAACCGATAATATTTCAAAACTGAACAAATCGCTTTCAAATTCAATTCTGAAGCTTCTATTACCTTCAGTATTATCTATATGAATTTTCTAAGCCTTTAAATTATTTTTAACCGGCTTAAAATCAAAGATTCAAATTTTATTCAACTTTCAATAGATTAAATTCAAAATTTAATCACCAATTCATTCTTATAATTTGAAATTCAAGTCAAATCATCATTCAAATATTTAAAATTAATTAAATATTTTCAATTTAAATTGTTCAAAATTCAGGGTCGTTACAGGTAAATTAGTTTTAAAAATAAATAGTGATTTATTTTTAAAGATGTGAGAGAGAAGTGTATTTCCCTGAACAGCCAAGAACGTTTTCAAAGAAATTTTTAAGTATAAGCTAAAAGTTTAAGGTTGTTTTAAAAAATGTTTTAGAAAATTTATTATTCTTAAATGTTTAAATTTTAAAGCAGGTATTTTTCAAATTTATTTTAGTAGTAATTATTTAAAGATGGCTTGGCATTATGTTTTAAAAGATAAAAATCTAGTTTTATATTTTATTAAGTAGCTTTATTTTAAATATTCTTAAAGTATATATCTTTGAATAAAGTATTAAAGTAGTTTTAATTTAAATGTTTTGTTTAAAGTTATTTTATAATATAGTATTTTAAATTATTTTAGAAATCTAAAGTGTTTGTACTTGGTGATTTCAGTGGAGATAGAAAATATTTGGGAATTTATTCCATGAGAGAAGGACGGTTTGAAACCGTTTTCAAAAAGGGTTGAAAGTGGAAATATAACTTGCGAAGATATTTGTGAGGTAAATAAATAATTTAGAAAATTATTTATTGTTTGTTGGATGTTTCGTGGATGTTAATTGATAGTTAAATAACCGACTATCAATATTGGCCAATGCGCTGATCGTTTCGAAGAGACCGGGATCGGGATTAACTTCTTGAAAACCACTTCGATTCGGTTTGAACGTTTTCGTGTGGAAAACAAGAGTTTGGAATCGAAGATGGAGCAGTGAAGTGCAAGGGCTAGTCGCTACTAATCCTGAGGGTGACTCCAAAATGGATGTAGTAGGAATAGTGCCTTCAGTTCCGTTCGAACCCGGAACGGACTTGTATGGATGAATGCTTTCAGGTGGACAATGAGCATTCTAAGTGATATGTTATAAAAAGGTAACGCTTAGCCTCAAGCCTCATCAACCGAGAATGACTGAAAATCAGGGGTTATGCAGCAAGGCTATGTGGGTAGCACCCATTAGGGTGAGGTCATCCCTGTCTAGATGTCCCTTTTATTTTGGCTTAGTGGTGCGGTTGCTGATCCCAACCGCGGGGTGATCTTACTCTGAATTATCCAGTAAGGGGTAGTTCTGGTCTTGTGTTGTAGGGGATCGGGCGTGGTCCTCGGTACGCTGATCTAGACCAGGTACTGTGACCGGTGGTACCCCAATGCCTAGTCATTAGTTGGAAATCCATTCTCCCTACGTGCCTTTTACGGTTTTTGTTTGTAGAACCCACTTTGTGGCTAGTATGCTGGAATTTAATCATGTAACAATTTCAGCTATTTGAATAAGTATTTGTATATAGACACTATTATAATATCAGACGGATTTGATAAAAAGTGTTTTGGCTATCGTAAGGTAAAAACCCGACATGTTTATTTGTGGCGTGGTCTTATGAGATGCTTTTGATTTCAAAGGGTTTGAAACTTTAATAATCCAATTGAGTGTGTTTTCTCACGCTGGTTTTCCAGACTAACTCGGGTGTTATTTTATTATAATGCTCGGGTCAGACTGAGTATTATAGAGTACAGATTCTAGATGGATTGTTGTGGAGCTCAGGAGACGAGCTGAATGGTGAGGTGTAACATACGTACTTGATGTATTATTCTGTTGTGTTGTAAGTTGTATTGTCTGTTGGTGAGGACAAGTTAATATAACTGTCCAGTTGTGTGTTATGAATTATGTTGTACTCTGATGATGTAATGTATAAACAGATATAATTCTTTTGTTTTAAAGATTAGTCATTTATCTATTATATATTGTTCCGCTGCGATTGTGAGATTCTGATGTTGTTGTCTATTTTCTTCTTCTACCTCTTCTTCTTTAACCCTGATGGTTCAATTTTTCGGGTATGAAAAATCGGGTCCTCATAGTTCTATTCTAACCCTAACAGTCTTTCTATTTCTTATTCCTATACGTACATCAACTTCTGTCTGTTCGTCCTCAAATGCAGAAACCCAAAATTCTAGATTCAATTGCAAATCAAAATCAAATCGAAAACTCAAACTCTCCAAATCCTGTCATATTATATACTATTTCGAAGCTCTCGACGAGCGCAATCCACTACAACAATTCGTTTTTCAATTCAAATTACCGTTTGTCCAAAATTCGCGAATCAATTCCGACCGTCCATATTGGGTTTTGATGATCCAATGGTTGATCGACGTCTGGTCGATGATCGGGAGGCGGCGTTGGGAAGAGGGGGTCGAGCAGGTCGTAGATCAGGTGTTAGTTCGTGCTAGAGGGTCTTGGATTCGCCACGATTGGGCATAGAAGCGGTGGTGGCCTCGTGATGGAGGAGGAGACCGGAAACGGTGGCGTTCTGGTCGATGGGGCGGCTGATGATGGGGGACTCGGCGGCGTCACCTGATCAGGATGGAAGCGTGCCTAAGCGCGGCGGTGACGTGGTACTCTTGGCGGCAGGCTAGGGTTTGTGGTGAATATGATCTGATGCTAGGGTTCGTACTCGAGCAGATGACATGTCGTTCCCTCATTTGTTTTCTTTATTTTAGTTTCAATCTAAATTTTAAACTTATTAAAACGATAACTTTTGCATATGAAGTCGGATTCACGCGCGGTTTGTTCCGCTGGGATCGTATCGAAATTCCGGATATTTTTGGAATTAGTTTGGTTGATTTCTAAAGCAATCCACAGTTTCGGCCCTTTCTAGTTGATAAAAAATTCGCTCATGTTTAACCCAGTTGTACAAAAGAGCGAATAACTAGGGTAAAGAAGAAAAAGGTAGAAGAAAATAAACCAACAATCACAGAATCTCACAATCGCAGCTGGATAAATATAATATATAATAAAAGATTTTTATACAAAAGAGTCTGTTACTGTTATACTTACAATCATCATAGTACAATACATCAATCTGGACAGTTTAGTAACTTGTCCTCACACAGCAGAAATGCAAATCTATGGAAATACGTCCTGTCATCCAACTCGTCTCCTGAGTTCCATAGCATCATATCCTGAATCTGTTATACTCGGTCTGAACCGAGCATTATAATAAAATAACACGGGAGTCAGTCTGGAAAACCAGCATGAGAAAACACACTCAATTTAAATTATTAGAGTTATCAAATCCCTTAAAAAAACAAAGGTATCTCGTAAGACCGCGTCACACATAAACACGACGGGTTTTTCCCTTGAAATAACCAAAACAATTTTTATCAAAATCATCTGATATTATAATAGTGTCTAAGTACAAATACTTATTCAAATAGCTGAAATTGTTACATTAATTAAATTCCAGCATACTAGGCTCAACAAACAAAACCGTAAACTCGTATTGGAGAATGGATTCTAACAAATGATTGGGCCACTGGGTACCGCCCATCACAGTACACCTCTAGAACAATGTACCGAAGACCACGCCGGGATCCCCTGTTACTCAAGACCGGCCTACCCTTAACCTGGATAGACCGAATATGTTATCACCCCAGGTGTTCCCAACCTTATCATCGAGCGCTCCTTCTTTCATGTATAACCATATCCATAATAAATAGGTTTCCGAGGACATCTAGAAAAGTGATAACATACCCTAATTGGGTGCGACCCACTTAGCCTTGTTGCATCTCCCCTATTTTAGTCATTTCCGGTTGATGAGGCTCGAGGCTAAGCATTACCTTTCAAGAAAAAATTCTACTTAGAATGCTCATCGTCCTCTAATGACGATGTTCTGATAGCATTCGTCCATACAAGTTGCCCTAGGTCTGGACAAACCGAATCACCGTCTTCATCATCTTCACGGTATTCATTCGTTACGTTCAAACCGGATCGAAGTGGTTTTCGAATAATTAATCCAATCCCGGTCTCTTTGAAACGATTAACAAAATTGGCCAATATTGATAGTCGGTTATTAAACTACCAATAAAACATCCATAAGCTGTCACTAGGCTATATTATAAATCTTCCCAAAATATTTATTTTCAAAATATCTTTAAAAGATATATCAATTCCTTCCAACATTTGAAAACAATTATCAAATACTTAAATTCGTAACAAGCTACTTCCAAACATCTCACCACTTAGAAATATTCCCAAATTTCCATTTTCTATACTTAGGAAAATATCATAAGTCTTATTTTCCAAAATCCTTCCAAATATCAATACTTAAGAGAATGTTTCGCGACTTATCTCATAAGTCTTCGGAATTTACATTAATTCCTTTTTCCTTTTCAAAATTTGTATCTACTTATAATCTCTTCTATATATTTATAACTTCTCTATGACTTCATATTCAACCCCGAATTTCTTATTCCTAATATCTCGGAACCGCCCTTAAGTTCCAAAATTTTATTATAAGGTTTTCCTTAAAAAAATCCTATCCATTAAATAACTTCGTTCGCAATCTCGAGAGGATTTATAAATAAATTTCAATCTTTTAAAAACTATATATATATAAAATAGGTATTTTTAAAGGATAATAGTTTATTTTAAAAAAATATGTTTAAGTAAATTTAAGATATCAAAACATTTTAAACAGCATCGATAACTCTTTTCCAAACCATTTTTAAATAACTAATTAATTTAAAAGCTGATTTATAAAATTAGAATTTTTTTCAATAAATATTAAATATTAGAATAACTAGCTATTCGGAATATTATAATAATAATTTAAGTTACATAGTATAGTAATTTAAAATCCCATTTAAAACAATTTTAATTCCTCGACAAAAATCTATTTTTAAAATCCAACATTGCCAATTTCAATTTATAAATTCCTCTGGATTCGTATCACATCGATTATATTTAAATTTTATCACCATTCTCATATTCAAAGATAGATTCCACTATTTCTTTCCCAAATGATTTCCATAACTCGATATAAATTCACATCGTAAATATATATTTCCAATTTATCAACTGACCATCATTTTCCTTAGTTATAAACATCGTTTAAAAATTTATAAACTCCTTTGAGTTTTACTTGTTTATAAAACAAATCTTATTTATAAAATTCCATTATATAAATTCATTTCTTATAAATCCCATTTATACTTCCAATATATTTTTAAATATTGACTTTAATCTCCTTTTTATATTTCCAGAATATTGTTTATAAATTTTCTTTGTATAATTCATTTTTAAAAATTCCCATCTAATAATTCACAATAGTTAAGTATAACCAAAAATCAAATATATTTTTTTCTAATTCTATTTCTTTTTAAATAAACTCAATTTCAATATAATAATTTTTATATCAATTAATTCCTTCCATTTAAAAAAAAATATTTATGGTATTTAAAATATCAAAATTTCAGGCCAGTGCTACAATAGCATCCAAATAATTTCAATCACTACAATAATCTATACTAAATTATTCTACACAATCCATATATCACTATATATGAAATTAAATTCAACATTTTGAGGAATCCAGTTGGATCCCTCCAACCTGTTTCCCTGCATCCACAGATGTTAATACAACATAAAAATACCAATCCCACTTCGAGGGCGATATCGTGGTATATAAGGTCATCCGCTTTTATGCGGGGAGCATAGGGTCTCATCCGCTATAATGTGCGGGAATTATCACTCCAAATACTAATATATATGTACTACTATATATAATATAGCATCCAACAAATAATAATTTTTAAATTCAAACAGCATCCAATAATTAATTTTAATTATTTTAAATTAACCCCAGCAATCCAAAAGGAGTGAGATTTACTCTCCTTGATTTTTTTTATTTTCCGAATATTCAGATTTCCAATTATTTAAATTTCCAGCTAACTTTGAGAAATTTTAAATTAATTCCAACCGGTATGTTCCTCAACTACGAATCCAAATTCGTCTTGATTTGACCTTGCATGAAAAATTTACGAATTTTGTATAATATCAAATTTAATTAACACTAAATATATTTTTTTCTTTTTAATTTAAATTAGAATATGGATTCATGACCTAATTAATTAAACAAAGTAATTAAATAGCTTAATCACCATAAATTCGCAAGCTCCTTCCTCTGCTAAAACTTCAGCACACACGAGAATCAGCTCAGGCTTCTCGTTCGCACGCTTCTGACCATCGTCGCCATGCTCGCAAGTGACTCCAACGGCCTCTTCCTATGCGCCGCCCAATAACCTCTCGCATCGGCCATCGCGACCACGCACACTCCTCGATCGATAACCCTAGCTCCACGACATCGATCGAAGCCCAAAACCTCAAGCCGCATGCCGCGCTTCCCCCCCCCCCTCAATCGATCGTGAATCGCCTATCCTGGTTCGCGACCCTCCCCCGCCATGTCGCCGAGCCCTAGTTCACAGTCGCTCCGCCCAATCGCAATGCCTCGCGCCCTCCCCCTTGTGGCTGTGCACATACATCATCACTTCCCCGTTTTGCTGCCGCGACTTCGAGGTTTACAGAGAGGTAGGGGAAAGACGACGCGATTTTTTTCTCTTGGTTGAATTCGGTTTCGTGAATTTGTTCTGCTCTTTTTTTTTAGTTCGAACGAAGTGATTTTGATTTTAAACAAGTAGAGAGAAAGGGGGAACACGTTTTAAATGGGAATGCCATGTTCGAAAAGGTAAAGGAAGCATGTACATTTAAACTGAGGAGACGGTCATGATTTTGAATTTTATCTGATTTTATAAATATATATATTAGTTAAATTTCAAACCGTCTCGATTTCGTAACCCAAAATCTCGAATCTCTATCGATGCGTGCCACTAGGCGTTCATAATGTTATACCCCTATTCCAAACGTAATGGAAAAGGTTTCGAGTCCTAATTCGATCGTATGGAGAAGATAGCATTTTGGACCCAATTATTATATTGAATTTCGATATTAGTTTCAATGCGTTTCTATCCCATACGACCAAACGATAACTCCAAACACTATGAAATTTGAAATTCGATAATAATACCCTATTATGGATCCAATGGAACTGGTTTCGTCGAATTCCGAGACGGTGCCCCGGATCGCTATTTTAACACGTTGATTAAATCGAATATTTTCAAAATTTACGAAATCGCTTAAAATTTCAGTTTTAAAATCTTACTAACTCAATTATAATCCCAAACCCAATATTTAAACCATTTAAATATTCAAAATCGAACGACGAAAAATCCGGGCCGTTACATTTCTCCCCCCTTAAAAGAATTTCGTCCCCGAAATTACTAAGGCAGGAAATGCTCCAAACCCATTAACTTTTTCAAAACTCCCTCGGTTAAAATTTGATATTCGCTTTTCTAAACCCTTTTGTTCTAACCAAAACAATTAGTCCTCAAATTTTTATTCCAAAATCCTCTATTCCAATTACAATTCGAAATCAAATTGTTGTTAACAAAAAATTTTCAAAAGTTTTCAAAAATTTTCTAACACCCTAAATTTCCGGAAAATTTTGGCAGAGTCTCCTTTGTACAGATGACCTTTTGCAATTTGACAAGAGAGATAAATATATACACATCAACCCATATGGTAGGAAAACAAAATATATATATATCAACATTTATATTTTGCAATATTTAATCCAAAAATGTACCTTATTTAGCATTTTTAAGCGAGCGGCTTATTTTTATTTTGCAATTCGCGCAATCAAAGTCAAGCAAAATAGCTCCAGGTACATGTACTTACTCAATTTAAACACATAAGTACCAAAATATGAAATTCACTAACATTTCATTTATTTAAACAATTACAACACATGAATTTCAATAACCAATCACGCTAAACATGTATTATAAACAATTATAAGGTTCTGACATTCATTTTATTACTTTCAATCAATCCATACATGTAACAACCCATAATTTTGTAAATATTTTTATTTTGAAAACTTTGATTTTTAAATCATTTAAAAGTGAATTTTTGAATTTTCCAAAGTAAGTTTGGAATTTATTTGTAATTTATTTTCCAAATATAATAAAATAAATTATTTCTGAAATTTTATATTTTGGTCAACTGAATGTCAAAGTTTGACCACAGTTGAAAATTTTAAATTTTAAATTTTAATTTCTAATCTTTCTCTTTGAAACAGTATTTGTTTCTGATATCCGTTCTGCTTTTCGTTCTGTTAAATTCTGCTTTATACTTTTTAAATCTGATAAATTCATCGTTTTACAAGAAATTACTTTTGGTATTTTATTATCTATATTTTTATGTTATTTCTATTTTATTTTAGTTTTGGACTTTGTTTATTTATTTGTTGTTTTGAAATTTTTGATATTGGGCTTGGAAATTTCAAAGGACTTAAGTTATTTGTTTAATTGATGCCTTTTCATTTTCTAGCCTTTCTAGTTGCTTCCTTAGCCGTTCATTTCTTCTTTCTACCGTACCAAACTTCTCCCTTCCTCATTCTTATTCACGTACAAAACATTTGTTCTCATTTCCTTTTCATTTTTCATTTCTAACAAAAAGTTTTAAAGTAAGTTTCATGGCTCCTTCCTCTTCTTTCTTTTGCTTTTCCCTTTTGTTCTTCTCTACTATGCTCGGCCTCTACCATGCCATCTTATTGCCGACCATCTCATCACTTCACCACCATCCATGACCAGCCATCTCCACCACCATACCATCACCAAGCCTTGCCGTGACCATAGACCCAAAATCCATCACATAAGTGCCTTGAAAACCCTAACTGAACCTTCACATATTCACCATCATCCCCTTGTTTGCCTCGGTCTCCACCACCTACTCCTCCTCCAGCCCCTGGCCGTGACCATCCCCTACTCCATACCCGACCTGACCCATGCACACAACCCAGGCCGAACCATGTAGACATAGGGCCGAGCCTATGTTTGCTTGTGACCTTCCAAAACTCTTGCCTTTTTGCCTTCCATGCTCTATAACTTACCACTTTTCCACTTCCATTGCCATAGCCATGCATCAAAACCTTCATAGCCGAGCCTAGTATGTCCTTAACCCACCATGGCCGAGCCACATGATGATGGTCTAGCCATTGAAGCCCATGGCCGAGCCCACTTGCTTGGTGATTGATCATCTTGCTTTACTTTATCAAAGGTTATGTCACTTTGATTCATATTGTTCATTGTTTTGATTCATAATCTTGTATGTTGAATTATACACTTATGTTTGTTGTAATTGTTTGTGTACAAGATTGTATCTTGACTATTCATCCACTCAAAATCTAGTCGTGCCTTTTTCTTGCTTTTCAGAATTTTGTTCTTTGTGTTTGAATTTGATCTTCAGCTTTAAAAAGGTGAGTTATTGTAACGATATGCTCTTTCGACGCTCGAAAGTCGACATTAATACGTCCACTATATCAATTGCCGCACAATCGAATGCCGGAAAACCGAATCATTAGGGTTAAAAAGAAGAGGTAGAAGAAGACAGAAGAAAAGAAAAAACAGAAAAACATAAACAGAAACAATATCAGAATCTCACATTCGCAGCGGAACAATATATAATAGATAATCACTAGTCTTTTAAACAAAGAACTATATCAGTCTATACAATACATCATCAGAGTTAATATACAACTCAATACAACAATGGACAGTTATATAAACTTGTCCCCATACAGAATACACAGCGGAATAAATAAATAAGTACGAGTGTACGTCTCGCCATCCAGCTCGTCTCCAAAGCTCCAGAATATCCAGAATATCCTGATAACATAACTCTAGGCTGCCCGTGTGGAAAATTATGGGCACCCAGAGTTTAGAAAGGGAACAATAAACTCCGAGTCAGTCATGGTGACTGGTGTGAGATCGTAAAACAGTTATTTTCACAAAGAAAATAAAAGAAATTCGCAATGCTTTTGGAAAATGAAACTACCATAAGGCCTCCCGCCACACACATAATGCAAACGCAGAATTGGAGGAGATTTCTCCTTATGATAGTCAAAGATGCTTACTACGAAAGATTAGTTGATATTATTATTAATGTCTAGTGTGGAAAACATTTCGAAAATATAATATTAATCTTAGCCAGCATAGGCATTCCGCACTTATGCCTACTATAGCTACTATGTTCAATAGCAGGTTACCGCCACATTCCATAGTAGGTTATACAACTAAATCCGTACAAGGTTCGTATTGTTTCTTTGGATTTTCCAACAAATGGTCAGGCTAAGGAACTTCCCACTGTCAATGGGTACGCCTCTGGATGGACGTCCCAAGAACTAACTAGCTCTCTACCAACACAAGGCCGGGTTACCTCTTACACTAGGTAACTACTACACGAATATGCCTGTCACATACCGAAATTTTCGACTTTCGAAAATTCGACATCGATACTCACTTTATCGACTGTCGAGCAATCGAGTGCCGGAAACTCCAGTAGTGAGGGTTTTGAAAGAAAAAGTAGAAGAAAAGATAGAAGAGAAAGAAAGAAGAACAAGAGAACAACATCAGAACAGAAAACAATATCAGAATCTCACATATCGCAGCGGAACAATATATAATAGATAACACTAGTCTTTTAAAACAAAGAACTATATCAGTTTATACATACATCAATCAGAGTCATATACAACAATGGACAGTTATATAACTGGTCCTCATACAGAATACACAGCGGAATAAATACTATTAGATACAAATACTACGTCTCGTCATCCAGCTTATCTCCAAAGCTCCAGAATATCCAGAATATCCTGATAACATAACTCTAGGCTGCCCGTGTGGAAATTGGTGGGCACCCAGAGTTTAGAAGGGAACAATAAACTCCGAGTCAGTCATGGTGACTGGTGTGAGATCGTAAAACAGTTTATCTTTAAAATAAACAACAGGAAAACTTTAATGTCAAATTCGCAATGCTTTTGGAAAATGAAACTACCATAAGACCTCCCGCCACACACACAATGCAAACGCAGACTTGGAGGAGATTTCTTCTTATGATAGCCAAAAATGCTTACTACGCAAAAATCAAATTCTTTTTGATATTATTATTAGTGCATAGTGTAGAAAACATTTCGAAAGTAGAATATAAATCTTAGCCAGCATAGGTACCATTATAGTATGCTTGCTATAGTTGCCATATTAGATGGCAGGTTCTACAACTAAAACCGTACAAGTCACGTATTGTTTCTTTGGATTTCCAACAAATGGTCAGGCTAAGGAACTTCCTATCCACGATGGGTACGTCCCTGGAATAGACGACCCGAGAACCTAACCGGATCTCTGCCAACACAAGGCCGGGTTACCTCTGCAAAAATAGGTAACTACTGACATGCGTATGCCATCCCCCGATTGTCACCGATCTTCCCGAGGATCCCCGATTCGCAACAAACCACATAGATAATAATAATGCAGTAACCACAGAGGTTAAGTATCTGGGCTCCATACCATGATACCACCTTTATCCAGAAGGAATGACATACACTAAGGGGCGCTACTCCCTAGAACCTTGCTGCATTCGTCCTGTTTCGACCATTTCCGAGGTGTGAGGCTCGACGAAGTCTCGTCCATAAAGCTACGCTTTCTCAAAAAGCCCTGCTTCGGGTCAAACAAAAATGATCAACCTATGATCACAAAGATATAAGATCAAACAAATGATCATATCACAAATGATCAAACACTGATCATTTCACAGCAACACTCAGTATGCCACGTTACCAAATTGGGATATATCGCTGATAAATTTCAACTACATAACCTCTGAGCTCGTACGTCTCAGAGAAGGGTGTTAAGCTAAGAGAATAAATTCTCCGCCACCAACAGAAATGTATTTGAAAGAAATCAGCTTTATATCTCAAATTGTAACGTCAGACACACAATCCATACAAGTCTGTTCCGGGATCGAACAGAACCGAAGGCACTTCTCACGAAGCCCTTGCATTTCCGGATAATTTTCTAATCACGTCCGTACTTCCCGTCACTAAGGGTGATAAAACCTCTAAACCGGAGATCAGCCGATGTAGAGTAACTCGACGGTAATCCTTCCGTTTTCAAAAATATCCGGTCTTCAACACCGGTCTTCAAATGCAATTCATAACGACGTATCACATATTCGGAGTGGGTTATACGATCCCATGGTCCTTTCCCGGCTAACCCAAATAGTGAGCGATTATTCAAAAATAAGTGTGGCATTCAAATTCATCCAATCACAACAAATACCTACTCAAGGTAATTATTGATAGTCGGTTATTTAAATATCAATAAAAATGCGCAACATCATCAGATTCCAAATAATTCTCGAAATTATTTATCTTCAAAAATATCTTTTACTAGATATAAAATTTCCACACTTCAAAAATAAATCAACATTTATTTTTCTAAACAGTTTCCCTTTCCTTCATAAATTCCATAGTGGATTTATATTTCAAAATATCTACTGATATACGATTTTCAAATCGATTCCAATATTCATTTTTAATTTATCTTTAAGAAGATAAAATCTCAAAACAGTTCCTTTCATATTGGAAAAGCATTTCCATACTTATTTAAAAATAAGTATTTCATAAATCTATTTATTTTCAACATTTGAAAATATTCGATATACTTAAATCAAATTAAGTATATATTCATTTCTTTAAGGAAATCTATAAATTTTAACATCTATTTGAGTCAAAACGAATGTTGCGTAAAACATCGTTACGACGACTCAAAAATCACTAGTATAGGGATTCGGATTTTAAGATAGGTATATAAATCCCAATACTATATAAAACATTTCCTTTTGGAAATCATTTACTATAACAACAGTGTTATAGTCCATCATTTCCTTATTCCTCGAAAACGTCTATTTCAACAATAAAATGTTGAAATCTATGCTTTCAATTCATAATACATTTTAAAACATCTTTAAAATGTTTAACTTCATTTTTAATATCACTTTTTCAAAAATGAATCCATTTTATTCAATAATACATTCACTGTCCAAAATCGTGAATAAAATTCACTTAACCCAATTTCAATCATTTCTACACATTTTTATCTCAATAAAAATTCGCTATCCAAAATCGCGAATATATCTTCTTTAAAATCTTCTATATTTAATTTCTCAAATTCAACTGATTTCGAATTTATAAACACGTTTATAAATTCTATATCTATCTTAATAACAACTCGACTTATAAATCTTCTTTTTCATTAACTTCGATCAATATTCCATTTAAAGGCAAAAATCCAGTTTTATAAGTTAATTTCTTATAAATCTTCCATTCTACAATTTCATTCATTTTAACTTCACAATTTATAAATCTATAAATTTCATTCTTTTTAACTTCACCATTTATACATCTATAAATTTCATTCTTTTTCCAAATTCGTTTCAATTTGAAATTAAATTTCTAATTGGACTTCCCACTTATTTCTTTTCTAAATAAATTCCTTTTAAAGAAAATCAATTTCTTTATCTCTTTCAATCTATCTAGAAATCCAAATTTAAATTAAATTCTTCAATTTATAATCACTGTTTTATGAAATCCATCTATTTAGCATTTTCACTTTATTCTGGAATTTATTCAATAAGATTATAAAAATTTACTTTTTATACTTCAAAAATTCCTTTCTTCAAAATTTATTCAATTTCTAAAATTAATTCACTTAAAAATTTCTACTTCGATTTCAAAAATTCAATTTCATTTATTTTTGGAATCCAATGATATCAAACATCCGTTCAGCTAAATTTTAGCTTTCAAACAATTTCCAGACATCAATATGATTAATAACATCAATAATCATTCACAGATTCATACCACAGTATAAATAAAATAAATTAATGTGAGGGGTCCAGTTGGATCCCTCCAACCTGTTTCCCTGCATCCAAAGATGTTAGCACAATACCAATTCCGCTCCAGTACGGAATTATCGCGGTATATAGGTTTTTATAAATCCGCTTACTAACGGCGCAATAGGGTCTCATCCGCTATACGAGGCGGGAAAATCATCAATCCAATATATACATATGCCAATATGTATATATTGCTATATATATAGATATATCCTATTATATCTAATAGCACATTCAATAGCAATCAAATAGTCAATCAAATCAATAACTGAAAATTTCCACTTTTCAATTGAGTGAGAAAATCTCACCTTAGCTTTTTATTTGCAATTCCCTTTCAATTCCAGAGTTGTTTTCTTCATTTTTACCTTGTATAAATAATTGTACAATTTATCAATATTCGAAATAAATCGAATAATAGATTTCTATTTTACAATTTTTTATTCAACTAAGATTTTTAGTTAAACAAATAATTAAATTTAGACTATTTTCCCGTTAGATAGATTTTAAAAGTCGAATCTTTATGTAATTTACCCACTATCAAACTTTTACGCATATACTCATCTTTTGTTTACTGTAAAAATCTATTTCTGCATATGTACATATATTAAAATTTTAAACTGTTTAATATTTAAAATCCCACATTTTGATAAACTTTTCAAATCAGTAAGCTTTTTTAACAGCATAATGTTTCTAGTTAATAACTTAGTCCCCCAAATTTTAAAGAGATAATTTAGCTAGCTTAATTTACATTTACTGTAAATAAAGTTAACATAAGTTAACTCGAATACCTCACAACGAACAGGAAGCCAAATCAACGGCTTCAGCTCGAAATCCAAACGGCGCCTCGACAAGCTCCTTCAACTGAATCGCCTACTATCGCGACCTCCCACTTGATTGCGCGACACCGAACTTACGAACAATTGTCGCTGCTCCACTATCCCAGCCTCGACCACGACAACAGCCCCGCCACGTGCCTCCGCTCCCACCAAACGCACGCGCCACCGCGAGCAGCTGCCAACTGCCACCAACGTCGCCTTGCCAAATCGCGACGACGTCGTCACCAGCCCACGATACTCGTTGTCGCCATCGCCTCCAACATCGCCCATGCTCTCCAGCCTGGATTGCACTGACGCCGAGCCACCGACCACGATCGTCGAACCCTAGACCTCGCGAAGCTCGTCGCGATACGAACGGCAGTGGAGAATCGCGAGTACCCTTTGCGTATCGACCCATAGAATAGAGGAAGGGAAGATGCCGTTCGATCTGCTTGTGGATTGAATTCGATTTCAAATCTGGGTTGGATTAATTTCTTGCGTGAGGAAGGCTTCGGCCATTTTTAATTTTCTTCGTTCGAGATTTAGAACTGAGGAGGGAGTTGCGTGATTATTTAAAAGAAAGGGGAACGTGTTTGCACGTTTATTTTTCGTGATTTCAGGCGCGTTTTTGGGGAAAGAACATGCTGCGGTTGACCCCATTTAAAATTTTTAATTTTAAATTAAATTCGTTTAAAAACTTCAACGTGTTGATCTATCGTGTGCACACATACAAACTCCGAAAAATACGAGGTTTGAAATCCGACAATAATTCAACGTTACGGATCCGATGAAACTGGTTTCGTCGAATTCCGAGACTGCGCCTCGGACGGCTATTTTTAAATTCGATTCGAACGATATAAATTCAAAACTGAACGAAACACTTTGAAATACAATTCTGAAGTTTCTATTATCTTCAGTATTATCATTACGAATTTTAAAAGCTTTTGAAATATTTTTCTTCGGCTTAAAATTAAAGATTCAAATTTTTGTTCAACTTCAATCAATTAAATTTTATAAATTAATCGTCAGTTTCAAAGTTATATTCGGGATACAAATTAAATCATCGTTCAAATATTTAAAATTAATTAAATATTCTCAATTTAATTCGTTCAAAATTCTGGGTCGTTACAAACTTCCCTCCTTAAAAGAATTTCGTCCCGAAATTACAAGTTAGGAAAGAAAGGTCCTTAACTCGTCTACTATTTTTCACAATCTAATAGTTTTATCAATTTTTCAAAACAAATCTTTCTATTAAAGATTCGTTATTAATCAACTAACATTTCAACTTCAATTTATACGTCCAAACAACATTGTTTTACTACTCTATTCAAATTTAAGTTCAAATTTAAATTTAAACTTTCAAAATTTTCTCAAAAATTTTCTAACGCCCTAAATTTCTGAAAAATTTCGCCAGCGTCTCCTTTGCGCGGCTAATACGGTACGACTACAAAACGTCCCTACGGACTCTCAGATTTCAAAAAGAAAAAGAAAAAGCCAAGCGGCTAGAGAAATAAGTCATCAAATCTCATATTCGAATTGAAATACTTACCTTTTGTCGAGCAATTCAAATTCACCTTTGAAATAAATTTTCCAATTCCTTTCATAAACCTGTATATCCTACTAGCCATAATGTCTAGTTACATATATTCAAACCATTTTGCAAATTTAATCACAAAATTTCAATACTTACTTCTTATATCATTTTTACTTCACTATTGAAGTTATATATTTATTTCATTCAATTTTCCATTTCAAAATTCCGTTTGAATTCAATCTCATCTTTTATCTTTAGTTCATAACTATACTATTCTAAATTAGTTTTATTTACTAATTCATTCGTCTTCAATTTGAATTTCATCCCAATCAGATTTCAAATATTCTATAAGTTATCAACTTATTTACATCTTGATTTATACAATCATTTATACATTCACATTCACAATTCCACTTCATTAAGGAATTTTATTTTCAATTATCTTCTTGGAATTCTATTTTCATTTACAAATTCATTTACAATTTATATTTACCATTTTATTCATATATGAATTCATTTCTTTATATTTCAATTCACATTTATAAATTATTCAATTTAATTCTATTGCTTACAACTTCAAAATGAATCTCAATTTTCAATTGCACTTTCATTTATTCAAATTTATTCACTTATACTTCTTTAATTTAACTCCATTCTTTAAGTTAAATTTATTTCATCAAAATTCAATTTGTATAAGTTATTAACTTAATAATATTTCATAAATATTCTCATATAGTATTCCAGAGTCTTACCAACATTTCAAAAATCATTTTTGAAAACAATTCAAATTATCCTTTGAATTTCTAAAACAAAACTCCAATTTTTCCAAACAACTTTCATTTAAAATCATCGGCAGCAATTCCTCTTTTGGAAACCCGAAAATGAACACCGGTGATGTCGCGATCATCATCGGAATTATTTTCCAGCGACCGAAAAGAGTTTAGAGCTTTCATCTCTTCAGAATACTTTTCCAAAATCCTTTGAAATTCATTTTCAAATCAAAAAGAAATTTAAATTCCCAAATCTCCAAAATTTTCAAAATTTTTTCAAAACCTTTCCAAAAACTTCTCTGGAATTCTATTTTAAATTACAAATCACTTTTAAAATTTATATTCTTAAATTTCATTTGTAGAAGAATTCATTTCTTAATTTTGGAGTTACGATTTCCAGTTCGTATTCAATTTCATATAATAATGATAACATTTCAATATTATCACTTTCCTAACAAACAAGCATCCATATACTATGATAATTCATAGAAAATCATTCCTTTTATATACAAAAATAGCTTTGGGTAAAATTATTTCATTTACCCTATTTAAAACAATACTGTGCCGAATTGTTCTATTCGAGTGTTTAGAGATCCCTATCAATGATCGTTAATTACTCGTATTGACCAGAATCCATATACCACTCAATAAATCAATCATCACAATATAAAACAATTTTTTTATATTCACTAACAAATACGCACTCGTATCTATTATTACACTCAACTCATTCTAGAGTACTACTGACTCTATCTCTAATGAGTAACACCCAACAGAGCAGGGTTGTCGCTTAACCATATGCTCTGATACCACGCTGTCACATACCGAAATTTTCGACTTTCGAAAATTCGACATCGATACTCACTTTATCGACTGTCGAGCAATCGAGTGCCGGAAACTCCAGTAGTGAGGGTTTTGAAAGAAAAAGTAGAAGAAAAGATAGAAGAGAAAGAAAGAAGAACAAGAGAACAACATCAGAACAGAAAACAATATCAGAATCTCACATATCGCAGCGGAACAATATATAATAGATAACACTAGTCTTTTAAAACAAAGAACTATATCAGTTTATACATACATCAATCAGAGTCATATACAACAATGGACAGTTATATAACTGGTCCTCATACAGAATACACAGCGGAATAAATACTATTAGATACAAATACTACGTCTCGTCATCCAGCTTATCTCCAAAGCTCCAGAATATCCAGAATATCCTGATAACATAACTCTAGGCTGCCCGTGTGGAAATTGGTGGGCACCCAGAGTTTAGAAGGGAACAATAAACTCCGAGTCAGTCATGGTGACTGGTGTGAGATCGTAAAACAGTTTATCTTTAAAATAAACAACAGGAAAACTTTAATGTCAAATTCGCAATGCTTTTGGAAAATGAAACTACCATAAGACCTCCCGCCACACACATAATGCAAACGCAGACTTGGAGGAGATTTCTTCTTATGATAGCCAAAAATGCTTACTACGCAAAAATCAAATTCTTTTTGATATTATTATTAGTGCATAGTGTAGAAAACATTTCGAAAGTAGAATATAAATCTTAGCCAGCATAGGTACCATTATAGTATGCTTGCTATAGCTGCCATATTAGATGGCAGGTTCTACAACTAAAACCGTACAAGTCACGTATTGTTTCTTTGGATTTCCAACAAATGGTCAGGCTAAGGAACTTCCTATCCACGATGGGTACGTCCCTGGAATAGACGACCCGAGAACCTAACCGGATCTCTGCCAACACAAGGCCGGGTTACCTCTGCAAAAATAGGTAACTACTGACACGCGTATGCCATCCCCCGATCGTCACCGATCTTCCCGAGGATCCCCGATTCGCAACAAACCACATAGATAATAATAATGTAGTAACCACAGAGGTTAAGTATCTGGGCTCCATACCATGATACCACCTTTATCCAGAAGGAATGACATACACTAAGTGTAACGACCCTGAATTTTGAACAAATTAAATTGAGGATATTTAATTTATTTTAAATATTTGAACGACGATTTAATTTGAATCCTCGATATAACTTTGAATTTGACGATTAAATTATAAAATTTAATCGATTGAAAGTTGAATAAAAATTTATATCTTCAGTTTAAAAGTTGAAGAAAAATATTTCGAAAGCTTTTAAAATTTATATTGATAATTCTATTGATAACAGAAGCTTCAGAATCCAATTTCGAATTGATTTGTTCAGTTTTGAATTATATTGTTCGAACCGATATTTGAAAATAGTCATTTTTCAAACAGTCTCGGAATTAGACGAAACCAGTTCCATTGGGTCCGTAATATTGTATTATTATCGGGTTTCAAATTTCGTGTTAATCAGAGTTGTTATGTGAGAATACGACACGCAAACGCATTAAAATTTTATTAAATTCAATTTAAATTTAAATTTAAACTAGTCAACGTCTACACGTTTTGCTCCTTTAATCACGCCCCTTGTTTCAGCCTAAAATCACGCGAATGAATCGTGATAAGTATGGCTCCTTCATATTTTAAAATATCCCTCGTTAGAATCGAAAATCAAATTCCCCAGCAAACAGAAGAAATCGAAGTCATGGACGAGCAACTAAATCAACAAATCTCGCTCGTTCCCCTCTCTTTCAAATTCATTCACGACATTCCTTTCTCCTCAAACAAAATCAAATCACGACCTAAAGACTGCTCGCGACTCAGTCGCGATATCGAAGCCGAGTTCAACTCGAGCAGGGCAGGAGGCGCGTCGTGATTCATCGCGTGAGGTGGAGGCGCGCGCAAGTCAGGCGATGGCTGGGGTTTCGCGAGCGCGAGTTGGATCTCGTGATTCTGGGTGGTCTTCGATGCCACGTGAGGCAAGGGGTTTCGCTAGGGGCGGCGACGCTATGGGGGTCGCGTACGAAATGTGGGGTCTCGAATGTCACATGGAGGCGTTCAAGGTGGAGCGGCGGCAACGTTGAAAAGAGGCGACTTCGACAACCTGGACGTTGTCTGATAATGGCGACGCGTTCGCAACTGGAAGTGGCAGGCGACAACATCATAGGATTTGAGTTCGAGCATCAGTGGGTCGTAGCGGGAAGGTCGCGTGAATTGGGGATGAAGGCAGTGATGCTCGGCGCTCGAGTTGCTGTGGAGGCGACTCGATCGGAGTCTGGCATGATGGTAGAAGCAGCAACATGGTGGTCAGTCCTTGGGCGATCGAGTGCTCGAAATCGGTAAGCACAGCAAGGTATAAAAACAGAAAATGTGTATTAATAACAGTAAATATATGTATAGTCTCAAAAGAAAATTTGGTTATCAGGAAGAAAAAAAATATATAAATACATACAGTAAGGCATGTTTATATTTACTAGTTGTATTGTTTTCACAGATTTGTTTTAAAATGGAACCACCTATATATATATATGTATATAGGACAATAAAGAAAATTCTTATTTTTATCGATTACTGAAAAGAAGAAAATTTATAATATGTACATGTTTTTAAACTCACCATTTAATTCTAAAAAAATGATGGACAAGATGATTTATTAGTTAATTTGCTTATTTAATTAATTCAGCTACTAAAAATATTTATTATAGGAAAATCAGCTTTAAACTAAATCATTAGTTAATTAAATTTTTAAAACGGTTATTCGATTTAATTCGAATATTAATCGATTGTATAAATTTGTCTATACAAGGTTTATAAATCGAGAAAACAATCTGGATTGGAAAATGGAATGCGAAATTAAAGCTAAGGTGAGATTTTCTCACTCAATTGAAAAGTGGAATTTACAGTTATTGTGATATCCCGGAATTTTAGGCAATATCAATTTAATAATCTGTATTAAAAATTAAATTGATTTGATAATTATTGTTAAATAAGAGTTGGATTGATTTAATAATCCAGATTTAATAAATATTTAATTTGTAGATTTCATCTTTTAAAAACTAATTAAATTGTTTTCTATTTATAATGTATATATAATTGTATATGTTGTTAATAGAAAAGCTTTGGATTAAATTTAACAAATAAAACATAATTTTCAATTTCTAATATATTTTGGTAATTTGGGAATTATAATTAAATTTAAAATAAAGATTTTCAAAGATTAATCAAATAATTAACTATATAGTTTTAAAATACTTAAGGAAAATGTATAATGGTTTAAATTATGTTATAACTTAAGTTTAAATAATAAATAAGATTTACAAAAGGATTTGTTTTATTTCTTTTTAAATATAGCTTGATAAAGAGATAATTTCTTTTATAAATTAGTTAAAATTGACAAACGTGTTATTTCCAATAATATTAACATTCTATTGTTTTTACAAATGGATTTTTAATATAAATAGAATTGTTATTTCAAATTGAATTTTGTATATATAACTTGATTTTAAAATTTGATTTGGATTTGAATTTAAAGTTTTGAAATTCAGAAAGATAGATATTTAAATTGTTTTGGATTTTAAAATATTGGTATAAACTTTTATTTATAAATATAATTGGGTTATTTATTTTATAATTTATCTACATATAAATAAGTACATATTAACTAATTAATTAAGCCTAAGGTTATACTAATCTTATATTAACATTTAATCACAAATCATAATTACTTTAAGTGACATGTGTTAATTTATAAGCATGCCAATATGACAAATGTCAAGTTTTTAATTTTAATTTCTTTTATTTTTATTAAACCATTTTTCAGCCTATTTATAAACCTATGCTCCTCATCTTCATTTTTTTTTTCTTCTATCCTCTCAAATTCAAAAACTAAGAAACCTTCACCCTGTAAAATTTCCCAAAATTAAAATCTGAAATCAACATTCACAAACCAGATTTCGGTAATTCATTTTTCAACTTCAAAAGCAATCCCTATAACCATTATCAAGATCAAAATCAAAGCTTGTAGACTATTTTCTTCAAACCTGAGAATAACAATGTCTGCAAGCATTTTCTTCAACTTAAATCAAAACAGTCTCATCTCTTCATCAAGTCTCAATAACAAGAATTCAAGTTTTCAAATCAAAGCCTGCATTCATCTTCAACCTGAGATGAACCAGCCTGCATGCAACTGCAGTTTTAAATCAAGCCTGTTTCTTTTCAAACCTGGAAATTAAAGAAGTCTACATCTTTTTCAAACAAGCATGCATGCGGTTTTCAAAGGCAAAAGCATATCAAGTTTAAAAGTATCATAAGCTTGTCAAAATGGTGCTCTGTTCTCTGCTTTATTTTCTGGTGAGTAAACTTTCCTTTTAAAAACAGTTTATTTTGGATTTAACTCTAATACATAAGATAATATTGGTTTGGTATGAAAGTTCTTCAGTTTGAATTTATTTAAATTGATATATATGTTGTGTGAGCATGCCTGTTTATATATATAAGGATCCTGTTCTCTGTTTTATAATCTTAAACATTTGAATTTAAAAACAGCTTTAAACTTATGTTTATGCTTAAATGTTGTGATGAATCTCTGTTAAAATATGCTTGCATGTTTATTTTAAGTAGAATTGAGTGTAAATGATGTGTGCATGTCTGGGTTCAAGAACATATATCTCTGTTCATAGTTTACAGGTTTCAAAACCTGTTCAAAATCCATATCTTCTCATGCAATAAGATTTAGGTGATGATCTTTAAATGAAATATGTTTATAAAATAAAGATCTAAGTTTTAAAAATAATCTCAAGTGTTAAAGTTGAATATTTATTTCAACAATGGGAGATTACAGTGAAAATCATTTAAAATCAGAAAATCAAGTAGTAAGATTTCATGTTTAAAGTATAAAAACAGATTCGTGGTGAAGAATAATGATTTTTGATGTTAAAATCACGATTTTTAAATTTGGGAATGATGGGAATTTTTTGAGATGAACGGAAAATACATTTTGGTCAAATTTTCGGCGATCGTGTAGGTCTGGGACATCGGAATTGTGGCCAGAGGAAGATCGTTGACTGGAGATCATCAGAAAAATATAGGATTATTTTCTCGAACGCCATGGTGGCCGCGCGATGTCGAAGTAGGGTTTAAGAACTATTTTTGGTTGGCGTGTTTTGAAAATGTCGTGTGTCGTCTGGGAAGCATCGGAGATGACCGGTGGTGGGGGATTGAGAGCGTGGTTGATCGGCGAGGCTCTGGTCAAGGCGGCAAGGTTTCTGGTGAACGAGATCGTCAGAACGAGGCGTTTTTGTCAAAATGTTGGGTTCCAGGAAGTTGCTCGAACGCTCGATTTTGATTTCAGGCGATTTTGTGGGTTTTGGGTAGTCGATTTGATAGGGGTGGTCGACGATGACTGGTTGGAGGTAGCGACGTTGGTCGGAGGAGTGTTGATCATCTGTGCACGTGCACGTGTACACGGGTATTTGGTTCTGGGTTTCGTTAATTTGGGGAAGAAGAAGATGCTCGGGGATGTTCTCGGGGAAACGTGAATGTGACTCGAAGTAAGCGAATGAGAGCGAGTAACACGGGTAAAGGCTCGGGTATTTGAGTGTTTTGCTCGAGTTTTTCCGATCTGGATTATATAACAAAGTTTAAAATAAATAAATAAATGAAATATGAACCAAGTTTTTTTTAAAAGAAAACATGATTAAGTTTTGAAGTAATTTGGTTAACAAGTTTTAAGCTAACTATTAAACAAGTTTTCAAAGTAAAAAACATTTATCAAGTTTTCAAAAACAAGTTTCAATATAAATTGTAAAGTCAAATGATTTTGAAATTTAATTCGTTTTGATTTAATATAATTGTTTTTCAAATGCATTTATCCTAATTGTTTTTCAAATGGGACTAATGATGTAATTAGAAGTGATTAAGATAAGTGTATTCTCAAATGATTCTATATAAGTTGATTTCAAGCTTTTTAATAAAGTTTAAATGATAATAAAGTAGTTAATTTAAAGATAATCAATTATAGAATTTGTTTAAATGTAATTACTTATTGGAAGTAATTAAGAAATAATTACTTATTGTAATTAATTAAAGTTAATTTGATTTAGTTAAATTAATTAATTAAGTTTAATTAATTTAGAATAATCAAGAGATGATTTGATAATAATTACTTAATGTAATTATTAAGGTAAGATTATTTAGGGAAGTAAATAATATGATAATTACTGGAAGTAATTAGTTGAATAATGATTTTATTAATAGAAGTAATTTGAGTTAATTACTTTGAATAATTAATCAAGGGATTAATTAAGAAATTAATTAAGGAAGTAATTAATTTAGTTAGTGAAAGTAATTAAGGGTAGTTAATTACTGATTGAAGATTAATCAAGAGTGATTAATAAATGTTGTTTGATTAAAGATTAATTAATTAATGTAATTAATTTAATTAAGTAATTAATAATTAATGTAATTAAGGATCATTAATTAATATAATTAATGATGTAATTAAGATTGGTTAATTAAGTAATAATTAATAAATGAAGTAATTAATCAATGTAATTAATTAAGGATTAATGTAATTAATTATAGTTGATTAACTTAATTAATTTTAGTTAATTAATTAATGATGTAATTAAAGGTTAATTACTATAATGGTTAAGGATAATTAATTTGAGTAATTAATTAAAGGATAAATTACCTAAAGGGTAATTAGAGGATAATTAATTAATTGTAATTAATTAATGGTTAAGTAAGCAGGATTTATAAAATGAAGTAATTAATTTAATTTACTTTAAATTAATTAGAGATGAGATAAATCATTCCTTATGGATGGATAAATAATATGGAATGCTTTGCATTGTTTGATCTCTGATGAGATATATGCTGTGTGATATGGATGTTTAGTTGAATTGTGATGATAATATGGATTATCTGATAATGTTGATTATCTGTTGTGAATTATCTTTCTATGTGTGTAAAGATAATGAATTGAATTGTTTTAACCTTTAAAACAACTTGGCCTTAAAAGATACGTTTTGGATTTTCGATGAGACCGGGATCGGGTTTCCGTATACCGGATTTCCAGGTCTGGAGACCCGAATACCACATCGATCCAAATTAACGATAGGTCGTGAATCAAGTGAAGATGAAGATTCAGAGTGCAAGGGTTATTGTCGTTAACTCTGAGGGTGATTCCAAAACGAGTGTAACGAGATAATGCCTTCGGTTTCGTTCGAACCCGGAACGAACTTGTATGGATTGAATGCTTTCAGAACATCGTCAGGTGGACGATGAGCATTCTAAGTGATGTGTTCTTTTCTAAGGTAATCGTGACCTCAAGCCTCACAAACCGGGAATGGCTAAAACAGGGGAGGTGCAGCAAGGTTAGTGGGTAGCACCCAAGTAGGACAAGATTACCTCTATCTAGAAGTCCCTTCTTATTTCGGCTTAGTGTGTGCGGTTGCTGATCCCAACCGTGAGGTATCTTGTGCGGGAATTATCCAGTAAGGGATGTTCCGACCTTGTGTTGCAGGGGATTGGGAGTGATCCTCGGTACGGTGATCTAGGCCACGTACTGTGACGGGCGGTACCCCAGTAGCCCTGCCATTGTATGGAATCCAAACTCCAATAAGTGCCGTACGTATTAGTTGTGCCCAACTATGTTGGAATGTGAGATGTAAGCATTTCAGCTATTTCTGTATTTTACTTGAAAACCCTAGACCGTATTATAATATAACTGGATTTCCTATCAAATGTTTTGGTTAGCGTAAGGTAAAAACTTTTCCATGTTTATGTGTGGGAAGTCTTACGTGATACCTTTGTTTTCAAAAGGTTTTGAAGTTAAACAATTTTAACCCGTTTACTCACACCAGACCCATGTCTGACCCAAGTGTTTATTTTCTGTTTTATTAAACTCTTGGGTACTCAAATTTTTACGAGTAGCCAAGGGATTCAGGTTTAGTTTTGACGAATATTCTGGAGGAGCAATGGAGCAGGAGGCTTCGGCGTTCGTAGATATAGTATTCCGCTGTGTTGATATCTGTGATAGTGTCTTGTCTTGTATTTGAGTTGTAATGTCTAGACAGATGTTTATAACTGTCTAGTAAGTGATGTATAAGTTGTGTACTCTAATTATGTAAAGACTATGTATTAGTTATGTGATATATTATAATTTGTTCCGTTTCCGCTGTGAGATTCTGATGTGTTGTTTCTTTCTTTCTCTTCTTTTCTATTTTCTACCCCTTTCTTTCTTCATAATGATGCGACTTTCTGGCCATAGAAAGTCGGGTCGTTACAGTGGTATCAGAGCATAGGTTGAGCGAATGCCTAAGCTTTTGGTTAAGTGAATATCAGAACACTAGGTTGAGTGAATACCTAGGTTCAGAAGGATTGTTCATTAAAGATAGGATCTGTAGCAAACTATTTGAGTCTGAGTATATATATATACGAGAGCGCGTATTTGTTAGTTATATAAAAATGGTTTTATATTGTGTTAATTGATCGGTTGAGTGGTATATGGATTCTGGTCAATACGAGTAGCTAACGTTATTGATAGGGATCTCTAAACACTTGAACCAGGCCAACGGACACAATATTGTTTTAAAGAGGTAAATGAAATAATTTTACCCAGAAATAATTTCTATATAAAAAAAAAGTACCATTTTAAATAATATATATATATTTCTACCTATTTGTTGGGTTACCTGTTCGGGTTTTCCAATATAGGATATAAAGGTAGATAGGGTAGTGGTGTGTGTAACACGACTACCAATGGTTGGAGTCTGAGTATTGAGATTGGAAGTGTATCTGTCGAGACTGTAGACCTAATACCGTCTCGAGTAAGCTTTGATGTGGTAAAGGATTTCATCGATCTCCGAAGGAAACTGAAATGGTTCGGAGTTTATCTTTGAAGTGTGGATGAGTAGAGTTGGATCTGTCGATGAGGCAGAAGCGAGTGATGGTATCTTGATACAATACCTCAGGTAATAATAGCTGTATGATGAGATACAGTGACGATGGATGTTCCCGAAGATGTTTTCTTTGGAACAAGTTTAAAGAAGTGTGAATGTTTCGGTGTTGTGGCTGAGTTCAGCACGGTGTTTCTGCTTTGGTTTGGAGTCCGAGTTTCTCTAGAAGCTTTGGATAGGAAGTCCTTGGCATCAGTGTCAGCAGTGCAGCTCGGAGTATTCTGTGATGGCAGGAAGTTTTCTGGATGAGCAGTTTTTCTGGAAGTGAAGATCAGAAGCAGCAGAGTGGATCCATTTCTTCGATAAATTGGATAAATAAGTGTAAGCTGTTCTGATTGGTGAAGAGAGAACAGTCTGTTTGGAATTAGGATGGGTTGATCGCAAAAGTGACTTGCGATTGCTGAGTGTTCTCTTGGGTTGTCAGAGTTTTTCTGGATGTCTTCAGAGAAGTCAGAAGTTTGTCCGCATCTGAAGGTTGAGTTTTCTTATCGACTGGATTCCAGGAGTGATACCGGTGGTTCAGTCTAGTGGAAGGATGTTTCCTAGAGATGGATTTGGTGAAGCAGCTCAAGTTTTGCTGGAGTAACTGAGTTTTATTTATGGATCAGTAAACCTTATTTCTAGAGGTGAGTTGTCCAGTCTGTGCTTGTGTCCTACCTCATATCAGAGTTGAGCAGCGAAAGCAGTTTGGAGTGTATCTCTGGATGAGAGAAGTAAGTTTGGAATCTACTGATGTTGTGAAGTAGAGTTATGTTTGGATCTCGTCTGTGTTCTGATTTGGATAAGTAATTGGTCTACTTGGTTGAATTGTCAGTTTGGATAACTGGAATTCATTGAGTTTTACGTATCTCTAAGGGAATACGTATTTGATCTATCTCTGGTTTTAGAATCAGCAGTTCTGGAAGTTTGGTAGTTGAGTCAGACTCGTCTGTAGTCTGATATTCTGTTTAGTTCTGTAAATCTAGATGTGTAGGAGATCTATAGCTTAATAGTTTAGATTGTTTGTAGAGCGAGTATCCCGGATATATATATATATATATACTTGGGGAAACTCGAGGAATTTTATCTAGAATTTGGTCTAGATAGTTAGAATTGTTTGATTGGATGAATTGGTTGCTATGGTTGTTAGCATATGGATGATAGTATATGCTTGTGTTTTGAATTTAAAATCTTTAATAAGATTATTAAATTACCTTTGTTTAAATTTCGGGGATGAAATTCTTTTAAGGGGGGAGGAATGTGATATCCCGGAATTTTAGGCAATATCAATTTAATAATCTGTATTAAAAATTAAATTGATTTGATAATTATTGTTAAATAAGAGTTGGATTGATTTAATAATCCAGATTTAATAAATATTTAATTTGTAGATTTCATCTTTTAAAAACTAATTAAATTGTTTTCTATTTATAATGTATATATAATTGTATATGTTGTTAATAGAAAAGCTTTGGATTAAATTTAACAAATAAAACATAATTTTCAATTTCTAATATATTTTGGTAATTTGGGAATTATAATTAAATTTAAAATAAAGATTTTCAAAGATTAATCAAATAATTAACTATATAGTTTTAAAATACTTAAGGAAAATGTATAATGGTTTAAATTATGTTATAACTTAAGTTTAAATAATAAATAAGATTTACAAAAGGATTTGTTTTATTTCTTTTTAAATATAGCTTGATAAAGAGATAATTTCTTTTATAAATTAGTTAAAATTGACAAACGTGTTATTTCCAATAATATTAACATTCTATTGTTTTTACAAATGGATTTTTAATATAAATAGAATTGTTATTTCAAATTGAATTTTGTATATATAACTTGATTTTAAAATTTGATTTGGATTTGAATTTAAAGTTTTGAAATTCAGAAAGATAGATATTTAAATTGTTTTGGATTTTAAAATATTGGTATAAACTTTTATTTATAAATATAATTGGGTTATTTATTTTATAATTTATCTACATATAAATAAGTACATATTAACTAATTAATTAAGCCTAAGGTTATACTAATCTTATATTAACATTTAATCACAAATCATAATTACTTTAAGTGACATGTGTTAATTTATAAGCATGCCAATATGACAAATGTCAAGTTTTTAATTTTAATTTCTTTTATTTTTATTAAACCATTTTTCAGCCTATTTATAAACCTATGCTCCTCATCTTCATTTTTTTTTTCTTCTATCCTCTCAAATTCAAAAACTAAGAAACCTTCACCCTGTAAAATTTCCCAAAATTAAAATCTGAAATCAACATTCACAAACCAGATTTCGGTAATTCATTTTTCAACTTCAAAAGCAATCCCTATAACCATTATCAAGATCAAAATCAAAGCTTGTAGACTATTTTCTTCAAACCTGAGAATAACAATGTCTGCAAGCATTTTCTTCAACTTAAATCAAAACAGTCTCATCTCTTCATCAAGTCTCAATAACAAGAATTCAAGTTTTCAAATCAAAGCCTGCATTCATCTTCAACCTGAGATGAACCAGCCTGCATGCAACTGCAGTTTTAAATCAAGCCTGTTTCTTTTCAAACCTGGAAATTAAAGAAGTCTACATCTTTTTCAAACAAGCATGCATGCGGTTTTCAAAGGCAAAAGCATATCAAGTTTAAAAGTATCATAAGCTTGTCAAAATGGTGCTCTGTTCTCTGCTTTATTTTCTGGTGAGTAAACTTTCCTTTTAAAAACAGTTTATTTTGGATTTAACTCTAATACATAAGATAATATTGGTTTGGTATGAAAGTTCTTCAGTTTGAATTTATTTAAATTGATATATATGTTGTGTGAGCATGCCTGTTTATATATATAAGGATCCTGTTCTCTGTTTTATAATCTTAAACATTTGAATTTAAAAACAGCTTTAAACTTATGTTTATGCTTAAATATTGTGATGAATCTCTGTTAAAATATGCTTGCATGTTTATTTTAAGTAGAATTGAGTGTAAATGATGTGTGCATGTCTGGGTTCAAGAACATATATCTCTGTTCATAGTTTACAGGTTTCAAAACCTGTTCAAAATCCATATCTTCTCATGCAATAAGATTTAGGTGATGATCTTTAAATGAAATATGTTTATAAAATAAAGATCTAAGTTTTAAAAATAATCTCAAGTGTTAAAGTTGAATATTTATTTCAACAATGGGAGATTACAGTGAAAATCATTTAAAATCAGAAAATCAAGTAGTAAGATTTCATGTTTAAAGTATAAAAACAGATTCGTGGTGAAGAATAATGATTTTTGATGTTAAAATCACGATTTTTAAATTTGGGAATGATGGGAATTTTTTGAGATGAACGGAAAATACATTTTGGTCAAATTTTCGGCGATCGTGTAGGTCTGGGACATCGGAATTGTGGCCAGAGGAAGATCGTTGACTGGAGATCATCAGAAAAATATAGGATTATTTTCTCGAACGCCATGGTGGCCGCGCGATGTCGAAGTAGGGTTTAAGAACTGTTTTTGGTTGGCGTGTTTTGACAATGTCGTGTGTCGTCTGGGAAGCATCGGAGATGACCGGTGGTGGGGGAATGAGAGCGTGGTTGATCGGCGAGGCTCTGGTCAAGGCGACAAGGTTTCTGGTGAACGAGATCGTCAGAACGAGGCGTTTTTGTCAAAATGTTGGGTTCCAGGAAGTTGCTCGAACGCTCGATTTTGATTTCAGGCGATTTTGTGGGTTTTGGGTAGTCGATTTGATAGGGGTGGTCGACGATGACTGGTTGGAGGTAGCGACGTTGGTCGGAGGAGTGTTGATCATCTGTGCACGTGCACGTGTACACGGGTATTTGGTTCTGGGTTTCGTTAATTTGGGGAAGAAGAAGATGCTCGGGGATGTTCTCGGGGAAACGTGAATGTGACTCGAAGTAAGCGAATGAGAGCGAGTAACACGGGTAAAGGCTCGGGTATTTGAGTGTTTTGCTCGAGTTTTTCCGATCTGGATTATATAACAAAGTTTAAAATAAATAAATAAATGAAATATGAACCAAGTTTTTTTTAAAAGAAAACATGATTAAGTTTTGAAGTAATTTGGTTAACAAGTTTTAAGCTAACTATTAAACAAGTTTTCAAAGTAAAAAACATTTATCAAGTTTTCAAAAACAAGTTTCAATATAAATTGTAAAGTCAAATGATTTTGAAATTTAATTCGTTTTGATTTAATATAATTGTTTTTCAAATGCATTTATCCTAATTGTTTTTCAAATGGGATTAATGATGTAATTAGAAGTGATTAAGATAAGTGTATTCTCAAATGATTCTATATAAGTTGATTTCAAGCTTTTTAATAAAGTTTAAATGATAATAAAGTAGTTAATTTAAAGATAATCAATTATAGAATTTGTTTAAATGTAATTACTTATTGGAAGTAATTAAGAAATAATTACTTATTGTAATTAATTAAAGTTAATTTGATTTAGTTAAATTAATTAATTAAGTTTAATTAATTTAGAATAATCAAGAGATGATTTGATAATAATTACTTAATGTAATTATTAAGGTAAGATTATTTAGGGAAGTAAATAATATGATAATTACTGGAAGTAATTAGTTGAATAATGATTTTATTAATAGAAGTAATTTGAGTTAATTACTTTGAATAATTAATCAAGGGATTAATTAAGAAATTAATTAAGGAAGTAATTAATTTAGTTAGTGAAAGTAATTAAGGGTAGTTAATTACTGATTGAAGATTAATCAAGAGTGATTAATAAATGTTGTTTGATTAAAGATTAATTAATTAATGTAATTAATTTAATTAAGTAATTAATAATTAATGTAATTAAGGATCATTAATTAATATAATTAATGATGTAATTAAGATTGGTTAATTAAGTAATAATTAATAAATGAAGTAATTAATCAATGTAATTAATTAAGGATTAATGTAATTAATTATAGTTGATTAACTTAATTAATTTTAGTTAATTAATTAATGATGTAATTAAAGGTTAATTACTATAATGGTTAAGGATAATTAATTTGAGTAATTAATTAAAGGATAAATTACCTAAAGGGTAATTAGAGGATAATTAATTAATTGTAATTAATTAATGGTTAAGTAAGCAGGATTTATAAAATGAAGTAATTAATTTAATTTACTTTAAATTAATTAGAGATGAGATAAATCATTCCTTATGGATGGATAAATAATATGGAATGCTTTGCATTGTTTGATCTCTGATGAGATATATGCTGTGTGATATGGATGTTTAGTTGAATTGTGATGATAATATGGATTATCTGATAATGTTGATTATCTATTGTGAATTATCTTTCTATGTGTGTAAAGATAATGAATTGAATTGTTTTAACCTTTAAAACAACTTGGCCTTAAAAGATACGTTTTGGATTTTCGATGAGACCGGGATCGGGTTTCCGTATACCGGATTTCCAGGTCTGGAGACCCGAATACCACATCGATCCAAATTAACGATAGGTCGTGAATCAAGTGAAGATGAAGATTCAGAGTGCAAGGGTTATTGTCGTTAACTCTGAGGGTGATTCCAAAACGAGTGTAACGAGATAATGCCTTCGGTTTCGTTCGAACCCAGAACGAACTTGTATGGATTGAATGCTTTCAGAACATCGTCAGGTGGACGATGAGCATTCTAAGTGATGTGTTCTTTTCTAAGGTAATCGTGACCTCAAGCCTCACAAACCGGGAATGGCTAAAACAGGGGAGGTGCAGCAAGGTTAGTGGGTAGCACCCAAGTAGGACAAGATTACCTCTGTCTAGAAGTCCCTTCTTATTTCGGCTTAGTGTGTGCGGTTGCTGATCCCAACCGTGAGGTATCTTGTGCGGGAATTATCCAGTAAGGGATGTTCCGACCTTGTGTTGCAGGGGATTGGGAGTGATCCTCGGTACGGTGATCTAGGCCACGTACTGTGACGGGCGGTACCCCAGTAGCCCTGCCATTGTATGGAATCCAAACTCCAATAAGTGCCGTACGTATTAGTTGTGCCCAACTATGTTGGAATGTGAGATGTAAGCATTTCAGCTATTTCTGTATTTTACTTGAAAACCCTAGACCGTATTATAATATAACTGGATTTCCTATCAAATGTTTTGGTTAGCGTAAGGTAAAAACTTTTCCATGTTTATGTGTGGGAAGTCTTACGTGATACCTTTGTTTTCAAAAGGTTTTGAAGTTAAACAATTTTAACCCGTTTACTCACACCAGACCCATGTCTGACCCAAGTGTTTATTTTCTGTTTTATTAAACTCTTGGGTACTCAAATTTTTACGAGTAGCCAAGGGATTCAGGTTTAGTTTTGACGAATATTCTGGAGGAGCAATGGAGCAGGAGGCTTCGGCGTTCGTAGATATAGTATTCCGCTGTGTTGATATCTGTGATAGTGTCTTGTCTTGTATTTGAGTTGTAATGTCTAGACAGATGTTTATAACTGTCTAGTAAGTGATGTATAAGTTGTGTACTCTAATTATGTAAAGACTATGTATTAGTTATGTGATATATTATAATTTGTTCCGTTTCCGCTGTGAGATTCTGATGTGTTGTTTCTTTCTTTCTCTTCTTTTCTATTTTCTACCCCTATCTTTCTTCATAATGATGCGACTTTTTGGCCATAGAAAGTCGGGTCGTTACAGTTATTGATTGATGATGATTGTTATAGGATGTGCTATTAGATATAATACGATATATCTATATATATATAGCAATATATACATATTGGCATATGTATATATTGGATTGATGATTTCCCGCCTCGTATAGCGGATGAGACCCTATTGCGCCGTTAGTAAGCGGATTTATAAAAACCTATATACCGCGATAATTCCGTACTGGAGCGGAATTGGTATTGTGCTAACATCTTTGGATGCAGGGAAACAGGTTGGAGGGATCCAACTGGACCCCTCACATTGATTGAATTTATTTCTATTGTGATATGAATCTGTGAATGATTATAGTGATGCTATTAATCATATTGATATCTGGAAATTGTTTGAAAACTAAAATTCAACTGAATGGATGTTTTGACATCATTGGATTCCAAAGATAAACGAAATTGAATTTTTGAGATTCAAGTAGAAAATTTCTAAGTGAATCAATTTTTGAAATTGAAGAAATTTTGAAGAAAAGAATTTAAAAGTATAAAAGCTGTTTTTATAATCTTATCGAATAAATTCCAGAATAAAGTGAAAATGCTAAATAAATGGATTTCATAAAACAGTGATTTTAAATTGAAGAAATTAATTTAAATTTGGATTTTTAAATAGATTGAAAGAGACAAAGAAATAAGTGGGAAGTCCAATTAGAAATTTATTTGGCTAATTGAAGCGAATTTGGAAAATCGATATGAAATTTATAGATGTATAAATTATAAAGTTAAATCGATATGAAATTTATAGATGTATAAATTGTAAGTAAAAAGAATGAAATTTATAGATTTATAAATTGTGAAGTTAAAATGAATGAAATTGTAGAATGGAAGATTTATAAGAAATTAACTTATAAAATTGGATTTTTACCTTTAAAGGGAGTATTGATCGAACTTGTTAATAAAGGGGATTTATAAATCAAAGTTATTGTGAAATATAAGGTTGAATTTATAAACGTTGTTTTATAAATCTGAAATCACTTATTTTAATAAGTGTATTATAGAAATTAATAAAAGGAGATTTATAAACCGAAGTTGTTATAAAACAGAAATGGAATTTATAAGCGTTGTTTTATAAATTCGAAATAAATTGAATTTGATGAATTATGTGACGACCCGGCTTTCCACTCCCGGAAAATCGCATCGACAGTAAGAAAGAAAGGGGTGAGAAGTAGAAAAGAAAAGAAGAGAAAAGAAAACAAACACAAATACTCACAGCGGAAACGAACAAAATATATTATATCACATAAATATTACATAGTATCATATACAACACTTATCAGAGTTACACAGATTCACATCATATACTAGACAGTTATAAACATCTGTCTAGTTATTACATCTCAATACAAACAAAGATCTAAACAAGATCAACACAGTGGAAACTACTATCTATATCTATAACGCTGAAGCCTCCTGCTCCATTGCTCCTCCACAATTCGTCAAGGCTAACCTGAATCCCTTGGCTACTCGTAAAAATTTGAGTACCCAAGAGTTTATAAAACAGAAATAAACAACTTGGGTCAGACATGGGTCTGGTGTGAGTAACAGGTTAAACTTGTTTAACTTCAAAACCTTTTGAAAGAAAAGGTATCACGTAAGACTCCCCACAAATAAACATGGGTAAGTTTTTACCTTACGCTAACCAAAACATTTGATAGGAAATTCGATTGTATTATAATAGGGTCTAGGGTTTTCAAATAAATATGAAATAGCTGAAATTGTTACATTATTAAATTCCAGCATACTAGCCAACAAAGTGGGTTATACAATCAAGTCCGTTATCACTTATTGGAAATTGGATTCCATACAATGGCAGGGCTACCGGGGTACCGCCCGTCACAGTACGTGGCCTAGATCACCGTACCGAGGATCACTCCCAATCCCCTGCAACACAAGGTCGGAACATCCCTTACTGGATAATTCCCGCACAAGATACCTCACGGTTGGGATCAGCAACCGCACCACTAAGTCGAAAATAGAAAGGGACATCTAGACAGAGGTAATCTTGTCCTACTTGGGTGCTACCCACTAACCTTGCTGCACCTCCCCTGTTTTAGCCATTCCCGGTTTGTGAGGCTTGAGGTCACGATTACCTTAGAAAAGAACACATCACTTAGAATGCTCATCGTCCACCTGACGATGTTCTGAAAGCATTCAGTCCATACAAGTTCGTTCCGGGTTCGAACGAAACCGAAGGCATTATCTCGTTACACTCGTTTTGGAATCACCCTCAGAGTTAACGACAATAACCCTTGCACTCTGAATCTTCATCTTCACTTGAGATTCACGACCTATCGTTAATTTGGATCGATGTGGTATTCGGGTCTCCAGACCTGGAAATCCGGTATACGGAAACCCGATCCCGGTCTCATCGAAATCCAAAGCGTATCTTTTAAGGCCAAGTTGTTTTAAGGGTAAAACAATTCAATTCATTATCTTTATTCACAAAGGAAGATAATTCACACAGATAATCAACATTATCAGATAATCCATTCAATTCAACTAACATCCATATCATACAGCATATATCTCATCAGAGATATCAATCAATGCCAAGTATTCAATACTATTACTCATTCATAAGTAATGATTTATATCATCTTAATTTAAATTGAATTAAATTATTTACTTCATTTTATAAATCCTTCTTACTTAACCATTAATTAATTACAATTTAATTAATTAATTATCTTCTAATATTTCATTTCAATTAATCATCTTTGATTAATTATCTTTTAATTACATCCAAGTAATTTATCCCCAATTAATTTCTCAAATTAATTATCCTTAACCACTTATAGTAATTAACCTTTAATTACTTCATAAATTAATTAACTAAAATTAATTAACTTAATCAACTATAATTAATTACATTAATCCTTAATTAATTACATTGATTAATTACTTCATTTATTAATTATTACTTAATTAACCAATCTTAATTACATCATTAATTATATTAATTAATGATCCTTAATTACAACTTAATTATTAATTACTTAATTAAATTAATTACATTAAGTAATTAACCTTTATTTAAACAACATTTATTAATCACTTTTGATTAATCTTCAATCAGTAATTAACTACCCTTAATTACTTTCACTAACTAAATTAATTACTTCCTTAATTAATTTCTTAATTAATCCCTTGATTAATTCCCAAATAATTAAACTTAAATTACTTTCCTTAATACATAACCATTCAATTAATTACTTCCAGTAATTATCTTATTATTTACTTCCTAAATAATCACACCTTAATAATTACATTAAGTAATTATTATCAAATCATCTCCTGATTATTCTAAATTAATTAAACCTAATTAATTAACTTAACTAATCAAATTAACTTCAATTAATTACAATAAGTAATTAATTCTTAATTACTTCCATTAAGTAATTCATTTTAAACAAATTCTATAATTGATTATCTTTAAATTAATTAATCTAATTAATTATTAAAATTAATCATATTAATTAATTATTTAATAATCCATAGTTAATGACCTTCATTAACAATTAATAATTCTTTACTTTTCTTAAGTAATTAACTTAGATTAATTATTATTAATTCCAAATTAATAAATCTTAATAACAAATTAATTTATCTCTAATTATTAAATTAATTAAGTGTTATCCTACTTAATTAATATTTAATTACTTTATTAATTAATTCTTAACCATTAATTCATAATACTTAATTATAAATTAATCATTCCTAATTTATTTATCTTAATCATGTTTAAACAACATTTCTAAACTCTTTTATTTTACAAGTTAAAGGAATTTCTCATCTTATAAATAACTAAAGAATTTGAATCAAATTTACCTTTAAATTCTACCATTTAATATACATTTTAAATAATAAAGTTATTTAAATAATTTAATTTAAAAACTGCTTTTATTTTAAATCTGAGATTCAGATTTAAACTAGATTTCAGATTAAACTTTTAGATTTAAAATTTCTGTTTAAAAAATTTCTTTACAAGTTTAAATTCAGTTTAAATTTTTATAAACAGACAGTTTTGAAACCTGTCAACCAAAAATACTCGAGTCCACCTAAGTTACTTCGAGTCATAGCTCTGAAAACTTCGAGCCACTCACCTGAACAACCCGAGTACGACTCGAGAATGTCCTCTTCCCCAACACTTAAGCATTTCAGAAATAAACCTATCCCTTGCAAAATTCTTCGAGTCGAAGCCCAAAAACTTCGAGTCTTTCCCGTAAGATACTCGAACAAAACGCGAGAACTACCCCTGTTAAAACCCAGACTTCACCAATGTACAAAGAAATACATGTGCACATGCACCATCGATCGTCAGAGCTTCGGCTTCCATTTCCATCGTCGACAAGTCCTCTTCGACCACCTCCACTCATCTGACCACCCAGAAACACCAATTCAACTCGAGAACGAAATCGAGCTTGCTACTTCAACCTGGAACAACTGGAACTACAACATCTAAATCTAGAAACGCCACGCCTAAACATCTCCGATCACCAGAATGTCAGATTCTCCGGCCTCGACATCGACAACACTTCCGGTTTCAATTCTCCAAAGCCTGGTGGAACTCGATCCACCAGAGAATCCGTGGTGCCTGAATTCTTGACCACCAGAAAAACTAGGTTTACAGACTTCCACGATCAACCATCGCCACCCCAGTCCCTTGATCACTCATTAACCATTTTTCCTGAACTTCACGATCATCTGTCCACCTCCAGAAGAGACCTCAACCTCCCAAACCCTTGATATTATCAGAAATTTCCAAAAATGCAAAATCTGTTAAATCCCAAACTGCTCCCTAATTCTATTCCTAAAAATCGAGATTTAGGTTTTAAAAATCAAGTCTTTGATTAAGACTTCAAATTATATACTTGACTTAATAAATTAAAATGTTTGATTTTCTACTTATCTTAAGTTAACTCTGTTCTTTCTTTTTCTTTACAGAGACATTCAAATTTTATTCTAAAAATATAAACTTTACTTCATGATTTAATCAACAACTTCTGTTTAAAATCTTAAACACTAATAAGTATCAGATTTAGTGATAATGAGTCTTCACCCAATTCTTAGATCTACAACCAAGAACAGACAAGAGCATATATTCATAGCAACACACATATAAGCATTCATACACACAGAAGATTCACCAAAATATACACATGCAAAGCATACTTATTCCAGTAATCAACATACACACTATAAACATTCACATCACAACACAATTATCATATAATTAAACATGCAAATATAATTATACTTAAGTTATTTTAAGTAAGTAGGTTACTCACCTTATCAAAGATGAACAGAGGCCTATTTTTGAAAACTTGAAACAGGTTTGAACTTTTAAACAAGAATGCCTCCTTTTGATTTGAGAAGTTGAGTTGTTGAAGCTTTATATTGCTTAAACTACATGCATGCTGGTCCCCAGATTGAAGAAATGAAAGTAAACAGTTTTGAGTTGTTTTCCAGATTTGAATAGAATGCAGTAGGCTTTAAAATGATTCCAGATTCAAAAATGAAGGCAGGCTTTAAACTTGATTTTGATTACAGATGGAAGAGAATGCAACTGGTTGTTTTGAGATGATTACAGATCTTTTGTTTGAGGAAGATGCTCACTGATTTCGGTTTGCAAACTTGATTCCAGGTTTGCTTTTTTGAAAATGAAAATGAATCACAGGCTTGGTTTGAATTTGTAAAAATGAGATTACAGGGATTTGATTTTTGAGGATGAATTATGGGTTGTTGATTTTGGTTTTTGGTTTGAGGAAGATTTGTTTACTGATCTGATTTGTTTCAGATTTGCTTAGAGGAAAGGTTTTTGAGTTTCTCTTGATTTTAAAAAGAAGAATAGAAAGAATGAAATGAAGAAAAGCAAATGTTTATATACATGTATATTTATGATTTTATAAAATAAAAGAAAATGGAAAATAATTAAGACACTTGTCCTATGAGTTCATCATTACTTAACACATGTTAAAACAAGTCATTAGATAAAGACACATGTCTTTTAAGTATTTATCTTATTTCTATTTATTTTAAAGTAATTAAAAAGCCTTTTTCTTATTCATTAAACACTTATCTATATATATAAATCATTTAAAAAAGAAACAAAACAAGCCTTTTTGTTAACTCTTATATAATTTTAAACTTAAGTAAAAATATCTTAAGCAATTAAAGTATTTTAAAACTATAAATTTACTAATTTAAATAACTTTGAAAAGTCATATTAAATTAAATCTAAATTCCCAATTTACCCAAAGCTTCTATTTACAATATATATAAATAAATATATATATTCAAATAGAAAATATCTTATTAACTTTTAAAAGATAAAATCACCAATTAATACTAATTTAATCAGATTATTAAATTAAATTCAAATCTTATTATCAAAGATCATCAATATCAATTTAATTATTTAACAGATTATTAAATTGATATTGTTAAAATTTCCGGGATATTACATTCCTTCCCCCTTAAAAATAATTTCGTCCCCGAAATTTAAACAAAGGTAATTTAATAATCTTATTAAAGATTTTAAATTTTAAAACACAAGCATATACTATCATCCATATGCTAACAACCATAGCAACCAATTCATCCAATCAATCAAATCTAACTATCCAGACAAAATTCTAGATAGAATTCTTCGAGTTTCCCCAAGTATATATATACCGGGATACTCGCTCTACAACAATCTAAACTACTAAGCTATAGATCTCCTACTCATCTAGATCTACAGAACTAAACAGAATATCAGACTACAGACGAGTCTGACTCAACAACTAAACCTTCCAGAACTGCTGATTCTAAAACCAGAGATAGATCTTACACGTACCTCTCAGAGATACATAAAACTCAATGAATTCCAATTGTCCAAACTGACAATTCAATCCTGAAAACCCAATACTTATCCAAATCAGAACACAGAAGAGATCCAAACATAACTTTACTTCACAACATCAGTAGATTCCAAACTTACTTCTCCTATCCAGAGATATACTCCAAACTGCTTTCGCTGCTCAATTCTGATTTGAGGTAGAACACAAGCACAGACTGAACAACTCATTCCAGAAATAAGGTTCACTGATCCATAAATAAAACTCAGATACTTCATCAAAACTTGAGCTGCTTCACCAAACTCTATCTCTAGGAAACATCCTTCCACTAGACTGAACCATCGGTATCACTCTTGGAATCCAGTCGATAAGAGAACTCAACCTTCAGATGCGGACAAACTTCTGACTTCTCTGAAGACATCCAGAAAACTCTGACAACCCAAGAGAACACTCAGACAAACGCAAGTCACTTTTGCGATCAACCCAACCTAATTCCAAAGAAAACTGTCCTCTCTTTACTAATCAGAACAGCTTACACTTATTTATCCAATTTATCTAAGAAATGGATCCACTCTGCTGCTTCTGAACTTCACTTCCAAAAAAACTGCTCATCCAGAAAACTTCCTGCCATCACAGAACACTCCGAGCTGCACTGCTGACACTGATGCCAAGGACTTCCTATTCCAAAGATCTTCGAGAAACTCGAACTCCAAACCAAACAGAAACACCGTGCTGAACTCAGCCACAACACCGAAACATTCACACTTCCTTAATCTTGTTCCAAAGAAAACATCTTCGGGAACATCCATCGTCACTGTATCTCATCATACAGCTACTATTACCTGAGGTATCAAGGTACCATCACTCGCTTCTGTTCAACCGATAGATCCAACTCTACTCATCCACACTTCGAAGATAAACTCCGAACCATTACAGTTTCCTTCGGAGATCGATGAAATCCTTCACCACAGCAAAGTTCACTCGAGATAGTATTAGGTCTACAGTCTTGTCAGATATACTTCCAACCTCAACATTCAAACTCCAACCATTTGTAGTCGTGTTTCACACACCACTACCCCATCTACCTTTATATCCTATATTGGAAAACCCGAACAGGTAACCCAATAAATAGGTAGAAATACATAAATATATATATTTAAAATGATATTTTTTTTTTATATAGAAATTATTTCTGGGTAAAATTATTTCATCTACCTCTTTAAAACAATATTGTGTCCGTTGGCCTGGTTCAAGTGTTTAGAGATCCCTATCAATAACATTAGCTACTCGTATTGACCAGAATCCATATACCACTCAACCGATCAATTAACACAATATAAAACCATTTTTATATAACTAACAATTACGCGCTCTCAAGATAGACACCACTTTAGAGCCTAGGTATTCACTCAACCTACTGCTCTGATACCACGTGTGACGACCCGGCTTTCCACTCCCGGAAAATCGCATCGACAGTAAGAAAGAAAGGGGTGAGAAGTAGAAAAGAAAAGAAGAGAAAAGAAAACAAACACAAATACTCACAGCGGAAACGAACAAAATATATTATATCACATAAATATTACATAGTATCATATACAACACTTATCAGAGTTACACAGATTCACATCATATACTAGACAGTTATAAACATCTGTCTAGTTATTACATCTCAATACAAACAAAGATCTAAACAAGATCAACACAGCGGAAACTACTATCTATATCTATAACGCTGAAGCCTCCTGCTCCATTGCTCCTCCACAATTCGTCAAGGCTACCTGAATCCCTTGGCTACTCGTAAAAATTTGAGTACCCAAGAGTTTATAAAACAGAAATAAACAACTTGGGTCAGACATAGGTCTGGTGTGAGTAACAGGTTAAACTTGTTTAACTTCAAAACCTTTTGAAAGAAAAGGTATCACGTAAGACTCCCCACAAATAAACATGGGTAAGTTTTTACCTTACGCTAACCAAAACATTTGATAGGAAATTCGATTGTATTATAATAGGGTCTAGGGTTTTCAAATAAATATGAAATAGCTGAAATTGTTACATTATTAAATTCCAGCATACTAGCCAACAAAGTGGGTTATACAATCAAGTCCGTTATCACTTATTGGAAATTGGATTCCATACAATGGCAGGGCTACCGGGGTACCGCCCGTCACAGTACGTGGCCTAGATCACCGTACCGAGGATCACTCCCAATCCCCTGCAACACAAGGTCGGAACATCCCTTACTGGATAATTCCCGCACAAGATACCTCACGGTTGGGATCAGCAACCGCACCACTAAGTCGAAAATAGAAAGGGACATCTAGACAGAGGTAATCTTGTCCTACTTGGGTGCTACCCACTAACCTTGCTGCACCTCCCCTGTTTTAGCCATTCCCGGTTTGTGAGGCTTGAGGTCACGATTACCTTAGAAAAGAACACATCACTTAGAATGCTCATCGTCCACCTGACGATGTTCTGAAAGCATTCAGTCCATACAAGTTCGTTCCGGGTTCGAACGAAACCGAAGGCATTATCTCGTTACACTCGTTTTGGAATCACCCTCAGAGTTAACGACAATAACCCTTGCACTCTGAATCTTCATCTTCACTTGAGATTCACGACCTATCGTTAATTTGGATCGATGTGGTATTCGGGTCTCCAGACCTGGAAATCCGGTATACGGAAACCCGATCCCGGTCTCATCGAAATCCAAAGCGTATCTTTTAAGGCCAAGTTGTTTTAAGGGTAAAACAATTCAATTCATTATCTTTATTCACAAAGGAAGATAATTCACACAGATAATCAACATTATCAGATAATCCATTCAATTCAACTAACATCCATATCATACAGCATATATCTCATCAGAGATATCAATCAATGCCGAGTATTCAATACTATTACTCATTCATAAGTAATGATTTATATCATCTTAATTTAAATTGAATTAAATTAATTACTTCATTTTATAAATCCTTCTTACTTAACCATTAATTAATTACAATTTAATTAATTAATTATCTTCTAATATTTCATTTCAATTAATCATCTTTGATTAATTATCTTTTAATTACATCCAAGTAATTTATCCCCAATTAATTTCTCAAATTAATTATCCTTAACCACTTATAGTAATTAACCTTTAATTACTTCATAAATTAATTAACTAAAATTAATTAACTTAATCAACTATAATTAATTACATTAATCCTTAATTAATTACATTGATTAATTACTTCATTTATTAATTATTACTTAATTAACCAATCTTAATTACATCATTAATTATATTAATTAATGATCCTTAATTACAACTTAATTATTAATTACTTAATTAAATTAATTACATTAAGTAATTAACCTTTATTTAAACAACATTTATTAATCACTTTTGATTAATCTTCAATCAGTAATTAACTACCCTTAATTACTTTCACTAACTAAATTAATTACTTCCTTAATTAATTTCTTAATTAATCCCTTGATTAATTCCCAAATAATTAAACTTAAATTACTTTCCTTAATACATAACCATTCAATTAATTACTTCCAGTAATTATCTTATTATTTACTTCCTAAATAATCACACCTTAATAATTACATTAAGTAATTATTATCAAATCATCTCCTGATTATTCTAAATTAATTAAACCTAATTAATTAACTTAACTAATCAAATTAACTTCAATTAATTACAATAAGTAATTAATTCTTAATTACTTCCATTAAGTAATTCATTTTAAACAAATTCTATAATTGATTATCTTTAAATTAATTAATCTAATTAATTATTAAAATTAATCATATTAATTAATTATTTAATAATCCATAGTTAATGACCTTCATTAACAATTAATAATTCTTTACTTTTCTTAAGTAATTAACTTAGATTAATTATTATTAATTCCAAATTAATAAATCTTAATAACAAATTAATTTATCTCTAATTATTAAATTAATTAAGTGTTATCCTACTTAATTAATATTTAATTACTTTATTAATTAATTCTTAACCATTAATTCATAATACTTAATTATAAATTAATCATTCCTAATTTATTTATCTTAATCATGTTTAAACAACATTTCTAAACTCTTTTATTTTACAAGTTAAAGGAATTTCTCATCTTATAAATAACTAAAGAATTTGAATCAAATTTACCTTTAAATTCTACCATTTAATATACATTTTAAATAATAAAGTTATTTAAATAATTTAATTTAAAAACTGCTTTTATTTTAAATCTGAGATTCAGATTTAAACTAGATTTCAGATTAAACTTTTAGATTTAAAATTTCTGTTTAAAAAATTTCTTTACAAGTTTAAATTCAGTTTAAATTTTTATAAACAGACAGTTTTGAAACCTGTCAACCAAAAATACTCGAGTCCACCTAAGTTACTTCGAGTCATAGCTCTGAAAACTTCGAGCCACTCACCTGAACAACCCGAGTACGACTCGAGAATGTCCTCTTCCCCAACACTTAAGCATTTCAGAAATAAACCTATCCCTTGCAAAATTCTTCGAGTCGAAGCCCAAAAACTTCGAGTCTTTCCCGTAAGATACTCGAACAAAACGCGAGAACTACCCCTGTTAAAACCCAGACTTCACCAATGTACAAAGAAATACATGTGCACATGCACCATCGATCGTCAGAGCTTCGGCTTCCATTTCCATCGTCGACAAGTCCTCTTCGACCACCTCCACTCATCTGACCACCCAGAAACACCAATTCAACTCGAGAACGAAATCGAGCTTGCTACTTCAACCTGGAACAACTGGAACTACAACATCTAAATCTAGAAACGCCACGCCTAAACATCTCCGATCACCAGAATGTCAGATTCTCCGGCCTCGACATCGACAACACTTCCGGTTTCAATTCTCCAAAGCCTGGTGGAACTCGATCCACCAGAGAATCCGTGGTGCCTGAATTCTTGACCACCAGAAAAACTAGGTTTACAGACTTCCACGATCAACCATCGCCACCCCAGTCCCTTGATCACTCATTAACCATTTTTCCTGAACTTCACGATCATCTGTCCACCTCCAGAAGAGACCTCAACCTCCCAAACCCTTGATATTATCAGAAATTTCCAAAAATGCAAAATCTGTTAAATCCCAAACTGCTCCCTAATTCTATTCCTAAAAATCGAGATTTAGGTTTTAAAAATCAAGTCTTTGATTAAGACTTCAAATTATATACTTGACTTAATAAATTAAAATGTTTGATTTTCTACTTATCTTAAGTTAACTCTGTTCTTTCTTTTTCTTTACAGAGACATTCAAATTTTATTCTAAAAATATAAACTTTACTTCATGATTTAATCAACAACTTCTGTTTAAAATCTTAAACACTAATAAGTATCAGATTTAGTGATAATGAGTCTTCACCCAATTCTTAGATCTACAACCAAGAACAGACAAGAGCATATATTCATAGCAACACACATATAAGCATTCATACACACAGAAGATTCACCAAAATATACACATGCAAAGCATACTTATTCCAGTAATCAACATACACACTATAAACATTCACATCACAACACAATTATCATATAATTAAACATGCAAATATAATTATACTTAAGTTATTTTAAGTAAGTAGGTTACTCACCTTATCAAAGATGAACAGAGGCCTATTTTTGAAAACTTGAAACAGGTTTGAACTTTTAAACAAGAATGCCTCCTTTTGATTTGAGAAGTTGAGTTGTTGAAGCTTTATATTGCTTAAACTACATGCATGCTGGTCCCCAGATTGAAGAAATGAAAGTAAACAGTTTTGAGTTGTTTTCCAGATTTGAATAGAATGCAGTAGGCTTTAAAATGATTCCAGATTCAAAAATGAAGGCAGGCTTTAAACTTGATTTTGATTACAGATGGAAGAGAATGCAACTGGTTGTTTTGAGATGATTACAGATCTTTTGTTTGAGGAAGATGCTCACTGATTTCGGTTTGCAAACTTGATTCCAGGTTTGCTTTTTTGAAAATGAAAATGAATCACAGGCTTGGTTTGAATTTGTAAAAATGAGATTACAGGGATTTGATTTTTGAGGATGAATTATGGGTTGTTGATTTTGGTTTTTGGTTTGAGGAAGATTTGTTTACTGATCTGATTTGTTTCAGATTTGCTTAGAGGAAAGGTTTTTGAGTTTCTCTTGATTTTAAAAAGAAGAATAGAAAGAATGAAATGAAGAAAAGCAAATGTTTATATACATGTATATTTATGATTTTATAAAATAAAAGAAAATGGAAAATAATTAAGACACTTGTCCTATGAGTTCATCATTACTTAACACATGTTAAAACAAGTCATTAGATAAAGACACATGTCTTTTAAGTATTTATCTTATTTCTATTTATTTTAAAGTAATTAAAAAGCCTTTTTCTTATTCATTAAACACTTATCTATATATATAAATCATTTAAAAAAGAAACAAAACAAGCCTTTTTGTTAACTCTTATATAATTTTAAACTTAAGTAAAAATATCTTAAGCAATTAAAGTATTTTAAAACTATAAATTTACTAATTTAAATAACTTTGAAAAGTCATATTAAATTAAATCTAAATTCCCAATTTACCCAAAGCTTCTATTTACAATATATATAAATAAATATATATATTCAAATAGAAAATATCTTATTAACTTTTAAAAGATAAAATCACCAATTAATACTAATTTAATCAGATTATTAAATTAAATTCAAATCTTATTATCAAAGATCATCAATATCAATTTAATTATTTAACAGATTATTAAATTGATATTGTTAAAATTTCCGGGATATTACAAATTAAATAGTGAAATGTGATTAGTGAAGTATATTCACGATTTTGGACAGTGAATATATTTTTGAAGTAGAATGGATATGGTTTTGGGAAAGCGATATTATAAAAATGAAGTAACTGTTTTAAAAGATGTTTTAAAACGTGTTAAGTATCGAATACATAGATTTCAACATTCATTGTTGAAATAGACGTTTTCGAGAAAAATAAGGAAATGGTAGACTATAACACTGTTGTTATAGTAAATGATTTCCGAAAGGAAATATTTTTATGTAGTATTGGGATTTATATATCTATCTAAAATCCGAATCCCTATACTAGTGATTTTGAGTCGTCGTAACGATGTTTTACGTAACATTCGTTTTGACTCAAATAAATGTTGTTATAATAAATGATTTCCTTAAAGAATGAATATATACTTATTATTGTTTTAAGTATATCGAATATTTTCAAATGTTGAAAATAAATGATTTGTGAATTACTTATTTTTAAATAAGTATGGAAATGCTTTTCCAATATGAAATGAACTGTTTTGAGATTTTATCTTCAAAGATAAAATGAAATGTGGAAATTGATTTGAAATTGTTTTCAAACGGTTAAGTGTGGAAATTTTATGTCTAGTAAAGATATTTTTGGAAGATGAAATAATTTGGAAAATTATTTGGAATCTGATGATGTTGCGCATCTTTATTGATAGTTAAATAACCGACTATCAATAATTACCTTTAGATAGGTATTTGTTGTGAATTGGATGAATTTGAATGCCACACTTATTTTTGAATTTACGCTCACTATTCGGGTTAGCCGGGAAAGGACCATGGGGTCGTATAACCCATTCCGAATATGTGGTACGTCGTTATGAATCGCATTCGAAGACCGGTGTTGAAGACCAGATATTTTTGAAAACGGAAGGATTACCGTCGAGTTACTCTACATCGACTGATCTTCGATTTAGAGGTTTTATCACCCTTAGTGACGGGAAGTCCTGACGTGATTGAAAATTATCCGGAAATGCAAGGGCTTCGTGAGAAGTGCCTTCGGTTCTGTTCGATCCCGGAACAGACTTGTATGGATTGTGTGTCTGACGTTACAATTTGAGATATAAAGCTGATTTCTTTCAAATACATTTCTGTTGGTGGCGGAGAATTTATTCTCTTAGCTTAACACCCTTCTCTGAGACGTACGAGCTCAGAGGTTATGTAGTTGAAATTTATCAGCGATATATCCCAATTTGGTAACGTGGCATACTGAGTGTTGCTTTGAAATGATCGGTGTTTGATCATTTGTGATATGATCATTTGTTTGATCTTATATCTTTGTGATCATAGGTTAATCATTTTGTTTGACCCGAAGCAGGGCTTTTTATAGAAAGCGTAGCTTTGTGGACGAGACTTCGTCGAGCCTCACACCCCGGAAATGGTCGAAACAGGAAGAATGCGGCAAGGTTCTAGGGAGTAGCGCCCCTTAGTGTATGTCATTCCTTCTGGATAAAGGTGGTATCATGGTATGGAGCCCAGATACTTAACCTCTGTGGTTACTGCATTATTATTATCTATGTGGTTTTGTTGCGAATCGGGGATCCTCGGGAAGATCGGTGACGATCGGGGGATGGCATACGCGTGTCAGTAGTTACCTATTTTTGCAGAGGTAACCCGGCCTTGTGTTGGCAGAGATCCGGTTAGGTTCTCGGGTCGTCTATTCCAGGGACGTACCCATCGTGGATAGGAAGTTCCTTAGCCTGACCATTTGTTGGAAATCCAAAGAAACAATACGAGCCTTGTACGGTATTAGTTGTAGAACCTGCCATTCACTTATGGTGGCGCCCCACTGTTTGGATGGTAGCTATAGTAGGCATACGATACTGGTCGTATGTTGGCTAAGATTAATATTATACTTTCGAAATGTTTTCTACACTATGCACTAATAATAATATCAAAAATGATTTGATTTTGCGTAGTAAGCATCTTTGACTATCATAAGAAGAAATCTCCTCCAATTCTGCGTTTGCATTGTGTGTGTGGCGGGAGGTCTTATGGTAGTTTCATTTTCCAAAAGCATTGCGAATTGACATTAAAGTTTTCCTGTTGTTTATTTTAAAGAATAACTGTTTTACGATCTCACACCAGTCACCATGACTGACTCGGAGTTTATTGTTTCCCTTCTAAACTCTGGGTGCCCACCAATTTCCACACGGGCAGTCTAGAGTTAGATCATCAGGATATTCTGGATATTCTGGAGCTTGGAGATAAGCTGGATGACGAGACGTAGTATTTGTATCTGATAGTATTTATTCCGCTGTGTATTCTGTATGAGGACAAGTTATATAACTGTCCATTGTTGTACTGAGTTGTATAGTGACTCTGATGATTGATGTATGTTATAAAATGATATAGTTCTTTGTTTAAAGATTATTCATTTATCTATTATATATTGTTCCGCTGCGATGTGTAAGATTCTGATATTGTTTTCTGTCTGATGTGTGTTCTGTTGTTGTTCTTCTTCTTTCTTTCTTCTCTTTTCCTTCTATCTTCTTCTTCTCCTTCTATTTCTTTTTCTTAAAACCCTCACTATTGGAGTTTCCGGCACTCGATTTCTCGGCAGTCGATAAAGTGAGTATCGATGTCGAATTTTCGAAAGTCGAAAATTTCGGTATGTGACAAGTGGTATCAGAGCATATGGTTAAGCGACAACCCTGCTCTGTTGGGTGTTACTCATTATAGATAGAGTCAATAGTACTCTAGGATGAGTTGAGTGAAATAATAGATATGAGCGCGTATTTGTTATTGAATATAAAATTGTTTTGTATTGTGATGATTGGTTTATTGAGTGGTATATGAACCTTCGTCGGCACAGTCTTGCAAAATTGTATCGAAGGGGTTTCTAAACGCTCGAATAGAACAATTCGGCACAGTATTGTTTTGAATAGGGTAAATGAAATAATTTTACCCAAAACTATTTTTGTATAAAAACGAAATAATTTTCTGTAAATTATTACAGTATATGGATGCTTGATTGTTAGAAGTGATAATATTAATCTATTATCATTGAAATTAAATGAGAAATTGGAATTATAAACTCCAAAGTTAAGAAATAAATTCACATATACAAATGAAATTTAAAGAATGTAAATTATAAATGTGAATTGTAATTTAAAACGGAATTCCAGAGAAGTTTTTGGAAATGTTTTGAAAAGAATTTGAAAATTTTGGAGATTTGGAAAGTTAAATCATTTTTGGTTTGAAAATGAATTTCAAAGGTTTTGAAAAGTATTTTAGAGAGATGAAAAGCTCTAAACTCTTTTCGGTCGCTGGAAAATAATTCCGATGATGATCGCGACATCACCGGTGTTCATTTTCGGGTTTCCAAAAGAGGAATTGCTGTCAAATGGTTTTAAATAGGAGTTGTTTGAAAATTTGGGTTTTGTTTTAGAAAATTCAAAGAATAGTTTGAACTGTTTTCAAAAATGATTTTTGAAAAGTTGAAAAGACTTTGGAATCCTATTTAAAATATTTATGAAATATTATGAAATTGATAACTTATACAATTTGCATTTCGATTGAATAAATTTAACTTAAGAAATTTTAAGTTGAATTAAAGTAAGTATAAGTTATGTAACTTATAAAATGAGGAATAAAATAATAACCAAAGGTTTGCAAATAAATTCATTTAACAAATGAGAATTATTAATGTGAATTAAGAATATAAAGAGATGAATTCATATATGAATAAAATTGTAAATATTAATTGTAAGTGAATTTATAATTGGAAAATGGAATTCCAGAAAAGATAATTGAAATTAAAATTCATTAGTAGAATGAAATTGTAAGTAAATGTATAAATGTTTTGATGAATCGAGATGTAAATAAGTTAATGACTTATAAAATATTTGAAAACTTGATTGGGATGAGATTCAAATTGAAAACGAATGAATTAGTGAATGAACAGATGGATTTGAAATTGCAAGTGCAAGAAGATGAAATGGAATGTTAAAATTCATTTTGAATTTGTAAGTAAATGAGACTGAATTGAATTTGATTTGTAATAAACAAAGTGAAGTATTGAAATAAGAAAATTAGTAAGCGAAACTAAGTGGAAAATATAGTGATATGAATCAGCTATAATTGAAAGATAAAATTCAATATTTCAAAATTGAAGATAAAATTGAATAATAGAATTGAAATTGTAAACAGAATTCAAATAGAATTGAAAATGTGAATTAAGTTCAAATGAATGTGAAATGTAAAAGTTGAATGAAATTGAATAGATATAACTTCAACAGTGAAGTAAAAATGTATAAGCAGTTTGTATTGAAAATTTTGTAATAGAATTTGCAAAATAGTTTGAATGTTGTAACTAGATATTATGGCTAGTAGGATATACAGGTTATAAAGGGAATTGGATTTGATTTCAAAGATAATTTGAATTGCTCGACAAAAGGTAAGTATTTCAATTTGAATATGAGATTTGATGACTTATTTCTCTAGCCGCTTGGCTTTTTCTTTTTCTTTTTGAAATCTGAGAGTCCGTAGGGACGTTTTGTAGTCGTACCGTATTAGCCGCGCAAAGGAGACGCTGGCGAAATTTTTCGAAAATTTAGAGTGTTAGAAAAATTTTGAGAAAATTTGGAAGTTTAAATTTGAATTTAAACTCGAATTTGAATTTAGAAATTAAACAATGTTGTTTGGAACTTAAAATTGAAGTTGGAAAGATAGTTGAATTAATAACGAATCTTTAGTAGAAAGATTTGTTTTGATAGATTGATAAAACTATTGAATTGTGAAAAATAGTAGACGAGTTAAGGACTTTTCTTTCTAACTTGTAATTTCGAGGACGAAATTCTTTTAAGGGGGGAAGTCTGTAACGACCCTGAATTTTGAACAAATTAAATTGAGGATATTTAATTTATTTTAAATATTTGAACGACGATTTAATTTGAATCCTCGATATAACTTTGAATTTGACGATTAAATTATAAAATTTAATCGATTGAAAGTTGAATAAAAATTTATATCTTCAGTTTAAAAGTTGAAGAAAAATATTTCGAAAGCTTTTAAAATTTATATTGATAATTCTATTGATAACAGAAGCTTCAGAATCCAATTTCGAATTGATTTGTTCAGTTTTGAATTATATTGTTCGAACCGATATTTGAAAATAGTCATTTTTCAAACAGTCTCGGAATTAGACGAAACCAGTTCCATTGGGTCCGTAATATTGTATTATTACCGGGTTTCAAATTTCGTGTTAATCAGAGTTGTTATGTGAGAATACGACACGCAAACGCATTAAAATTTTATTAAATTCAATTTAAATTTAAATTTAAACTGGTCAACGTCTACACGTTTTGCTCCTTTAATCACGCCCCTTGTTTCAGCCTAAAATCACGCGAATGAATCGTGATAAGTATGGCTCCTTCATATTTTAAAATATCCCTCGTTAGAATCGAAAATCAAATTCCCCAGCAAACAGAAGAAATCGAAGTCATGGCCGAGCAACTAAATCAACAAATCTCGCTCGTTCCCCTCTCTTTCAAATTCATTCACGACATTCCTTTCTCCCCAAACAAAATCAAATCACGACCTAAAGACTGCTCGCGACTCAGTCGCGATATCGAAGCCGAGTTCAACTCGAGCAGGGCAGGAGGCGCGTCGCGATTCATCGCGTGAGGTGGAGGCGCGCGCAAGTCAGGCGATGGCTGGGGTTTCGCGAGCGCGAGTTGGATCTCGCGATTCTGGGTGGTCTTCGATGCCACGTGAGGCAAGGGGTTTCGCTAGGGGCGGCGACGCTATGGGGGTCGCGTACGAAATGTGGGGTCTCGAATGTCACATGGAGGCGTTCAAGGTGGAGCGGCGGCAACGTTGAAAAGAGGCGACTTCGACAACCTGGACGTTGTCTGATAATGGCGACGCGTTCGCAACTGGTAGTGGCAGGCGACAACATCATAGGATTTGAGTTCGAGCATCAGTGGGTCGTAGCGGGAAGGTCGCGTGAATTGGGGATGAAGGCAGTGATGCTCGGCGCTCGAGTTGCTGTGGAGGCGACTCGATCGGAGTCTGGCATGATGGTAGAAGCAGCAACATGGTGGTCAGTCCTTGGGCGATCGAGTGCTTGAAATCGGTAAGCACAGCAAGGTATAAAAACAGAAAATGTGTATTAATAACAGTAAATATATGTATAGTCTCAAAAGAAAATTTGGTTATCAGGAAGAAAAAAAATATATAAATACATACAGTAAGGCATGTTTATATTTACTAGTTGTATTGTTTTCACAGATTTGTTTTAAAATGGAACCACCTATATATATATATATGTATATAGGACAATAAAGAAAATTCTTATTTTTATCGATTACTGAAAAGAAGAAAATTTATAATATGTACATGTTTTTAAACTCACCATTTAATTCTAAAAAAATGATGGATAAGATGATTTATTAGTTAATTTGCTTATTTAATTAATTCAGCTACTAAAAATATTTATTATAGGAAAATCAGCTTTAAACTAAATCATTAGTTAATTAAATTTTTAAAACGGTTATTCGATTTAATTCGAATATTAATCGATTGTATAAATTTGTCTATACAAGGTTTATAAATCGAGAAAACAATCTGGATTGGAAAATGGAATGCGAAATTAAAGCTAAGGTGAGATTTTCTCACTCAATTGAAAAGTGGAATTTACAGTTATTGATTGATGATGATTGTTATAGGATGTGCTATTAGATATAATAGGATATATTTATATATATATAGCAATATATACATATTGGCATATGTATATATTGGATTGATGATTTCCCGCCTCGCATAGCGGATGAGACCCTATTGCGCCGTTAGTAAGCGGATTTATAAAAACCTATATACCGCGATAATTCCGTACTGGAGCGGAATTGGTATTGTGCTAACATCTTTGGATGCAGGGAAACAGGTTGGAGGGATCCAACTGGACCCCTCACATTGATTGAATTTATTTCTATTGTGATATGAATCTGTGAATGATTATAGTGATGCTATTAATCATATTGATATCTGGAAATTGTTTGAAAACTAAAATTCAGCTGAATGGATGTTTTGACATCATTGGATTCCAAAGATAAACGAAATTGAATTTTTGAGATTCAAGTAGAAAATTTCTAAGTGAATCAATTTTTGAAATTGAAGGAATTTTGAAGAAAAGAATTTAAAAGTATAAAAGCTGTTTTTATAATCTTATCGAATAAATTCCAGAATAAAGTGAAAATGCTAAATAAATGGATTTCATAAAACAGTGATTTTAAACTGAAGAAATTAATTTAAATTTGGATTTTTAAATAGATTGAAAGAGACAAAGAAATAAGTGGGAAGTCCAATTAGAAATTTATTTGGCTAATTGAAGCGAATTTGGAAAATCGATATGAAATTTATAGATGTATAAATTATAAAGTTAAATCGATATGAAATTTATAGATGTATAAATTGTAAGTAAAAAGAATGAAATTTATAGATTTATAAATTGTGAAGTTAAAATGAATGAAATTGTAGAATGGAAGATTTATAAGAAATTAACTTATAAAATTGGATTTTTACCTTTAAAGGGAGTATTGATCGAACTTGTTAATAAAGGGGATTTATAAATCAAAGTTATTGTGAAATATAAGGTTGAATTTATAAACGTTGTTTTATAAATCTGAAATCACTTATTTTAATAAGTGTATTATAGAAATTAATAAAAGGAGATTTATAAACCGAAGTTGTTATAAAACAGAAATGGAATTTATAAGCGTTGTTTTATAAATTCGAAATAAATTGAATTTGATGAATTAAATAGTGAAATGTGATTAGTGAAGTATATTCACGATTTTTGGACAGTGAATATATTTTTGAAGTAGAATGGATATGGTTTTGGGAAAGCGATATTATAAAAATGAAGTAACTGTTTTAAAAGATGTTTTAAAACGTGTTAAGTATCGAATACATAGATTTCAACATTCATTGTTGAAATAGACGTTTTCGAGAAAAATAAGGAAATGGTAGACTATAACACTGTTGTTATAGTAAATGATTTCCGAAAGGAAATATTTTTATGTAGTATTGGGATTTATATATCTATCTAAAATCCGAATCCCTATACTAGTGATTTTGAGTCGTCGTAACGATGTTTTACGTAACATTCATTTTGACTCAAATAAATGTTGTTATAATAAATGATTTCCTTAAAGAATGAATATATACTTATTATTGTTTTAAGTATATCGAATATTTTCAAATGTTGAAAATAAATGATTTGTGAATTACTTATTTTTAAATAAGTATGGAAATGCTTTTCCAATATGAAATGAACTGTTTTGAGATTTTATCTTCAAAGATAAAATGAAATGTGGAAATTGATTTGAAATTGTTTTCAAACGGTTAAGTGTGGAAATTTTATGTCTAGTAAAGATATTTTTGGAAGATGAAATAATTTGGAAAATTATTTGGAATCTGATGATGTTGCGCATCTTTATTGATAGTTAAATAACCGACTATCAATAATTACCTTTAGATAGGTATTTGTTGTGAATTGGATGAATTTGAATGCCACACTTATTTTTGAATTTACGCTCACTATTCGGGTTAGCCGGGAAAGGACCATGGGGTCGTATAACCCATTCCGAATATGTGGTACGTCGTTATGAATCGCATTCGAAGACCGGTGTTGAAGACCGGATATTTTTGAAAACGGAAGGATTACCGTCGAGTTACTCTACATCGACTGATCTTCGATTTAGAGGTTTTATCACCCTTAGTGACGGGAAGTCCTGACGTGATTGAAAATTATCCGGAAATGCAAGGGCTTCGTGAGAAGTGCCTTCGGTTCTGTTCGATCCCGGAACAGACTTGTATGGATTGTGTGTCTGACGTTACAATTTGAGATATAAAGCTGATTTCTTTCAAATACATTTCTGTTGGTGGCGGAGAATTTATTCTCTTAGCTTAACACCCTTCTCTGAGACGTACGAGCTCAGAGGTTATGTAGTTGAAATTTATCAGCGATATATCCCAATTTGGTAACGTGGCATACTGAGTGTTGCTGTGAAATGATCGGTGTTTGATCATTTGTGATATGATCATTTGTTTGATCTTATATCTTTGTGATCATAGGTTGATCATTTTGTTTGACCCGAAGCAGGGCTTTTTATAGAAAGCGTAGCTTTGTGGACGAGACTTCGTCGAGCCTCACACCCCGGAAATGGTCGAAACAGGAAGAATGCGGCAAGGTTCTAGGGAGTAGCGCCCCTTAGTGTATGTCATTCCTTCTGGATAAAGGTGGTATCATGGTATGGAGCCCAGATACTTAACCTCTGTGGTTACTGCATTATTATTATCTATGTGGTTTTGTTGCGAATCGGGGATCCTCGGGAAGATCGGTGACGATCGGGGGATGGCATACGCGTGTCAGTAGTTACCTATTTTTGCAGAGGTAACCCGGCCTTGTGTTGGCAGAGATCCGGTTAGGTTCTCGGGTCGTCTATTCCAGGGACGTACCCATCGTGGATAGGAAGTTCCTTAGCCTGACCATTTGTTGGAAATCCAAAGAAATAATACGAGCCTTGTACGGTATTAGTTGTAGAACCTGCCATTCACTTATGGTGGCGCCCCACTGTTTGGATGGTAGCTATAGTAGGCATACGATACTGGTCGTATGTTGGCTAAGATTAATATTATACTTTCGAAATGTTTTCTACACTATGCACTAATAATAATATCAAAAATGATTTGATTTTGCGTAGTAAGCATCTTTGACTATCATAAGAAGAAATCTCCTCCAATTCTGCGTTTGCATTGTGTGTGTGGCGGGAGGTCTTATGGTAGTTTCATTTTCCAAAAGCATTGCGAATTGACATTAAAGTTTTCCTGTTGTTTATTTTAAAGAATAACTGTTTTACGATCTCACACCAGTCACCATGACTGACTCGGAGTTTATTGTTTCCCTTCTAAACTCTGGGTGCCCACCAATTTCCACACGGGCAGTCTAGAGTTAGATCATCAGGATATTCTGGATATTCTGGAGCTTGGAGATAAGCTGGATGACGAGACGTAGTATTTGTATCTGATAGTATTTATTCCGCTGTGTATTCTGTATGAGGACAAGTTATATAACTGTCCATTGTTGTACTGAGTTGTATAGTGACTCTGATGATTGATGTATGTTATAAAATGATATAGTTCTTTGTTTAAAGATTATTCATTTATCTATTATATATTGTTCCGCTGCGATGTGTAAGATTCTGATATTGTTTTCTGTCTGATGTGTGTTCTGTTGTTGTTCTTCTTCTTTCTTTCTTCTCTTTTTCTTCTATCTTCTTCTTCTCCTTCTATTTCTTTTTCTTAAAACCCTCACTATTGGAGTTTCCGGCACTCGATTTCTCGGCAGTCGATAAAGTGAGTATCGATGTCGAATTTTCGAAAGTCGAAAATTTCGGTATGTGACACTAAGGGGCGCTACTCCCTAGAACCTTGCCGCATTCATCCTGTTTCGACCATTTCCGGGGTGTGAGGCTCGACGAAGTCTCGTCCACAAAGCTACGCTTTCTCAAAAAGCCCTGCTTCGGGTCTGTAACGACCCGGAATTTTGACCAAATTAAATTGAGAATATTTAATTTATTTTAAATATTTGAATGATAATTTAATTTGAATCCCGAATATAACTTTAAATCGGCGATTAAATTATGGAATTTAATCTGTTGATAGTTGAATAAAAATTCGAATCTTCAATTTAAAGTTGAAGAAAAATATTTCGAAAGCTTTTAAAATTCGTATTGATAACACTGGAGATAACAGAAGCTTCAGAATCGAATTTAAAACTGTTTTGTTCAGTTTTGAGAATTAAAACGTTCGAATCGAATTTAAAAATAGCGTTCCGAGGCGCAGTCTCGGAATTTGACGAAATCAGTTCCATTGGATCCGTAATAGTTAGTTATTATCGGATTTCAATTTTCATATCCATCGGAGTTATCGTTTGACCGTGGCAACTCGAAACGCACCGATATCATTTTAATTTTAAATCGTCGAGTTAAAATAGTCATTTTTCAAACGGTCTCGGATTTCGACGAAACCAGTTTCATCGGATCCGTAATGTGATATTATTGTAAGATTTCAAATTTCGTAATTTTTGGATTTACCATTTGTTCGGTACAAATTAAAACGCCTCGAAATCGATTTAAATCGGTTTAATTTAAATTGATCGTTTCTTGTCATATCTCACACAGACGATCGAATTAGCTTCCGAAACCTATTCCATTGCATTCGGAACGCGGGGTAAACCTTACGAACGTCAGCCGGCATGCTCGAATCGGAGTTCGAAAAAAAATTCGATGAATAGTAAAATTGGCCATTTTCTATAAAAGGACCTTCTTTCTTCATTCTACAAACAACCAACTAGGGTTTGCTTCACGTAGCCGCCAGTCATCAAACGAATGGCCAGAAAACTCTATCTTTCTCCCCTTATTTTCTTCAAATCCAAGCAATAATTCGAAAAACTTTCAACACGAAAGTTGAAGAGCGTATTGAGAACTATAGATTCAACGGCTATGATCTTGTTTGGTGGAGTAGATTCACGGCAAATTGCTCAAGAAGGCCACGACTTCGTGCACGTTTTCACACGCGTGGGGACCACCGAGTTCAACGGGATCTGGGGCGTTGGTGAGGGGGAGTGGGGCGCGTGTTTTGGCAGAAGATGATCGAATTCCGATCATCTATGGGTGGCGCGAGCGTTAGGGTTTAGTGGCGATGTTGGGTTCATTCGCGTGCGTGTGTTAATGGGAGGGTTACGAGAGGGAAGATGGTCTCGTTGCCCAGATTTTCCTGTTCAAAAACGAACGGTGGATGTTGGATTTAGGTATAAAAAAAAAATTAAATTAAAGTTGTAATTAATTTTGTAATAATGTGTATAAACTTTAAAATCGAATATCTTTTTGCTGCGAGGTCGGAATGGAACGAAACAAAATGCGTTGGAATCGTATCGTCGAATGCTACGCGATGCAACTGATTTGGAAGCGATGGGAGTCAGTGAAAATTTTTGATGAGATTAAACGTCTGTTTAATTTCTTCGAACTAAACGCTGAAATAAAAAATAAAAAAATCAAGGTGAGATCTTCTCACTCACATTTGAATGTGGAATTATTTACAGTTATTGATTGATGATTGACTGTTTGAATGTGCTATTAGATATGATAGGATATATCTATATATATAGCAATATATACATATTGGCATATGTATATATTGGATTGATTGATTTCCCGCCTCGTATAGCGGATGAGACCCTATTGCGCCGTTAGTAAGCGGATTTATAAAAACCTATATACCGCGATAATTCCGTACTGGAGCGGAATTGGTATTGTGCTAACGTCTGTGGATGCAGGGAAACAGGTTGGAGGGATCCAACTGGATTCCTCACCAGTAGTTATTTATTTACAGATATTGTGATATATTCTGTTATCATATTGATATGTGATATTGACTGTTGTGATGGACTGATTGGTGTTGTGACATCATCGGATTCAGTTTTGAAGTTTAAAAATAACGACTTTTATTTTAAAAAGATTTTTAAGTGATTTTTGAGAAATAGACGTTTATCGAATTTTTAAATTGATTTATTTTAGAAAAATAAACGTCTAGAATTTTAAAGTTATAAGAGTTAAGATTTTTGGTGAAATATAACCAAAATGTGATTTTTGAGATGAAAGTTGATTTAATTGTAAAATGGGTTAAATTGAGATTTTTAAAGTATTATAAAGGATGTACAGAAAAATTGATGTATTTATCAATTAAAATTTTTGGAATTTTAAAACGAGTTTTTATAAGTGAAGATATGAATCTTATAGAATTTTAAAATTGTGAAGATATGAAATTTATAGATGTATAAATTGTGAAGTTAAAATGAATAAAATTGTAGAATAGAAGATTTATAAGGAATTAACTTATAAATTGGAATTTTGCCTACAAAAGAAATATTGATCGAATTTGTTAATAAAGGAGATGTACAAATCGAAGTTGTTATAAAATATAAAAGGTGAAATTTATAAACATTGTTTTATAAATCCAAAACCAATTGAAATTGATAGGTTAAACATAGAAGTTTAATAAAGGAGATATGTCCGCGATTTTGGATAGTGGATATTTATTGAAATAAAAATGGGTAGAAAATATTGAAATGAGGTTAGTGAAGTATATTCACGATTTTGGACAGTGAATATATTGTTAAGTAAAATGGATACTGTTTTGGGAAAGTAATATTGAAAAATGAAGTTAAACATTTTAAAGATGTTTTAAAAAGTATTATAAATCGAAAGCAGAGATTTCCGCAGTTCTTGTTGAAATAGACGTTTTCGAGAAATTTAAGGAAATGGTGGACTATAACACTGTTGTTATAGTAAATGATTTTCGAAAGGAAGTGTTTTGATGTAGTATTGGGATTTACATATCTATCTTAATTTCGAATCCCTATACTAGTGATTTTGAGTCGTCGTAACGATGTTTTACATAACATTCGTTTGGACTCAAATAAAGGTGTTAAAAGAATATTTTCCTTAAAGAATAAAATTATACTTAATGTGATTTAAGTATATCGAATATTTTCAAATGTTGAAAATAGAAGATTTGTGAAACACTTATTATTATATAAGTATGGAATGTTTTCCAAAACGAAATGAAATGTTTTTGAGATTTTATCTTCAAAGATAAAAAAATGAAATGTGGAAATTGATTTGAAATTGTTTTCAAATGATTAAGTGTGGAAATTTTATATCTAGTAAAGATATTTTTGAAGATGAAAAAATTTGGAAAATTATTTGGAATCTGATGATGTTGCGCATCTTTATTGATAGTTAAATAACCGACTATCAATAATTACCTTGAATGGTATTTGTTGTGAATTGGATGAATTGAATGCCACACTTATTTTTAAATAATCGCTCACTATTCGGGTTAACCGGGAAAGGACCATGGGGTCGTATAACCCATTCCGAATATGTGATACGTCGATATGAATTGCATTTGAAGACCGGTGTTGAAGACCGGATATTTTTGAAAACGGAAGGATTACCGTCGAGTTTGTAACGACCCGCAAAATTTAATGGTTTTAAAAGTATATTTAACTGGAAATCTGTAAAATTTTAAACAATAAAATTTGGAAATAAAAATTTACTATTTGGAATACGTCTATTTTAATATAGCAACTGGTAAATTTTCATCTGATAATATTGAAGTTTATTTTTCTGTGAAATTTTATTTCAAATCAAACCGGTTAATAACAGTGAATTTAAAAGTTTTCCGAAACCAAAATATGTCAACAGGAGAAAATTTATTCAAATCATTCTAAATCAGACTGCGAAATTCGTTTTTCCAAATTTGGAATTCTACTGCTCCGTTTATCTTAATTCTGGTGAAATAACAACGTATATCAGGGTCCGTATCGACTTTTTGATCGGATGATCCTGCCACTAATTTCTGTGTACCGTTTTGATCGTCTCGTCATGCTGATCTCTGTGGTATATTCAATTCTGTATTTTGAATACCGGTACGCGACGAAAACAATAAAACTGTATGTCGTACCGGTACCAAAATTTGTGACTTTTTGTATCCTTGCCTTTTCAATCTAATGACGTGCTGTGCAAACATCAAAATTAATTGCTTTTGATTCCAGCTATATCATAAGGTGACCGTTAATATTTCATTCATTTTTGTTCGTTCAAAATTCTCTGACGTTTGAACTGATCACACGTTATTTTATTTCCTCCCCACGTTTTTCGGTTCACTTGCAAATATCTCGGCAAGGAAAATATAATTACAAGTTCATTTCTGTTCCTCTGGATTGCCTTCCCTTCTCCTTTCCTCAGATCTATTTCGTGGCTCTTCCTTTCTTTTCCTTTCTCCTTGCCGTGCCCACCATCCCAAATCCTCTGTTTACTTCCTCCAGCAGCCGAACAACATCACGCAACATCGGCTTCCACCTCATCAACCACCACTGCAAGCTTCCCTCTGTTCTTCCCCTTCAGCTAACAAGCCACGTGAAGCCTTGTCACCTCAAATCGAGCGCAGCCTTTCCTCGTCCACCCGCCTTTATCTCATCTTGCCGAGTTCGTCACTAGCCGAGCATTTTCTTTCTGATGAGGTATTGGTAGAGACATGTGTTGTTAATATATAGTACCGTGTATTTATTTTAAAAGTATATGTTTATAATAGTCGTTACTATTTTAAAATGAATGTATATAACAGTTTGGGTTTTAAGTATATGACAATTTTGCTAACATCCTAAATATGCCTATTTATATATATTTATATAATAATGTGTTTGATAACGTAATTGTATGTTTATATCTATATAATATGTTATATGTACATTTATATTAGTATTTTGAAAAGCTTATATATACAGTTATAGGTGACGTTTATCCATGCTTAATCGGTTTAGGTATATGTGTAGGTTTGGAATCTTTTCAAGTATTATATATAATTGCAAGCTATATTAATCTTATATATTTATATGGTGCAGTATATATATACGTTAGTCATATATATTTACATATGTTTGTAAATAAGGTAAGGCTGCATAGGGTCCATAGTCGCATGTATAATATGTTTGATCTTAAAGTAGGTTTGCATATGGGGCCCATATACGTTAGTTATTTGTTGCTGTATATGTTATACTGTTATATATTTACAGTTTATATAGTTTGATTCTTTAGTTAGTTTGTATAATAGTTATATATATAGCTGTTTGTTCACATTATGAGTTTGGTAATCCTGGTTTGTACTTTATAATATATATAATCGGTTTATATCTAAAATTTGGATAAGATTTTGTATAATACGTTGTTGTACATATGTATATTTTATAAGTTCAGATTTATATAGTATATATATATATATATATTAGTTTATACGTATTTAAATAAATGTAAGTTTGCAAGTGGTATTTATTGTTTGTATTGATTTTTAAACGTTATTATTATAGGTTATTATGACAGCCTATATACATATATTTAAGTATCTAACTTATAGGATAGTTTATATAAATCTGGTATATCTTATAATGGTTACAATATTATAATATATAGTATTACATAGGCAAGTTTTAAGTCTATAGGTTAGCATATTTATAAGTTATTTTCATTTTTAATTGATTTATTATGTGTGCGCACTGTATGTTATGCATTTCATGTCTTAATAAAGGTTGATATTTGAATTGTATAAATATATGTTGATTAACGGTTTGGTATGTGCATATTTATATTGTACGTTATGTTTACATTTATATAATATTTTGGGTTTTGTTATATGTTAACTACATTTATACTAATATATCATTATATATATATTCTATTTTATATATATGTGAATTTGGTTTTCAATTATATATATATATATATATAAGTTGTATGTGTTGGGATTTCATATTGATTTTGAAATACATATATATAATTAATTTAATATGTGTTTGAATTTAGTATATGATTTCATATATGTATAGTTATATACAGTCATATATATTAGTTCATTTATAACTAATCTTCATCGATCCAGTTTTGACTTGATTTCGTCAACTCCTATTTATCAGCTTCGTTCGTCGATTCGAGTTCAATCTTGCCTTGTTTTGAGATTCGTGCTTGGATTTCGTAACTCAACTTCATTGTCCATCTTTAGCCTCGAAAGGTGAGCAATCACTCACGATTAACATTCTTTTATTTATTAAATTTGATTTCAATTGAAACGACAATTGAAATATGCTGTGGTAGTTATTTAAAATTGTTATATATGCTATTATCTGTAACTGTTCACCTGTGGGATATGACACCATATCCTGCCGTTTATATTATATTGTTATTGATGATATATATGCCTGTTATATTATTTTCATATCTGTTATCACTCTGCAAGTTCCCTGTTAGTATAGAAATCACTATGGGTTAAAATGATACATACCCGAACGGACTTTAGAATAGGAAATCGTTATGGGTTGAAATGATGAACCCAAGCGATTTTCATTTGTATTGAAATTGGGATTTCGGGTCGAAATGATATCTACCTGTATATATTTAAATTTCGGATTGAAATGATAAATATCCGTATCACTTAACCACATGATAAATATATATACAGACACCGTTGGTCCATATATATAAACATTTTGAAATTGAATTCTATGGTTTTGGAAAGAAATATATGGTTTTAACAAATGTTGATTCTTAGAATTTTATATATAAATGGTAATGATATATATATAGATTTAATAATGATATTTAATTAAACTAATATAAAGCTTATTGAAATTGGAATTTAAGATGTGATTTATAACTAGAGTTTGATTTATAAGTAATCTAATGAATATTTCTTGTTCAAAATAAAGTTAAGAAATACTTGGTAAAATGAAATTTAAGGCTAGTTAAATGATATTGAATTTATTAAGTGAATATTCCCTGATTAAATAATAATAAAGTTAAATCAAGTGCTATATGAAACTGTTAAATTTAACTTTGAAATTGTTGAATATTAAAGCTTTGAAATATATTGAAAATTTAAATGGTATATTTAGAACTGAATGGAATTGATGAATTGAGCTTTGAATAAATTTGAATTTGGAATATGAGTTAATTTAAATCGATTTGTGAGACTTGAGGAAATTATAATTACCTTACTTTATAAATTATTTAGTGAACATACACTATTTTTTGGAAAATAGTTATATTTGAAATGAAATGATATTTGGGGTTTTGAAGTATAAATTAAATTGAAATGACCACGGTGTTATAATGTATATTTCCACCTTGTAGATAGATCTGAAGATCCTTAGAGGATGGTTATCCCAAACATCCTTTAAGTTACTTGTATTTCAAATTGATATTTCACTTGAGTTGGATTTATTAGTATAAGAATGTTAATCCTGACTCGAGTGTTTTGTGTTTTGCTTTACGCTCGGGTCAGACCGAGTGATACAGCATTTGAGACTCACCTTTGGAGTTTGGAGCTTCCTTTGGAGATCCAACTATCGCCTCAGCTTTCAGCTCTTCTAGTTGATTTGTTCAGAGAAGTCATCTGTTGCACTGGAGACTTCACTGTATTTGAGATATTCTGTTGTATTTTATTTCTAACTCTGATGTTTATATAGTAGCTTCATGAACTACTATTTTATCTATTCCGCTGCGTATTATTGTATTACTCTGTGTCTGTGATTCTGTGATTGATTTATTTACTGCATATGATGAGTTTTGCCAAATTTAAATTAACAATCTGATATTTTGAATTATTCAAGTCAGACATGTGTGGATTTATTGTCGATTTGAATGGTCCAAAATACCGGGTCGTTACAGTTGGTATCAGAGCCAGGTTCTAGGCAAAACTTAGCATATATAGTAAATTTATTTACCGAATCACTTTCGTTCGAGCCTATCTTCGAATCAGAATTCTTGTTGATTAGAGTTCCTATAATTTGAATTGCTATCTTTGTTCTGAAATTCGTCTTGGCCTCTCCCTATTTATATTCTTATATGAGTATATCCATCTTCTTTTTGAATATTAATTATCTCATCTTTGTGCGAGTCCTTTCCTTTTTATTTTGAAACTTCCTTTGATTTAAATTCCCCCGAAATTTTTTGAACTTCTATCTTGTTGATTTTGGACTCATTGAATGATAGGAAAATATTTTGGTAAATGGCAAAATCTGAAGAGCAGAAAGCAGCCCGTCGGGCACGAAGAGCACTGGCTCGTAAGGAACGGGAGGAAGCAATTGAGGAACAAGAGAGGCTGTGGAGAGAAAGGGCAGAACCGGGTCCTTATGACCATGTCATTTGTTATCGGTGTCAGGAAAAGGGGCATTATGCAGCCATGTGCGGAAAGAGATGGAAAGGGAAAAAGAAGGAGGGCAAGCGCTTTCGATCCGAGATTTTCTGTTTTAAGTGTCGTAAGAAGGGACACTTCCCAAGCCGCTGCCTGGAAGTGAAGAAAGTGAAATCGGCACTCACGGCATCTACCGACCAGTCAACCATTTGCTACCACTGTAGACAGACTGGACATATAGCCAGAGATTGTTCTGAGAGACAGCGCGGAAGGCAAGCTGTGTTACGTCCTGCTCGAGCTGCTGCCTTCCCAAAGTTCACTAGGGAAGATGGGAGAATAGTGTACTCATGCAAGAAATGTCATAGTTGGGGGCACCTTGATGTGGAGTGTACTGGACCCGTTGAAGCACCACCCGGTAGGATTAATACCGATGCATTATTCTTGTAGAAGTTTGGATCAGTGAAATCTCTTTGTATCAGTGGTATAAGTTAAGTTGTATTAAGTAAACTCTATTATATCCTTTACCTAGTAAAAGTCGATGTGTCGAACTTAAGATTTATAATGATGCTTTACCATTTCGTTTGATGAGAATTTGTTTTTTTTTCTTCTTTCACTAATGGAATAAATTCCCTTGAATTGATATAGGTTAATATACCTCGAAATCTTGGTTAGGATTCTCATTAAGTAGGATCCCTTTTGAATTTGACTTCGACCTTTATCTCGTTCCGAGATTCATTCTGGAATCATCCTTTGAAAATCGGGTTTGTTTGTATTTTAGAAAGTGTTTTATATATCGAAATTATTATTTTATAAGTATGATTATATTCTATATAAAAAAGTAAAATGTTTTCGATAAAGATTATATACCCTTTTTAAAAAATGAGAATTTGAGGTTTAGGAAGGATTTGCAATTTTGGAAATTTTTTTTTTAAGAAATTTGATTTATCTAAAAAAAAAAATGATTTATAACTGAAGGATTTTAAATTTGAAATTCGAGAATTGAACTCCGGTATTTTGAAATTGGTTTTTTTAGATTTTGAAATATATAATAATAGTATGATTTAAAAGTATTTTCCCAATAAGAAATGTTTCCAATGATTTTAATGAGTTTCGAATGATTTCGAAGAAATTCCAAAAGAAGTTTGAGAAAATAGAAGTCCAGAACTCACTTATGTCGCTGGAAAATAATTTCGGTGATGAGTGCACGCATCATCGACATTGATTTTCGAGTTTCAAGGTGGGGGATAGGCCACTTCAATAGCTTTGCTATGCGAGTGATTTTGCGAAACCAATTTTGATTTCAAATTCCGAAGTAAGATTTGATATTCGAAAGATATATGTATATATATATTTGAAACGATTTGAAGTAAGCCGGTGTTCAGTCCTCGAGTTTTGGATTTGATATAACCCTATCTATTAAAATTGATTTACTGATTTGTTGCTGATTTCCAACTCTTGGGTTGAAATATGATTTCTTCGACTATTTTGAAGGTTCGAGCACTTCCAAATCAAGGTTAACTTTTCAAAAGCTAAGAACTTTGAAGTAAAGCATATAAGTTGATATGTATGTTTAAAATATGTAATAATATGATTTAAATAAGCTGAAACTGTTTTGTTAATAAACAAATAAGGCTATTTTAAATTTTTCTAAGATGAAATGTAGATTTGAAATGTTTTGAGAAGAATTTGGTCTTCAAAATATTTTGAATAAAGTTTAGTTTAAATGTTTTAACTTAATAACATCTGTAGGAAACTATATATTTAACTAGTTGAAAATATATATAAAAGTTGTACGTATGCTGTTTTATTCGCATAATTAATTTGATCCAAGTTTGAGTACACAAGTTCGAGGTGAATTACACCATTTCGTGTTAGGATTTTTCATTCGATTCTTGATGGCGAATATTTGATATGGATCTTGGGCTTGATTCTAGAATTCTCTATCATAGTATATGGCTATGCAAGGAGACTGATGACTTCTAGCCGAGAAACCATATCGAAATCCGCATTACGGAAGTCGAATGGACAATACTAGTTCGAAAGCGAACTTGTGTGATCGAACGAGCGATCAAATGTGATTTTGCGAAATGATGACGTATGTACGTCTTATATTCTAATATCATTGATATATTTTGACGCTGAAATGGAAAGCTGTCATGTTAGAATATCTTTGCTTACTAAAAGAAAATCTCCAATTTAAATTACAAAGATATATAACCCATAATAGCAAAGATATTCAATCCCATATGGCTCTTCATACAGCGAAATTTATTTTGAAAAATTTGACCCTTATATAAGATAGACCTTACGTAAGTATAAGATGCTTTTGAAAACATTTGATTTGGAAATAAATTGGTTGACTTAAATTATTGATTTGGAAATTTGGATTTATTTTCAAAATATATTATTTTGGAAACTTTGAAACTAAAGATATTTAATTTGAGAAGAAATAATTTGGTGAAATTGTATATGATTTTGAAATGGAACTGATATTGAAACAAATTGATAATTGAGAACCTTATGTTACTAAAACTTGATTTGGGAGTTGTCGAACTTATATAAAATTGATTTGTATGAGTATGAAATTGATTCGAAAACTATGGATTTGAAAAGGGTACTCAAAAATTGAAAAGTGAATTCTTATATAATTGAAGTCTATATAAGTATGATTTGATGTACTATTGATTTTGGAAAGTATTTGATTTAAAAATTAAATCTTATATATAATGGATTTTATATAAGTACGATATTTGAAAGTGATTTGAAAAGGTACTATATGATACATATTTTCGAAGTAAAGATATGGAAAGTGCCTTCTGCTTGATATCCGATTTGTGGCCACATCTTGGATTCATTCTATCGATATTATTCTCTCTGATTTTGGTTTTCCGGATATGATACTCGAGTGTCCTTCGAATTCCATGGCGTTACCCATGGTCTTACGAACTCGACTGCATAGCGTAATTCGTAAGGCAGTGATTGCTTAAAAGGTACGGATGTTTCCTGGGGGATCCAGGCGTAACCATTGTGTATCTGCGATCTATGGTCGTGTTAGTGGCGTAATCCGCAAGGCAGAGATTGCTTAAGGGGTATGGATGTTTCCTGGGGGATCCAGGCGTAACCATTTTTATGTATCCTGCGGTCCACCGTTTTGTTGCATGGCGAAATTCGCAAGGCAGTGAATGCTTAAAAAGTACGGATGTTTCCTGGGGGATCCAGGCGTAACCATTGTGTATCTGCGATCCATGATTTGATTCGTTTTTTGATTGGATTGTACTTTCCATATCTATTTTTAAAAGTTTTTCCAGTATTTTCACTGGGTGTTGAAACAAGTCTACTAAGTACCTGGAGAATTCTAGTTTTGCGCCTGATCAACGCACTACCAGAGTCTACGGGAACAAGGATAAACTTGTTGAAACATCGAGTTATAAAAGTATTTTCGAAAGGAAATTTGTTTCGACTATAAAGGTATTTTATTATAAAAGTATTTCCAACAAAGAAATTTTGAATTAATATTTGAAATTGAAATCCTAATGGTTTGAATAAATTATTCATGCCCGATACTAATCTTTTGAATCTATCTTATCTGCTCAGCTTTATTTATTCACCTATATTCTGTTTTTCCAAGTCCCTCTTCTCCTTGTTGACTATATCCCTTTAAATATTGTTTATTTATATACTATATGGTTAAATAGAAATTTTAGTGTTATAAATATTTTGAGTTATTAATTAAATACAACATATTTAAAGAAATGATTATTGATTTATTAATAATGTTGAAAAGTATCTTGAGATAAATTAATAAATTTATAAATTATGGATTTAATGTTTTCAAATAGCTTCTTTGTAAATATAAGTAATAATGTAAATAATTGTTTTCAAATAGTTTTCATATAATTATAAAGGTGTCATTTAAACATATAAATGGTATTTATAAAGGAAGAAAGAAATTTTACAAATGAGTTTTGAAAAAGTATTAAATTATAAAAAAATAATTGATTTGCAAATGAAGTTTTCAAATGAATATTTCAAGTAAAATTTATATAGTTTTAAATTAATTGTTTAATCTTAACTTTCAATCTATTTTTCTTTCTGGTTGTTCTATTCTCCTACCTCCTTCCTTTTCGGGGACGAAAAGTTTTGAGTGGGGGAGAGTGTAACGACCCGCAAAATTTAATGGTTTTAAAAGTATATTTAACTGGAAATCTGTAAAATTTTAAACAATAAAATTTGGAAATAAAAATTTACTATTTGGAATACGTCTATTTTAATATAGCAACTGGTAAATTTTCATCTGATAATATTGAAGTTTATTTTTCTGTGAAATTTTATTTCAAATCAAACCGGTTAATAACAGTGAATTTAAAAGTTTTCCGAAACCAAAATATGTCAACAGGAGAAAATTTATTCAAATCATTCTAAATCAGACTGCGAAATTCGTTTTTCCAAATTTGGAATTCTACTGCTCCGTTTATCTTAATTCTGGTGAAATAACAACGTATATCAGGGTCCGTATCGACTTTTTGATCGGATGATCCTGCCACTAATTTCTGTGTACCGTTTTGATCGTCTCGTCATGCTGATCTCTGTGGTATATTCAATTCTGTATTTTGAATACCGGTACGCGACGAAAACAATAAAACTGTATGTCGTACCGGTACCAAAATTTGTGACTTTTTGTATCCTTGCCTTTTCAATCTAATGACGTGCTGTGCAAACATCAAAATTAATTGCTTTTGATTCCAGCTATATCATAAGGTGACCGTTAATATTTCATTCATTTTTGTTCGTTCAAAATTCTCTGACGTTTGAACTGATCACACGTTATTTTATTTCCTCCCCACGTTTTTCGGTTCACTTGCAAATATCTCGGCAAGGAAAATATAATTACAAGTTCATTTCTGTTCCTCTGGATTGCCTTCCCTTCTCCTTTCCTCAGATCTATTTCGTGGCTCTTCCTTTCTTTTCCTTTCTCCTTGCCGTGCCCACCATCCCAAATCCTCTGTTTACTTCCTCCAGCAGCCGAACAACATCACGCAACATCGGCTTCCACCTCATCAACCACCACTGCAAGCTTCCCTCTGTTCTTCCCCTTCAGCTAACAAGCCACGTGAAGCCTTGTCACCTCAAATCGAGCGCAGCCTTTCCTCGTCCACCCGCCTTTATCTCATCTTGCCGAGTTCGTCACTAGCCGAGCATTTTCTTTCTGATGAGGTATTGGTAGAGACATGTGTTGTTAATATATAGTACCGTGTATTTATTTTAAAAGTATATGTTTATAATAGTCGTTACTATTTTAAAATGAATGTATATAACAGTTTGGGTTTTAAGTATATGACAATTTTGCTAACATCCTAAATATGCCTATTTATATATATTTATATAATAATGTGTTTGATAACGTAATTGTATGTTTATATCTATATAATATGTTATATGTACATTTATATTAGTATTTTGAAAAGCTTATATATACAGTTATAGGTGACGTTTATCCATGCTTAATCGGTTTAGGTATATGTGTAGGTTTGGAATCTTTTCAAGTATTATATATAATTGCAAGCTATATTAATCTTATATATTTATATGGTGCAGTATATATATACGTTAGTCATATATATTTACATATGTTTGTAAATAAGGTAAGGCTGCATAGGGTCCATAGTCGCATGTATAATATGTTTGATCTTAAAGTAGGTTTGCATATGGGGCCCATATACGTTAGTTATTTGTTGCTGTATATGTTATACTGTTATATATTTACAGTTTATATAGTTTGATTCTTTAGTTAGTTTGTATAATAGTTATATATATAGCTGTTTGTTCACATTATGAGTTTGGTAATCCTGGTTTGTACTTTATAATATATATAATCGGTTTATATCTAAAATTTGGATAAGATTTTGTATAATACGTTGTTGTACATATGTATATTTTATAAGTTCAGATTTATATAGTATATATATATATATATATTAGTTTATACGTATTTAAATAAATGTAAGTTTGCAAGTGGTATTTATTGTTTGTATTGATTTTTAAACGTTATTATTATAGGTTATTATGACAGCCTATATACATATATTTAAGTATCTAACTTATAGGATAGTTTATATAAATCTGGTATATCTTATAATGGTTACAATATTATAATATATAGTATTACATAGGCAAGTTTTAAGTCTATAGGTTAGCATATTTATAAGTTATTTTCATTTTTAATTGATTTATTATGTGTGCGCACTGTATGTTATGCATTTCATGTCTTAATAAAGGTTGATATTTGAATTGTATAAATATATGTTGATTAACGGTTTGGTATGTGCATATTTATATTGTACGTTATGTTTACATTTATATAATATTTTGGGTTTTGTTATATGTTAACTACATTTATACTAATATATCATTATATATATATATTCTATTTTATATATATGTGAATTTGGTTTTCAATTATATATATATATATATATAAGTTGTATGTGTTGGGATTTCATATTGATTTTGAAATACATATATATAATTAATTTAATATGTGTTTGAATTTAGTATATGATTTCATATATGTATAGTTATATACAGTCATATATATTAGTTCATTTATAACTAATCTTCATCGATCCAGTTTTGACTTGATTTCGTCAATTCCTATTTATCAGCTTCGTTCGTCGATTCGAGTTCAATCTTGCCTTGTTTTGAGATTCGTGCTTGGATTTCGTAACTCAACTTCATTGTCCATCTTTAGCCTCGAAAGGTGAGCAATCACTCACGATTAACATTCTTTTATTTATTAAATTTGATTTCAATTGAAACGACAATTGAAATATGCTGTGGTAGTTATTTAAAATTGTTATATATGCTATTATCTGTAACTGTTCACCTGTGGGATATGACACCATATCCTGCCGTTTATATTATATTGTTATTGATGATATATATGCCTGTTATATTATTTTCATATCTGTTATCACTCTGCAAGTTCCCTGTTAGTATAGAAATCACTATGGGTTAAAATGATACATACCCGAACGGACTTTAGAATAGGAAATCGTTATGGGTTGAAATGATGAACCCAAGCGATTTTCATTTGTATTGAAATTGGGATTTCGGGTCGAAATGATATCTACCTGTATATATTTAAATTTCGGATTGAAATGATAAATATCCGTATCACTTAACCACATGATAAATATATATACAGACACCGTTGGTCCATATATATAAACATTTTGAAATTGAATTCTATGGTTTTGGAAAGAAATATATGGTTTTAACAAATGTTGATTCTTAGAATTTTATATATAAATGGTAATGATATATATATAGATTTAATAATGATATTTAATTAAACTAATATAAAGCTTATTGAAATTGGAATTTAAGATGTGATTTATAACTAGAGTTTGATTTATAAGTAATCTAATGAATATTTCTTGTTCAAAATAAAGTTAAGAAATACTTGGTAAAATGAAATTTAAGGCTAGTTAAATGATATTGAATTTATTAAGTGAATATTCCCTGATTAAATAATAATAAAGTTAAATCAAGTGCTATATGAAACTGTTAAATTTAACTTTGAAATTGTTGAATATTAAAGCTTTGAAATATATTGAAAATTTAAATGGTATATTTAGAACTGAATGGAATTGATGAATTGAGCTTTGAATAAATTTGAATTTGGAATATGAGTTAATTTAAATCGATTTGTGAGACTTGAGGAAATTATAATTACCTTACTTTATAAATTATTTAGTGAACATACACTATTTTTTGGAAAATAGTTATATTTGAAATGAAATGATATTTGGGGTTTTGAAGTATAAATTAAATTGAAATGACCACGGTGTTATAATGTATATTTCCACCTTGTAGATAGATCTGAAGATCCTTAGAGGATGGTTATCCCAAACATCCTTTAAGTTACTTGTATTTCAAATTGATATTTCACTTGAGTTGGATTTATTAGTATAAGAATGTTAATCCTGACTCGAGTGTTTTGTGTTTTGCTTTACGCTCGGGTCAGACCGAGTGATACAGCATTTGAGACTCACCTTTGGAGTTTGGAGCTTCCTTTGGAGATCCAACTATCGCCTCAGCTTTCAGCTCTTCTAGTTGATTTGTTCAGAGAAGTCATCTGTTGCACTGGAGACTTCACTGTATTTGAGATATTCTGTTGTATTTTATTTCTAACTCTGATGTTTATATAGTAGCTTCATGAACTACTATTTTATCTATTCCGCTGCGTATTATTGTATTACTCTGTGTCTGTGATTCTGTGATTGATTTATTTACTGCATATGATGAGTTTTGCCAAATTTAAATTAACAATCTGATATTTTGAATTATTCAAGTCAGACATGTGTGGATTTATTGTCGATTTGAATGGTCCAAAATACCGGGTCGTTACAGAGTTACTCTACATGACTGATCTTCGATTTAGAGGTTTTATCACCCTTAGTGACGGGAAGTCTGGACGTGATTAGAAATTTATCCGGAAATGCAAGGGCTTCGTGAGAAGTGCCTTCGGTTCTGTTCGATCCCGGAACAGACTTGTATGGATTGTGTGTCTGACGTTACAATTTGAGATATAAAGCTGATTTCTTTCAAATACATTTCTGTTGGTGGCGGAGAATTTATTCTCTTAGCTTAACACCCTTCTCTGAGACGTACGAGCTCAGAGGTTATGTAGTTGAAATTTATCAGCGATATATCCCAATTTGGTAACGTGGCATACTGAGTGTTGCTGTGAAATGATCAGTGTTTGGTCATTTGTGATATGATCATTTGTTTGATCTTATATCTTTGTGATCATAGGTTGATCATTTTGTTTGACCCGAAGCAGGGCTTTTTGTAGAAAGCGTAGCTTTGTGGACGAGACTTCGTCGAGCCTCACACCCCGGAAATGGTCGAAACAGGAAGAATGCAGCAAGGTTCTAGGGAGTAGCGCCCCTTAGTGTATGTCATTCCTTCTGGATAAAGGTGGTATCATGGTATGGAGCCCAGATACTTAACCTCTGTGGTTACTGCATTATTATTATCTATGTGGTTTGTTGCGAATCGGGGATCCTCGGGAAGATCGGTGACGATCGGGGGATGGCATACGCGTGTCAGTAGTTACCTATTTTTGCAGAGGTAACCCGGCCTTGTGTTGGCAGAGATCCGGTTAGGTTCTCGGGTCGTCTATTCCAGGGACGTACCCATCGTGGATAGGAAGTTCCTTAGCCTGACCATTTGTTGGAAATCCAAAGAAACAATACGAGCCTTGTACGGTATTAGTTGTAGAACCTGCCATTCACTTATGGTGGCGCCCCACTGTTTGGATGGTAGCTATAGTAGGCATACGATACTGGTCGTATGTTGGCTAAGATTAATATTATACTTTCGAAATGTTTTCTACACTATGCACTAATAATAATATCAAAAAGAATTTGATTTTTGCGTAGTAAGTATCTTTGACTATCATAAGAAGAAATCTCCTCCAATTCTGCGTTTGCATTGTGTGTGTGGTGGGAGGTCTTATGGTAGTTTCATTTTCCAAAAGCATTGCGAATTGACTTTAAAATTCTCTGCTGTTTATTTTTAAAGAATAACTGTTTTACGATCTCACACCAGTCACCATGACTGACTCGGAGTTTATTGTTTTCCCTTCTAAACTCTGGGTGCCCACCAATTTCCACACGGGCAGTCTAGAGTTAGATTATCAGGATATTCTGGATATTCTGGAGCTTGGAGATAAGCTGGATGACGAGACGTAGTATTTGTATCTGATAGTATTTATTCCGCTGTGTATTCTGTATGAGGACAAGTTACATAACTGTCCATTTTTGTATATTGACTCTGATGATTGATGTATATATAAACTGATATAGTTCTTTGTTTTAAAAGACTAGTAATTATTTATTGTATATTATTCCGCTGCGATATGTGAGATTCTGATATTGTCTCTGTTTCTGATGTTGATGTTGTTGTTCTTCTTTCTTTTTCTTCTATCTCCTTCTTCTACCTTTTCTTCTTTCTTAAAACCATAACTTTTCGGGTTTCCGGCATTCGATGGCTCAGCAGTCGATAAAGTGAGTATCGATGTTGAATTTTCGAAAGTCGAAATTTTCGGGACGTTACATTTGGTATCAGAGCATATGGTTAAGCGACAACCCTGCTCTGTTGGGTGTTACTCATTAGAGATAGAGTCAGTAGTACTCTAGAATGAGTTGAGTGTAATAATAGATATGAGCGCGTATTTGTTATTGAATATAAAAATTGTTTTATATTGTGATGATTGATTTATTGAGTGGTATATGGATTTTGGTCAATACGAGTAATTAACGATCATTGATAGGGATCTCTAAACACTTGAATAGAACAATTCGGCACAATATTGTTTTAAAATAGGGTGAATGAAATAATTTTACCCAAAACTATTTTTGTATAGAAAAGAAATGTTTTTCTATAAAGTACTATAGTATATGGTTGCATAGTTGTTAGAAGTGATAATATTAATCCATTATCATTGAAATTAAATAAGAAATTGGAATCGTAACTCCAAAGTTGAGGAATAAATCCATATACAATTGAAATTTGAGAATATAAATTATAAATGTGACTTATAATTTAAAACGGAATTCCAGAGAAGTTTTTGGAAAGGCTTTGAAAAGAATTTGAAAATTTTGGAGATTTGGAAGTTTAAATCATTTTTGATTTGAAAATAAATTTCGAAGGTTTTGAAAAGTATTTTGGAGAGATAAAAGCTCTAAACTCTTTTAGGTCGCTGGAAAATAATCCTGATGATGGTGGCCACATCATTAGAATTCATTTTCGGGTTTCCAAAAGAGAAATTGCTGTCAAATTGTTTTAAATAGGAGTTGTTTGAAAATTTGGGTTTTGTTTTAGAAATTCAAAGGATAATTTGAATCATTTTCGAAAATAGTTTTGAAAATGTTAGTAAGACTCTGGAATGGAATTCAAGAAGGTAATTGAAAATTTAAAATTCAATGATGGAATGAAATTGTGAATATGAATTTATAATTGAAAATAGAATTTTAATGGAACGAAATTGTAAAGTGAAAGTATAAATGATTGTATAAATCGGAATGTAAGTAAGTTGAAGACTTATAAATATTTGAAATTTGATTGAAAATGAGATTCAAATCGAAATGAATAAATGTGTGAATAAATAAATTTGAGATTTCAAGTGCAAGAAAATGAAATTGAAAGTTAAAATTCATTTTGAATTTGAAAGTAAATAAAATGGGAATTGAACTTGATTTGTGGAAAAAAAAATGAAGTGAAGTATTAAACTCAAATTAGTAAGTGAAGCTAATTGATTATTGACCAAATGGATAAGGTTTGAACGAATTAAAATTCAATGATTATAAATGAAGATAAATTGAATTCCAATAGAATTGAAAATGTGAATTACAAGTTCAAATGAATGTGAAATGAAGAATTGAATGAAATTGAATATGTAACTTCAATAGCGAATTTAAAAAGGGTATAAGAAGTATATATTGAAAATTTGTAATCGAATTTGCAAAATGATTGAATGCTGTAACTAGATATAATGGCTAGTAGGATATACAGGTGTTATAAAGGAATTGGATTTGATTTCAAAGATAATTTGAATTGCTCGACAAAAGGTACGTATTTAATTTCAATATGAGTTTTTGATGATTTCTGGTCTAGCCGCTTGGCTTTTTCTTTTTCTTTTTGAAATCTGAGAGTCCGTAGGGACGTTTTGTAGTCGTACCGTATTAGCCGCGCAAAGGAGACGCTGGCGAAATTTTTCGAAAATTTAGGGCGTTAGAAAATTTTTGAGAAAATTTGGAAGTTTAAATTTGAATTTAAACTAAAATTTGAATTGTTAAGCAAACAATGTTGTTTGAAACTTATAATTGAAGTTGGAAAAAGTTAGTTGAAATAATAACGAATCTTTAGTAGAAAGATTTGTTATGGTAAAAATTTGATAAAACTATTGAATTGTGAAAGATAGTAGACGAGTTAAGGACCTTTTTTCCTAACTTGTAATTTCGAGGACGAAATTCTTTTAAGGAGGGAAGTCTGTAACGACCCGGAATTTTGACCAAATTAAATTGAGAATATTTAATTTATTTTAAATATTTGAATGATAATTTAATTTGAATCCCGAATATAACTTTAAATCGGCGATTAAATTATGGAATTTAATCTGTTGATAGTTGAATAAAAATTCGAATCTTCAATTTAAAGTTGAAGAAAAATATTTCGAAAGCTTTTAAAATTCGTATTGATAACACTGGAGATAACAGAAGCTTCAGAATCGAATTTAAAACTGTTTTGTTCAGTTTTGAGAATTAAAACGTTCGAATCGAATTTAAAAATAGCGTTCCGAGGCGCAGTCTCGGAATTTGACGAAATCAGTTCCATTGGATCCGTAATAGTTAGTTATTATCGGATTTCAATTTTCATATCCATCGGAGTTATCGTTTGACCGTGGCAACTCGAAACGCACCGATATCATTTTAATTTTAAATCGTCGAGTTAAAATAGTCATTTTTCAAACGGTCTCGGATTTCGACGAAACCAGTTTCATCGGATCCGTAATGTGATATTATTGTAAGATTTCAAATTTCGTAATTTTTGGATTTACCATTTGTTCGGTACAAATTAAAACGCCTCGAAATCGATTTAAATCGGTTTAATTTAAATTGATCGTTTCTTGTCATATCTCACACAGACGATCGAATTAGCTTCCGAAACCTATTCCATTGCATTCGGAACGCGGGGTAAACCTTACGAACGTCAGCCGGCATGCTCGAATCGGAGTTCGAAAAAAAAATCGATGAATAGTAAAATTGGCCATTTTCTATAAAAGGACCTTCTTTCTTCATTCTACAAACAACCAACTAGGGTTTGCTTCACGTAGCCGCCAGTCATCAAACGAATGGCCAGAAAACTCTATCTTTCTCCCCTTATTTTCTTCAAATCCAAGCAATAATTCGAAAAACTTTCAACACGAAAGTTGAAGAGCGTATTGAGAACTATAGATTCAACGGCTATGATCTTGTTTGGTGGAGTAGATTCACGGCAAATTGCTCAAGAAGGCCACGACTTCGTGCACGTTTTCACACGCGTGGGGACCACCGAGTTCAACGGGATCTGGGGCGTTGGTGAGGGGGAGTGGGGCGCGTGTTTTGGCAGAAGATGATCGAATTCCGATCATCTATGGGTGGCGCGAGCGTTAGGGTTTAGTGGCGATGTTGGGTTCATTCGCGTGCGTGTGTTACTGGGAGGGTTACGAGAGGGAAGATGGTCTCGTGGCCCAGATTTTCCTGTTCAAAAACGAACGGTGGATGTTGGATTTAGGTATAAAAAAAAAATTAAATTAAAGTTGTAATTAATTTTGTAATAATGTGTATAAACTTTAAAATCGAATATCTTTTTGCTGCGAGGTCGGAATGGAACGAAACAAAATGCGTTGGAATCGTATCGTCGAATGCTACGCGATGCAACTGATTTGGAAGCGATGGGAGTCAGTGAAAATTTTTGATGAGATTAAACGTCTGTTTAATTTCTTCGAACTAAACGCTGAAATCAAAAATAAAAAAATCAAGGTGAGATCTTCTCACTCACATTTGAATGTGGAATTATTTACAGTTATTGATTGATGATTGACTGTTTGAATGTGCTATTAGATATGATAGGATATATCTATATATATAGCAATATATACATATTGGCATATGTATATATTGGATTGATTGATTTCCCGCCTCGTATAGCGGATGAGACCCTATTGCGCCGTTAGTAAGCGGATTTATAAAAACCTATATACCGCGATAATTCCGTACTGGAGCGGAATTGGTATTGTGCTAACGTCTGTGGATGCAGGGAAACAGGTTGGAGGGATCCAACTGGATTCCTCACCAGTAGTTATTTATTTACAGATATTGTGATATATTCTGTTATCATATTGATATGTGATATTGACTGTTGTGATGGACTGATTGGTGTTGTGACATCATCGGATTCAGTTTTGAAGTTTAAAAATAACGACTTTTATTTTAAAAAGATTTTTAAGTGATTTTTGAGAAATAGACGTTTATCGAATTTTTAAATTGATTTATTTTAGAAAAATAAACGTCTAGAATTTTAAAGTTATAAGAGTTAAGATTTTTGGTGAAATATAACCAAAATGTGATTTTTGAGATGAAAGTTGATTTAATTGTAAAATGGGTTAAATTGAGATTTTTAAAGTATTATAAAGGATGTACAGAAAAATTGATGTATTTATCAATTAAAATTTTTGGAATTTTAAAACGAGTTTTTATAAGTGAAGATATGAATCTTATAGAATTTTAAAATTGTGAAGATATGAAATTTATAGATGTATAAATTGTGAAGTTAAAATGAATAAAATTGTAGAATAGAAGATTTATAAGGAATTAACTTATAAATTGGAATTTTGCCTACAAAAGAAATATTGATCGAATTTGTTAATAAAGGAGATGTACAAATCGAAGTTGTTATAAAATATAAAAGGTGAAATTTATAAACATTGTTTTATAAATCCAAAACCAATTGAAATTGATAGGTTAAACATAGAAGTTTAATAAAGGAGATATGTCCGCGATTTTGGATAGTGGATATTTATTGAAATAAAAATGGGTAGAAAATATTGAAATGAGGTTAGTGAAGTATATTCACGATTTTGGACAGTGAATATATTGTTAAGTAAAATGGATACTGTTTTGGGAAAGTAATATTGAAAAATGAAGTTAAACATTTTAAAGATGTTTTAAAAAGTATTATAAATCGAAAGCAGAGATTTCCGCAGTTCTTGTTGAAATAGACGTTTTCGAGAAATTTAAGGAAATGGTGGACTATAACACTGTTGTTATAGTAAATGATTTTCGAAAGGAAGTGTTTTGATGTAGTATTGGGATTTACATATCTATCTTAATTTCGAATCCCTATACTAGTGATTTTGAGTCGTCGTAACGATGTTTTACGTAACATTCGTTTGGACTCAAATAAAGGTGTTAAAAGAATATTTTCCTTAAAGAATAAAATTATACTTAATGTGATTTAAGTATATCGAATATTTTCAAATGTTGAAAATAGAAGATTTGTGAAACACTTATTATTATATAAGTATGGAATGTTTTCCAAAACGAAATGAAATGTTTTTGAGATTTTATCTTCAAAGATAAAAAAATGAAATGTGGAAATTGATTTGAAATTGTTTTCAAATGATTAAGTGTGGAAATTTTATATCTAGTAAAGATATTTTTGAAGATGAAAAAATTTGGAAAATTATTTGGAATCTGATGATGTTGCGCATCTTTATTGATAGTTAAATAACCGACTATCAATAATTACCTTGAATGGTATTTGTTGTGAATTGGATGAATTGAATGCCACACTTATTTTTAAATAATCGCTCACTATTCGGGTTAACCGGGAAAGGACCATGGGGTCGTATAACCCATTCCGAATATGTGATACGTCGATATGAATTGCATTTGAAGACCGGTGTTGAAGACCGGATATTTTTGAAAACGGAAGGATTACCGTCGAGTTACTCTACATCGACTGATCTTCGATTTAGAGGTTTTATCACCCTTAGTGACGGGAAGTCTGGACGTGATTAGAAATTTATCCGGAAATGCAAGGGCTTCGTGAGAAGTGCCTTCGGTTCTGTTCGATCCCGGAACAGACTTGTATGGATTGTGTGTCTGACGTTACAATTTGAGATATAAAGCTGATTTCTTTCAAATACATTTCTGTTGGTGGCGGAGAATTTATTCTCTTAGCTTAACACCCTTCTCTGAGACGTACGAGCTCAGAGGTTATGTAGTTGAAATTTATCAGCGATATATCCCAATTTGGTAACGTGGCATACTGAGTGTTGCTGTGAAATGATCAGTGTTTGGTCATTTGTGATATGATCATTTGTTTGATCTTATATCTTTGTGATCATAGGTTGATCATTTTGTTTGACCCGAAGCAGGGCTTTTTGTAGAAAGCGTAGCTTTGTGGACGAGACTTCGTCGAGCCTCACACCCCGGAAATGGTCGAAACAGGAAGAATGCAGCAAGGTTCTAGGGAGTAGCGCCCCTTAGTGTATGTCATTCCTTCTGGATAAAGGTGGTATCATGGTATGGAGCCCAGATACTTAACCTCTGTGGTTACTGCATTATTATTATCTATGTGGTTTGTTGCGAATCGGGGATCCTCGGGAAGATCGGTGACGATCGGGGGATGGCATACGCGTGTCAGTAGTTACCTATTTTTGCAGAGGTAACCCGGCCTTGTGTTGGCAGAGATCCGGTTAGGTTCTCGGGTCGTCTATTCCAGGGACGTACCCATCGTGGATAGGAAGTTCCTTAGCCTGACCATTTGTTGGAAATCCAAAGAAACAATACGAGCCTTGTACGGTATTAGTTGTAGAACCTGCCATTCACTTATGGTGGCGCCCCACTGTTTGGATGGTAGCTATAGTAGGCATACGATACTGGTCGTATGTTGGCTAAGATTAATATTATACTTTCGAAATGTTTTCTACACTATGCACTAATAATAATATCAAAAAGAATTTGATTTTTGCGTAGTAAGCATCTTTGACTATCATAAGAAGAAATCTCCTCCAATTCTGCGTTTGCATTGTGTGTGTGGTGGGAGGTCTTATGGTAGTTTCATTTTCCAAAAGCATTGCGAATTGACTTTAAAATTCTCTGCTGTTTATTTTTAAAGAATAACTGTTTTACGATCTCACACCAGTCACCATGACTGACTCGGAGTTTATTGTTTTCCCTTCTAAACTCTGGGTGCCCACCAATTTCCACACGGGCAGTCTAGAGTTAGATTATCAGGATATTCTGGATATTCTGGAGCTTGGAGATAAGCTGGATGACGAGACGTAGTATTTGTATCTGATAGTATTTATTCCGCTGTGTATTCTGTATGAGGACAAGTTACATAACTGTCCATTTTTGTATATTGACTCTGATGATTGATGTATATATAAACTGATATAGTTCTTTGTTTTAAAAGACTAGTAATTATTTATTGTATATTATTCCGCTGCGATATGTGAGATTCTGATATTGTCTCTGTTTCTGATGTTGATGTTGTTGTTCTTCTTTCTTTTTCTTCTATCTCCTTCTTCTACCTTTTCTTCTTTCTTAAAACCATAACTTTTTGGGTTTCCGGCATTCGATGGCTCAGCAGTCGATAAAGTGAGTATCGATGTTGAATTTTCGAAAGTCGAAATTTTCGGGACGTTACAGGGTCAAACAAAAATGATCAACCTATGATCACAAAGATATAAGATCAAACAAATGATCATATCACAAATGATCAAACACTGATCATTTCACAGCAACACTCAGTATGCCACATTACCAAATTGGGATATATCGCTGATAAATTTCAACTACATAACCTCTGAGCTCGTACGTCTCAGAGAAGGGTGTTAAGCTAAGAGAATAAATTCTCCACCACCAACAGAAATGTATTTGAAAGAAATCAGCTTTATATCTCAAATTGTAACGTCAGACACACAATCCATACAAGTCTGTTCCGGGATCGAACAGAACCGAAGGCACTTCTCACGAAGCCCTTGCATTTCCGGATAATTTTCTAATCACGTCCGGACTTCCCGTCACTAAGGGTGATAAAACCTCTAAACCGGAGATCAGCCGATGTAGAGTAACTCGACGGTAATCCTTCCGTTTTCAAAAATATCCGGTCTTCAACACCGGTCTTCAAATGCAATTCATAACGACGTATCACATATTCGGAGTGGGTTATACGACCCCATGGTCCTTTCCCGGCTAACCCGAATAGTGAGCGATTATTCAAAAATAAGTGTGGCATTCAAATTCATCCAATCACAACAAATACCTACTCAAGGTAATTATTGATAGTCGGTTATTTAACTATCAATAAAAATGCGCAACATCATCAGATTCCAAATAATTCTCCAAATTATTTATCTTCAAAAATATCTTTTACTAGATATAAAATTTCCACACTTCAAAAATAAATCAACATTTATTTTTCTAAACAGTTTCCCTTTCCTTCATAAATTCCATAGTGGATTTATATTTCAAAATATCTACTGATATACGATTTTCAAATCGATTCCAATATTCATTTTTAATTTATCTTTAAGAAGATAAAATCTCAAAACAGTTCCTTTCATATTGGAAAAGCATTTCCATACTTATTTAAAAATAAGTATTTCATAAATCTATTTATTTTCAACATTTGAAAATATTCGATATACTTAAATCAAATTAAGTATATATTCATTTCTTTAAGGAAATCTATAAATTTTAACATCTATTTGAGTCAAAACGAATGTTGCGTAAAACATCGTTACGACGACTCAAAAATCACTAGTATAGGGATTCGGATTTTAAGATAGGTATATAAATCCCAATACTATATAAAACATTTCCTTTTGGAAATCATTTACTATAACAACAGTGTTATAGTCCATCATTTCCTTATTCCTCGAAAACGTCTATTTCAACAATAAAATGTTGAAATCTATGCTTTCAATTCATAATACATTTTAAAACATCTTTAAAATGTTTAACTTCATTTTTAATATCACTTTTTCAAAAATGAATCCATTTTATTCAATAATACATTCACTGTCCAAAATCGTGAATAAAATTCACTTAACCCAATTTCAATCATTTCTACACATTTTTATCTCAATAAAAATTCGCTATCCAAAATCGCGAATATATCTTCTTTAAAATCTTCTATATTTAATTTCTCAAATTCAACTGATTTTGAATTTATAAACACGTTTATAAATTCTATATCTATCTTAATAACAACTCGACTTATAAATCTTCTTTTTCATTAACTTCGATCAATATTCCATTTAAAGGCAAAAATCCAGTTTTATAAGTTAATTTCTTATAAATCTTCCATTCTACAATTTCATTCATTTTAACTTCACAATTTATAAATCTATAAATTTCATTCTTTTTAACTTCACCATTTATACATCTATAAATTTCATTCTTTTTCCAAATTCATTTCAATTTGAAATTAAATTTCTAATTGGACTTCCCACTTATTTCTTTTCTAAATAAATTCCTTTTAAAGAAAATCAATTTCTTTATCTCTTTCAATCTATCTATAAATCCAAATTTAAATTAAATTCTTCAATTTATAATCACTGTTTTATGAAATCCATCTATTTAGCATTTTCACTTTATTCTGGAATTTATTCAATAAGATTATAAAAATTTACTTTTTATACTTCAAAAATTCCTTTCTTCAAAATTTATTCAATTTCTAAAATTAATTCACTTAAAAATTTCTACTTCGATTTCAAAAATTCAATTTCATTTATTTTTGGAATCCAATGATATCAAACATCCGTTCAGCTAAATTTTAGCTTTCAAACAATTTCCAGACATCAATATGATTAATAACATCAATAATCATTCACAGATTCATACCATAGTATAAATAAAATCAATTAATGTGAGGGGTCCAGTTGGATCCCTCCAACCTGTTTCCCTGCATCCAAAGATGTTAGCACAATACCAATTCCGCTCCAGTACGGAATTATCGCGGTATATAGGTTTTTATAAATCCGCTTACTAACGGCGCAATAGGGTCTCATCCGCTATACGAGGCGGGAAAATCATCAATCCAATATATACATATGCCAATATGTATATATTGCTATATATATAGATATATCCTATTATATCTAATAGCACATTCAATAGCAATCAAACAGTCAATCAAATCAATAACTGAAAATTTCCACTTTTCAATTGAGTGAGAAAATCTCACCTTAGCTTTTTATTTGCAATTCCCTTTCAATTCCAGAGTTGTTTTCTTCATTTTTACCTTGTATAAATAATTGTACAATTTATCAATATTCGAAATAAATCGAATAATAGGTTTCTATTTTACAATTTTTTATTCAACTAAGATTTTTAGTTAAACAAATAATTAAATTTAGACTATTTTCCCGTTAGATAGATTTTAAAAGTCGAATCTTTATGTAATTTACCCACTATCAAACTTTTACGCATATACTCATCTTTTGTTTACTGTAAAAATCTATTTCTGCATATGTACATATATTAAAATTTTAAACTGTTTAATATTTAAAATCCCACATTTTGATAAACTTTTCAAATCAGTAAGCTTTTTTAACAGCATAATGTTTCTAGTTAATAACTTAGTCCCCCAAATTTTAAAGAGATAATTTAGCTAGCTTAATTTACATTTACTGTAAATAAAGTTAACATAAGTTAACTCGAATACCTCACAACGAACAGGAAGCCAAATCAACGGCTTCAGCTCGAAATCCAAACGGCGCCTCGACAAGCTCCTTCAACTGAATCGCCTACTATCGCGACCTCCCACTTGATTGCGCGACACCGAACTTACGAACAATTGTCGCTGCTCCACTATCCCAGCCTCGACCACGACAACAGCCCCGCCACGTGCCTCCGCTCCCACCAAACGCACGCGCCACCGCGAGCAGCTGCCAACTGCCACCAACGTCGCCTTGCCAAATCGCGACGACGTCGTCACCAGCCCACGATACTCGCTGTCGCCATCGCCTCCAACATCGCCCATGCTCTCCAGCCTGGATTGCACTGACGCCGAGCCACCGACCACGATCGTCGAACCCTAGACCTCGCGAAGCTCGTCGCGATACGAACAGCAGTGGAGAATCGCGAGTACCCTTTGCGTATCGACCCATAGAATAGAGGAAGGGAAGATGCCGTTCGATCTGCTTGTGGATTGAATTCGATTTCAAATCTGGGTTGGATTAATTTCTTGCATGAGGAAGGCTTCGGCCATTTTTAATTTTCTTCGTTCGAGATTTAGAACTGAGGAGGGAGTTGCGTGATTATTTAAAAGAAAGGGGAACGTGTTTGCACGTTTATTTTTCGTGATTTCAGGCGCGTTTTTGGGGAAAGAACATGCTGCGGTTGACCCCATTTAAAATTTTTAATTTTAAATTAAATTCGTTTAAAAACTTCAACGTGTTGATCTATCGTGTGCACACATACAAACTCCGAAAAATACGAGGTTTGAAATCCGACAATAATTCAACGTTACGGATCCGATGAAACTGGTTTCGTCGAATTCCGAGACTGTGCCTCGGACGGCTATTTTTAAATTCGATTCGAACGATATAAATTCAAAACTGAACGAAACACTTTGAAATACAATTCTGAAGTTTCTATTATCTTCAGTATTATCATTACGAATTTTAAAAGCTTTTGAAATATTTTTCTTCGGCTTAAAATTAAAGATTCAAATTTTTGTTCAACTTCAATCAATTAAATTTTATAAATTAATCGTCAGTTTCAAAGTTATATTCGGGATACAAATTAAATCATCGTTCAAATATTTAAAATTAATTAAATATTCTCAATTTAATTCGTTCAAAATTCTGGGTCGTTACAATGCCACCCCGGTCCTTTGGGACCTTTATCCGAGGCGCCTCGATCACACAGCAACAATCACACAGTAAATGAGATTGGAGCAACCACACAGGTAAATATCAGGGCTCCATACCATAAAATCACCTTTTTCCAGAAGGAAATGACATACCCTAAAGGGTGCGACCCTCATAACCTTGCCGCATCTTTCCTATTTCAACCATTTCCGGTCTGTGAGGCTCGATGAGGTCTCGTCCACAAAGCTACGCTTTACACGAAAGCCATGCTTTGATCACAAATGATCAACGAAGGATCAGCAACACTTAGCATGCCACACTACCAAATTGGGAGTATATCACTGATAACCTTCAACTACATAACCTCTAAGCTCGTATGTCTCAAAGAAGGGTGTTAAGCTAAGAGAATAAATTCTCCGCCACCAACAGAAATGTATTTGAAAGAAATCAGCTTTATATCTCAAAGTGTAATGTCAGACAAACAACCATACAAGTCTGTTCCGGGTTCGAACAGAACCGAAGGCACTTCCAAAGAAGCCCTTGCAATCCGGATATTCACTAATCACGTCCGGACTTCCCATCACAAGAAAAGTGATATAAACCTCTATACCGGAGCAACTCGGTGCAAAGACATTCGATAGGTTGTCCTTTCATTTTTGAAAATACCCGGTCTTCACACCGTTCTTCAATTGCAATTCATAACGTCGTATCATTATTCGGAATGGGTTATATGACACAAAGTCCTCTCCCAGCTAAACCGAATAATGAGCGTTTGTTTTAAAAACAAATTCAAGTGCCATTTCAAAGGCAAATATTGATAGTCGGTTATTTAACTATCAAACAACATTCACAACAATCAACCAATTTAAATAATTTTCCCAAATTATTAAATTTCAAATATCTTCGTAAGATATATATTTTCCACACTTCTTCACTTTGAAAACAAATTTCAAATCACTTTTCACCTCTCAAACTTTTGAAAACAAATTTCAAATCAATTTCCCTACACGGGATATATTTCCAAATATTTATTCATTTCCACTGGAAATCTGCCGAGTTCAAATACTTTATCTCCAAATATTCCTTAAAATCCAATTTCAGAATTTCTTCATTTAAAATTTAAAACTACTTTGGAAATATACTCGGCTTTTCAAGGAAAATACACTTCCATTTCAAAATGGTCCATTTAAACCAATTAAATAAATCCTTATCGATTTATTCCAAATTTATGAATTTATTTCCACACTTTAAAAATAAATCAGTGTTTATTTTTTAAACAAATTTACCTTTCCTTTATAAATTCCATTTTGAATTTACATTCCCTAATATTCACTTTTTATACGATTTCCAAATCGATTTCTCAAATATTCACGGTCAACTCCAAATCAACTTTCAAATTGATTTCCAAGTTTATTTCACAGCACAAAATATATTTTCATATTAATTTTACAAAGATTTATTTTCCAATGCTAAATCAATTATCAAATTGATTTCAAACAAATTTATCACCTTTTAAATAAATTCCTTTATTCTTTCCAAATTATTTAGAATTCTATTTTCAATAAATTCTTCAACTTTTAAACAATATTATTCAAAACCCATTTATTAAAATCTTTTCCCATATTTTGGAAATAATTCGATAAGATTTCAAAAATCAACTTTATGCTTTTAAATTCCTTCTTTTAAATTCACCCAATTCTTTCGAAAGAATTTACTTAAAAAATTTCTACTTTAATTTCAAAAACCCAGTTTATTTATTTCTGGTATCCAACGATACCAAAAATACATTTGGCTAAATTATAGCCTTCAACAAATTTAATCATCAATATGATCATTCACAGATTATCAATAAATCATCACACAGCATATGAAACAAATTCATACAACATATGAAACAAATTCATACAACATATGAAACAAATTCATATAATTTGAGGAATCCAGTTGGATCCCTCCAACCTGTTTCCCTGCATCCACAGATGTTAGCACAATACCAATTCCACTTCGAGGTGGAATATCGCGGTATATGGGATTTATAAATATCATCCGCTATTATGCGGCGCATAGGGTCTCATCCGCTATATAATGCGGGAAATCAACAACTCCAATATATATATATTGCTATATACTACTATATATACTATCACAATCAGGCAATCAATCAATAACTGCAATTCAATTTTAATTTGAGTGAGAAGATCTCACCTTTGATTTTGTTTGCAATCCATCCAAATTAGCATTCTTTCTTCACGATTTTGACCTTGTATAAATATTTATACAATTTATTAAATTTCAAAGTAAATCGAACTACCAATTGCTATTTAATAATTTGATTAACTAATAATCGAGCAATAAATTTTCCCTTTGAAACTATATATATATATATATATATATAAATCACGTTTATATCACAATGTAAATTTTCTTTATTAACTTATACGCATTAATATATATATATATACTTAATTTAAATTTAAATCAAATCTGCTTTAAACTTTATATATTTTTAAACAACAGAAAAGAAAAAGAATTCATACCCATCGAAACAACAGACCCTGATTACCTTCTTTCCCAACACCTGCTGCCGAAGTCATCATCTCGAACCCAGCCTCACCATCTCGATCTCCTCCCTCTTGCGTACGCGAAGGCGTAACCCTCCCCCTCCTTCCTTGCTGAGCTCGAGCACGAGCCCCACTCTATCACACTCGCGAAACCCTACTGCCACTCGAAACCACCTCGCGCGCGCCAATGGCCGATGCCAGTATCTCGCTCGAATTCGCCTAAAGCTTGTTCGAATCGCCTCTCCCCTTCGACGACAACACCTTTGAGTTCGAGCCGAGCCTTGAGGCGACGTCGCGATTCGCGAATCTCACTTCGATCGGCAGTCGTATTATATATATTTTCGAAAGAATGAATTGAAGAATTTGAAAAGGGGAAACTCGGCCATGATTTTTATTTCTTTTGAACGAGAGAGGAGTTTTATTTTTTTTCTCTCGGAAATTTTTTTTTATTTTTTTATGATAAGAGGGATTTGAAATGAAAGGAAACGAAGGAGAAAGACGTGATATTGAATAGATAGTGGCGTGCAGAAGAAGGAATAGCTATAGTATTTTGATGGAGAAATGAAAAAAGTGCCGATGTGAAGTAATATCAACTGCAATTGACTAGTTTAATTATTCAATTTAAATTCGAATCGACTCGAAAACGAAGTCAAAAATTTTGACTTCCTATCAAGGTGTGCCTCTAGGCGTTCGTAATGTTATATGCCTATTCCGAACGCAATGGAAAAGGTTTCGAGTCCAAATTCGATCGTTTGAAGAAGATAGCTTTTTGGACCAGTTATAATATTGAATTTTCGATTTCATTTCAGCGCGTTTGCTTATCGTACGGCCAAACGATCACTCCAAACATTACGAAAATTGAGATCCGATAATAATACAATATTACGGATCCAATGGAATTGGTTTCGTTGAATTCCGAGACTGTGCCTCGGAAGACTATTTTTAAATATCGATTTAAACGATAAAATTAAAACTGAACAAAACAGTTTAAAATTCGATTCTGAAAGTTCCATTACCTTCAGTATCATAAATATGAATTTTCTAAGCCTTGAAAATATTTTTAATCCGCTTAAAACCGAAGATTCAAATTTTTACCCAGATTTAACGATTAAATTCAATAATTAAATTGCCACATTCATTCTGATATTTGAATTTCAAATCAAACTATCTTCCAGATATTTAAAATCAATTAAATACCATGATTTCCAATGTCAAAAATTCAGGGTCGTTACAGTTATTCACTCTAGACATTCGTACTTATATAATTGTGAAACAATGACATGTGAATTGTAGAAATTGTTATGTTATGTTAATATGTTCATATATGCATGTGATATGATTATATGATGTTAAATTCTGCTTATATATTTGTTACATCACCTGATATGATATACTGTTATTTTATTTGTTGTTTCTCACACTGCATGTTCCCTATCACTAAGGGTTGAAATGATACATACCCGAACGGACATTAGAATAAGGAAAAAATCATTATGAGTTGAAATGATAGGCTCGAGTGATTTTTACTGTATTTTATTTAACTTGGGATTGCGTGTTTGAAATGATAGAACCCAGATTTTTCTTTTTAAATTACGGATTGAAATGATACATATCCGTATCACTTGACCTAGGTTAGAAAATATTATACATACCCATGGTTATATATTTAATAATATTTTCTTAAAATTTTTAAGTATTTTTAAGTTTTAAAATATATGAAAATTTTACTTAAAAATTTGATGCAATGATTTTAAATATATGAAATTTTTATAAGTCAATAGTGGTTTGATTTTTAATTATAAAGTTATATTGGTTTTCTATAAGTTGGAAACTTTATGTGACGCCCCACCTCTATACCCACGCTAGCCAAGAACACTACGGTGTAGTGCTGTCAACTAGCACGGAGAATAAGGCTGTTGAGGAGCGACCATCTATGTAATTGCCTTGTGCGAGCACCGATATGTCAGATAATAAAACATTGCATTTCATTTTTAGAGAAAACCCGACATACCGTTACAAACACAAAGCTACTACACAGTGGCTATATTAGTTTAGGACAATAGATATAAAAATAACACAGATAACATAAATGCGGAATAAAGATGGAACGAAAAGTCTCATATATACATGACAGTCACAGAAATCTCGTATATCCAACTCTCGATACGAGAATTGGATAACGGCAGAAATAACACTAAACAGTGTTAATCCACAAAACAGAGATCCAAAGCAGTTTAAGCAATTGAAATGTCAATTAAAAAATATCAATGCTAATTGGCTGCAGTACACGCTAACGTGTACTGCCTCGCCAATACAGCCTACGAATTACGCAATAGATCGATGAATTAAGAACAAAAGAGATATCGATTAATATCTGTCAATTCGTTGTGGCTGCAGTACACGCATGCGTGCACTGCCTCGCCACAACCGAGTATAAGGTCCCCACAAGGGACAAGGGTAAAACTGCTACGAAAATGCAGCAGGTCCGCAAGTGCTCAGGGATGAACAGATGCAAGCGAAAATGACACAAGGATAAGCAGTGTATACCCTAGTACAACCAAAATTGAAATAAGTCAAGCATATATAGATATGCAGTGCCAAAGTGAACCAAGTCACAATGTCACAGCGAGATCAAGTGACAGTGGCAATCACAGGACAGACAAGTCAAAGCAGTGAAACCAGGGTGGGCAATAATGAATGCAGAGGAATGCATGCAACTGATGACAACTAAAACCAGATCACAAGCAACTGCAAAAGCTCACCACCACAACATCGATGAAGAACATGGATGCAGATTCAAGGCTGTCACAAACGAGTATGGACAGTGACACAGTGAAGTGCAAACATCATAAACAGAGGCGAAGTCAAATAGATCGAACAACAAGCAACAGCAAATACAAGTGACTCAGGCAATGTACGGAGACGCCAACAACAACAGGGGCACCATAATGAAACAGTGGACAGGGGCAATGAATGCCACGCAATATCAATATGACAGAAACGACAGAGACGATAAGACTCTGAAATTACAAGGCAGTGACTGTAAGAAATAACATGAACCAGAACACTAACCCAATTACCACATTAAGTTCGACAGTATCAAGTGCAGATATACACAATGAAATCTAATGCTCAACATCATGCAAATGAACTCAGAAGCAAATCAGATAAGAAGCTCAAATCAGTGCACAACAACAATTACCCTAAAATCGAGTTCAGGCCAGACCAACTCAATGTAACAGGTCAGAATGGTACAGACCAATAATGCAACTCAAATGAATCTCCAGGGTGCAGACCACTAGACATAAATGGAGCCTGACTCAATTTAACCAGATGAACAAGACACAACAGAATCAAAGTGAACAAACAGTGGTAAATGCAGTTCAATGATTATCAAATGGACGAAAACAGGAATGAGTCATGTAATCACATAAACCAAGTTAGGTGGCCGAAGGATAGCCAAAGTCGAACAAGAACGAAACAACCACGTCAATTCAAGTAAAACGAACTCATACGAGATCGACAAATTCAGAGAATCATCAACAACGAACCCAATCAACTGCCAATGCACTTGAACTCTGACTGTCAAAGAAACTTCAAAACAACATGATACAAATACAACATTTCAACAAGACATATATATGTATCAATGACAGTGCAACAGTAATTGGCGGCAACTCAAAATCAAGTCACGGTTCAATCCAAGGATGTAACACTGTTTCATATTCATGTAGTCAAGCTATATGGAGACTAACAGAAATCAGTTCACTATGCCAACAAGTCAAGAGATGTCCCAGTAAACCAGATGTGCACAGAGAAGATTCAAGTGCCCAAAATCATATAGCAGCAGTTTCAATTAATCAAGACAACAGTAGTTTCAACGAAATTGCTAAATAAGTTCAGAGCCGAAGATTAAGAAATGTCACAGGAACTTCAAAATCAAAGCCAAACCGAAGTCAACAAAATATATGAATTGGACAAAGTCAGAAATCATCCAAATCATTCAAACAACATCAAATGGCCAAAGACGAATTCAAGTAAATATATACGAACGGAAATCAAGGGTTTGAATTGCAGATGTGAGTGAGGAATCACTCACCTCAATTTCGAAGATCCCAAAACTAATCGCCGAAGCAAGCAAGAATCGAAGCATCATTCGATTGAACTACCGAGAGCGTCGCTTTCGACTTTTCTCAAAGCCCTAGCTATCGAAATCAGGAACGAACGAAAGATGAGCTGCCACCATTTTTCTTTCGAACGATTTGTTTAATTTAGGGCTTGCTAACGAAAATGAAAAGAGGAATGAACGGGTATAGGGTTTTCGAAATCAAAGTGAAATGGGGGAACGGGTATAACTCGAGATACACAGTACACACCCATGGACCAACACTCAAAGCCCAAAACATTTTCTTAACCAAATGTTTTGAAGAATTTTAACAAAAATTTAAAAACTTCAATTGGCAATATGCAACAATATTTATCGTTTAAATGTCGATTATTAATTGATGCGAAATACCGGGTTGTTACAGACTCCCCTCCTTAAAGAAATTGCGTCCTCGCAATCATAAGGAATAAATGGACAAATGGTAACAACCAAAAGGGAATGGCATTGTCGAATGCATAGGAAAAGCAAATGTCAACAGGGAAGCATTAGAATTATGGAAGTATCAGATAAAGAATCAAAAAGGTTCGACTGCTTCAAGTCAAAAGGATCAACATCGTGGGGATCAAGGAATCAAAATCAGACGACTATCAAAGAGCAAGAATCAATCGAGTTCCAGCATTTAAAGGAAAAGGAATCAGAGCAGAAATTACGTACTGCACGAATTGAATGTGAGTAAATCAGATTACTCACCTGAATTGCCAGAGAAAAAGACGAAGCTCGAATCTCAAAATCGCAAATATTCAATCATCAAATACGATAATTGAATTTTCAAAAATATCTGATTATCAAAAACGATAATCAGAAATCACAAAGATTCGATTATCAAATCGAAAAATATTTAATTATCTCAAATGATAATCAAATTTCACAAATATCTGATTATCAAAAACGATAATCAGAAACACAAAGATTCGATTATCAAATCGAAAAATATTTAATTATCTCAGACGATAATTAAATTGGAAAATATTTAATTATCACAAATGATAATCAAATTTCACAAATATCTGATTATCAAAAACGATAATCAGAAACACAAAGATTCGATTATCAAATCGAAAAATATTTAATTATCTCAAACGATAATCAAATTTCACAAATATCTGATTATCAAAAACGATAATCAGAAACACAAAGATTCGATTATCAAATCGAAAAATATTTAATTATCTCAGACGATAATTAAATTGGAAAATATTTAATTATCACAAATGATAATCAAATTTCACAAATATCTGATTATCAAAAACGATAATCAGAAACACAAAGATTCGATTATCAAATCGAAAAATATTTAATTATCTCAAACGATAATCAAATTTCACAAATATCTGATTATCAAAAACGATAATCAGAAACACAAAGATTCGATTATCAAATCGAAAAATATTTAATTATCTCAGACGATAATTAAATTGGAAAATATTTAATTATCACAAATGATAATCAAATTTCACAAATATCTGATTATCAAAAACGATAATCAGAAACACAAAGATTCGATTATCAAATCGAAAAATATTTAATTATCTCAGACGATAATTAAATTGGAAAATATTTAATTATCACAAATGATAATCAAATTTCACAAATATCTGATTATCAAAAACGATAATCAGAAACACAAAGATTCGATTATCAAATCGAAAAATATTTAATTATCTCAAATGATAATCAAATTTCACAAATATCTGATTATCAAAAACGATAATCAGAAACACAAAGATTCGATTATCAAATCGAAAAATATTTAATTATCTCAGACGATAATTAAATTGGAAAATATTTAATTATCACAAATGATAATCAAATTTCACAAATATCTGATTATCAAAAACGATAATCAGAAACACAAAGATTCGATTATCAAATCGAAAAATATTTAATTATCTCAGACGATAATTAAATTGGAAAATATTTAATTATCACAAATGATAATCAAATTTCACAAATATCTGATTATCAAAAACGATAATCAGAAACACAAACATCTAATTATCAAAAACGATAATCAGAAGTCATAAATATTCAATTAACGAGTCCGGAATTAACCGAAGTAGTAAAAGTATGGTTCCATACTCCTTACTTTTGCTAAATCGTTTAAATCTCTTTATCGTTTTCTTGAAAGTGCAGAATTGTGTGTTTTAAAAATTAACAATTCACATTCTCAAACGGACAAGTCCGGAATTAAGCGAATCAGTAAAAGAAAGGGGTCATAGTCCTCGATTTTTCTGAAAGGTTTAAATCGCTTCCTCGTTCTTTTGAAAATGTAAGCTGTAAAAATTTTGAAAACAATTTTAATTTATATTTTTGAAACAACTTTTAAAAATAAAGAATTTTGAAAACACGTGATTAAATTAGCAATATCAGTGTTGCAGGAGAACCGCTTGTAAATCCATTTCAAAATTGACGGTTACCGAAGTTAACACGTCAAAGTCTCATTAAAATAACTGGCATCAAAATATAATACCAAATGAATTTTCATTCATCAAAGATGTCACAAGAATCTTCTCAAAGATAGAAAGGGATATCATACCCTAAACTTGTATTCATAACAAGTTAATAACACATGAATTCACCAATACACAAAAATTGACAAAACTTGTCAATAGAAATCACGAAAATTGGTGAAGCACAAATTCTAGAAATCATCACAAGAATTCCAGAAAACACATGAAGGGGGGGGGAGGCCTAGCATAAAAATGGGAGTATGAAGACTCCAAAACACGTGTATCACAAACAATTTGGAACATTGACGCAGTGCAAACGGTACGTCCAATGAACCGGAAAGACAGAGACATCGATGTAGTACAAACGGTACATCAGATGAATCGAACATTGACGCAGTGCAAACGGTACGTCCAATGAATCAGAAAGACAGAGACATCGATGTAGTACAAACGGTACATCAGATGAATCGAACATTGACGCAGTGCAAACGGTACGTCCAATGAATCAGAAAGACAGAGACATCGATGTAGTACAAACGGTACATCAGATGAATCGAACATTGACGCAGTGCAAACGGTACGTCCAATGAATCAGAAAGACAGAGACATCGATGTAGTACAAACGGTACATCAGATGAATCGAACATTGACGCAGTGCAAACGGTACGTCCAATGAATCAGAAAGACAGAGACATCGATGTAGTACAAACGGTACATCAGATGAATCGAACATTGACGCAGTGCAAACGGTACGTCCAATGAATCAGAAAGACAGAGACATCGATGTAGTACAAACGGTACATCAGATGAATCGAACATTGACGCAGTGCAAACGGTACGTCCAATGAATCAGAAAGACAGAGACATCGATGTAGTACAAACGGTACATCAGATGAATCGAACATTGACGCAGTGCAAACGGTACGTCCAATGAATCAGAAAGACAGAGACATCGATGTAGTACAAACGGTACATCAGATGAATCGAACATTGACGCAGTGCAAACGGTACGTCCAATGAATCAGAAAGACAGAGACATCGATGTAGTACAAACGGTACATCAGATGAATCGAAACACATTAAAAGTACTTGGGTTGCCAGCCCACAATGAAATGAGACGAAGCTCAATAAAATGAAGTACAGTCCTTCATACGGACAAAGAGACATCGCACAATTGCTAGTCTAAATCATAAAATGATCATCATCGATCATAAGGAAGTGTCGATTACACTAAGCTAGTAAATATATGAGTTTAGCTTCATGTCCCATAACCACTTGCTTAACTCAAATATTTACGAACAGATTGTAGATCTGCACTAGAAAATTTGTCACAAGAGGGTTCAATCGAACAAGTCCAAGAGCTAACCGACAAAGTGAACGCAAGCGTTTCATACCACTCGTTTTACTAAGTCGTTTAAGTCGATTTCTCATTCGAGTGAAGTAAAGGTTTGTATATACTAATAGATTGGAAAACGGTTTAGGAAAAGAGCTTTGTAGTAAAATAATTTTTGAAATCGTTTGAAGAAAAGGATTTTAATATTTACTACTAGTATAGAAAACCTTTATATTTTTAAAGTGACAAATCACAAAAATGATTGTAGAAACAATCAATCACAAGAATTCATATACGAAGATGTGAATGGAATCCAAAGAAATCGATACTGAATTTATTAAAATAGGAACACCCAAAAATTCCAGAAAATAGAAGTTATCAAAATCAATAAAGGTGATAACAACTAATTAGAAAAGAAGAATCGATTATCAATTGGAAAAACAAAGCAAATCGAGCAGAAATGCATAAATGACTTCAACAAAAGTAAGAATCAAGTCAATGTCGAAGTCAACAATTAATAGCCGCCGTCGAGTACAAAATGAATCAATCATCATTATCAAAGAAACCAACGGCAAACAAAATCAGAGTCTTGAAAATCAAGAAATTAGCAATTTCCCAAAAACAGAGTGACCGAAGTCGAAGGGAAATCCAGATTAGGAAAACACAAAAATAAGCGTTAGGAATTCATACCTAACAGTCAAAAATAATCATATGTAAAGATGAGAGATAAAACATCGACAAATAGTTGTAACACATGTTCCATCTAAGTTATGTTTTATAATTGTCCTAAACCCCAGGCTTTGATACCAAGCTGTGACGCCCCACCTCTATACCCACGCTAGCCAAGAACACTACGGTGTAGTGCTGTCAACTAGCACGGAGAATAAGGCTGTTGAGGAGCGACCATCTATGTAATTGCCTTGTGCGAGCACCGATATGTCAGATAATAAAACATTGCATTTCATTTTTAGAGAAAACCCGACATACCGTTACAAACACAAAGCTACTACACAGTGGCTATATTAGTTTAGGACAATAGATATAAAAATAACACAGATAACATAAATGCGGAATAAAGATGGAACGAAAAGTCTCATATATACATGACAGTCACAGAAATCTCGTATATCCAACTCTCGATACGAGAATTGGATAACGGCAGAAATAACACTAAACAGTGTTAATCCACAAAACAGAGATCCAAAGCAGTTTAAGCAATTGAAATGTCAATTAAAAAATATCAATGCTAATTGGCTGCAGTACACGCTAACGTGTACTGCCTCGCCAATACAGCCTACGAATTACGCAATAGATCGATGAATTAAGAACAAAAGAGATATCGATTAATATCTGTCAATTCGGTGTGGCTGCAGTACACGCATGCGTGCACTGCCTCGCCACAACCGAGTATAAGGTCCCCACAAGGGACAAGGGTAAAACTGCTACGAAAATGCAGCAGGTCCGCAAGTGCTCAGGGATGAACAGATGCAAGCGAAAATGACACAAGGATAAGCAGTGTATACCCTAGTACAACCAAAATTGAAATAAGTCAAGCATATATAGATATGCAGTGCCAAAGTGAACCAAGTCACAATGTCACAGCGAGATCAAGTGACAGTGGCAATCACAGGACAGACAAGTCAAAGCAGTGAAACCAGGGTGGGCAATAATGAATGCAGAGGAATGCATGCAACTGATGACAACTAAAACCAGATCACAAGCAACTGCAAAAGCTCACCACCACAACATCGATGAAGAACATGGATGCAGATTCAAGGCTGTCACAAACGAGTATGGACAGTGACACAGTGAAGTGCAAACATCATAAACAGAGGCGAAGTCAAATAGATCGAACAACAAGCAACAGCAAATACAAGTGACTCAGGCAATGTACGGAGACGCCAACAACAACAGGGGCACCATAATGAAACAGTGGACAGGGGCAATGAATGCCACGCAATATCAATATGACAGAAACGACAGAGACGATAAGACTCTGAAATTACAAGGCAGTGACTGTAAGAAATAACATGAACCAGAACACTAACCCAATTACCACATTAAGTTCGACAGTATCAAGTGCAGATATACACAATGAAATCTAATGCTCAACATCATGCAAATGAACTCAGAAGCAAATCAGATAAGAAGCTCAAATCAGTGCACAACAACAATTACCCTAAAATCGAGTTCAGGCCAGACCAACTCAATGTAACAGGTCAGAATGGTACAGACCAATAATGCAACTCAAATGAATCTCCAGGGTGCAGACCACTAGACATAAATGGAGCCTGACTCAATTTAACCAGATGAACAAGACACAACAGAATCAAAGTGAACAAACAGTGGTAAATGCAGTTCAATGATTATCAAATGGACGAAAACAGGAATGAGTCATGTAATCACATAAACCAAGTTAGGTGGCCGAAGGATAGCCAAAGTCGAACAAGAACGAAACAACCACGTCAATTCAAGTAAAACGAACTCATACGAGATCGACAAATTCAGAGAATCATCAACAACGAACCCAATCAACTGCCAATGCACTTGAACTCTGACTGTCAAAGAAACTTCAAAACAACATGATACAAATACAACATTTCAACAAGACATATATATGTATCAATGACAGTGCAACAGTAATTGGCGGCAACTCAAAATCAAGTCACGGTTCAATCCAAGGATGTAACACTGTTTCATATTCATGTAGTCAAGCTATATGGAGACTAACAGAAATCAGTTCACTATGCCAACAAGTCAAGAGATGTCCCAGTAAACCAGATGTGCACAGAGAAGATTCAAGTGCCCAAAATCATATAGCAGCAGTTTCAATTAATCAAGACAACAGTAGTTTCAACGAAATTGCTAAATAAGTTCAGAGCCGAAGATTAAGAAATGTCACAGGAACTTCAAAATCAAAGCCAAACCGAAGTCAACAAAATATATGAATTGGACAAAGTCAGAAATCATCCAAATCATTCAAACAACATCAAATGGCCAAAGACGAATTCAAGTAAATATATACGAACGGAAATCAAGGGTTTGAATTGCAGATGTGAGTGAGGAATCACTCACCTCAATTTCGAAGATCCCAAAACTAATCGCCGAAGCAAGCAAGAATCGAAGCATCATTCGATTGAACTACCGAGAGCGTCGCTTTCGACTTTTCTCAAAGCCCTAGCTATCGAAATCAGGAACGAACGAAAGATGAGCTGCCACCATTTTTCTTTCGAACGATTTGTTTAATTTAGGGCTTGCTAACGAAAATGAAAAGAGGAATGAACGGGTATAGGGTTTTCGAAATCAAAGTGAAATGGGGGAACGGGTATAACTCGAGATACACAGTACACACCCATGGACCAACACTCAAAGCCCAAAACATTTTCTTAACCAAATGTTTTGAAGAATTTTAACAAAAATTTAAAAACTTCAATTGGCAATATGCAACAATATTTATCGTTTAAATGTCGATTATTAATTGATGCGAAATACCGGGTTGTTACACTTTATATATCAATAATTGGTTTTAAATTGCTATTTAAAGATCTTTATTGATGATAAATAACTTAATAATAAAATTTGACTTAATGTGGAATTCTAAATCTAACCTAGTGATGGTAATAGATTTTATTTTATGAAATAGATATGTTTTGTAAAATAAATAATTATGATTTAAATTGGAAAAAATGTATCTTAAATTATGAATTAACTTTATAATGGAAAATTTGGTTTTAATTGGAAATGTGAAGTTTGACTTGTTAAAAGAATATTTTGTTTATGAAATGGGTATGTTTTGTATAATAAAATTATATCGTGATTTTCTTTAAGTCAAAATTGTATAAGTAAAAGTGTATAAATTGTGACTTAAATATGACTTAACTTGATAATTGAAATTTGATTAAAATGGAATTTTAGAGTAATGTAGTAAATAAAATATTTTAGTTATGAAATGGATGTTTTAAAGAAAAGAAATATTAAGGTATGTTGTTGTTAACATGAAAGTTAAACAAATTATAATGTAAATTTGACTTAATAAATGAATATTGTTGAAATGTAAGATATGGTTTTATAAGTTAAAATGGTTAAAATTGAAGTTTTAATGTTTCTGAAATGTTATAATAAAATCTGAAATTATATTGGTAGCATTTACTAAATGTTGTGGTTTTAAAGATAGTATTTGCTAAATGCTATCAATTCTGAAATATAACTAAGTTCTAAAATAAGTAAACACATATTACAACACTTTATAAGTGTTGATGTATCTGAATTTGAACTATTTCTGAAAATACCAATATGTCTACTACAGCACTTTATAAGTGCTGCTATTTTTGAAACTGAACTGTTTTGCAACACTAAAATATCTACTGTAGCACTTTATAAGTGCTGCTGTTTTGAATTTGGCAATGTTTTTGAAATGTTAATATATCTACAGTAACACTTTATAAGTGTTGTTGTGGCTGAAATTTCAATAAACTTTGGAAATGAATTTTATTTTGGAAGATTTGGACATTGAATTTAATGGTTTAAATGAATATGTTTGAGGTGAAATATAAACCATTTTTGAAATTTATAAGTTAATACAATGTTTTCGGAATTGGTATAATTGAACGAATGAACTTAATAATGCTATAACTTTGGTAATGAATATTATTTTTAAGGGTGTTATGATTTTTCTAAATATTATGATTTCCAAATGATAACATTTTGAAATTGTTATGGTTTCAAAGTATTATGGTTTCAAAGTGTTTGGTTTCAAAGATGTTATAACTTTGAAAGTACTATGATTTTGGAAATGAATTTATTTGAAATAGTATTTAATTAAGAATTTTGTTTGAATATATTGATTTGTAATTTAAGATTTAAGAATATGGCGTTATAAAGTGGTTTTGGTTTAAGATGATTTAAAAAGGAATATTTCAAGTTTAAATAAATTGAAAGAAATATTCAGTAATTGGAAATTTGGTTTTGTTCAAATGATATTTTGGTTTTTGGAGTATAAACTAGTTTTGAATATGATATTTTGGTTTTGAAGTATAAACTAGTTTTGAAATGGATATGATATTTTGTTTTGAGGTATAAATTATTTTGAAATAAATATCCATGGGTTATAATAACGATTGGTTGTTAAAGAGACCGGGATCGGATATGGACATACTCTCTGTCGATACCGAAAACTACTTTGACAACGGTGTACGCGGTGGAGATTCCAGAATGAAGTAGGATGGTGGCGACGATCCTATTGAGGTATGAACGTGGACCCGACTTCCGTGAGTTGGCTTAAGGTGGCTAAAACAGGAGCGATCTCGGGCCAAGTGAGGTAGCACCTCCGATCGGACACATTTCTTCGATACCATTCTATTACTTGTGATTGATTTGGTGGCCACCCTTCGATTTTTGATTTGGGAGTGTGTTTCGAGGTGGGCGGTAGTGGCTGCTACGCGTTTCCACCAGCCCGTGTGCGTAATTGGTATATCTACCCTGGAATTGCCTCGTTGTGCCGTGTCACCTACCCTAGCGCGCCTTGTACGAGTTTAGTTTTGTGCCGTAGCCTGTGGAGTATCCTCCGGTGGCTTCCCGATCAGAAGGAACCATGATACTGGATAGACTACTGGGACTATTTAGGTGTTAAGGTAGAAAATGTAAAGCCTTAACGCTATTTTAAAGTAAGTTTATTTTACTATTAGAAATTATTATAATAGCGAATATTACTACATAGTAAATAGTTTAATGGATCCTTAGAGGATGGGCGGTCCCAAGCATCCTTTAAGTTACTTGTACATTTATATTACAGTTCACTTGAGTTGGTTTACATTGTATAAGTATGTATGTCCTGACTCGAGTGTTTTGTATTTTTTCTTAATGCTCGGGTCAAACTGAGTTGTACCAGTATTCGAGACTCGCCTTTGGAGTTGGAGCTTCGCTTGGATCCATCCATTGATTCTGCTTTCAGTCATTCAGCTGATTCCAGTGATGTATTCAGATCTTGTATTTGACTATTGTATTGAGACATCTTTGTATTCGTGATTTCTGTTGTATCTTGTTAACTCTGATGTATACATATATAGTAGTTTCATGAACTACTATTTCTTTGCTTCCGCTGCATTGTTATTACTCTATGTCTATGATCTATGATTTATTTACTGTATATTCTGAGTTTTGCCAAATTTATATTTACAATTCGGTATTTTGAGCAATTCAAGTCCAACATGTGCGGATGCGAATGGTTAAAGATATCGGGTCGTTACAATACATCATTTCATTCAATTTAAATGATTTACAACTCAATTTTCTTGCATTCACTTTATTTTCATACCAACAAACCCATATCCATTCCATATTGATTTAAAAATCAATTTTTGTAACAGCCCAAAATTTAAACAAATATTTTATTCATTTATTTAAAGACTTTGGTGTTTGATTTCTTAAAATTTTAATTTTGAAAATTTTCTTGTAATGATTTTTTATCAATTGCCCAAAAATAAATAAAAATAAACCATTTCTGTAATTTTGATTTGGGTTAAAGTTTAACTTTAATAGGAATTTTAAATTTTAAATTCTAACTGCCAAATCTTTTATATTGAACTGAATATAATTGTACAACATTTTGTTCCACTTTTGTTTTGTTTGAATTGGTTGTATACTTTTAAAATTGAGAAATAAATAATGTGAAACAAGAAACAGATTTTGCGTTTCTTTTATACGTATATATACATCCGTTTTCTTAACTTTATTTTAAACAATCAAATGGATGAAGCTAAATCAAATTTTATTAATTAGGGTATAAATAGCTATTTAATTTTTGGTTTAAAGTGATACGTTATTTCCTGGAAAAAAACGTTAGCATTTTTAATTTACTAATTAAGAGAGAAACAAATAAAATCAGTACGTTACTTTGGGCATTACGTTTTATAAGTTTCTCTTGCCTTTTTCTTTGTCTATTTGATTCTATGTGTTAGCATTGCAAGTCTTCAGCTGTGTACATTTTCTTTTGGGAATTCGAAATCTTGCCTTAAAACTTTCACGTGGAAGTTATTACATTCCCTTTTCCACCTTCCGTTGTTTCTTTCAATTTAATAGAAATAAATGCCTTAATTCCCTATACTGTTTAAAACATTATTTCTTGCCTTCTCTCCACTAAATCAAAGTGAGCAGTTGTTATAATATATACCACATTCACAAATTTCCTGACCACTAAATTTTTCTCTTTGGCTTCCATCAAATTTTCGTGAGCATCTTACTGAAGGTAAGGACAGCATGCATTCTTTTCATTTTTGTTTTGTTTCATTTGTTCTCCTTTCCTTGCCTAGTTTTATTCTATTGCCTGCCACTACGTGCTCGGCCTATTCATCATCATGACCAGCCTAGAGCACCACCAGCGCAGCCTCTCCCCTCCTCTAGCCGTGAAATTCAAGTGATGTCACCACACAAAAACCCTTCGCCTTAGCCTTGCTTTAGCCCCCGATCCACTCTATTCCCTCCACCATCAAGTGAAGCCGCAGCCACCACCACCGCAGTCACCGCCTCCAACCTGCCACGCCAGACCGAAGCCCATGCCACCACGAACCCCAGGCCAGACTGAGCCCATGCCACCACGAACCCCAGGTCAGACCGAGCCTCCTTGTGCTTGAACCAGAACAGTGAACCCAAAATCCCATTCGCCACCTTTGCATATTTAAAACTCAGCCTGTGCCTCAACTTCCCGCTGCCATACATGTTCAGGTCTGAAATCTGGTAAATGGTCGAGCTATGTGGCTATGAGTTGAGAAGTATGGTGAAGTGGTCAAGATATTTCTTTCTATTATTCAACTTGTTTCCAGTTTGATTTATTCAAAAAGTTGATGTATCTGATGTGTATTCTCATATTTTCTTTATTCTTTTTTTTGTGATTTCAAGATTTGAATCTAGTTGGCGCATTCTCTAAAAACTAATCGTGCTTTCCGTACGCTTTCGGTGGACATCGTATTTCCTTTTTTTTGAATCAAATCTCCAGCTCCGTAGAGGTGAGTAAATCTCACACGACTATTCATACTTATATGATTGTGAAACGACCACAATTGAATGTGTAAAATGAAAAAAATTGATGTTAAAATTACCTGTGATTATTTATATATGATGTTAAAATGGTTAAAATTGCATGTTATATCATTTGTTATATTCTGTTTTTATTTTTCTGTTATTCTATTCTGTTAAATCACACTACAAGTTCCCTATAGAATAGAATCACTATGGGTTGAAATGATACATACCCGAACGGACTTTAGAATAGGGAAGGATCGTTATGGGCTGAAATGATAAGCCTGAGCGACCTTTTAATAAATTTTATTTACTTGGGATTGCGGGTTTGAAATGATAAAACCCGGATTTTTTTTTGTAAACTACGGATTGAAATGATATATTATCCGTACCACTTGAATTAGGCTAGAAAATATTATACAGACCCGTGGTTATTTTCTATACTTGTCTGGACATTTTTAAATATTCTTAAAATGTAAAAATATAATAAATTGATTTAAATTGAATTTTTAAAATGATTTATTAAAGTGGAAATGATTTTTCTATGTGATAAATGTAAAATAAATGGAAAAATAGTGATTTTAAAGTGTAACTTAAAATTGAAAATTTGACTGAAAGAAAAAGATGGAAACTTAAGTTAATTAAATTAAAATGAAAATTAAGTTTTAAAATGGTGTAAAGTGGAGATTTAAATTTAAGTGTTGAAATGAATTGTTTAAATGAAAAATGGGAATTGACACACTTGAATTAAATAAGTGAACTTTGTAAATTTTTTATTTTTGATTTGTAAAATTTCTCTTTATAAAAATCATAAGTTAAAGGATTTAAATGAACATTTTAATGTGAAAAAAATATGATTTTATAAATTTAAATGATTTAAATCGAAGTTTATTTATGGTTGGAATTACACTTAAAACCTGGAAATTCAATTTATAGCACTTCAGAAATGCTACCATTTCTGGAAATGAACTAATTCTGAACTAAGTAGAATCTGCAGCACTTGTTAAGTGTTGTGGTTGCATAAATGAACCAAAAGACTAAAATAAACTAAGGCTATGATAGCACTTGGTAAGTGCTGTTGTGGCAGGAACTAAAATTGAACCTGAAACTAATAAAGGGGCTACTGTAGCACTTGTTAAGTGCTGCAGTAGGCTGAAATATGATTTTGTTTAAAACTAAACTGTTACAGCAGTTTATAAATGCTGTCTTTGCTGAATTGAATTGTTTTCAAATATAACTTACCGCGGCACTTTTTAAATGCTGTGAAAGCTGAAATTTCAATGCTTTAATGTTTTAAGTGAATAAATAAACTCAGAAAAAACTAAATTTTTGGGAATTGAATATTTGATATAAAGGTATAATGACGTTACTTTTAAATGGTTAAATGAAGTATTTTGATCTGAAATATAAAACTGTTTTAAATTTATAACCACGGGTTATAATAACGATTGGTTGTTAAAGAGACCGTGATCGGATATGGACATACTCTCTGTCGATACCGGAAACCACTTTGACAACTGTATACGCGGTGGAGTTTCCAGAATGAAGTAGGATGGTGGCGACGATCCTAAGGTATATACGTGGACCCAACTCCCGTGAGTTGGCATAAGGTGGCTAAAACAGGAGCGATCGACGGGCCAAGGAGATAGCACCTCTGATCGGACACACTTCTTCGATACCATTCTATTACTTGTGATTGATTTGGTGGCCACCCTTGATTTGGGAGTGTTGTTCGAGGTGGACGGTAGTGGCTGCTATGCATCACCACCAGTCCGGATGCGTAATTGGTATATCTACCCTGGCATTGCCTTGTGTGCCGTGTCACCTACCATATCGAGCTTTACTATGATTTGTGATTTCTCCCGTAGCCTGTGGAGTATCGAGGGTAGCCCCCATATTGGGAGTATGCTAATACTGGATAGACTACTGGGACTATTACGTGTTAAGGGCTATATGGGTAACCCCTTGACGCTATTAAAAAGTATGGTTATTTTATGATTAGACATTATTATAATAGCGAATATTACTACATAGTAGATAGTTTAACGGATCCTTAAAGAATGGGCGATCCCAAGCATTCTTTAAGTTACTTGTACCTTTATTACAGTTCACTTGAGTTGGTTTACATTGTATAAGTATGTATGTCCTGACTCGAGTGTTTGTGTTTTATTTACGCTCAGGTCAGCCTGAGTATCAGTTTGGACTTCATCTTCTTGGAGCTAGGACTACTGGAGATCATCTTTATCAAGCTGCTATCTGTTTTTGCTATTCAGTCTTTTATTTTAGCCTATGTAATTGAGACAAATGAATTTGGGATTTGCTGTGGTTGTTCAAACTGTATTGGTTTTTAGACTATGTAATTTGTACTTGTTTTGAGACTCTGTATTTTAGTGGCTTCATGAACCACTATGGTTATTTTTAAATTCCGCTGCGAGTTATTCTGATATTTTCTGTGTCTGTGATTCTGTGAATGATTTTATTGCTCCAAATTTTATTACAATCTGTTATTTTGTATTATTCAAGTCTGACATGTGTGGATTATTGTCGATTTGAATGGTCCAAAATAGTGGGTCGTTACAATTTTATTCATTTCTATTAATTTATAGAATTCTATTTACTTCCGTTTACGCCAACACCAAATTTTCTATGCAATTTCGGCGGTATTCATTTAATGGAATAATCTCTTTAGCTTATAACTATTTTAAATTGATTCTAATCAATTTATATTAAATTTTATTCTATTTCAGATTTGTTCACAATCAATTCGCTTACATTTCATTCATGTCCACATTCATTATATTCAAATCCAATTCATTAAACTCGGAGTCACTTCATGTTAATTTATTAAATAGCATTTTATAAATTTATCTCAGCCATGCTTCAATTAAAATATTAACTCAAGTTAATTAATTTACTTCGATCATTTCAATCAAACAACTTAAGTTCATTTCCATTTGCACATAAATTCCCTTTCAATTTAATTTGATTCTTATCCAATCAAATCCCATTTCATTTACTTAATTAATTTAATTAGTTCCTTCATTTATTCCACTTCAATTTTAATTCCATACTCGAATTCATTCTCGAATTTATTTAATTCGTACCCAAGGCCACATTTAATTTATTTACACTTTAAACGGAATTTATTTATAACTTAATTCATTTCTATTTTATTCGACAATATTTCCAATTATAATTTATTCGCTTACATTTTTTCGAATTTTAATTTAATCTCAAGTTATATTTCCAATATCCATTTTTAATCCACCATCCAATTTTAACTTAACCAAGTTAAATTTCATCTTCACATTCATTTAGTTAATTAATTATCTAATTAGTTCACTTCAAATGTATAACTGAATATTTGATTTTTATCTCAAAATTCACTTTTTCTAATTTTCTTGAGTCCAAATTCTTTTTTTACAATTCAAGTTTGGATTTAATTTCCTTTACCAAAATATCAACCATTTTATTTTGGGTTTTCTATTTCACTTTTCAATTTTTTTATAAGTCACACAACTTATTTTCAACATTTCCATCCGTTCTATACTCGAATATATTCACTTTTTATTTTTAACTCGAGATTATACATTCAATTATAGCCTAAGTATATTTTTATTCCGTTAACTTAAAATTTTATAAGCTATTCCAATTTATTTATTCACAATTCCAGATTTTCACTCAATTTACTTCATTCAAGATTTAAAACTTATGGTTATATAATATTTCGCAATTTGAAATTTATATTTTCTTCAATTCGACATTATTTCTAATCCAATTCAAAATTTATAACTTATAGTTATATATTCACTTTATAATTCACGTTTACACATTTAATTCAATTCCAATAATTCAAATCCAATTCACCTTCTATTTAAATTTCAATTCCCTTTTAACCAACATTTAAAACCATATTCGAATTTTCCATACTTAAGTTAAATTTCACTCCAAGCAAATTTATTTTTACTTCATTCAATTTCATATCACCATTTATTTCATTATATATTTCAATTACCTTGCTTAAGTTAGCTCTCATTCATTAATACACTATATTAATTCAATTCAAATCCAGTCAATTATATTTCTAAAATTTAATTTACTCGACTTAACTTAAGTTGAATTCCATTTCAACTTTCTCAATTTAAATTTTTGTTCCAAACTTCAATTTTCACACTTCTTTCCTTATAAATATCATCTTCCCCTTATAATTTTTTTAAACTTATTCTTTCTGATATTCTCTAGAACTTTTAAATAAGGATTTCTAGAATTTTTAAATACCCGGTATTTATTTCAAATCACCTTGAAATCAATTATATATATACACATTCTCTTTGGTTTACAAACCCTTCCTTTGGAATTTTCAAAATCACTTGGTTCCATTCCAAAAAATTTCCTTTTGGAATTTCCAAACACATTTGTTTTCCAACAAAATCTCCAAATCAATTATTTTGGTAGCAATCTGCCACTTAGAAACTGAAAAATGAACACCGATGATGTGGCCGTCATCACCAGAGTTATTTTCCAATGACTATAGTGAGTCCAGTGCTATATTACTTCCAAAATTCATTTAAAACTATTTTCTCTTCAAAATATCTCCAAAATAATATTACTATTATTTATTTTCAACACTTTGGAAAATACTTCCAAAATCGTCGGGATTTAATTTTTTTTCCAAATCCTAGTTTGAACCCATTTGTAGTTGTTAACTCATTTGTATAATTCATGTTAATACGATCTTCATTTTGATTGTATTTAACAATTCCAATTTTATAATCTTTTTTTGGTTATATAATAATAACCAAACACATCAGTCTGCTATAATAATTTCTATAAAATTATCCTTTTTATAACAAAATATAATTTGGGTAAAATTATTTCATTTACCCGATTCAAAACCATACTGTGTCGGTTTATCGCGTTCAAGCGTTTAGAAACTCCTATCGATTTAAATGGCGTCCTACTATTCGATCAGAATTTATATGCCACTCAACAGATAAGTCAACATAATATAAAACCATTTATATTCACTAACAAATACGCGCTCATATCTATTATTACACTCAACTCATTCTAGAGTACTACTGACTCTATCTCTAATGAGTAATCCCCACCAGAGCCACGGTTCTCGCTTAACCTTCAGCTCTGATACCAAGAGAAGCGACCCGCGGTTCCATACCTTTCAATTTGATAAAAAAATTCAATCTTGTTCAACCCAAATTGTACGAAAGAGCGAATAACTAAGGTAAAGAAGAAAAAAGTAGAAGAAAATAAAACAACAATCACAGAATCTCACAATCGCAATGGGATAAATATAATATATAATAACAGATTTTTATACAAAAGAGTCTGTAACTGTTTTATACTTACAATCATCAGAGTACAATAATCAATACATCAATCTGGACAGTTTAGTAACTTGTCCTCACACAGCGGAAATACAAATCTACGGAAATATGTCCTGTCATCCAACTCGTCCCCTGAGTTCCATAGCATCCTATCCTGAATCTGTAATACTCAGTCTGACCCAAGCATTATAATAAAATAACACCTGAGTCAGTCTGGAAAACCAGCGTGAGAAAACACACTCAATTTGAATTATTAGAGTTATCAAATCCCTTAAAAAATAAAAGTATCTCGTAAGACCGCGTCACACATAAACACGATGGTTTTTTCCCTTACGATAACCAAAATATTTTTTATCAAAATCAGCTGATATTATAATAGTGTCTAAATACAAATACTTATTCAAATAGCTGAAATTGTTACATTAATTAAATTCCAGTATACTAGGCTCTACAAACAAAACCGTAAGCTCGTATTGGAGAATGGATTCCAACGAATGACTGGGCCACTAGGGTACCGCCCGTCATAGTATACCTCTAGAACAATGTACCGAGGACCATGCCAGGATTCCCTGCTACACAAGACCGGCCTACCCCTAACCTGGATAGACCGAATATGTTATCACCCCGGGTGTTCCCACCCTTACCATCGAGCGCTCCTTCTTTCATGTATAACCATATCCATAATAAATAGGTTTCCGAGGACATCTAGAAAAGTGATAACATACCCTAATTGGGTGTGACCCACTTAGCCTTGCTGCATCTCCCCTGTTTTAGTCATTCCTCGTTGATGAGGCTGGAGGCTAAGCGTTACCTTTCAAGAAACAATTCTACTTAGAATGCTCATCGTCCTCCAATGACAATGTTCTGATAGCATTCGTCCATACAAGTTGCCCTAGGTCTGGACAAACCGAATCACCGTCTTCATCATCTTCACGATATTCATTCGTTACGTTCAAACCGGATCGGTTTTCGGATAATTAATCTGATCCTGTTCTCTTCGAAACGATTAATGAAATTGGCCAATATTGATAGTCGGTTATTTAGCTACCAATAAAACATCCATAAGCAGACACTAGGCCTTATTATAAATCTTCCCAAAATATTTATTTTTAAAATATCTTTAAAAGATATATCAATTCCTTCCAACATTTGAAAACAATTATCAGATACTTAAATCCATAACAGGCTACTTCCAAACATCTCATCACTTAGAAATATTCCCAAATTTCCATTTTCTATACATAGGAAAATATCATAAGTCTTATTTTCCAAAATCCTTCCAAATATCAATACTTAAGAGAATGTTTCTAGACTTATCTCATAAGTCTTCGGAATTTACATTAATTCCTTTTTCCTTTTCAAAATTTGATTATATCTACTTATAATCTCCTATCTATTTATAACTTCTCTATGACTTCATATTCAACCCCGAATTTCTTATTCCTAATATCTCGGAACCTCCCTTATGTTCCAAAATTTTATTATAAGATTTTCCTTAAAATAATCCTATCCATTAAATAACTTCGTTCGCAATCTCGAGATGATTTATAAATAAATTTCAGCCTTTTAAAAACTATATATATATAATAGGTATTTTTAAAGGATAATAGTTTTTTTTAAATATGTTTAAGTAAATTTAAGATATCAAAACATTTTAAACAGCATCGATAACTCTTTTCCAAACCATTTTTAAATAACTAATTAATTTACAAAGCTGATTTATAAAATTAGAATTTTTTCCAATAAATATTAAATATTAGAATAACTAACTATTCGGAATATTATAAATAATAATTTAAGTTACATAGTATAGTAATTTAAAATCCCATTTAAAACAATTTTAATTCCTCGACAAAAATCTATTTTTAAAATCCAACGTTGCCAATTTCAATTTATAAATCCCTCTCGATTCGTATCACATGGATTATATCTAAATTTTATCACCATTCACATATTCAAAGATAGATTACACTATTTCTTTCCCAAACGATTTCCATAACTCGATATAAATTCACATCGTAAATCTATATTTCCAATTTATCAACTGATCATCATTTTCCTTATTTATAAACATCGTTTATAAATTTATAAACTCCTTTGAGTTTTACTTGTTTACAAAACAAATCTTATTTATAAATTCCATTATATAAATTCATTTCTTATAAAACCTATTTATACTTTCAATCTATTTTTAAATATTGACTTTAGTCTCCTTTTTATATTTCCAGAATATCGTTTATAAATTTTCTTTGTATAATTCATTTTTAAAAATTCCCATCTAATAATTCACAATAGTTAAGTATAACCAAAAATCAAATATATTTTTTTCTATTTCAATTTCTTTTTAAATAAACTCAATTTCAATATAATAATTTTTATATCAAAAATTTCCTATAATTCCTTCCATTTAAAAAAATATATTTATGGTATTTAAAATATCAAAATTTCAGGCCAGTGCTACAATAGCTTCCAAATAATTTCAATCACTACAATAATCTATACTAAATTTATTCTACACAATCCATATATCACTATATTTGAAATTAAATTCAACATTTTGAGGAATCTAGTTGGATACCTCCAACTTGTTTCCCTGCATCCATAGTTGTTAATACAACATAAAAAAACAATCCCACTTCGAGGAGGATATCGTGGTATATAGGGTCATCCGCTATTATGCGGGGCGCATAAGGTCTAATCCTCTATAATGTGCGGGAATTATCACTCCAAATACTAATATATATATATATATATATATATATATATATATGCACACTACTATATATAATATAGCATCCAACAGATAATAATTTTTAAATTCAAACAGCACCCAATAATTAATTTTAATTATTTTAAATTAACCCCAGCAATCCAAAAAGAGTGAGATTTACTCACCTTGATTTTTTTTTATTTGTCGAATATCCAGATTTCAAATTACTTAAATTTCCAACTGACTCTGAGAAATTTTAAATTAATTCCAGCTGGTATGTTCCTCAACTACGATTCCAAATTCGTCTTGATTTGACCTTGCATGAAAAATTTACGAATTTTGTATAATATCAAATTTAATTAACACTAAATATTTTTTTTCCTTTTTAATTTAAATTAGAATATGGATTCATGACCTAATTAATTAAATAAGGTAATTAAATAGCTTAATCACCTTAAATTCGCAAGCTCCTTCCTCTGCTAAAACTCCAGCACGCGTGAGAATCAGCTCAGGCTTCTCGTTGGCATGCTTCCGACCATCGTCGCCATGCTCGCAAGCGACTCCAACGGCCTCCTCCTACGCGCCGCCCAATAACCTCTCGCGTCGGCCATCGCGACCATGCACACTCCTCGATCGATAACCCTAGCTCCACGACATCGATCGAAGCCCAAAACCCCAAGCTGCCCACCGCGCTTTCCCCCACAATCGATAGCGAATCGCCTATCCGGTTCACGATCCCCTCCCCCCGCCATGTCGTCAAGCCCTAGTTCATAATCGCTCCGCCCCATTGTGATGCCTCGCGCCCTCCCCCTTGCGGCTGCGGACGCACGTTGCCGCTTCCCCTTTTTGCAGCCACGACTTCGAGGTTCACAGAGAGGAAGGGGGAAAGACGACGCGATTTTTTTCTCTTGGTTGAATTCGGTTTCATGAATTTGTTCTTCTCTTTTTTTTTAGTTCGAACGTAGTGATTTTGATTTTAAACAAGCAGAGAGGAAGGAGGAACACGTTTTAAATGGGAATAGCATGTTCGAAAAGGTAAAGGAAGCGTGTACATTTAAACCGAGGAGACGGCCATGATTTTGACTTTTATCTGATTTTATAAATATATTTTTTATTTTAAATTTCAAACCGTCTCGATTTCGTAACTCAAAATCTCGAATCTCTATCGAGGCATGCCGCTAGGCGTGCCGCTATGTGTTCATAATGTTATACCTCTATTTTGAACGTAATGGAAAAGGTTTCGAGTCCTAATCGATCGTATGGAGAAGATAGCTTTTTGGACCCAATTATTATATTGAATTTCGATATTAATTTCAATGTGTTTCTATCCCATAAGACCAAACGATACTCCAAACACTATGAAATTTGAAATCCGATAATAATACCCTATTACGGATCCAATGGAACTGGTTTCGTCGAATTCCGAGACTGTGCCCCGAATCGCTATTTTAACGTGTGACGCCCTACCTCTATACCCACGCTAGCCAAGAACACTACGGAGTAATACTGTCAACTAGCACGGAGAATAAGGCTGTTGAGGAGCGACCATCCATGTAACTTCTTTGTGCGAGCACCGATATGTCAGATAGTATAGCATGCATTTTATTTAAGGAGGAAAATCCGACATACCGATACAAGCTCAAAGCTATCACACAGTGGCTATATATAATCTTCGGAAACAAATATAGAAATAAACATAACACAAATCAGTCACAGACATCCATATCACAAAGGCGGAAAAAGATATGAATAAATATATATCACATGAAAGTGGACATCAGAGTAGTGGTCTAAAAGATCCACGATAATACCAAAGAATAGCTACCAGCTACACAAAAGAATAAGTATACGTCACGGAGTTTATATCTCAAATGTATACAACCAAAAACTACTAATCTAAGTAGTTAGCCAAAAGTCAGAGTAATCCCAGAAGAGAAGTCAAGCAGAAGCACCTGTAATATCTCGGTCTGACCCGAGTATTATTTATAAGAAAATAATAAACGGATCAGTCTAGCCATAAATATCAAATAATATGGTGTAGAATAAAAGACATGGCATCAACATGTAATAACCATAATGGCATACTACTATAAGTACATAATTGAAAATCAACAAGAGATTAATCAATATCACAAGAATCTTCTCAGAGATAAAATGGGGTATCATACCCTAAACTTGTATTCATAACAAGTCAATGACACACGAATTCACCAATGCACAAAAATTGATAAAACTTATCAATGGAAATCACGAAAATTGGTGAAGCACAAATTCCAGAAATCAACACACGAAATCCAGAAATCACAAAAAGGGGGAGGCCTATCACACGAACGGGAGCATGAAAGCTCACCAACATATGTATCACACGAACGAGAAGCTATCTCATGGAAGCTCTCCATTAATTTTTGAACACACGAACGGCCCGAAGACCATGGGTCGCTACCCCACATATGTGAGTCGAAACATCACACAAATGGGGTTTAGTCTCCCTCGCAAACAAAGAGACATCGCACAATTGCTAGCCTAAATCACAAAAATGATCGTCAATGATCATCAAGAAGTGTCAATTACACTAAGCTAGTAAATATATGAGTTTAGCTTCATGTCCCATAACCACTAGCTTAACTTAAATATTTACGAACAAACTGTAGATCTTCACTAGGAAATTGTCACAAAATGTTCAGTCGAACAAGTCCAAGAATTAACCGACGAAGTAAACGCAAGCGTTTCATACCACCTGTTTTGCTAAGCCGTTTAATTAGATTTCTCATCCGAGTGAAGTAAAGGCTTGTATATACTAATAGATTGGAAAATAGTTTAGGAAAAAGAGCTTTGTAATAAAATAAAGTTGAAATCATTTTGATGAAAGAGTTTTGATATTTACTACTAGTATTGAAACCTTTATATTTTTGAAGTGACAAATCACAAAAACGATTGTAGAAACAATCAATCATCAAAATTCACATACGAAGACGTGAATCAATTCCAAAGAAATCAATACTAAATCCATCAAAATGGATATTCACATAAAATCCATAGAAAGGAGTCATCAAAGTCGATAAAAGTGATAACAGCTAATCGGACCGACAAAAATCGATTAACATTGGAAGTTTTACTCAAAATTAAGCAGATAGGCAAAACTGGGAATTTCCAGACGTTTGAGGGGTTGGTCCAGACGTCTGGATTTAGTCTCTAGAAATATTCCAGAAAACTATCCAGACGTCTGAAACCCTAAAATCAGACGTCTGAAAGAAATCAGACGTCTGGGGAAAAGTCCAGACGTCTGGATTTGGTTTTTGGAAATATTCCAGAAAACCAACCAGACGTCTCAAAACACGAATCAGACGTCTGACATCTTTTCAGACGTCTGGAACAATAGTTCAGACGTCTGAAATTAGTCACTGCCCTTTTTATTTTTCTGCCTTTTGTTATTTTTCACCAGGAGGCAAAACCATACGTCTGGCATTGATCTCTAGACGTCTGAACACCTAATCTGGGCTTAAATTTGCCTAGGCCAAGGAGGCCAAAACGTTCTCGGAAGCGATCGAGCAAGCAATGACAACTAAGGATTTACGTCAAGCGACAACCCGGTCTTATAGGCGCTTCGATACACCCCAAACAACATATCTAAACATCCATTGAAGGATTTTCACAAGAATTGGACTTCAAAAACCAAGAAATTAGGATATTCACCAATTCAATCCCAAACAAAAGGAAATGTACATAAATAAGTGTTAGGAATTCATACCCAATCACAAAGATAGATATAGACAAAGATGTGAGATAAAAATCTCACCTTTAAACCCAAAACAAATGAAGAAGAAGCTATAGAGCAAATGGCAAGAGCAATCGCACTTGTAACGTATCGGGTTTTGCCCGCTCGAAAATCAACATCCGTACTTCACATTGTACTAGAATGCCGCAGATTCGATCGTTCAAATCCGATTCGCCGGAGCTATAACACAATTAAGTAAATAACACAGCGGAAGAAAAGAATAATACATTGATATATAATATCTGATACAACAGAGTGATACAATGAATATCAATATACATCAGAGATAGTACAACAAATATCAGAGATACAAGAAATAGCAGCGGAAAAGGAGAGATAACAACAGCAAATGGAAGAGATCTCCAAATTGATCTTCGGACAAGAATGAATCCACAACTCCAAGATAAGCAACTCCGATGAATGAACTAGCTCCAAATAATCTACTAAACCTGAATATCTGAAAAGAAACCCAACTCTAGACTGCTCGTGTGGAAAATTATGAGCACCCAGAGTTTAGGAAGGGAACAATAAACTCCGGATCAGTCATGGGACTGGTGTGAGCAACAAAAACAGTTTATCTTTAAACAACAACAAAAGATTTTAAACATTGAAATCCGCAATGCTTTTTAGAAAATGAAACTACCATAAGACCTCCTGCCACACACACAATGCAAACGCAGAATTGGAGGAGATTTCTTCTTATGATAGTCAAAGATGCTTACTACGCAAAATCAATTGGATTATTATTATTAGTGCATAGTGCAGAAACATTTCGAAAGTATAGTATTAATCTTAGCCAACATACGACCAGTATCGTATGCCTACTATAGCTACTATGTTCAATAGCAGGTTACCGCCACATTCCATAGCAGGTTATACAACTAAAACCGTACAAGGTTCGTATTGTTTCTTTGGATTTTCCAACAAATGGTCAGGCTAAGGAACTTCCTTCCGCCGCATGGGAACGCCTCTGACGTGACGCCCCGAGAGACAAACTGCTCTCTGCCAAACAAGGCCGGGTTACCCCTGTAACAGGTAACTCACGAATATGCCACCTCCCGGTCCTTTGGGACCTTTATCCGAGCTCGGTATCCAACATCACACATCATAAAGAAAGTGTATCCACATGAGTAAGTATCTGGGCTCCATACCATGATACCACCCCTTTCCAGAAGGAAATGACATACCCTAAAGGGCGCGACCCTCATAACCTTGCCGCAACGATCCTGTTTCGACCATTTCCGGGTTGTGAGGCTCTGACGAAGTCTCGTCCACAAAGCTACGCTTTTTCAAAAAGCCACGCTTTGGGTCAACAGATGATCAACCTATGATCACAAAGATATAAGATCAAACAAATGATCATATCACAAATGATCAAACACTGATCATCACACAGCAACACTCAGCATGCCACATTACCAAATTGGGATATATCGCTGATAACCTTCAACTACATAACCTCTGAGCTCGTACGTCTCAGAGAAGGGTGTTAAGCTAAGAGAATAAATTCTCCGCCACCAACAGAAATGTATTTGAAAGAAATCGGCTTTATATCTCAAAGTGTAATGTCAGACATGTATCCATACAAGTCTGTTCCGGGTTCGAACAGAACCGAAGGCACTTCTCACGAAGCCCTTGCAATTCCGGATAATTTCCAATCACGTCCGGACTTCCCATCACAAAGGGTGATAAGATCTCTATACCGGGGACCAGTCGATGCAGAGACATTCGACGAGTTGTCCTTTCGTTTTCGAAAATATCCGGTCTTCACCACCGGTCTTCAAATGCTATCCATATACGACGTATCAGTATTCGGAACGGTTTATATGACACAAAGGTCCTCTCCCGGCTAAACCGAATAGTGAGCGCGATATTTAAAAACATATGGATATTGGGATTTCAGTTAAGTCACAACTTATTACCCAAAATCTTTCTTTTCAAATGGTTTAACAAATTACCATTTTCAAATCTTTAAACAAAAAGATTCATTTTAAACAACCTTCAACGGTTTAAACAATTTCCACATTTTAATCTTTTAAACAAAAGATTCATTCACAGATTTTCCAAATTAATTCCCATTTCAATTTGATTAACTCGTTAAATCTCCAAATCAAAAATTTAACTCATAGTTTTCAAAACAATTCCATTTCAAATGGTTTAAACAAATCATCATTATAAATCTGTTAAAAATAAACAGATTTAATTCATAGCTTTCAAAAAGAATTCATTCATAACTTAGAAACCATTTTTCAATTCAATCTTGAAATTCCTTTAATTAAACTGGAATTTCATTTCTTATCTGAAAGCTTTTATTCTTTTGAAAACAACAGTTTTCATTTTGAAAACCTGATTCATTTATACGAGTTAAAGTCATTTGGGTTAAATCCAAATTCTCAAAATTATACTTTTAAATGGTTTAAATTCATACAAACACATTTATAACATTTTTAACCGTAATTTCCAAACATGGAATTCAATTTCCAAATTATTTTGAATTCAAATTCAAATTAAATCACTTAAATTGGAAATTTAATTAAGTTATTTAAAATAACTTTTATCTTAAAAACTCCATTTCAAAAGCTTTAACATTTAACCCAAATTCATTTCCAAAATCAATTGAAATTAAAATTTCAATTTCAAAAACATTAAATTAAATTATCTGTGACTTAACCGATTTCCACGTGAAATCCATATTTGTGTGTGTATGGTGTAGTCCAGGGGTTTAACACAATAGTGCAACACAATGAATCATCACAGATATATCATAAGCGGTATAATCGATAACGCTTATCTTCATTCACAGATTTATAGATAAAATAAATTTATCAGTCACAAAGATTCACAATTACAATTCGATGTGGGTTTCGGATAACCAATTGGAATCCGACTCCCTGTCGCATCGAAGTTCAAATGTCGTTTACGGGTCAAGGGTTTTCATATTCACATAGCAATATATTCATCACAGGTATCACAATTCAGCATAAAGCAATTCATAGCATCATAATCACATAACAGAGATATCAATCCAATATGCAGCATTCAATGAAATCCAAACATCATAAGTAAGGTCAATTAATTATTTGACTAACTTAAAACAGATTAGTCACTAATCCTGGTTAATTACTGGTTAATTACAAATTATTTTGATTAATTAACCTTTAATTAATTATTCTCAAATTAATCACCTTAATTAATTTATCACATTAATTAATTATCCTTTAATTAATTATTGTTCAATCACTTAATTTATCAACCTTAAATCAATAATTAATTTCTTTTAATTACTTCCATTAGGTGATCATCTTTAAGTAATTAATTACCCTCAATTACTTATATTACTTAATTATCCTTAATCACCTTCATTAATTATTAAGTAATTATTATCAAAACCTTTAACTAATCTCATACTTAAATAAAAACAATTATTTAAAAGAATAAGTTAAAAATGTTAAAACTTGAATTTTGTTTAAAGTTTGAAAACTGTTATTATACCTACCCGGGACAAAACCCGAGTCAAATCTCGTCCTACCCGAGCTACTCCCCGGGTAAAAATCACGTTCCCACCTACTTCGAGAAGAACTCTCGTTTCCCCGAGTACGACTTCGAGTTTCATTAGAACTTTCCCAGGCCAACTTCTTCTTCCCCAAAAATGTTCGAACCCAGATACGTGGAAGTTTGAAAACTGTTATTATACCTACCCGGGACAAAACCCGAGTTAAATCTCGTCCTACCCGAGCTACTCCCCGGGTAAAAATCACGTTCCCACCTACTTCGAGAAGAACTCTCGTTTCCCCGAGTACGACTTCGAGTTTCATTAGAACTTTCCCAGGCCAACTTCTTCTTCCCCAAAAATGTTCGAACCCAGATACGTGCACAACCACGTATACGTGCACGAGCAATCGGAATGTCTCCGACCATCGCCGAGTTGGCCATCGAGTCGACTACGATCCCAACCACAACTCCGTCCTCCCAAATCATCAAAAACCCTCATGAATCAAAATGGAACTTCCATCCTCAACCTGGAACCTCATCACCGAAGTCACCCAAACCTGAAACGTTGCCGTTCGCCCAACCTCGTCCACCAGAAAATTCAAAACTTCGGCTACGAACTCGTCACCTTCCATACTATCATCCCACAAACCCATGTGCAACTCGATGCACGCGCGAAACCCCAGCGACCCCTTTTCCAACCTCGTCCAAAATTAGGGTTTAAAACTTAACCACCCTTTCGCCGACGCCATGGTCACCATGCACCCCTTCCATCATTTTTCTCGACTTCGCCATCGTTCACACTAGCTCCGAGCAAAACCTCAATGCCTAAATCGACTTCGTTCACCAGAGATTGAATAAAACCCAATTTCAGTTCAACTAAGAACTGCTCTTATCCCATGATGTTAAAAATCACAAAACTAATCTCTAAAATCCTAGTTTCAAGTAAGGATTCCAGATATATAATCGAAGCTTCAATTCCTTAGAGTCGAATTTCAACCCAATTTGGGTTTGCACTGTAAAAGCTAATTTGTTCATACTGTATATTTCTTTCTTTTCTTGAAACTATTTTTAAATTATAGTTCTTATTTAAATATACCTATTTGCTTTTAAAATCAAAGCCTCATATTAGTTTTGATGATAAGAATTTGAATTTCTTGGTTGTTATATACCCTGTGAGCTAAACAGAGAAAGAAATTTGAATATCCAATACTGTCAAGGTGAATATGTATATATATAGAGGAATACACACATTTAAATGTTTACAACACAGGGGAACTCATGTATATATATGTATAGCAGTATCTTCCATTTCAGATTTTACAGGCAACAGATGTAAAGATATATATATAACTTTGAGTTTAAATGGTTTACTCACTAAGAAAAACAGAGACCTGGTTTTATATTTGCAAACCTTCTCACACATGCTATAACTATGCCAACACAAATTATATTCAACTGAAAACACCCATGCAAACCAACATTTTGTCACAGATTCACACATACCTTAAGCAATTCCAGATTTTTTAGTTTTAAAAACTTTGTTTTCTCAAATACTTAAGCATTTTAAATAAAAGGTTACTCACAGATTCTCAACATTGGATTCAAAGAATGGTTTAAAAAATTAAAGTTGCTCACCTGCTTTAGAAAGGAAGAACAGAGCCTTGCCTTGAAACAGATTACATCTTGAAAACTGAGCAGGCTTTGCTTGATCTTCCCATCACCTTCCCTTTTGTTGTTTTGAAATTGTTGTTTTAGTTTGCAAAAGAAATGGTTTACTATATTTTCTTTTTCTGGTTTTGCAGTGTTAAACGAAAACAAATATGAAATAATATAGAGGAGTTTGTATAGGGTAGGTGATATCTGGTCAAGTAATGCTTCAGGTACAAGCATTTTCATATTTGCCATAGATTTTCTTTTAGAATAGGAGGCTGAAATGATTTTGGAACCAGTTCGAATAGACTTTGGTATGCTATTGAGATATGAAGCATTAAATGGTATTGTACTTATGTCTCCCATTTTGATTATTTTATACTACATATGTCATAGATATTTCTACTTTGCTTGTATCTTGTTTTACAAGCCAAAACATGTTGTATATTTACTTTAGCTTTTAAATTTTGTTGCCTGTACAAAATTTCTAAGTGTTGGTTTTACTTTTGTTATTCGCCTTGTTTTATTGCTTCAGCCTGCACACTTGTAATTTGTTATCTTGCCTAACTTCGAATACTTTAGCTTGCCTGCATACTAACTTATTTCATATTTTACTTGCTTAGCTTGCTTGTACAGGAAAATATATTACTATCTTATTACTTTGTATTTTTCTTTACTTTAAAAATATTTAGTTTATCTTACATACAATTGTCTTGTATGTCAATACATATACATTTCTTATTCATGTTGTTAGTACAGCTAATTGAAAGAGTTTGGTTTTCTTATTTTTATTGTTTTTATTAAGATTTACTTTATCTCATTACTTTAAACTAAAATTAAACTTCTATGTTGTTGGAATTCGTCTAATTGTGTTTACTTTATAATGTAAATAAGTTTCTATTTTATACTATATAATTTATCTTATATATTTTCGATTCTATTTATAACTTAATATCTATTATTATAAATTAATTATTATTAAACCATTTAAACTTAGATTTAAACTCGAATTCAATATACACATATATTATTTCAAATTTGCTCATATATGCTCAAATACAGATATATATTCTCATATATACAATAATTTAAATTTTTAAACGATTTATACAAATATACTTGGATATCGGGGAAACTCGCATTACTTCATCGATTTATTTCACAAATTTAATTCAAAAATTCATTTAATTATCAATTTAAATGTAATTAAAATCCGGGGTCGTTACAGCACTTCAATTCCAACTCAACAACCTTGAATCAAGGCTAAAAAGAGAAACACTTCCTAAGTTAGGTTTAGGAATTTCTGAAATTGATAAGAGAATGAGTTGGAGACGAAGAAGAGGAGGCTTACCAAAGCTTCTACTATTAGTTTGGAGCTAGAACTTGATTTGCAAAAGAAAACTAGGGCTTGGAGTTTTAATTTCCCATTCCTCTCTCCATTGTTGTAAAAGCTTGAGTATTAGGAAATAGAAGTAAGGTAATGAAGAGAGGAGGGGTGAAGCTTGGGTCAAATGAGCTGAAACAAGACCAAAGCCCTAATGGAAAACGTAGCAAAATTCTACTATCTCCCAACATATCAAAGTTTATACTTAAAAAGATCGCAAACGTCATTTTGAACTCAATGGAAGTGGTCTCGAGTCCTAATTTGACCGTATGCAAAAAGTAGCTTTTCGGACTAAAATCCGACTGACGATAAAATATTTAAATTAAATATTTAAATATAAAAACGATAAATATGCGGGTTGTTACATAACGCATCGATTAAATCGACGATTTTCAAAATTTATGAAATCGCTTAAAATTTCAGTTTTAAAATCTTACTAACTCAATTATAATCCCAAACCCAATATTTAAACCATTTAAATATTCAAAATCGAACGACGAAAAATCCGGGTCGTTACACTTTCCGAGACTGTTGAATTTTGAGCCTCATCTTGGATTTCAAATTGATTTGAAATCAAAGGTGAGTGTTTTAACCCACTCACAACTACTGGATTATCTCGTGTTAGTTAAATTAAATTTAGGAGCTGATTAGAAATTGATTGGTCGATGTTTGGTATACTTAAATTGTCATTCTAGTTAAATTTGACTTTTATTGAATTTAATCATCGTTTAATTTAATATTGAATGTAATTTTCTAATTAATACCCGTTAATGATAATAAGTTATCTATTGATGTTATTGGTTGATTTGGACGATGATTGTAATGGATGTTTGATTGTTGATATTGGATGACTGGATGTTATATTTTATATTGTTATATGTTATATTGTTATTATGATTATGTTAAAGACATTTATATATGAAATTTGGATGGAAAGAAATAGGAGAATTTTTTATATGAAGATGGAGTCTGCAGCAACTCTTTATAGTATTATTGATAAGAGAATTCGAAAAAGGCTAGATAGGCTGAAGTGATTTTAGATGATAGAACTTCCAGTTTTATTTCTTGTATTTGAAATGTTGTTTTGATATGAAGTTGAGGCTGAATCTTGTATGTAATCTTTAATTGGAATGGAATATATTGGGCAGAGCTTCCTTAGCCCATTGCTTTTCAAAAAAAAACACTGCAAGTTCCCTATGGGTTGAAATGATACATACCCGAACGACCATATGGAATAGGGAAAATCGTTATGGGTTGAAATGATAAACCCAAGCGATTTTCATTGAAATTAATTTTGGGATTACGGGTTGAAATGATATATGCCCGCAAAATTTTAAATTGCAATTTGAAATGATAAATATCCGTATCACTTGACCATAGGGTAGAGCATTATATACAGACACTGGATTGGTTAAATTTAATGATTTTAAATCTTTAAACTTTGAATCCAGTTAAACGATATTAGAGATAGAATTTGACTGATATAAATTGAATTGCTTTAAGTAATTATTTAAAGGATTTAAATTGAAATTTTAAAGTTGAATTTTAAGTATAAACGACATTCATCGAAATTGGATTATTGGAATGTTGGAAACTGTAACTTTGAAAATCTATTAAAATTGGAATAGTTAAATTTGATATTTCAAGATTTGAAATTGGGTTTTGAATTGAAATCTGGACATGGCCCAGATTTGTTGGAATGGAAGAAATGGTTAAATATGATGTAAATTTCAAAATTTATTATCTCAATATAAACTGTAAATGTTCCTTTAAATTCAAATTTTAAGATTTTCAGCTATTAAAATAAGTTAATATATTTTAAATCAACTTAATCAATTTAAACTATTTAATTTATTTTAATCTAATTTAACCTATTTTAAACTAATTAACCTATTTAATCTTTCTTAATCTACTTTAATTTATTTTAATCTATTTTAATATATTTTAATTTATTTTAAATCATTTAAACTTTACTAAACTATATTAAACTATTTTAATTTATTTTAAACTCTTTTGATTTATTTTAAACTATTTAATCTATTTTTAATTCTACTTAATCTATTTTTAATTCATTTAATCTATTTTAAATCTAATTAATCCATAATAAACCTATTTAATCTATTTTAAACCATTTAAACTATTTTTAAATCTATTTACAGTATTTTAATCTATTTTAAATATATTTAATCTATTTTAAACCTATTTAACCTAATTTATGTCTTTTTAAACTATGCTAAACTAATTAAACTATTTATAACTATCTAAATTATTTTCTAAATCTCAAATGGTGTGAAGTGGAAATGTTTATAATCAAAGCCTTGATTTTAAAGCGAATAAGGTTTAATAATGTTATCACATAAGTTGGGATTTGAAATAATATTCGCTGGTGAAATGACATATTTGAGTAAATATGATGATTTTGAAATGAGAATTTAACCTAATTGTGAATATGATTTCGAAAATAATACGGTTTGAATTGAATATGATATTTTGATATTAATATGAAATGGTTTTGGAAATGTAAAAGAACCATCTGTTGTGTAATAAGCATTTGGTTGTTAAAGAGACCGGGATCGGATATTGTCATACTCTCTACCAATACTGAAAACCATTTTAACAACTGTGTACGTGGTGGAGATTCCAGAAATGAAGTAGGATGGTTTGCTGAACGATTCTGTATGAGGTATTTATGTGACCCTGAATCCCGTGAGTCAGCTTAGATGTGACTAAAATAGGAGCTATACCAGGCCAAGTAAGGTCATTCCTCCTATCGGGCACATTTCTTCGATTCTATATTTTGACTTTGTGATTTATTTGGTGGCCACCCCTCGATTTTGATTATGGGAGTGTGTCCGAGGTGGGCGGTAGTAGCTGCTATTCGTTACCACCAGTCCGGGAGTGCAATTGGTATATCTACCTTGGCATTGCCTCAAGTGTCATGTTCACATGCCCTAGCGCGCCTTCTATGAGTTTGGTTTGTACCATACCTATGGAGTGCCCTCTGGTTGCCCTCCAGTTTACGGAGGAATTACGGTACTGTATAGACTATGGGAATATATAAAAATGTGTTAAGGGGGATATGGGTAACGCATTAACGCTATTTTAATACTTTACTTTATTGTAGACACTATCATAATAGCGTATTGTACTATGTATGTAGATAGTTTAACGGATCTTTAGGAGATGGAAATCCCAAACATCTCTTAAGTTATTGCACTCACGTTAGACACTGGATAGGAGATGTCAAACCCCGTAAAAATCTCTGACGCCGTTACACTCATATTTATTTACTGTTGATTTAACTTACATAAGATCTTTTAGTTCTAACTCGAGTGTTTTGTCTTTTCAATTCTCTCGGGTTAGTCTAAGCTTTTCAGTTTATCGAAGACTGCTTTTAGGAGGACCAAGACGAAGATTCAGTACTATTACTATTTACTATATTATTTGTTTAAATTTTCCGCTGCATCATGTTGTTCCGCTGTATTATCTATTATTACTGCTGTATGTACTCTGATTCTGTACTATAAAGCATAATCAAATGTTATTTTTAAAACAGCTTCATGAACTGTTTATTTGATTATTATATTTTGTCATTCCGCTATGAGATTCTGTGTTTGTTTCCTTTCTTTCCCAACTTTTTTTTATTTACCCCATAACAATTTTCTCCTTTGAATGGTTTGAGTTGGCATGTGTGTCGATTTAAACCGTCCAAAAAGGCAGGTCGTTACAAAAAGTAAATACAATATTAAAAATTAGAAAACCTAATATATAACATATAAATTTGAAGTAAAACAAATTCAGCCTAAAATGTCTTTAAATTAATTAGCCCGTTTATCTCCTCTGAAGCCGATCCTATTTTTCTTCTTTATTCTTCTTTTAGGGTTTCTGATTTGAAAGCCTCCACTTTACGAAGTGAACTTTGAACCACTCCGCTACTCCTTTGTTGATTGCATTCCTCAATTGGTTAGCAATTGAAGGTTGTGATTGCTTTCACTTTCAAGCTCCTTTGATATTGATTATTGGGTACGAATTTTATTCTCTGATTATATTTGGATTTTTATTCCTACTCGACTTAAATAAAATTACCAATGATGAATGATTTTTATAGAGTGAGATTTGAAGAAAAAATATTCTCTAATTTCATATATTTTGAATATTTCAACCCTTGATTTTTGGTGTTGATTTTTTGATCGATTCTGTTTGGGACTGTGATTTTGAGATTTTCGACTTGTTTTCTCCTTATATCCGATTGCTTCGGCCTGAAATTGTTGACATATTCAACTTTGAATTTTTTTCATTAATTTTCCTTTGTGTATCCTATACGCTTTTGATTGCTGACTTGTTCAATATTGTGATTGGCCTGATTTTTCCGACTTGTTGAAACTTTCTTTATCCTGAATGTGTATGCTGGTTCGACATTGAGATGCTCCTTTGTACACTTCATTATTTATTTCTACCTATACATACATACATACATACATACATATATATATATATCTGTGTGTGTGTGTACAAGTGCACTGGTGCATTTTCTTCTTGTCTATGCTCTTATACATCCCTGCCTTGCTTCCTTTTATGGCTGTGTGTACATGACTTTATGTCTGAGTTGTGTACTTGTCCAAGCTTGTGTGTTGTGGCATTCACTTGCCTTTGTTGTTTCATCTCTTTGTACATTTATCTGATTTGAACTAAACTTGAACTTGAAGTATTGTGCACTTTGTTGCATTTTCACTTGTAAGCCTGCCTTGAGTTGTGATCCTTATGTCGAACTTATGTGTGTTGCTGGTTTGTCCATAGCTTTGTGCTTTGTTGTTGTATGCTTCTTGTGCACTTGAATTGATGAACATTGCATTGTGCCTGTTTCTGAACTCTGGTCTTGCTTATATGTTTTGTTGTTTCTGACATGTGCATTTGCATGAACTTGTTGGTGTGCTGCATATTTCCTTATGTGTTGTTGTTTGGCTTATTGGCTCGACCTGGTTGTTTGTGTGCATGACCTTGTTGAGTTACTTTGTTGGTATTGCAACAGCTTCCTTTTGTGTATGTGCATGTATTGGCTTGAAGTATTTGCGGGCTTGACCTTGCATAGTGTGTTTGGTTGCTGGTGTGCATTTCTGACTTGTTTTTGGTGATCTTGACTTATGCACTTTTGATGTTGTGCCCTTTCTTGTCTCTGCCCTATGTATTCACTTACTGCCATGTATCGGGTTGTGTATGTGTGCAAATGTGAAATGTGCACAAGTGTATATGCATAGCCTTTTTAATGTGCTTGGCCTTATGGCATGTACAGTGATATAATGTGCATGTCGTAGGTTGTTCATGCATATTATTGACTTGATTTTAAATTTTTGTTCCACACGAACATGTTGTATTGGTCCTTGTATATACCTGTTGTACCGGTCCATGTTCATTACTTTTGCAGCCTATTAAAATATAAAAAGAGAAAAATCAATAAATTGAGACAATGGCGAGTTCAAATATGTTTATATTTTTGCAGTTTCAATTTGTTCTTTTTTATTTTTTACTGCATTGCTATTTGATCGGTGAAAGCAGATTTTTGTTTGGACAAGGACTAGAGTAAAAATATAAACATCGTATTCGAGTGAGTGAGGATAGGAGTGATTAAATATTGTTGTATTTGAAAAGGTGTTGTATGTGAGTGAGTAAAAATGGTTGTATATGAATAATGTATGAAAGTTGTTGAAGCTCTTGTTGTAATTGTGTGTACTATTGGAATTTTATTGAAATAAAACATTTATTGAAATAAAATTGTATTTGGTTATTTCATTCTGTGATATTGCAGTAGTACTACAACAAACATTTAAATATATATATACATATATATGTATGTATGTTTATTATCATCAAACAAAAATAAAAAACTACTATATTCTACAAAAATGACTGTAAAAAGTTGTGGTAACCATCCCCTGCCATCTAATCTAGCAACCACGATAAAACCAAAAACCTAAATTTGGAGAGAGAAAGTTTACAAAAGAAAAGCTCAGGATGAGAAGCCTTCATCTTCTCTTCAGATTTCCTTGTGCTTTCCATCAGATTATCTCTCCATTGTATTTGGATCAGCCTAATTTCATTATTGCAGAGCTCCCTAGTTCTGTGCTTCACTCTACATGCGGTGGCATGAGGTTCTATTGGCTCTGTCTCAATATCTGCTAACCGATCGGGCTCCATTGTAGTGATGATGTCCTGAAAGCATTTCCTTAAGTATGAAACATGAAAGACGTCATGGACTTTCGCCAACTTATCTGATAACTCTACTCGATATGTAAGTTTCCCTACTCTTTCTAAAATTGAGAAAGGCCCAACAAATCTCGACGCTAACTTCCCCGATGTACCAAATCTCATAACCTTCCTAAGAGGGAAAACCTTAACAATAACCCTTTCTAATACAACAAACTCCAATTCCTTTCTTTGCTTGTCTGCATAGGACCTCTAATGATCCTATGTGGCCTTCATTCGATGTCTAATTATCTCCACCTTTTCTGAGGTCTCGTGAATCAAATCTAGTCCAAGCAGAATTTTATCAGTGGTTTCCCACCAATAATTAGACAATTTGCATGACCTCCCATAAAGCACTTCAAAGGGTGTCATGTCAATCGTCACTTGATAACTATTATTGTATGCGAACTCTACTAAGTCTAAATGCTGCACCCAATATCCTCAAAAATCCATGATGCAAGCTCTTAACGAATCTTCCAAAAATCCTATTCACCCTTTCCGTCTGGCTATCGGTCTACGGATGGTAAGTGGTACTAAGATTCAATGTCGTTCCTATGGTTGACTGCAAAATCCTCTAAAATTTGTCGGTGAATAAGGGGTCTCTATCGCTAACAATGTTGACTAGAACTCCATGCAATCATACCACCTCCTCAATATAAATTTGCGCTAGAGATATTGTAGTCCTATTACTCCTAACAAGAATAAAGTGGGCGCTTTTAGTGAGTCTATCCACTATAACCCAAATAGAATTATTGCCTCTTTGACTCCTAGGTAAGCCATCTATAAAGTCCATCAATATATGCTTCCACTTCCATGTTAGCAACTCTAGTGGCAATAATAATCATCCGGGCTTTCCTTGTTCCGCCTTTATCTTTTGGAAAGTTAAACACCTAGAAACAAACTCTGCTACTCTCCTCTTCATCCTCGGCCAATAGAAAATTCGCTTAATATTCCTATACATTTTATCTCCTCCGAGGTGAATGGTCATCCTAAAATGGTGACACTCAGGAGAACTTCCTCTAAAACATCCTCCACCATAAGGACACATAGACGTCCATCTCTTCTCAAATATCCTCTTTCATCAACAGCATATCTACTGACATATGGAAAATATTCTCCTCTACTTTGCTTGTCCAAAATATCTACTATCATCGCATCTATCTTTTGCTCATGCCTGATGTGGTTTATCAATGCTGGCCTAATCTCCAGTGCTGCTAAGTAGCCTTGTAACACCCCCACCTTTGTACCTCATTCTCTGTATTATCTGACAATATTATCTAGTAACACTCTCGGATAGTATGGGTATAGAGGTGGGCTATAGCCATACTATTGAAGAGTATTATTGGATAATACGGGTATAGATGTAGGGTGTTACAAGGCTAAAGTGGATTCGATTAGCGGTTGGAAATTGAAATTCGAGAGGAATTCCAATTGCCTCCACTCGTATATATATAGCACCTAGAGTAGCATGCCTCCGGCTAAGGGTGTCGGCGACAACATTCCCTTTTCCAAGGGTATACGGTATCTCAAAATCATATGATGCTATAAATTCCATCTACCTCTTCTGCCTAAGACTCAAATCTTTTTGGTAGAATAGGTATTTAAGGGTTTTGTGGTTGGTGAACAACTCAAACCTCTCTCCTAAAAGATACCGCCTTTACATCTTTAAGGCAAAGACGATGGCCACTAATTCCAAGTCGTGATTTGGGTATCTCTTCTCATAGTCCTTTAACTACCTACTTGCATAGGCTATCACTCTTCCTCTTGCATATGAACAGCTCCTAATCCCATACCACATGCATCAATGTAAATCGTGAAAGGCTTTGTCCCATCAAGAATAAAGTATTGGGCAGTAGTCAACAACTCCTTTAGCTTTTCAAATGCTTCCATGCATTTCCCATTCCATACAAAAACTAGATTTTTGTTGGTTAAGCGAGTTTGTAGGACTGCTATTTTGGCGACGTTCTCAATAAATTTCCTATATTAGTTTGCCAACCCAAGGAAACTCCTAACCGCTTTGGTATTCTTCGAAATTTTCCAATGTTGAATAGCTTCCACCTTCACGGGGTATACGGACAATCCCCTCTCGGAAACAATATGACCATGAAATCTCAGCTCCTTTCAAAAATGTCACGTTGAGAATTTAGCTTTTAATTGGTGCCTTCTCAAGATCCTTAATATCTCCCTTAAGTGATTTTCATACTGACCTTCACTTTTAGAGAATACTAGAATATCATCTACAAATACTATAATGGACTTATTTAGCTATCTCCTAAAGATTATACTAATCAAATCTACAAAGTATATGGGGGCATTCGTCAAACCGAAAGGCATTGCTTCCCATTTATACAGTCCATCCGGTGTATGAAATGCGGTATTCTGCTTGCTATCCTCTACTATCCTTAATAATGGAATCCCGTGGCTAAGTCCAATTGGAAAACGATTTTGGCTCCAACAAGCTGGTTGAACAAGTCATATATTCTAGGTAAGTGATATATATTCTTATTGGTTAGCTTGTTAAGCTCTCTATAGTCAACGTGTAGCCTTAAAGAGCCATTTGCCTTAGTGGCAAAAACAACAGGTGCTCCCCGTTCAGAAGTACTATGGCGAATAAATCCCTTCTGTAATAACTCCAAAATCCGCTTGTCTAATTCTCTCACCTTTATTTGTGGGCCATGTAACTTAATGACGGAGCGACGGGTCTAGAATCCTTCTCTAAATTGATTTTGGACTCTATCTCCCTTCGAGGTAGGAGACCCGAGACTTCTTCAAAAACGTCAGGAAATTCTCGAACTACGGGCACATATGAGAGATCATCTTATGATAGGTTAAGAGAATATAATTAGCCTAGCTCGACTAAGTTTTAGGGTGTACAACGAACATTTATATCTCACCGCTTACAACTCCTTAACCATACAATTCTCCTATCACAATCTGAGACAGTCCCGTAGTAAGACAACCAATCCATCTCTAAGATAAGTCCATACCCCTTAAAACCACGAACATATGCATTACATGTAAATTGACATTACATATATCCACAACTAGGTTTTTGCAAATTAAAGAAAGGTGTGTCAACCCCCCAATAGGATTTGACACAACTATTAGGTTGGTACAACTTGGGTTTTTAGACTCAAGGAGTTAGCTACATTTCTAGCTATGAATGGATGTGATTCTCCCGAGTCAAATAAGATACAAATATTATTCCTAGAAATAATAGATGTACCTTCCATTATAGCTTTCCCTTGATCTTTAGGAGGAGGTCTACTCGAGATAGGTACAACCTTTATGGCATAAGCTTGCCCATTATGTCCCTCCCTTGCTAGCATCGGACACCAATCCTTGTAGTGTCGTTCCTCTGGCAGTGGTAGCATCTTCCTTTAAACTCCTCCCTCGTCAAGCTCACCTTGCAATCCTTAGCAACCTGTCCTTTCTTATGGAACATATGACATGTCACACCTTCTTTCCTAATATTTCCCTTGGCCTTCTTGTTTGCCCAAAATCCTCCCTTCTTGACTCTACCTTGGTTTTTTGGCTGTCCAACCTTTTCCTTCTCTTTATCCTTCCCCTTCTCTTCCAAGCCAATAGTCTAGAGTAAAGCCATCTCAATTATCATCTCATTAGTGGCGCTCGTGAGAATTTATGTCAAAAGTAGCTCCCTAAGTGGAGAATTTAGGCCCTTGACAAACTTCATAGCCTTCTTCGTGGGTGGCAATAAGACTCAATCCAAACTCAGTCAATTCTGTGAACTTATTGATATACTCCTTCAATGTGGAATCTCCTTGCCTCAACTGTATAAACTTCTCCAACTGCAAACTTACTTCTGCTCTGGACATGAATCGAGAGTCGAAGCGAGTTTTGAATCCAACCAAAGTGATTTTCTCTTCAACTACTATGGTCCACCAATCCAATGCTTCTTCCTTTAAATGCCATGCATCCATCTTTCTCTTGATCCAATCTTTCCATCCCAGCTCCCAGAATATGCATTCATGGTCGTTAATCCATGCCTTGATCTCAACAAAGTATTCTGCTCCTATATACACCCTTCCTCCCATATTCTGGAAATCTTTCCATACCTTGGAGAAGCCTATAGGGCAAAGTGCCGCTTTAGAGGGTGGAACAATATGTGCCGTTGGTCCAGCTTGCCGAGGAATGTGAACTTGCCAAACATTCCTTAGGTATTGCTTGAACCATTCTGGCATCCCTTAGATAGTGGGTATCACTTTGGTAGAGAGATTCCTAACCTCAAAGGAATTGTTTTCAGCCATTATCTACAAGTTTAAACTTTTAGTTACAAATTCCTAAGATAGTATTATTTTCTAAAAATAAAGGTTTGCCTAGTGTATTTGCATATGTTCATATATATATATATATATATATATATAATAGGGATTTGAAAAATACTTTCAAAAATAATAAGTACACACTCTTATGTATACCATCCCCACTTATATGGTAACCTAAGCTTTGATACCAAATGTGTCACATCCCGAAATTTTCGACTTTCGAAAATTCAACATCGATACTCACTTTATCGACTGCCGAGCAATCGAGTGCCGGAAACTCCAATAGTGAGGGTTTTTAAGAAAAAGAAAAAGTAGAAGAAGAAGAAGATAGAAGAAGAAAGAAGAAAAACAGAACACATCAGAACAGAAAACAATATCAGAATCTTACACATCGCAGCGGAACAATATACAATAGATACATGAATATCTTTTAAAAACAAAAGAATTATATATGTTATTACATTACATCACATCATATCATCAGAGTCAATAAACAACAATGGACAGTTATATAAACTTGTCCTCATACAGAATACACAGCGGAATAAATACTATCAGATACAAATACTACGTCTCGCCATCCAGCTTATCTCCAAAGCTCCAGAATATCCTGATAATCTAACTCTAGACTGCCCGTGTGGAAATTGGTGGGCACCCAGAGTTTAGAAGGGAAACAATAAACTCCGAGTCAGTCATGGTGACTGGTGTGAGATCGTAAAACAGTTATTCTTTAAAATAATCAACAGGAAAACTTTAATGTCAATTCGCAATGCTTTTTGGAAAATGAGACTACCATAAGACCTCCCACCACACACACAATGCAAACGCAGAATTGGAGGAGATTTCTTCTTATGATAGTCAAAGATGCTTACTACGCAAAATCAAATCCTTTTTTTTTGATATTATTATTAGTGCATAGTGTAGAAAACATTTCGAAAGTATAATATTAATCTTAGCCAGCATAGGCATTCCGCACTTATGCCTACTATAGCTACCATCCAAACAGTGGTGACCACCATAAGTGAATGATAGGTTCTACAACTAAAACCGTACAAGATCGTATTGTTTCTTTGGACTTCCAACAAATGGTCAGGCTAAGGAACTTCCTATCCACGATGGGTACGTCCCTGGAATAGACGACCCGAGAACCTAACGTTACGGTTAGATCTCTGCCAACACAAGGCCGGGTTACCTCTGCAAAAATAGGTAACTACTGACACGCGTATGCCATCCCCCGATCGTCACCGATCTTCCCGAGGATCCCCGATTTCCAACAAAACCACATAGATAATAATAATGCAGTAACCACAGAGGTTAAGTATCTGGGCTCCATACCATGATACCACCTTTATCCAGAAGGAATGACATACACTAAGGGGCGCTACTCCCTAGAACCTTGCTGCATTCGTCCTGTTTCGACCATTTCCGGGGTGTGAGGCTCGATGAAGTCTCGTCCACAAAGCTACGCTTTCTCAAAAAGCCCTGCTTCGGGTCAAACAAAATGATCAACCTATGATCACAAAGATATAAGATCAAACAAATGATCATATCACAAATGACCAAACACTGATCATTTCACAGCAACACTCAGTATGCCACGTTACCAAATTGGGATATATCGCTGATAAATTTCAACTACATAACCTCTGAGCTCGTACGTCTCAGAGAAGGGTGTTAAGCTAAGAGAATAAATTCTCCGCCACCAACAGAAATGTATTTGAAAGAAATCAGCTTTATATTTCAAATTGTAACGTCAGACACACAATCCATACAAGTCTGTTCCGGGATCGAACAGAACCGAAGGCACTTCTCACGAAGCCCTTGCATTTCCGGATAATTTTCAATCGCGTCAGGACTTCCCGTCACTAAGGGTGATAAAACCTCTAAACCGGAGATCAGCCGATGTAGAGTAACTCGACGGTAATCCTTTCGTTTTCAAAAATATCCGGTCTTCAACACCGGTCTTCAAATGCAATTCATAACGACGTAAAACATATTCGGAATGGGTTATACGACCCCATGGTCCTTTCCCGGCTAACCCGAATAGTGAGCGTAAATTTAAAAATAAGTGTGGCATTCAAATTTATCCAATTCACAACCAATACCTATCTAAAGGTAATTATTGATAGTCGGTTATTTAACTATCAATAAAGATGCGCAACATCATCAGATTCCAAATAATTTTCCAAATTATTTCATCTTCAAAAATATCTTTACTAGATATAAAAATTTCCACACTTAACCATTTGAAAACAATTTCAAATCAATTTTCCACACTTCAAAAATAAATCAACGTTTATTTTTAAAACGAATTCCCATTTCTTTATAAATTCCATATTGAATTTATATTTCAAAATATCTTCTGATATACGATTTTCAAATCGATTTTCAATATTCAATTTCAATTTATCTTTTACAAAGATAAATTCTCAAAACGTTCATTTCATTGGAAAAGCATTTCCATACTTATTTAAAAATAAGTGTTTCACAAATCGTTTATTTTCAACATTTGAAAATATTCGATATACTTAAATCAAATTAAGTATATATTCATCCTTTAAGGAAAATATTCTTTTAACACATTTATTTGAGCCAAAACGAATGTTGCGTAAAACATCGTTACGACGACTCGAAATCACTAGTATAGGGATTCGGAATTTAGGTAGATATATAAATCCCCATACTATATAAAACATTTCCTTTCGGAAATCATTTACTATAACTACAGTGTTATAGTCCACCATTTCCTTATTTTTCGAAAACGTCTATTTCAACAATAAATGTTGAAATCTATGATTTCGATATTCAATATAATTTAAAACATCGTTTAAAACAATTAACTTCATTTCAAATATCACTTCCCCAAAACCATATCTGTTTTACTTAACAATATATTCACTGTCCAAAATCGTGAATATAATTTACTTAACCCAATTTCAATCTTTTCCACACATTTTTATTTCAATAAAAATTCGCTATCCAAAATCGCGAATATATCTTCTTTGATAATCTTCTATATTTAATTTATCAAATTCAATCGATTTCGAATTTATAAACACGGTTATAAATTCTATTTCTATTTATAAAAACTTCCGTTTATAAATCTTCTTTATTTACCAATTCAATTCACAATTCAATTTATATACCACAATCCATATTATAAGTTAAATACTTATAATTTCATTTATTTACAAAGATCATTCTTTTAAAACTTTACAACTGTAAAATTTACCCTTTTATAAACCCATTTTAACGTCATTTCCAAATACTACATCAATTACAGATTGATTCCCAAAATTTATCATTTCTAAATAATTTTCCTTATTCTTTCCAATTTATTCAATATTCTATTTTTAAAAGAATTCTTCAATTTGAAATCATTTTTACATTGATTTCCCAAGTTATTTCAATTCATAAATTTAATTTCTAATTGGACTTCCAACTTATTTCATTTTAAATAAATTCCTTTTGAAGAGAATAAATTTCTTTGTCTCTTTCAATCTATTTAAAAATCCAAATTTAAATTAAATCCTTCAATTTATAATCACTGTTTTATGAAATTCTTTTGTTTAGCAATTTCACTTTATTCTGGAATTTATTCCATAAGATTATAAAAATTAACTTTTTATACTTTAAAAATTCCTTTCTTCAAAATTATTAAATTTCTAAAATTGATTCATTTAAAAATTTCTATTTTGATTTCAAAAATCCAATTTCGTATATTTTGGAATCCAATGATATCAAACATCCATTCGGCCAATTTTCGTTTTCAAACAATTCCCAATCATCAATATCATCGATCGTATCAATATAATCATTCACAGAATTATCATATCACAATATAATAAATTCACAACAATATTGAGGGGTCCAGTTGGATCCCTCCAACCTGTTTCCCTGCATCCAAAGACGTTAGCACAATACCAATTCCGCTCCAGTACGGAATTATCGCGGTATATAGGTTTTTTATAAATCCGCTTACTAACGGCGCAATAGGGTCTCATCCGCTATACGAGGCGGGAATCAATCAATCCAATATATACATATGCCAATATGTATATATTGCTATATATATAGATATATCCTATCATATCTAATAGCACATTCAAACAATCAACAAACAATAACTGTAAAATCCACTTTCAAGTTGAGTGAGAAAAATCTCACCTTAGCTTTTATTTGCAATCCATTTTCCATTTCAGTTTTGTTTTCTCGATTTTTAACCTGGTATAACAATTTTATACAGTTTATCAATATTCGAAATAAAATCGAACAATTATTTATCGTTTAAATAAATTTATGTTAATCTAAAAATTAAATTTTAACTGATGATTTATTTTTATTTCTTTCTTACTTGAACTATATATACCTATATTAAAACGATAATTTATATGAATTTAAAACTTTTCAAAATCTTACTTATATTTTTCTGCATATATATATACATATATACAGAATCTTTTAAACTGAAATAAAATTTTGTTTTAAACCTTACTGCAATTTGAATTCGAAATTATACTTCTTCAAACATATATATATATTAAAACAATAATGTTTTATACTTTACAGTAATCGATATATTTTTTTCTCTGTACGCCTATAAGAGTTTAAAACTGCATATATATTTCAAATCCATTAAATTGAGTTAAAGATAAATTTATACCTTACTGCCTATTTGAATTTTTCGCTCGAAACCTTCGAACAATCGGAACCCCAGCACTGACGAACTCGAGATATCACTGCCGTTCCCACTTCGTCGTCGCCCGCGATTCAATCGCCACCAACAGAAATGTTCGACTCCTATCCCCAAATCGCGAAACCCTAAAACACTGTCGATCACGACCACGCCAGCAACCACGTCGCCGCCATACCCTAACGCGCTCGAGAACCCACGCGCGCGCCAGTTCGCTTGCCTGCGACCCTCGTTCGCCAATACTGGGAATCGCGACCCTCCAACCTGACGTCGCCGCTTCCGCTTGATCGCCATCGCCCCATCGTACATCCCCAAAGCTCGAAGTCGAGCTCGCCTTCATCGCTCGCTTGCCACTGCCTGAGCGCACGCGCGCACCCTCCCCGATACCATGTGGATGCCGCCTCGAGTGATTTTAGGAAGAAGGAACTTCAGATTCTCGTTTTGTTTTAATTTGAAGTGTCGATCCCTAGGGTTTAAAATGAACGAGAGTGGTTTCGAACTGAAGAATTAAACAGAGGGGAGAGATGTCGCCATTTTTATTTTCGTTTTGATTTTATTTCTCTTTCGTTTGAAATGTTTGAACAGAGGGAAGAACGTGATTTATCAGAGAAGATCGTGCTTGCACGATTTTTTCGTTCGTGAGTCTCGGCGTGAACAACGGCTGAAACAAAGGCGTGAAAAAAGGAAGAACGTGTGATGTTTACAAATTTAAATTTTAAATTTAAATTGAATTCTATTTAAATCCCAACGCGTTTAACTATCGTATGGTCACATAACAACCCCGAATACTACGAAATTTGAAATCTGACAACAATACAATATTCCGGACCCAATGGAACTGGTTTCGTCGAATTCCGAGACTGTTTTGAAAAATGACTATTTTTAAATATCGGTTCGAACGATATAAATTCAAAACTGAGCAGAACAGTTTAAATTTAAATTCTGAAGCTTTTATTATCTTCAGTGTTGTCAATACGAATTTTAAAAGCTTTTGAAATATTTTTCTTCAGCTTAAAACTGAAGATACAAATTTTTACTCAACTCCAATCGATAAAATCTTATAATTTAATCGCCAAATTCAAATTTAAATCGGGGGTTCAAATCAAATCATCGTTCAAATATTTAAAATAAATTAAATATTCTCAATTTAATTTGTTCAAAATTCTGGGTCGTTACAAATTTCCCCCCTTAAAAGAATTTCGTCCTCGAAATTACAAGTTAGAAAAAATGGTCTTTAACTCGTCTACTATTTTCCACAATCTAAATAGTTTTATCAATTCATCAAAACAAATCTTTCTACTAAAGATTCGTTATTCATCAACTAAATTTCAACTTCAACTCTAAGTTTCAAAACAACACTGTTTAACTTCAAAATTCAAATTCGAGTTTAAATTCAAATTTTAAACTTTTAAAATTTCTCAAAAATTTTCTAACGCCCTAAATTTTCAAAAAATTTCGCCAGCGTCTCCTTTGCGCGGCTAATACGGCACTACTACAAAACGTCCCTACGGACTCTCAGATTTCAAAAAGAAAAAGAAAAAGCCAAGTGGCTAGAGAGAAATCATCAAAAACTCATATTAAAACTCAAATACGTACCTTTTGTCGAGCAATTCAAATTATCTGTGAAATAAATTTTCCAATCCCTTTATACACCTGTATATCCTACTAGCCATTATATCTAGTTACAGCATTCAATCATTTCGCAAATTCGATTACAAACTTCTAATATCAACTTCTTATACCATTTCTAGTTTACTATTGAAGTTATATCCATTATCATTCAATTTCACATTTCACATTCATTTGGAATTCAATTCACAATTACAATTCAATTTGAATTCTATTTAACTTCTGAATATTGAATTTATCAGTTATCTTTCATTCATAACCGCACTATTTTAAATTAGTTTCAGTTACTAATTCATTTCAATTCTAATTCATTTATTCACATTCGTTTTCAACATTCAGTTCTAATCTTATTCACGTACAATTGTGAATTCCATTCATTGAAAATTTATTTATTCTTACTTGAATTCATCTTTAAATTCGAACCATCCCTTTTATTTATATATGAATTTATTTCCTTATACTTTCAATTCACATTCATAGATTTCATTTGTTAATGAACTTTAATTCCAATCACCTTTACATATTTTACATTAACAATTTCTATTCGTATAAGTTATCAATTCAATCATATTCCATAAATATTCTTATAAAGTATTCCAGAGTCTTACCATCACTTCAAAAACATTTTTGAAAACAATTCAAATTCCATTTGAATTTCCAAAACAAAAACCCAAATTTTCAAACAACTCCTATTTAAAACAATTTAACAGCAATTTCTCTTTTGGAAACCCGAAAATGAACACCGATGATGTCGCGATCATCATCGGAATTATTTTCTAGCGACCGAAAAGAGTTTAGAGCTTTTCATTTCTTCAAAACATTTTTCAAAACCCTTGAAATTCATTTTCAAATCAAAAAGGTTTAAACTTTTCGAATCTCCAAAATTTACGAATTCTTTTCAAAACATTTCCAAAAAAACTTCTCTGGAATCTCATTTTAAATTACAAATCACATTTATAATTTACATTCTTTAATTTCGTTTATATGTGAATTAATTTCTTAACTTTGGAGTTTTGATTTCAATTTCTTATTCAATTTCAGTGATGATAATTCACTATTATTACTTCCTAACATCCATGCAATCATATACTATGATAATTCATAGAAAATCATTTCTTTTATATACAAAAATAACTTTGGGTAAAATTATTTCATTTACCCTATTTAAAACAATACTGTGCCGAATTGTTCTATTCGAGTGTTTAGAGATCCCTATCAATGATCGTTAATTACTCGTATTGACCAGAATCCATATACCACTCAATAAATCAATCATCACAATATAAAACAATTTTATATTCAAATAACAAATACGCGCTCATATCTATTATTACACTCAACTCATTCTAGAGTACTACTGACTCTATCTCTAATGAGTAACACCCAACAGAGCAGGGTTGTCGCTTAACCATATGCTCTGATACCACTTTGTCACATCCCGAAATTTTCAACTTTCGAAAATTCAACATCGATACTCACTTTATCGACTGCCGAGCAATCGAGTGCCGGAAACTCCAATAGTGAGGGTTTTTAAGAAAAAGAAAAAGTAGAAGAAGAAGAAGATAGAAGAAGAAAGAAGAAAACAGAACACATCAGAACAGAAAACAATATCAGAATCTTACACATCGCAGCAGAACAATATACAATAGATACATGAATATCTTTTAAAAACAAAAGAATTATATATGTTATTACATTACATCACATCATATCATCAGAGTCAATAAACAACAATGGACAGTTATATAAACTTGTCCTCATACAGAATACATAGCGGAATAAATACTATCAGATACAAATACTACGTCTCGCCATCCAGCTTATCTCCAAAGCTCCAGAATATCCTGATAATCTAACTCTAGACTGCCCGTGTGGAAATTGGTGGGCACCCAGAGTTTAGAAGGGAAACAATAAACTCCGAGTCAGTCATGGTGACTGGTGTGAGATCGTAAAACAGTTATTCTTTAAAATAATCAACAGGAAAACTTTAATGTCAATTCGCAATGCTTTTTGGAAAATGAGACTACCATAAGACCTCCCACCACACACACAATGCAAACGCAGAATTGGAGGAGATTTCTTCTTATGATAGTCAAAGATGCTTACTACGCAAAATCAAATCCTTTTTTTTTTTTATTATTAGTGCATAGTGTAGAAAACATTTCGAAAGTATAATATTAATCTTAGCCAGCATAGGCATTCCGCACTTATGCCTACTATAGCTACCATCCAAACAGTGGTGACCACCATAAGTGAATGATAGGTTCTACAACTAAAACCGTACAAGATCGTATTGTTTCTTTGGACTTCCAACAAATGGTCAGGCTAAGGAACTTCCTATCCACGATGGGTACGTCCCTGGAATAGACGACCCGAGAACCTAACGTTACGGTTAGATCTCTGCCAACACAAGGCCGGGTTACCTCTGCAAAAATAGGTAACTACTGACACGCGTATGCCATCCCCCGATCGTCACCGATCTTCCCGAGGATCCCCGATTTCCAACAAAACCACATAGATAATAATAATGCAGTAACCACAGAGGTTAAGTATCTGGGCTCCATACCATGATACCACCTTTATCCAGAAGGAATGACATACACTAAGGGGCGCTACTCCCTAGAACCTTGCTGCATTCGTCCTGTTTCGACCATTTCCGGGGTGTGAGGCTCGATGAAGTCTCGTCCACAAAGCTACGCTTTCTCAAAAAGCCCTGCTTCGGGTCAAACAAAATGATCAACCTATGATCACAAAGATATAAGATCAAACAAATGATCATATCACAAATGACCAAACACTGATCATTTCACAGCAACACTCAGTATGCCACGTTACCAAATTGGGATATATCGCTGATAAATTTCAACTACATAACCTCTGAGCTCGTACGTCTCAGAGAAGGGTGTTAAGCTAAGAGAATAAATTCTCCGCCACCAACAGAAATGTATTTGAAAGAAATCAGCTTTATATTTCAAATTGTAACGTCAGACACACAATCCATACAAGTCTGTTCCGGGATCGAACAGAACCGAAGGCACTTCTCACGAAGCCCTTGCATTTCCGGATAATTTTCAATCGCGTCAGGACTTCCCGTCACTAAGGGTGATAAAACCTCTAAACCGGAGATCAGCCGATGTAGAGTAACTCGACGGTAATCCTTTCGTTTTCAAAAATATCCGGTCTTCAACACCGGTCTTCAAATGCAATTCATAACGACGTATCACATATTCGGAATGGGTTATACGACCCCATGGTCCTTTCCCGGCTAACCCGAATAGTGAGCGTAAATTTAAAAATAAGTGTGGCATTCAAATTTATCCAATTCACAACCAATACCTATCTAAAGGTAATTATTGATAGTCGGTTATTTAACTATCAATAAAGATGCGCAACATCATCAGATTCCAAATAATTTTCCAAATTATTTCATCTTCAAAAATATCTTTACTAGATATAAAAATTTCCACACTTAACCATTTGAAAACAATTTCAAATCAATTTTCCACACTTCAAAAATAAATCAACGTTTATTTTTAAAACGAATTCCCATTTCTTTATAAATTCCATATTGAATTTATATTTCAAAATATCTTCTGATATACGATTTTCAAATCGATTTTCAATATTCAATTTCAATTTATCTTTTACAAAGATAAATTCTCAAAACGTTCATTTCATTGGAAAAGCATTTCCATACTTATTTAAAAATAAGTGTTTCACAAATCGTTTATTTTCAACATTTGAAAATATTCGATATACTTAAATCAAATTAAGTATATATTCATCCTTTAAGGAAAATATTCTTTTAACACATTTATTTGAGCCAAAACGAATGTTGCGTAAAACATCGTTACGACGACTCGAAATCACTAGTATAGGGATTCGGAATTTAGGTAGATATATAAATCCCCATACTATATAAAACATTTCCTTTCGGAAATCATTTACTATAACTACAGTGTTATAGTCCACCATTTCCTTATTTTTCGAAAACGTCTATTTCAACAATAAATGTTGAAATCTATGATTTCGATATTCAATATAATTTAAAACATCGTTTAAAACAATTAACTTCATTTCAAATATCACTTCCCCAAAACCATATCTGTTTTACTTAACAATATATTCACTGTCCAAAATCGTGAATATAATTTACTTAACCCAATTTCAATCTTTTCCACACATTTTTATTTCAATAAAAATTCGCTATCCAAAATCGCGAATATATCTTCTTTGATAATCTTCTATATTTAATTTATCAAATTCAATCGATTTCGAATTTATAAACACGGTTATAAATTCTATTTCTATTTATAAAAACTTCCGTTTATAAATCTTCTTTATTTACCAATTCAATTCACAATTCAATTTATATACCACAATCCATATTATAAGTTAAATACTTATAATTTCATTTATTTACAAAGATCATTCTTTTAAAACTTTACAACTGTAAAATTTACCCTTTTATAAACCCATTTTAACGTCATTTCCAAATACTACATCAATTACAGATTGATTCCCAAAATTTATCATTTCTAAATAATTTTCCTTATTCTTTCCAATTTATTCAATATTCTATTTTTAAAAGAATTCTTCAATTTGAAATCATTTTTACATTGATTTCCCAAGTTATTTCAATTCATAAATTTAATTTCTAATTGGACTTCCAACTTATTTCATTTTAAATAAATTCCTTTTGAAGAGAATAAATTTCTTTGTCTCTTTCAATCTATTTAAAAATCCAAATTTAAATTAAATCCTTCAATTTATAATCACTGTTTTATGAAATTCTTTTGTTTAGCAATTTCACTTTATTCTGGAATTTATTCCATAAGATTATAAAAATTAACTTTTTATACTTTAAAAATTCCTTTCTTCAAAATTATTAAATTTCTAAAATTGATTCATTTAAAAATTTCTATTTTGATTTCAAAAATCCAATTTCGTATATTTTGGAATCCAATGATATCAAACATCCATTCGGCCAATTTTCGTTTTCAAACAATTCCCAATCATCAATATCATCGATCGTATCAATATAATCATTCACAGAATTATCATATCACAATATAATAAATTCACAACAATATTGAGGGGTCCAGTTGGATCCCTCCAACCTGTTTCCCTGCATCCAAAGACGTTAGCACAATACCAATTCCGCTCCAGTACGGAATTATCGCGGTATATAGGTTTTTTATAAATCCGCTTACTAACGGCGCAATAGGGTCTCATCCGCTATACGAGGCGGGAATCAATCAATCCAATATATACATATGCCAATATGTATATATTGCTATATATATAGATATATCCTATCATATCTAATAGCACATTCAAACAGTCAACAAACAATAACTGTAAAATCCACTTTCAAGTTGAGTGAGAAAAATCTCACCTTAGCTTTTATTTGCAATCCATTTTCCATTTCAGTTTTGTTTTCTCGATTTTTAACCTGGTATAACAATTTTATACAGTTTATCAATATTCGAAATAAAATCGAACAATTATTTATCGTTTAAATAAATTTATGTTAATCTAAAAATTAAATTTTAACTGATGATTTATTTTTATTTCTTTCTTACTTGAACTATATATACCTATATTAAAACGATAATTTATATGAATTTAAAACTTTTCAAAATCTTACTTATATTTTTCTGCATATATATATACATATATACAGAATCTTTTAAACTGAAATAAAATTTTGTTTTAAACCTTACTGCAATTTGAATTCGAAATTATACTTCTTCAAACATATATATATATTAAAACAATAATGTTTTATACTTTACAGTAATCGATATATTTTTTTCTCTGTACGCCTATAAGAGTTTAAAACTGCATATATATTTCAAATCCATTAAATTGAGTTAAAGATAAATTTATACCTTACTGCCTATTTGAATTTTTCGCTCGAAACCTTCGAACAATCGGAACCCCAGCACTGACGAACTCGAGATATCACTGCCGTTCCCACTTCGTCGTCGCCCGCGATTCAATCGCCACCAACAGAAATGTTCGACTCCTATCCCCAAATCGCGAAACCCTAAAACACTGTCGATCACGACCACGCCAGCAACCACGTCGCCGCCATACCCTAACGCGCTCGAGAACCCACGCGCGCGCCAGTTCGCTTGCCTGCGACCCTCGTTCGCCAATACTGGGAATCGCGACCCTCCAACCTGACGTCGCCGCTTCCGCTTGATCGCCATCGCCCCATCGTACATCCCCAAAGCTCGAAGTCGAGCTCGCCTTCATCGCTCGCTTGCCACTGCCTGAGCGCACGCGCGCACCCTCCCCGATACCATGTGGATGCCGCCTCGAGTGATTTTAGGAAGAAGGAACTTCAGATTCTCGTTTTGTTTTAATTTGAAGTGTCGATCCCTAGGGTTTAAAATGAACGAGAGTGGTTTCGAACTGAAGAATTAAACAGAGGGGAGAGATGTCGCCATTTTTATTTTCGTTTTGATTTTATTTCTCTTTCGTTTGAAATGTTTGAACAGAGGGAAGAACGTGATTTATCAGAGAAGATCGTGCTTGCACGATTTTTTCGTTCGTGAGTCTCGGCGTGAACAACGGCTGAAACAAAGGCGTGAAAAAAGGAAGAACGTGTGATGTTTACAAATTTAAATTTTAAATTTAAATTGAATTCTATTTAAATCCCAACGCGTTTAACTATCGTATGGTCACATAACAACCCCGAATACTACGAAATTTGAAATCTGACAACAATACAATATTCCGGACCCAATGGAACTGGTTTCGTCGAATTCCGAGACTGTTTTGAAAAATGACTATTTTTAAATATCGGTTCGAACGATATAAATTCAAAACTGAGCAGAACAGTTTAAATTTAAATTCTGAAGCTTTTATTATCTTCAGTGTTGTCAATACGAATTTTAAAAGCTTTTGAAATATTTTTCTTCAGCTTAAAACTGAAGATACAAATTTTTACTCAACTCCAATCGATAAAATCTTATAATTTAATCGCCAAATTCAAATTTAAATCGGGGGTTCAAATCAAATCATCGTTCAAATATTTAAAATAAATTAAATATTCTCAATTTAATTTGTTCAAAATTCTGGGTCGTTACAAAATGTAACAAGCCACCTCGAAATAGGCCTAATTTCGACCAAATAAAGCCCATCTATTCCAAAGCAGACTATTACTTGGTAAAAATGAATAATACATAGAGCTGTCTATCTATACTACCAGAATCTCATAATGAAAAGGATAAAATATAAAATGAGAAACATTACCCATTTTATAAAAATTCAAATCTCAGAACGTAACATAACATCCGAATATCTGAAATACAATATTTCAAAATAATAACATCATGTCTGAAATAGGTACATCAAAATATAATAAAACATAAATAGATAAATAACTGCCATAAGTCCTCGCCTCCGCCTTCAACCTCACAATCAGCATCATCGCCTAACCTATGTGTTGTAATGAAGAGGGGATTGAAACAACAATGTCTGGTGAATGAAAATCTCAAGTCTTACCATAATAGTATTTGGCCAGTATCATTTAGATAAGTAACATGTATGCACATCATATACCATATCCTATCAAGAATACCTCCAACTGTAAGCCCGAAAGCCTTTCCGGTCCATTCCACAACTACCGTTAGTCTTAATAATGTGAGAGAAAGTAACCGAGTCACTTAGTACCTCTTTAATAGAAATTAGGTAGACTTTGATTATTTAATATCTATAACCTAGGCAAATCCCCATTATTTAATACCTAAACCCAAGGTGAACCCCACTCTAGTACTTCCTAACTGACATCGCTCGAAATCTCATCAGGCCACTTAATACTTCTTTATGGAAAGAGGCGGCCCCTATAATAGCAACTTAATACCTCAACCCCAAAGTGGACCCCTCCCGAGATTCCTCACTACCACACTTAAACGACAATCTCGACCATTTAATACTTCTAAAGTGGGAAGGAGGCAGACCCCACAACAACTACGTAATACCCATAACCTAAAAGCAGGTCCTATGCCTTATGAACCGTAACCCAAACTGCAATGTCTCATATTAGTCCAACCATTTGTAGGTACTGATAGCCAGATTAACTAGGCAGACTTACCCTACAGAATTGGGGCTAACCTCGCATCCTCCATGGGTACTTATTATAGGCGATGTCTCACATCAGACCTAAAGTCATACTGCTAGTAGCCAGATTAGATAGGCAGACTTCAGTGTGCTTTTGACTGACCTCGCATCCCTCTAATTAAGTCATAATTCCACCCTCCTATCGTTCTACACATATGCATCACCCGCATTTACATACTAAGTCCATATAAGAAGAACTCCTTATTTCGCCTTAATTATGGACCAATTTCCATAATTATCCTTAACTTCCTTCCTAAGGGGTATAATGCTGATTAATAACCTATTTATACTACGCACTTAAATGTTATTAACTATATGCTATAAACATATTTATACGTAAATATACACACAAACATATGCACGCGCACACATACATGTACGTGATTAGGCTAACTAAACATTCCTAAGCATGCGAAGATTTTGTGTAAAATTCATTAAATTCCCAGTTTATTAAACTCCAAATTTACTTTTAATTTGGAAATACAATAATTTACAAACTCCCTAAATTCATTCAATTAATTAAATCATATTTTAAATTTAGATTCTAGGTATTCTCGACTAGTGTTGTTGCATTTTGCATCTTATACTAATCGTTAAATGTCAAAACTTTCATATACAAGTCTAACTCTATACAATATCTTCTAAAATTGCTAATATCCTTGGCCAACAAATAGTGTAACAACCCGGAGTTTTGTGGAAATTTATTTGTGTCAAATGACGATTAAATTGATGGTTAATTGCTGTTTGGCAATTATTTCAAGTAAAATTCTTTTGTAAAAATTGTTTAGTGTTGAGTGGGCTTTATATTTTAAATCGAGGCCCATATTTGTTGATGCTGAGATGATATCAGAGGCAACCGCTCCCCTTTCATTCATTTTTTCTCGTTCGAAACCAAAACAAAAGCTAACCCTAAAACCAAAAAGAATTTTAATGGCGGCCGCGACATTATCGTTCGTTCCTTTTCCCCTCCAATTCCAATCGTTCCAAGCCTTAGCAAACATTCGAAAAGGAAGAAAAAAATGGAGGCAGCTCGTCTTTTGTTCATTCCTCGGCACCGAAAATTAGGGCTTTGGTATCTCCAAGGCGATTGACTTCGACTTCGTTTTGCTCGATCGAGTGAGGAAACAGGTTGCTTGCTCGTCGAATCAAAGGTGAGTACTTCACTCACATCTAATTCCTACCTCGAGTGTATTAGCGTTCGAATTCTACTATTTTCGTTTTTGTTTGATTGTTGAATTCGTCCCTTGTTGGTCGGCCACTCGATTATGTGTTTCTTTGAGTATTGACTTCATTGCTTGGACTATTGCTGATTTCGTGAATTTCTCTGGTTGGTTTCGACCTATTGTTGTTGATAATTTTATGATGTTGATGGTTCGACCACCTTGTTCATTTGATTGTTGCCTTGAGAACTTGGTTGCTTTTAGCTTGATACACGAGGTTTTGAACTGTTCGATTTTTACTTGATGTCCCACTTTGACTTCGGTCATGTTGATAATTTCTGATTTTGTCACTTCAGATGTTTTTGATTGTACGTGATACTCACAGCCTTGATTTAATTGTTCCACATGAATTCATTTACATTGCACATTACTGTTTTGTTGTGTTGCAGTTGCCTCCTCACTTGAACCTGTTTCAGTGATGTATTTGCACTTGCCACTATTTTGCTGAATTACATTCAATTTGCATACTGCCTCCAGTTCACTGTTTTATGTATTGAGTTGTTTTGTGTCCCCTAGCTTTGTCACTGACTTGACTCTGATGATGATTTCTTTTGGCTTCAGCCACTTGGATTCTAATTTGAACTGCTTCTTTGCATTCTTTGTTGTTTCTGACTTGAAGTCTTGATAACACTTTGGTTATTGTAGACTTGTTATAGTCTGCATTATATCTATCCAACCTCCTGCATTGTCACTTGCACTGTCTAGTGTTACAGTGCATATATGTTGTATCCTTTCGTTGATGATACTCAAGATTTTGTAGTACTTGGCATCGTGATTATGTTGTTACACTGTTTGTTGTCATGTTGCACTATAAGTTGCCTTAAGTTCCTCCTGTTCATTGTATGGTCGTGCACTGGTATTCATTTGAACCTTTTCATTGTCACCATTTTTGGTTGCACTGTCACTTGAATTACATTCATTCTGGTTGTCAGTTCCTTGGTTTGCTGATTTCACTCGAGTCTGGGCATTTCTATACTCTGGTCTCCACAGTAGCATTCATGCTTTAGTTGCTGACTGCGGCATTGCTCCAATGTATTCATGCGTAGCCTTCATGTATATGCATACCTGTTTCATGTAGTATTTGGGTTTCCCTGACCCCACATGCTTGTTGGTATCGACCGATACTTTGAGGCGTGTTGTACCCTGCTGTCTCTGTGCAGCCACTGTTTCTGTTGATTGATTTGAACTTGGGCCGAGACTTGATTTTATGTCTTGACCATTTATTTGAAATGCATTGTTTGTTATCACCTGAGTTGAACCCGATTTCGGGGTTTGACCTGGTGATCATTTGTGACTTTCACTGAGCTTTTGCGTATCTCTTGCGATAGTGGCGAGGCAGTACACGCGTGCGTGTACTGCAGCCCTATCAGATTTGACAGCTTTAAATTGATTTAGTTGATTTGATAAATTGTTTATTTATCTCTGTTGATGATTTAAATCTGCTGATTTTTGTTAAACACTGTTAAGTATTATATTGACCGTTATCCGGTTTCTTTGTTTAAAGAATCGGATAGACGGGAATTATTGTGACTGTCGTCTATTTAAATTATTACTGCCTATATGCACTAATAAACTGGTTTGAATTAGACTGACCTGGGTATTATTTTCTTTTGAATGTAATACTCGGGTCAGATCCGAGTTATTTCAGGTTGTAGATTTTCTTCTTTGAGTTGCTGTTCGGGATTTGAAGACTTTTCGCATCTTCTGAAGTTGTCATTGTCCTTTTGTAGTAGTCATGTCATTGTATAGAACGATATGTATTCATGTATATTAGTCGATAATGTACGTGTATATATAACTTCTAGAGTCAACAGTTGTAGTTGTATCGTATGTATTGTGTCAACTATGTATTAACTGACATCAGTTATATATATATGAGACTTTTGTTTTTATCTGTGTTCCGCAATTATATTATCTGTGTTATTGTTATATCTAATGTCCTAAACTATTATGAACTATCGTAGTTTGTTTTATACTGATAATTGGATATGTCGATGAGAGTAAATAAATAATAGATGAAAAATAAAAAGTATATACCACTCCTATCGAGATAACCAATATTAGTGTAAGGCCAATTACGGATGGTCGCTCCTATCCAGCCTTATTCTTCGTAATAATAGACAGTATTTCTTTTAATACTCTTTGTTATTATGAGCATAGAGGTGGGGCGTTACAGTTGGTATCAGAGCTTGGGGTTTATGGACATAATATAAAACATAACTTGGATGGAACATATGTTACAACTATGGGTCGATGTTTTATTTGTACTTTGAGTCAAAACTAAAGTTTTGAAATTTTGATGAAATTTTTAAATATCTTTATTTAAAAATAATAGTGAAATTGTGTTTTGTTGATTTGATTGAATTGTGTTCTGTTTATCAGAGTGCGCAGCGGAAACTGTCTTCACTGAGTACAACTGGTAATCATTTTGATTTAAAAATCAAAATACGAAATTGATATGAATTTCATTTGTTGTTCACATAGCTGTAATTATTTTGTTTCTTTGAGAATTTCGAATCTGAATTGATGATTCGAAGAAATTGCAAATATGTGATTTTTGTAGAAATTTCCGCTGGCTTTCTTTTGTACTAATCATCTATTGATTAGATTTTGCTGTTTTGAATTATCTTCATTGAAGATACCTTCGAATGATTTCTTTGTTCATTCTGTAGTACGTGCAAAAATTTGAATTGCACATTATTGCATTTATTTTACGTTGAACCGATGCTTGGTTATGAAACGTATTTTGTTGCCGTTATTTTTATAACGAGATTTTACACCAATGCTATATTTTGAAGTACGGTGTTTTATGGCATTTTGATGAATGAAAATTCTCTGATATTACATTTTGATGTAAATTGTTTTGATGTGATTTTGACGTTTTAAAATTACTGTCGCTTTGGCTTCAGTAACCGTCAAATTTTAAAAGTGGATTTTCAAGCGGTTATTCCGCAATGCTGTTTTGTGACCGTTTTTACGGTATTTTGAGAAGTACAATTTCTTTATCGAAATTGTTACTGATTTGCTGCTTTAATCACGTGATTGGAAAATCATTTTAAAATAAAAAAAATTGCTTTATAAAATTTTAGCAGTTTGCGTTTTCAAAAGAATGAGAAAGCGACTTAAACGATTCAGCAAAATCGAGGATTATGACCCCTTTCTTTTACTGTTTCGCTTAACTCCGGACTTGTTCAGTTGAGAATGTGAATTGTTATTTTTACAAAATAAATAAAATTGTTTTCAGAAATTTTACAGTTTGCGATTTCAAAAGAATGAGAAAGCGATTTAAACGTTTCAGCAAAATCGAGGACTATGACCCCTTTCTTTTACTGATTCGCTTAATTCCGGACTTGTCCGTTTGAGAATGTAAAGTGTATTTTTACAAAATACACAATTTTGCACTTTCAAGGAAACGATGAAGAGATTTAAACGATTTAGCAAAAGTGCGGAGTATGGAACCACACTTTTACTTTTTCGGTTAATTCCGGACTCGTTAATTGAATATCTGTTGTTTTGATGATTTTGATGAATTTTACACTTTCAAGGAAACGATGAAGAGAATCAAACGATTTAGTAAAACACGTGGTATGGGACATGTGCGTTTGCTATTTCGGTTAATTCCGGACTCGTTAATTGAAACATTTTGATGCTTTCGTGTGCTTTCGAGCCACTATGAGGACCTTCGGGTCATTTGTTGGGCTTTCGGGCCACTCTGCGGACCTTCGGGTCATTTGTTGGGCTTTCGGGCCACTCTGCGGACCTTCGGGTCACTCTGCGGACCTTCGGGTCAATCTGATGGGCGTCAAAATTATGTTGAGTACTTGGTAGGCTTCGGCCACTCTGAGATGCACGTGCGGCGAATTAAAAACTCGCCATCTGATGGGATCGATCCAAGCTTTTATGTTGATTTTCTAGTCTTCTTAATTGATTTCTAGATATTTGTTGCTTCCAATTATCTGCAGGTAATTGGATATTTGTTGATATGAGTTCTGATTATCGTTTTTGATAATCAGATATTTGTTGTTTCTAATTATCGCTTGTGATAATTAGATATTTGCTGATATGAGTTCTGATTATCGTTTTTGATAATCAGATATTTGTTGTTTCTAATTATCGCTTGTGATAATTAGATATTTGTTGATATGAGTTCTGATTATCGTTTTTGATAATCAGATATTTGTTGTTTCTAATTATCGCTTGTGATAATTAGATATTTGCTGATATGAGTTCTGATTATCGTTTTTGATAATCAGATATTTGTTGTTTCTAATTATCGCTTGTGATAATTAGATATTTGCTGATATGAGTTCTGATTATCGTTTTTGATAATCAGATATTTGTTGTTTCTAATTATCGCTTGTGATAATTAGATATTTGCTGATATGAGTTCTGATTATCGTTTTTGATAATCAGATATTTGTTGTTTCTAATTATCGCTTGTGATAATTAGATATTTGCTGATATGAGTTCTGATTATCGTTTTTGATAATCAGATATTTGTTGTTTCTAATTATCGCTTGTGATAATTAGATATTTGTTGATATGAGTTCTGATTATCGTTTTTGATAATCAGATATTTGTTGTTTCTAATTATCGCTTGTGATAATTAGATATTTGCTGATATGAGTTCTGATTATCGTTTTTGATAATCAGATATTTGTTGTTTCTAATTATCGCTTGTGATAATTAGATATTTGTTGATATGAGTTCTGATTATCGTTTTTGATAATCAGATATTTGTTGTTTCTAATTATCGCTTGTGATAATTAGATATATGCTGATATGAGTTCTGATTATCGTTTTTGATAATCAGATATTTGTTGTTTCTAATTATCGCTTGTGATAATTAGATATTTGTTGATATGAGTTTTGATTATCGTTTTTGATAATCAGATATTTGTTGCTTTTAATTATCACTTTAGATAATTAAATATTTGTTGATTTGAGATTTAATTATCGTCTTTGATAATTAAATATTTGTTGATTTTAGATTTAATTATCGCTGTTAGATAATTAAATATTTGTTGATTTGAGATTTAATTATCGTCTTTGATAATTAAATATTTGTTGATTTTAGATTTAATTATCGCTGTTAGATAATTAAATATTTGTTGATTTGAGATTTAATTATCGTCTTTGATAATTAAATATTTGTTGATTTTAGATTTAATTATCGCTGTTAGATAATTAAATATTTGTTGATTTGAGATTTAATTATCGTCTTTGATAATTAAATATTTGTTGATTTTAGATTTAATTATCGCTGTCAGATAATTAAATATTTGTTGATTTGAGATTTAATTATCGTCTTTGATAATTAAATATTTGTTGATTTTAGATTTAATTATCGCTGTTAGATAATTAAATATTTGTTGATTTGAGATTTAATTATCGCTTTTGATAATTAAATATTTGCTGGTTTGAGATTTAATTATCGCTTTTAATAATTGAATATTTGTTGAATTTGAAATTTGATTATCGCTTGTGATAATCGAATATTTGTTGATTTGAGAAATTTGACTATCGTTTGAGATAATCAGATATTTGATTTGTCTTCTGATTATCGTTTGAGATAAGTGAATATTTGCGATTTTTGAGATTTGAGCTTCGTCTTTTTCTCTGGCGATTCAGGTGAGTAATTTGATTTACTCACATTCAATTCGTGCTATGTATGGGATTTCTGCTCTGTTTTTCCTTCTCTTTTAGTAACTGGAACTCGATTGTTCTTGCTTTTGTTAGTCGTCTGATTTTGATCCCTGATTCCCACGAGGTTGATTCTTTTGATTTGAAGCAGTCGAACCTTTTGATTTCTTATCTAATACTTCCCCGCTAACACTTGCTTTGCTTGTACATTCGACATTGCCATGCTCTTTTGGTTGTTACCTTTTATCCATTTATTCCCTATGATTGCGTGGACGCAATTTCTTTAAGGAGGGGAGTCTGTAACAACCCGGAGTTTTGTGGAAATTTATTTGTGTCAAATGACGATTAAATTGATGGTTAATTGCTGTTTGGCAATTATTTCAAGTAAAATTCTTTTGTAAAAATTGTTTAGTGTTGAGTGGGCTTTATATTTTAAATCGAGGCCCATATTTGTTGATGCTGAGATGATATCAGAGGCAACCGCTCCCCTTTCATTCATTTTTTCTCGTTCGAAACCAAAACAAAAGCTAACCCTAAAACCAAAAAGAATTTTAATGGCGGCCGCGACATTATCGTTCGTTCCTTTTCCCCTCCAATTCCAATCGTTCCAAGCCTTAGCAAGCATTCGAAAAGGAAGAAAAAAATGGAGGCAGCTCGTCTTTTGTTCATTCCTCGGCACCGAAAATTAGGGCTTTGGTATCTCCAAGGCAATTGACTTCGACTTCGTTTTGCTCGATCGAGTGAGGAAACAGGTTGCTTGCTCGTCGAATCAAAAGTGAGTACTTCACTCACATCTAATTCCTACCTCGAGTGTATTAGCGTTCGAATTCTACTATTTTTGTTTGTGTTTGATTGTTGAATTCGTCCCTTGTTGGTCGACCACTCGATTATGTGTTTCTTTGAGTATTGACTTCATTGCTTGGACTATTGCTGATTTCGTGAATTTCTCTGGTTGGTTTCGACCTATTATTGTTGATAATTTTATGATGTTGATGGTTCGACCACCTTGTTCATTTGATTGTTGCCTTGAGAACTTGGTTGCTTTTAGCTTGATACACGAGGTTTTGAACTGTTCGATTTTTACTTGATGTCCCACTTTGACTTCGGTCATGTTGATAATTTCTGATTTTGTCACTTCGGATGTTTTTGATTGTACGTGATACTCACAGCCTTGATTTAATTGTTCCACATGAATTCATTTACATTGCACATTACTGTTTTGTTGTGTTGCAGTTGCCTCCTCACTTGAACCTATTTTAGAATAATTAACTTGTAATTAAGATTCATTAATTAAATAGGATTTGATTTTTAATTAATTAAATAGAATAATTAATTTAAGGATTCAAATTAATTTAATTAAGGTTTAAGATTAATTAATTAGGAATAATTAATTTATAATTATGGGTTATAAATTAAAGTATTAATTAATGATTAGGAATTAATTAATAAGGTAATTTAGAATTATTAAGTTATGATTAACCCTTAATTAATTAAATAATTAGAGATTAATTACTTGGTTATTAAGATTTATTAATTTGGAATTAATAATAATTAATCTAAGTTAATTACTTAAGAAAAGTAATTAAAGAGTTGTTAATAGTTAATGAAGGTCATTGACTATGGATTATTAGATAATTAATTAATGTGATTAATTTTAATAATTTATTAGATTAATTAATTTAAAGATAATCAATTATAGAATTTGTTTAAATAAATTACATAATGGAAGTAATTAAGAAATTAATTACTTATTGTAATTAATTGAAGTTAATTTGATTAGTTAAGTTAATTAATTAAGTTTAATTAATTTAGAATAATCAAGAGATGATTTAATAATAATTACTTAATGTAATTATTAAAGTATGATTATTTAGGGAAGTAAATAATAGATAATTACTGAAAGTAATTAATTGAAGGAAAGTAATTTGAGTTAATTACTTTGAATAATTAATCAAGGGATTAATTAAGGAATTAATTAAGGACTAATTAATTTAGTTAATAAAAGTAATTAAGGTTAGTTAATTACTGATTGAAGATTAATCAAGGTGATTAATAAATGTTGTTTAAATTAAAGGTTAATTACTTAATGTAATTAATTTAATTAAGTAATTTGTAATTAAGGATCATTAATTAATATAATTAATGATGTAATTAAGAATTTATTAATTAAGAAATAATTAATAAATGAAGTGATTAATTAATGTAATTAATTAAGGATAAATGTAATTAATTATAGTTGATTAATTTAATTAATTATAGTTAATTAATTAATGAAGTAATTAATTTAATTCACTTTAAATTAAATCTTTAATTACTTTTAAGTAATTACTTATTTCATTAATTTATTAGATAAATTAATTATCCATTTAATTTCCCTAATAATTAAATGCATATAAATCATTAACTTATAATTTAACTTCAACAAGTTTTAAAATCAACTTAAAATCTTTAAGTGATAAATAATATTTTCCTTGTAAATGAAATTTTACAAGATTTAAACAAATCCCTTTTTAAATTCAAAACATTTAAATTTAACAAACATTTAAACTTATTACAATATTTGAATTTATAAAACTTATTTGTCTTAAATCTAAGATTCAAAACTAAACTTGAGTTTATATATTTAAACTTTGATTAAAATCCCAGTTTAAATTTACTGCACAAATTTAAATTTAGATTTAAATTTAAACAACAGGCTTTTGAAAAACCTGGCATCACATCTTTTACCCGAGACCTCCCCAAAAAAACTTCGAGTCCCCAACCCTAATTTCTTCGAGCATCTCATCAAACAACCCGAGGAAACTCGAGACCTTCTGCAACCACCCAGACTTCCCCAAACACAATCACGACCCTGTGCACGTGCACGATCACCAGCGTCCACTCTGACCACCGCCGAGCATCCCCACAAGACAACGATCGACTACCAACCCAACCCCGATCATCCAAACTTCAATCCACTCACGCAGTCGAAATCGAGATGAATTTCGAAACCTGGAACAGAAAGACCCAACCATCACCAAACCTGTCAACGCTTCCCCCACGTCACTCCGATCATCAGAGATCTTGAAACTCCGTCCATAAACTCTTCAATGACCATACTTTCATTTCCCCAAACCTCACTGCACCCGATCCAGCAGAGAAGTCGTGATGATCTCCTTACCCAGACCAGCTAAAACTAGGGTTAGGAATTTAAATCCTAAATCAAATCTTCCTTAATGCTTAAAAAAAATACTCCTGACATTTTTCCTCGAGTCTTTGATCACCCTACTATCTTTAGATAGAAGCCCGATCCCCCAGACCATCTAGATCACCAGTTCTTCCCAATTTCCCCTTTTTAGTTAAAACAAAAACTGCTCTTTCATTATAAAACTAAAAATCATAATTTCATTCTTAAAATTCATGCCTAGGGTTAAGAATTTAGTTTATGCTTCTGAATTGATGAATTAAAGTGTTTGAATTTTCACCTATATAAATCTTGCTCTGTTGATTTTGGTTTACAGAGAACCCAGGTTTAAGTTGAGCTTAATTACCTTTATAAACTTTAGTTTATGATGAAACTAATTAATTTGTTTAAGCCTAAGATCTAACAGAGATTAGATAAGAAGATGAGGAATTTTTGATCAAGATCTGGCTTAAAAGAAATAAAAACAGAGATATCACACAATAGCTGACATGCAAATATATATCTATACATCCATATATCTATCTATAAAAACTCACATATATACACACAAGAACATACTTCTTTCAGAGTTAACATGCAACAGATTCTTATATTTAAAATCTAAAAATGTTACTCACCTTAATTTAAATAGAGGCAGCCTCTTTGAATTTTTGAAAAGCTTGAAACTGGTTTGAACTTTAAAACTGGAATGCCTCTTTGATTTAAAAACTTGAGTTGTTGAGCTTAAAACTGTTTTGAACCACATGCATGCTGGCTTCCAAATTGAAGAACGAATGCAAGCAGGCTCTTTTATTTTTTTACAGTTGATTCCAGGTTGAAAAATGAAGATGTTTGCAGGCAAGCATTTGAAAAGAAAGCATGTTGTTTTCAGGTTTGAGAAGAATGCAAACTGCTTGGGTTGAGATGATTCCAGATTGAAAAGGAAATGCAGACAGATTTGATCTTTGATTTGGAAAATGAATTATAGGTTGTTTGAATTTGGTTTGAGGCAAATTTGATTACTGATTTCAGATTTTGGATTAGAGAATTGGTTTGGGTTTTCTTGGTTTTGAAATGAAGATTTAAAAAGAAAATGAAGTGAAGATATGCAAATGTATATATAAGTGAATTTATGATTTTATAAAAATAAAAGAAAATGGAAATAATAAGGACACTTGTCATTTTGTTTAATCCATTGCTTAACACATGTTAATGCAAAGCTTTAAACATTAACACTTGTTAAAATAAGGGCTTTAGGAAATAACACTTGTCTTTTATATTTTTTTACCTTATTTTTAAAAGTAAATAAAACCCTTTTCTTTATTTATTAAATACTTATCTATATATATAAATTACTTTTTAATAAAACAAACTAATTATATTTTTATATAAAAGTTTATACAAATATTCCAAAATACAAAACAATTTAAATATTTATTCTTTTGAATTTCAAAACTTAAATTCAAATTCAAATCAAATTAAATCCTAAGATTCAATTTAAAATATACAATTATTTATCAATTTAAAAATAACAATTCTATAGTCTTTTAAAATCTATTCATACAAAATTAAAAATAATATATTATACTTATTATTTGAAATTAACATATTTGATATTTAAATAATTTATATAAGAGATTATATTATCAAGTAATATTTTAAAAAGAAATAAAACAAACCATTTTTGTTAATCTTATTTATATTTAAACTTAAGTTAAAATATATTTTAACCAATTTAAACATTTACCTAAAGTATATTTAAAACTATAAAGTTATTTATTTAAATATCTTTGAAAAGTCATATTAAATTAAATCTAAATTTCCAGTTTGCCCAAAGCTTTCTATTTACAATATATACAAATAAATGTATATATTCAAATAGAAAATATCTTATTAACTATTTTAAAAGACTAAATCATCAATTAAATACTTATTTAAATTAGATTATTAAATTAAATTCAGATTTCATTATCAAAGACCATCAATATCAATTTAATTATTTAACAGATTATTAAATTGATATTGTTAAAATTTCCGGGATATTACATTCCTTCCCCCTTAAAATAATTTCGTCCCCGAAATTTAAACAAAGGTAATTTAATAATCTTATTAAAGATTTTAATTTAAAACACAAGCATCTACTATCATCCATATGCTAGCAACCATAGCAACCAAATCATCCAATCAAACAATTCTAAATATCTAGACTAAATTCTAGATAAAATACCTCGAGTTTCCCCAAGTATATATATATATACCGGGATACTCGCTCTACAAACAATCTAAACAACTAAGCTATAGATCTCCTACCATCTAGATCTACAGAACTAAACAGACTATCAGACTACAGACGAGTCTGACTCAACTACCAAACTTCCCAAAACTGCAGATTCTAAAACCAGAGATAGATCAAATACGTACTCCCTCAGAGATACGTAAAACACAATGAATTCCAGTTATCCAAACTGACAATTCAATTCAGAAGACCAAATACTTATCTAGGTCAGAACACAGAAGAGATCCAAACTTACTTCTCCCATCCAGAGATACACTCCAAACTGCTTTCGCTGCTCAACTCTGATATGAGGTAGGACACAAGCACAGACTGGACAACTCATTCCAGAAATAAGGTTCACTGATCCATAAATAAAACTCAGATATTCCAGCAAAACTTGAGCTGTTTCACCAACTCCATCTCTAGGAAACATCCTTCCACTTAGACTGAACTACCGGTATCACTCCTGGAATCCAATCGATAAGAAAACTAAATTTCCAGATGCGGACAAATCTCTAACTTCTCTGAAGACATCCAGAAAAATTCTGACAACCCAAGAGAACACTCAGCAATCACAAGTCACTTTTGCGATCAACCCAACCTATTTCCAAACAGACTGTTCTCTCTTTACCAATCAGAACAGCTTACACTTATTTATCCAATCTGGATCCACTCTGCTGCTTCTGAACTTCACTTCCAGAAAAACTGCTCATCCAGAAAACTTCCTGCCATCACAGAATACTCTGAGCTGCACTGCTGACACTGCTGACACTGATGCCAAGGACTTCCTATTCCAAAGATCTTCGAGAAACTCGAACTCCAAACCAAACAGAAACACCATGCTGAACTCAGCCACAACACCGAAGCATACACACTTCCTTAATCTTGTTCCAAAGAAAACATCTTCGGGAACATCCATCGTCACTGTATTTCATCATAAAGCTACTATTACCTGAGGTATCAAGGTACCATCACTCGCTTCTGTTCAACTGACAGATCCAACTTTACTCATCCAAACTTCAAAGATAAACTCCGAACCTTTAAAAGGTTTCCTTCAGAGATCGATGAAATTGTAATGACCCAAGATTTTAGGAATTTATCCTGAAAAATATAAATGAATTTAAAATAATTTTTAAATAAATTTTGGAAGGAGATTGTTATGGCTTGATAGTGTATCAGTATGTGTGTACATGTGTGCACAGGGTATACACATGAACTAAAGCTAAAAATCTCTGAACTTTAAGAATAAATACATATTGATATGTATGGGAATATATATATATATATATATATATATGTATTAAATCTTTAAAAAGCTGAATGCATAAGTAAAAATAAATATATGTATGCTATTGAATATTTTTCTTAAGTATACATGTGCATATGTGTGTCAGTACAGAATGATATATATATATATATGATATATATATGTGTTAATAAAATACTAGAGTTTAAACTAGTAAAATAAAATATACAGACACATTTTTTATATAAACAGAAATGAAAAGAATGGAGATATAAAAAGGAATAATTCTCTTATAAATAAATGAAGGAAGTACATACCATTTACATGAAAGCTAAAAATAGGAAAATAAGATAAAATAGAGAAGCTCTTGGTATAGGCAGAAATAGAAAAGAGTATTTAATAAATAACAAAACCAAGTCACATTTTTAGCATGATTGTAGACAAGGGGGAAAAGTATTTTCTGAAAAGCAAATTTCTGAAAAAAAATGTGTAACCACTTTTCTCTTCACCCAAATTAAGCCGGGAAGGGGTAAAACTTTGGGTTTAAAATGCAGAAAACATGATTTTCTGGTGGGCAAAAATGGCTTTAGCCAATACCCAAAACCCTAAGAGAGAGACCCTGTATATATATACATGTATATGCAGCAGCCTCCTCTTCTCTTCAGAAAAGAATTTTGGAAAAAAACAATACCACAGAAATCATAAGACAAGGGAAGAAAGAGAGCTTGAGGATAAGAGCAGGAGTTCATCAGTTAATTAAGGAAACAAAGGAGAGAGCTAGGTGAGAAAACTCACTCAAAAATCTAAGGCAATAAGTCCTAATGTAGGCAGCCAGATAAAAGTATTTTTATTAAAAGAGTATTTTCATATATGAAAGTTTATCTGTGAATTTAAACCTGAATATGTTTTGATTTTCCTTGATTGATCACTTGTTTTATTATAATAAAGTTTTATGTGTTGATAGTATACATATCTGTTTATACACTCAGATCTCTGATATGTTAATATTTAGGGATATAAACAAATACCCTGTAAATAAAATGTTGAGAATAGGTAAGTAATATTGGTTTTGGCACAACCCAGAAAGATGTAAATAATGTTGAGCTGCAATATACTCATGTATAAGTGCTGAGGCTTGAAATAAAAAGGAATTAGGGGTGCAATAGGGTTGCCTATGTGCTGATGCTCCTGACTCAATAAAATGCATAGCAAACAAAATTTTGTGATTCAGTGAAACCAGGTTATCCTGAGTTTAACTCAAGCACAAATGTTTGCAAAAGAAAAATTCTCTCAGAAACCATAAGCCAATGTTAGTTGCCTAAACTCCTTTTAAAATACCCAGATGAATATATGTATATACAGAACCTTATTTTGTAATCACAAATGGTTGTTGCTTGTTTGCCTCTGTATGATTATGAATAATATGAGATGCCATGTTATGGATGTTTTAGCTAATGAAATGAATCACTGGATGGTTTTGCCATGAACAATCAAAAGGGTTATTATTAACTTAAACCTGATTAGGAAATTGGGGTCAAGAACACTGCAGGAATGACTTGTGTGCTTGAGTAACATAAGTTGACACATGGCTTGTTTAAGTCCTGAGATCTTTGTGTAATGGAGTGAATTAGTTCATTACAGTGTGTCCATTGATTCATAAATATTGCAGATGAGACCAAGGATAGATAAATATACCAAGGAAATAATACTTGAGCAGATGAGAAAACTAGAGTTTTCCCAGATTTGTAATATGAGAATTGAATAAGTGATTTAACTCATATTAGTTATTTTCCTGTTTGGTATGAATGATTGTTTGTCTATGATTGAGTTGTATGCTTGAATGTATGTGCCATATTCATATGTGTAGTCTCTGGAAAGAAAGTTAAAGTGTGCACATGCACAATGACACAGAGAATGCACATAAGTATTTACCTGAATCCAAAGGACAGAACCTTATGTATATGTACTTAACTTGATTTTAACCTAATTAACAAATTGCTTTTGTGAATTTTCTCATACCAGACATATGTCTGACCCTAGTGTGCTAATGGCATCTGGGGTGTCTCATTTAAAATGAGGCAGTTTCAAATGCTTTTTCAGGGATTGCAGCAACTAAGTAGGAGTAGGAGCAAGGCCTTGAGAAGAAGATATAGCATGCTAAACTTAGTTAGATAAGAGCCTAAATGTTGAAATCTGCATGTATTGATAATTTAAATTGCTACTTGTATTAAGTGTTGAATATGGGATGGTTATTTTGTTAGGTATTTTGTTAAAAGATTGACTTGTATCTGGAAACTATTAACTAAGTTGAATATCTGTTATGTTTTAAAAGGATTTTGATCAAATCTTGTAAGTGGATTTAGCAAGAACACCATGTTAAATTGAATGTTTACATTTTATAAATGCACTAGTCAATCATGAATCTTGGAAAGGATTTAAGTTTTGGAAAATCTGGAGAGTTGATCCTCAGAAAAATTAAATAGTTTTATTTTCTACAATTGCATATGTATTCAAAAAAAAATATAGGCATAGGTTGAATGATTTATGACTGCAAAGTTCCCTTAGTTAAACTGGGTTCATACAAATGTCTCATGTCCTATTTTTAAATAAAGATAGGATCTGTAGTAAGATAGATTGTAGGCCAGATTCAAATAGTTGCAGTTATATATGCACATAAACATGTTTTAGTGCAAAATTTTACCACACCTTTTCCTTTGTATTTGTAATAGGAATCTGAATTTCACTCAGATTCTAACCAAATGCATTTTAAATGCCAGACAGACCTTATAAGAAGAAATACAAACATGAATAATGATAAACACTTTTATCATCCTCAAAACCCAAGAACCATACTCTTAATTCATATCAATCCTGAAGCCTTCCAGGTTATAGGGATGGGTTTCAAAAATAATTAAGCAAGGATTATTGTTTTGTATGATGGAATTTAGGCAAAATAAAATATATATGTGTAGATAGGAAGATAACAGATTCCAAACTGCACAGAAGAAAAACAAAAAAACAAAAATTGTGTTTGAACCGACCAGCATAGCACTCGAACTCGTGACCTTTCATGTATAAGTTAGGCGCGTTTCCATTACGCCTAGATGTTGCTTGTGTTCCCTTAGGATCCACTTTCTTTTATACTGAATTTGTCACTATTCAGAGCTTAACACAAACATCTATATTAAAAGCTTGTTTACTACTGATAATTACTTGATCACTTCTTAGTTAGGATAAACAGACTAATATGTATGTTACCAGTGGATTGTTTGGTCAAAAAAAATTATTAGCAATCCAATATCCTCTTGTTTTTCCAGAACTCTGATTCAAACAAGAGAGGCATATACATCCTCACATGTATGTGCTTACCTTTGTGAATGTACTGATATATTTATATTGGTTGATTATTGTGATCCTGGATATATTTGGTTTATTGGAGAAAGATATTGACCCTGAGAATTATAATGAAAGGGATGATATATCTATATATTTATATATCCTCTTTACCAAAAAAAAAAAAAAATCCTTATGAAATTAGAATAGAATTAGGAGGGTCATTTCAGTTGGTATCAGAGCTATGTTATTTAACATAGAGAAGTAAGGATCAAGTTCTTAGATAGAAATAAAATTAAAAGGAACTAAATATATATATAACAATGTGCTCAGTGTGAAAAAAAAACCACTGAAATAATAAAATTACTAATCAAACTAACCAGCTATGTAAATTATTATTAGCAAACTATGGTAGGGAGACCACCAAATCAGGGAGCAGGATCTTCCCATGCACCACCATTGGTCAATCTGCAAGACTTGGTGAGAGCATTTAGGGATGGGGCAGGACAAAGGCAAGAAAATCCCTATGAAGAACTCTCAAAACTGCTTAAGACATATACTCATTTAGGAGGCAAAAGCTTTGAAGGGACAGAGAGTATCATGGAAATTCAAACATGGTTGAGAACATTGGAAAGAATTTTCAATGACATGCAACTTGATGATCAAAGAAAGAGGCAAGTGGCTTCAAGACAGCTAAAAGGAGTAGCTTTAGGCTGGTGGGAAGTAATCATTGCAGGAAGGAATGAGAATGAAATCACTTGGAATCAATTCAAAGAGATGTTAGAAGCAAGGTTTGTACCAGCATCAGCAAAGACTACCTTGTTAGAAGAATTCATTAGACTTAGACAAGGAACCATGACTGTCACAGAATACACTCAAAGGTTTGAGGGACTTTCCACATATGGAGCAATGCTTGTGGCAGATGAGGCATCTAAAAATGATAGGTACATAAAAGGTTTGAATCCAGGACTTAGTAGAGCCATGTTACCCTATGCAGACAAGACTTTTGATCATGTGATAGACTTAGCTTTGAGGTTGGAGCAGCATGACAAGGAAAGGGAGAAGTTCAGAAATTTTAAGAGCAATAATAACAAGAAAGGTAAGGGGAGGTATCACCCTTATGATAAGAGGAGAGAAGAGGCTAGTAACAAAAACACTGGAGATGTCAAAGCTAAGGAAGACAAGAAGAAAATTGTGTGCCATCAGTGTGGAAAGGAAGGGCATATCAAACCAAGATGTCCAGAATTGAAAGGAGGAGCTTTCAAATGCTATCTATGTGGGAAAGAGGGGCATATGAAGAGGAATTGTCCTGAATATAAACAGCAAGGCAAATTGGCAAATTTGGAAGGAAAAGGCAAAGCCACAATGGAGAGTAACACTGTAAACCATAGCCAAGTGGAAGGTACATTACTTATTTGTACCATACCCATAACAGTAGTGTATGATACTGGGGCAACTCACTCCTTAATTTCTTATGAACTGGTTAGAATGCTAAAACTGAATTGCATATTGGTTGAAACCCCATTGCATATACACAGTCCATTGGGGAGTTCTAGTGTCTTAAATATGATTTGTGTGGATGTGGAGTTAAACATAGGAGGAAATATGTTTATTTCCAATTTATATGTTTTGAATTACCCAAATATAGGTGTTATATTGGGGGTAGACTGGTTAAGGCAATTTAAAGCCATAATTAATTTAGACTCATCCACCATATCATTGCAAAATTCTAGAGGCCAGAGAATCACGGTTTTATGTGAGGTAGCTAAGGAAGGAAAACTATATCATTTAGTTGACTCAGAAAAAGATTTCAGTGAACTAAACATTGAAGAAATTCCCATAGTCAATGAATATTTGGATGTGTTTGGTGAGGTCAAGGGTATTCCACACCATAGACCAGTAGAATTCCAGATCAATCTAGTTCCAGGAGCAAGCCCAGTGATTAAAAAGCCAACTAGAATGGGGCCAAATGAACTAAAAGAATTAAAGAAACAGTTAGAAGAATTGGAAGAAAAGGGTTTTATAAGACCAAGTAATTCTTGCTGGGGAGCACCAGTGGTGTTTGTTAAGAAGCAAGATGGCTCCTTAAGGCTCTGCATAGATTATAGAGAATTAAACAAAGTGACTATTAAAAATAAATACCCATTGCCAAGAATAGATGATCTTTTTGATCAATTAGCAGGGGCAAAAGTATTTTCTAGACTTGACTTAGCATCTGGTTTTCATCAAATGAAGGTGGAAGAATCAAGCATCAAGTACACTGCCTTTAACACTAGGTATGGGTTGTATGAATTTTTGGTTATGCCATTTGGCTTGACCAATGCACCATCTTACTTTGTAGATTTAATGAACAGAACCTTTAGAGATTGTTTAGACAAGTTTGTGCTTATTTTCATAGATGACATTTTGATTTATTCCAAGACAGTGGAAGAACATAAGCATCATTTGCACCTGGTTTTGTCTAGACTAAGGGAAAAAGATTTAAAGGCAAAATTTTCAAAATGTGTGTTTTGGAAGGAGGAAGTACATTTTCTTGGCCATGTTATATCTGCCAAAGGAATTTCTGTGAACCCCAATAAAGTAGTGGCTATTCAAGCATGGAAGAGGCCAAGCACTGTGAGTGAAGTGAGGTCATTTATGGGGATGGCAGGGTATTATAGAAGGTTTATAAAAGATTTTTCAAAAATATCTACACCACTCACTAACCTAACCAGGAAGAACCAAGCTTTTGTTTGGTCAGAAAAGTGTGAAAAGTCTTTTGAACAATTGAAGGAGGCATTAGTGAATGCTCCAATTCTAAAGGTACCACATGGAAATGAAGAATTAGTGGTATACACTGATGCTAGTGGATTTGGCTTGGGTGCAGTGTTGATGCAACAAGGCCAAGTCATTGCATATGCATCCAGACAACTTAAACCCCATGAAGTGAGGTATGCCACACATGATCTCGAATTAGCAGCTGTGATATATGCTTTAAAACTTTGGAGACATTATTTGTTAGGCACTAAGTTTGAACTCTACACTGACCATAAGTCTCTAAAATATTTGTTTTCACAAAAAGATTTGAACATGAGGCAACATAGATGGGTGGAGTTCTTAGCTGCCTATGATTTTGACATACTCTATACACCAGGAAAAGCAAACAAAGTTGCAGATGCTCTAAGTAGACAGCATGCTAAATTGGCTATGATAATGATAGCAGAATTTAAAGATTTGTCTTTGCTAACTGAGTTAGAGATTGAGGAGAATGGTTGTGTGCAGATGCATGGTGCACAAGAAGAAAAAGGGAAGTTAAGCTTAATGACACTTCAACCAGATTTAATTCTGAAGGTAGGAAAAATGCAAGAACAAGATGCTCACTTATTAGAGAAGAGAATGCTCCTCTCAAGAGGGGAGGAAGTAATGAATCACCACATTGATAAAGATGGTTATGTGAGATACCAGAATAGGATGTGTGTACCAGAGGACATAGAATTGAAGAAGGAGATATTGAATGAATATCACAGAAGTAAATACTCCATTCACCCAGGTAACACAAAAATGTATCAAAATTTGAAAAGAGACTTCTGGTGGAAGGGGATGAAATCTGATATAGCCAAGTACATTGCCAAATGTATGACTTGCCAACAAGTCAAGGCTGAAACTCAAAGACCATCAGGGTTGATGCAACCTCTTAGTGTACCACAGTGGAAGTGGGAAGACATATCTATGGACTTCATAGATGGACTGCCTAGATCTAAGAGAGGTAATACAAGCATATGGGTGATAGTTGATAGGCTAACCAAGGTAGCACACTTCATCCCAGTCAAGTCAGAAAGAACTGCACCAAAACTAGCTCAAATTTTTATAAAAGAAGTGGTAAGGTTACATGGCATTCCCAAAACCATTGTGAGTGATAGGGATACCATCTTCACTTCAAAATTCTGGAGAAGCTTTCAAGAAGCAATGGGAAGTGAACTATGTTTAAGTACTGCCTACCATCCTCAATCAGATGGGCAGACTGAGGTGGTAAACAAAGTTTTGGAGGACATGTTGAGGGCATGTATACTGGATTTTGGAGGCAACTGGGAAGATTATCTTCATCTAGTTGAATTTACATACAACAACAGCTACCAAAGCACCATAGGAATGGCTCCATTTGAAGCCTTATATGGTAAACCCTGTTTGTCACCTGTTTGCTGGGTAGAAGCAGGAGAAAGGTCTATTTTAGGACCTGAGTACATACAAGAAACCAAGGAGAAAATTGAGTTAATAAGAAGAAGAATGACAGCAGCTCAAGATAGACAAAAGAAATTTGCAGACATGAGAAGGAGGCAGGTAGAATATGAGGTGGGAAATTTTGTTTTCATCAAAATCTCACCCATGAAAAATGTGCTGAGGTTTGGAAAACAAGGCAAATTAACCCCAAGATATATTGGACCATACAAAATTCTGGAGAGAATTGGTCCCTTGGCATATAGGTTGGAATTACCAGAAAACATGCAAGGTATACATGATGTTTTTCATGTATCACAATTGAGAAGGTGGGTCCATGACAAGGCAGAAATGCTTGAAACCCCAACCCAAGTGCAGATAAATCCTAATTTGATTTATGAAAAGGATCCAGTGGGGATTTTGGCAAAAGATGTGAAGAAGTTGAGGAATAAATCTCTAAAACTTGTGAAGGTACAGTGGAGTCTAGATCCTAGTGATTGCACATGGGAATTAGAAGACAAAGTTAGGATGAATTATCCTAAGCTATTTTCAGATTAAGGTAATTCTGATTTTTGATTGTTTTCTTTATTTTGGATGAATATATTTTTAGTTAGTATAGAACTAAGAATCTATTTAGTAGAGAATATACTTGTTCTCTGAATTAAGTTTAAAATTTATTTTAAGCTTAGGAAAATTGTGGGACACAATTTCTAAAAGGAGGGGTGTATGTAATGACCCAAGATTTTAGGAATTTATCCTGAAAAATATAAATGAATTTAAAATAATTTTTAAATAAATTTTGGAAGGAGATTGTTATGGCTTGATAGTGTATCAGTATGTGTGTACATGTGTGCACAGGGTATACACATGAACTAAAGCTAAAAATCTCTGAACTTTAAGAATAAATACATATTGATATGTATGGGAATATATATATATATATATATATATATATATATATGTATTAAATCTTTAAAAAGCTGAATGCATAAGTAAAAATAAATATATGTATGCTATTGAATATTTTTCTTAAGTATACATGTGCATATGTGTGTCAGTACAGAATGATATATATATATATATGATATATATATATATGTGTTAATAAAATACTAGAGTTTAAACTAGTAAAATAAAATATACAGACACATTTTTTATATAAACAGAAATGAAAAGAATGGAGATATAAAAAGGAATAATTCTCTTATAAATAAATGAAGGAAGTACATACCATTTACATGAAAGCTAAAAATAGGAAAATAAGATAAAACAGAGAAGCTCTTGGTATAGGCAGAAATAGAAAAGAGTATTTAATAAATAACAAAACCAAGTCACATTTTTAGCATGATTGTAGACAAGGGGGAAAAGTATTTTCTGAAAAGCAAATTTCTGAAAAAAAATGTGTAACCACTTTTCTCTTCACCCAAATTAAGCCGGGAAGGGGTAAAACTTTGGGTTTAAAATGCAGAAAACATGATTTTCTGGTGGGCAAAAATGGCTTTAGCCAATACCCAAAACCCTAAGAGAGAGACCCTGTATATATATACATGTATATGCAGCAGCCTCCTCTTCTCTTCAGAAAAGAATTTTGGAAAAAAACAATACCACAGAAATCATAAGACAAGGGAAGAAAGAGAGCTTGAGGATAAGAGCAGGAGTTCATCAGTTAATTAAGGAAACAAAGGAGAGAGCTAGGTGAGAAAACTCACTCAAAAATCTAAGGCAATAAGTCCTAATGTAGGCAGCCAGATAAAAGTATTTTTATTAAAAGAGTATTTTCATATATGAAAGTTTATCTGTGAATTTAAACCTGAATATGTTTTGATTTTCCTTGATTGATCACTTGTTTTATTATAACAAAGTTTTATGTGTTGATAGTATACATATCTGTTTATACACTCAGATCTCTGATATGTTAATATTTAGGGATATAAACAAATACCCAGTAAATAAAATGTTGAGAATAGGTAAGTAATATTGGTTTTGGCACAACCCAGAAAGATGTAAATAATGTTGAGCTGCAATATACTCATGTATAAGTGCTGAGGCTTGAAATAAAAAGGAATTAGGGGTGCAATAGGGTTGCCTATGTGCTGATGCTCCTGACTCAATAAAATGCATAGCAAACAAAATTTTGTGATTCAGTGAAACCAGGTTATCCTGAGTTTAACTCAAGCACAAATGTTTGCAAAAGAAAAATTCTCTCAGAAACCATAAGCCAATGTTAGTTGCCTTAACTCCTTTTAAAATACCCAGATGAATATATGTATATACAGAACCTTATTTTGTAATCACAAATGGTTGTTGCTTGTTTGCCTCTGTATGATTATGAATAATATGAGATGCCATGTTATGGATGTTTTAGCTAATGAAATGAATCACTGGATGGTTTTGCCATGAACAATCAAAAGGGTTATTATTAACTTAAACCTGATTAGGAAATTGGGGTCAAGAACACTGCAGGAATGACTTGTGTGCTTGAGTAACATAAGTTGACACATGGCTTGTTTAAGTCCTGAGATCTTTGTGTAATGGAGTGAATTAGTTCATTACAGTGTGTCCATTGATTCATAAATATTGCAGATGAGACCAAGGATAGATAAATATACCAAGGAAATAATACTTGAGCAGATGAGAAAACCAGAGTTTTCCCAGATTTGTAATATGAGAATTGAATAAGTGATTTAACTCATATTAGTTATTTTCATGTTTGGTATGAATGATTGTTTGTCTATGATTGAGTTGTATGCTTGAATGTATGTGCCATATTCATATGTGTAGTCTCTGGAAAGAAAGTTAAAGTGTGCACATGCACAATGACACAGAGAATGCACATAAGTATTTACCTGAATCCAAAGGACAGAACCTTATGTATATGTACTTAACTTGATTTTAACCTAATTAACAAATTGCTTTTGTGAATTTTCTCATACCAGACATATGTCTGACCCTAGTGTGCTAATGGCATCTGGGGTGTCTCATTTAAAATGAGGCAGTTTCAAATGCTTTTTCAGGGATTGCAGCAACTAAGTAGGAGTAGGAGCAAGGCCTTGAGAAGAAGATATAGCATGCTAAACTTAGTTAGATAAGAGCCTAAATGTTGAAATCTGCATGTATTGATAATTTAAATTGCTACTTGTATTAAGTGTTGAATATGGGATGGTTATTTTGTTAGGTATTTTGTTAAAAGATTGACTTGTATCTGGAAACTATTAACTAAGTTGAATATCTGTTATGTTTTAAAAGGATTTTGATCAAATCTTGTAAGTGGATTTAGCAAGAACACCATGTTAAATTGAATGTTTACATTTTATAAATGCACTAGTCAATCATGAATCTTGGAAAGGATTTAAGTTTTGGAAAATCTGGAGAGTTGATCCTCAGAAAAATTAAATAGTTTTATTTTCTACAATTGCATATGTATTCAAAAAAAAATATAGGCATAGGTTGAATGATTTATGACTGCAAAGTTCCCTTAGTTAAACTGGGTTCATACAAATGTCTCATGTCCTATTTTTAAATAAAGATAGGATCTGTAGTAAGATAGATTGTAGGCCAGATTCAAATAGTTGCAGTTATATATGCACATAAACATGTTTTAGTGCAAAATTTTACCACACCTTTTCCTTTGTATTTGTAATAGGAATCTGAATTTCACTCAGATTCTAACCAAATGCATTTTAAATGCCAGACAGACCTTATAAGAAGAAATACAAACATGAATAATGATAAACACTTTTATCATCCTCAAAACCCAAGAACCATACTCTTAATTCATATCAATCCTGAAGCCTTCCAGGTTATAGGGATGGGTTTCAAAAATGATTAAGCAAGGATTATTGTTTTGTATGATGGAATTTAGGCAAAATAAAATATATATGTGTAGATAGGTAGATAACAGATTCCAAACTGCACAGAAGAAAAAAAAACAAAAATTGTGTTTGAACCGACCAGCATAGCACTCGAACTCGTGACCTTTCATGTATAAGTTAGGCGCGTTTCCATTACGCCTAGATGTTGCTTGTGTTCCCTTAGGATCCACTTTCTTTTATACTGAATTTGTCACTATTCAGAGCTTAACACAAACATCTATATTAAAAGCTTGTTTACTACTGATAATTACTTGATCACTTCTTAGTTAGGATAAACAGACTAATATGTATGTTACCAGTGGATTGTTTGGTCAAAAAAAATTATTAGCAATCCAATATCCTCTTGTTTTTCCAGAACTCTGATTCAAACAAGAGAGGCATATACATCCTCACATGTATGTGCTTACCTTTGTGAATGTACTGATATATTTATATTGGTTGATTATTGTGATCCTGGATATATTTGGTTTATTGGAGAAAGATATTGACCCTGAGAATTATAATGAAAGGGATGATATATCTATATATTTATATATCCTCTTTACCAAAAAAAAAATCCTTATGAAATTAGAATAGAATTAGGAGGGTCATTTCAGAAATCCTTTACCATAGCAAAGCTTACTCGAGACAGTATTAGGTCTACAGTCTCGACAGATACACTTCCAACCTCAACATTCAAACTCCAACTATTGGTAATTGTGTTACACACACTACCACCTTATCTACCTTTATAACTTATATTGGAAAACCCGAACAGGTAACCCAATAAATAGGTAGAAATATATATATATTTAAAATGATACTTTTTATATAGAAATTATTTCTGGGTAAAATTATTTCATTTACCTCTTTAAAACAATATTGTGTCCGTTGGCCTGGTTCAAGTGTTTAGAGATCCCTATCAATAACGTTAGCTACTCGTATTGACCAGAATCCATATACCACTCAACCGATCAATTAACACAATATAAAACCATTTTATATAACTAACAAATACGCGCTCTCGTATATATATATATACTCAGACTCAAATAGGTTGCTACAGATCCTAACTCTAATGAACAATCCTTCTGAACCTAGGTATTCACTCAACCTAGTGTTCTGATATTCACTTAACCAAAAGCTTAGGCATTCGCTCAACCTATGCTCTGATACCACTGTAAGCGATACGACTTTCTATGGAGAGATTCATTAATTAAATATTTCAGTGATGTATTTGCACTTGCCACTATTTTGCTGAATTACATTCAATTTGCATACTGCCTCCAGTTCACTGTTTTATGTATTGAGTTGTTTTGTGTCCCCTAGCTTTGTCACTGACTTGACTCTGATGATGATTTCTTTTGGCTTCAGCCACTTGGATTCTAATTTGAACTGCTTCTTTGCATTCTTTGTTGTTTCTGACTTGAAGTCTTGATAACACTTTGGTTATTGTAGACTTGTTATAGTCTGCATTATATCTATCCAACCTCCTGCATTGTCACTTGCACTGTCTAGTGTTACAGTGCATATATGTTGTATCCTTTCGTTGATGATACTCAAGATTTTGTAGTACTTGGCATCGTGATTATGTTGTTACACTGTTTGTTGTCATGTTGCACTATAAGTTGCCTTAAGTTCCTCCTGTTCATTGTATGGTCGTGCACTGGTATTCATTTGAACCTTTTCATTGTCACCATTTTTGGTTGCATTGTCACTTGAATTACATTCATTCTGGTTGTCAGTTCCTTGGTTTGCTGATTTCACTCGAGTCTGGGCATTTCTATACTCTGGTCTCCACAGTAGCATTCATGCTTTAGTTGCTGACTGCGGCATTGCTCCAATGTATTCATGCGTAGCCTTCATGTATATGCATACCTGTTTCATGTAGTATTTGGGTTTCCCTGACCCCACATGCTTGTTGGTATCGACCGATACTTTGAGGCGTGTTGTACCCTGCTGTCTCTGTGCAGCCACTGTTTCTGTTGATTGATTTGAACTTGGGCCGAGAATTGATTTTATGTCTTGACCATTTATTTGAAATGCATTGTTTGTTATCACCTGAGTTGAACCCGATTTCGGGGTTTGACCTGGTGATCATTTGTGACTTTCACTGAGCTTTTGCGTATCTCTTGCGATAGTGGCGAGGCAGTACACGCGTGCGTGTACTGCAGCCCTATCAGATTTGACAGCTTTAAATTGATTTAGTCGATTTGATAAATTGTTTATTTATCTCTGTTGATGATTTAAATCTGCTGATTTTTGTTAAACACTGTTAAGTATTATATTGACCGTTATCCGGTTTCTTTGTTTAAAGAATCGGATAGACAGGAATTATTGTGACTGTCGTCTATTTAAATTATTACTGCCTATATGCACTAATAAACTGGTTTGAATTAGACTGACCTGGGTATTATTTTCTTTTGAATGTAATACTCGGGTCAAATCCGAGTTATTTCAGGTTGTAGATTTTCTTCTTTGAGTTGCTGTTCGGGATTTGAAGACTTTTCGCATCTTCTGAAGTTGTCATTGTCCTTTTGTAGTAGTCGTGTCATTGTATAGAACGATATGTATTCATGTATATTAGTCGATAATGTACGTGTATATATAACTTCTAGAGTCAACAGTTGTAGTTGTATCGTATGTATTGTGTCAACTATGTATTAACTGACATCAGTTATATATATATGAGACTTTTGTTTTTATCTGTGTTCCACAATTATATTATCTGTGTTATTGTTATATCTAATGTCCTAAACTATTATGAACTATCGTAGTTTGTTTTATACTGATAATTGGATATGTCGATGGGAGTAAATAAATAATAGATGAAAAATAAAAAGTATATACCACTCCTATCGAGATAACCAATATTAGTGTAAGGCCAATTACGGATGGTCGCTCCTATCCAGCCTTATTCTTCGTAATAATAGACAGTATTTCTTTTAATACTCTTTGTTATTATGAGCATAGAGGTGGGGCATTACAAATAGACTTGCATAAATAAAATAGAATCATAACCATACATATTCTATATTAATATAGTAGAACCAATGCCTCTATTTCGAGGAAACAAACTTGTAATTTAAATCTTTATATTCTATTCAACTTTTCCATATATGAACCTTAAGCGAAAAAGGGATTCTTTTTTGTCAAAATTACAGAAATAAGCAGTGCAACTACGAATAGGGGAATTCATACTTTACACACCATTTCCTAACTTATTTTTCTTTTAGAACCCTTTAACACAACATTATAGAAGAGTTGGAAGTGGAATAGAATATGAAATATTCAAATTGCATAAATAAAACAAATTCTACTATTTTAATATAAAATAGTTGAGATTCCAATAAACATAAGAATTGACATTTCATTTGGGGGAATTTTACGGTTTTATTTTAGGATTTTTGTGAACAAAATTCCCTAAGGCATAAAAAAATCCAAACTTCTACTGTACAAAAACTAAAAATGTAAAAAAAAAACTAAGATTTTCACTCACTAATGGTTTTCAGCTCCCATTTGGATTTAATTACGCCTCTCCTAATTGCTCCTCCAACCACTTCTCTATAAAATTACAACAAGTGGATTGTATATAAATTAAATTATGAATTCAAGGATTAGGGAAGAATGAAATTGAAAGAATAAATCTATACAAATCTATTACGTTGTTTCCCTTTTAATTTGAATTATTGAATTTAACCAAGGAAGAAGATCGATAGAGTTTCGCTAGAGTTCTCAAATAATTTGTGAATAAAAATGAAGGGGATAACCTCTTATTTATAATGGTTAGAAGGCGTCAGAGTCATCAGATTTAAGTCGGTTTAAAATAATAAAATCTGGATTGTTCACGTCTAACAAAACCTTAGCCACCACTCTATTCACTGGTCGATCACTCCTACTTAGGCAATCGAACACTAGCGGTCGACCGGCTCTAGGGAGGTGGTCGATCGGTTGTTTATAGTTGGAATGAATTTATTATTGTCTTATTTTATTTATGTCTTTCCCGATTTATTTTTAACGTTAACGTTCATTTTAACGCTTCCTTAAACCCCAAGATTTTTATTCAACATTAACATATTTATTAGCATTTTAAATTTCAAATTTAAATTCATTTCGAATTATTTTATATTCGAAAACTTCAAACGTCGATAACCTTTTCTTTTGAGCTCCGGTTACAAATGTTTATATATGAAAGTTGATAAGAAAATCGCCAGAATGCAATGGTGTAATTTCCATGGACAAATTTCGACATTTACGAAAATTTCATTTTTAACCTTATCATTAATTGATTAATCTTGTTGCTTTTTACGAGGTGTTACAATGTTGACATACATGTCAAACAAACTATTTGATCTGTTTGTTAATCAGAAATCAGTAAAGATCATTTGAGAAATATTGGGAAAGAAATATGGAGCAGATGATGCTGGAAGAAAAAAGTACGTGGTAGGTAAATGGTTGCAATTTCAGAACGTTGATAAAAGGTCAATTATGGAGCAAATTCATGAATATGAAAACTTGGTATCTGACATACTAAACAAAGGAATAAAGATGTGTGAGATCCTATAGGCCAATGCATTACTAAAAAAATTCCTACCATCTTGGAGCAATTATAAAAATTTATCTTAAGCACAAAAGGAAGGAACTTTCTCTACAAGAACTAATCAGTCACATGCAGACCGAGGAAGTAAATCGTTTAAAGGATAATTTAGTACTTTGACCATTGACTCTGATAACGCTAATCTTGTGGAAATTGAAAATCAATCTAATAGGGATAGATTCCAAAACAAAGGGAAAAAGCTTAGAATTTTTCTAATCAGAAATTCAGAGTGTTGTAAACAAAAATAATAAAAATCAGAAAAAAAAGACCATCTGTTATGTTGTGGCAAACCAAGTCATGAGGCGCATCAATGCTTCTAACAGAAAGGATGACCCAATCGGAAGAAAGCTACAAATCTCAAAGCACAAGCTAATCTTACTGAGGATGAAGATATCATTGTTGCAGTCACTGTCGAGGCTAACTTAGTGAACAACAAGACTGATATGGTACTGGACACAAGAGCTTCTAGACATCATTGTGCTAATCGAGAACTTTTCCATCAAGTTGAGGATGTAAAAGACGGTGAGCATGTCTTCATGGGAAACTCTACTAATGCTAGAGTACTTGGCAAAGAAAAGGTTCTTCTTAAACTTACTTTTGGAAAAATTTGGCTTTTAATGATGTATTGTATGTCCCCTCCCATCGTAGGAATTTAGTATATGGTGGGTTACTGAACAAGGTAAGGATGAAGCTTGTTTTTGAATATGATAAAGTTGTAATAACTAGGAATGGGATGTTTGTGGGAAAAGGATATCCTGTTGATGGTCTTTTTGTATTAAACTGTTCTTTCTAGTAATAAAAGTACTTCTGGTTTTGCTTATGTAACCGAATCCTTTGACTTATGACATAACGGACTGGGATATGTTAATGCAGGCTCAATCAATAGACTAAGAAAATCAAATATGCTAAATATAGGAAATGACACATTATCTCCGAAATGTCCTATATGTGTTGATGCCAAACATGCTAAAAAACCTTTCAAATCAGTCACCAAGAGAAGTACTGGATTGCTAGAATTAATACAATCAAACTTGGCAAATTTCAAGAACACAATCAGTAGAGGAGGTAAACGCTATTATGTAACCTTCATTGATGACTTTTCTAGATACACTGAAATATATCCACTTAGATCTAAAGATGAGGATATATAATTTTTCTTAAAATTTAAGGCTTTGAAAACCAATTAGACCAAAAAGTCAAAAGGCTCGGATATGATAGAGGTGGAGAGTATTATACTGACTTTCTAAAAAGTTTCTATGAGAAATATTGAATTATCCATGAAACTAGTGCTCCTTAAAGCCCCCAACAAAATGGAGTAGTTGAAAGAAAAAATAAAAATCTTAAAAATATAATGAATGTAATGTTTTTAAGTTCTGGTATGACAATGTGTGGGGGGAAGCTGTATTATCTGCATGTTATATACTTAATAGAGTGCCTCATAAAAGGTTAGATAAAACCCCTTACAATTTGTGAAGAGGTTTTCCTCCAAACCTAAATTTTCTAAAAGTTTGGGGGTGTCTTGCTAAGGTGGGTTTAGCAGACTTTAGAAAAACTAATATAGGGCCTAAAACATTTAATTGTGTATTCATTGGCTATGCTTCTAATAATGCTGTATATAGATTCATGTCATTAAATGATCGAACTATTTGTAAGGCTAGAGGTGCTATATTCTTTGAAAATGTCTTTCCTTTAAAGAACTGTGATAATGAGAGCTCCTTTGGCTCTTCTATCATCATTGATGTGTCATTGTCTTTGCCTATTCTACCATCCGTTTCCAATGAATCTAACTATGAACTTAGAAGGAGTAAAAGGCAACGTACATAGACTAACTTTGGACCAGACTTCATTACCGCCTTTTTGATAGAAAACACCTTTTTTGAAAGGAATGATGATACCATTGTTTCTGTACTTTTAATTGAGGAATATCCTAAAACATACAAAGAGGCAATTAACTATAGGGATTGTAATTCTTGGAAAGATACTATTAAAAGTGAACTTGACTCTATAGCATCTAACCATACTTGGGATTTAGTTAACCTATCTAGGGAATGCAAATCAATTGAGACTAAGTGGATCTTTAGAAAGAAATTGAAAACCGACGGTTCTATAGATATATTCAAAGCCAGATTAGTAGTCATTGGTTTCACTCAAAAGAAAGACATTGATTATTTTGACACTTATTCCCCTGTCACCAAGGTGGGTACTATTAGAACTTTAGTTGCCTTGGCTTCTATTCATAATCTAGTAGAACACCAAATGGATATAGAAAATGCTTTTCTTAATGGTGACTTAGAAGAATACATTTATGTGGAACAACTTATTGGTTGCGTGGCACCTAGTCAAGAGAATAAAGTTTGCAAATTAAAAAAGTAACTTTATGGCCTAAAATAGACTCCTAAACAATGGTGTGAAAAATTTGATAGTTACCTAGTAAATAATGGTTATATAGTGAATGCCTTTGACTCATGCACATATTCAAAGGTCGTTGGTCCTCATTGTGTGATTATTTGCCTTTATGTTAATGACATGTTGATATTTGGTACAAACATGATTGCAATAAATGATGCAAAAATTTCTTGTCCCTCCAGTTTAAAATGAAAGATTAGGAGAGGCAAATGTGATACTAGGAATTAAAATGAGAAAAGCCGCAAGCAGTTGCTCACTAAATCATCTTCTCCACATAGAGAAAATTCTAAAAAAGTTTAATTATTTTGATGTGACTCTTGTTCAATCTTCATATGATCCTAGTAAGCATCTTAAAAGGAACAAAGTACTTAGTGTTTCACAAGATGAATATGTCAAAGTCATTGAAAGCGTAATATTTTTTATGAATCATACCAGACCTAACATAGCTTACGTCGTGAGTCGTTTGAGTAGGTACACTCATAACCCCAACGATGAACATTGGAACGCTCTTCGTCTTTTGAAGTACCTTAAGGGTACAATTGATTGGTGCTTGCATTTTAGTAAATATCCAAGTCTTTTGGAGGGATTTAGTGATACAAACCGGGTTACTGATAGTGATGAAGTTAGCTCTACTAGTTCCTATGTGTTCACTTTGGGAGAAGGTGTTATATCATGGAATTCCTATAAAAAGACATGCATAGCACGATCTATTATGGAATCTGAGTTTATTGCTCTTGAGTTGGCAGGTCAAGAAGCAGAATGGTTGAAAGACTTAATGACATAAATTCCATAAGGGGAAAAACTAATGCTTCAGTTTCTTTGCACTATGATTTCCAGGCCACAATTGGAACTGCAAAGAGTAACGTGTATAAAGCAAAAAAAGGCACATCCATGTCAGACACAAAGCAGGTAGAAACTTTGAAGAAATGGATGATTTCATTAGAATATGTAAGATCTGAAAGGAACTTGGCAGATCCACTCACAAAAGAATTACCAAGAAATGTGGTCCTTGAATCTTCAAGAGGAATGAGCCTCGGGCCTAGAATAGAGAAAAATTTAATGAATACCCGTTGGAAATCAAATAAGATCACATGATTACTCTTTCCCTTTCGGCTTTTGTGTTTTAGGTTTTGATTTCCTTTTGAATCCATAACCAATTTTGTGATGCATTTGATGATTCATTCGTCAAAGTCTTGATTTTGAACTATAGCTAGTTTTGGTGGTGCTTATATTATGCATTTAATGGATTTTTTTTCTTATTTATCTATGATTGAGTTTATTACTCTTGCTGACTCCATAACCGGTTTTGGTAATTCTTTTGAGACACAATTTATGGACTATATAAACCTGTTTTCCTATTAAATTAATAACCAGTTTTGGTGGTGCATTTGAGACGCACTTGATGGATTATATAAATATTTTTTCTATTAAATCCATAACCAGTTTTGGTGGTGTTTTTGAGACGACATTTGATGGATTTTACCAATATTTTCTTATTAATTCCATATCCATCTTGATGGTACTTTTAAGACGCACTTGATAGACATTACTTATTTTTCTCTAATCTTAACTAATAGAATTCATAACTAAAATTGGTGGTGTCTTTGAAATGGGCTTTTTGGATTCTATTATCTGACTTAAGGTTGATCTTCATGCTCTTAATGTGTCCATAGCCAGATTTAGTGGTGCTAGGGAGATGTATTTGATGGACTCACCTACTTGAGTGTGAAAGTGGGGCCGCCTTCTATGAGAGATTTTAGCTGATTTCTCTAGAGCACTCATGAGTTCCCAAAGTATGTGCATAAAAAGCGCATACATATTGCGGAGAAGTGTAGATATCAAAAGTGTAGTATGAATTGTGAAGTTCCAATTAAATCTTGTAGTTCAAGAGAAATTCACTACATAGACAAAGTTGTAGCTTCAATTCTTGTGCATCAATTCAAATCGAAAGAAATCGATGCGTATGTAGGAAACTTTTCTTTTGCTTGGGTTGTTTATTTTTTATCTGTTTGGAGTTTTCTTGTAGTTAGTAGGGGATTGTTGGATAACTACAATAAAACCTTAGTCTCGCATTGTCTAATATTTTATTATTCCTCCCTTTATATATTCTTATTTCTACTACTTATTAATTAGACATGGTAGTATGAATTATCAGACAAGCTCGCACGTGCACGTGGGCGTATGAGAGCATGTGGCGCTTTGATGGCGCATTTAGCACTGTATTATTCTTCCTTCTCTCCTTTTATTTTTATTTCGGCTTTAAAACCGAAAAGACAAATCTTTTTATTTACTTATCAGTTATAATTATAATTAATAGAATTTATGAACGTATTAAAACAAGGGTACTACTATATGCACTCACTTTTCTCTTCTCACCCACCTCTTTCCTCACCCACCAATATTTTATAAAATATTTCTCTCACCCAATTACACCCACTTATTATTTTATTTATTTAAAAAAACAACCATTCTTTCATCTTCTTATGAATATAGCCGCAAACAATAATAGTGAACTCAAATTACATCGACTCCAATCATTTTTCTACAATTTTGCAACAACTAAAAAAATTATTAGAAAATCACAGTTAATTTGATAATTTTTGAACCTTTATATATAAGGATGTTGGATGGTTTCATTTGAAATATCTTTCTAAAAGATAAAAATTAAAAATATGACAAGGATGACATGCAAATAAATAATTGCTTAAATTGGTAAATTAATTCGAAGTGAGAATTTTTGTAAAATTTGTAACAATCTAAATATTTTGAGTAAGTATAATGGTGGATGTTTTAAGTGTTTTTGTCTTAATTCTTTTATCATCTCTTTAAGTGGTATTGTGTAGTGTATTGGTGGGTGTATATAGTAGCACCCTAAAACAATTGTCTCTTCATTGTCCTATTCAAAATTTTCACCTTGTTGAGCTGCAGTTTCTATATACAGCTATTTATTGCTATTTTGATGGAGTGACTATATAGAAAAATAATCAAATTCATCTTCTTGAAAATTCTTTAAAAAATTCTGAGCAGTTGCCTTTGTACACTCCTTCAAATTTTTTAACCTTAAGTGGAAAAATTTGAAGTAGGTTGAATGAACCTTAGGAGTGAACGGCAATCAACGATTGCACTTTAATAACGTCAGAATTCACTTTCAAGGATACGACCCATCCATGATCAGTGGTGGAACTAGAATACACATAATGAAGGGGCCAATTTTTTATTATTATCAAACATAATCAAAATACAACCTACAATAGAAACATAAAAATTACTTGAATTCAACTCTACGCTCTTTCAAAGAGATAGAGTCATCAAGTATACAATCAGAATCAAAGCTCTTAGAAAACTCCTTCTCAATGTAGACGGTCATATTATCGGCCAAAAAATCATCCCCCAGTTTATTTATAAGCCTTTTTTAAGGATCTTCATTGCTGAAAATGCTCTTTCACCTGTCGCCGTGGACACAGGAAGGGTCAATATAAGTCTAATCAATCTATCAATCAGATAATGCCTACTTGCCCTCTCAATCTCCACTAGCCTGCGACATAGTTTAGGAATTAATGATAATGATTGTAACTCTGGATGGCTATGCACATCGATCTCAAATGACCTCAATTGGTATCTTAAATTAACTTTATCTTGATCTGTAAAGCCAGCCGGATAGTACTTCTCAACCAACATACATATATGATCAATATTGAATGATTTGTATCCATTTTTGAGATCCAAATCATTGCTCAGCATTAAGAGTTCCATAGCAGACTCACCAAACCTACAATTCAGCTCCAGCATTTGGGCATCAATAGCTGCAAGAAATATATCAGCATGAAATGATGCTTCACTGTCACATCTCTTTTGCGCCGTTGGCTTTGACCTTCAAAATAAGGAGCACCCAAGTCAGGTACATCCATTTCAAATTTATTACAAAATGAAATGACTTTTTCAAGAAAACTTTCCCAACCATCTTCTCTAAACTTTTGGATCAATGCCTTTGAATCTGAAACCAAATGCACAGTATTTAAAATGTCTTGGTTTTTCTTTTGCAAAGCTTGACAAAGATTATTTGTGATGTCCATGATCTCCTTCATCAAATGTAGAATGGAAACAAACTCAAACGAAGTAACTATTTTGCAAGCAGCATTAGCATCTCCCCATTGGGAATAATTAGAACTTTCTTTCTTAATTTTTTCAAGCACTACATTTGTTGGATCATATAACCTTAGTAGGCTGCATAGAGAATGGAAGTGTGGACTCCGTCGAGTATCTCCTGGCCTTGTCAAAGTGCCTATCTGATTTGCTCCTTTTCAACTTTCAAGTTCATTAATAGATAACAAATATGCAATTTCTTCCTTTTGATCATCTTGCAATTGATCATGACGTTTACTAGAAGAACCAACCACATTAATAACAAAACTCAAATTATTGAAAAATTGATAGACTGCAATTACCTCTCTTGCAGTAGCAACTAAAGTCAATTGTTGGCTCCATCATACCCTTGTCCGCGGATATTTTAAACATCGAGTGAATGACAAGAGAGAATGACACATATTTCATCCTTTAGAGTTGTAGTTGCAGTGTTTGGAACATGAGAGACACTAAAGAAATGCTCTTGTATAAAACCACCTTTATCGACAAATCTCAATACAAGAGCCATTTGTTCTCTTTTAGATTCATCTCGTGCCTCATCGACAATAATACAGAACTTAGAATCACCTACATCATCTCTGATCTTGCTCCGTACTTTTTTTGCAATCACTTGTAGAAGCTCCTTTTGGATAGCAGGTGATGTATACTTAGCATTTTTAGGAGCATTCTCTAAAACTGTTTGAGCAACTTTTTCATCATATGAAGCCAAAAGCTTAATCAACTCAACAAAATTACCTTGATTACGTGACTCATCGATTTCATCATGACCCCTAAAAGCATAACCTTGAGTTGAAAGAAAACGAATTGCATCAATAGAAGTCTTCAGTCGCAATCGGTTATTTAGAATTTGCTCTCGACTTTGTGCATTGATCACTTTGTCTATGTGCTTTGAATTGTTCAACAAGTCCTCACAAGCTTGCACTGCTTTATTATGAGGTGATAAAGAATCATCTCCAATGTGAATCAAAAAAGCACAGTGCTTTCCATCACTCGTCTTCTTCTAGTTTTTAAATCCCTTAACACTGAATACATCCCAACCAGGCCGGCCAACAGGTTTTGTAGTAAAAAGATAACATTATAAATAATATGCAGCATCTTTAGAAGGAGAAAACTCAAGCCAAGAAGAAAATTGTGTGTACCAGGGCTCTTGAAAGCAACGAAAATGCTTCTTTCCAGACTTCGGATATTCAGTAAGGCGAATCTGATATGGGTCTAGTTTCAAATAAGCTCGTCTGATCTCATCACGCTTGTTGGGTGGATAGTCACAAATCTTTAGACGTTTTCCCGGATCCCGTTCAATATTAGAAATATCAACTGTGTATTGCTATTGACACCCAAATTTCCTCTTTTGGCCACCTACACTGAAGGCCACCCCAAAATAATGTGCACTTCTCTTCCTAACACCGCTTATTTTTCTCTCTAAATCAAACGGCACCCCGATCGGCTACAAAGGATAGAAATACTGTTCGGCCACCTCCGGCCGTTTTCCATGAATAAGGTTCGGTTGCCAACGGTCGTGCGGCGTTAAACCACCGAAAAACTATTGGTACAAACGGTTGTTTATAACTGAGTGAAGAAATACGATATTGGTGGCCAGAAGCACATACAAAAAATGCATTTCTATTAAAACTATGGTGGCCAAAAAAGAAAATCGGGGTACCATAGGAGTACACGTCGACTTTATTAAAGTCACATTCAATAGTAAAGCTAATTTTTATTAATTTTTTATTTTTGGATTGGAGGGCTGTGGCCCCCACCGCCCTATAATAGTTCTGCCGCTGGTCCACCATAGAATCTCTCTTTCGTGCTCTTTACTTAGTGTCTTTTCTTAGACGTGTAATTAGAAGGTACAAATGGATAACTATACCTGTCTGGATGCAATGAATTTCAATAATCAAGCCCATGTTTACGATAGAATACCAATTCCCAGGGTTCGAGAAGTTGATCAGTAAACTAATGTGCAATGCTGATGATGAATCAAGAGCGACTCAAAGTAAGAAATTCTTGGTTGCTTTTGGGTAACTGATGAAATCTCAGACTATTTTTTCGATTCGTTGTTAATTTTGACTTATTGTTATTACAGTCATATTATGCTGTCTGAATGCAAGATGTTTGTTTGATTACTTCAACCAACCAATGCTTTTGTATTTTTTATGTTTCACTACATATGATATTACAGTTAAGTAATTGAGTAGTTTAAGTTTATGATCACACACATATGTGCAAAGTGTTTGTTCAATTCGACATTTTATATCTCAAAAATTGAAATAAATAAAATAAAACACTCGGCCTGCATCATAGTGAACTTCAAATTTTTGATTTTATTCTGTCTCCGTGTTTGTTATTACATACTAAAAGTAATGCAAACTAAAGTTACATTTCTGATGAAGAATATTCATAGCTTACGAAACTAAGTCATCTTGTAATTTAACAGCAGGATTGAAGTCAAAATTGGAAACAGTCATTCATGTGAATTAGATATATATTGAATAATTGGTTACTAGCTATATTTTGAGAGTGACGTTAAACAACTCATTAGTAAATATTATCATACAAATGGCAACTTGCAGCTAGCATCTAACTATAGTAAGTATACATGCTTTACTTTCTTTTTGACATTTTATTTGGCCTCAATTTTCCTTTTTCATTGACATCTATATTTGTCGTATGTTAGTAGATTGTATCAAGGAGAAATTGTTTAAGCATTAATATAAAATATCATGTTGAGATAATAAAGGAAACTAGAGGCAACGGGAAGTTCTACTTGATTAATATTATCAATGTGCATTGAACCATCTCATATTATATGTAGGAGTGGGCAACTCTTTCACACTACGCTTAAGTCAATGATGTAGATTGTAGACTATGCAAATATCTTACAATAAAATGCCAATGATCATGATAATAGTATGATCAAGCAAGTAAATGTGTTAACACCAAGATATTGAGATTTTTTTTTTCTGTTCTTTTATAGCCATATGCCATTTTCCTGTTTTTTAAGGATATGCTAGTCACTGTTCAAACATGAAAAACAAGTTCAAAAACTGTATCATTTATTTTCTTCTGTATATGTTTGTGTTATAGTATAACACAAAGTCAAACAATAAACTATAGGATACAAAAGTATGAACTGGTCTAATCACACTATTCATTGTGCAATATGCACCAGCAAATCTCTAAAATTTCCACGTTGTTCTGTCTTTTCAATTGATAGTATATATTATGATTATGTCGTGGATATTAGAGTGGTATTGATTTATTATGTTGTCACTTCCTTATTTAGTGGATCATTCTTTAGATGATTTGCCTGTGAAGATGTCTACATTCCCAGAAAGCAAAATATTATCTTGGCATGAACGTGTCGTTGACAGAAAATTGAATGTAATCAAATTCATGGAACTACTGTTATAATTGTAGGGATTGAAGTTTTCAAATAGGATATAAATCGTAAATCATAAAGTTTAAGCTTTAAATCATAGATTGAAAGGGTTTGTGCTTGTAGCAACAAGTCCCACTCTACATGGGTTATCAAATAATATTTTTAATATGTAATAATTTATGTTTAAGCTTCTATATCTAAACCTAAAACATAAGTTCTCTATTGTTCTATATTTATTTTGTTTTAAAAAGAACGATAAAAGTTAAATTGTGAATTTAAATAAGCATCTTGATATATACCTTTTTTTGGCATGGATAAACGAATTTTTTCAACAACTGTTTTAATTGAGTTCAAAATCTTAATTTGAAGATCGTATAGTGATTGAGGATATTCAATTTAAAAGGAGATTCAAATCATAGGATTTCAATATTTTGATAACAATGGTAGGGACAGATTACTTTAATCGTGAATCTTTTTTTTTTTAATTATACTGAGGAGAAACCGACGAACTGGTAAATTCCTGAGTGAAATTAAGTTGTAACTGTCTACTTCAACTCATGGTGCACTTTAATCTAGAATCTAGAATCATTTAGTTATATATGCATCATTTATTTTTAACTTGTTACAACTTACAGTACCACATACAATCAATGCTTGGGTAATTCATCCAGACTTCTGTATGATGATGCATTGAACTGAAAGATGAACTTTAAATCATCCATATATATATTATGTGTGTGTGTGTTTAGGCCCGACTTTTATCTATGAATTATAGAATGTACAAGTAGTCTAATGCGATGTAAGTTATGCATGCATGTTTTTCAGTAAAAAAGAGGCATCTACAGAATATTCCATTTGCATACTGAAATATTCCAAGTATTATATCTAAAGTGTAAACTGCAGTAATTTGGAAAGATACACAAGTACTGTTCGTATTATCGCACTGAATTAATTGCCTTCTTTTTGTAATCTGTATTCTCAGTTTGACAGAAGAACACGAATAAAACATCTTTAGAACAACGACTTCAGCTGGTGAGAATCTTATCATATAAGTGATTAATTTTGGCTTATTTAATAGTAAACACATTAAATAGTATTTGTAGATGTTTTTTATGTGATTACAGAATTACACATTATAACATTTTGATAACATCGTAGCATCATTCATATAATTTGGAGGTTACATCATGATCATATATCCAAAATACAGTCTGAGGAGACATAAATTTACACAAATATATAGCAGTGAAATACTAACATAGACTCACAGATTTGCTGCAAAATGACAACCTGAACATCATACTTAGATATATTATATCTATTAGTTTGGAGTTGAACCACGTGAACCGCCTCCTAACTTCGATGGTGTAGTTTTTCCACTCCCTGGACTAAAATGCCCTCGTCCACCCAGACGAGGACTTTGCTCTTGTCTCATAGCCATTCGAGGACTAATCATCTCTCTAACGCATCGAGGACTATTTAGCCCTTTTATATCCGAGGCTGGTGTTCCGGTTGAACTTGTTACTTTAGAACTGTTTACTCTTCTTATTTCACCACGACTTCTTGTAACTAGCTCATCAAGAATCTCTGAACTGTCTGCCTGTGTATTCCTCACCCCCATATCAAATTCCTATATAGAATTTGACACTAATCATTACTTGCATAAAAATACTATTCTTCAAGTTCGTTTTATTGACCAAAAACTTAATGATTTTTTATCTTTTCAATGTCATAACATACATTTTAGACATTATCCGTCTTTATTGAATTGAGGGTATCAATATTTTGATGCTGTACAACAATAATAAGCACATTGACTCAAATTGGTCGTATACATGTTATTTTTTTCTGTCAAATTTTATCACTTCCAGCGAAATATGTAATATACACCTTGATGCACTAGCTAAGATTTAAGCTATGTATAAATTGTTTAGAAAATAGCTTTCAATTTCATTTGATGTATGTTTTAAAGAATATTGCCATGTGGTTCAAGTAACGACAATAATTTGTTTTGGATCTGCCTCCTCACTTTGTATCTTAACTGGGATAAATTTTATCATTGTATTGTAAATAGTTAGAAGATACAGTTGAAATTTGAAGGTAAGGAAGTTACCGCTGCGACATCATATGCTAAAGCAGGAGACTCTTCATACTCTGCTGCATCTAGGTCAGTCAAGTGTGCTGCCTTGAAAAGTTTTGGCATGAAATATTGCCTTACCGGAACTAAAAGCATAATCATCAGGGGAAATAGGACTCCAGCTATGGGGATCCATGTTAGTCCAAAACATGTCAGCAGGTACACTGTTTGAAAGAGAGTAAATGTTGCGATCGTCTTGAATGGCACTGTCTCTACAAATGTAGCATGGTATTCTTCAAGCACCCTGAAATTTTACCAAAATTTAACAACTTGTAAAAGAAACAATAAATTATGGACTTACAGTTATTTGACATTCATCCCAATGACAACTTACTTGTATCTCCTGCTTGGAGCAGTGAAGAGCAGTAAAATTCTTTCCCAAAATTGGTTACCAGGTAAACTTTCGATAGCCATGAAAGCAAAATAACCCCATAAAACTGCAGTAGGAATTTTTTTAAGTACAGGCATGGCAGCTATGCATGCTCCTACCATTATAGACTGCAATAAATTGCTCAGTCTTTGTTCTTTTACTTCAACAGGTAAAAGATCATCTATTTCTTTTTCAATGTCAAAAACAGACTCATCGACTGGTGCATCCAAGCTTCCCATACTTGAAGCCAATTGTATTGTTGTGTCTTTTAATTCCTTCAGTCCCTATTTATGGAATAAATCTATTTAAAATGGTTGTATTTATGATTGTGAAAATGTATCAGCAAGAGTTTAATTACTCGAACAGATTGCTCTTGGTAGATTAATGGAGTTTGCATCTGTCGATAAGTTTCTTGCATATTTCCATAGAGTTTCGTAAGGCTTGAGTTTTGATTCATACTTCTGCGTGCAGTGTCTACTAGTCTATTGCGAAGAAGCTGTAAAAATATGAGTCATTAGTATCGATAAACATTGCATTTTAACCTGCAGTGCAAGTGGCAACATATTCATATGGTGCAGAACTATAGGAGCTAACCTGATGCTTCAGAGTTGCAAGACTTTTGGTGTGCATAGGAGATTGCGGGATAACACCATTTGCTGGAGGAATTCCAATTAGGCCGCATAATAATGTCTGCCAAGTAAGCAAAACGAAGAATATCCATCATATTAATACTTAACATCAAATAATTATTTTATCTCTAATCTTTATTTATATGCAAGTAGAGTTCATTCAACTAATTCATGTATCAGTGACAGCCTAAAATATCTTTTTATTAAGTCAAGCTTAAATGCTACTAAAGTAATATAAAAAAATTGGCTTTGTTAAAGTATATTATCTTTTAGTCTAGTTTAAGTTTGTCGGCATGTCAGATGATCATGCCACATGCTATTATTTTACAACATACACATCATGAAGCCCCTAACTTATGCAAAGATAAGAAAATGAAAGTTAAAGGTAAAATACCAGAAATCCTAGAAGAAGTAAATCATAATGAAATGATGCTGGTTTCCGCAAATTAAATTCCTTTTGTTGAGCAAGTTGAGATGCTACACTATGATCAAAATAGTAGAGGACAGCGATCATTGTTGCAGGAATAAAAGCTCCAATTATGTATAGGAATGGCACATTCAACATATCCTGCATTAAAATACATCGTTAGTATCTGTATATCAAAATACCAAGTTACTTATTACACAAAATAAAACCCTTCTGCTACATGCCTTGATGACTGTCCAATTCTCATAAGCGCCAGGGGACCATGGATTTGGACTAAAAAGCCGTCTTGGTATTCCTTTTGGGACACTACTAGATGGTATATAAGAAATACCGGTCCAGACTAGAACCATTAGCGGAACTCCATAGTCCGCGATGAAACCTCTTAGCCCACCTTGAAGTATAATATTTTGTTGTTGTTTAGGAATAATAGTGAAGTTTACTATAACAAAAACATGCATACCATGTTAATGCATACATACCACTTCCGTATCTCCATGATCGTGCTTTTCTACTTCTTAGGGCGGTGAGTAGAAGACCAAATGAAAGAACTAGAGCAAACATACCATTGCTGAATCTCCAGGAAGGAGTGAACTCTAACGCCTTTGGATTTTCTCTTTTGGGAATGCGGAACTCATCCACAAGACCCTACATCATGCAAGACATCAGTGAGTTTTTTCTGTACTATGAGTTTTTATACCTCAAACTTGTGCACTTTAAAGTAACATATTGCTGAAATATCTATTGTAACCATCTTCATGTACAAGTATATAACTAATTGAGTTAAAGTCCAAATTCTTGATCGTAGAGCATTTAGTTTACAGTGAAGAAATGAGTCATCGATTTATTAATTATTACCTTAATAGCTTGTTGCATGAAAAGCATAGCAATCAGCAACCCAAATAATTCCCCGGCTATGCGAGTAAACCTATTGATAATAGAGCATGCACCTAGAATTGCTAATAAAATCAGCAAAAATGATGTCCACACACATACCCTGGAAAAATCAGGCAAAATGAAGTACTCAACAAACCAAATTTATGTTTCTGATATTTCATAAATTTCATTGCGTACAATATTACTGTAAATTACCATCCTGCCCATGCGAGAAAAAGCTTCGGACCAACACCTGATACATCTTTTGCAAAGTTGAACATGAATGTGTACATCAGAACTGTAGGCTCTGCTACTCCAAGAATTAACAGAGGTTGACCTCCAATTATTGAATGTAAAATTCCACAGATTGCAGTAGATGCCAATGTTTGTACTGCTGTTATTTTCCCATCTGTCCCAAAACAAGGTATTCTTAGAACTATATACATTTCAAAACAGAATTCATTGGGAAATTGACCAATTATTGTTTCTACGTGATTACATATTAAATATCTTCTACATGTTCCAAATAGTAGCATTTTTTGTCTAGTCTTTTTTTCTTTCTAGTTTCAACCTTGCCTGAGTTTCCCTGATGGATATTCTTGTAGGGGTGAAAATGAACAAAATGTCAACATTTAAAATAATTCACTCTACTCAATTTTAGCATAAAATCTCACCTGTGTTTCTTTCTAACTGTTCTCCGAATGATATGACCGGAATTGCCGATGCAAAAAATATGTAAGTGGTTGGTGCCAAAATCCTGAGGTGTGCTATGAAGTTAAATACGTGTTTATGATACATAAGACTCATAATGCGATGCAAATTTTGTTGAAAAATTACCTGATTCCTGCTTTAAAACCACCCGTCCAATCTTGCTTGTAGCAAGCCAATCTCCCCTTGAGATCATTCTTAATTCCTCGAAATGGTACAAATGTTTCCTCCATTATTATACTATATTGATGATTTTGATGATAAAATTTTTAAATACAGGTTCAGATTACAAATTTTGTGATGGTACTAAGTATAAAACTATTTTTTCTTCCTACAGGGAGCAGGTAATCTGCTAGCTAATCTATGGAAAATTCATTGACAACTCAATGCTGAGGTTGCTCATTGATTTAATATTTCAATAAGAACAAGGGATAACTCAGTTTATAGGGAACTGGTTTACATGATTTGAGAAGGTTAATAGGAAATTATTGTCACAAGAAATGAAGATTTGACGCAAGCATATATGAATTCAAAGAATTAACGAAGAGGCCTTGACTCTTTAGCTAGCATCAGTAAAACTATATTGCAAATGATATGAGAAGATGGAAGAAGAGTTGTGAGAAGAGTTTGAAAGAATGGGCTCAAATATATAAGAGAATGAAAAGTTGAAAAGTGAGTTGTGAATAGTTGTTGAAGAACTATGTGGCCAATGAGGTCAAAGTAAGTGTGCATATTTATATCAATTGCAAAAGTTCACATATGAATAATTATTTATAAGAGAATCCAAATTAATGAAGAAAGAGTATGAATATAAAAAATTGCTGAGTTGAGGCTAAGTTATGGGGAGTAACAAAATAGTATATCCTAAGTATCATGTAAAGAGAAAAGGAGCCAGTTCAAACCAAGCTGGCTGAAAATTATAATTAATGATAATAAAAGTTGTTTTCAATCTATTACCCCTAAATCACCCTACCTAAATAAGCCTTTCAACTCATATTCCGTTTGCATGGCGTCAAGTGCAGTGTCATATGATGTCCGAGGCGGTGTCTGAGGTAACCGAATATAACACCTCATATCTTTGCAGAAAAAAATAGTTCACAGGGAAAACATCTAAACATGGTCTAGTGACTGGTTAATTTTTTTTCCCTATATATAAAAAAAATGCTTTATACAACTTTTTTACTTAATTTTGTAAGTTTAAATAATTTTATCAATCAACATCCTTTCTCATAGCTTGTTCGCTGTTTTAGCGAGAACGTAATACATATTTGTAGTTTTTTTTCCCTCCTTTTTCACTACTACTACTTCTTCTTCTTTGCTTTTTCGCATCATCTAACTGAATATTTGCTTAACTGGATTATTATTACAAATAGAGGCCTTTTTTGATTGAGTTATCTGAGAATAAAGGTGTTCTATGGTTATCTCTAATAAATTGTTAATTATAATTATAAATTGAAATTTCAATGCTATCTCTTATTATGCAAATATATTGTCTATACCCTCTAATAATTACAGTTACATTGACGACGGATATGGAAGATGTAATGATTGATGGACATGGACATTTTTTTGTTCAAGTAGCAGAGGCTTATTTGGAATTGAATGTGATAATGGGGGCCAGCATGAAAATAGCTCAAAAGTATGCATTTTGTACATGATCATTCTGTTAGAAATTGTCAACTTATTTCGTGTACAATATATACAAATGCAAAGTATCAGTTTCATTATGCCATCATCAGTCTCATCTTATTATTTATCTAATTTTGTTTTTTACTTTCTGGTCTAGCAGAATTTAGGAATGACTCTTATTTATTTATTTTTGCAGGTACCTTTATGAATATATTGTTGTGGATACTGTCAGTGGTCAATACACATTAATTCCTTCCTCTGAAAAGATCACTTGGAAGAAAAAGAAAACCTTCCCTTAGTAAGTTTTTGCAAATCATTTCAAGAACTCCATATCCATGGTAAGATTACAGTGTTTTTAAGTTACAGAAATTTACATAAACATGATCTTATAACTCAGTTATTGGATTGTAAATTTAAACCATCAGCACTGAGAATATTCTTTGTATATTAACCAAATATATCGCACAGGGGATGAGGTAAATTTTCTTTTCAGGAAAATAGGCACAAGGACAAATTTAGAAATTTTTTTAGGCTGAAGAAGAACAAGTTTATTCTTTTGGTTGAAGGACAATGCTATTTATAACTAGCATTTTGTATAACCTAAAAATAAAACTTCATGTCCTTCAACCTAATTATTTTTCAAAGTTTGTCTTTTTTTCTAATTCTCTCTTTTCTTTTTATACTTGCAGAAATCTTCACAAGCATTTGTTGTTGTAAGTGCCAGATTATGATATGTTTCTGAACAGCAAGATCTTCTTTTGGAGGTAAATTAACATGTCTTTTATAATTATGCAAAGTATATTATGTATACTCGGATTTGCATGTGGTAGATAGCACTCTTTGCATGTGGTAGTTAGCTTGACAATGGTTCAAAAATCTTTTAATCACATTATTAAAGCTGATCGTACCTATTTTACATATGATTTGTGTTTAATTAACTATAAGCAATATAATAATATTTTGTTATGATATTAACATAGTATCATCGGATTAATAATTAGTAACACTACACTTTAATAAGGATGGAAAAAAGGTACAAATAAATAATCACAGTATGAAAGGAAGTATAAGGTGACAGTGCAACGAACTTTAAACTATTTAGCTCGTGTTTTTTTTCTCCATTTTGGGAAAAGAAAGGATTTTGCTTCAAAAATATGTTGTCACGAACAGTTTTAGAGAACCTAAGATTTGTTGCTTCTAAAATAAAGTTCTCTAGGTATTAAAAACAAGAAAGAAGGTTGCTATAACCTAAGGAAAATGTATATGTATACATGCAGTGTACTGCAGCCGTTTTCCAAATGATCAATCTAATATTTATATATACTGAAAGCAGACAAATGATTAAATAAAAAGGGACAAAACTAGCATCATTTAACATTGCGTGCTATAATATATTCCTGCACTTTGACTATATGTGAAGACAGATCATATATAGAGGCAGCAATTTCAAATGATTTTTTTTACTTAAGATATTAATAAGGGGATCTTCTTAGAACTTTGAGTTCGTAGCCAACCAAGCCATTACATTGCTTATAAGAGAATTACTCCATCTTTACATAACCAAGCCATTACATATATAAAGGATTTTGTTGTAAAGTTATCTTTAATTGTGTTCATATGAGTTTATGCTGCATACAAGTTTATTATCATCCGTAGTGTAGAGTCTACTGTACAGACATAATTTTTTTTTTTGATACACATTATTGGCTATATTAAGCAGAACCAATAATTATCAAAATCAATTAGCAGTGCTCCTATTTTATTATTGTAATTCTATAATGTCTATTGTTTCTCCATTTGTCTTACTATTGATTATTTGAACTTTTATATTTGGTCCCAGAAAAAATGGCTCTGTACCTTGTATCTTTTTCTATAAGAGTTTGGGAAAAAAGCCAAAAGAAAAGAAAAGAGTATGATGCCTTATTTTGGGATGTTATAACTGTGATTTTGTTCATATTCAGTCTGTGATAAGTACATAGTTGCAACTTTGATGATTAAGTTAAACTAATGCACGATCAACGATCATAATTTAATGATAATTAACCTATAAGAAACTAATGTTATGTTCACCCTCAAATGAGAACCAACAATATTCTGTTCAGTTTTATATTATGTGAGAGCACCCTTTGTGTGTCTAGTGATTAGTCACATTTTTGTTTGCTTTGGCTGTACGTTGAAGATACTGAAATTTGTGTGACCATTTGATATCTCAATAGCTGCCAAACCTTTAAACATTATTAATTTTAGGATAACTAACCTATCTTTTAAAAATAGACGGAGGGGAATGTTATCAAAAGTAAAAACAGTAAATAATCATAGTTTGCGAACCTAATAAAGTAATAATGTCATTTATCAAATTAAGGGGGGGAAAGTAATCTTCATTAAATAGACAAGAACCAATTAACAATGATGTAACTTTTAGTAGCTATCTACACCATTGACCTCATAATATAATTAATAACAACAACCATGTGTAATAGAGCAGAGCCTCTAAATTAACTAACAAAACATCGTAGTGTAGAAAATACAAGGACGCTGACATGTATAAACTTTTATTCCTTGGTAATCACATAGATCTATAATATAACACACTTTGATTCTTCATGATATAATACTTAAAATTCCACTTCAATTCTTCAACTTGCCTTTCATTTATTTGGTAAATTTGAATGCAGTTTAATCTTTTGGCCACTTTATTTACCAATTCTATAGACGTAGTACACAATTCTTCTCAACTATATTCTACACTACTTGACAATACACTTTTTGTTGTTGTTTTTACTGGGAAGCAGGAAGCAAGTTCTTAGTCTTATTGGTTTGGGAAGCAAATCACCTATATCCAAGCTTCGTGTCTGTCCAACCAATCAGAATGCTTGAAATTATGCAAATAAGCCAATTTTACTTTTCACATAGGGATTTATTTGCAGAAATTTATTTACGTTTCATGCGTTAAATGACTGGTCACATCGGTTTGTAACAAGGTATCATGCAGTTTTATACTTTTTATTCAAGCTCGATTTGAAATTTCATACCAACTTTGTTATACACTGTAGACTGTACTCACTGTCATGACAATTGAAGTGATTGATCAGTAATTATCAGATTAGCATTTAGCGATAACTATATAGCTTAATACCACATCCATTATATTCTCCAAATAAAATAGTAGACAGTCTACTAATCAAAATACTCATAACACTTTTGTTATTAAATGAAAATAAAAGGTAGAAAAGAATTCTTTTTCAATTCTTAATAATTTGAAGGAAAAGGTCTGCAAAAGATTTTATGTAATGGCTCATACGTGCAAATAAGATAAAGCTTTTGCTTTGCTGTGCAGTGCTGTATGCCTCTAAATGGAAGTACGGCAATAACAATTGCCATGTTTGTGCGTTAATCAGTACTCATATCTTTGGTACACATTTCGATATGTTATTGTTTAGAGTTTTTTGACCTTCTATCAACTATCGCTTTCTCTAATTTGTGAATCCCATTCATTAGGCATTATTTTGTGTATAATATTGATGTAATCTTGGGTTTGTCTGTCTGGACATATCCAACCTGTCTTTGTAGCTATTCGGTACCTAGAATATTACGTTTCTCGCATTAGAATACATGTAAACATCAAGATGTTTGCATAAAATATACAATACTAGCCAGTGCAAAATTCAAAGACGTTATTTACAAATATTTATCTACACACATCAGGCTTGGACGTAACAGTGATACTACTTCTCTTTTTTCATCTGCGTATTCAAAGACGTTATTAACAACATATTTTCTGTAGTAAGCCAAACCCATCTGGATTTGTTGAAAGCAACAAATTTGGATATGGATAATAAAAAAAAGAAAAAGTCTTACTGAATTACTAGCAAGTGATCAGGCTGTATGAAATGAAAGTTAAACACTGAAGTAAAGTTTCTTCGCAAGGAATAAGCCGAGTCAAGTTTCCACTATATCATCTTTGCTTTATCTTCCTCGATTATTTACTTGCATGAATATTCATATCAGATCAGATTATGGAGTTATGCACTATCGAAAAAGCTCGTGCATGCATATCATATCAAAATGCTTTCAAAATTCATTCATGTCGTTTAGAATTTGGACCGTACTTCCAAATCCTGCATCTGATTGGTTCATTTGTCTCAACTTGTTTCTAAGATATAAAGCCAGTTTGTCTTGTATCCAAATTTTGCTTGCTTTACTATTCATAGTAAGTCACCCTACTCTACTATAGACTCGATTACCTAATTCTAATTGTTAAAATAGAGTAGGAAGCTCTTGTTTTATCCTCAAGTAGAACAAATCCGTGAATGATCTTAACAGCGTTAACGTGGGGATAGCTATAAACAAAGGGCAATCGAATCACCGTATAAGAACATATTTCCTTTTCTGGAAGTGCGATGCTAAGGGCACTGCCTTGCTTGCTGGGATATTGCAGCCGACGGCTTTAGCACCGTCCTACTTGGGACACTTTGATCGGCGCTTGACCACCAACCGTACTGTAAAAAATATATTATTTAGAGGTTAGTCGTTGAATGCTGTGTCCTGGGCACAAAACAACGTGCCCTTAGTACTTCACTTCTGGAATTATCTATATTGTTCAAATTCCTTTGTTAATACGAGTAGTTTAAGAGACAAGAGAGATGTGTATAAGCCTGTCATTGGGTTTCGTTCCAAACCTGGTTGGAGTCCAGTATAGCTTTGACCATTCGAATTCAGACGTCAGAATGTTATTAAAATCATATACGTCAGAATGTTATTAAAATCATATACGTTTTACTTTTATTCGTTGTGTTGATCATAAGGAGATTATATTTTATGGAAGATCTTTTATAAGTGCAAAGTGTAATGTTTTCACAAGAGATTAGTTTAAATGTAAAATTGTTCTCAAATGGAAATATAACTATGTAAATTCATTTCTATGGAGTGTTTAAGTGAAAATTTAGTTAGATAATATAAATGAGATTTTTACCATTTTCCAAATACCCCAAATTCATTTTCCACTCGGTCATTGAACTTAAAAAGGGAAACAAAAACTTAATTCAATCTCACTAAGTTACAAAAATTGTGAAATTCAAGAAATTTTTAGTTTTTATTTCATAGATTATCAAACCTCATCTTCTTTACAATATACATGATTTTTCATCGAGCTGGGTGCTTACTTCTAGGCGTAAGCGAAGTGACAGGAGATACTACTAGGCGTACTTACTTTTGACAAGAAGCATGTCCCATTTTCTACAAGGATACTATAGATACTAGTGCATTCGATGCAAAGCATGGTAGAGCATGCTCTTTGTATAGTTATGTTGGCCTTTGTCTCCGCCACGCATTCATTTTTTTAGCCAGTTATCTCTCATCAAATCCATTCAACCAAATCAATGGTCAGACGCGTTTCACGTCTGTTTTGCGGCTTGATTTTAGTCGTCTAAGTATCAGTTCAACTGCAATAAGTACCACATGCATGGCCACTTTCAAGAGTTGGGTTGGGCCCTTTGTGGAGGTGACCCGGGGTAGGTCAAGCCTTCGGTGGAGGGGATCCCAGGTTAGTTGGGCCCCTTAAGGTTAGAGCCCATGATCCACCACTCAGGCTCCTGGAGATCAACGGCTCTAAGAGTTTAGCAACTTCTTTAATCTAAGATTGCATCATCTTTTTTTATTATTATCTTATAATCCCTTGTAATCGTAAGAGAGTCGTATGCTAAGAGAACTTCACAATAGACATAGACAGCATGGCCAAACCACTTTACATATGTTGTCATTAACCTTTGAAGCTCATTTTCCTTCATTTTTTACATCATTAAGCCTAGTAATTACCAATTATTTTTTGCTCTTCATAATGCATTATCATAACTCCGAGGTTGATGAAAAATACCGTCAATGCCAACTATTTTATATTTCATATTTAGCGAGTGACATAATTAATCTTCTATGATGACGCTTTTAAGTGGTATAAAATTCGTAAATCACTTTGAGTGAATGAGTGGGAAAACTCATGCAAGCCATTCTGGTAAGGACGTAAGATCCTAAGTGATAGACAATTAATATTGAAATTATCCAATGAATCGAGATGGGTCCATTTATAGTTTGAATGAATGTTAGACTTATTATTGTATCACTATGTTTTTTCCATGCCATGAAATTATGTTTATGCACTATACAACTAACATGGTTATGAAAACCCTTAAGTATACATCTACTTAAACTTGTAACTAGATAGGATTACTAGGTATAGTATAGTATTGACGAAAATCTTGTGTGGCTTATTTATGCCTAAAGGATTCCTATGTGGTTCTGGCATAGAGTGTTATCTAATAGGATGGATATAAATTACTGTAAGATAAGTGACCAATAGGTCACAACTAACCTAGGTTGTGTATGAGATCTCTATACAGTGATTTGGCATTGGGAGAGATAGATCCAATTAGCTTACAAGATGTAGTTTATAGGTAGCAGCATGACTCAACCAACGGGTTCTAACTTGTGATGTTGTGGGCTAAGTAGCGATGCTCGTAATGGATTTTACGTATGGTTACAACTATCCTTCCAATACAATACAAACGATTATCAAATTGAATCTGTCATTTACAAGAAAAGTGCTTGGCGGTCACCTTAGGAGACTAATATTGGTAGATTAGTGGTTTCTTGAAAAATAGCAACAACGTAAGGAAGGTTAATAATGATCTTGTAATTCTACTAGTTGATAAGAATAAGGATTCATGGTTATCACATAAAATTACTAATGATGTAGAAGATAGGTTAGTGGTTGTTTAACAACGTGTAGATTAGTAGTTAGCCGAGTAAAACTACCGGTGTGATGTGAAATTAAAAATATGGAATGTTTAAACCCAATATATTTATTTGGAATCAACCTAGACTTACACGTATTTATGTATGTTTGATTGTATGTTATTATTTGTTGCTTATACATGCCAAGATATTTGAAATGCTACATCTTATATTATATTTGGGCTTAACCATTGTGGTTGAAAGTGAAGAGCAGGTACAAGTATGACATATGATTACTTATGTATTTTATATGCATTAATGCCTTTAAAAAAAGTCTAACTATAAGGCAATACTCATAGAAGTAGAAATCTCGATTGTCTTTAATTGCATATTACCACTATTTTTTGGGTATTAATTCACTTATACTAGGCATAGTATGATCAACAGTTATTTGTATCCTCATAACACTTGGGTAGTCTTACAAATCGGTCGAAAGCAGAAAGGTTTTGAATTATGCATTGGGATTTTTATGGCAATGAGCAAGTGATATTTCTATGATACTTATGATATTGGTAAAGTCTACTTTAACATACAAATTTGTGCATGTATGTATATTTATGTGTGACATTGGTGTATATTTGGATGTAGTGATTTGGGCATTTAAGTGTGTCAGTCACACTAGTACAGATGTAGTTATGGATATCATATTATTTGTGACGTTGTACTAACTAGATGTAATAAAAAACGAATTTAAAACACATTAAAGATTAGTTTGCTCTCTCCTTTATCCATACTATGATATTTATTATGTATCATTTATGTTTTATTATCCTCAAAATGTTGTACACAAGTTGTGTGTCAATATTGACTTTTCACTGGTTACAAGTGGATAGCCTCGAAGGATTCATGACAATGATAGTAACTAATTAAATCCTAAACCTTTTGTATTATTGTTAATCCGCCGATAGCATAAGAGGTCATTAAGTTTTGGTATAAGAGTTACGGTATAGATCGATATCAAGCTAGAATTTAAAGGGGCAGTGGGAAAATGTCACAAGTAGTCAGGTTGTGTGTGTGTGTATATTTGTGTGTGGAGGTCAATGCAATGCAACCATACTTTGAAGCACCACTTTAACACCTTATCATATCGTGAGCTACACCATTCCAAACGCTACTAACTTTTGTAATATCTACTTCTCAAACTCAAGATCAACTCCACAAAATTTGGACTCATTTGAATGTATGTAACATGTTGTATTTGGTGTTTAAATTTAATGGTTAAAATGAATGTTTTAATGGTGGATAATTGATTTATGATTTGAAGAGGCTAGAAGTTTCGAAATAGCCTCATTTTTTGAAAGATGTATTCATAATGTGGACTAATCATCTACAAAACTTTGCAATGTCTAGAATATTGTTGTATAAGATACGATAGGGGTGCTAAAGGGATGATACTGAAGAGGGGTGTAACTGACTCTCTTTGTCTTTCAATGCGTGTGTGTGTGTTCCTTGTACTTCTTATCTCCATATGTAAGAGTCATATTAAGAAGATAACTTTAGGAGATGATCAGAAGAGAAGAAGGGAAGAGATATATCTGGAAGGTCATATGGGAACAAATGGTAAATGCAATGCAAAAGTAAGTGTTAGAGCAAATGTGAAGTTGTTACTCTAGAATAAAATCCCAATGACAGGGCAAGTAGAGCAACAAGCTAAAAGTATCAAGAGAAGTTATAAAAATCTGCAGGACAAAGAAGATATTGCCAAACTAAATAAAAGAATTTTGAAATACCAAATTGAAAGTAGTTCAATGAGATTGTGAATGTTAAAGGGATAACATATCGGTAAGTGAAAGGACCCAGAATGGTGTGGAGTTGACTAAGTACTCATAAAAGAATGGGAACAGTAACACAAATCAAAGAAAGCATGGTGTGATACTTGACATCAAGAGGTTCTCGTGAATGTGAGATGATAGAAGCCACCTTACTATGAAGAATCCAAGAATACAACAACTTGGAAGTTAACTTACGATAAATCGTGAGAACATATGAGTTTTCACTGAATAATATGGAACCAATATATGAGTTGTTGTTTTGGGGTAATTGTTGTAAAACAGGAGTTGGGAGCATAATTTGTCTATGGCATGATGGAGAAGAACAGACATTAAATGAAGAGTAGAGGTTCGTTATAAGGTAAAAATTTCATTGAGCAAAATGGATGAGAAAGTTCAAAACGAAAGTTTATGGTATAAACTATTAAGCTAAGTTATGTTAGTGAAGATTTAGTGGTGTTAATGCAACTGCTTAACCCAATAGTTGGCATTAACAATTTTCGAGATAGAATATAACAACTTCGAGAAGGTTTGGATAGTCACAAAGGTCGGGTAGAATTAGTATGGGTCCCTCGTTGTGGTGTAGTATGAAGCATGATGTAGTTAGCACAAGGTGTTACAAGATTTGGTTAAAAAAAGTAAAATATTACTTTTGAATACCAAAGAGTAGGAAGTATGATCGGATTACCTTTAGGAGAATAGGTGAAGTTCCAAATAGAAAATTTGCAAGATGTCATGAGTGGAAAAGTGATAAGAAGGTTGGAAATTTCACTCTTGAAAAGTCAGCAAGTAGAATAAGGGACGATAAGTTTTTAATTATGAAATACTCAGGGAAAATGAGCACAGGCATGATGAGAAAGAAATAAGGGACGATAAGTTTTTAACTAAGAAACTGCTCAGGGAAAATGAGCACATGCATGATGAGAAAGGAACAAGGTTAATTAAAAGTGGAATCCTTCTCTATAAAGATAAGATAACATTTATTCTGCATGGTGACAATTAGATATCTGGCCAGAATGATGGAAGGTATGTTTGATTGGTTTAGAAAAGAGAATTATTTTGAGGCATCAAAGTTGAGTAAGAATGGAGTTGGTGTGTACTTGAGTTAGAAAGTATGGTAGGATTGCATATTTTGTACTCTTTTAATTTAAAATCTTTAACAGAGATTGATAGGATTCCACTAGTATGAAAGCGTTGCTGAGTTTGAGCTAGTACGTGGGTTACCTTCAAGTGAAGAGAGGAACTTAGATTTGAAGAAGTTACAAGAGAGGAATGTTACAGTGAACCGCTTTTATTGATTCTCAAAGAAGTACGGAACCAAAGAAGCTAATTAGAAACTCAGGAAGAAAAGTTTCGTTCATGCAAGTAGTACTCCATATGGAAGCAGTGGAGATATGACGAATGAGAAAGTTGTTGCCTTGTAAAATGGTTAGCTATACCATGTTGTATGATGATTGCATTAGGATGTGTCGTCGGCTTGATGAATAAAATATTCTGAAGTTGACATCTTAATGCTCTTTGAAAAGCAAAAAGGACCACATGGCTCGTTACGTGTGGTGATAGAAACATTGTGGTAGGATTAGTGATGATCTAAAAACACTATCGTTTTTTGAAAGAATGAATTAAAGTTCCTTTATCTTATAAGATTCTTAAATGAATAGGATTAGAGATGACCAAAAAACACTAAGTATCATTTTTTAAAAGAATGAATTAAAGTTCCTTTATCTTACAAGTTTCTTAAATGAATTATTTGTATGTACTAACAAGGTTTAGGTGTTTAGAATTTATGATAGATAGTGTTAGGAACTAAAATTAGAAGTTTTGGGGTTAGCTAACTATTCTAGGAGAACTTAAAGATTCTCAAGGATAGTGATCCCATTATCTTATTTAACTTCCAAAAGTTTTTGTATTGGAGTAGATGAGAAACACAAGGAAGCATTGGGTGAATTGAAGTGGTTGTTGAAAACGCTCTTGTTTTGATAGTTTTAAAGTAGAACAAGGACTTACAAGTGTATTGTAACAACCCGCATATTTATCGATTGTATATTTAAATATTTTATTTAAATATAGCATCGTTCGTCGGATTTTAGTCCGAAAAGCTACTTTTTGCAAATAGTCGAATTAGGACTCGAGACCCCTTCCATTGAGTTCAAAATGCTGTTTGCGACCTTTTTGAGTATAAACTTTGATATGTTTGGAGCTAGCTAAAATTTTGACCTTTTCCACTTGAAGTTTGAGTTTGGGTTCAACCCACTAGCCCACTAATACCCAAACTGAACCCCTCTCCCCTCATTCATTTTCATTCCTAATATTTCAGCTCTAAAGAGAACAATGGGGGAAAAGATTGGAAATGGAAATTCCTAAGCCCTAATTTCATTTTGTAAATCCAAGTTTAGCTCCAAATTTCCAAAGAAGTCTAGGTAAGCATCTCCTTCTTCTTCTCCAACTCATTCTCTCTTCAATCTCAGAAATTACCTAAACCTAACTTGGGAAATATTTTTCTTTTGAGCATAGATTGAAGCTTCTTGAGTTGTTATTAAAGAGGGATTGATATTAGCTTGTTCTTGTGCTTCTCATTTGTGCTTTTGGGTTTAAAGGTGAGATTTTTATCTCACATCTATGACTATAATTATCTTTGGTTGTTTGGTATGAATTCCTAACACCTCTTCATGTGCTTTTGCTCTTGATTTGGATTGGTTTTGTGAATATTCTAATTTTTGGGTTTTTAAGACAAATTTGTGTGAAAATCCTTTTATGAATGTTTGATCATGCTTTTGGTGATGCATCGAGGAGCATATAGGGCCGGGTTGTCGATTGGCATAAACCCTTAGCGCCAATGTTCGTTCGGTTGCATTTCGGAAGAGTTTGCTCTTCATTTGGATAGGCTGAAAAACAGCCCAGGCATGATTCAGTCGACTGAAATCTCTGTTCAGTCGATTGAATCTGAAACCCGAAAGTTTCCAGGCAGGGTTTAGTCGACTAAAAATCTCTGTTCAGTCGACTGAACCTGGAAACATAAAGTTTCCAGGCAGGGTTTAGTCGACTGAAAATCTCTGTTCAATCGACTGAACCTGGAAACAGAAAGTTTCCAGGCAGAATTCAGTCAACAGAAAATCTCTGTTTAGTCAACTGAATTTGCTGTTTCAGCCCACTTTGCCTTTTGGGATTGAATTTCCAATTTGAATCGATTCGTGATGATCCTATTTGTTGTTATCATTTATTATGACTTTGATGACTCCTTTTTAGGGATTTTTGAATATCCATTTCGATGGATTCTTTATCGATTTTTTTTGGAATTTATTCACGTCTTCGTATGTGAATTTTGATGATCGATTGTTCTACAATCATCTTTGTGATTTGTCACTTTAAAATATACAAAGGTTTCAATACTAGTAGTAAATATCAAAACTCTTTCATCAAAATGATTTCAACACTATTTTATTACAAAGCTCGTTTCTTAAAACCGTTTTCCAATCTATTAGTATATACAAACCTTTACCTCACTCGTATGAGAAATCTAATTAAACGACTTAGTAAAACAAGTGGTATGAAACGCTCGCGTTTACTTCGTCGGTTAATTTTTGGACTTGTTCGATTGAATCTCTTGTGACAATTTTCTAGTGGAGATCTACAATTTGTTCGTAAATATTTAAGTTAAGCAAGTGGTTATGGGACATGAAGCTAAACTCATATATTTACTAGCTTAGTGTAATTGACACTTCTTCATGATCGATGATGATCATTTTATGGTTTAGACTAGTAATGTGCGATGTCTCTTTGTCCATGTGAAGGAATGTACTTCATTTTATTGAGCTTCGTCTCATTTCTTTGTGGGCTAGCAACCCATGTACTTTTAATGTGTTTCGATTCATCTGATGTACCGTTTGTACTACATCGATGTCTCAACTTTCCGGTTCATTGGACGTACCGTTTGCACAGCGTCAATGTTCCGAATTGTCTTGTGTTTTGATTCATCTGATGTACCGTTTGCACTACATCGATGTCTCGGCTTTCCTGTTCATTGGACGTACCGTTTGCACTGCGTCAATGTTCCGAATTGTCTTGTGTTTGGATTCATCTGATGTACCGTTTGTGCTACATCGATGTCTCGACTTTCCGGTTCATTGGACGTACCGTTTGCACTGCGTCAATGTTCCGAATTGTCTTGTGTTTTGATTCATCCGATGTACCATTTGCACTACATCGATGTCTCGGCTTTTCGGTTCATTGGACGTACCGTTTGCACTGCGTCAATGTTTCGAATTGTCGAGTGTTTGGATTCATCTGATGTACCGTTTGTACTACATCGATGTCTCGACTTTTCGGTTCATTGGACGTACCATTTGCACTGCGTCAATGTTCCGAATTGTCTTGTGTTTCGATTCATCTGATGTACCGTTTGCACTACATCGATGTCTCGACTTTCCGGTTCATTGGACGTACCGTTTGCACTGCGTCAATGTTCCGAATTGTCTTGTGTTTCGATTCATCTGATGTACCGTTTGTACTACATCGATGTCTCGACTTTCCGGTTCATTGGACGTACCATTTGCACTGCGTCAATGTTCCAAATTGTTTTTTGTTTCGATTCATCTGATGTACCGTTTGTACTACATCGATGTCTCGACTTTCCGGTTCATTGGACGTACCGTTTGCACTGCGTCAATGTTCCAAATTGTTTTTTGTTTCGATTCATCTGATGTACCGTTTGTACTACATCGATGTCTCGACTTTCCGGTTCATTGGACGTACCGTTTGCACTGCGTCAATGTTCCAAATTGTTTGTGATACACGAGTTTGTGAGTTTTCATGCTCCCGCTTGGGATTGGCCATCCTTTTCTTGTGATTTCTGGATTTCTAATTATTGATTTCTGGGATTTATGTTTCACCACCTTTTTCAGTTGGCATTGATATGTATGTCATTTATTGTGGCTTGGTGAATTAAATTAAGAATATGACATTCTTTAAATCTTTGAGAAGATTCTTGTGATATTGATTAATCTCTTGTTGATTTTCAATTACGTACTTATCACAGTATGGTATTATGGTTATGATACGTTTTTGTCATATCTCTTATTCTATATCACTTTATTTGATATTTATAGCTAGACTGATCCGTTTATTATTTTCTTCTTAATTAATACTCGGGTCAGACTGAGATTTTACAGGTGCTTTCTCATGACTTCTTATCTGGGACTATCATCTGACTTTTGGCTAACTACTTTAGTATTGTAGTTTTTGGTTGTATACATTCGATATATTGACTCCTTGATGTATACATATTCTTTTGCCTTGCACTTGTATCTATTCTTTTGTGTTATTGTGGATCTTATTTGACCACTACTCTGATGTACACTTTCATGTGTTATATTCATATCTATTTTCGCCTTTGTGATATGATCTGTCTGTGACTGATTTATGTTATGTTTATTTCTATATTTGTTTCCGAAATATATATATAGCCATTGTGTGGTAGTTTTGAGTTTGTATCGGTATGTCGGATTCCCTTTTGAGATGAAATGAAAAGTTATTATTTTATCTGACATATCGGTGCTCGCACAAAGCAATTACACGGATGGTCGCTCCTCAACAACCTTATTCCCCGCGCTAGTTGACGGCATTACACCGTAGTGTCCTTGGCTAGCGTGGGTATAGAGGTGGGGCGTCACAGCTTGGTATCAAAGCCAAACTTCGGAACAATGTAGAATAATCTAGCAAGGATCATTGTCCTAAGTCTTTCTTAGGAATCGTGCCATAGGATTTGATTAGGGACTTCGTACCGTTCTATCCTATTTCATTTTATGATTCCTTGTTTTATCAATCAAGTTTGTTTGATTTTCATTCTGAGATTAACCTTTTTCTCTTTTCTTTCTTTCTTAAAGAAAAGAAATGGTTAGATCTGGCCGTACCGACGTCGGTCAATCCAGTGCTACTCCTCAGGAGGGAGGTTTTATGTCTGCCCAGCAGCTTCTAGATCTTGTTAAGAATTCTCAAGCTATCGGACCCATTTCAGAGCCTACTCATCCTAGATCCGGTTTTGCACGCTTGTATAGAGATTATACCGATTTGGGTGGAAGGCCATTCCGGGGATCCGAGAGTGTTATTGAAATCCAAGCTTGGCTTAGATCATGCGACCGCATCTTTTCTCGCATGAATCTTGTTGATCTCCAGCGAGTCCAAGTGGCTTCTAGCATGCTCCAAGAAAGAGCATTGGATTGGTATGAGCTTCTTATTTCTGAAATCGTTGAAGCGGATCTCACTCGGGACCAATTTCGGGAGAGATTCGAATTGAAATTTGTGCCGGAGGCTGAAAAAGTAACCTTGGCCCGGCGTTTTATCGACCTTGTTCAAGGTGAATCTTCTGTGACGGACTACGTCACATCTTTCGAATCTCTTTCTAAATACGAGGTTAAATACATTAATACCCCATTGAAGAAAAATTAGAGATTTGTTTATGGCTTGAACAAGAATCTCAAGAAGCCATTACTTTTAAAATTGGAAGTTTCTTTCGATCAGCTTATTGATATCGCTCTTCGTCTTGAAGAGGCCGATAAAGAGTGTGATGTTGAAGTTGTGGGTGCTAAACAAAACTTCAACAACAACATGAAAAGGCCTATCAAATTTAAAGGCCCCAATCCCAATCCCAACAAAAAGGGGAAGCAAGAAACTTCGATAACAAAGTCTCCTACCCTTAGTCGTGGACGATGCTATAATTGTGGTTCTACGGACCACTATGCAAATGAGTGTCCTAAACCATTTTTTTGTCGTTATTGCAAAGGGTCGGGACATCTTTTATCTTCATGCCCCAAACTTACAAACAAGAGAGAGGGAAAGCTAAATGTTGTTCAAGCCCCTAGTGACTCTTCTCTTGGTCAAGGTATCCACTCTATCCTTGATGACATTTATTTTGTGATCATTTTATTCGAGTTCTTTTTGATATGGGTTTCGTCTCATTATTTTATAACAAAAGAACTTGTTGATTCCTTTTCTTTAGACATTTTTGGGCTTGTTGACTTCTTTGAGGATTGAGAATCCGGTTGGTGGATCCGCAACACTCAATTTGCTTTTTATTGATGTCGAAATTATTTTATGTGATTTTTCTTTCCGAGCCGATTTTTACTTATGCTTCGGAATTGACTTTTGTAAGGATTGGCTTAATTATTATGAAGTCATATCCTTTGTCCCGTGTGGACTATTCATCTTCGACATTTTCAATCTGTTAAGCAGATTTCTGTTTTTCCTTTGTGATTTTGATTCTAATTTGATGGCATCATTTTATTCTTTAAGCTCACATGATGAGGAAAGTGTTATTTCTCTCATTCATGTAGTTTGATAATTTTCCGGTATCTTTGAGTTTGTCTTAGGATTATCACCTAAGCAATCTTTTGTGTGGCGTTAAGGTCTTTTTAGCTCGACCTTGCCACCGATTTTCATTTGCTACGAGTTGCGGGAGTTAGCATTCCATTTACCGCATTCTGCACTCGTTATGAAACTTATGAATGACTTATTATGTCATCCAGTTTGTCCAACATATTTCATCCATTTTATGAATCGAGTATTCTACGAATATCTCGATGACTTCATTTTTGTATTTATTGATTTTGGATGGAAATAGCAATTTAAAATTTTGCAAATCTTTTTCATAAGATTTATTTATAAGTACAATTTGATGATTTGTATTGCCCATTGAGTGCTTTAAGAATTCGGGTCGATGCGCTTGATCAACGTTATCGATAGGAGTTTCCTAAACGCTTTGATGAGACAATCAGACACAGTAAATTGACTTGTAAAAATGTAAATTTATCTAGAAAGATTATTACATAAAGATAAATGTAATTTTGAAAATTTTAGCTTTTCGGGAAAGAAGATTATTTAAAAGAAATTCTTTCTTTTCGATACTCTTATTCTTGTGATTCCCGAAGGGAACCAAGACCTTATCTTTTGTACCAATGCTAATCGTATTGGTTTGGATGCCGTTCTCTTGCGAAAGAGAACGTGCTATCACTTGTGCTTCTAAATCATTAAAGCCGATCAAGACTAGGTATGCCACTCATGATCTAGTGCTCGCGGCTATTGTTTTCGCTTTTAGAGTTTGGCATCATCATTTTGGGGGAGAAATTTGTTCTCCACCTCGATCATAAATCTTTGGAATATTTATTTTCTCATAAGGAACTTCATGTTGACTCGACTTCCTGGCATCTTATGATCTTGATATTCTTTTTACTCCCAGAAGGGAAATCGTGTTGCCAATGCGCTTAGTCATAAGCAACAAGTGGTTGATTCTTTGATGATGTCTGAATGGAATTATCTTTTAATCAAGTTCATCGGACGTTTTGATATACTTCGTTTTATTGAGTTTTATCTCATTTCTTGTATGGACCAGCGCCCGATGTTCTTTTATGGTGTTTGGTTCATTGGACGTACCGTTCTTGTACTACGTCGGTGTTCCGAATTATTTGAGTTTCCATTCATTGGACGTACCGTTATTGTACTACGTCGATGTTCAGAGTTATTTGTGTTTCCAGTTTCTCGGGCGTACCGTTTTTGTACTACTCCGTTGCACCGGCTCAATTTTCTGCTATTCATGACGTTTTCCACGTCTTCCAACTACGGAAATGCCTTAGGGATTCCAATTTTTATTCTTGACCTCGAAGTTATTGAAGAGAATTGGAGTTTCACCAGATTTGACTTATGAGCAACGTCCTATTCGCATCCTTGCTTTGGAGGTTGAGCGCCTTCGAAATAAAGATGTTCTTCTTGTGAAAGTTCAATGGTTCCCAAATCCTAAGGATTGCTCTTGGGGATCCAGAGAATTCATCGAGCAATCTCGTTCGGGCTTACTCTTTCGTGCTCTTTATGGTGAACTTCTTATTTCAAATTTTCTTTTATGTTGTTATGCTTTTATGGTTGTTACTCTTTATTTTCTTCTTAAGTATTGCGAGGACGCAATTTCTTTAAGGAGGGGAGTCTGTAACAACCCACATATTTATCGATTGTGTATTTAAATATTTTATTTAAATATAGCATCGTTCGTCGGATTTTAGTCCAAAAAGCTACTTTTTGTAAATAGTCGAATTAGGACTCGAGACCCCTTCCATTGAGTTCAAAATGCTGTTTGCGACTTTTTTGAGTATAAACTTCGATATGTTTGGAGCTAGCTAAAATTTCGACCTTTTCCACTTGAAGTTTGAGTTTGGGTTCAACCCACTAGCCCACTAATACCCAAACTAAACCCCTCTCCCCTCATTCATTTTCATTCCTAATATTTCAGCTCTAAAGAGAACAATGGGGGAAAAGATTGGAAATGGAAATTCCTAAGCCCTAATTTCATTTTGCAAATCCAAGTTTAGCTCCAAATTTCCAAAGAAGTCTAGGTAAGCATCTCCTTCTTCTTCTCCAACTCATTCTCTCTTCAATCTCAGAAATTACCTAAACCTAACTTGGGAAATATTTTTCTTTTGAGCATAGATTGAAGCTTCTTGAGTTTTTATTAAAGAGGGATTGATATTAGCTTGTTCTTGTGCTTCTCATTTGTGCTTTTGGGTTTAAAGGTGAGATTTTTATCTCACATCTATGACTATAATTATCTTTGGTTGTTTGGTATGAATTCCTAACACCTCTTCATGTGCTTTTGCTCTTGATTTGGATTGGTTTTGTGAATATTCCAATTTTTGGGTTTTTAAGACAAATTTGTGTGAAAATCCTTTTATGAATGTTTGATCATGCTTTTGGTGATGCATCGAGGAGCATATAGGGCTGGGTTGTCGATTGGCATAAACCCTTAGCGCCAATGTTCGTTCGGTTGCATTTCGGAAGAGTTTGCTCTTCATTTGGATAGGCTGAAAAACAGCCCAGGCATGATTCAGTCGACTGAAATCTCTGTTCAGTCGACTGAATCTGAAACCCGAAAGTTTCCAGGCAGGGTTTAGTCGACTGAAAATCTCTGTTCAGTCGACTGAACCTGGAAACAGAAAGTTTCCAGGCAGGGTTTAGTCGACTGAAAATCTCTGTTCAGTCGACTGAACCTGGAAACAGAAAGTTTCCAGGCAGAATTCAGTCAACTGAAAATCTCTGTTTAGTCAACTGAATTTGCTATTTCAGCCCACTTTTCCTTTTGGGATTGAATTTCCAATTTGAATCGATTCGTGATGATCCTATTTGTTGTTATCATTTATTATGACTTTGATGACTCCTTTTTAGGGATTTTTGAATATCCATTTCGATGGATTCTTTATCGATTTTTTTTTGGAATTTATTCACGTCTTCGTATGTGAATTTTGATGATCGATTGTTCTACAATCATCTTTGTGATTTGTCACTTTAAAATATACAAAGGTTTCAATACTAGTAGTAAATATCAAAACTCTTTCATCAAAATGATTTCAACACTATTTTATTACAAAGCTCGTTTCTTAAAACCGTTTTCCAATCTATTAGTATATACAAACCTTTACCTCACTCGTATGAGAAATCTAATTAAACGACTTAGTAAAACAAGTGATATGAAACGCTCGCGTTTACTTCGTCGGTTAATTTTTGGACTTGTTCGATTGAATCTCTTGTGACAATTTTCTAGTGGAGATCTACAATTTGTTCGTAAATATTTAAGTTAAGCAAGTGGTTATGGGACATGAAGCTAAACTCATATATTTACTAGCTTAGTGTAATTGACACTTCTTCATGATCGATGATGATCATTTTATGGTTTAGACTAGTAATGTGCGATGTCTCTTTGTCCATGTGAAGGAATGTACTTCATTTTATTGAGCTTCGTCTCATTTCTTTGTGGGCTAGCAACCCATGTACTTTTAATGTGTTTCGATTCATCTGATGTACCGTTTGTACTACATCGATGTCTCAACTTTCCGGTTCATTGGACGTACCGTTTGCACAGCGTCAATGTTCCGAATTGTCTTGTGTTTTGATTCATCTGATGTACCGTTTGCACTACATCGATGTCTCGGCTTTCCTGTTCATTGGACGTACCGTTTGCACTGCGTCAATGTTCCGAATTGTCTTGTGTTTGGATTCATCTGATGTACCGTTTGTGCTACATCGATGTCTCGACTTTCCGGTTCATTGGACGTACCGTTTGCACTGCGTCAATGTTCCGAATTGTCTTGTGTTTTGATTCATCCGATGTACCATTTGCACTACATCGATGTCTCGGCTTTTCGGTTCATTGGACGTACCGTTTGCACTGCGTCAATGTTTTGAATTGTCTTGTGTTTGGATTCATCTGATGTACCGTTTGTACTACATCGATGTCTCGAATTTCCGGTTCATTGGACGTACCGTTTGCACTGCGTCAATGTTCTGAATTATCTTGTGTTTCGATTCATCTGATGTACCGTTTGCACTACATCGATGTCTTGACTTTCCGGTTCATTGGACGTACCGTTTGCACTGCGTCAATGTTCTGAATTGTCTTGTGTTTGGATTCATCTGATGTACCGTTTGTACTACATCGATGTCTCGACTTTTCGGTTCATTGGACGTACCGTTTGCACTGCGTCAATGTTCCGAATTGTCTTGTGTTTCGATTTATCTGATGTACCGTTTGTACTACATCGATGTCTCGACTTTCCGGTTCATTGGACGTACCGTTTGCACTGCGTCAATGTTCCAAATTGTTTTGTGTTTCGATTCATCTGATGTACCGTTTGTACTACATCGATGTCTCGACTTTCCGGTTCATTGGACGTACCATTTGCACTGCGTCAATGTTCCAAATTGTTTGTGATACACGAGTTTGTGAGTTTTCATGCTCCCGCTTGGGATTGGCCATCCTTTTCTTGTGATTTCTGGATTTCTAATTATTGATTTCTGGGATTTATGTTTCACCACCTTTTTCAGTTGGCATTGATATGTATGTCATTTATTGTGGCTTGGTGAATTAAATTAAGAATATGACATTCTTTTAATCTTTGAGAAGATTCTTGTGATATTGATTAATCTCTTGTTGATTTTCAATTACGTACTTATCACAGTATGGTATTATGGTTATGATACGTTTTTGTCATATCTCTTATTCTATATCACTTTATCTGATATTTATAGCTAGACTGATCCATTTATTATTTTCTTCTTAAATAATACTCGGGTCAGACTGAGATTTTACAGGTGCTTTCTCATGACTTCTTATCTGGGACTATCATCTGACTTTTGGCTAACTACTTTAGTATTGTAGTTTTTGGTTGTATACATTCGATATATTGATTCCTTGATGTATACATATTCTTTTGCCTTGCACTTGTATCTATTCTTTTGTGTTATTGTGGATCTTATTTGACCACTACTCTGATGTACACTTCATGTATTATATTCATATCTATTTCCGCCTTTGTGATATGATGTGTCTGTGACTGATTTATGTTATGTTTATTTCTATATTTGTTTCCGAAATATATATATATATATATATAGCCACTGTGTGGTAGTTTTGAGTTTGTATCGGTATGTCGGATTCCCTTTTGAGATGAAATGAAAAGTTATTATTTTATCTGACATATCGATGCTCGCACAAAGCAATTACACAGATGGTCGCTCCTCAACAGCCTTATTCTCCGCGCTAGTTGATGGCATTACACCGTAGTGTCCTTGGCTAGCGTGGGTATAGAGGTGGGGCGTCACATGTATACTGAAGATAGTGGTTTAGGTTTAGGAGCGTTCTTATGCTAATAGTTAGAATAGCCTATAATCTCGACAATTACTACCATTTAAAGTAAGATATATAACTCATAACTTAAATCTAAAGACTATGAGAGGTGCTTTGAATATCTAGAATCATCACTTATGGAAAAAAAGATTCGAGTTGTATGCCAATCATAAGTTGTCAATGTGTATGTTCTCTTAAAAGGAATTGATTATGTGCCTACAGGGATGATTAGAGCTTCTAGCAGCATATGACTCAAAAACCAAATACATTTAGAGAAAAGGAAACAAGGCTGCAGGTGTGTTAAATAGAAAATACCTAGTAATTGTGTTAGAAATGATTATATAATGGAATGAATTGGAGATGCTAGTAAAGTGACATTTTGTTATTCCGTCTAGAGAAATGTCTACAACCCTAGATGTAAGCCCAAGTTAGGCTGAGTGTAACATCCTACTATACCTATACTATCAAAGGAGTTTGCCGTATTATGGGCGTAGGAAATCACCACACTTAGAGAAAGCTTCATTGTCTAACACCATACAAAATCGAAGCTTGATCCTAGTCGAGCCAGATAGTGGTTGGACATACTATCTAAACTTAGGGAAGCCCCGAGTTTGATCACATGCTCAGCGTGGAAGCGTTGAGTCGAGCATAAACAGGCCTAGGTCAAGCTCAAGTCAATCAATGTTGTCGATTGTGGCAAGCCTAAGTTAACAATCCAATCCTAACTTGAATTTAACCATAGGTCAAGTATAACGTGATTCGGCGTTTTCATTGAGTCTGCTCCCTCTATTACCATACATATTCAAAGATTTTGATGACAACAATATAAATTAAGCTGCCGACTTACATCAAGTGTTGCTAGATTTGGTGTATTTTTTGACAAGTTTTACAATGATTTAGAGACTATAAACTACTCAAGAATACAAAAAAACTTAATATATATATATATATGTTATGTATAAGAGGATGTAAAAGAGTCTTCGAAATAATTTGTAAATTCCACAACAACAAATTTCCATTGTCCACAACCAAAAACATACAAAAATTCCCATTTCCTCCAAAACATAATAGTTTGTAAGTGAATGGACATTTTAACCGTTCATCTATCAAAAGACCGATGTGTCCTCGACATATCCCACCTTATGGGATTTTTTTGAAGTAAACTTGAGTGATTCTTATCCGCACATTCCATAACTGTCATATCCATTCATCTTCTATATAAAGAGTTCTTCTCTAGAATTTAGACAATGATATGATATTCCATTCATATTATTCTGTTTATATTCCAAAGTTCTCTATGGAGAAAAATCTCTTGTTGCGCTCTTTCAAATAACAAATCAATCGTTCTTCATCTTTATATCAATTTATTGATTTGCTATTACAGCATCAGAGATAAACTTCAAGTTTCATTCTCCATTCTTTGATCTTATTTCAATAAACTCTCTTGAACTTCATCCACCAAATTTGATGTGAAAAGTTTATATGAATTTGTGTTGTATTGGCAAGATTATTTCATCAAGGCATGTCACTTGTAACTCAAAGTCCTAAAGACTATAAAGAAAAATCAAGTGGGTGACTAGTAAGTTGTTAACGTCCATAATGGGGAGTTTATGCAAGTGTAAACTCATTATTCTGGGAGGAAGTGAGGAATGTTGATAGAGAAAGGTTGTACGGGGAGTACAAGACCGGATGTTGGATGGGGAGTCCGAACTAGTATAAAAATCACCATGTTCTTTACTTCTTTCACCACTTTTAGCTTGTACATTGCTTTATCCTTCCTTTGTTTTACTTTATTATCTGGATATATTGTCCCCAATATCGATCTTGTTTAACTACTGGTGTGGATACTTATTTAATCATCTTAAACACCTTACACCCTCTAATGGTATCAGAGTAGGACCTTATCAAAATTCATTACAAGATTTTGATTAAATGTGAATACAGCCATTACTAGTTTCACAAGTTCCGTAGAAGGGTAAGTTTCTGTAAGGTCGCCACTATATAATGGATCAAACTACACGTATTGGACAACATGCATGAAAATATGCATGTAGGAAGATGAGTTTCAAATTTTGAAAATGGCACAAAATGAATATGAATCCTCCAATATTGATTTTGGCATATGGAATGATGCATAGAAAACTAAGGCTAACAACAGTTCCAAGGCCATAAATATTTTATATTGTGCATTAGATACAAATGAGTTTAATAAGGTTAGCGTATGTAAGTCTGCATATGATACGGCGAATTCTGAAAATTACACATAAATGTACTCGTAAAGTTAAACAAACTAAGATTTATATGTTAAAAAATCAAATCAAATGTTTAAAATGAAATTATCATTGATACGTACGTGAGACTATAAGAAATACAACATCCACTTATATCATTTGGAGAAATTTTCACGTACTGGGATATGGTTTCAAAAATATTAAATTCTCTATCGATAAATGAGAAAGGAAAACATTAGCTACCAAAAAGGTTAATGATTTTTCTATGTTAAACATAAGGGATTTAATTGGAAATTTAATGGCCTATGAAGTGCAATAGCAAGCAAAATGTGATTTAGCACAAGAAAAACAATCGGTTGCATTTAAGGTTGAAGTGGATGACGATGATGACATGTTGATGTTCACTTACTTCAAGGAACTTTTAAAGAACACTGGATTCATAAAACAAAGTAATTATGTTAGAAACATAGATGAATCATTGAGATGCTTTGAGAGCAATAGAACTTATCACATTAAGGACCCTCTAAAAATAAAGAAGGATAAGTGTAACTTGTCAAATACTCAGAATTAATCAAAAAGAAGAAAAACTTGAATGTTACTTGGGATGAGTCCAAGTCGTCAAATGAAAATGGCAATGATAATGAGCTTGCAAATCTATGTAACGACCCGTAATTTTCGATAATTAAAAATAAATAATTTAATAGGATTTTGTGAGTTAATAATGGGAGAAATAAAAAAATTTATGAATTATTAATGAAATAATAACTAGAATGGAAGGAAATAATGTCAATTTAAGTCAATTATTAACAATTTTAATGAAAGTTCAATTAATTGAAATGACTTAAATGTTATACTTAAATGTTCAATTAATAATGTTCAAATGACTTAAATGTTCAATCAAAAATGAAAGTTCAATTAATTGAAATGACTTAAATGTTCAATTAATAATGTCAATTTAAGTCAATTATTAACAATTTTAATGAAAGTTCAATGCAATTGAAATGACTTAAATGTGAGTTAAGACAATAACTGCAAATTGTGAATGTAATAAAGGTATAGAAATGTTAATTATATTTACAAGGCAATAATTGATGTAATAAAAAGAGTGAAACAAAAACAAATTAATTTATTGAGATTTTTAAATTATAATAAAAATGACAAATTTTTTATATAATGGAAATATAGCAGTTAATACAAATAAGAGATGAGAAACTATTATTTAGTAAGAAATGTGTAATTACCGTTTGTATCCAATAATGTATAAATATGTTTAAATTACTATTAGATAGGAAATAATTGTTCTACTTCTCATTACATTCATTTAGTCCATTTTGAAACTTAATCAACTGAAATTAATGTAATTGAAAATTTTCAATTAATAGGAGAGAGAATGCTAAATTGTAAATTAATAGGTGTAATTAAAAGTAGCTTATGTTTTGTGAAAATATAAGGAAAGTTTGATTTAATGAAAAGAACATTTACATCAAATAAAATGAACGTTTTATTTGTGAATGTAGGTTTAATTTCATTAAAATAAAGAATAGAATGATTGATTTTAAAGGAAGAAATATATGTTTATTGAACTGTGTTTTAGCTTATAGATTGATTACAAGAATAGGAAAATAATATATTTCAAAGTTATTTATTACTCTTCTGTATAAACAACAAATTTATAAACGTGTTTAAATAAACAATTGTTCTATTTTTCATCCATTTTAGTTGTATGTTTTGAAATTTAACTTTGTAAGTAATTGCAATTAATGTAACTCAAATATTTCTATTAAAAGGAAAGAAAACGTTGATTGCAATTAATAGATTTAATAAAAGAAACACACGTTTTGTGTTAAATAAAAAGGGGTGTTTTAATGGAAATAAAAGATCATTTTGGGAAAATCAAATTGAACATTTTCATTTTTAAGGTAAGTTTAATTATTTTTATTATGCGTAGATAAAAACCTAAATGCGTACAAATTTGAATATTATTTGAGTTAATGAAGTTAATTTGGTTACGTTTCAGAAAAATTGAATTTCAAAAGGTTGTGCGATGTACATGGTCCCTTCATTTCTTTTGTTATTAATTGTCGCATGAACATTTTAAAATAGTTACCTTATTATTAATACTTAATATATTCTTTTCTCCTTCTGTTTAATATCTAAGCCTAGACTTTTAGGTTGTATTTAATTCTTGTCATCTCATTTTCACGTATACAAAATTTTACTTTCCTTTGGTTAGCAAACTTTTCCATTCCTATGTACATTTCCTTATGCATTATTAATGCCTGAAGCTTTCAAAATAAATTGTGACATTTATTTTTGTCCCTCCACCTTCATTTCCTAATTATAAATAACCTGCAGCTTATTTCTTCATTTGCGTTTTGTTTCTCCTGACACCTCATATTCAAAAGCTCTTATTCTTGCAAATCCAAAAGCTTTCTTTTACGAAACATGATTTTTTTTTTCATTTTTCCGTACACGTCCTGTCCTCATCTTAGTTGTTCTTTAATTTTTTCCTGAAGCCTCATCTTGATAAAAACGTAAGTATTAAAATTTGTTTATTTTTTTTTGCGTACTAATTATTATTTTAATAATATTTCTTATAACATGAATATCTTTTGCATATAAACTTTGATTCACGCGCGATTTCTTCTGTTGGATTCATATTTAAATTTCGCACAACATGAAATTGATTTAGTTGAATTTGGAGACTGTTGAGTTTTGTGCTTCTGTTTGGATTTTTATGGGCTAAAATCAAAGGTGAGTGTTTTAACACACTCACAATTACTAAACTATCTTATGTTAGTTAAATTAAATCTATGATGTGATTTGAAATTAATTGATTGATGTTTGGTATGTTTAAATTGTCATTCTGGTTAAATTTGACTTTTATTGCATTTAATCATCGTTTAATTTAATATTAAATTTTAAATTGTCAATTTAATACCTGTTATTGATTATCAGTTATCTATTAATGTTTATTGATTGATTTGGATGATGATTGTGATAGATGTTTGATTTGTTGATATTGGATGACCGGATGTTGTATTTTATATGGTTATAACACTGCAAGTTCCCTATGGGTTAAAATGATACATACCCGAACGATCTATAGATTAGGGAAAAATCGTTATGGGTCGAAATGATAGACTCAAACGATTTTATAGATTTTTATTTAATTCAATTTGGGATTGCAGTTTGAAATGATAGATAACCGTAAAATTTTAAATTACGGATTGAAATGATAAATATCTGTATCACTTGACCCTAGGGTAGAAAATTACATACGGACACCAAATTGGTTAAATCAAATGATTTTTGAATCTTTAGATTTTGAATTCAGTTAACTGGTATTTTGAAATGGAAATTGATTTATATAAACTGAATTATTTTCGAAAGTCCAAGCGTAAATGTTGAAATTGGAAATGATTTAATGAATTGTTCAAAGGATTTAAATTGGAATTTCAAAGTTGAGGTGTCGAATATAAATGAATTTATCGTAATTGGGTTACTGAAATGTTTGGGGTATAACTTTGAAATCTAATTTAAACTAATTTAGACTATTTTAATTTATTTAACTATTTTAATCAATTTAAACTATTTTAATTTATTTTAATCAACTATAACCTATTTAATCCAATTTAATCTATCTTACATATTTTAAAATAATTAAATCTATTTTAAATTTATTTAATCTATTTTAAATATATTTAATCTAATTTAAATTTATTTAATCTATTTTAAATTTATTTAATCTATTTTAAATATATTTAATATAATTTAAATCTATTTAATCTATTATTAATCTATTTAAATCATTTTAAATCTAATTAAATTAAATTTAAATCTACTTAAACTACTTTTACTGTTTAAACTATTTCAATCTATTTTAAACTATTTTTAAAACTATTAAAACTATTTATGACTACCTAAACTATTTTCTAAAATTTTAGACTATGTAAAGAGAAAATATTTACATTTAAATCCTTGATGATAATACAACCTAAGTTGGGTTTTGAAATTGATACCTTTTTATGAAATGACATATTTGAGTAAATGTGATAATTTTAGAACGAGGATTTAATTAACCTATCTTATCGATAATTTCATAAGTGAATATGATTTTTGGAAGTGAATATGATTTTAAAGTGAATATAGTTTGGAAGTGAATATGATTTCGAAAGAGATATGATTTGAAATCGAATATGATATTTTGATATAAATTGTGAATTGACTTTTGAAATTTAAAAGAACCATCTGTTGTGAAATAAGTGTTTGGTTGTTAAAGAGACCGGGATCAGATAGTGTCATACTCTCTGCCAATGCCGAAAATCACTTTAACAACTGTGTACGTGGTGGAGATTCCAGAAATGAAGTAGGATGGTTTGGCGAACGATTTCTGTAAAAATATGACGTGACCCTGACTCCCGTGAGTCAGCTTAGATGTGACTAAAACAGGAGCCATGCCGGGTCAAGTGAGGTCATTCCTCCTACCGGGCACACTTCTTCGATACTATATTCTGACTTTGTGATTGATTTGGTGGCCACCCTTGATTTTGATTTAGGAGTGTGTTTGAGATGGGCGGTAGTAGCTGCTATGCGTTACCACCAGTCCAGATCTGCAATTGGTATATCTACCCTGGCATTGCCTCGAGTGCCGTGTTCACATGCCCTAGAGCGCCTTCTACGAGTTTGTTTTGTACCATACCTATGAAGTGCCCTCTGATAGCCTCCAGTTTACGGAGGAGTTACGGTACTGTATAGATTATGGGAATATATAAAATGTGTTAAGGGGGATATGGGTAATGCCTTAACGCTATTTTAATACTTTTACTTTACTGTAGACATATTATAATAGCGTATTGTACTACATAGTAGATAGTTTAACGGATCCTTAGGAGATGGGAATCCCGAACATCTCTTAAGTTACTACACCCATCTTAGACACTGGATAAGAGATGTCAAACCCCATAAACATCTTTGATGCCGTTACACCCATATTTACCGTTGATTTAACTTACATAAGATCTTTTAGTTCTGGCTCGAGTGTTTTGTCTTTTCAATTCGCTCGGGTCAGCCTGAGCATTTCAGGGTTGAAGACCTTATTCCTGGAGGACGAAGACGAAGATTGTACTATTATTACCTATTATATGTATTCTACTGCATCATGTTATTCCGCTGCATTTATTTATTTATTCCTGGTTATGTAACTCTAATGTTTGTGTTGTAAAGAATAATCAAGTGTATTTTTTTAAAATAGCTTCATGAACTATTATTTGATTATTATATTTTATCATTCCACTGCGAGATTCTGTAATTGTTTTATTTCTTTCTCTTTTTCTTATTTACCCCATAACAATCTGCCCATTTGAATGGTTTGAGTCCGGCATGTGTGTTTGTTTAAAACGTCCAAAAAGGCAGGTCGTTACATATGCTTTGCAACATTTGATAAAGAGGCACCTTCACATTTATAATATGGTAATTATTTATCTTCTAGTGATCTACTTAAAGTTAATGAAATGATTTATGAGACCATAGTAAGTATAAGAAGTCAAATAAGGAGACCCCGATTAAGTTCAATATGTTAGAAATAGAATTAGATAGGTTGAAGGAAGAGAAAATTACGTTAGAAGATGAATTTCAAAACTATCAATAACCCAAAACTGATTTTATATAAGAAAAATTGAATTTAAATAGGGAAAATGATTTACTAGAAAGGATAAAATTAACAAAAGAAATAAAACATATGAAATTAAATATTGAAATTTTCATTTTGGAACAAATTAAAAATTAAGAAAAATATCATAAAATATAGTAAAATGGAAATAAATTTATAAGGGGAAATTCAAAAAAGACGATGAATAATATAAAATATATCTATAATAAAATTGTTTTGGGATATATAAGTAAAAGTAGTAAAAAGAAATAGAGAAATAAAAGTAATACCTTTTATACACTTATCATAACACTTCCATAGTGTTGCTAATAGTACATTCAAAAACACAAATTTTTGAAATCAAATTTTGAATAAAAAGTCCGTGCTAAAATTAAGCATATGGTTCCCAAAAGACTTAAATTTAAAATAAAGAGATAAGTTCTTGAATTTTTTTATATTAAATATACGCAAGAATAGAATTTCACTTTAAAGAAATATATCACATAATGTTGGGTTTTGAGTCCCAAAACCCAACTATTTTCATTTCCTAAATATATACGCATGCACACACATATACATACATACATACAAATACATACATATATATATAATATTAGAATATATTTCAAAAATTAAATTAAAGTATAAATTTAAAGACAAAAATGTCTTTTTATAGCGATATCTTTCGATCGAAGGACATGGCCTTTCGATAGATTAGGCTAGATAGACACATCTTTTTACAATTTTATAGCTTTCACACTTTTTCAAAATATAAAATTCAAATTTATAGCAACTATACCTTTCACCTACCCAGTGGTCAAAAAATCACTTCAACTTTGTATATTTCCTTTAGTTCATCCCACTTTCAACACAAATTTTCGAAACAATTCAAATCACTTGTATTCTCTTATTTATAACTTTCACTCTTAAAAATCTTTTCAGTGACACCCAAAATAGATAGAAGAAATCCTAAATCCTCTTCTTCTCAAATGTCATTAGAAGGTCTGAAACCCTTAATAAATTTCCATGGTGATGAGCATGCTTTAAGCACTTACAATACCTATTTCCTTCATGCTCAAGTCTTTTATGATCGATTTGTTAAATTTGGAGTTTTTGATTCTTGTGGTCTACAAGCTTTGATAGAGAAAAAGGGACCTTGGGATTGTTGGACTATAAAGCCAACAAAACTCGAATCCATCTGAAATTGGTCGGGTTGTTTTATTCAACTTTTAATGGAAATTTTAAAGAGGGAAATATTGAGATAGAACAATAAAGGTTCAACTTTGATCGGAAAAATCAAGCTATTCGTTCAAATTGGCACCCCACCATGCACAGGAATGTTTGAAACCCAATTCGTAATTATAATCGAACCTTCATACTATAATGCATTCTTTGAGAGACCAATGCTGGTCAAAATTGATGCATTCGTTTCACCAAAACATCTATTGGTTAAATTTCTTTATAAATCCAGATGGGGAACCATTTGTGGCGAGCAATTTAGCTCATGTGAAATGTATTTCACAACTCTTGAGTAGTATAATAAAATGGAAGAATCTTGTTACGGATCTAAGTTAAATAACTATAACTAAAATAAAGAGACCTTGCATATCAGTCCACGAGAATCGATATCCAAGGGAAAAAAATCACCACTTCAACGAAAGACAAATCGAGCAACCAACAAGGATTTCAAATCCAGAATGAGGAATAGGAAGCACGTAGAGGTAAACCAAGTTATCTAGTACAAGAGTGAAATTTCGAAAGAAATAGAATTAGACATGGATTCTAGGGACAAACGGGAGAATGCCCAATCTGTAGAGGACCTAGAGGAAAAAAGTTAAACCCTTAAGGTTCCACTAAGATTATGAAAATAGCAAGGGAATGAACAAAGAAATAAGAGGGAGATTGATTTCTTTTTTACAATCAAACATAAATGTATTCACATAGACTAATGCCGACATGGAGGGAATCGACCCAACTGTAATGTGTCATGCACTTAACATCGATCCTAAATTTGTTCCCGTAAGATAAAAGAAGAGACTATTTGATAAAGTCCGAACCACGACGCTAAAGGAGGAGATAAAAGGTTATTGGAAAATGGATTCATTAGTGAAGTCTTTTATCCAATATGGTTGGAAAATCTAGTGTTATTTAAAAATTCAAACGAAAAATAGAAGCCATGCATTGATTACACAGACCTAAATAAGGCATGTCCAAAGAATTGTTATCCACTTCCCTAATCGATCAATTATTCGATGCAACTAGTGACCACAAATTGCTATCTTACATGGATGCTTATTCGGGATACAGCCAAATTCTAATGTTTGAGCTTGATGAGGAGCACACTAGTTATGTAACAGACTGGGGGATGTACTGCTACATGGTAATGCCATTTGAGTTGAAGAATGAAGGAGCCACATATCAATGGAGAAACATGAAAGTTTACGTGGATGACATGTTGGTAAAATTCAAAGAGGAAGACAGACATGTAGAAGATTTAGGGGAAATGTTTGACATATTAAGGAAGTAAAAGATGAAGTTAAACCTACAAAATGCTCTTTTGGAATTCAGTCCGGTAAATTTTTGGGATACATTGTAAGTGCAAGAAGAATCAAAGCTAATCCTAACCAAATAAAGGCCATTCTGGATATGGCATCTCCAAAGACATGCGAGGTTGTAATGAGGCTAAAGAGACGAATTCTAGCCCTCAATCGATTTATATCCAAGGCAATGAACAAGTACATTTATTTCTTTAATGTAATCAGGAAAAGAAAACCTATGAATGGATAGAAGAATGCCAAAAAGCTTTTCAAGAATTAAAAGATCACCTAGAAAAACCATTGATACTTTCAAGCCCTATGGAAGGAGAATATTTATTCTTGTATATGGCCGTTTTAGAAAATTCATTAGCTCAGTTTTGATGAGAGAGGAAAATAACATTCAATTCTCGGTATATTACACAAGTAAAAAGTTGAAAGATGCCAAAACTAGGTACCTAGTTATAGAAAAGCTAGTATACAGTCTAGTGTTGACTGTTCGAAAGCTAAGATCATACTTTCAAGCACACTCGATAAAGGTTTTGACCAATTGCCACTAAGACAGGTCCTTAGTAAACCTAAAGTATCTAAAAAAATTATGAGATGGAAAATGGAATTAAGCCAATATGATATTGAGTATTTACCCTAAGGTATGAGTTAAAGGACAAGCCTTAGCGGAATTTTTCATGGAATGTACGAGTTTCATTAAAGAATAACTAAAAAAGGAGAAGAAACTTGAACCAAAATGGCAAGTACACATGGATGGAGCATCAAATGAAAAAGGAGCCAGAGCAGGCTATGTTGTAATTACTCCTGTCAGATGAGGGTTACGTTATGCCATGAAACTAGGGTTCTTGGCAACTCACAATGTAGTTGAATATGGGTCCATGATTGGTGGACCAACTCTAGCACGACAACTCAAAATTCCAAGGATTGAAGTATTTAGCGTTTCACAACTGATGGTAAATTAGTTAAATAAGACATTCCAAACTATAGATGCTCGCCTGACTCGATATGTCAAAAGAATCCATGAGACGCTAGCCCAATTTGAAGATTTTTCCATACACCAAAAACTAAGAGAGAAAATGCATAAGTGGACTCTTTGGAAAAAATGGCAAGTTCAAGAGGGGCACTGAAGTTAAAATCATTCCTGTCAGGTTCCAACATAATCCCAACATCGAGGAAGAAAAAAGATGAATTAAACAATGGAGTTTTGGTTCTGATTAGATCTCAGACTTAGCAAATACTGAGTAGCGAAGAAAGTTTCCAAGGAAATGACAATAACAATGAAACTCCCAAAAGAGTGGCCGCACACGAAAATCGATACAAAGATAACTGGATGACACCCTTGATTGAATATCTTGAGAAGGGATTTACCAAAAGAGAAGAAAGAAGCAAGGAAGTTAAGATACCAAGCTCCTTCGTATATCATGGTCGATGGAATCTTATACATGAAGGAGTACTCGATGCCTTATTTGCTGCGCACTGTGCAGTTAAAGCGCTCGGTGGATTCAATGCGGTAGAGGTGCAAAAAGTCATAGCGGGGATGTAGCGAAGATATAGCGGGATATATCGGATTACTCTAAAATAGCATATAAATCCCATACTTGTTGTTTTTACAAATATATAGATAGTAATTATGTGAAAAATTAACATTCAATTGAATTATAATTAATACAAAAATAATTTTAAATAAAAATATGTGCAAATGTATTGTAAATGAACGTAAAACTGTTATATAACTTAATTTAATTTAGTAGAATATTAGAGTATTATCATTTCTAAACATATATCAAAAATTCAATGAAATTAATTAATTTCATAATTTTTATAGCGTATAAATATCATTTTTCGATCTAATTTTTTATAGAAGATATAGCGAAAATAACGGAATATAGCGGAAATAACGGGATATAGCGGAAATAGCGGGGATTAAAGCGAAAAGGCTATATGTTGGGGATATATGGAAAAATCGTAGCGGTAGGAATCCGCTATAAGATATATCGGAGTTATAGCGGGGATATAGCAGGGCATTAACTGCACAGGCTACGCATCACATTGGAGATCAGAGCGAAATCGATAAAGGAAGCCCATAAGGGGTTTTGTGGAGATCACTCCAATGGTATAAAGCTAGCAAACGAGGTCACGAGGAAAGGATATTATTGTCCATAAAAGAGGTAGAGGCCATGAATTATGTGAAAAGGTGTGCAAATGTCAAAGATTTTCCAGAATACCACGACTTCCTCTTAGCAATTTAACTACCATTGCTAGGCCTTAGCCCTTCGATGTATGGGCGATTAACTTGATCGAACTTCTTCCACTCTCAAACGAGTGAGCAAAGTTTGCAGTGGTAGCCATCGACTACTTTGTTATGGGGTAGAGGCCGCACCGTTGCCAAGTATAGGTGCAGAAAGGTCTTAAAGTTCGTCAAAAAACATAGTTACCAGATTCGGACTTCCAAATAGAATCATCCCCGATAGCTGAACTCAGTTCGAAAGTGAGGAATTTACTCACTTCAGCGAAAAAATGGAATAATAAAGAGTTTTTCATCAGTAGCGCACCTGAAAGCTAATGGGGTGGTGGAAGCAGCAAATAAGACCATTAAAAACATCTTGAAAAAGTGATTAGGCAAAGCCAAAGGGAATTAGGTAGATGAAATCCCCCTCGTCCTATAGTCCTACCGAACTTCCACAAAAATGGCCACTGGGCATACCCTATACTCCTTGACATATGGATTTGAGGCAATGTTGCCAGTCGAAATCATGATCCCATCAGGCCGAAGAATTGCTTATGCTTACAATACGAATCAAAAGATGAAGAAAGAATTGCTCGACCTACTTAATGAATTGAGAGACCAAGCCCCAATACAAATAGCCGAATATCAACGAAAAATCTCCAAATACTATAATTCTAAAGGAAAAAAAGAGCATTCAAAAAGGGAGATTTAGTATTAAGAAGATTGATGGCAAATACAAAAGTCCCTATAAACTATTCATTTGGACCAAACTAGGAAGGACCACTAGTCATTCATGAGTTTATTCCTCCAGGGACTTATCGACCAAGCAGACTTGATGGATATGTAATATCAAGGACATGTAATGTCGATCATTTAAAACCGAACTTTGCAACGCTAGATGAATAAAATGGATTACCAAAGAAATTGTGCCCTAAATGATTGCCCCCGGATTGAGATGCATTGTGTTTAACATAACTTCCATCCTAATGACGTTGGTAAGATTGGTTGAATATAAGCACCCGTCAGACCCCGAAGAGGACAAATGGTATTTGATTCAACCGCAAGGTCTAGCCAAAGCAACCATCCAAAGAGTGATGCTCAATTAAGCCTTTGATCCCTCTACCGGGCTTGGTCAAAGCATCCATCCAAGGTAGATGGACGAGGAGCCTTTGGTCCTGCCACAAGGCTTGGCCAAAGCAACCATCCAAAGAGTGATTGTCAATTAAGCTTTTGATGCCACCACCGGGCCTGGTTAAAGTACCCATCCAAAGGAGATTGACTATGAGCCTTTGATCCCGCCAATAGGCCTGGCCAAAGCAACCATCCAAAGAGTGATGTTCAATTAAGCCTTTGATCCCGCCACTGGGCTTGATCAAAGCAACCATCCAAGGAAGATGAACGTGAAGCCTTTGGTCTGGCCGCAAGGCCTTATCAAAGCAACCACCCAAAGGGTGATAGTCAACTAAGCCTTTGATGTCTCTATCGGGGCTGGTCAAAGCACCCATCCAAAGGAGATGGACGAGAAGTCTTTGGTCTTGCCACAAGGCCTGGCCAAAGCATCCATTTGAAGAGTGATGGTCAATTAAGCCTTTGGCCCTGTCACGGAGTCTGGACAAAGCACCTATCCAAGGGAGATGGATGAGAAGCCTCTGGTCCCACTGCAAGGGCCGGCCAAAGTAACCATCCAAAAAGCAACGGTCAATCAAGCCTTTGATCCCACAACCGGGCTTGGTTAAAGCACCCATCCAAGGGAGACGGTAAATGGCTCTGATGATCAAGCAAGGTTTATGAAAACAACCATCCAAAAAAGGACGATAAACTAAACTCCTTATTCGATGAGCGACCGCACTCAGAACATATGAAGAACAAAATACATTCCCTCAAAACCATGAGAATTTCTACCTTTTAGTAATGTTAATTTGTTCTAGTAAAAAGTACTCTCAAGAGATTTGAAGAGGATTTCTTTACTTTTAGGAATTAATTTTTTTTGGAAACCACATTTTAATAAGTATACACCTACATATTTAATCATTGCATCGAATGGTTTCCAGATAAAGTTATGAAATCTATGGCAATCCACACCTCCTGACACACTGATCCAAAGCCTATGGTGATTTTCGGACTCGCACCGATACCTAGTAGTACAGGCTATTGGGCTTTCTTAAAAAAGGATTACAGAGACTATGAATACACAAATATGATCTATGACATTCTATACTTTCAGATCTAATAGCAGAAGGCAGAAAAATATAAATATAGAAAATAATCACATCAGAAAATATCCAGAACGTAGTCTCAAAACAATACGTAGTCATAATCCAAAATACACAGTAATACATCAAATAGTCTGATAAATACTGAATACGATAAATAGTTACATGGAGAGTGAAAGAAAATATAAAAGAACTCTGATGCCAAGCTCTCCTCTCCACGTACTAATCACTGGGCCCATTACCTACTGCCCTGTCTTCCTGTGGTAGGGGAAAAAGAAAGGAGAGAAGTGGGTCAGCTAAAATTCTTGTGAATGATTTGTACTATTAATATACGATGATCACATGCAATTAACTGCATTAATTCCATATGTGACCTAGGATATCCTATTAGTGTCCCTGAATCACTCACTTTATTTATTGAAGCGGTATAGTTTTAAACACACCTACACTACAACTTATGAAGGCTTATACTTAGGTTCAGTATACTAAAATAGGTGCACTAGTTTTAAACAAACCTACACCACAAGCATCGGTGTACACTGTGAATGCTTTCGTACTATCGTATAATACTAAAATAAATGCACTAGTCAATGCCTCCTTCGGCTTGACGAAAGCATCCTCATACTTCATGTCCCATGAAAAAACCAAATTCTTCTTGGTGAGGCAGTTTAGAGGGGCATAGATTTTAGCGAAGTCCCTAATGAACTTCCTATAGTAGCCCGCCAAACCAAGAAAACTCCTCACTTCCGTGGCATTCTTTGGCACCTGTTAATCCTATACTGCAGCAACTTTGCTAGGATCGACCACCAGTCCACTTTCAGAGACAACATGTCCCAAAAAGCATACCTCCTCACATTAAAAGTAGCACTTGGAAAACTTCTCTTTCAACTTATGGAGTGTATTGAGCACTTCTTCTAAATGCAGCATGTGCTCCTCCTCGCTTTTCGAATAGACTAATATGTCATCTACAAATACTACCACAAACTTATTGAATTACCCTCTAAAAACTCGACTCATCGGATCAACGAAATAGGTGGGTGCATTGGTCAGTCCAAAGGGCATAATTAACCACTAATACAGTCTGTCGGGTGTACGAAAAACAGTATTCTGAATACTATCCTCAGCTATACACAACTAATGGAATCCAGTACCTAAGTCAAGCTGAGAAAACACCTTCGCTCCAACCAACTGAACAAAGAGAACTTCTATGCAGGACAACGTGTAATGATTCTTCTTTGTCAACTTATTCAACTCTCAATAATCGATGCAAATCCTTAGGGAACCATTTTCCTTTGGGGTAAAAACAACTGGTGCTCCCTACTTTGAAATACTCCTCCTAATGAAGCCCTTCTCCAATAACTCATTCACTTGCTTATTTAGCTTGTGACTCTCCTTAGGAGCCATGTGCCTCAAAGATAAGGTAATATATCTAGCATTCTCCAAAAAAAACACTCTGGAACTCAACCTCACTCTAGTTTAGAAGATAGGCTACCTCAAAACAAACATATGGATAGTCTGTAACTACAGACACTGAATCTAACTCATCATGGGATAGGTCTAATGAATTTAGGCAACTTAACATAACTAAACCTCTGGGATCGTAATAAACCTCTAGACTGCATTCACTAGAAGTACCTAGCCTAACAACCTTTCTATCACAATCTAGGATTGCTCTATATATCGGCATCCAATCCATGACCAAAATTAGCCCAAACCTAGAAAATCATATGAAAAAAGCAACGCAATCGAACTCGACCCCCAAAATAAACAATTTCAAACTCATACATATCATAGATAAATAAGCCGATCCACCCATAGGGTTCGGTACACCGACATAGTCCGTAACTATGCTAGTGTTTAAGTGTAACTCATCTACAAGTCTACTTGAGATAAAAGAATGTGATACATCCGTCTCAAATAAGGTATGAACAAGTAGATCAGATAGAGTTAACACATATTCAATCACAACCTTCTTCCACTTGTCTGTAATTGGAGACGCATCGAGCTAGGAACAACATCTAGTGTTTAAGCTAAAACCACCTGGGTAGAGTTCTTCTGAAGTGTTGGACACTCCCGCCTTATGTGCTGGAATTGATTGCAGTTGTAACACTTGATTTTCGAGCTGTCCATCTTGCATTCCTTAGCAAAATGCCCTTTCTTACCATATCTCCTACATTGCATCTCTTGCTTCTATATATTCCCTTTGGGTCCCATTCCACTCTTGCGTTGATGTCGTTGTTGTGTCTTTCCTTCTGACTTCTTAGGCTCACTTTTCACATCCTCCTTGAAAACATCATTTAGTAAGGCCATTTCCATAAAACCCTCCAAGGTTGCACCCATAGGAATATGACTAAGGGCCAAATCTTGAAGAGGTTGATTCAACCCTTTGCAAACTTCCGAATTTTCTTGTGAGGGTATTTATCAGCTCTCTCCCAAACCTAGCCAACTCATTAAACTGATTCACGTATTCCTTCACTGCATCTCTCCTTATTGCAAATGTATGAACTTCTCCAACTGTACTCCCTCCTCTACTCTCGAAAGAAACTTCAGCTCGAAACGCCTACTAAACTCCCACCAAGTTATCTCTCCCTCTTTCGTCTCCGCAACCACCACATCCCACAATTCAGAGCCTGTCGCTGTAAATGCCAAGTAGCAAGTTGTCTCCTCATGACATCTCTAAGACCCATCAATCCAAAAATCCTCTCACAAGTATGGATCCAAGCCTTCGAGTCAACATATGACTCGGTCCCCACATATTGCTTCCCTCCTAGACTCGCAAAGTCCTTGCATAGCTTAGCAAAATCATCACCAGATGGGTGGTGAAGAACTACACCTAACGCCTGCTCTATAGGTCTCCTATTAGGGTTAAGCTTGACTTGTCCTCTTGCTTGCTGATACTGGTAGAACCAAATTAGGATGTTCACGCCCGGAATCTCAGCTGCATCACCTAAGCCGCAACTAGCATGATCACCAAATAAGGGAAAGCATTGTTCATATTATATTTATATATAAATCCTTTGAAAAACCTTTATATATATACATATATACTTTTAGAAATCCATTTTGAAAAACATTTTGAAAACTTTATTGTAAAATCTTTTTTTCAAATTTTTTAAGTACATTCTCTCAATACACACCCAATCTCTAAGGAATTTTAATACCTAGGCTCCGATACCTACTGCGACAACCCACACCTCCCAACATACCGATCCAAAGCCTAGGTTGACTTTCGGACTCGCGTTGGTGCCAAGAAGTATGAGCGGTTTTCATTTAAAACATTAAAGAGACTAAGAATACGCAAATATGATCTAAGACATTCTACACTTTCAGATCTCACAGTAGAAGGCAGAAAAATATAAATACAAAAATAGTCATCTCAGAAAATATCTAAAACATAGTCATTGTTTGTAGTCATAATGTAGAGTACACAGTAATACATCAAATAGTCTGATAAATATTGAATACAATAAATAGTTACATGGAGAGAAGAAAATATAAACGCAACTCTGATGCCAACCTCACCTCTGCACGTATTAATCACCTATCACCAACTTCCATATCCTCCTGTGGTGGAGGTAAAAGAAAAGAAGGAGGTGGTTCAGAAAAAAGTCGGGATAATGAGTTACATCTTTAATATACGGTGATTACATGTAATTAACTGCATTAATTCTTTATGTGACATAGGATGTCCTACTAGTGTCCATAAATTACTCACTTCATTTATCTAAGGGGTATAGTTTACATACCTACACTACAACTTGTGAAGGCTTATACTTAGGGTCGAACAACTTATCGAACCTCCAAACAAATAATGATCAGCAAGTAGCTACTGTTACTTTTCCAAAAAAGGATTACCCTATAATTTCAATCATGGGACTAAGTTCCTCACAGTACGACTAAACATATAATGTTTACTCATTAAGGGGGAGTGAGAAATGTGGACTTATGCCAAACAAAGCCAAGGTTGCCGCATCCGTGTCCACAACTCAATGCTAGCGTAATGCCTCTTATCACATCATGTCTAGATCCATCAACAACATAATATCACGCCGCGTCTGTAAATACCAAGGAACTCCCATTAGTGCTTGGTCAAATACTCCATTAGGCATCATTGTTAGTGTTCCGCATCCATAGTAAAACCTCATGTGAGTGCAATTTGCGATAGAAACACCCTAATATTGAATATCAATCCTGCTGAATAAATAACATTTATCCAGTCCCATAACGTCCTAGAATCGCCAACATAGGGAACTAACTTCCCTACTATTTCTAACATCCATATATATATATACCTATAGTAAATATACAACATAATTTAATTTATACTTGGTCCTTATGCCGAGGTTCAAGCCACGCCTAGAAAGGCTAACTAGTCGACCGCTAATCACTGGAGCGGTCGACCAATCGTGGTGCTAATTGTTTGTTAATTTTACTTATTATCATTGTTTACATTAAACATACAAACTACACATTACAGTAACCTTAATTTTAACTTGGCCTATGGTAACCCTAATTTTAGTAAACCTAAGTTTGTGAATCTCAAATTTATAATCACCTAAAGTCATATTCAATTTCATATACAATATATTCAATTTCGACAATCAATTTAAACTAGGTTTAGCATAAAACGGGTAATATCAATTTAGATTTAATTAGATAGAGAGGGTATATTCACTTTGAATCAATTCTGATTTAATAGGTTTACATCATCCAGATCTAGATTAAATGAAAGAGATCATATTCCAGTTATGAGTACGAGGACAACTGTAACTTTAGCGACACTATACGTGAAGGAGATAGCGAGGTTACATGGAGTTTCTTCTAGCATCGTGAGCGACCGTGATCCACTTTTCACCAACGAGTTTTGGAGGAGTCTTCAAGAGGTGTTAGGCATCGAGTTTAGTTTGAGTATCGCATATCACCCGTAGATGGACGGACAGACAGAGAGGGTGAACTAGGTGTTGGAGGACTTACTTCGGACATGTATCTTAAATTCCCAGGTTTTGATTAAATATAATTATTAAAAAAATACGCTAAGAGCGACATATGAAGATGCCCCCTTAGATGATCTGGGCACTGAATAGACACATAAGTCTTAATACATCACAATGGAAATAAAACTAAATAGCAACTCCTAAATAGCTAACTTTGACTCCTGCATGTCTTCGGAAGCTTTATTCGTCTACATACTAAACCTGTAAAACTCAACCCTCAATCCACTCAAATTAATTTTTGAGCATCCCAGAGTTTAAGGGGAAAAGATAATCTTCGAGTCAGACATAAAGCATAATGTGAATAATACTATACATCTCGGTTTACTGATATTAAGTGAGACCACGCCGCTTAGCGGAACGGGATTCCCCTTACTAATATTCCTTTTCAAAACATATCTTTTGCAAATCAAAATCCTGCAATCAAACTGATTATAACAATAATAGCAACATCATATATGCTCATAAATCAGACAATAAATGGACCATCTGTCCGAACAATATAGTTTTGTTTGGCTAACTTCTAACCATTGGCTGACTCGGGCCTACTAGACAAAATAACCAAATAATCAAACATCTATTAGACAAACTTCTGTATGGTCTGTTATTAACTTACTTCTCCCAAGGTCACCTGATCCTAATAGTTTTGCGGGCTCACCAATAACCTATCCTCCTTCTCTCTATATATATATTCCTTTCTGTGTGTAACCATCATTTAAGTCTTACATATGACTAAGCCCTACACACTGGAATTTTGGACTAAATTAGCTAAGTGTTGTAGCTAATGTATAAGGCGGGACCCTATACCAGTCTCATCTCATATTCTAATATCTTAGTCATTTACTTAGGGTTAACTACCCTTCAAAATTTTCCCTGCAAACCTTTCAAATTGATTTAACCCTTTAAATCATACTTAAATAAGGAAAATATACTCTATGCTTTACTCTAATCACCTTGCCATGTTATATATACTTTACACAAAACATTGTTTATGAAAACATTCGAAACCTTTGTTTAAACCTTAAAACAATCTCTTTCCAAACCTTTGAAAGTACCCTTTTCGAAACCATTGAAAGTACCCCTTTCGATACAAGTAAACTACTTTACTTTATAACCTTAGGCCGAAAGGCCAAACATACCTTTCGAAACCATTTACAATAGACCTTTCGAAAACATTGAAAGTATCCTTTAGAAAGCTTTATAAAACCTTAGAAATCCTCTTTTCAAAACACTTTAAATATTCCTTTCGAAAACATTGGAAACCCTTCATTTAAACACTAAAGTAAACCTTTCGAAAAACATTGGGAACCACACCTTCAAAGCCTTTATCATATACCTTTCGAAAGCGTTAAGTCCTTTACGTAAATCAAACCTTTTGAGAGCATTAGGTTCAAGTAAAAATACGTGGAACATAGTTTCAAAACCATTTAAAACTATTCCTTTCGAAACCTTTGGGTTTATCTTTCAAAATATAAAAAGGGTCTTAAAAGAACTAAGTCGGAAGCAACTCTTTCGAAAGCAATTTCCTAAGTAAAAGAAGTGGATGCTGTCGAAACCAATCCCTTCGAAAGCAATGGAGAAGCGGTTCAGAGTTTAAAGCGAAAGAACCCTTTCGAAGGCATTGCTTCGAAAGGTAGAATGCGGCAGTAGTGTTTCGACCCCTTCGAAAGCATTTTCTTGAAACAAAGGTGGCAACCTATTTTGAAACCTTTCTTTAAAACAATTGACCAAGTCGAAAGCTATCTCATTTGAAATCATTCTTTTAGAAAGCAAAGTAAGCGACATTTCCTTTTTAAATGCAAAGTAAGGTCTCGACCCCTTCGAAAGCCCTGTTTCGACTCTATACTTTCGCCTATCTCCAATCCACTACGTAGTCTTTGATACCATGTGTATTAGTGTCGAACTGGTTGGAGGCGGAAGTATGAAGTCGAAAGGTAGCTACTGAAAGTGGAGAAACAACAAAACCTTTTAAAATTGATCTTTAACTTTAAAATGCAATTTCTTTCCAACTAACTTGCTTATTTGTCATCATATAATTGGTTGCTAGTTTCTTTTCCAAAATCTTTTCTAAAAGTGCTGCCGAATTTCAAAGATTAAACTTTGAAACATTTACAAATTTCCCCTTCTCCTTTTATAAACATATAAAACATTTAAGTCTCATACCTTAAATAATTTTATATGCTTAGTAAAGCACTTAGGAAAATTCTACAAAAATTCCCATAAATCACTTTTTATATGTTTTCTAACATATTTAAATTTCCGACCCAAAGCTAAAATATATAGCCATAATTAATTTCAAACCCAATTAGCAATTTTCTTTACCAGAAAATTCATAATAAATCCACATTAATTCAGAAAATTATGAAACTTGAAACCCAACCCTAAAATAATATTTCTGACCTTATACCAAAATCACAAGGCATTTGGATGTCATTTGATAGGTTTTTCAAATCAAAACTTGTCATAAAAATTAATATGAATAAGCATATCTATATGCCTATTTAACATTCAAAACATGACAATTTGCTTTGCAAAAATATTCGGATCTGATCTAGAAACCGATAACATCAAAAATGAGATGTAAACTATTGTTCACCTTTAACTTGTGATTGAGGAGTTTGAGATTTGCTTCTTGAATGAATTGATTAAGCTTCCTTCTTTTGATTCTTGCTTAATTTCCCCTTGCATTCCTCTAATGGTGGCCGGCCTCTTCTTAGATTTAGTTTTGTTTGTGAACGGGTAAAATGAAAGTGACGTGAAAGTTTTAGGGTATATAAATATAACTTATTCCTATTTTGCCCTTATCTATTAGCCATTCCTATTTCATTTTAATTCCCTTTAGTTCATTATATAACTAGGCACGACTACCCTTCTATTATTCAAATCTTAATTCCCTTAACCATTTACATTATTTCATTTAATTTAACTAATTAAATGTCCTAAATAATGTTAATCAAAATTAGGGTCGTTACAAACTCCCTCCTTAAAGAATTTCGTCCTCGAAATTACGAAAAGGCACTCATCAAAATCAATCATAAAGGTAAAACATACCATGAAATAAGTTAGGATAAGCGTCTCTAATCCTGCTCTCTGTTTCCCATGTACAGTCTCTCTCGTCGTCGGTCCACTAGACTTTAACTAATCTGACTGTCTTGTTCTTTATCCTCTTTTCATCTCTCGCGACTATATGAACTGGCTTTCTAACTATAGTCAAATTCGGCTCCACTACTAAATCCTCTAATATAGTTGATGCTTTAGTAGTCTTTGGATCTCGAACACACTTCCTTAGATGAGAAATATGAAAAACATCGTGGACTCTTGCTGAACTGTTCGGTAACTCTACCCTATATGCGAGTTTCTTGATCCTTTCTACAATAGGAAATGGTCTAACAAACCTCGACGCCAATTTTCCTGATTTTCCAAATTGATTTACACGTTTCATCGGTGATACCTTGATGAAAACATGATCTCCAACTAAGAATTATAAGTCTTTCCGTCTCTTATCAGCATAACTCTTCTGCCTAGACCGAGCTTCCTTCATTCTGGCTCGAATTAACTCAATCTTTTTTGCAGCTTCTCTAACTAAATCCGGACCAAGAACTAACCTATCCCTGGTCTCTAACCAACGAACTGGACATTTGCATAGCCTTCCATACAATGCTTTAAATGGTGTCATCCCTGTACTAGTCTGATAACTATTGTTATACAAAAACTTGACTAGGTGTAGATGGTTTTCCGATAATCCCTCAAAATCAGCACACTAGCTCATCTTCTAAGACTTTTTTAATCCTTTCCGTTTGCCCATCTGTTTGTGGATGGTAAGCGATACTCATCTTGAGCTTGTACCTAATGTCTCCTGTAGACTCTTCCAAAACTCGTTAGTGAATAAGGAATCTCTATCGTTTACTATACTATTAGGAATTCCATGAAGTCTAACTATATTCTTCATAAACAACTTAGCTAAGATAGGTGTCGTCCTGGTTGACTTAACTGGAATGAAATGGGCACTCTTGGTTAACCTATCTGCTATGACCCATATGCTTTCATTTCCTCTGTTTGACCTTGGCAACCCATTAATAAAATCCATTGAGATAAAATCCCATTTCCAAACCGGAAATTCTATAGGCTGAAGTAGTTCACTTGGTTTTTGATGTTTGGCTTTTACCCGTTGATAGTTCAAATACTATTTTACTCATAAGCCTACATCCCTCTTCATACCTTCCCAGAAGAAACTTCTTTTCATATCCTGATACATCCTAGTTCCTTATGAGCGAATAGTGAACTTCGAACGATGGCATTCTTCAAGCACTTCCTTCCTAATGTTTCCCACATTCGGAACGCATAATTTCATTTTCAGGCACCACGGGGCTAGGACAATCTGGAAGTCAGATAAAGCTGGTCTTCCTAGGAAGGCGTTGTAGGCCGAATGGTTTTCTATCAGCACAAACGTCTGTTTCCTTACAACGGAGCGGGGATGGCTTCCAATTTCAACGAAGAGGTCCAGCTGCCCGATGGGCATTTTCGCATCTCCAGTGAAACCGTGTAGCGGTTTACCGCAGGGAGATACGTCCTTCATTGACAACCTCATTTTGTCGAATGCGTGTTTGAACAGAATATTTACAGAGCTTCCAGTGTCTACCAGGATTCGGTAAACTTCGGCGGGACCGAGTCGGGCAGAGATAACCATGGGATCCATGTGAGGGTACTGTCTTCCTTCTAGGTCGCGTTTACTGAATGTGATGTTATCACTTTCTTTCCGCTTTGGGTGACGCTCTTCCATAACCGTATTGACACAGTCTCTATGGTCTCTGAGCGACTTCCCATATCTTTCCATCTCCTTCCAACTTCTGTCTGCGATGTGTGGACCTCCTGAGATGGTATGGACCACTATCTTCTCTTGACTAGAGCTGCTAGCGTTGCGGTCGCCTCTGCCGGTCCCTGGTGAGGGTAGCCTCGGGTTTTCATTGGCAGGAGCTGGAGTCCTGTCTTGACTTTTTATATAGCGCTCCTGTTTCTTTCTTCTGATGTGTTCCTCAATCAGATCTCGGAGATGATGGCATTCGTTGGTATCATGTCCTTGGGATTCGTGGAAGCGGCAGAATTTTCCAGATTTCTGTGCGCTATCTGATTCCTTCTTGTATGGTGGGCGTTTGTATCTAACTTCGCCTTGGGTGGCAAGGAAGATGTTTTCGACGGTCTCGTTCAAAGGGGTGTAAGAGTCGAATCTTGGTCCCGGCCGATATAGGCGTTTCTCTACTTTCTTGCACCCAGCATTGTCTCTGGAATCATTTCTTCGAACGTCCCTTGCCACAGCAGGGGCGTTGCCATGGGTCGTCTTACTTTGCTGTCCTGACTGCCCCTCAATGGCGGCATCCTCAAGCCTCATGTATTTCCCGGCTTCATGGAAGAAATCGGGTAAAGTAGCTGGTTTTTCTTTTGTCAATCTCCTAGCAAATTTAGTGTCCGGATGCACCCCACTGCAGAGGGCCATTAGGATAAGCTTCTCATCGGCGTCTTGAACTACGGCTGCTGCGGCGTTGAATCTGGTTAGGTATTGCTGCAGCTTTTCTCCAGGTTTCTGTTTGACGCTGGATAAGGAATAAGCGTCCTTAGGTTGCTCCACATGAATGCGGAACTGGCTGATGAATTTTTCTTTCAACATTTCCCATGAGCTGATGGATCCTTGGGGTAGATGACAGAACCAGGAGGTAGCAAGATCTGCTAAGAAGAGCGGGAAGCATTTGCACAGCACTCCCTCTGTTGCTCCACTCATGAGCATATGCTGCGTGTACCTCTGTAAGTGTACAATGGGATCGGAGGTTCCTTTGTAGGGTTCTATTGTTGGCATCTTCCATTCTCGGGGGGTGATAGCAATTTCGATATTGCGGGCGAAAGGGCTGGTTACCCTAGCGCCTATCCCTCAATCTCTTTGCTCCCGTTGGACACACTCTCTGAATAAGCGTGCCATCCTTTCATCAGAATTTGGAGCGGACAGAAATGAGTTTGGTTCCGTTCTGTGGGGTTGATTCCGACCAGACAACCTGTAGGGATGGTATCGTCTATCATTCCTCATATTTTCCAGTGGCTGCCTTTGATCTTCTGGGAGCATGCTTGGATCAGCTACAGTTGGCCCTTGCCTTGATCTTCCCCTGTTGGGTTCTGATCTAAGCACTTCCTCGGGTCCAACTTCGGGCTGAACTCTAGCTCGGCCCCGTTCACTGGTGTTTCTGTGGTTAGGCAGCATGACAGGCTCAGCTGCAGTTGACCTCCGCCCGGTACCTTCCCCGTTGGGTTCGGCACCAAAAGTTGTATGATTTAGTAGATCTTATGTTGTTCTTAGTGGTTTTGGAGGTTTATGCAAATATATGAAAAACAGGGGCTAAACTGTAAAAAGACACGCGGATTTATAGTGGTTCAGCCAGAATGTGCCTACGTCCACTTTATATGTTATTTCTCTTTTTTCTTTTTGTGATTACAAGTACAAAGCTTTGATACAAGTAAAAGAAAGTTGTTTGAAAGTTCCTTCCGTGCTTGAGCTCTCAAACTTGTCCCCATTGTTGTACCCCTGCTCCTCTATTTATAGAGTGAGGCTGGGGGCAGGGGTCTTGGAGGTATATAGCTGTTGGCAGGCCTGGGCTGACGCAATCTGGCCTGGCAGTATCTTGGTCCGACAGCACTTGGTTCGGTAGTGGGTGCATAACTTGGTTCGGCTGTGAATGGATCGGTGGTAGATGGTTGGTTCGGCGTCACTTGGATCGGTGGTAGATGGTTGGTTCGGCGTCACTTGGATCGGTGGTGGATGTTTGGTTCGGCGTCACTGGGATCGATGGTAGATGGTTGGTTCGGCGTCACTTGGATCGGTGGTGGATGGTTGGTTCGGCGTCACTTGGATCGGCAGAGAGGAGAGGTTTGATGGGGTGTTGGAAGTGGAGGTTGGTTCAGTAGTGGCTTTAATTTGGTGATGAGAATCTGCCCAACATTTGCCCCCCAAAGTAGGGCATATGTCTAACATATGTCGTGCTTTGTCTTCCTTTGTTCGGTCTTGGCTGCGCCGAGCCAGTTGGTCCGGTCGATATGCTTCGCTTATAAATAAGGGCACCACTCTACTGTTGTTTCTTCACTTTTCGAGATAGCCGAACCACTTGACTCCTATTCTTTCCGAACCAGACCCTTATCATTGCCGAATCAGGTGAGATTTTATTCTGCCGAATGAGTGTTTGCCGAATGAGTGTTTGCTGAATGAGATCTTATTCTCATATTACCGGACGAGAATGGGAGACACCGAATGAATCCATACTTGAACCACCGAATGGACCTTGAGAGTTCGAATAACGAATGAGAATTTTCATTGTCTTTACCGAATGACGATGGGAGTTTGAGCACTTTGAACTTTCTTTGCTTACACTCTTGTACTACCGAATGAACTGATGTATCGTACTTTGCCAAATGAACTCACGGGTTTGAGTGCCGAATGAAGTCATACACTTGAATAACCGGATGAACTCAGGAAACTCGAATTCTGAATGAAAATGATACCGAGTGAAACTGATACTGAATATGTTTTTACCGAATGAAGTCATATACTTGTTTATATCGTCTGTTCTAAATGTGTTTTTCCGGTATTGTAGATAATGTCTCGCAAAGTAGAAACTCGATCAGACAAGAAGCGATCCGTGGGTGAAGGAGAGTCATCGGCCGTGCCCCCAGCTCAATTAGGATCGGAGCGTCATGGGCCCGCCCCGAGGTCATTAGTGGATGGATATGGTCCCCAGGAGCTATTGGATTCCCCGCCTGACTGCTTTCCTAGCTCTCTCAAAGAGGAGCAACTCGATGTTATATCTCGTTCCTTTGGGATTGATAGAGCCCTCATGCTGCTGCCGGGCCCAGGAGTCATGCCATACAGTCCTCCCGAAGGATACTTTGCTTATAGTAGGTACCATTGCATGTGTGGTGCTATCCCGCCACTCAATGCTTGGGTAGTCAGCTTCCTCACGTACCTGAAGGTGGCCCCATTCCAGCTTCATCCCAACTCTTATGCCATATTGGTGAGTCTCTTTGTTATTTTTCGGAGGAAGTATGGTCGCGCCCCCTCCAACCGGGAGATCCGGTACTTGTATAATTTAAGGGGCTATAAGAAGGGGTCCCCATATGTTAGCCTGGAGTCTGCTGTGACCTTCAAGCCGGTCTTGGACCTGTACTCTAAATTCAGCATGTTCAAGAAAGAGTGGTTCTTTGTTAGGGACGATTCCGTCTCCATCCGGCGCTTTACCTCTGGATGTAAGTTGATGCTTTTACTTATAATTCCTATTCCGATTGCGATGCTTCTTCTCATACTTTCTCATTTTTGCTAGCGATAGGTGGCTTTCCGGTTGTGGAGACTGATCGCCTGGTTCAGACGGCGGCGGAGATAGAAGCCATTCTTGGGAAATACAGATCATCGGCCTACTTGATTAGAAACGCGATTCTTCTGGAATATAACTTGATCCTTCCGCAGCAGTCCGTATTTAAGTTGAGGGAAACGGCGGAAGAGAGGGCGACTGCTCAGGCTAAGGGAGGCGTTGCGGCAGAGGGAGGAAAGAGAAAACCATTCACGAAACCTCCAGCCGTCGGAGGTAAGAAGCTTAAGAGGTCGGACGGTCCTTCTCCCAGCAATTGTCCACTTACTCAGGGAGAGATAGACGCGGAGGAGGACAGAGGTGAGGCGGAGGGCGGAAGTGACGTTGAGCGTCTTGGTGACGAGGGTGGCGATGGACAGGGTGGTGATGGTTCCAGGGCTCTGTCTTCTGGGCAAGTAGGCGAGATGCAAGAGTGGACGGATGATGCTCTCCGTCAAGCTTTTGAGGGGTTGGGTGATGATCCGGCTTTGGTAGAGAAGACCGGGGAGGCGGACAAAACCGGGACTGGTGCAAGTGAGTCTTCTCCGACTATTCCGGCCAAGGTGGCTCTGACGACTCAAGGTGAACTCTTGACCCCTGCATGCTTCACTAATGATAGGGATTTAGGAATATTTTATGACCCGCTCCCGTCCTGGAATGAAATCCAGGACTTATTGCAGTATCCCACTCCTCCCCAGGGTTTGTACAATCACAGCTGTGTTTCTTTTCCTTTTCTAACTTGTAATCTACCGCGTTTCTTGAATCATATAGTAATGTAAGATTATGACACTTGTTCTTTATATCAGGAGCAGGCAAGACGCCCAAAGCTTCAGACCTTCGACATAGGCTCGAGCAATATAAACTTTCCAAAATTTCTGCTAAGCCGAAGCCCTCAGCCCAACGCTCCGGGGATGTAGTCGGGTACCGTCCTCTTCTTGGGGTCATCGAAGAGGGTATTCAGCAGAGGAAGAGGAGTCATCCTTTATCCGAAACTTCGCTCGGTCCTCAGCCCCCGGCTCAGCCTATTCATGACATTACTGAGGAGGGTAGCGAGTTTGTACCTTCCCCACACCCGTCCGGAAACCCTTCTGCTATTCATATCGACCGTCCCGACTTGGCCCGTAATCCATTCGCGGGTCATCCTGATCTGGATCCAGGTTCTCAGGATATTACTTTTGACGAAGTTACTGGCGAACACCTTCTCCCCCGTAACCCCATGGTACGAGTACTTGACGAAGCCAGGTCCTTAGACCTCGATCTACTCACCACTCGTATAGTCACTATGGGAGATGAGGCCAAAGCTAATATTGATCGGGTGGCAGAGGAGGCCAAGAAGCTGATGGGGCATCACGCTCGGCTGGTTAAGGCCGGAGAGGAGATAGGGAGCGCCAATATCCGACTTCGATTGGTGGTCTCGGATCAGGCCAAGCAGCTTGCGGATCAGGCTATCCAGATTTCTCAGCATGAAGCTGCTACTGGGCGATTAAGGAGAACCATGGAAGAGGCCAGTCGGGCCGAATTGCGGAAAATGGAAGCTGCTTGCAAAGATCGGATTGACATGGCCATTACCACGGTGGATGAGGTTCGGAGAGCGGATCTCGAGCAGGTGGAGGAATTGTCCGAGAAGCTTGAGGCTGCAGAGCTTGCTCAAGCTAAGTTGAGGGAAGAAGTGGAGGTGATGCGGAGGTCCCTTCAAGCTGATTGCTCGAGATATAGACTGGAGAGAGATGCTGCCGTGGAAAGGTTGTCGGCCTCCGATGCCCGGATGAGGGAGTTTGAGGAGAACGAAGGAATGATGGATGACATGCTCCAGGACATGTATTTCCGGACTTGGAAGCAGGGTAACCTCTCTTGGATGGATGATTATCCCAGAGTCATGGCCAAGACATATCTTCGGGCTCTGGAGGAGGCTAAGGCTGATGCAGATAAAGAGGGTGGAACGGTCTTCAGTATGGATGTGGTCACTGCCCAGTTCACTAAGGAGGAGAAAGTGGCGGTAAAGGAGGGTATGCGGCTGCTTGCTGCTGAAGAGGCGGGTGTGTAGGTAGAGGATGACGACCAGGATGGTCAAGGAGCTAGTACTGGTAAGTCTTTCTTTCTAGTCTTTCTGTTAACTTGGTTACTCATCACTAACGAATCCTTTTTATGACCGGATAGGCGGGCAAAAGAACAAGGACAAGACTTCGACGCAACCAGCTCCATGACTGAACCTGAAAAATTCTTTTTGTAGGCTTGGCATTGTTGTATCTGTTAGTCTTAAGACAGTAGAGTAACTTCTAAGTTGTAATTCTTGCTACTTGTAATAACATTATTCTTGACGTGTAATTTTTTAGCTCAAGTTGATTTTGTCGTTTTGAATATTTGTTGCTATTTCGACATATCGTATGAGAAATGTAGCTATGTATATTCTTGTAATTAAATTGTGTTTGATGTCAGATTCTGGTTTTAAATCATAATCTCATGACTTGCAATGTTAGCATGTGGTGTGAAAAAATTATATTATAGTCATGTATTTGTACATAAAGGAAGAAAATACCGCCTTTCATGTTCTGTTTGTAAATGGCAGTTTCGAATATCTTGTATGACCAAGCACGGAAAGCAATTGACTGCCCTGCCATCTGATTGTGAATCTCTGTATCCATTGGCGGGTATCTCTTACCCTGCATCCTGTACTTTATGGTTTGTTATAGAGGATAGGAGGAAAGTTTTTTAAGTAAAATTGAAATATGTGAAATAGTAAAACTTCCAGTCACGGAAGGCCTTCGATGTGCTTAAGTTCGTGGCAAACGGGTTTTGTAGTCACTTTCCCTAGCTGTGGGTCTTGGAGACATTTGTCACCCATCTTACGCCTCCGCGGGGAGTTAATTCTTTTTTACCACAGCCGCACTTAAGACACACCGGAGCCGAGATCGCGCACAGTAACTACCCGGGCCATTATGGCCCGTACTCATGGGTATTATTCGACTTACTGTGGCCGGCTAGCGTGGGTGCCGATCGTCAACTGTGAACTGCCCCTGGCTGGCCACACCTTATGTTGGGGCTTATAATCGGTTCACAGTCGCCGGCGAGCCTAACGCCGTAATGAGCTGCCTCGGCTATAGTCGGCCTTCTCGGTGGCTTATAATCGGCTCATTACAGTTGGCTTTAAGGGCCGTCGCGAGCAATGAGTTAACCCGCAGCAGAGGGATGCTGGAGCAAAAGTGTCTCATTGGCGAGGGCATAGATTCGCATAGTACCTGTTGGGGCTTGTCCACGTGAAGTTGCATTGTGGAGTGCTTTGAATAGAAATGCTATATGCTCAGGATTTTGTTCAACAGAAAAGGATAAAGTTAACAAGCAGCCAAGATACAAAGGAACAAGTTAAAAAAGAGACAAGGCTTTTTTAAAGTGGTTCGGCACGAAAAAAATGCCTACGTCCACTGATTCTCTTTGTTAATTCACTTCACATGGGCAATACAAGTTAAGAAAAGTATCGACGGAGGTGTTGGATGTTCCATGCCCTCTGGAACACCTCTCCGTCCACTGTTGACAAAATATAGGCTCCGTTGTGGAGATCTTTATGAATTACATATGGTCCATCCCAGATTGGGTCTAGTGCTCCGGGGCGAGGGAAGATTCGCTTGAGGACAAGATCCCCTTCAAGTAAGGTACGATGCTTGACTTTGGAGTTGTATTGTGCTGCCACCCTTTGCTTGTGGGCTGCCGTTTTTATGACTGCATCATTCCTTCTCTCCTCGACTAGATCCAAAGACATGTTGAGGAGTTCTTCGTTTTCTTCTGGGTTATAGTGGATCCTACGGTGGGAAGGCACAATGGTTTCAACTGGGAGCATAGCCTCCGATCCGTATGCCAAAGAGAAAGGAGTGTGCCCTGTTGATGTTCTGAAAGATGTGCGGTAGGCCCATAGTGCCGTAGGGAGTTCATCCACCCAAGCGCCCTTTGACTTTTCGAGCTTCTTTTTGATTAGAGTTTTCAGAATTTTGTTGACTGCTTCGACTTGTCCGTTTGCTTGGGGATATGCCACGGATGAGAAGCTTTTGTGAATTCCGTGTTCTTGGCACCAGTTGGCGAATTCCTCGCTGTCAAACTGAAGTCCATTGTCTGATATGATTTTTAGTGGGACTCCGTACCTGCACAGAACATTTTTGATTAAGAAGTTGATAACTTTCGCTGAAGATACTTTATTTAGAGGTTCTGCTTCCACCCATTTGGTGAAATAGTCGACTGCTACTATAGCATATTTGGCGCCGCCTCGACCCATCGGCAGTTCACCGATTAAGTCAATTCCCCATACTGCAAAGGGCCAAGGGCTGGTCATCTGGGTAATTTCGGTTGTTGGTAGCCGAGGGATCTTAGCAAACTTTTGGCATCTGTCACACTTCTTGACGAAATCTAAGGTGTCCTTGCTTAAGGTGGGCCAGAAATATCCGTATCGGAGTATCTTTTTTGCTAACGTTTGCCCTCCGGTGTGATCTCCGCAGCTTCCTTGATGAATGTTGGATAAGATTTCCTCGGCTTCCCTTCCGGCGACACACCTTAATAATGGGTTAGAGAAACCGCGCCGATAGAGGATGTCTCCTTGCATTGTGTAGCGGGACGCTTTCCTTAAGATTTTCTTGACTTCGTTACGCCTGTCGGGTAGTGTGCCATTTTGTAGGTAGTCTCGGATGGGAGTCATCCAAGTTGCTTCTTCGGTTGCAGCTATCAGATTCACTTGCTCAAAACTTGGGATCATTTGCTTTGAGACAGTTACTGCCCCGAAGATGGCGACGTCTCTCATACTTGCTTGCTTTGCCAATTCGTCGGCCTCTTGGTTCTCTTCCCGAGGGATGTGTTTGACTAAGTAGTGGTCTAATCGGCTGAGAAGTAACTTGGTCTTCTTTAGATATGCTATGAGTCGTTCTTCTCGAGCTTGGAATTCCCCTAGTATTTGATTAACAATAAGCTGAGAATCGCTGTGAAGACACAAAGAATTGGCTCCGATCTCGATAACAATTTCTAATCCGGCTATTACTGCTTCGTATTCTGCATCGTTGTTGGTGGCAGTGAACTCCAACCTTATAGCATAGTGCAGTTTATTTCCCCTGGGAGTGATGATTACCACACCTGCCCCCGAGCCTTGTTCGTTAGATGCACCGTCCACAAAGAGATTCCACTTGATATCTTCTGTTATTTCCAGTTGCCCCTTATCCTCGTTGGTAGTGAATTCTGCAATGAAATCAGCCATGGCTTGTCCCTTGATGGCGGCGCGAGGGTGATAGGTGATATCATATTGACTCAGCTCAATACACCATTTAAGTAGTCGCCCGGAAGTGTCGGGACGATGGAGTACCTGCCTTAGTGGTTGATCGGTTAGAACCTTGATGGAATGGGATTGGAAGTAATGACGTAGCTTTCGTGAAGTGATTAGTAAACAGTATGCTAACTTTTCAAGCTTAGGATATCTGACTTCTGCCCCAGTAAATCTTTTACTGACGAAGTAAACTGGTCGTTGCGTGCGGTTATCTTCCCTTACCAAGGCAGCGCTTAGAGCGTGAGATGACACAGCAAGTTATAGGTATAATTTTTCGCCTTCGCTTGGGGTCGAGAGTACCGGTGGTTTCTGGAGGTGTTCGATCAGGTTAAGGAAAGCGGTCAAGCATTCGTCCGTCCATTCGAACTTTCCTTTATCTTTCTTTAGAGCTTCGAAAAAGGGGACGCACTTGTCCGTCGCTTTGGAGATGAATCGGCTTAGGGCAGCCACTTTTCCATTTAGGCTTTGCATTTCCTTTCGGGTGGAAGGTATCTTGATGTCTCTTAATGCTCGGACCTGTTCAGGGTTTGCTTCTATCCCTCGGGCATGGACGATGAATCCTAAGAATTTTCCTGATGATACTCCGAAGGAGCACTTTAGTGGATTCAACTTCATCCCATACTGTCGAAGTACCTGGAACATTTCGCCCAGGTGGATTACGTGATCTTGGGCTTTCCGAGATTTCACCAGCATGTCGTCTACATATACTTCCATTGTTCGTCCTATTAGCCCTGCGAACATCTTGTTGACGAGGCGCTGGTAGGTGGCTCCTGCATTTTTAAGTCCGAAGGGCATCACTTTGTAGCAGTACAAACCCCGGTCGGTGATGAAACTAGTGTGGTCTTGGTCAGGAGCATGCATAGGAATTTGGTTATATCCTGAGTATGCATCCATAAAAGACAGGAGTTCGTGCCCGGCTGTGCTGTCTACAAGTTGGTCGATTCTGGGAAGCGGGAAGCAATCCTTTGGGCAGGCGTCATTTAGGTTGGAGAAGTCAATGCAGGTCCACCACTTCCCATTAGCCTTCTTTACTAGTACCGGGTTGGCGATCCATTCTGGGTAAATAGCTTCTCGTATGAAGTCATTGGCGAGTAGATTCTTTACTTCTTCATCGAGGGCTGCTGATCGCTCTGCCCCCATACTTCTCTTTTTTTGTTTTACAGGCGCCTTGGTAGGATCAATGTTTAGTGCGTGGCATACTATGTCGGGGGAGATTCCGGTCATGTCAGCGTGTGACCAAGCGAATACATCCAAGTTGTGGCAGAGAAAATCAATGAGTTGTTCCTTCAATTCAGCTTTCAGCTGCGACCCAATTTTCAGTAGCCTACTTGAGTCGTGCTTGTCTACAGATATAAACTCCATAGCCTCTGCAGGCTCGGCGGTGGCCTCCTCCTCTTTGTCCCTAGGGTCTAATTCATTGAAAGGGTCGCTGGTGTACCGAAGAGGAGGGGCTCTCTTTAGTTGCTATGCTTCAAGGCGTTTTGTGCAGAGGGCAATCTCTACACCTTTCCCTTTATCTCTCCTGTGGTTATTGCGAAGTTCAGTTACATAGCAGTCTCGTGCAATATCTTGGTCTCCTTCCACTTCCCCTACCCCATTGTCTGTTGGAAATTTCATTTTCAGGCACCACGGGGCTAGGACAATCTGGAAGTCAGATAAAGCTGGTCTTCCTAGGAAGGCGTTGTAGGCCGAATGGTTTTCTATCAGCACAAACGTCTGTTTCCTTACAGCGGAGCGGGGATGGCTTCCAATTTCAACGAAGAGGTCCAGCTGCCCGATGGGCATTTTCGCATCTCCAGTGAAACCGTGTAGCGGTTTACCGCAGGGAGATACGTCCTTCATTGACAACCTCATTTTGTCGAATGCGTGTTTGAACAGAATATTTACAGAGCTTCCAGTGTCTACCAGGATTCGGTAAACTTCGGCGGTACCGAGTCGGGCAGAGATAACCATGGGATCCATGTGAGGGTACTGTCTTCCTTCTAGGTCGCGTTTACTGAATGTGATGTTATCACTTTCTTTCCGCTTTGGGTGACGCTCTTCCATAACCGTATTGACACAGTCTCTATGGTCTCTGAGCGACTTCCCATATCTTTCCATCTCCTTCCAACTTCTGTCTGCGATGTGTGGACCTCCTGAGATGGTATGGACCACTATCTTCTCTTGACTAGAGCTGCTAGCGTTGCGGTCGCCTCTGCCGGTCCCTGGTGAGGGTAGCCTCGGGTTTTCATTGGCAGGAGCTGGAGTCCTGTCTTGACTTTTTATATAGCGCTCCAGTTTCTTTCTTCTGATGTGTTCCTCAATCAGATCTCGGAGATGATGGCATTCGTTGGTATCATGTCCGTGGGATTCGTGGAAGCGGCAGAATTTTCCAGATTTCTGTGCGCTATCTGATTCCTTCTTGTATGGTGGGCGTTTGTATCTAACTTCGCCTTGGGTGGCAAGGAAGATGTTTTCGACGGTCTCGTTCAAAGGGGTGTAAGAGTCGAATCTTGGTCCCGGCCGATATAGGCGTTTCTCTACTTTCTTGCCCCCAGCATTGTCTCTGGAATCATTTCTTCGAACGTCCCTTGCCACAGCAGGGGCGTTGCCATGGGTCGTCTTACTTTGCTGTCCTGACTGCCCCTCAATGGCGGCATCCTCAAGCCTCATGTATTTCCCGGCTTCATGGAAGAAATCGGGTAAAGTAGCTGGTTTTTCTTTTGTCAATCTCCTAGCAAATTTAGTGTCCGGATGCACCCCACTGCAGAGGGCCATTAGGATAAGCTTCTCATCGGCGTCTTGAACTGCGGCTGCTGCGGCGTTGAATCTGGTTAGGTATTGCTGCAGCTTTTCTCCAGGTTTCTGTTTGACGCTGGATAAGGAATAAGCGTCCTTAGGTTGCTCCACATGAATGCGGAACTGGCTGATGAATTTTTCTTTCAACATTTCCCATGAGCTGATGGATCCTTGGGGTAGATGACAGAACCAGGAGGTAGCAAGATCTGCTAAGAAGAGCGGGAAGCATTTGCACAGCACTCCCTCTGTTGCTCCACTCATGAGCATATGCTGCGTGTACCTCTGTAAGTGTACAATGGGATCGGAGGTTCCTTTGTAGGGTTCCATTGTTGGCATCTTCCATTCTCGGGGGGTGATAGCAATTTCGATATTGCGGGCGAAAGGGCTGGTTACCCTAGCGCCTATCCCTCGATCTCTTTGCTCCCGTTGGACACACTCTCTGAATAAGCGTGCCATCCTTTCATCAGAATTTGGAGCGGACAGAAATGAGTTTGGTTCCGTTCTGTGGGGTTGATTCCGACCAGACAACCTGTAGGGATGGTATCGTCTATCATTCCTCATATTTTCCAGTGGCTGCCTTTGATCTTCTGGGAGCATGCTTGGATCAGCTACAGTTGGCCCTTGCCTTGATCTTCCCCTGTTGGGTTCTGATCTAAGCACTTCCTCGGGTCCAACTTCGGGCTGAACTCTAGCTCGGCCCCGTTCACTGGTGTTTCTGTGGTTAGGCAGCATGACAGGCTCAGCTGCAGTTGACCTCCGCCCGGTACCTTCCCCGTTGGGTTCGGCACCAAACGTTTCCTCAGGCCTAACTTCGGGCTGAGCTCGGTCTCGGCTCCTACCACGGCTACTCCTGCCGTTAGCTCCTTCGAAGAAGGAAGATCTTTGCTGTCTCTGAGATCCTCCAGATTGGGACTCGCCCCATGATTCAGTGTTGCGGTTGGATTCTTCAGCGTCCCTCAAGCGTGACATGAGATGGTCCACCAAGGCTTCCTGCTGGGACGTGAAGCGGTTAGTTACTTCAACAACAACTCTGTCCAAATCTGCCCTAGTAATTGCTGCAGGCTGTTCTGTGGCAGGAGTGGCTGGGTTAGCCTGTCCTTCATTTGTTGCCGTTGCTGGAGGAGGACGATTCACTTGATTCGCGGCAGCTGGATCAGGAAGGCTGCTGGATGTGATGTTTTTTCCTTTGTTAACATCTTTTCTCTGTTTGGGAGGCATGTTTTCCAAGTGGCGGACGATGCTGATAGGAAAACTTGTTAAGCGGATGAAGCTGAAGCTTCGAGCTTCTAGTTCTCAGTGAAAGCACCAAAAATGTTTGCACAAAAAATGGACAAACACCTCAAAGTTGTATGATTTAGTAGATCTTATGTTGTTCTTAGTGGTTTTGGAGGTTTATGCAAATATATGAAAAACAGGGGCTAAACTGTAAAAAGACACGCGGATTTATAGTGGTTCAGCCAGAATGTGCCTACGTCCACTTTATATGTTATTTCTCTTTTTTCTTTTTGTGATTACAAGTACAAAGCTTTGATACAAGTAAAAGAAAGTTGTTTGAAAGTTCCTTCCGTGCTTGAGCTCTCAAACTTGTCCCCATTGTTGTACCCCTGCTCCTCTATTTATAGAGTGAGGCTGGGGGCAGGGGTCTTGGAGGTATATAGCTGTTGGCAGGCCTGGGCTGACGCAATCTGGCCTGGCAGTATCTTGGTCCGACAGCACTTGGTTCGGTAGTGGGTGCATAACTTGGTTCGGCTGTGAATGGATCGGTGGTAGATGGTTGGTTCGGCGTCACTTGGATCGGTGGTAGATGGTTGGTTCGGCGTCACTTGGATCGGTGGTGGATGTTTGGTTCGGCGTCACTGGGATCGATGGTAGATGGTTGGTTCGGCGTCACTTGGATCGGTGGTGGATGGTTGGTTCGGCGTCACTTGGATCGGCAGAGAGGAGAGGTTTGATGGGGTGTTGGAAGTGGAGGTTGGTTCAGTAGTGGCTTTAATTTGGTGATGAGAATCTGCCCAACACTACCCATTCTGGTTAAGACTAAAATCATTCAAGTCATCACTTTCTGTTCCATCCCCTAACTTTCTGATCCTTTTAACTAATAATGGATCCTTCTTCTGCTTAGAAGCATTCCTTTCGATTATCACCGGTCGAACTTCTAAACACGACAACATAGCAGTCTCTGTACTAGAACTACTCTTAGATCTTCACTGTACTCTGCATGCAGTCAACGCTTCAAAATCTTTCAACTCAGCTATCACTGCCAACACTGCATTTTGATGTTTTCTGCTAAGTGCATCCGCAATGTTGTTGCCTTTTCCTGGTGTGTACTCAATACTAAAGTCATAAGTGGCTAAAAACTCTAACCATCTCTGCATCTCATATTCAACTCCTTCTGAGAGAATAAATACTTCAACGACTTATGATCCCTATACAATTCAAATGTCTCTCCCAAAAGGTAATGTCTCCACAACCTCAATGCAAAAATTACCACAGCTAACTCCAAATCATGCGTTGGATATCTAACCTCATGCGGTCTAAGCTGTCGAGAAGCATAGGTAATCACTTTACCTCTCTGCATTAACATAGCTCCTAACCCTGTTCCACATGCGTCTGTATACACTACTAAATCCTGATTTCCTTCCGGAACAACTAACATAGGTGCATTAATCAATAAGTGTTTCAGCTTCTGGAATGCCTCCTCACACCTATCGGTCTAAACGAACTTCACATCCTTTCGCGTTAGCTTGGTCATCGGTGCCACTATTTGTGAAAAATCCTTAATGAATCTTCGATAGTACCCAGCTAATCCAAGAAAACTCTTTATATCAGTTACTGTCTTGGGTCTCTTCTAATTATTTACCGTTTTGATCTTAGTTGGATCTACAGACAACCCTTTCTCTAAGACTACATGACCAAGAAACTTCACACTTCCTTCTTCCAAAAATGACACTTCGAAATTTTCTCCTTCAGTTGTTGTTGTCTCAGCGTCTGAAGCACCACTCTAAGATGAACTTCATGCTTTCTTTCATCTTTAGAGTATATCAAAATATCATCCATGAATACCAACACGAACCTATTTAAGCGTTCTCGGAAAATTCGATTCATCAAATCTACAAAAAATGCTGGTGCATTAGTTAGTCCGAATGGCATTACTAACCATTCATACGATCCATATCTAGTTCTAAATGTCGTTAAAGGAATACTATCCTCTGCCACTCTAAGCTGATAGAACCCTATTGCTAAATCCAACTGGAAAAATAATTTGGCTCCACTCAACTAGTCGAACAAATCATCAATTCTAAGTAATGGATTTCGATTCTTTATTGTCTTCTCATTCAACTTACGATAATCGATACACAACCTTAACGATCCGTCTGGCTTCTTAGCAAACCCTATGGCTGCTCCCCAAGGCGAACTGCTTGGTCTAATAAAATTCTCGCCTTCCAAATCCACCAACTGCACCTTTAGTTTCCTCATCTCGGTAGGTGTCATTCTGCTTGGTGGTCTACTCACCGGTTCTACTCCTGGTACTAAATCTATCTGAAAATTTATAGCTCGTTTCGGCGGCAATCCTAATACAGGTTCAAAGACATCTGCAAATTCTCTAACAACAAAAACTCGATTCAACTCATCTTCTACCTTCGCAACACCCAATAAAGCATTAACCTCAAAACTAGGGTTTTCTACGGAGTATATGATCCAATCACTACAGTCAGGGTGTCTAAGTGATATTTTCCTATCATGGAAAAATATCCTACCATCGTATTTACTTAACCAATCCATACCCAAAATAATTCCGAACCCTACAAAGTCAAATACATGCAAACTGCAAGCAAACAAATGACCTAACAAATCAAACTCTAAGTGGTCACATATCATCCCAAGAGTCGCGTAACCTCCTATTAGATTTGCAACCCTTAAGGAAGTAACTAGGTATGAGGGTTCTAGGTTAAGCTTATCTACCAAACAATGAGATATAAAAGAATGCGATGCACCGGTATCAAATAGAACTCTAACTAATACACCATAAATCAAAAGCGTACGTCCTAACGTAGCTTTTCCTCTCTCCTCTACTATTGGTCTCAAGGTAGCTGGTTCCAATGCAAACACTTTGCCTTTCCCATCCTTGGCTTGCTCCTTACACAAGTTCTTATAGTGTCCAATCTGATCGCAGTTGAAACACCTTATTTCTTTCTTCTTAGCAATTTTCTTTCCTTTGCCTGTCCGGCATTCATATGCATAGTGTCCCTTTTTATCACACTTATAACAGACAACTTCTGTGTTTCCTTTCTTAGCAGCTCCACCCTTCTGAGCTCCTTTCTTATGGAAAACTTCCTCTTCTGACTCTGCCCTCCTTGAGCTTCCTTTGCCTTATTTCCTTTAAGATAAGCAAGCATCTCTTCATGCCTTAAGGTTATCTCCACAACAACATCACATGGATCCCTAATATGCAGTAATATGGCCTTAGCAAGCTCTGGTATCAACCCACAAATGAACTTTTCATTCCTCTTAATCACTGTATCAACTGTAGCATAGTCATATCTCGCTAGCTCCTCAAACCTCATTACATATACTCCAACTTGGCAAACTTCTTGAGCAGAGTAGACTTAGTAATCTTCGACATAAACCTTTCTTCAAACCTCCTTCTGAACTCAGCCCAAGTCATAGTCTCCTCATTGACTCCAATAGTAACACTGTTTCACTAATACAGTGCTGCTCCTTGTAGTTGTCTAGAAGCGAGTCTTTATTTCTGCTCATCACTGAGTCCCAAATCAGCGAAAATACTTTCGCAACAAAGTAACCAATTCTCCACTTCAATTGTGTCTTTAGTACCAATAAACGGCTTTCCTCTAAGCCAAGCTTAATCTCTACTCAAAATAGCATAGTTTTTAACCACCGGAGCTTACTGGTTTCCTCCTCCAGCATTTCCTCCAACTACTCCGACAGCAACTCCCGCTTGCATCATGTTTATGAAGAACTGATATATTGCTCCCATATTGGCTTGTGAGACTCCAACACCCACATTTGCAGCTTGTGCCTGACCTGGGTTCCTCCTAGTATTTGTCTAGCATTTCCATTAGTTGTGGTGCTTCCTCCACCAAGGTTAACTCTTCCACTTCTAGAATCCATATCTGCATTAGAATCTTCGTAAGATATAGAAGAATAGCCTAAGAGAGATGGGAGAATAGAGATAAAGCGTATACTTATATATAACAAATACAAGTACGTTACTATAGCATTATCCCATACCCCTATCTTTTCTCTAATTCCTTAGGATTATGTTTTCAAAATCATTTTAAGTTTAAAGTTTTTCATAAACTTATGCTCTGATACCAAGTTGTGACATCCCCTATCTTGAGGCCCGAAGCTAAGCGCTACAGATGCTGCAGTCATTCATAGTATTAACTTTCAGTGATAAAATATGGTAATATTAATGGTATCCATAATATCAGAAGCACATGAATATGAAATAAAATCATCACAGAATTAAAATAATTTTTCTGATTACATTTCAAAACAATTTTTCATATTCAATTTACATAATCCCATTATCGATTCCCAGGTTTTGTTTAAATATAATTATTACAAAATACGCCAAGAGCGACATATGAAGATGCCCCCTTGGATGATCAAGGTACTAAATAGACACATAAGTCTTAATGCATCACAGTGGAAATAAAACTAAATAGCAACTCCTAAATATCATGCATGTCTTCGAAAGCTTTATTCGTCCACCTACTAAACCTGTAAAACCTTAACTCTCAGTCTACTCAAATTAATTTTTGAGCACCTGAGAGTTTAAGGGGAAAACATAAACTTCGAGTCAGACATAATGTCTGTTGTGAATAATACCATACAACTCGACTTACTAATACTAAGTGAGACCACGTCGCTTAGCGAAACGAGTTTCCCCTCTCTAATATCCCTTTTAAACCATATCTTTTGCAAATCAAAATCCTACAATCAAACTGATTATAACAATAATAGCAATATCATATATGCTCATAAATCAGGTAATAAATGGACCATCTGTCCAAACAATATAGTTTTGTTTGGTTAACCACTAACCATTGGCTGACTCAGGCCTACCAAACAAAATAAAAAAATAATCTAACATCTGTTAGACAAATTTATGGACGGTCTGTCCTTAATTTACTTCTCCCAGGATCACCTAATCTTAATGGTTTTACAGGCTCACCAATAACCTATCCTCCTTCGTTGTATGTATATTCTTTTCTATGTGTAACCGTCATTTAATTCTTTCTTGTAACTGAGCCTTACACACTAGAATTGCAGACTAAATTAGCTAGGGGTTGTAGCTAATGTATAGGGCACGACACTATACCAGTCCCATCTAGTAATCTAATATCTGAGTTATTTACTTAGGGTTAACTACCCTTCAAAATTTTCCATACAAACCTTTGAAATTGATTTAACCCTTTAAATCATACTTAAACAAGGAAAATATACTCTATGCTTTACTCAAATCACCTTGCCATGTTATATATACTTTACACAAAACATTGTTGATGAAAACATTTGAACCTTTGTTTAAATCTTTAAACAATCTCTTTCAAAAGCTTTGAAAGTACCCTTTTCAAAACCAATGAAAGTATCCCTTCGATACAACTTAACTACTTTACTTTATAACCTTAGGCCGAAATGCCAAACATGCCTTTCGAAACCATTTACAATAGACCTTTCGAAAACATTGAAAGTATCCTTTCGAAAGCTTTATAAAACCTTAGACATCCTCTTTTCAAAACACTTTAAATATGCCTTTTGAAAACATTGGCAACCTTCCATTTAAACACTAAGGTAAACCTTTCGAAAACATTAGGGAACCACCCCTTCGAAGCCTTTATCATATACCTTTCGAAAGCATTAAGTTCTTTACATAAATCAAACCTTTTGAGTGCACTGGGTTCAAGTAAAAATACGTGGAACATAGTTTCGAAACCATTTAAAACCATTCCTTTCGAAACCTTTGGGTTTAACTTGCAAAATCTAAAAAGGGTCTTAAAAGAACTAAGTCAAAAGCAACTCTTTCGAAAGCAATTTCCTAAGTAAAAGAAGTGGATGGTGTCGAAACCAATTCCTTTGAAAGCATTGAAGAAGCGGCTCAGGGTTTAAAGCAAAAGAACCCTTTCGAAGGCATTTCTTCGAAAGGTAGAATGCAGCAACAAGGGTTTCGACCCCTTCGAAAGCATTTTCTTAAAACAAAGGCGGCAACCTCTTTCGAAACCTTTCTTTAAGACAATAGACCAAGTCGAAAGCTATCTCATTCGAAAGCATTCTTTTCGAAAGCAAAGCAAGCGGCATTTCCTTTTTAAAAGCAAAGTAAGGTCTCGACCCCTTCGAAAGCCCTGTTTCGACTTTATACCTTTAGCCTATCTCCAATCCACTACATACCAAGTCTTTGATACCATATGTATTGGTGTCGAACTGGTTGGAGGCAGAAGTATGAGGTCGAAAGGTAGCCGTCGAAAGTGGCGAAATAGCGAAACATTTTAAAACAGATCTTTAACTTTAAAAAGCAATTTCTTTCCAACTAACTTGCTTATTTGTCATCATATATTTGGTTTCCAATTTCTTTTCCAAAATCTTTTCTAAAAGTGCTGTCGAATTTAAGAGATTAATGATTTAAAACATTTACAAATTACCCCTTCTACTTTTATAAACATATAAAATATTTAAATCCCATACCTTAAATAATTTTATATACTTATTAAACACTTAGGAAAATTCTATAAAAATTTCATAAATCACTTTTTATATGTTTTCTAACATATTTAAATTTCTAACCTAAAGCTAACATGTAATAGCCGTAATTAATTTCAAACCCAATTAGCCATTTTCTTTACTAGAAAATTCATAATATATCCACATTAATTCAGAAAATTATGAAACTTGAAACCTAACCCTAAAATAGTATTTCTAACCTTATATCAAAATCGCAAGGCATTTGGATATAAGTTGATAGGTTTTTCAAATCAAAACTTGCCATAAAAATCAATATGAATAAGCATAATTCATGAGCAAGCATATATATATATATTTAACATTAAATACACGGCAATATACTTTGGAAAAATATTCGGATCTGATCTAGAAACCGAAAACATCAAAATGGAGATGTAAACTATTATCACCTTTAGCTTGTGATTAAGGAGTTTGAGATTTGCTTCTTGAATGAATTGATTAAGCTTCCTTCTTTTGATTCTTGCTTAATTTCCCCTTACTTTCCCCTAATGGTGGCCGACCTCTTTTTAGATTTAGTTTTATTTGTGAACGTGTAAAATGAAAGTGGCATGAAGGGTTTAGGGTATATGAATATAACTTATTCCTCTTTTGCCTTATCTATTAGCCATTCCTATTTCATTTTAATCCCCTTTAGTTCATTATTTAACTAGGCACGGATACCCTTCTATTATTCAAATCTCAATTCCCTTAACCATTTACATTATTTCATTTAATTTAACTAATTAAACGTCCTAAATAATGTTAATCAAAATTAGGGTCGTTATAGTTTAGAACCATCATAACTTGTTACTTCCATGGGACTATGTTTCCCACATTACGACGACTACACGTATAATATTTACACATTAAATGAGAGCTCGCAATGTCAACTCGCACCAAAAATGTCAAGGTCTACCATATCTGTGTCCACCTCTAAATGGTAGCGTAACGTCTCTTATCGCACCGTGCTAGGATCCATCAACAACACAGTTTCACGCCGTGTCCGTAAATACCAAGAAACTCTCGTTAGTGTCATGCCACACACTTCATCCGGCATCATCATCATCAATATTGCGCATCTACTATTGAACCTCCTATGAGTGTAATTTGCGATAAAATCGCCCCAGTCGAATATCGACTCTGTTGAGTAAATAGCATTTATCCAGTCCCGTAACATCCTAGATTTGCCAACTTAGGGAACTAACTTCCCTACTATTTCTAACATCCATATATATACCTATAGCACATATATAACATAATTTAATTTATACATGGGCCATAGGCCGAGGTTCAGGCCATGCCTAGGAATGCTAACCGGTCTACCGCTGGTCACTAGAGCAGTCGACCGATAGGGATGCTAATTGTTTGTTAATTTTAATTATCGTTTTCATTTACATTAAACTTACAAAATTGCACATTACAACAACTTTAATTTTAATTTTGCCTACAATAAACCTAATTACAGTAAACCCAAGTTTGTTAATCTCAAATTTATAATTGCCCAAACTCATATTCAATTTCATATAAGTATATTCGATTTCGGTATGCAATTTAACCTAGGTTTAACATAAAATAGGTTACATCAATTTAGTTTTAATTTGATAAAAAGGGTATATTCACTTTGGATCAATTATTATTCAATAGGTTTAAATCAACCAGGTCTAGATTAAAATAAAGAGACCATATTCATCTAGGTCATAATTACTGTTAAATTCTCAATATAAATAAACAGTGTTTTCAATTCAAGTTAGAACAATTTTAGATCAAAATAGGGTATAATAAAATTAATTACATGTAAATCATCTTACTAAGCATGAGCCACTCACCTCAAACAGAAGCTATTCTCCATAATTCGTTTGGAATCTCCTCTGGTTGTTGTAGATCTCCTTTTGATTCGCTTTGATTTAATCTCTCCTTTAATTTCTCTAATTTAATTTTTATTTGGTTTGAATAAAATTTGGTTTATGGGGAAAGAAATTTTTTGACAGAGTTTGGACGTACTATAAATAAATTATGGTTGTGACAATTAGCTTAGGGTTATGTTTATAAGGGTAGATACTCATCTAAACCGTTAGATTAAATAATATAAAATCTGGACCGTTCGGCCTCTCAAAACCCTAGTTTAGAAGCGTCGACTGGTCAACCGCTTGCCTTTGAGCAATCGACCGCTAGGACTCGATCGGGCGCGATTGGGTTGTCGACTACTAAAGCTTCCTTATTTAATTTATTTTTGTTTCCAAATTTATTATTTATCTATTTTCTATTCCAATTCTTCAAACGTTAATAACGTTTTCATATTAACTCCATTTTCAAAATGTTATACATGAAAGTTGTTCATAAAATTACTATGAACACAATGGTGACAGTTTCATAGCCAAATTTGGGTATTTATTAAACATCCATTTTTATCCTTTCCTATTTAAATTTACCACTTTCATTCAATTTTCGGTTAAATTTTTAGGATGTTACAAAGTCTTTTATATTACTAAGGATATTTTAGGTAAGTCTATGGGGAATTATTTACCATAAAAAAATCTTCAGTGAGAATAATCATTGCAATTAAAAATATATTCAAAGGACTAAAGGTCTATGCGATTTGGAAAACTTTTAATGGAAAGTCGCAATGTTAAGGAATAAAGGTTATCACAAACAATTGACGATGAGGAATACAGTAACTAAGAATGACGACTTGAGAAGGGAAGAAATGATGCAAGAGTAGATGTTTAATTAAGCTAAAGCATAATTAAACTTCTTATGTGGGACAACCCTTCATTATTACCCCATGGAGTCCTACGGTGGACAAAGCTAAGGAGCAGATTCTCCCTATCTCAGTTTGGGCTCACTTTACTCACATCCCTTCTGTATTGCAACCCATGATTGGGCTAAATTTGTTAGCTAGTATTATTGGCAAGCTTAGATGTTTTGATGCAAATATCGTTGCTCGTAGTATGCTAGTGTACGCTAAGGCACTTATTGAAGTTACTCTAGGCAAGCCTTTACATTCGAGGATTCTTGTGTGTATTGATGAGGGGCATGTCTATTTTGTTGATGTCCTCTATAGTTGGAAACCAAATATTTGTATGTCTTGTCTCTCCTTTGATCGCCTTTTGAAAGCTTGTTCTATTCTGCCTAAAATCGCTCCTTGTTATCTACCCTTTTGGCCCAGCAGTATTTATTCAGATTAGACAAGTTACACATGCTAAGTTATCAAGGAAGGCGACCCACAAGGATAGCCAGAAGTCTTAGCAAAGTGGTCCAATCAAGTTCAGAAAGTCAAGACCGAACCATCATACAAAAAGTAGGAGATTACCCTGTTAGGTATATGGCTCGGTACTGAACCATCTATGGTTCGTATCAAACCATAGTACTTTATAGGTTTAGTTCCATCTCTCCACTACATGTCAGCCAAGGTCCTAGAAGCCCATTCCACTCTCTAAAATTTTCTTTGCATGCTATGTTCCATTGATCGCCTCAAGTTCTTCGAGTCAGCAACTTCATCTTATCGTAGACCCATTATTTAGACTCAAAGCAAACTTGTAATAACTCAAACAAGTTAGGAATCATGAGCTAATGGTATGGCGACCTATCTCCAAAAGTCCAAAACAATTATTGGTAATGTTCTATGGGTCGACGCTGACCCATAGCTATGGGTAGGTACCGACCCATAGAGATTGCTGAGCTGGCCATATCCTCTTCTCCAGTAACTGCTAGGGAGATCATGGAGAATGTGGAAACCCGACGTGCCTGAGACTTTCCCGCCGATCTACACCTATGAATAGACCATGAGATGCTTCATTTGAGGGATCCTTTTCACTTTCCAGCACTTGTACTCAATTCTTGTAATCACTTAACGTTCGGTGACGAACCATAAGAACATTTGTTGTACTTTTAGTAATAAAACGAGAAGAATTGTTAAGTGAATGTAGGCACACTCTACCAAACCAGTATAAATTGTTTGTCTACTGTTTATTTCTCATTTTCAATTTACTTTTCATTGCATTTATTTTTCTACATAATCCTATGGGTGTTAGTGCCATTTTTGACGCTAACATTTTGGTGCTTTCATTGAGAGTCGATATTCTCAGGCCTGTTTGGATCCATCATCTATTATTGGATTGTCCAAATCTGAGAGATAGATCTAGTTTTTCTTCATCTTAAAATTCTATACTACTTAGATTTTCAAAAAATCTACATAAGTGCTTGCTAATATGACACCTAGAGGAGACCGTTCCACCACTTCACGTGCTATAGATGATGTTGAGGAGAATGATCCCTAACTTGCTGTAGAAGTTGCGCAGCCAACCGCGACGGATATTCAGAACCCAACCGATGTGGTCACTAGAGTTGAAATGAACTGAATGATGAAACAGATAGAGGATAAGCTCTAAGAAAGCCACAATGAGTTGAATGCACAAATAAAGCAGAGCTTGGAGTTGCTGACTCAACTAACCAGTGGTCGTAGGAGAAACAGGAGGGACATAATGCCTTCTGATTCAGAGTCGGATTTCCTTGTCGTCGGAACATAAGAAGAGGTACATAAACCATAAAATTCTAAGGAAAGTTGTCAGAAGGTTAAAATAAAGGCCTGGCTGAAGCCATGGCCAAGGAATATGGATCAGTACAGAACCATCGAGGCCGTTCGGTACTGAACCATCACTTGTGGGCATGGTGGTCGACTACCATGTGATGCCGCTGGTTTGACTTTTGGAAGTGCTCCCGATGCTCAAATATTGGAGATTAAGTGGGTACTGCAGATCTGCCTTGAAGAAACCATCAGATTGATGAACGAATAGTTCCTCTGGAGTTAGGAGAACCCAGGTATTATGAAATAATCCAAGAGTGTTTGCTGCGCCAAACACTTGGAACAGATCATACTTATCGCCGTTCTATAGGACTAGCTAAATCAGATTTAGCAGAGATATTAGTAGGCTTATTAGTGAAAGCTAACATTGGACCAATGATTAGGGAACTTCCCCTAGCCAGAATCCATTTATAGGGAATATTCTGCACGTGGAACACCTATGAAGGTTTGTGATGCCAACGATGCCGGCAAACGATGGGAAAATAGATCCAAGGCAACATTTGATGAAGTATGGCTAGCATATGGATACGGCCAGAGCTAGTGATGCAGTGAAATGTCGTTGCTTTCCAATCTTTCTAAAAAAGGGTGGCGATGATGTGTTTTACCAGGTTACCGCTGAGATCCATATCATCTTTTTATCAATTGGTGCGAAAATTCATGGAAATGTGCCACATGCATACTACATGTCCAAAAGACGTTATGTCTCTTTCTAACCTCTGTCAACGAGATGGAGAATCGTTAAAAGATTTTTTGCGTAGATTCAATATGGCAACGACAAAAGTGAGTAATGCTTGGAAGGATATTATTCTGATGGCATAATTAAGGGGATTCATCCCGAGATGGATTTTGGGGAATGGTTAAAAAGGAAACCCCTACCAACTATGGACGCTTTTTATAGAATGGCCAACCAGTACTTGCGCTTCGAAGAAGCACGCAAACATCCCTGAAGCAATGACGTCGGTTAAAACCATACAAAGCAATGTCGATGTGAAGCAATCCGAGAAAGTTTTGAAAATGTTGATGTCAATGTCTAGAATCAGAGTGGTGAACATAATAAGAATATCAACGGGAACAAAGATAAGAAATTGGATTCGAGGAAGAGGTCGAGAATCTCAAAGTTCAACAGCTATATCCTGTTGAACAATTCCATTGAGAACATTTATTTGGCAACTCAAGGAAAAGAGTAATATAGGAAGCTAACTCCAAGGGAGTCAACTGAAAAAGAAAGGAAGTCTGGCAAATTTTGCAAGTTCCACGAAACTCATGGTCATAATACCAATGATTGCGGACATTTGTGTGATGTGATTGAATAACCAATCAAAAAAAATTACAGCAGTTTATTCAAGTCCCACAAGATGGCAGACAAGGATCTTCTAACCCTAAACAAGGGCAAGCCAAGCCTGGTATTGATGAGCCCAAGTGGCTTGAGAAATGTCTCATTGTAATACAATCATAGGTGGACTGCATCCGGCTGGGAATAGTTGGAATGAGATGGAGCGGTATGCTGGTGCTCTGAAGCATGCAGTAAGTGAGAGTTGTTTTGCCGTCGAAGACGGTGCTCTGGCAAAATAACTCAGGTGTGTGACTGATGATATTTATTTTCGTAATAGAGATGCAGATAGGGTGGAAGCTCCAACTATTGATTCGCTTGTTATTTCGGCCATGATTGGCCCCTGCCGTTGTAAGAAAAGTTTTGGTTGACTATGGAGTTCTATCAACATCTTTTTTAAAAAGGCCTATGACAAGATGCTTTTGGAGGCAAAGGACTTAAAGTTGTGTAAATCTTGGATCTAGGGATTTAATGGGATGGCTACAGAGCCAGTGGGTTATATGACCTATCGGTGGTTCTTGGAGAGGGCGATCGCAAGCAAGTGTCGGTCGTGCCTTTTGTTGCGTTGGATATTTATTTTTCCTACAATGCTTTCTGGGCCGTCCGGCCCTTGCTAAATTCCGAGCGGCCATTATCCCTTGGTGCTTAACAATGAAATTCCCTTCTAAGAATGGTGTAGGGATCATCCAAGTAGATCAGGGGCTTGGCTACGAATATTACGTCGTTGAGCTCATAGAGGCAAATCAAAAGGAGAAAGGAAAAGGTGAGAAGGGATCTCTCTACATTAAGGCTCTGGATGCATAGCAACCACTACCTAAGCCCTGGCTCAGACAACACAGTTGGTCCTATAAGGATATGGATCCGAGGAAAGAGCCAGAGGATGGAAGAGCTACACCAGCCGAGCTAACGGTCAACATCCCAGTCAGTCTGGATGATTCTACACGTATCCTGAAGATCAAATTACAGCTTGGCATGAGGTGATGAAAGAATTGATTGGTTTTCTCCGGACAAACCTGGATGTGTTTTCCTGGACTCATTTCGATATGTATGGGATATCGCCGGAGATAGCGAGCCATGCATTAATCATTAACTCGAAATTCGTTCTTGTGAAACAGAAACGCCGCAGCCTATGTCCAGAGAGATCCGCTGCGCTCAAAGAAGAAGTAGAGGTGTTGAAGGATAATGGCTTCGTCTGTGATACTTTATATCCGAAAAGGGTATCGAATCCAGTTTTGGTGAAGAAGTCAATGGGAAGTGGAGGACATGTGTTGACTATTCTGATCTGAATAAGGCATGCCCTAAAGATAGCTTTCTACTTTCGAGAATTGATCAGTTGGTGGATTCAACGACTGGAAACGAGACGTTATCGTTCATGAAAGAATTTTTTTTAATATAATTAGAGTCCGATGCACGTACCGGATCAGGAACATACCAGTTTTTTAACCGGTCTAGGATTATAATATTAACTTGTTATGCCCTTTTGATTGAAGAATGTTGGAGCGACTTACCAAAGGCTGCTAAATACGATGCTTAAAGATCAGATCGGGCGATCGATGGTTTACGTGGACAATATGCTCATGAAGTCATGGCGATCATGGGGCCATGTTGATGACTTAGCTAAGATGTTCGGTGTTCTCCGGAAATAAAGGATGAAGCTTAATCCCTTGAAATGCTCATTTGGCATTACGTTAGGGAAATTCTTGGGCTCCATTGTGAACTACTATGGGATTGAGGCCAATCCAGAAAAGATAAAGGCGTTAAGGGATAGAGGCTCCGAAAACAATCAAAGAGGTCTAGGGCTTGATTAGAAAAGTCGTCGCCCTAAGTCGATTCATCCCTAAAGCCACTGACAAATGCATCCCTTTCTTTGACGTGATTAAGAAGGGAAAGAGTCCGAAGGGAATAAGGACTTTCACTTGGACGCAAGAGTGTGCAGATGCATTCCAAGACCTGGTAAATCACTTTGAGAGACCATCTATTTTATCAAAGCAGTTGGATGATGAGGATTTATTTATATATCTGGCAATGTTAGTGCATGCTTTGAGCGCCGCACTCGTTCAAGAGGAATGCGAATCCAACGACCGGTCTATTAAATTCGCAAGCAATTGACATGAGCAGAAAAAATTTATTCAAAGCTGGAAAAGCTTGCATACTTCCTATTAATTGCTTCAAGGAAGCCCCACCCCTATTTCCAAGCTCATCCAATCAAAGTTCTTACCGACTAGTTTGCGACAAGCCTTGCAACGTTCAAATTTTTCTAGAAGGCTATTGAAATGGAACATTGAATTGAGCCAATTCGATATATCTTATCACCCCCAAAGAGAAATTAATGATCAAGCTTCAGTGGATTTTGTAGCTGAATATATTGCACAAGATGATATCTCGAAGAGTAGTGGTGAAAAAAATGCTAGGTGGAAAATGACCATTGATGGTGCATTTAAGAACGATGTTCTAGCACCGAAGTCGTGTTAGTGACTCCTGAGGAACATCCAATTTGTTATGCCTTAAACTCGATTTTACTGCAACAAATAATGAAGCAAAATATGAGGCCTTGATTGTAGGATTCAGAATTTCCAAAGAGCCGGGAATTAAGACCTTGCATATTTTTTATGATTCCCAACTGGTGGTATGTCAAGTGCGGAAGGATTTTTAAGCGAAAGGAGCGAGGCTAGCTTCTTATCTAAAACAAGCCCTTGAGCTGCTTAGTGATATTGAATATTACACGATAGTGCATATTCCTAGAGAGGAGAATGCAAAGGCCGACTCTTTAACGACATTGGCTAGTTCCGGAGATGCATAGCTCATAGGTATCATTTTGTGGAAGTATTGTCAGCTACTAGCATCGACCAGATGGATGTCGATTGAATCTTAGAGGCTAAACCTGAGAAAGAGTCATGGATGACTCCAATAAAGAACTACCTACAGAGAGGAATCCTTCCATATAGGAAGAAAGAAAGACGCCAACTTCTTCATAAAGCTGCCATATTTTTCATGCAAGGAGTGTTATATAGGAAAGGATTCTTTGTTTCCATGCTTTGGGGTGTCACCAACATTGAGGACAAATGAGTCTTGAAGGAAGTTCATAAAGGGGCCTTTGGTAACCACACCGAGGGGCAAGCCCTAGCGAAGAAGATCCTTCGCTATGGGTATTTCCGATCAACTGTCAATTGAGATATAGCTGATTACACCAGAAAATGTGACAAATGCTAGAGATTCGCTAAGATATCAAGAGCCCCACCAATGGAGATTATTCAAATGGTTAGTCCATGGACATTTGTAGTTTGGAGAATCGATATCATTAGTGTGTTGCCGATATCCAAAGGTGGTGCAAAGTATGTTATAGTCGCTGTTGATTACTTCACCAAGTGGGCTGAGGCGGAGCTGTTAGCCACTATCAAAATGAAGAAGGTAATTAACTTCATTGTTAGAAATATCATCAGTCATTTAGGGGTTCCACAAACAATTATTTTCGATAATGGTACCCAATTCGACATTACTAAGTTCAAAGACTTCTACCGCAGACACCATATCAAGAGGAAATTCACCGCAGTGGCGCATCCCCAAGCGAATGGACTGGTTGAAGCTGTAAACAAGATAATCAAGTCCATTTTGGAAAATTGCTGGAGAAGGCTATGGGCAAGTGGGTCAATGAATTACCACTAGCACTTTGGGCTTATCACACAACCCATAAGTCAGCGATTGGCCACTCTCCGTTTGCCTTAGCTAATCGATCAAAGGCTACGAACTAGAATTGAACTTGAGGTACCTTCTCATCAGGTGACTCAATATGATCCACAGATGAATGAGAAACTCCTATGGGAATTCCACAATATAATAGACTAGAAGCATGATCAAGTTGATTTGAGGGCAGCTGCACATCGAAATCGAGTGGTTCGGTATTACAACACCAAGGTCAGAACTCGAACCTTTGAAATTGGCGACCTCGTTCTTAAACAGATCTTTCTTGGACCTGAAAACATAGGTCTGACTTGGGAAGGTCTGTACGCAATAGAGAAAAAAACATGGAGATGGCACTTTCAAGCTAACAACTGTGGACGGGATCTCACTCCAGCGGGCGTGGAATAGTGAACACTTACAACACTATTTCACTTGAATGTAAATTTGTGCATACTTTCCATGTAACTAGAGAGAATTTGTCATTTCTGATGTTTAATAAATAAATGACTTCTGAAGCTCATAGATTTTTCTATACCCAATCTAACACTGCAAATGACGTTATATTTAAATAAGCTTGCATGTGAAAATTGCAGGTATGCAGGTAACTAAAAGTAGGTGCCAACCAAACTTTCATAGTCCATGAACGGACCTGCATAGTACAATTGCATCTGACATTCCAAAATAGATGCCGACAACTCCTCTAACCTTGACTTGGGGGCAGGAGCATATATATTCAAAACTCAAAGGTTGAATGAGATAGTTCGACTCCACGGCTCACGCCCGAAGTCTAGTAGAGCACATGTGAAGACCCGTTTCTTTGACTCTCGAAAATCGACACTAATACATCCTCGGTATTCACGTGCCGTAAATCCAAATTTCGAAGAAACGGATTCTCAAGGGTAAGAAAGAAAAATAAAGACAGAGCAGAATCTCACATGTGTTATTTCAATAAATACTTTATAGCAGAAATTAAAATACATTTATCAGAGTTAAAAACATGGTCAGTTATAAATTTCTGTCCTTACAAATGCAGAATACTATAGTATAAGAGTGTGGTGGAAATAGACAAAAATCTTTAGTAAAATCTTCTGAATTCATGCTTTGAGCTCCATCCAAATGTCTTCTAAACTAAACCTGACTACTAGGCTGCTCAGGAAAATTTAGGGCACCCAGAGTTTAAGGAAAAGAAAAATAAACTCAGGGTCAGTCATGGGACTTGTGTGAGAACTCAAAATACGTGTTTTGAAAATAAAAGGGTATCTCATAAGACCATGCCGCACATAAACACAGAATGGGGGTTTTACCTTATGATAACCAAATCTTTACTATGTAAAAATAAGGGATATTATTTTTAATGACATTCCTTTAAAAACATTTGCAAGTAAACTTATTAATCTTAGCCGAAATTGTTACATTATTAAATTCCAGCATACTAGCCACAAACGCGGGTTCTACAAATAAAATGGCAGGCACTTATTGAAGAATGGATTTCCATACAAATGACCAGGTAGAGGGACTACCTTCCGGCAGTACATCTCTAGAGGAATGTACCGAGACACAGAACATCTGCCCTCTACCAACACAAGACCGACCTACCTTTCTCACTAGATAATACCGAATATGTCATCAGCCCGGTCGTTACCGACCTATCCGAGGGCCCTCACGGCATACATCCATAATAATTTGAACCGGAATGTTACAGCGGGTAGAAATATATCTAGAAGGGGCTGATTATATCCTAATGGTTGCGAACCACATAGCCTTGCTGCATCTACCCTATTTCGGCTATTCCTGGGTGTGAGGCTTAAGGTAACGATTGCCTTTTACTTTGCACATTTCACTTTGAATGCATATTATCATTCCATCGATCACTATTGACTTCCACAAACATATAACCTCCTAGCTCATACGTCTCAGAGAAGGGCATTAAGCTAAGAGAAGTTGCCTTCTCCGCCACCAAACAGATGTATGGTTATAAAAGTCAATGATGAAATCTCAAGAATGCAGTATCAGACATCCATCCATACAAGTTTGTTCTGACGAAACCGAAGGCACTCTCCTACCACATCTTGTCGGGAATTAACCCTAGGATTAGTAGTGAAAAGTCCTTGCAACCCAAAGTGTTTCAGAAATGAAGGGACCACTGCTACTTTAGTATTTGGGAGCTAACCAGAATTATCAACAAGCATTCCTTTCACCAAAAAATTCCTCGGTCTTCATCCTTCATTCTTTTTATTAGGTCTTCATTTTCGAACGCATACATTGGTTCGAAGTGGTTTTCGGATAAGAATTACTCAAATCGGACCCCGGTTTCTCCGAACCAAACATCGATAAAAAGAGGTTCTATGGATAGAGAATCATTCTTTAACTGATTAAGTTCTTTTTATCAAAATCTCTCTTAGAGATATATATTTCTAAAACATTCTTTCTGGTATATACAGAATTATTAAACCTCCCTTATCAAATCCTTTGATTACATAAAATCCTTTTTAAACTCGGAATAATCTGAAATTATTTCAATTTTTTCTTAGCAAAACATTTCCAAATCATTTCACTTAAATCTCTAAAAAAGATTTCTTGATTCAAAACTCATAATTTTGATTGAGTTAAAACCATGTTATCTAGGATGTTAATCCCAAAACCAGTAAATATTAAATGAGCAAAATCTATAGAAATCAACTAATTCTACTCAATATCAATTCCCGTATTCAACAAATACTATGGGCGGAATAACGACAAAATCACCTTTCAAATTTCATGAATAGTACGAGTTCCGTCTTTGGCTTTAACATCAAGTATAAGAAGATCATCTCTATACAATCAAAGTTGTATTTAATTTGGAAAATTTAAATCTTTTTGTACTTAACTCGTTTCCGACATTTCGGCCTTATCTATCCCTCGCCCAGGGAAGAGGCCAGGTGAGCCAGGCCACTGGTTGCTCCTGAACATCTTCTTAGTTTAAGCACCTCACATCCAGATCTCACGAATAGAAAAAAATAGTCTACGTGTCGGTTTTTAGAGCCAAGATTAAACCACTTAATTTGTAATAGCTTTTATTTAAATCGTTTATTTAAATTCTTTTAAATAAACTATAAAACTTCTAGAAAATCATTAAAACACTTAATTATCCTTTTGAAAAAATTTATAAGAGATTTGGGAAAGAATTGTTTAGTTTAAAGCTATAATTCAAAAGTTAGTAGAAAGTGCTGCAGATAAGTGCTGCGGAAAGTGCTCTTTTAAGCTATATTGATCAAAACGACTTTTTATTATTTGAAAATTCATTTTTATTACTCAAATCACTTTTTAAACATTTTAAAAGATTTATAAAATTTATTCCACATTTTTATACAATTTTAAAAGATCATTTTCTAAGAAATCCAATTTTTGATCCCAAACTGCAAAACCACGATTATTTATAAACTTGTTTTACTCATATTTCAAAATCTATTTATCGAAATATAACGACCTATATTTTTGATAATTAAAAATATTAAATTTAATAAGATTTTGGAATTTAATATTGTGAGAAATTAAAATTTATGGTTTATTAATGTTAAAAAATTTATTCCAATATAATTTAATATTATTGTTTGAATGTTATTGACAACTATTTTAATGTAATTTCAATCAATTGAAATAACTGTAAAGTTAATTTGGTTATAATTGTAAATAAGGAATAGATTAAGTGATGTATTAATGGTGAAATTGTATGTTACTTAATTGGAATTGGTTTTAATATAGAATTTGAAAATAACTATTTGGTAAGTAGATTTATACTCCTTGTGGTTGTGGTGAACAATAATTTAATAGAGATGTATTTCTAAGTTATAACAATTGGTTTATTCTTCATCTCATTAATTAAACCATTTGAATATTAAATTGGTAATTAATGGAATTTAATACAATTTAAATAATGCAGTTAATATAACAAAAGATGTTAACTATAGAATATGAGAATAACCAAATGTAACTTACGTCTAATTAACACACAGGGTATTAGTTGATTTAATATAAAATACTTTTAAATCAAAATAAAAGAATTTATTTGGAATTTAAATTATAATGAACGGTTTTATTTCAGTTGTAATTTAACGCTGAAATTAGTGTAATATTTAAAATTGGTTTTAGCATGGAGAACTGTATTGTAAAAGATTATTAATTTCTGTGTAATCAGAAATGATGAAAATCGTTAACTTTTAATTTAGAATTTAAAAGTGATTAAATCAATTTAATAATAATTTATTTAATTAACGTGTAACATTAGCCTTTGGGCACTGTCTCGGATTCCGACGAAACCAGTTTCATCGGATCCGTAACAGTGAATTATTATAGGATTTCAAATTTTGTAGCGATCGGACTTACCGTTTGATCGTGCGAGCTCGAAACGCGTAGAAATCAATTAATGAAATTTAAATGGATATAATTTGGTTTTGAAAGCTAACTTCTGTATATAATGGAATTACGGTTTGAAACTAGTTCCATTGAGTTTAAAAATATCGAAAACCTATATTTTGATATATGGGATGACCTATTTTCGTTTCGGGAACGAAATAGGCTTTTCGGGTTTTTGTTATCGCGTCGACCCAATTCGATCTGTTCCATCCATTCTTATTCAATCTCTGTCTTTATATAGGCTGTTATAAACCCTAGCAGCTTCTTATTTTCATTTTTTGTATGTACAATTTCTATTTATTTGTTCAATTATCCGTTCCTTCTCTATGGCAGACATTTCAAAACCCTAATTCCCTATTCCAAATCAAATTGAAAATTCAAACTCCTCAAACCTTATAGTATAATATATCATTGCAAAGACCTCGACGAACATAATCTGCATCTGCATTTCATTTTTTGATTGGAGGTTTCGTCTGTCCAGAAATTGGCGATCTTTCATCGGCCATCCATATTAGGGTTTCACGATCAACGGTGGATTTGCAATGATTATCGATCGAGAAGTTGCAGCGTGTAGAGGAGGTCGAGTGGAGTGCATCTATGGGGTTCGTTTATGTCAGAGGTGCCTGAAATCACTAGAAAACGTGGCGGCGGAGGAGGATCGCACGTGGGGTCCAGGATGGGCGGCGTGTGGGTGCAAGCGTGATGGCGTGGCTAGATCAGGTCGTAAGTGGTCGTGGTGGCGACGATCTGGATTTGAATGCGGCGGCTCTAAGTGGGTTCGCGCGTGATTTCTGTTCGAACGCGTACGAGGGTTTCAGGTGATGATGAATTTACAATTTTGCCCCTAGTTAATTTTAATTAAAATTTTGAAATTTAAACTTCTAACTAGCATAACTGTTGCATACGGACTCGGATTGGACACAGTTTCTTCCATTGTGATCGTATCGAAATTCCAGACAACATAAAACTGGTTTTGTTGAATTTGGAGACTGTTCAAATTTTAGGCTTTTATTGGATTTTTAATCGACTATAAATCGAAGGTGAGTGATTTAACCCACTCACGCAATACTAAACCTTCTTATGTTAGCTAAATTAAATTTATGATGTGATTAGAATGTTATTGGTTGTTGTTTGGTAGTTTAAATTGACATTTTAATTTAAAATTGAATTTCATTGAATTAAATTTCCATTTAAATTAATATTTAATTTGAATTGTTAGTTAAATACCTGATATTGATAATCAGTTAATTGTTGTGATTTATTTGCTGGTTGGATGTTGATTGTGATGTTTGTTTATTAGTTGACAATTTGGATGATTGGATGTTTATTTATTTATATATATCCCTGTTATTTACCCTGTATAATAATTAAAAGCTATCAACTGTTATTTGAATTATTTCGAATAAATTAAGAAATAGGTTGAAATGATATATACCTATAACATTTTGATTTGGATTGAAATGATATATATCCATCCCTATAATTGAAATTGAAATAACCGATCACTTGATCATAGGGTAGAAAATTATATACGGACGCCGGATTGGTTAAATTAAATGGTTTTAAAGATCTTGAATTTTGATTTTTGGTTAAATGATAATGTTTTAAAGGAAATAAATTTTGGATTTATATAAATTGAATTATTTTCTAATTCAAGCTCTAAAATGTTGAAATTGAAATTGGTTAAAATAAATTATTTCTAAGAATTGAAATGGAAATGTGAAGTTATAATTATTATTTGACTTTAATTGGGAAAATTGAATTATTTTAAAGATTTAGATCTTAAAATTGAAAAATGAGATTTAATTTGATTTAAGTCTTTAAATCAGTAAATTGAAATTGGACTTGGATTTGATATAAATTGGAATGGTTTAAAATAAGAATTAAATTGGATTAAATCATTGAATTGGATTGTTGAATCGAATTTGAAGTTAAAATGAATGTTTGCGGAAATTGAAGTTATTTCGAATTGAAACTGAAATTAAGTTGATTTGAAATTAAATTGAAATTGAGTCAATTGAATTGAAAGATTGAAAATTGAATTTGTTGATATGAAATTGGACATGGGTCCAGATTGTTGAAATGGAAAGAAACAGTTAATAAATTATTTTTGATATAAACTGTTTAAAATCTATTATTTTTAATATTCAAATTATTTAGATTTTCCAAAACTATTTCACTATATAAAACATTTTCAATACTCAATCTATTTTATATTAAACTGTTTTAAATCTCTAAATTATATAAACTATTTTAAACAATTTATAACTATACAAACTGTTTCTAGAATTTCAAAATGTGCAAAGTTGGAATGTTTATATTTAAATCGTTGATTTAAATGCGGATGTGGTTAAATGAAGTTATAACCTAAGTTGGAATTTGAAATGATATTTTCAAGTGAAAATGACATATTTTGAGTAAATATGATGATTTTGAAATGAAGGATATTTTGAAGTGAATATGATATTTTGATATCAAATATGAATCGGTTTTTGAAATGTAAAAGAACCAACCGGTGTGAAAAATGACTTTTGGTTGTTAAAGAGATCGGGGCCTCTTATTGGCATACTCTCTTTCAGTATTGGAACCACTTTAACAACTGTGTACGCGATGGATATTATCCAGAATAAAGTGGTTGAATTGGAGGCGTTTGCTGGATTTGAAGAAAGAGAACGATGATGGATGACCCTGACACTTGTGTCAATTGGAAATGACTAAAACAGGAGCATATGTCTGGCCAAGGGGTTCGCAACCTTTAGGGGCCATCACCCTTTCATATTATTATATTGATTTTGGGGGTGGTGGACTTGGTGGGCGGTCGTAGCTACGATGCGTTACCATCAACCAGAAAAGGTAAACTGGTATAATCCTACCTTGAGCATTGCCTCACGTGCCTTGTCATACTTTTATCCTTATTCGCGACCACTACGATTTTGGTTTAGTGTTATCTTATCACGGCGCCTCCCTGGCTACCGACGTTACTGGTGATGCTACTAAGGCAAACTGTAGGACAATGCATAAAAATGTGTTGAGGAGGATCAATGTAAAGCCTTAACGCTATTTTAATACTTTACTTTACTGATAGACACTACATATATAGCGTATTTTATACATATAGATAGTAACGGATCCTTAGGAGATGGAAAATCCCGTAACATCTCTTAAGTTATTGCATGCACGTTATACACTGGATATGAGATGTAAAATCCCGTAAACGTCTCTGAAGCTATTACACTCATACTTGTTGTTGATTTTACTTACATAAGAATTTTTAGTTCTGACTCGAGTGTTTTGTCTTTTCATTACGCTCGGATCAGCCTGAGCATTTTAGTGTTTGAAGACATTTTTTCTGAAGGACGAAGACAAAGTTTGGTATATTATATTATTGGTATTATTCTGCTGCATTATTGGTATGTTGTTGATTGTACTCTGATTATGTTGAAAAATTTGTGTAATCAAATATATGTTGTAAAACAGCTTCATGAACTGTTTATTTGATTATTATATTTTGTCTACTCCGCTGTGAGATTCTGTGTTTTGTTTTTCCTTCTTTTCTCTTGTTTTCTTACTTACTCCATTGACAATCCTCCCTTTTGAATGGTTTGAGCTAGACATGTGTGGTTTATTGTCGATTTAAACCGTCCAAAAAGGTGGGTCGTCACACGAAATCTCGATTTTTTTTCTTCGTTTGAAAACTATGGATATAATAGTTCAGAAAATTCTTACCTCGAAGAATTCCGAGCTATATTCCATTTTTTACACTTGTTTGAATTTTATGGCGCGAAATTGCGAACTACCATTACGTGACGTGCCTATTTTTGACTAAATTTCCCATTTTCATTCAAACTCACCAAAACACTTTTAAATGTTGTAAACATTTCAAACTTATTTTTAAACCTTTTTAGAGAGATTTAACCTTCCATACACACCAATTCATTAATATTGAGGAAAGTGATTCCTTTGTGCTTATCGACGTGTATTTCCGTGACTTGCATATATTTTCAACATTCATATGAAAACATCAAAACTTGATGATCAAAGCATAATAAACATCCATTTAAATCATCGTATCATCATCCAAAATATAATATAATAGTTTAGGAGTTCTCACCTTCATTTTACCTTCGAGCAAATAGAAAATCGGCTACAGCTCCGCTACGATTGAACCAAAGCAAACGAAACCAAGGCTACGACCCAAGGAGGAGCTTGGCCTAGCCTTGGTAGAGATGGTGCTCACGGCCAAGGTGGTGTAGGGTAGTGGTCATTTATTTTTGGAAGAGAAGTGGACGAGTTTCGGACTAGTTTTGAAGTGGATTGATATTATAAACTAGTATATATCTTTTTCTTCTTTTATTTGTGGTATTTTTTCTAGCTTTTATTTATTATTATTTTTATGAATAAGAAGCCATCAGAGAGCTCTTAGAAAGCTTGAAAAGAATAGGAAGAAGAAGTGGAATGGTATTAGGATTTTTGTGAGAAGAGGAATGGTATTTATAGGAAAAACCTTAGAATAAAATATTATATTGCAAATTACCTAAATGCCCCTAGCCCACATCTCCCTCCTAGCCCCTAGCGCACGGCTCCCCTCCCCCCAAAGCCATGTGATGGTTGATGTAAGGTGATGGTGTGGTGTTCTGAAGTGACGGTTGCTTTATGGTTACTTAAAGGTTAAGCTTTTGAATTATTTAATCATTTTTGTGATATATATATATATGTATATGTATTCATGTATATATGTGAATATTGTCATGTGCATGTAACATATATATGTATGTACATGTAGGTGCAAAACACTTCAAACATCGTTCGTTAAACCGTTGCCAATCAGAGAACCGATTCCCGGTCACATTTTCACTTATACTTTAACGTACATAGATTTGTAAACAGAATTTGAAAAACAGTTTCTTATCATTATAGATGAATTAAAATGATCATATTTCATTTATAAAACCATATAAATTAATATTAAAAATTATTTACAATAATTTCCATTATACGGATAAAGCGATATCGATTTTTCCTTATATTTCTAAATCAAACATATATCTTTATAAAACTATTATAAATGATTCATTATCACTTTATAACTATTCAAAATTAATTATCATTATTTAAAATAATTATTTGGATAATTAAAATAATTATTAAATCATTAAATATTAATTTAAAGTCATAAATTATTATTTAAATTCAATGCTATCTTATCAGTATAAATTTTGATGAAAATATTTTATTTAAATATTTTTTCAAAATGAGATTACTATTACTTATTATCACTTGAAACAATATTATTCAAATTATCATCCTTTTATTTGCATATATTTAAAAATAAATACAATTTATCAAAGTGATAAATTGGCGGGTCGCTACTGACTCCCCTCTTTAAAAGATTTTCGTTCCCGAAATTACCCAAAATGAAAACCCAAAGGTTTGCCCAAAATTTTCATTTTTGAACTACACTCCTACGATGTATATAGATCATCCGTACACAATATCTGATTCGATCTTCTATTCGAATTCACAGCTTTACTTTCGAACTTGCATTGGTCCCCCGATCCTCTAGTGCGGACTTTGTTATCCCACCTTTTGGCAAGGCCGTGACACCAAGGAGTTAACCAGAAACCGAGGACATTTTATCTCGAAGATCGGTTATATGCAGGCTCACTATGAATATCGATGAATTTTGTCCGAGTCTGGATCAAGCTACAATCAACATGACACAACATGCAAAGCTATGGAAGCTAACATTCCAAATTTCAAGTCAATCCGAGTCCGTATGCTCAAGATATGATCGATGCAAGCCAAGGAAGTTGGTTCGTTCGAATCCATCATTACGCTCTCTTCGCATCGATTCTACTTTCATCCATCCGGAACCACACTTTTCTTATCCATCAACTGAAAAGCCTTGTTCGCATCCATCAAGCTTTGTCTATTCGTATACATCAGTTACCTGTTGTTCGTATCCATCAGTGAACATCGCTTCATATCCATTAGTTATCTGTTGTTCGTATCCATCACGTACACCCAACTTCGTATCCATCAATTGGAATCAATTTGTATCGATCCCAATTGCACAGCTCGTATTGAACGATCGATATGAATAAAACATCAAACGATCGATACAAAATGGCCCCCAGCTATCGATATAAAGTAACCCATTAAGCGATCGATACGAACAGAACAATGACAATCGATACGAACAAGGCAGAGGTGATCGATGCGAACAAGATACACTCCAATGAAAGACTTAGTCACTCGGCATGAAAAGTGGATCGATCCGAGGAGTTAGCGCCACATCAACTTACAAGCACGTGCCCAAAAAGCGATACGAACAGATCGATACGAAGGGTATCGATACGAATTCAATAGCCTAGGGAAAATGCAAGTTGCATCGATCATAACTCATAATCTACAAGTCCAAATGCTACCAAATTTTCATAGAAGCTTGCGTACATCCTCAAGAATGTTCAAGATTGATTTCGACTCAATTGGACAAAATTACGATCGATACGAAATTCATTCGAATCGATCACAGATCGAGCGCACACCGCATGGGATCGATTACGTGGGCCCACCCACGTGCTAGAAGAGGTCTCCCGAGATTTGAACGAGATATTTGCAACCTACGCTTATAAATAGCGGCCCAGAACCTACAGAAAAGGGACTTTTTGGCTCATTGACGTCCAGACTCTGCCGAAACCATTGTTGCACTCAAAAGTCACTGTTTACTCGAAATTTACTGTTGTAATCCGCTGTAACCAGCAAGCAAAAGTTAATAAAAGTCAATCATTTCATAATGGACGTAGGCAACACGCCGAACCACTCTAAATCTCTATGTTCTTTTGTTGTTTTTCTGACTATTGTTTGGAGTGTTTGTTAGATAATCCTCTTTTTACATTTACTTTCTTCATTTTATCTCTTCAAACACTTCCGAAGAGTGTTGTGCCCAATTTTGGTACAAACACTTTGGTGCTTTCACTGAGAAACGAAGTTTTTCTCCTGCTCATTGGATCTACTATCAATATCGGATTGCATAAATCTAAGAAGAAGATCCAGATTTCAAGTTTAAAGTTCTTCCATCCTATTCAGATTTGCATCAAATCTAGGAATGAGCTTCACTATCTATCATGGTTAACATAAGGACTACCTCAACCGCCGCAGATCTAGAAGGACGGGACAGGAAAAACCCCATACAACCACCTCTTACCGACCATAATGCTCCCTGACCATCAGATCCGCAAGGCCCTGTCACCAGGGAAGAATTCCAGATGCTAATGCAAGAACTGACTCAGAGCCGCCAACAGCTCACTCAACATCTCCGTGCTTATGCGGAATTGACCAACTAGCTAAATCGTTAAAGACGAAGGAGATCCAGAAGGGATCAGGCTTCCTATTCATCCACCGAAAGTTCAGCCTCTTCCAACTACCATCAAAGATCCACGCGCCCGCGACTGGACGGAAGTTACACATAGGCCACTGGGCATCAGCATACATTGAGTCTTGGGCAACCGAGAGTTGGCTTGTCAACCAACCATCAGACTGGACTCTCCTCCTGAGGAGGCGCTACCCCATACCATATTACTGACAACCGTACTACCACATCTACTGGTTTGGGAGTTGATGCTTGGAACCGAACGGATCCGACCCACCACCAATGCAACCATACTCTCGAGCCTTATGTCTCCGAAGACGTGGAACCAAGGAGGCGAGACATGGACCGTCGACAGCGACTGGCCCCTCCTCGCATTGTGGAACTCGACCACACCTTGGCCCAACATGCTCAAAATGTCCAGATGCCCGACATTCCGACGATGATCCATCAAATGATCTATGAAAGTTAGGGTCTTAGCAATGACGACTGGGGAATCTCCCAGAGTCATACCCATTTTACTGATGAGATACTCTATGCTGAACCACCCCAGGATGCCGACTTTACCCGTTTATGAGGGGAGCACTGATCCTAATCAACGTATCCTAAAGTATGAATGGTTGATGAATGTTGCGCGAGCTGATGATACAGTTAAGTGTCGAAGCTTCTCGATCTCTCTAAGGGGCATAGCGACTATGTGGTTTACACGTTTACCACCTCGATCTATCTCTTGTTTTGACCAGTTGGCAAACAAAGTTTATTGAGCAATTTCGTATGCATGTCGCAAGACCGAAAGATGTTAATACTTTGTCTAGTGTCACTCAGGCTCCTGGAGAGACACTTAGACATTATTTAGAGAGATTTCATGTTGCATGCGCTGAGATCAGCAACCCTAATGATAACTCTATTCTAATGGCATTGACTAAAGGGATTGATCTCGATTCTGAGTTCGGTAACTGGTTGGCCGGAAAACCTCCTGCGTCATTGGACCGTTTTTATTCCAAGGCGGCCCAATTCTTGAGAAGGAAGGATGCCAAACAGTCTAGGAAAAAGGATGATGCAAGGCCTAGTATGGAAGGAATTCAAAGTAATGTTGCTGTTAAACAATCCGAGGAGAGCTCCGGGAAAGTGCAATTGAACATTCAGAATAAACAAAATCAGCAAAAAGGAAATGGTAATACAAATAGGAAACGGGATCAGAATCGTGGTCCGCGACGTAGAGCTCCTATGTTTTATAATTATACTCCTTTGAATACGTTGCTGGAAAATGTATACTTACAGACCTGCAATACTTTTTAGTATAAGAAACCTGCTTCGAAGCAGTCATCGGAAAAACAGATTCAGACAGGAAAGTTTTGTAGATTCCACGAAAGCTACGGCCATAACATGAATGAGAGCCGTCACTTGCAGGATCTCATCGAAAAGTTGATAAGAGAGAGAAAGTTGGAGCAGTTTGTGCGGGCGCCGCAGTCTGGAGGTGCGGGCCCATCGAATCAGAATCATGTACCGAATCAGGCTAGACAGGAGGAACCCGCTTGTACTGGCGGGAGGTTAGTGATAAATACTATTAGTGGTGGTCCTCATCCAGCAGACCGAAGCTGGAAGGAAATGGAGTCGTATGCCAGTTCTATTAAGCATGCGAGCTTCGAGTGTTGTAGTAGTTTGGAAGATGGGGCTTCGACCAAGCAACAGAGGATGATGACTGACGACATCGTCTTCTGAGACAGAGATGCCGACAGGATCGAAGCCCCAACCATCGATCCACTTGTCATATCAGCTTAAGTAGGTCCCCCTTGGATGAAGAGGATCTTGGTAGATAGTGGAAGTTCTGTGAATATATTGTTCAAGCGAGCCTATGACCAGATGAAAATGGAGACTAAAGATTTGAAACCTTGTCAGTACCTTATCCATGGTTTCAATGGGAGTGCGACCATACCCGCTGGAGTGGTGGAATTGCCAGTGGAGTTAGGAATTGGAGAACGTCGGAGGGTCCAGATGTTACAATTTGTGATGTTGGATATAGACTCGCCATATAATGGTTTCTTGGGCCGACCGGCCCTAGCTGAGTTTAGGGTTGCGATTGCCCCATGGTGTCTGACTCTGAAGTTCCCCACCGATCATGGGGTTGGAGTCGTTCAAGGAGATCGGGCTGCTGGACGAGCCTGTTATGTTTCTGAGTTGCGAGATGCGCAGCGAAGAGAAAAAGGAAAGGGCGTAGAGGAATCTCTCTGCGTCCTCTTTGTTGAAAGTTGACAATTGATGCCTGGGCCTAGGCCTGGGCACCCTAACCAATTCCAAAGAGATCTTGACCCGAGAGATATCGAAAGTGAAGACGAAAGTAAAGACAGTCAAGCTTCTCCGGCCGTACTGACGATCGATGTCCCAATCGATGATAGCGATGATTCTAGAGTGATAAAGATTGGATCTCAGCTAAGCCAACAAATGCAAGAGGAATTGGTTGAATTTCTCCGGGCAAACCTTGACGTGTTTGCCTGGATGCATTCTGACATGTGTGGGATCTCGCCGGACAACGCAAGCCACGCATTGAACATTGACCCGCTACACGTCCCGATCAAAAAAAAAGGCGTGGTATGGATCCAGAGAGATCTGCCGCCCTTAAGGAAGAAGTAGACAAGCTTAAATCGAATGGATTTATTCAGGATGCATTATATCCGGAATGGGTGTCAAATCCTTTACTTGTCCGAAAGCCAAATGGGAAATGGAGAACGTGCATCGATTACTCTGATATGAATAAAGCCTGCCCTAAAGATAGTTTTCCACTTCCTCGAATTGATCAACTCATAGATTCAACGGCTGGGCATGAACTCTTATCCTTCATGGATGCGTATTCCGACTATAATCAAATACCCATGCACTTACCCAACCAGGAGCATACCAGCTTCATAACTAATATGGGACTTTATTGCTACAAGGTTATGTCTTTTGGACTCAAGAATGCTGGCGCAACTTATAAACGGTTAGTTAATCGAATGTTCGCCAATCAGATTGGGAAAACCATGGAGGTATATGTGGATGACATGCTAGTCAAGTCACAATTCTCCACTGACCACATTAAGGACCTAGAGTCAATGTTTAATATTCTCTGAGAATACAGAATGAAGCTTAATCCTTTGAAATGTCACTTTGGGGTCGCATCAAGAAAATTCCTTGGGTTTATCGTCAACGCTCGAGGAATCGATGCCAATCCCGTAAAGATCTGGGCGATTAGAAACCTTGAAACTCCGAGAACTATAAAGCAAGTCCAAGGCCTCAATGGGAAATTGGCAGCACTGAGTAGGTTCATTTCAAAATCTACTGACAAATGCATTCCCTTCTTTGATCTGATCCGAAAAGGGAAACAAAATTTTGAATGGACTACGGAATGTGAGGGCGCATTCCGAGGACTAATTCAACACCTCTCCACACCGCCAATTTTGTCAAAGCCCATTGATCATGAGAAATTGTACATTTACTTAGCAGTATCAGAAAACGCAATCAGTGATGCTCTAATTCGGGAGAAATATCGAATACAAAAGCCGGTCTACTATATTAGCAAACGACTAACCGAAGCTAAGAGAAATTATCTGAAGCTAGAGAAGTTGGCTTATTGTCTTGTTATTGCCTCGAGGAAGCTCCGTCTGTATTTCCAGGCTCATCCTATCATCATTTACACCGACCAGCCGTTACGATAGGTCCTCACGCGGCCTGAGATGTCTGGTAGGCTACTCAAATGGAATATCGAGTTAAGTCAGTTTGACATTAGTTACACTGCAAGGCGAGCCATTCAAGGAAAAGTCCTTGCGGATTTCATAGCTGAATTTACCATCCCAGAGGACTTGCCCGAAACCAGTGAATCTCCCTAGTATATATGGAAGCTGCATACTGATGGTGCATCAAATGACCATTGCTCAGGTGCAGGTGATGTACTTGAAACTTCTAAAGGTCGACCTATATGCTATGCTTTAAAGTTTGATTTTCGCGCGACCAACAATGAAGCTGAATATAAAGCCTTACTTGCCAGATTGAGGCTTGCCAGAGATTTGAGAATCATTGCTGTGGATATTTATTATGATTCGCAATTGGTCGTGTGTCAAGTTCGGGGGGAATACCAGGCCAAGGACCGAAGGCTGGCTACTTACCTTGCTCGGGTTCAGGAAATATTAAATCAATTTGATTATTATGCCATCTACTGCATTCCCCGAGAGCATAATCAGAAAGCTGATTCGTTAGCAAAGTTAGCCAGTACAGGCGAGGCACAACAAATGGGACTCGTTCCCGTAGAGACGTTAGCTTCCCCGAGCATTGACCGAATGGAGATAGATTGGGTATTTGAGGTTATTCCCGATAAGGAGTCGTGGATTACTCCATTCAAAAATTATCTCGAGCATGGAACCCTGCCGGAGCGCAGGAGTGAAAAGAGACAGATTCTTCGTAAAGCTTCACGGTTCACTATTCAGAATGGAGTTATGTATAGAAGAGGGTACTCTGTTCCTTTACTCCGGTGTATCGCTCACGATGAAATCAAATGAGTGTTGCATGACGTGCACGAAGGAGAATGTGGCGATCATGCCGGGGTGCAAGCCATTGCCAAGAAAGTGCTCAGATATGGATACTATTGGCCAACCGTAAATCACGATGCATCGGATTACACCAGAAATTGTGACAAATGCCAGAAGCACGCTCGGATTCCGAGAGCCCTAACTACCGAAATAACTTAGACGGCCAGTCCATGGCCATTTGCAGTATGAGGCATTGACATTATTGGCTCTCTACCTCTAGACAAAGGTGGTGCGAAGTACGCCATCATAGTAGTTGATTACTTTACCAAGTGGGTGGAAGCTGAACCCCTTGCTACAATCACAACAAAGAAGGTGATCAACTTTGTAGTGCGCAACATCATCTGCCGATTTGGTCTCCCACATACTATCATCACTGATAACGGGACCCAATTCGATAGTGTTGAATTTAAGAATTTATGTCAACGATTCCACATTCAGAAGAAATTCTCCGCAGTTGCACACCCTCCAGCAAATGGACAAGTCAAAGCTATTAATAAAGTTATAAAGTCTATTCTGAAGAAACGACTGAAAAAGGCCGAGGGCAAGTGGGTCGATGAACTTCCTATAGCTTTATGGGCTTACCGAACAACCCACAAGTCCGCGACCGGCCACACTCCGTTTTCTCTTTCTTATGGTTCAGAAGCTGTTATTCCAGTCGAACTAGAAGTGCCTTCTCATCGTGTGACATACTATGATCCGAAGAAAAATGCTATATTACTTGTTGAATCTCTGGATTTATTGGATGAGAAGCGTGAAGAGGCTGATTTGAGGGCAGCCGCATACCGAAGTCGAGTCGCCCGATTATACAATGCCAATGTCGGACTTTGAACCTTTGAACTCGGTGATCTCGTCCTTAAGAGAATTTACCCGGTCCCTTTGCATATGAAGACAACTTGGGAAGGGCCATATGTTATCGAACGAAAGCTCGGAGATGGTACATTCAAATTATCGACCGTTGACGGTCTCACTCTTCCGAGAGCCTGGAACAACGAAAGTCTTCGTCGCTACTACACATGATAGGCTCTGTTTATTTATCCAGTCTATTTTTCATTTGCAATTTGTTTCTACATTTCGAAATTTTAATTTGTAATAAGGCAACTGATTTTTGCCACATTTTCTTATTTCAGCAATAAAATGCAATCTCTTCGAGCCAGAGCTGTGATTTATTGAATGCGTCATACAACTATCACTATGCACGGAGAGCTAAATTCCACCCGACGGTGGAATTTATTCAAATAGGGAGTGACTGTGATACGACCGGTTACTCGCTAAGTGAAACCCAAGCTCGGGGGCAAGTCATCACACTAAAGTTAAAAAAGGATTGATATACGACAATCCTTTAACCAACTCCATATTCCCAGAGTGTGAACTGGAGTATCAACTTATAGATACGGTCGCGAAGAGGATGGATCCATCCACCTAACGACTTCGCCCGTATCTTGACCAAGTTTGAGGAGGATGGATCCGTCCATCTAACGACCTCGCTTGTTAATTCAAGGTGGATGTGAACCAACCATCCGCAATCCTGATAGATTCGTCATTCCCGAAGTGCGAACGAAATCCTAAAGCCTGAACATATGTGACTAACCATCTTTCAGCCAACTCTAATTTCCCGGAGTGTGAATCGGAGTATAAACATTGACTAACTCCGAATTCCCAGAGTGCGAATTGGAGTATCAACATCAACCAACTCCATGTTCCCAGAGTGCAAACTTGAGTACAAACGCAGACAACTCTGGATTCCCGAAGTGCGAACCAGAATGTCGACAATAATTAACTCTAAGTCCCCAGAGAGCGGATTGGGGTTTAAACACAAATCGGACTGGAATCGACTGTCCGTAAAACAACTCTGAGTCCCCAGAGTGCGGTCGGAGTATAAATGCCGATCGGGTGTGACTGACCACCCATGAAAATGACTTAAGTCCCCGGAGCATGGACGTATCCTTGAAATTTAAGCAGGCGTGACCGACCGTCGACGTACAGATTCAAATCCCCAGAGTGTGGATGCAATCGTCAATAGATGAGCGAGTGTGATTCGACCACTCGAATTTCCTTGTTTCAGCATTAATTCAACGACGTTAAGCTCGATGTGTTAAAGGAGAAGTACAATTGCCACTTGATCTTTACAATTCGTCCTTGAAACTGGGGGCAAAACTTAAGTACCAATCACTGACTGAGACAGTGCAGGATCGGAGTCTAGCTTAACATTCGGTCATGACTTCTAGCTACGATTTCGGGACTTAACATATAAATCCAGATCCAATCCAATGGTCGAAGCTTCACAAGCGTACCGGACTGGACTTCAATTGCTGAAACACTTAAGCAAATAAACAAAAATTGAGTTGAAGATAAAATGGAATTTCATTTCAACTATTTGTGGAAAATAATTAAGTACAAATTTATCCCAAAAATCATACTAGCAGGGGCCGAACCCGCATCTATATACGACCTGCAAAAACTAAAGAAATTCCTATCTACTCAAAAATGAGCCGAAGAGACGTATCTACTCTTCGGTTTCCTCTTCGGTGTGGACCCGCTGGAGCTCTCACTCGGTTTTCTTTATGAGTCCTTGCTTTTCGGCAGCCGATCTCTAGTTAGGGGCGTTATATTAATTTCTTCCTCCGAACTCAGATGTATTGGAATGCTTCCTGAAGGCGGATTCAGAGGAATAGGATCAATAGTAGGGGGCGGAATAGGCACACTTGTCTCAACGACCGTTCCTCCCGGAGATATCATTTGTAACGGGGTTGGACCGGGGCCCGCCATTCCGCCTCCAAAACTGCTGGTCCGGGCCGCTGCTTCCATTTCAGCGTTAATCTCGGCAAAAATTTCCTCTTCGTGGAGCGTTTAGGCCTCGTCAGGAATATTAGTGGATGGGATTGAGGAGCTAGTCACCGGCGCTACTCCACCCATAACAAATGGTAAATCAGCAAAGGGGTCGCTGTGACGACCGAGGAGTTCCTCCATCATCTCTTCATCAAAAGTCAGTGTGCTCCCTTGTGCACCGTCCGTAGGGGCGGTAACCGTCGTTGTGGTTGCCTCGGTTATGATGGCATCCTGTGCTTGGTGTTGTTCTTGAGTTGCAGAAGGCACGATTGGTGTAGCGTCAATCACTGGATAAAAGCAAAAGACGAGCTGTTAATAATCACTTCATGTACGCTTCCAGTTTTGGGACAAACGAACAAAATGTTCAGAGTACCTTCATCAGTTTGACTCGTGATCGGCTGAACGGCCTTAGAGATTTGCTCGCTAGCTTGAGATAACTGCGGCTGATCCGGGTTGTAAGCAGGAAAAGATTGAGAATCAACTACGGAAGTCGGTTCAAGCTGAGTCGGCAAAAGAGTTTCAGGACTTGTATCGCGGTGCTCGACACCAAAGCCTTCTCCAATTTCCAAAGGCTGAGCGCCGAGCTTCTCCTTCTCATATGAGATCGTTGTATCGTGGAGAATCTTTCGCTCGTCTTCATTCAGCATTCGGTTTTCAAGCTCAAATTCATCAACCGATTCTCCCTGATGCGCAGCCTTTTCATCTCCTACTAATCGGCCCCAAGCGTTATACAGATGTGTCGGATAATTATCAAGCCAGGCTAGGTTCCTATGCTTCAAGACATTGGCATTATAAGTAATGAGTAGATCCTCAATATCAGCCTCCAGCCTGGCCTCCGCCATCTTAACCTCATCTTCAACCTTAGCTTCCACTTCCCGGACCTTAGCCGTTGCCGCATCCCGTTCGCCCCAAAGCACTACGACATGTTCACATGCTTCTTGAGCTGCTCTATTTGCATCATCCTTCTCCTTGGTGATTTCGAAAATTTTGGCTTTGAGCTCGTTAAGTTCTTTTAGAGCAGCGTCCCGTTCGGCTGTGACGGTGGTGTTTCGGTGGCCCATCTCCTCCACCAAAGCGAAATGCGTTTGTCGCATTCTCTCCATAGATTGAGTTGCCTCATCAGCTTTTTGGATAACCTCCATTTCAGATTTCCGAGAGTATTTGGCTTCATCATTGAGCACTTGGATAATGCGGTCCTTCTGAGCGAGTTCAGTTTCTAGTTTCTCAATTGCCTTTGCCCGCTCGAAGGCCACTGCCGATGCTTTGTCTGCGGCTTTCATCCACTTCTTATATTGGGTATAGATATCATGAATATAGTCATACACCGTGGTTTCTACTTCCGATGGAATTTTCTTTAAGTGAGGGGGGAAGATGAAGCTGTCAAAACATATGTTTGGAAAATCTTTTCTTAATTGGGCAATTCTGATAGTCCCTTCCCCAGTAGGCTCAGTGATGGATTGTTCAGCAACAGTGGGAGGTTCGGCCTCAGTCCTACAATGTTGAGATTCAGACCTTGAAGCATGAGAAGATGGTTTTTGGCGTGGAGGCTCCGGGGGATGTGATCTGTGAATAGAAGGTTGTGTAGGGAGTCGAGGAGGTGGAGAACGCGATCGGGATCGATATCTCTGTTCTTTGTCTCTTTCTATATCCCTCTCATATCACTCTTGGTTGGAATAACCGCGATCACGGTTTCTATCATCCTCCCTCCGACGGAACTCATAATACGAACTCGATGATTGGCGCACTGAGCGAAGACTGCCGAGCATATAATCTCTCCTATTCATCATATCTGTAAAGTAAAAGAAGAACGGAGTTAGTGAACTCTCGAAGCAGGCAACCTAAGGCTGGAAACCGTGTAGTGCCCCCGACCAACCGGTAATGTCGACCGCACTGATGGGTAGAGACTCGCTTAAATCTAGAGCACTTTGAAGCCCCTCCAATCCGATGTCGTGTTGAAGTGACACATAATCCGGAATTGGAATATCAGCAAGTTCTTCAAAAGGGTTCTCTACTTGCAAGGGAGGAGCCTCCGAAATTCTAACGCCGGAGGCTGGCAGGGACATAACTATAGATTTCCATCTCGAAGATTTATGGTTCTTATGTGCAACTGCCTTTCCTTTTCTCCTTCCCTCTGGACCCTGAAAACTGTCAGAAGGCCCATCCATGGGTTCGTCGTTCGTAAGCGTGTGTTCTTCATCACCCTCCTCAGCAATTACGACCCCGGGCGCTTTGCACTTTACCCACTTCGTCGGCGCCGCCCTAAGCACTCCTTCAAGTCTTATGCTTTGTTTTCGTTCGATTAACCCAAGAATTCTTAAGTTCCTATCAGTGAGCACCGACTCGATTTCTCTCATCTCGCCTGGAACTTCTTGAAGGACCCATACTATTTCTTTAAAGTGTGCGCCATCAGGTCGAGGAATTGCAGCTGTAAAGGGAATATGATATTAGTTTCAACATCAACTACGGCTATCTCATTAACTACTGGAATAAGCGCAGAACTTACGTCTGGCTAACCATCGACTAGCAAACCCTGGTGGGCATCGAACATAGAACCATTCAGTTTTGAAGTAGCTCAATCTGGTCAAGGCACCATTCACAACTTGGCAGTTCCTGACCACCTCTAAGAACGTGAAGGAAGGGCTATCTCTCCGACTCTTAACATTAAAAAGGTATATGATTTCGATCGGAGTTGGGGGTCGAAAAAGATGCTCCATGAATACAATGAATAGACTGTTCAGCAACGCGTATCCATTGGGATGTAACTGTGATTGGGCAATTCCAAAGAAAGACAGCACTTCCCGAATATATTGATTGAATGGAGGAAGCGTCCCGACTGTACATGAATGCCTGTTGAAGGCAGTAACCCTTCCGAGGGAGCATACGGTCTATCATTCGGTCCCGGTAATAAGACGTTGTCCAACGGTAGACCATGCCTTAGGCATATCCGCCCCAACATATATTCGGAGATGTTGGACGGCGTAGAATCTTGTGGGTTCATGATAAACCTGGCACCAAGCAGCTCGTCCGAAGCTGGATCTATAACTTCGGCCGCGATGAACGATATCTCTATGACTAAGGGAGATGAACTCTGAAGCTCCTGCTGTTGTGAGCTTGTTGACTCCATAACTAATCAACTTATTAAAAACCATCATTAGATGATAATAAGCCCGTGTGTTCCCCAGTGTGAAGTGTGTGAATGTGTTGTGTAGTGCAGTGCTACATAATACTTGAGAAATTCTACGAGATTAACAAGATGTTCGGACGACAAGACTTCAAAATCCAACCAGAGTGACCGTCATTGCTGACCGTCACAACCATGCCATCTAGACTTTGAAAACGGATCCAGATCAAAGATCGTTAAATTTCATTAAGTTTCAGTTCCATCGATGAGCTTCGAAAGGCAGTCAGATATGTAGTAAAACAGTTAAGTCAAATTGTGCAAGGTAGAAGCTCATCGGAGTCAAATGATCGATTGTACATAAGATTTCGTATCCATCAAGGGTGAAACTCGGATCAATCATCAGAGGCCCCATTCATATCGATCACAAAGGAGGAGACTTCGTATCGATCGCCATAACTCTAGTTTGTATCGATTCCAAGCACTTCATCTCGTATCGATCACGGGCTGCATCTTCATATCGATCGGTAGAACTGACACTTCGTATCGATCGCGCAGGTAGGTTTTTGTATCGATCGTTATGAATCGATGCGAACTCCACCCATCTCTGATCGATACGAGGCCACTCCTTCCTTCGATACGATGCTCTATCGATATCCATCAATACGAACTGGAATGGTTTTTGAATGATATGAATTACTCTTCTTCAATCGATGTGAATGGTCCCTTTGTGTCCATCATCCCTTCTCCTTCTCCAATAGATTCGACTACCATTTTCTCCCTCAACCATGCTCCGACCTAATTTTGGCATCAACATCATTAGGATTGGCCACGAAGTTGGACAAATTGATTTCAAACTCAAGTCTAATCGTTCTAAAATGGATTATTTCAGCTAATTACCTAATTTAGACGATTGGTTCAAAGTATTAGTAAGTTATATTGGGTTGAGAACGAGAACAGTTCTGATTTTTCAGTTTTTCTATAGATACGAAGGCAAGGATAAAGTGAACAAGTGAAAATTTTCTAAGTACAAAACGTATTTATATGGGTACAAAAATAAGAAGAAAACGATTCGTCTCCCAGTAGTTTCGACCGGTTAAAATAGGATTCTCCTCTAAATCGACACGAAGAGAGCTATTCGTATCCATGGACCACCTAGTTGAGGCAACGCCTGTTCGCAACCATCCAGCTATCGGTACGAAGCGTCAGTTCTAGCTATGAAGATTGATCAATCTGTTTGCGTCCATCAAACATCTATCGATGGGGAATGGAAAGTCTGTGTCCATCACTTTGAAGACCATAGGAATTCGAATCTATCGATGCGAAGAAACTTCGTGAAACCGACTAATTTCGAATCGATAACCATCAATACGAAGCGTCACTGCAAAATTATATCTGGACCATTCAACTCCATCGATACGAGACGCCTATTTCGTATCCATCAACTTGAAGAACCAAGGCTATGTATCCATCGATATGATGCATCTCCAAGGGCTATCCATTTCGTATCGATGACTATCGATATGAAGCATGCATTCTATTTTCTCGGATCGATTCAGGAGAGGATCGACACGAAGAGATAGATCAAAGCAACCATCATTGTTGCTATAACTCGAATTTCACATCGATTTAGGAGAGGATGTATACGAAATTCGATCTAAAAAAACTGAAAAATTGACAACGACTCATGAACGTACGAACGTTAACGGGAGTAAGGCTAATGTACATTCATGTACAACCGACTAACATCCAATTTTTAAAATTCACAGGAAATGAATACTCGTGTGATGACGATTACGACAACAGATCACTATCCAACAGCACACGGTACAATAATTGGCAATCATCAATTCATGATTTATGTTTCTGTGGATCAACCAAAGGTCACAACTTTCGACAAAAAGACGACAACCATACAGACAAGTCAAATGGAAATGTTCAGAATGAAGATTGCAACTTTTCAAAGCACGTCATGTTCTCACAAGACGTACTTTGGGGGGCAAAATGTTATCCCGCCTTTTGGCAAGGCCGTGACACCAAGGACTTAACCAGTAACCGAGGACATTTCATCCCGAAGATCGGTTATATGCAGGCTCACTATGAATATCGACGAATTTTGTCCAAGTCCGGATCAAGCTATAATCAACATGACACGACATGCAAAGCTATGGAAGCTAACGTTCCAAATTTCAAGTCAATCCGAGTCCGTATGCTCAAGATATGATCGATGCAAGCTAAGGAAGTTGGTTCGTTCGAATCCATCATTGCACTCTCTTTGCATCGATTCCGCTTTCATCCATCCGGAACCACACTCTTAGTATCCATCAACTGAAAAGCCTTGTTCGCATCCATCAAGCTTCGTCTGTTCGTATCCATCAGTTACCTATTGTTCGTATCCATCAGTGACCATCGCTTCGTATCCATTAGTTATCTGTTGTTGTATCCATCACGTACACCCAACTTCGCATCCATCAATTGGAATCAATTCATATCGATCCCAATTGCAAAGCTCGTATCGAGCGATCAACGATTGATACGAATAAAACATCAAACGATCGATATGAAATGGTCCCTAGCTATCGATACAAAGTAACCCATTAAGCGATCGATACGAATAGAACAATGACAATCGATATGAACAAGGCAGAGGTGATCGATGCGAACAAGATACACTCCAATGAAAGACTTAGTCACTCGGCATGAAAAGTGGATCGATCCGAGGAATTAGCACCACTTCAGCTTATAAGGACGTGCCCAAAAAGCGATACGAACAGATCGATACGAAGGGTATCGATACGAATTCAACAGCCTAGAGAAAACACAAGTTTGCATCGATCATAACTCACAACCTACAAGTCCAAATGCTACCAAATTTTCACAAAAGCTTGCGTACATCCTCAAGAATATTCATGATTGATTTCGACTCGATTGGACCAAATTACGATCGATACGAAATTCGTTCGAATCGATCACAGATCTAGCGCACACCACATGGGATCGATTGCGTGGCCCACCCACATGCCAGAAGAGGTCTCTCGAGATCTGAACGAGATATTTGCAACCTACGCCTATAAATAGCGGCCTACAGAAAAGAGACATTTTGGCTCTTTGACGTCCAGACTCTGCCGAAACCATTGTTGCACTCAAAAGTCACTGTTGTACTTGAAATTTACTATTGTAATCCGCTGTAATCAGCAAGCAAAAGTTAATAAAAGTCAATCATTTCATAGTGGACGTTGGCAACATGCCGAACCACTCTAAATCTCTGTGTTCTTTTGTTGTGTTTCTGACTATTGTTTGGAGTGTTTGTTAGATAATCCTCTTTTTACATTTACTTTCTTCATTTTATCTCTTCAAACACTTCCGAAGAGTGTTGTGCCCAATTTTGGTACAGACAGACTTTAACCAGGCTTTCTGATCAGAACTTTAATTTTCCTTGCATAGCTCTCAACTGTGATAGAAAACTCAAGCATCTAACCACAAACCCTCATCAATGTTCATCGTCAAGAATCGAGCGATAAATCCTTTTTGGGACCAGTGTAAAACACCTCAAAGTTCCATACTCGAATCTTAGATTAAATCATCCGATGAAATAATCCACATACTTCATATGTATTTAATAATCTTTCAAAAGTTCTTATGAAAAATGCTTTGATCATTTATTCGAACTTTATAAAGATACTTCTTTATACATAACCATTTCATTATTTTTATTTCCAAATATTTCTACTTAAAAACACATTTCTTTTCAAAAGATAAATATATTTTTATTATATTAAATTTCTAAACATATCTTAATGGTTTCTAGAAACTTATTTGAATAATTCATTAATTTGATGAATCACCATAACTTCCTTTAGCTAATATCAAATGTGAAAACATTCTTTATTTAGTTAAAACATTCTTTATCAATTAAAACTCCTTTATTAATTGAAACTTCCTTTATATATATATATATTCTCTTTAATTATACTAGTTTTAATACTTAAAAAGTATTTATATACTTATTAAAATGTTATAGGTATATTTAACAAGTTGTTCTTACTTTAAAATACAATCAAAGTGATTAAATCAATTATTACCAAAACATTGTTATAATGAACTTCTCTTTTTATAACATGTTAATTATAATTTTTCTGTCTTTTTATAAAAGATTCCAATATTTGTTATTATCTTTAAAATCACATTATTAAAGATCTAATTATACCCATATGATTTCTCCGAAGTGTCATTCAAGGGTTTAAAAACAAATGTTGCTGAAACATTGTTTATTACAAATCCAAAACCATTCATTAATAACTTTAAATATTAATTTTAAAGATCGTTACTAATGAGAAGTTAGGATGACATCATATTATAAATTCTCATATGTTTACATCATTTAAATAATTTCGAAGCTTGGGTCCAAAAAGAAAATCCCCCTCCCTTCCTTACACTAATACAATTCAAAACACTAAATCAAAAATAAACATCCCATCCATACTTATACATACTAGAATTATCCTTAATTCCCCAAATGTTACTCCTATTCTTCCAAGTTCGAAGATAATGGTGGACTCCAACATCCCAGATCAATCATCACTTCACCTTCTCCTTCTTCGTCGCTATCCAGTTCGTCGTCGGTCTCATTACCGTCTTCTTTCAGTATCTCTCCCATTACCTGAGGTAACCATGGCTGGTTCCACGGAACATGTCCCATGCAGACTGGTATTCAAGGAATGACTCCTCCTTCTTCTAACTCCTCTAAGCCTTGCACGTTTTTCTCCCAAGGGTTCTCAAATTCTTCGACCCCTCCTTATCTTCTTCTTATTCTTCTGTTGCTTCTTCAATGTTGCTTCCTATCTCATTCCAGTTTATGTATGAACTGGATGATCCTTCCTTCCATACGACACGTTCCCCGGCCATATCCCTTATTACATTGCTACATTCGCTTGATAAGATAACATCAGGGGCTTCCGTCGGCTCTGATTCCTCCTCCATGGGCTCTATTTCCTCTTCCACTGGTTTTGATTCTTCTTCCATTGGCTTAATCTCTTCTATTGGTTCCAAAATGGAGCTAGCAGGATCTGCTATCCAATTTCCCCCTGAGGACTGCCTGGGTTCATCGTCGCTAAAGACCATAATTACTTCTAGAGCTGGGGGCGGTATAAGCATTCCGGCTATAGGATATCCATCTTCACCCCTCCGAATGTATGGGGCATATTCTCCTTCGATCGAAAACCCACCATTGCTAGGCGAATATTCTAGTTGCTCCTCTTCGTCGCTAGAGAGAACAATGAGGCTAACCTTCTTGCCCCAACTCGCTCTAGAAGACTCCCCTTTCGGGTAACTTCCCCCATACGGTTTCTACAAGGCAAACAATTATTCTTTTAGACACAAGTAGTAGGTAATTGCTAGCATATTCTTAGGTAGAGAGGTTTGGTCAATACTCAGAAAATGTTTCAAGATTTATTTCTAAAGATGGCTTTTAAGATTATTTGTACAAAATGTTTATCATTGCGGAAGTTCTTTGAAAATCTTACCAAAATATTCTTTTCTTTTCCTTTTCAAGTACATATACATATTTTTAGGTAAAATAAAAAACCAAATTCATTTGTATATTTTATCAACACATACGCGCTCATGTATATATGCTCAAACTCATTTTAGGGCGTTACTAACCCTATCTCTAATGAGTTACTCATCCTAGGTTATTACTAACCCTATCTCTGATGAGTATTTTACCCCTACCAAAGCCAAGGTGTTCTCTCAACCTAAGCTCTGATACCACGATGTGAAGACCCGTTTCTTCGACTTTTGAAAATCGACACTAATACATCCTCGGTATTCATGTGTCCTAAATCCAAGTGCCAGTGAAGCGGATTCTCAAGGGTAAGAAAGAAAAATAAAGACAGAACAGAGTCTCACATGTTATATTTCAATAAAACTTTGTAGTAGAAATTAAAATACATTTATCAGAGTTAAAAACATGGACAGTTATAAATTTCTGTCCTTACAAATGCAGAATACTATAGTACAAGAGTGTGGTGGAAATAGACAAAAATCTTCAATGAAATCTTCTGACTCCATGCTTTGAGCTCTATCTAGATGTCTTCTAAACTAAACCTGACTACTAGGCTGCCTAGGAAAATTTAGGGCACCCAGAGTTTAAGGAAAAGGAAAATAAACTTCAGGTCAATCATGTGACTGGTGTAAGAACTCAAAATACGCTTTTTGAAAACAAAAGGGTACTCATAAGACCACATTGAACATAAACACGGAACGGGTTTTTACCTTATGATAACCAAATCTTAATTACGTAAAAATAAGGGATATTATTTTTAATGACATTCCTTTAAAAACATTTGCAAGTAAACTTATTAATCTTAGCTGAAATTGTTACATTATTAAATTTCAGCATAATAGCCATAAACACGGGTTCTACAAACAAAATGGCAGACATTTATTGGAGAACGGGTTTCCATACAAATGACTAGGTGGAGGGACTACCTTCCAGCAGTACATCTCTAGAGAAATGTACCGAGGCATAGAACATCTTCCCTCCACCAACACAAGACCGGCCTACCTTTCTCACTATATAGTAACGAATATGTCATCAGCCCGGTCGTTGCCAACTTATCCGAGGGCCCTCACAGCATACATCCATAATAATTTGAACCCGAACATCATAGCAGGTAGAAAATATCTAGAAGGGGATGATCATATCCTAATGGTTGCGAACCACATAGCCTTGCCGCGTCTACCCTGTTTCAGCCATTTTCAGGTGTGAGGCTTGAGGTAAGGTTACCATTTACTTTGCATATTTCACTTTGAATGCCACATTGCCATTCCATCAATCACTATTGACTTCCACAAACATATAACCTCTGAGCTCATTCGTCTTAGAGAAGGGTGTTAAGCTAAGCGAAGTTGCCTTCTCCCCCACCAAACTGATGTATTGTTATAAAAGTCAATGATGAAATCTCAAGAATGCAGTGCCCGACATCCATCCATACATGTTCGTTCTGGGATTGAACGAAACCAAAGGCACTCTCCTACCACATCCTATCTATAATTAACCCTAGGATTAGTAGTGAAAAGTCCTTACAACCCAAAGAGTTTCAGAAATGAAGGGACCACCGCTACTTTAGTATTTGGGAGCTAACCAGAATTATCAACAAGCAGTCCTTTCACCTCAAAAATCCTCGGTCTTCATCCTTCATTCTCTTTATCAGGTCTTCATTTTCGAATGCATACATTAGTTCGAAGTGGTTTCCGGATAAGAATTACTCAAATCCGACCCCGGTTTCTCCGAACCAATCATCGATAAAAAGAGGTTATATGCATAGGGAATCATTCTTTAATTGATTTATTTCTTTTTATTAAAATCTCTCTTGGCGATATATATTTCAAAAACATTCTTTTCAGTATATATAGAATTATTATGCCTCCTTATCAAATCCTTTAATTAAATAAAATCCTTTTTAAACTCGAAATAATTTGAAATCATTTCAATTTTTCTTAGGAAAACATTTCCAAAATCATTTCATTTAAATCTCTAACAAAGATTCTTAATTCAAAACTCATAATTTTGATTGAGTTAAAACCATGTTATCTAGGATGTTAATCCCAAAACCAGTAAATATTAAATGAGCAGAATCTATAGAAATAATCCAATTCTACTCAATATCAATTCCCATATTCAAGAAATACTATGGGCGGAATAATGGCGAAATCACCTTTAAATTCCAAGAATAGTATGAGTTCCCTCTTTGGCTTTAACACTAAGTATAAGAAGATCATCTCTATACAATCAAAGTTGTATTTAATTTGGAAAATTTAAATCTTTTTATACTTAACTCATTTTCGACATTTCGATCTTATCTATCCCTTGCCCAGGGAAGAGGCCAACTGAGCCAAGGCACTGGTTTCTCCTAAACATCTCCTTAGTTTAAGCACCTCATATCCGGATCTCATGAATAGAAAAATCCAGTCTACTCGTCGGCTTTTAGAGCCAAGATTAAACCAATTAATTTGTAATAGCTTTTTTAAATCATTTATTTAAATTCTTTTAAATTAACTATAAAACTCCCAGAAAATCATTAAAACACTTAAGTATCCTTTTGAAAACATTTATAAAAGATTTGAAAAAGAATTGTTAAGTTCAATGCTATATTTCAAAAGTTAGAGGAAAGTGCTCTTTTGAGCTATACTGATCAAAATGACTTTTTATTATTTGAAAATTCATTTTTATTACTAAAATCACTTTTAAAACATTTTAAAAGGTCTATAAGATTTATTCCACATTTTTAAACAATTTTAGAACATCATTTTCTAAGAAATCCAGTTTTGAATCCAAAACTACAAAAGCGCGATTTTTAAAAACTTGTTTTACTCATATTTCAAAATCTACTTATCAAAATCTCGATTTTCTTTCTTTGGAAAACTATGGATATAATAGTTTGGAAAATTCTTATCTCGAAGAATTCCGAGCTATATTCCATCATTTACACTTGTTGGACTTTTATGGCGCGAAATAGCGAACTATCGTTACGCGACGCGCCTATTTTTTACTAAATTTTCCCTTTTCATTCAAACTTCATGTAATGACACGTATTTTTAACTATTTTAAAATTTTAAATGTGATTATTGGATAAAAATGGTTTGGCATAAAAATTTAATGATTTATTTTTGTAGTTTATTGGATATAACAAATTTTTTGAAATAAACAATTCTGAAGATTTTGGCGATATAAATGAATTCTATGTATGAATGTGTTTGTTATCAATAACGATATTGAATAATAAATATTGGACTATTTCGAGAGAAATGAAATATCTATTGATAAACAAAATTCATTTGAAATAAATGGTTATTAATGTAATTTGTTGAATAATTAAAATTGTTTAAATTTAATATTGCAATTATTTAATATAATTGAATTCTGGATTTAATATGAATGGAAATGATGTCGAGAGTTGATATAATTTTATTTAAACAACAATGAAGATTATTAAACTTAAAATTTGAATTTAAAGTGATTAAATTGATTTTTAAATTAATAACTCGTTTAATTGACGTGTAAAAATAGCCATTTTGGCCACTGTCTCGGATTTCGGTGAAACTAGTTTCATCGGATCTATAATAATGAATTATTATAGGATTTCAAGTTTTTATAGCGATCAGACTTATCATTGGACCGTGCGAGCTCGAAACGCGTAGAAATCAATTAATGGAATTGTAACATCCCACATTTTTGTACGCTTAAGCAGACACACATGCCAACTTAAACCATACAGAAGGGCGGATTGTTATGGGGTAAATAAGAAAAAGTGGAGAAATAAAAGAAACAAAATAGAATCTTGCAGTGGAACGATAAAATATAATAATCAAATAACAGTTCATGAAGCTGTTTTACAAACATTTGATTATACTTATACAATATATATCAGAGTTACACATACCCGAGAATATTAATAATGCAGCGGAATACAATGGTGTAGTGGAATATATAACAAATAGTAATAATGATTCTTCGTCTTCGTCCTCCAGAATTAAGGCCTTCAAATCCTGAAATGCTCAGGCTGACTCGAGCGAATTGAAAAGACAAAACACTCGAGTCAGAACTAAAAGATCTTATGTAAGTTAAATCAAAGATAAATATATGAGTGGAACGGCGTCAGAGATGTTTATGGTATTTGACATCTCCTATCCAGTGTCTAACATGAGTGCAGTAACTTAAGAGATGCTTGGGATTCACATCCCTGAAGGATCCGTTAAACTATTTACTATGTAGTAATATTCGCTATTATAATAATGTCTAATATAAAATAAACATACTTTTAAATAGCATTAAGGAGTGACCCCATATTCCCCTTAACACGTAATAGTCCCAGTAGTCTATCCAGTATTAGCATACTCCTAAAAATGGGGGCTACCCTCGATACTCCACAGGCTACGGGAGAAATCACAACTCGTAGTAAAGCTCGATATGGTAGGTGACACGGCACACAAGGCAATGCCAGGGTAGATATACCAATTACGCACACAGACTGATGGAAACGCATAGCAGCCACTACCGCTCCACCTCGAACAACACTCCCAAATCAAGAGGTGCACACAAACAATCACAAAGTAATAGAATGGTATCGAAGAAGTGTGTCCGATAAGAGGTGCTACCACATTGGCTCGAGATCGCTCTTGTTTTAGCCACCTTATGCCAACTCACGGGAGTTGGGTCCACGTATATACCTTAGGATCGTCGCCACCATCCTACTTCATTCTGGAAACTCCACCGCGTACACAGTTGTCACAGTGGTTTTCGGTATCGACAGAGAGTATGTCCATATCCAATCCCGGTCTCTTTAACAACCAATCGTTATTATAACCCGTGGTTATAAATTTAAAAATAGTTTATACTTCAAAACCAAAATATAATATCTATTTCAAAACCATATAAATACGATATCATTTCCGTTTTAAAACAAAATCAATATGATATCATTTTTTTTAAAATCATAGTATTTCAAAGTTATAAAATTTCGAAACTAAAGATTTAAAACTATAACACTTCCAAAACGTAATACTTTAAAATTAATAACTTTGAAACATAACTTCCACCCCTTACATGGTTTAAATATTAAAATATTTTATAAAATAAACTAGCTTTTTAAATTTCACAAATCAATTCCAAAACAACCCGAATTTCTAAATTTTTAAATTTAACCAAATCCCCAAATCATAAATTTCAATTCAATTCGGTTTTCAAATAGACCATTCCAAATTATATCGATTTCAAAACAGATTTGATCTACAAAATAACCATTTCAATTTCAATATATTTCAAAGCTTAAATATTCAATATTTCAAACTAAACTTTATAATTCATATATACCAAATTCACTTTACTATTATTTAGTTTTGAAATATTTGCTTTATAAATCTAATATCCTTTAAATAAAACTTCAAATTTCAATAACTGAATATTCCTCAATTTATTTAGATTTGATATATTCACTTATATCACCTTAAATGCGAATTAAATTATAAAACCATATTCTTTTAAAATCTCAATTTCAATAAGTTCCAAATGGATTCTTATTAAATAAAATTCTTAATTAAATAATGTGACGACCGCCCATGACCCCTACACCGAACCTAGAAATAGTGCGCTATAAAGTGTGCCAGGCGACCATGGACGATTGCCAGGGTAAATTTAAACAACAGAATCTATCGTATTACTCACAGCGCATGGACAAAATACAATAGAATACATACATAGCGAAGCTTCACAGAATAGAATCTCATCAATAAAACTTCATAATAGTTGAATACAAATATCTGAATAGTCAATACATCAAGCCTCACTACATATCACTCAGAGAATATACAAACAGCGGAACACCCAGTACATATAGTAAGAAGATAATATGCAAGCCTCCAGCTCGTCTTCGACATTAGAATCGTGGAAAGCAAGAACAGCACCTGTCACCTGCTACCTAGTCTGCCCGTCCCAAAATGGACGAACAGCCCAAGGCAATAAGAGTTAAAACATAAAGCCTTGAGTCAGACAACAGTCTTAGTGAGTGGTAAATTAACTAACAAAGTACCAAAAGAGCATAAAGGAAAAGGAATAGGAATACAACCCTCCCACTCCACCTCTTTCTACAGTGATAGCCCCTAGACTCACACTAAGCAGAAGCAATCATAGCAAACATAGCAAAGCATACAATTTAAAGTAAAGCAATTATCACTCGAGTCAAGGGCGATGTTTTCCAAGTACAAACCCGCAAGGCCTAAACCAAGATCAGATAAGCACCCAGAAAATACCACTCTTGAGACCGAATGATGATACAACCAAACATCCATGACTCTGGCTATCACTGTTATCATTGCTTCGATATCATCGTTAATTGAATGACCGGATCTTTATTTCATCCATCCATCAAGGGCTAATGGAAACCCCGGTTCTAGACATAACTCTGCACGTCATCGTGACCCGTGCCTAGGACTATCAAATCTGCCCAGAGTACATGACTACCAATCAGAAGCCTTCAGGGACCATCGAATCTTCCCAACGTACTCTTGCTTTGATCATGCTAGAACCTTCAACAACGATTATATCGCAGCCTTCTAGCCATCCTCCTCGACGACTATTTCCATACTAGCTCAAGCGCCTCTCGAGCAAACCATTATCCTCAAACCCGAACCATATCACCGAGTTATCAATCTGCTTGGAATGATCCCGTCTGGATTAGACCAAGGCTATCTCATATCATACTTCGCCTCATCATCATCATAGCAAATCTTCATCTCAACATCATCATCAAATCTATCCATATGAGCTTCATCATCCGCTACATATGCCACGAGCAGCTTTTCCAATTCAAGAGCCTTTCCCTTAGCTTTTGAATCATCTTCGGTCTAAATCAAATCATCAATCATCTAATTCATAGCAATCAATCAAATCAAACATTAATCCAAGCAAACAAGCATTCAAATATGATCTAAATAGACAACTATAACAATAATGGCAATTTCGTAATTAAAGAGTCAAAAGTCTAATAAGCATGAAAACATGAGAAATATCTCTATAATCTTGATGAATGAACTTGCATAGGTTAACATGTAGTAAAATGGATGCCAAATCATTATGAACAATGGATCTATATGGATCTATACTTAGGATTAGGAAAATGCATGGAAATCACTACTTTAGCATAAAATCAAGCCAACGATCCGATATACTCCTTTGGATCCGTGTGAGAGATAATCACCACTCACCAAATCACCTAAACACCTTAAAAGAAACCCACTTCAGATCTTGACAGCGAAGGATCTAACTCGATCTATCACCAATCCGCTTCAAACGATGAAATCTCTCTTCGATGGATGAAGATCTTCAATCTAAGCTCTTGGATCTTCGATTTGATCTTCGATTTGGATGGAAGGAATCACTAGATTAGAGTGGAGAAAAGAAGTGAAGAAGTGTAGAAGTCGAGCTCTCAAAATGGCAGCACTTCGTCGCTTCGAAATCCGGATCCCAAAAAGTGAGATAGAACCCTCCTATTTATAGCTGATTTCCCCTAGGTCGTTTGCTCTTAGGTCGTCCACGACCTAAAGACCCCACGACCTAACAACCTCTGACTCAACAACCTAGCATCAGCGCGCGACTTAACGACATATGCGCTTCCGCGACCTATGACCTAACAGATCCAACGACCTACGCACATTCGTGACCTAACGAAACTCCACGACTTACGACCTAACGCATGCGCTTCTACGACCTACGACTTAACCCAGATATGCGCATATACGCGACCTACGACCTAACAAACCTGCGACCTAACACACACGCGACCTAACTATCTTAGGTCGCCTACGACCTAACTCAACACAGAACTCACGACCTAACTCTTAGCTAGGATACGACTTAACATCTTAGGTCGTCTACGACTTAACCTCCTTAGGTCGCTCACTGCTGCCACCAGCTTCCTTAGGTCGTTGCCGACCTATCCTTCTTAAGTCGCTAACTCGCCCAGTTTCTTAAGCCGCTAACTCTTGAGTTGCTTACTTCTATATGTCGCTCCAATCCCTAAGTCGTTAACTTCTAAGTCATCTACTAACTTAGGTCGCTTACGTCCTAACTAAACCACCCCATAGGTCGCTTACTGACTTAAGTCGCTAACTCCTTAGGTCGTCTAACCCTTAGGTCGTCTACTCCGACCTAACTTCTATACGACCTAACTATCATACGACCTAACCTCCTAGGTCGTTCCAATCCTTAGGTCGCTCCACTCCGCTAGGTCGTCTACTCCTTAACTCGTCATCTTCCTTAGGTCGCTCCAAACTCTCATACGACCTAAGACTTAGACTCTGGACGACTTATCAACAATGCGACCAAATGTCAACTGTTTTACGACGTTTCGATCCGTAAAAATACGGGTCGTTACATTCTCTCCCCTTAGGAATTTCGCCCCCGAAATTCCAAACAAACAGAGCAATCAAAGACTATTCTGCATGCCTACCATCCATAGCAATCAACAAACCATGCATCCAATTCTAGCTTAGCATGTAGAATTCTAAAGCTAGAACAAGTTACAATGTCATTAGATGACACGACACTTTAGGGCCATACCTTGAAGAGTTCAGGATGAGCTGCTTTCATCCTCTCTTCCACCTCCCATGTACAGTCGTTATCATCATCACTCCATTGTATCTTGAGCAACTTAACTACCTTCCTCCTAAGATGTTTCGTGTCGGTTTCCACAACGCGAAGCGGCTTACGAGGTGTAACAACCCGGGGTTTCATATCGAACAATCATCGTCATTAGACGATTAAATCGTTTGTAATCATGCTATTGGAATTTGAATCAAATTGAAATCCTCTTTAAAATCTGTAAAAATTGTTATGCGGGCTTAACAATTTACTTTGGCCCATGTCTTCAATTGGTTGCTGTATGCAGTATTAACTATCGAAGAAAATAACCGACCCATTCATTCTTCTTTTAGTTTTAAACCCTAAGCAAAAGAAAAAATAAATGGTGGCCGTTCCTTTTCTTCCTCCTCGACAATCAAGGCTATTCAAAGCGTCGTTTTCATTCGTTCGATCGAGATTAGGGTGCGTGCTACGGCGATCTGAAAGGGGAAGACTTCGGCTGCTCGATTAAATTCGTCTCCGGCTTCGCTCGATTCTTCGGGCCCGTGCTTATTGAATCAAAGGTGTGTAAATTATACTACTCACATCTAATTCAGAGTCATTGTTTTTGGTTTCTTGGTTTTCATGAGTTTTGATTTCGGTTGGAAATTGTTGTTTTGGATTCCCTGGCCTTCGAATTGATTCATTTGGTCTTCGGCCATTTATCTCTTTGTGAAACCCACTGCTGAGTATTTTAAAACCCCTTACCTTGAATACGGCCTGGTTTGCATTTGAATTCATTGGTGTTACCTGACTTTTGGTTTTGACCGTGTTCGATTTTGTTGTTATGTCGATTTGAATCGTTCGTAGTTCTTGGGTATTACTGTTTCGATGGTAGTTGGCTGATATTAGTGACGTTCGTAACCCCCATGACCTTGATTGTTGTTGACCTTATCCACTTGAACTAATTAGGTTGGTATTCTTGAGTCTGCATTGCAGTCTAATTCCTTGATATTGCGAGTAGCATTGGGTTGGTCATGCAGTTGAGTTGAGTCCTGATAACAGAGACTTGACCTCTGTATTTGGTTAATGATTTTGGTCATTGATACTTTATTCCCTGTATTGAGTTGCGACCATGATTACTTCATCACTGGAGCTGTTACACATGAAATCCTTGCTGTGAATAGCATAGAATAATCGTTGCATTTGCTTTGAGAAGTGACTTCGGACCACATTCCAGTTTTCACTATTGTCCATGACCAGTTACCATTTCTGGGTTTGAAGTTATTTTGTATCATGATGATAGTTTTGTCTCAGCCATTCTTTTTGTTGAACTGTATACATGAGTTCATGGTTGCTATGGCCTTCATTTTTGTAATTTGCATTCCATTCAGTTTTGGGGTCTTTGATTCCCAAGTGATTCATGTTGACTTGGGTTTGCATTCTTCCATATTTCAGTCTGTATTGCTTTGTAGATGTATTTATGAATTTTGTTGCATCTGTAGCAATCAAGGTGTTTCCATTCATTGTCATGTACATGCAGTGTCTTTATGTTGCATTGCATTCATATTTGGGTAGTCTCAGATACATTTCACTATAGTCGTGAAACTTCATTGACCTTTACACTTGTTGTTGCTTGGTCTTGTGCCTTGAACTGCTTCATTTATGTTATGGCCTTATGCCATGAGTCTGGACCATGTGCTTTGAAGTGATCATGGGTTCATATGTTGAATTTTTGGTGTTTATTGCCATTTTGGTCGTTCTGACCCTTTTATTGAACTGTTAGCTTTGGGATGAATCACCTGCTGTTGCCATTTGCTTGGTGCATTCGTCTAGTTCAGTCTCGTGCCACCTGCTGTTCACTTTTCTTTTTGGTACATGCGGTATATACGTGCATTTGCACTACATGTATAGTATAACACATCTATTTCATTTCGCCTTTTTGTTTCAGTATGCAAACTGTACTGGTTCGCATTGATCGTGTATACTTGATACCAGTCCTTGGGTGTAGACCCATGTTGCCACCTTTGTTTCATTCTTGTTCAGATTGCATTTACTGTTTTGTTGCATCACGCTTAGGTAGCCTATGCCTGTGCATGTTTATTAGGTCACCTGGCCATCTTACTGTTCACTTGCAGTTGAAGCATTTCGCGAGTTTGATTATTCATTGTAGCTGTCTTGACCATTTGGGACAGTTACATACCTGTTTCATGTAGTATTTGGATTTCCCTGACCACACATGCTTGTTAGTATCGACCGATACTTTGAGGCGTGTTGTGCCCTGCTGTCTCTGTGTAGCCACTGTTTCTGTTGATTGATTTGAACTTGGGCCGAGACTTGATTTTATGTCTTGACCATTTATTTGAAATGAATTGTTTGTTATCACCTGAGTTGAACCCGATTTCGGGGTTTGACCTGGTGATCATTTGTGACTTTCATTGAGCTTTTGTATATCTCCTGCGATAGTGGCGAGGCAGTACACGCGTACGTGTACTGCAGCCCTATCAGATTTGACAGTTTTAAATTGATGTTTTGATTTGTTGAATTGTTTCGTTGATTAATTTCAATGTTTTGGAGTGGTATTCTGATTTGGATTGTTGATTTGTCGTTTAACACTGTTTAGTGTTATATATGCCGTTATCCGACTCTTTTATCGAGGAGTCGGATATATGAGATTCTATGACTGTCGTCTATTTGACATTTGATTATTATTGCTCCTGTGCATTAATAACTGAGTTTGAATTAGACTGACCCGTGTATTATTTTCTTTTGAATTTAATACTCGGGTCAGACCCGAGTTATTTCAGGTTGTAGATTTCCTTCTTTGAGTTGTTGTTCAGGCTATGAAGACTTTTCACATCTTTTGAAGTTGTCGGTGTCATTTTGTAGTAGTCGTGTCATTGTAAAGAACGATATGTATTCATGTATATTAGTCGATAATGTACTTGTATATATAACTTCTAGAGTCGACAGTTGTAGTTGTATCATATGTATCGTGTCAACTATATTGTAACTGACATCGGTTATATATATATATGAGATTTTTGTTAATCTGTGTTCCGCATTTATATTATCTGTGTTATTGTTATACCTAATGTCCTAAACTATTATGAACTATCGTAGTTTGTTTTATACTGATAATTGGATATGTCGATGGGAGTAAATAAATAATAGATGAAAAATAAAAAAGTATATACCACTTCTATCGAGATAACCAATATTAGTGTAAGGCCAATTACGGATGGTCGCTCCTATCCAGCCTTATTCTTCGTAATAATAGACAGTATTTCTTTTAATACTCTTTGTTATTATGAGCATAGAGGTGGGGCGTTACAGTTGGTATCAGAGCTTGGGGTTTATGGACATAATATAAAACATAACTTGGATGGAACATATGTTACAACTATTAGTCGATGTTTTATTTGTGATTTGGGTCAAAACTAAAGTTTTGAAACTTCGATGAAATTTTTAAATATCTTTATTTAAAAATAAAAGGTGGATGATTTGATTGATTTGAGTACTGTTTATCAGAGTGCGCAGCGGAAACAGTGAAACTGTCTTCGCTGAGTACAACTGATAATCTTTTTGATTTAAAAATCGAAATACGAAATTGATATGAATTTCATTTGTTGTTTACATAGCTGTGATTATTTTGTTTCTTTGAGAATTTCGAATCCGAATTGAGAATTCGAAGAAATTACAGTTATGTGATTTTTGTTGAAATTTCCGCTGACTTTCTTTTGTACTAATCATATATTGATTAGATTTTTGCTGTTTTGAATTATCTTCATTGAAGATACCTTCGAATGATTTCTTTGTTCATTTTGTATTACGTGTAAAAATTTGAATTGCACGTTACTGCATTTATTTACGTTGAACCGATGCTTGGTTATGAAACGTATTTTGTTGCCGTTATTTTTATAACGGTATTTTTACATCGATGCTAAATTTTGAAGTACGGTGCTTTGTTGACAATTTCAATGAATGAAAATTCACTGATGTCACATTTTGATGTAAATTGTTTTGATGTGATTTTAACGTTTTAAAAACTACTGTCGCTTTGACTTCAGTAACCGTCAAATTTTAAAAGTGGATTTTCAAGCGGTTATTCCGCAATGCTGATTTGTAACCGTTTTTACGGTATTTTGAGAAGTACAATTTCCTTATCGAAATTGTTACTGGTTTGTTGTTTTAATCATGTGATTGGAAAATCGTTTTAAAATGAAAATTGTTTTATAAATTTTTAACAGTTTGCGTTTTCAAAAGAATGAGAAAGCGATTTAAACGTTTCAGCAAAATCGAGGATTATGACTCCTTTCTTTTACTGTTTCGCTTAACTCCGGACTTGTCCAATTGAGAATGTGAATTGTTATTTTTACAAAATAAATAAAATTGTTTTCAGAAATTTTAACAGTTTGCGCTTTCAAAAGAATGAGGAAGCGATTTAAACGTTTCAGCAAAATCGAGGACTATGACCCCTTTCTTTTACTGATTCGCTTAATTCCAGACTTGTCCGTTTGAGAATGTGAAATGTATTTTTACAAAATACACAATTTTGCACTTTCAAGGAAACGATGAAGAGAATCAAACGATTTAGTAAAACACGTGGTATGGGACATGTGCGTTTGCTATTTCGGTTAATTTCGGACTCGTTAATTGAAATATTTGATGATTTTGTGTGCTTTCGAGCCACTATGAGGACCTTCGGGTCATTTGTTGGGCTTTCGGGCCACTCTGCGGACCTTCGGGTCACTCTGCGGACCTTCGGGTCAATCTGATGGGCGCCAAAATTATGTTGAGTACTTGGTAGGCTTCGACCATTTGTTGATGCACGTGCGGCGAATTAAAAACTCGCCATCTGATGGGATCGATCCAAGCTTTTATGTTGATTTTCTAGTCTTCTTAATTGATTTCTAGATATTTGTTGTTTCTAATTATCGCTTGTGATAATTAGATATTTGTTGATATGAGTTCTGATTATCGTTTTTGATAATCAGATATTTGTTGTTTCTAATTATCGCTTGTGATAATTAGATATTTGTTGATATGAGTTCTGATTATAATTAGATATTTGTTGTTTCTAATTATCGCTTCAGATAATTAAATAATTGTTGATTTGAGATTTAATTATCGCTTGAGATAATTAAATATTTGTTGATTTTAGATTTAATTATCGCTTCAGATAATTAAATAATTGTTGATTTGAGATTTAATTATCGCTTGAGATAATTAAATATTTGTTGATTTGAGATTTAATTATCGCTTGAGATAATTAAATATTTGTTGATTTTAGATTTAATTATCGCTTCAGATAATTAAATAATTGTTGATTTGAGATTTAATTATCGCTTGAGATAATTAAATATTTGTTGATTTTAGATTTAATTATCGCTTGAGATAATTAAATATTTGTTGATTTTAAATTTAATTATCGCTTCAGATAATTAAATAATTGTTGATTTGAGATTTAATTATCGCTTGAGATAATTAAATATTTGTTGATTTGAGATTTAATTATCGCTTGAGATAATTAAATATTTGTTGATTTTAGATTTAATTATCGCTTTAGATAATTAAATATTTGTTGATTTTGAATTTGATTATCGCTTGAGATAATCAAATATTTGTTAAATTTAAAATTTGATTATCGTTTTGATAATTGAATATTTGTTGATTTGAAATTCTTAAATTACCGGTTGTGGTAATTAGATATGTGCTGATTTGTCTTCTGATTATCGTTTGAGATAATTAGATAATTGATGTTTGCTGATTTTATTTGAATCGCTGTCTTCTATCTATCTCTCTCTGTTAATATTTTGAATTTGCTAATTATGAAGTTCGTATTTTCTAGTTATTTGTTGAATAACGAGATATTTGCGATTTTGCGATTTGTGTTTTGCGTTTTCTAATTATCTTTGTTGATGATTAGATTTGCTGTTTTCTAATTATCGTATCGATAATTAAATATTGCTATTTTGTGATTTCTGAATTCTAATTGTCTAGTTGATAATTGAATAGTGCTGATGATTGTATTTATTCAGTTTTGAATTCAGTTTTGATTGTTTTCTAATTATCCATTTGGTAATTAGATTTTGTTGAGAATTTGTGAATCTCTTTTATGAAATTAAAAGACTTCTTTGGTGTTTGTGTTCTCGATCATTATGTTTCTAGCTTAACCAGTTTAGGTTAGGAAAATAATTGTTATAGACAACTTTAATTATGAAAATTGCGGGGATGCAATTTTTATAAGGAGGGGAGTCTGTAACAACCCGGGGTTTCATATCGAACAATCATCGTCATTAGACGATTAAATCATTTGTAATCTTGCTATTGGAATTTGAATCAAATTGAAATCCTCTTTAAAATCTGTAAAAATTGTTATGCGGGCTTAACAATTTACTTTGGCCCATGTCTTCAATTGGTTGCTGTATGCAGTATTAACTATCGAAGAAAATAACCGACCCATTCATTCTTCTTTTCGTTTTAAACCCTAAGCAAAAGAAAAAATAAATGGTGGCCGTTCCTTTTCTTCCTCCTCGACAATCAGGGCTATTCAAAGCGTCGTTTTCATTCGTTCGATCGAGATTAGGGTGCGTGCTACGGCGATCTGAAAGGGGAAGACTTCGGCTGCTCGATTAAATTCGTCTCCGGCTTCGCTCGATTCTTCGGGCCCGTGCTTATCGAATCAAAGGTGAGTAAATTATACTACTCACATCTAATTCAGAGTCATTGTTTTTGGTTTCTTGGTTTTCATGAGTTTTGATTTCGGTTGGAAATTGTTGTTTTGGATTCCCTGGCCTTCGAATTGATTCATTTGGTCTTCGGCCATTTATCTCTTTGTGAAACCCACTGCTGAGTATTTTAAAACCCCTTACCTTGAATACGGCCTGGTTTGCATTTGAATTCGTTGGTGTTACCTGATTTTTGGTTTTGACCGTGTTCGATTTTGTTGTTATGTCGAATTGAATCGTTCGTAGTTCTTGGGTATTACTATTTCGATGGTAGTTGGCTGATATTAGTGACGTTCGTAACCCCCATGACCTTGATTGTTGTTGACCTTATCCACTTGAACTAATTAGGTTGGTATTCTTGAGTCTGCATTGCAGTCTAATTCCTTGATATTGCGAGTAGCATTGGGTTGGTCATGCAGTTGAGTTGAGTCCTGATAACAGAGACTTGACCTCTGTATTTGGTTAATGATTTTGTTCATTGATACTTTATTCCCTGTATTGAGTTGCGACCATGATTACTTCATCACTGGAGCTGTTACACATGAAATCCTTGCTGTGAATAGCATAGAATAATCGTTGCATTTGCTTTGAGAAGTGACTTCAGACCACATTCCAGTTTTCACTATTGTCCATGACCAGTTACCATTTCTGGGTTTGAAGTTATTTTGTATCATGATGATAGTTTTGTCTCAGCCATTCTTTTTGTTGAACTGTATACATGAGTTCATGGTTGCTATGGCCTTCATTTTTGTAATTTGCATTCCATTCAGTTTTGGGGTCTTTGATTCCCAAGTGATTCATGTTGACTTTTGCATTCTTCCATATTTCAGTCTGTATTGCTTAGTAGATGTATTTATGAATTTTGCTGCTTCTGTAGCAATCAAGGTGTTTCCATTCATTGTCATGTACATGCAGTGTCTTTATGTTGCATTGCATTCATATTTGGGTAGTCTCAGATACATTTCACTATAGTCGTGAAACTTCATTGACCTTTACACTTGTTGTTGCTTGGTCTTGTGCCTTGAACTACTTCATTTATGTTATGGCCTTGTGCCATGAGTCTGGACCATGTGCTTTGAAGTGATCATGGGTTCATATGTTGAATTTTTGGTGTTGATTGCCATTTTGGTCGTTCTGACCCTTTTATTGAACTGTTAGCTTTGGGATGAATCACCTGCTGTTGCCATTTGCTTGAATTCAGTGCATTCGTCTAGTTCAGTCTCGTGCCACCTGCTGTTCACTTTTCTTTTTGGTACATGCGGTATATACGTGCATTTGCACTACATGTATAGTATAACACATCTGTTTCATTTCGCCTTTTTGTTTCAGTATGCAAACTGTACTGGTTCGCATTGATCGTGTATACTTGATACCAGTCCTTGGGTGTAGACCCATGTTGCCACCTTTGTTTCATTCTTGTTCAGATTGCATTTACTGTTTTATTGCATCACGCTTAGGTAGCCTATGCCTGTGCATGTTTATTAGGTCACCTGGCCATCTTACTGTTCACTTGCAGTTGAAGCATTTCGCGAGTTTGATTATTCATTGTAGCTGTCTTGACCATTTGGGACAGTTACATACCTGTTTCATGTAGTATTTGGGTTTCCCTGACCACACATGCTTGTTAGTATCGACCGATACTTTGAGGCGTGTTGTGCCCTGCTGTCTCTGTGCAGCCACTGTTTCTGTTGATTGATTTGAACTTGGGCCGAGACTTGATTTTATGTCTTGACCATTTATTTGAAATGCATTGTTTGTTATCACCTGAGTTGAACCCGATTTCGGGGTTTGACCTGGTGATCATTTGTGACTTTCATTAAGCTTTTGTATATCTCCTGCGATAGTGGCGAGGCAGTACACGCGTACGTGTACTGCAGCCCTATCAGATTTGACAGTTTTAAATTGATGTTTTGATTTGTTGAATTGTTTCGTTGATTAATTTCAATGTTTTGGAGTGGTATTCTGATTTGGATTGTTGATTTGTCGTTTAACACTGTTTAGTGTTATATCTGCCGTTATCCGACTCTTTTATCGAGGAGTCGGATATATGAGATTCTATGACTGTCGTCTATTTGACATTTGATTATTATTGCTCCTGTGCATTAATAACTGAGTTTGAATTAGACTGACCCGTGTATTATTTTCTTTTGAATTTAATACTCGGGTCAGACCCGAGTTATTTCAGGTTGTAGATTTCCTTCTTTGAGTTGCTGTTCAGGCTATGAAGACTTTTCACATCTTTTGAAGTTGTCGGTGTCATTTTGTAGTAGTCGTGTCATTGTAAAGAACGATATGTATTCATGTATATTAGTCGATAATGTACTTGTATATATAACTTCTAGAGTCGACAGTTGTAGTTGTATCATATGTATCGTGTCAACTATATTGTAACTGACATCGGTTATATATATATATGAGATTTTTGTTAATCTGTGTTCCGCATTTATATTATCTGTGTTATTGTTATACCTAATGTCCTAAACTATTATGAACTATCGTAGTTTGTTTTATACTGATAATTGGATATGTCGATGGGAGTAAATAAATAATAGATGAAAAATAAAAAAGTATATACCACTTCTATCGAGATAACCAATATTAGTGTAAGGCCAATTACGGATGGTCGCTCCTATCCAGCCTTATTCTTCGTAATAATAGACAGTATTTCTTTTAATACTCTTTGTTATTATGAGCATAGAGGTGGGGCGTTACACGAGGTCTCTTATCGACTGGATCAACTTCGAAATCTTCACAGCTATCAGCAGAAACCACTGTATTCGAGTCGTGCACATACTTCCGTAGATATGATACATGAAAAACATTGTGCACACCCGACATCTTCTCTGGTAACCCCAATCTGTAGCCGAGCTTTCCAATTCGCTCGGTGATCGGGAATGGTCCAACAAATCTCGGAGTTAGTTTTCCTTTCTTCCCGAATCGAATAACATTCTTCAGAGGAGAAATCTTCACAAAAACCATATCACCTACGTTGAACTCCAAATCCTTATGACGCTTATCGGCATAACTTTTCTGACGGTCTTGGGCTGCCTTCATTCGTTGCCGAATGATCTCTATACAATCCGAGGTCTGTCGAATCATCTCTGGCCCAAGTATCAGCTTTTCTCCTGTCTCTAACCAACATGTCGGAGAGTTACACAGTCTTCCATACAATGCTTCATACGGTGCCATACCAATGCTTGACTGGTAACTGTTATTATACGAAAATTCCACCAAATGAAGGTGATCGTCCCATGATCCTCCGAAATCCAAAACACAAGCTCTGAGGAGATCTTCCAAAACTCGGTTGACCCTCTCGGTCTGACCATCTGTTTGAGGGTGATAAGCTGTACTCAAACACAACTCGGTTCCCAAAACTTCCTAGAAGCTCTTCCAAAATCCACTAGTGAACAATGGGTCTCGATCGCTCACTATACTCTTTGGGATACCATGGAATCGAACTATCCACTTAATATATAACTCAGCCAACTTTGAAGCAGTCCTAGTCGATCGAACAGGAATGAATCTTGCACTCTTAGTCAAACGATCTACAGTGACCCAAAATCCCTTCATTCCCCGTTCTTGTTCTAGGTAACCCATCAATAAAATCCATCGATACCTGCTCCCACTTCCATGTAGGAACTTCTAATGGCTGAAGCAATCCCCTTGGCTTCTTCTGCTCGGTTTTTACCAACTGGCAGTTCATGCACTTGGAAATAAAATTTCCAACATCCTTCTTCATGCCTTCCCAGTAATAGACTCTCTTCATGTCCCGATATATCTTATTTCCACCTGGATGAATTGTCAGCTTAGAGTGATGACTTTCCTTCAGCACCTCATTCCTCAATTCATCCACATCGGGAACAACTAGTCATCCTTGCTTTCGAAGCCAACCCTCTCGATCGACCTCGAATCCTTTATCCTTTTCTGGTTCCAATCCAGATTCCAAATCACGGATAATCTTGACAAGCTTATCGTCTCGCTTTTGGCCCTCGCCAATCCTTTCCACAAGAGTGGGTCTTATTGATAAGTTTGCCAACATTTCAGGTTCCAATTCACATCTAGGCCTGAAGTCAAATCCAGCTAAATACTCGAGATTCTTCCATTTTGAAAACATGGCTCCCAATCCTGCATGTCTTCGACTTAACGCATCTGCCACTGCGTTACCTTTTCCCGGAGTATAAGCTATACCAAAATCATATGATGCCAAAAACTCTAGCCACCGTTGCTGCCGAAGATTCAAATCCTTTTGGGAGAAAAGATACTTCAACGACTTATGATCTGTAAACAACTCGAATCGAACTCCCAATAGATAATGTCTCCACATCTTCAGAGCAAAAACAATCGCCGGTAACTCCAAATCATGAGTCGGGTAATTCCTTTCATGTGGCTTCAGTTGTCGACTTGCATACGCAACAACTTTATCCTTCTGCATCAGCACTGCTCCAAGTCCAGTACCACATGCATCGGTGTAAACCACCATCTCATCATTTCCACTTGGAATAGTCAAAACAGGAGCGCTTGTCAGTCGCTCTTTCAGGATCCCGAAAGCTTGCTCACACTTATCTTCCCATCTGAACGCTTGGTTCTTTTTCGTCAATCCTGTTAATGGTGCAGCTACCTTGGAGAAGTCTTTGATAAACCGTCGATAATATCCTGCTAATCCAAGAAAACTTCTCACATCAGATGCATTCTTAGGTCTACCCCAATCCTGGATTGCTGCCACCTTAGCGGGATCAACCGCTATTCCATTTCCAGAGATAACATGGCCTAAGAACCTCACTTCACTCGTCCAGAAGTGACACTTTGAAAACTTAGCCTTCAGCTAATGTTTCCGCAAGATTTCCAAAACAATATGCAGGTGCGTCTTGTGCTCTTCTTCATTTCTGGAATAAATCAAAATATCATCCACGAACACTAGCACGAACTTATTCAACTGATCTCTGAACACTCTATTCATAAGATCCACAAAATATGCTGGCGCATTAGTCAATCCAAACGGCATTACCAGCCACTCAAAGAAACTGGATGGTGTCCTAAAAGCAGTCTTCGGCACACTATCCTTAGCCACTCTTAACTGGTGAAATCCCGTTGCCAAATCCATCTGAGAAAACACCTTCGCTTCGTGAAGCTGATCAAACAAGTCATCTATTCTCGGCAATGAATACTTGTTCTTCTTAGTCACCTTATCCAGCTCACGATAATCCACACACAACCTCAGCGATCCATCCACATTGGTTACGAACACAACTGGTGCACCCCATTCGGACACACTACGCCGAATGAATCCTTTCTGCAAAAGATCATCAACCTGCACCTTCAACTCCTGCTGTTCCCTAGGCGCCATCCGCCTAAGAGGCATCACAACAGGTCTGGCTCCTTCAACTAGATCTATACGAAACTCGATCTCTCTATGCGGTGGTAACCCTTTGACTTCGTCAAAGACATCCTCAAATCCATTAGCGATTGGCACAGATGACAGTCCATCCCGTGGAACAACCAGCGAATACATGAAGCTCATGAAGACGCCTTCTTCATGCTTACATCGTATCACAATCTTTTGCCCCTCCACATTCTCGACTATCACCTCCAACCTATCACAATCAACCTTTGCCGCATACCTCCTAAGCCAGTCCATACCCAAAATAATTCTGAACCCCGCAAAGTTCAGAACAAAGCAATCACAAACAAAAGAGCAATCATGACTCGATACAATCAGACCACGGCATAGCATACACAAACAAGACGAACCCCCAACTGGATTAGTCACAACCAATGGCCTATCAACAATATCCGGTTCTAAACCCAACCGGCCTACAAGTTCATTACAAACAAAAGAATGCGACGCCCCAGTATCAAAAAACACTCTAACTGGAACACCACAAATGAAAAGAGTACCCTGAACCACCACGCTCTTTCCCTTCTCTTCAGCAGTAGGAGCTTTCGAAGACGATGGAACAGCTCCCAAAGCATAAGCTTGCACAATCTGCTTGTCCTTCCTCGATTCTGGACAATTCCTCTTGATATGCCCCGGCTTGTCACAGTTGTGGCATTTCATCGGCACCTTAGGATTCTTGCAATCCCTGGAGAAATGGCCCTTCTGTTGAAAATTGAAGCAGGTCACTTCGCCCTTCAGCTTCTTCTGGCCATCCTTACCCTTCTGCTGCTGTTGCTTCCTCTTCTTGTTTCCACCCTGCTGTGGTCTAGACTCTTCCTTGGTCACAGCAACAACAGATCCCTCTTTAGGAAATAGATTCTCGTGCCTGAGAGTTTTCTCCACAAGCTTCTCAAATGGATCGTCCAAATGATCCACCAACTGCCTCCCAAGATAACTGTCCAAGCCTGTCACAAACTTCTCATTCTTCTGATATGAAGATTCAATATACGACCGGGCATACTTGGACAAAGCTTCAAACTCAGAAACATACTCAAGAACTGGTCTTCCACCTTGCTTGAGCTCCACAAACTTCTTGAACAGAACAGACTTCTGAGCTGTAGAAATGAACTTAGCTTCAAATCTGGTTTGGAATTGCTCCCAAGTAATCTCTTCCTCCGGAGTATCAATGGTGATTGAGTTCCACCAATCAGAAGCTCTCCCTTGAAGCTGTCTTGATGCTAACTTCCTCTTAGTTGCATCCTCAATTCCCAAATCACTAAAGATCCTTCTACAAGCATCTATCCACCTCTGGACCTCAATAGTTGATTCTGTTCCCAAGAAAACCTTTCCTCCAATAGCAGAATAATCCTTACACAACTTAGCAAAATCCACCGGCTTTGGAGTTTGAACTTGAACTCCAACATCCACTGATGGCCCCGGAGCTGGCATCCTTCTCATGATCGAAGTCATCATAGCTTCGAACATAGCAGCATAATCAGCAGCCCCTTCGGTAGCACGGCCTTCCCTAGCAGCTGGTTTCCCTCTTCGACTCATCCTTAATATCTATAAAAAGGAATGATTAGCACACCTAGAGAAACAACTGCATAAAGGACTCAAACTCTACTAAGCTACTATATTATATACAGTAATCATCCATCAAAATACAATTACGTCTCTCATACGTAGTTAAGTCAGCGAGCGTTGGGTATAATCGATTAACCAAGGCTCTGATACCAAATGTGACGACCGCCCATGACCCCTGCACCGAACCTAGAGATAGTGCGCTGTAAAGTGTGCCAGGCGACCATGGACGATTGCCAGGGTAAATTTAATCAACAGAATCTATCGAATTACTCACAGCGCATGGACAAAATACAATAGAATATATACATAGTGAAGCTTCACAGAATAGAATCTCATCAATAAAACTTCATAATAGTTGAATACAAACATCTGAATAGTCAATACATCAAGCCTCACTACATATCACTCAGAGAATATACAAACAGCGGAACACCCAGTACATATAGTAAGAAGATAATATGCAAGCCTCCAGCTCGTCTTCGACATCAGCATCGTGGAAAGCAAGAACAGCACCTGTCACCTGCTACCTAGTCTGCCCGTCCCAAAATGGACGAACAGCCCAAGGCAATAAGAGTTAAAACATAAAGCCTTGAGTCAGACAACAGTATTAGTGAGCGGTAAATTAACTAACAAAGTACCAAAAGAGCATAAAGGAAAAGGAATAGGAATACAACCATCCCACTCCACCTCTTTCTACAGTGATAGCCCCCAGACTCACACTAAGCAAAAGCAATCATAGCAAACATAGAAAAGCATACAATTTAAAGTAAAGCAATTATCACTCGAGTCAAGGGCGATGTTTTCCAAGTACAAACCCCCAAGGCCTAAACCAAGATCAGATAAGCACCCAGAAAATACCGCTCTTGAGACCGAATGATGATACAACCAAACATCCATGACTCTGGCTATCACTGTTATCATTGCTTCGATATCATCGTTAATTGGATGATCAGTTCTTTATTTCATCCGTCCATCAAGGGCTAATGGAAACCCCGGTTCTAGACATAACTCCGCACGTCATCGTGACCCTTGCCTAGGACTATCGAATCTGCCCAGAGTACTTGACTACCAATCAGAAGCCTTCAGGGACTATCGAATCTGCCCAACGTACTCTTGCTTTGAGCATGCTAGAACCTTCAACAACGATGATATCTCATCCTTCTAGTCATCCTCCTCGACGACTATTTCCATACTAGCTCAAGCGCCTCTCGAGCAAACCATTATCCTCAAACCCGAACCATATCATCGAGTTATCAATCTGCTTGGAATGATCCCGTCTGGATTAGACCAAGGCTATCTCATATCATACTTTGCCTCATCATCATCATAGCAAATCTTCATCTCAACATCATCATCAAATCTATCCATATGAGCTTCATCATCCGCTACATATGCCACGAGCAGCTTTTCCAATTCAAGAGCCTTTCCCTTAGCTTTTGAATCATCTTCGGTCTAAATCAAATCATCAATCATCTAATTCATAGCAATCAATCAAATCAAACATTAATCCATGTAAACAAGCATTCAAATATGATCTAAATAGACAATTATAACAATAATGGCAATTTGGTAATTAAAGAGTCAAAAGTCTAATAAGCATGAAAACATGAGCAATATCTCTATAATCTTGATGAATGAACTTGCATAGGTTAACATGTAGTAAAATGGATGCCAAATCATTATGAACAATGGATCTATATGGATCTATACTTAGGATTAGGAAAATGCATGGAAATCACTACTTTAGCACAAAATCAAGCCAACGATCCGATATACTCCTTTGGATCCGTGTGAGAGATAATCACCACTCACCAAATCACCTAAACACCTTAAAAGAAACCCACTTCAGATCTGGACAGCGAAGGATCTAACTCTATCCATCACCAATCCGCTTCAAACGATGAAATCTCTCTTCGATGGATGAAGATCTTCAATCTAAGCTCTTGGATCTTCGATTTGATCTTCGATTTGGATGGAAGGAATCACTAGATTAGAGTGGAGAAAAGAAGTGAAGAAGTGTAGAAGTCGAGCTCTCAAAATGGCAGCACTTCGTCGCTTCGAAATCTGGATCCCAAAAAGTGAGATAGAACCCTCCTATTTATAGCTGATTTCCCTTAGGTCGTTCGCTCTTAGGTCGTCCACGACCTAAAGACCCCACGACCTAACAACCTCCGACTCAACAACCTAGCATCAACGCGCAACTTAACGACATATGCGCTTCCGCGACCTACGACCTAACAGATTCAACGACCTACGCACATTCGCGACCTAACGAAACTCCACGACTTACGACCTAATGCATGCGCTTCTACGACCTACGACTTAACCCAGATCTGCGCATATACACGACCTATGACCTAACAAACCTGCGACCTAACACACATGCGACCTAACTATCTTAGGTCGCCTACGACCTAACTTAACACAGAACTCACGACCTAACTCTTAGCTAGGATACGACTTAACATCTTAGGTCGTCTACGACTTAACCTCCTTAGGTCGCTCACTGCTACCACCAGCTTCCTTAGGTCATTGCCGACCTATCCTTATTAAGTCGCTAACTCGCCCAGTTTCTTAAGCCGCTAACTCTTGAGTCGCTTACTTCTATAAGTCGCTCCAATCCCTAAGTCGTTAACTCCTAAGTCGTCTACTAACTTAGGTCGCTTACGTCCTAACTAAACCACCCCATAGGTCGCTTACTGACTTAAGTCGCTAACTCCTTAGGTCGTCTAACCCTTAGGTCGTCTACTCCGACCTAACTTCTATACGACCTAACTATCATACGACCTAACCTCCTAGGTCGTTCCAATCCTTAGGTCGCTCCACTCCTCTAGGTCGTCTACTCCTTAACTCGTCATCTTCCTTAGGTCGCTCCAAACTCTCATACGACCTAAGACTTAGACTCTGGACGACTTATCAACAATGCGACCAAATGTCAACTGTTTTACGACGTTTCGATCCGTAAAAATACGGGTCGTTACAAATAAAATCTCAAATCAATTTCAAAACTATCTTCTCATCCTTGACTTAATAAAAATCAATATAAACTCTATATAAAAATATAATTTAAGTAAATACTTATCCATATTATATTTTAAATAAAATCAACTTTATTATTAAACTTATTTTATACTTTAAACAATTTTATTTATAGCTTAAAACCAAGAATTTAACTATATATAAAATAACATTTATAAAATATCCAAATCAATATCTCATAAAACCATATATTTCTTTACAAAACCATAGAAATCATTTCAAAAATATTTATATATATATACCGTGGTGTCTGTATAAAATTTTCTATCCTATGGTCAAGTGCTACAGATATTTATCATTTCAATCCGTAATTTAAAATAAAAAAATACGGTTATATATCATTTCAAACCGCAATCCCGAATGGAATAAAACACATAACAACTTGCAGTTTATAACAATATAAAATACAACATCCATTCATCCAATATCAACCATCAACCATTTATCACAATCATCATCCAATTCAATCAATAGCATCAATATATAACAGATAATAAATAACAGGTATCAACTAGCAGTTTAAATTCAATAATAAATTAAATAACTGTTTAACTGGTAGTTTATATGCAATAATAAATTAAATAACAATTTAATTCAAAATTTTCAATTTAACTGAGATGATGATTAAAAATATGCCAAACAGTCATAAATAAACTTCTAATCACATCATAGATCAATTTAACAAACGTAAGAAATTTTAGAAGTTGTGAGTGGGTTAAAACACTCACCTTTATACGAATCTGAAAATAATAGACTTCTAATCAATAGCTCCGCTCTATGTTTCCTTAGTCTCCTTCTTGACTACTAGTTTTGTTCCAAAAGAATTTCTTTTATTTTGATTTACTTTAATTTTCCTCCTTATTATATTAATATATATATGTATGTATTTTTAAAAGGTTTGAAAAAAAGAAGATTTGAAAAAGAAGAATTGAAAAAGAAAAGGATTTAAAATAAGAATTGAAAATGGAAGAGAAGATATAGATTTGAAAAGAAAGAAGAAAGTTTGAAATAGAAGAAAATTTGAAGAAGAAGAATATTTGAAGAGGAAGGAAAAATTAAAATGAGAGATAATAAGGAGATTTGAAGAAAAACAAAAAAGAAGAAGATTAGAATGGAGGCTGGTGTTTCATTTGCGTCATACCTTATTTATAAGGTTAGAGTTAGGTTTAGGGCCAAAGAGATTTGAAAAGAGAGGCCACTATTAATTAGAAATAAATGAAATGATGTTTCAGAAAATGAAGTTGGAAAATGAATGAAAAAAATAAAGTAAATATGAACAAACTTGGTATTGAAATATAGTAAATATGAACAGCCTTTTTAAAAGTAGCAAGTATTAAAAAGAGGTAATTATTAATTAGAAAGGGAATGAATGGACCAACTCAATACTGTAAACAAACTTTTAGAATTCAAATTTCAAAACAATCGTTCACTTAATTAATTTTGTTAACCCTAAACATACCAAAACTAACATCCTTTAAAGATTAAATTAACACACAATAAAGGAAAATAAATTCTCTACACAAATTTGTGTCATAAAGTAAAAGAATATACAACATTAAGAACTTTTCATTTCTCCTCTTTGTGATTAGATTGGGAATTAAACAAATATGTTAACATTTCGATTGAATGTTTTACTAGGAATGCATTAACATACATTCAAAAAAATATGATAGCATAAGCAAGGTAATATAAACATGTGTATAATGTATATATGTACATCTTTATCGCCACTTATAGTTTACATTCATATGGTCATTTGTTTTCTTCCTTATTAAACTTTACAATTATTTCCAATTTAAGCTCTACAATTACATTCCTAATTTGCTTTACCATTACAATTGATTGAAATCACATTAACAATTGTCAATTTCATTCAATCAACATCAACAATCACATTCATACTTTATTATCAACCAACAAATATTATAATTACTTATCTAACATTGATTTTATCAAATTATAGTTTATTACATATTATTTTAATTATTGCTTCATTCATAAACCATTAACAATACATTATTACCAAATATTACCTTAATTCACACTAACGTAATATTTGATTTCATTTATTGCAATTGGTTCCAATTAATTGGAATGGCACTAAATTAGTTATTTATCCACTTGCATTAACATTATTACCTTAATTTAAATCCACTTAATATTAAAAATTTGTTATCATTAACTCTCGATCACATTCTTACAAGTTTAATCATTTCCAAACCAATGTTATAATTTCTTACTAAACATTGATTATATTCAATTACCATTCAATATATATTAATTCATTAATTAATTCAATATTTACGTTTGTTTTCTTGTATTAAATTTATTACCAAATATTACTATTTACAATCACTTATAACCCTGCAATTGTTTCAATTAATTGGGACTGCATTGAATTAATTATTTATTAGCTTACATCAACATTCTTACATTTCATTCCCGTTATTAATTCATTAACAATTTACAAATTTCCTTTATTTATACAACACTTACATTCATACCTAATTACATTAGTTTTATCCCATTACACTAATATACGCCTATTTACATCTTAATTTGAATAAATAGGACATTTCTAAATGTGTACTTCTATCAATTGTACATATTAATTAAGGTTTTAAAACCAATTAATGAATTTACCTTAATTCCATTCTTATACCAGTTTATTACGTTTCTATGTAACTTATACATTCACACTTCCCGTTATTATATTAATTGTCATTAAAGAAATGTTCATTATTAGTCACCAATGATTAAACCAACTCATATCACACTAATCCTACTCAATTCCCATTTATTACCCAAATTTATATTAATAAATCAACATTTACATTTGTTACTTATATTTAATCTTATAACCAAGTTATACCATTCTACATTATTTTATTTATTGCAATTTCATTCAATTTATACAAATTCAGCTTTAATTAACTTCGTTGTTACATTTCATCCTAGTTATTATTTCATTATTCATTTACAAATTTTATTTGTTTCAATATTATTCCATTTATAAATTTAAATGTTTGCATTATTTTTCTTACATTAATTTATAACCAAGTATACCATTTACACTAATCCCATAAATTGTAATTCCATTCAAATAGTTAATAATTAACTTTGGTTAACCTTGTTACTTTTCATTTAAGTTATTATCTCCTTATTAATTAACAATTTTTTTCATTCTTCAATATTAAATTATCAAAACTTTCTCAAATTAACAAATTTAAAACATTGAAAATTACGGGTTGTTACAGGAATTTAAATGAATATAATCTGATTTTTAAAGCTAACTTCTGTATACAATGGAATTAGGGTTTGAAACTAGTTCCATTGAGTTTAAAAATATTGAAAACCTATATTTCGATATATTGGATGACCTATTTTCGTTTCGGGAACGAAACGGGCTTTTCGGGTCGTTGTTATTGTTTCAACCCAATTTGATATGTCCATTCGATTCTTATCCATCTTTGTCTATATAAATAGATATATTCTGAAACCCTAGTAGTCTATTCTAATTTCTGTATGTTGCATGTACTGCTTATTTCTATCTCCTCTTCCTTCCCAATGACAGAAAACCCTAATTTCCCAATTCCAAATCAAACTTCAAAATTCAGACTCCTCAAACCATATCAAATTATATATCGTTAGAAAGCTCTCGACGAACATAATCTAGATCTGAGATTCATTTTCAATTTGGTATGTGCTATGACCAAAAATCGTTAAAGAAGTTTCGGCCATTCGTATTAGGGCTTGGGATTCAACGGTGGATCGTCGACCGTTTGACGATCGGGAAGTTGCTGCTGGTAGAGGAGATTAAGACAAGTGCATCGGTATGGTTGAATCATGCTATAGTCGACAATTTTCACTAGAAATTGCAAAGAACATGGGCGGCGGTGTGGAGGTCTTGGAGGCACCGGAAGACGTCGAACTTGGCCAAAGGGGGCGGCCTGACACGAGCAACGCAGCGGCGTTGGCTGATTTTGGTGGTGACGCACATAGGCGCGTGCGGCAATGGTCAGACGTGGCGGCTATTGCTGTTCCAGGGTCGCGTGCATGTACGTCTGGTGAAAGGGTTAGGGTTTGGAGAGGTAAAAATTACCAAATTGCCCTTGTTTAATTCTAATTTTTAAAATTTAAATTTTTCAAATTTCTAATCAACATAACTTTTGCATATGAACTCGGATTTGGACGTGGTTTCTTCCATTGGGATCATATCGGAATTCCGGACAACATAGAACTAGTTTGGTTCAATTTGGAGACTGTTGAAATTTTGGGCTTTATTTGAATTTTAAATCGACTAGAAATAAAAGGTGAGTGATTTAACCCACTCACGAAATACTAAACATTCTTATGTTAGTTGAATTAAATTTATGAATTGATAAGAATTTTATTGATTGATGTTTGGTAATTTAAATTGTCATTTAAATTTAATTTGAATTTATATTGAATTAAATTGCCATTTAAATTAATATTGAAATTAAATTGATAGTTAAATACCTGATAATGATAACCAGTTTATTGTTGTGATTTATTGGCTGATTTGGATGTTGATTGTGATGGACGTTATTTATTGACATTTTGGATGATTGGATGTTTATATCTCTGTTATCACTATGGATTGAAATGATACATACCCGAATGATCTTATAGATTAGGGAAAATAGTTATGGGTTGAAATTATGCATACCCGAGCGATTTTATTGATTTGGAAATTTTTGATTCGGGATACAGGTTGAAATGATATATACCCAGAAAATTTAACAATTTGGGTTGAACTGATACATACCCTATCACTTGACCAAAGGGTATAAAATTATATACGGACACCGTTGGTCGATTTTAAATTATTTTCTAAATGGTAAAGTATGTTTGATTTTTAAATTTGATTTTTAAATTTAATTTAATGATTTTATTTAAAAAAATTATATTTGGAAAATAATTTATTTTATATGTTTTAAAGTTTCAAATTATAAGTTAATATATGGTTTAAATTGTAAATTTAAGATTATTACTTATAATTTTATTTAGTTTTAAGAATTTATTTTTAAATGGTTTGAAATTTAATTTAATATAATATTTAATAGGTTTATTTAAATTCAATTTAATATAATAAATATAGGATTTATAATATCTTTGATAAATAAATGTAAGTGGTTTTGTAGGGAATTTATAAAAGTTTTGTAACAGATTTTATAATGGATTTTATAAATGGATTTTTAAAAGATTTTTATAAAGGATTTTTTGTAACGACCCGATATTTTCAACCATTCGCATCCGCACATGTCGGACTTGAATTGCTCAAAATACCGCGTTGTAAATAAAATTTGGCAAATCTTAGAATATATAGTAAATAAATAATCACAGATCACAGACACAAAGTAAAATAATGCAGCGGAAGTAAAAGAAATAGTAGTTCATGAAGCTACTATGTAAATATGTCAGAGTTACATAAGATATAACAGAAGAAATAGAGTACAACAGAAGTCTCAATATGATAACCAAGTACAAGCTGAGTAGAACAACGGAACTGAGATAGATAGGACAAGACAAGTAGATAATCTCCAGCGATTCAAATCTCCAAGAGAGTGGAAATCCAAATCTGTGAATAACTCAGGCTGACCCGAGCGTAAAGCAAAACACAAAACACTCGAGTCAGGATAATATATACTTATATAATGTAAACCAACTCAAGTGAACTGTAATAAAGGTACAAGTAACTTAAAGAATGCTTGGGATCGCCCATTCTTTAAGGATCCATTAAACTATCTACTATGTAGTAATATTCGCTATTATAATAATGTCTAATATAAAATAAACATAATTTTTAATAGCGTCAAGGGGTTACCCATATAATCCTTATCACGTAATAGTCCCAGTAGTCTATCCAGTATTAGCATACTCCCAAAATGGGGGCTACCCTCGATACTCCACAGGCTACGGGAGAAATCACAAATCGTAGTAAAGCTCGCTATGGTAGGTGACACGACACAACTAGGCAATGCAGGGTAGATATACCAATTACGCATCCGGACTGGTGGTGACGCATAGCAGCCACTACCGCCCACCTCGAACAACACTCCCAATCAAGGGTGCGCACCAAATCAATCACAAGTAATAGAATGGTATCGAAGAAGTTTGTCCGATCAGAGGTGCTACCTCATTGGTCCTTCAATCGCTCCTGTTTTAGCCACCTTATGCCAACTCACGGGAGTTGGGTCCACGTATATACCTTAGGATCGTCGCCACCATCCTACTTCATTCTGGAACTCCACCGCGTACATAGTTGTCAAAGTGGTTTTCGGTATCGATAGAGAGTATGTCCATATCCGATCCCGGTCTCTTTAACAACCAATCGTTATTATAACCCGTGGTTATAATTTTTAAAATAATATTTTTTACTTCAAAATAGAATATCATTTCAAATCCAAATCTTTATCAAAATAAAGATTAAATCAATTCCAAACCATTTCAATATTTTTAAAATATCAAATCTTTCCAAAACTTCATTTTAAATCATTTCAATATATCAAAATATCATATCCTTTCAAAACTTCATTCAAATCATTTTAATATATCAAAATATCATATCCTTTCAAAACTTCATTCCAAATCATTTTAATATATATCAAAATATCATATCTTTCAAAACTTCATTATCAAATCATCATTTGAGTTCAAATCCAAATATTCAACTTTAAATACCTTTTAAATTCCAAGATATCATTCATTTATTATCATTTCAAGTCACCTTTTAAATAGTTTATATTTCAATCAAAATAATTCATTTAACTTCATTTAAAAGTGTAAGTATTATATTTCAAATCAAATATTAAAATTTCCAAAGTTTCAATTCAATTCAATCATTTATTTCAATTAGATTTCCATAGACCATTTCAAATCTTATAAATTTCAAATCTTATAAATTTCAAATTTAGATTAAATCCACAAAATAACTATTCAAATTATAAAATAAATTCCAAAGCTTTATTATCCTATATTTCATAAGTCCAATATCTTTTAAATAGATTCAAATTACAAGTAAACCAAATATTTTCATACTAATATAAACTTCAATTATTCATTCCAAGATTGAATATCATTTCAAATTCATTCCAAAATATCATTTATTTAATTTAAATTTAAATACCATTTAATCACATTTCAAATAGTTGTATTTCCCAAATCAACTATTCCATTTAAATCATTTAAAGTCAATTCATTATATTTAATAATTAAATATTAAATTTCCAAAATTTAATCTTTTTCAAAGATCATTTATTCATTTGAATTTATTAAACAAAGAAAATTCAACTTTCGCAGCACTTTGAAAATGCTACGAAATGTTATGTTTAAAAACAGTTCATTAACAAAAGACGACATTTAAAATGCTGCAATATCTTAATTTAGTTTTAATTAAAATCTTAGTTAAATTTAACCACTATAGCACTAACAAAGTGCTATAATAACCCTTAGTTCAAATTTGCTATTAGGTTCATTTAAAACAACTACAACATTTTCCAATGCTGTAATATCTTTACATTACATTTCAAAGATGCGGTCAAATCAAATTCAGTGTTTTATTTACAATTTCACACATAATTAACTTTTAATATAAATCATCTTAACTTATAAAATCATATACTTTCACATTTTAAAAACAATCATTTAAATACTTTTATTTCTATGATTTTATAAAGTCCAATTTCCATACAAAAATCAAATTAAATAACAATTAAATTTTCACTTCTTTAATTAAATTCTTAACTTAACAACTAAGTTTAAATTTCCAAAATATAACTTATTTCCACTTATTTTACTTAATTAAAATTTCACTTTTAACAAAATTCACAATTTCCCAATTTAAGTTATATTTCAAAATTTTCAACTTAAACATTCATTTATTCCATATTTTAATTTATATAAAATCATTAACACTTTTAAAAATTTATCATTACTTAAAAAAAATCATTAAATTCATCTTTTAAATCAAATTTGTCATACTTCCTTACTTACATAAATTCCATTTATAAACAAAATCATAAATTCCAAAATTAACTTATATTTCAAATTCTACTTCACCATTTACTTAATTCACTTGTTTAATTTGTAGAAAATCACTAATATTTTATAGAAATCATTTTAATAAAATTTAAGTCAAAATATCATAATATTTACAATTTTAAAATATTTTAAAATTTTCAGAAAAATATATAAACCATGGGTCTGTATACAATTTTCTAGCCTAGGTCAAGTGATACGGATATGTATCATTTCAATCCGCAGTTTACAAAGAAAAACTGGGTTCTATCATTTCAAACCCGCAATTCCAAGTTAAATAAAATAAATAAAAACCGTTCAGGCCTATCATTTCAGCCCATAACGATTTTTCCCTTTTCTAAAGTCCGTTCGGGTATGTATCATTTCAACCCATAGTGAACCTAATCTATAGGGAACTTGCAGTGTGATAAACTGATAAAATTGAACAGTGCACAATATATAACAGTAACAGATGATATAACATGTGTATAAACAGGGATGAACATCATATAATCATAATATAACAGTTATAACAGGATGATATAATTTTACAGATTCAAATGGTGTCAGTTTACTAGTTATATAAGTACACATCATCTAGTGAGAATTACTCACATGTATAAGCTGGAGATGACGACCACGAACACACAACAAGGATTTCCAGAGGCACGAAAGAATGACAATGATTTGAGAATGGAAGAGCCAAAACTAATTGCCTTGTCACATTCAAACAAAACAAATATAGACAACATGAGTTTTCAACCCAAAATTCAATAAAACAATGTTAGAAATGAATGCATGAACCAAAGCCAAAGTGTTTGCACTTGCTTTCTACCATCTATGCTTTAGCTCCAGATCTGAAATGGCACGGCTAAAGGCATGGTTTGGATCAGGTTTGGGTTTCTAAAGGTCGGCCTGGCATGTGTTAACAAAGGTGGTTTTAGTCTAGGTGCATAAAACTAGGTGTACATGGCTAAAACTATGCAACATACATCATTTGTTTGCTCTTGTTTGGTACGGCCAGAAGTTATGGGTCACGGCCAGTGGCTCCAGGAGGTGGTGGGTGACATGGCAGAGGGTGGAGGTCAGGCCAGAGGTGGTGGTGGTGGAGGTGGACTGTAAAGACCCGTATTTTTACGGATCGAAAGATTGTAAAACGGTTGTCATTAGGTCGTAATGTTGTTAAGTCGTTTAGAATTTAGGTCGACTAGAGCTTAAGTCGTGTAGAAGTTAGGTCGTGTGGAAGATTGAGTCGTGGAGCGACCTAAAGAAGTTTGCGACTTAAGGGGTAGACGACTTAAGGAATTGACCGACTTAAGAAGGGTAGGCGACCTAAGGAATGGAGCGACTTAAGGAGTTGGCGACTTAAGGAGTTGGCGACTTAAGAGAGTTGGCGACTTAAGGGTTAGCGACTTAGGAGACTGGGCGAGCTAACGACTTAAGGAGATTGGTCGGTTGAGCGACTTAAGGGAGATAGCTTAGGTTGTTTAGTTTAGGTCGTTGTGACCCTGCGTGTAGTTAGGTCGTTAGACGACCTAAAGGTGTTAAGTCGTGAGTCGTTAGGTCGCGTAGATATTAAGTCGTATCTCAGTTAGGTCGCATGAGGACTTATGTTGTTAAGTTGCTAGGTCGTGCGCATGAGTGTTGAGGCTTAGGTCGTTGGGTCATTAGGTCGCGTACTTGTGTTGTCACTAAGTCGCGCATTAGTGTTGAGTCGTTAAGTCGTATTCCAGTTAAGTCGTTAGGTCGCATGTGTGTTAGGTCGTGACTTCTGTTATGTCGTTGGGTCGGCATTGTTGCTAAGCCGCATATGTGTGTTAGGTCGTAAGTCGTTGGGACTTGGCTTAGTGTTAGGTCGTTAGGCCATGTCCAGTTAGGTCGTGACTTATGATAAGTCGTTAGGTCGCGTATATGGGTTAAGTCGCGCACGTATGTTATGGCTTAGGTCGTTGAACTGTTGAGTCGTAAGTCGTGGGGTTTGTTAAGTCGTGGACGACTTAAGGGGGCGGACGACTTAAGGAATTTCCAGCCTATAAATACGGGGTTTTTCTTCACTTTTTGGGATCCGGATTTTGAAGCGATGAAGTCCTGCCATTTTGAGAGCTCGAGAACTACACTTCTTCACTTCTTTTCTCCACTCTAATCTTGTGATTCCTTCCATCCAAATCGAAGATCCAAGAGCTAAAGTTGAAGATCTACATTCTTCGAAGAGAGATTTCATCGTTTGAAGTGGAATTTTTGGAGAATCGGGTTAGATCCTTCACTGTCCAGATCTGAAGTGTGTTGCTTTTGAGGTGTTTAGGTGATTCGGTGAGTGATGGTTATCTCTCACACGGATCCAAAGGAGTATATCGGATTGGTGGCTTGATTTTGTGTTAAATAGTGATTTTCATGCATTTTCGTAAACTTAAGTATAGATCCATTGTTCATGATGATTTGACATTCATTTTACTACATGTTAATCTATGCAAGTTCATTCATCAAGTTGTAGAGATATTGCTCATGATTCATGCTTGTTAGATTTGGACTCTTTATTTACAAGATTGCCATTATTTATAATTGTTTATTAGATCATGTTTGAATGCTTGATTACTTGGATTAATGATTGACTTCATTGATTGTAATAAATTAGTTGATTGATGATTTGATTTGGACAAGATGGTCGAATATGATTCAAAAGCTAAGGGAAAGGCTCTTGAATTGGAAAAGCTGCTCGTGGCATATGTGGCGATTGATGAAGCTCATATGGATAGATTTGATGATGATGTTGAGATGAGGCTTTGCTATGATGAGATGAAGCGATGCATGATGCGAGATAGCCTTGGTGTAATCCAGACGGGATCATTCCAAGCATGTTGATAACTCGGTGAAATGGTTCGAGTTCGAGGATAATGGTTGGCTCGAGAGGCGCTTGAGCTAGTATGAGATTAGTCGTCGAGGAGGATGACTAGAAGTCTAAGATTTCATCGTTGTTGAAGGTTCTAGCAGGCTCAAAGCAAGAGTACGCTGGGCAGATTCGATAGTCCCAAAAGACTACAGTTGGTAGTCGAGTACTCTGGGCAGATTCGATAGTCCTAGGCACGGGCTGCAACGACGTGTGGAGTTCTGTCTAGAACCGGGGATACCATTGGCCCTTGACGGACGGCTGAAAGAATGTGTCGGTCATTCAATTGATGGTGGTATCGAAGCAATGATAACAGTGATAGCCAGAGTCATGGATGTTTGGTTGTATCGTCATTCGGTCTCAAGAGCGATATTTTCTAGGTGCTTATCTGATCTTGGTTTCATAAGTCCAATATCTTTTAAATAGATTCAAATTACAAGTAAACCAAATATTTTCATACTAATATAAACTTCAATTATTCATTCCAAGATTTAATATCATTTCAAATTCATTCCAAAATATAATTTATTTAATTTAAATTTAAATACCATTTAATCACATTTCAAATAGTTGTATTTCCCAAATCAACTATTCCATTTAAATCATTTAAAGTCAATTCATTATATTTAATAACTAAATATTAAATTTCCAAAATTTAATCTTTCTCAAAGATCATTTATTCATTTGAATTTATTAAACAAAGAAAATTTAACTTTCGCAGCACTTTGAAAATGCTACGAAATGTTATGTTTAAAAACAGTTCATTAACAAAAGACGGCATTTAAAATGCTATAATATCTTAATTTAGTTTTAATTAAAATCTTAGTTAAATTTAACCACTATAGCACTAACAAAGTGCTATAATAACCCTTAGTTCAAATTTGCTATTAGGTTCATTTAAAACAACTACAACATTTTCCAATGCTGTAATATCTTTACATTACATTTCAAAAATGCGGTCAAATCAAATTCAGAGTTTTATTTACAATTTCACACATAATTAACTTTTAATATAAATCATCTTAACTTATAAAATCATATACTTTCACATTTTAAAAATAATCATTTAAATACTTTTATTTCTATGATTTTATAAAGTCCAATTTCCATACAAAAATCAAATTAAATAACAATTAAATTTTCACTTCTTTAATTAAATTCTTAACTTAACAACTAAGTTTAAATTTCCAAAATATAACTTATTTCCATTTATTTTACTTAATTAAAATTTCACTTTTAACAAAATTCACAATTTCCCAATTTAAGTTATATTTCAAAATTTTCAACTTAAACATTCATTTATTCCATATTTTAATTTATACAAAATTATAAACACTTTTAAAAATTTATCATTACTTAAAAAAATCATTAAATTCATATTTTAAATCAAATTTGTCATATTTCCTTACTTACATAAATTCCATTTATAAACAAAATCATAAATTCCAAAATTAACTTATATTTCAAATTCTACTTCACCATTTACTTAATTCACTTGTTTAATTTGTAGAAAATCACTAATATTTTATAGAAATCATTTTAATAAAATTTAAGTCAAAATATCATAATATTTACATTTTTAAAATATTTTAAAAATTTCAGAAAAATATATAAACCACGGGTCTGTATACAATTTTCTAGCCTAGGTCAAGTGATACGGATATGTATCATTTCAATCCGCAGTTTACAAAGAACAACCGGGTTCTATCATTTCAAACCCGCAATCCCAAGTTAAATAAAATAAATAAAAACCATTCAGGCCTATCATTTCAGCCCATAACAATTTCTCCCTATTCTAAAGTCCGTTCGGGTATGTATCATTTCAACCCATAGTGAACCTAATCTACAGGGAACTTGCAGTGTGATAAACTGATAAAAATGAACAGTACACAATATATAACAGTAACAGATGATATAACATGTGTATAAACAGGGATGAACATCATATAATCATAATATAACAGTTATAACAGGATGATATAATTTTACAGATTCAAATGGTGCCAGTTTACTAGTTATATAAGTACACATCGTCTGGTGAGAATTACTCACATGTATAAGCTGGAGATGACGACCACGAACACACAACAAGGATTTCCAGAGGCATGAAAGCACGACAATGATTTGAGAATGGAAGAGCCAAAACTAATTGCCTTGTCACGTTCAAACAAAACAAATATAGACAACATGAGTTTTCAACCCAAAATTCAATAAAACAATGTTAGAAATGAATGCATGAACCAAAGCCAAAGTGTTTGCACTTGCTTTCTACCATCTATGCTTCAGCTCCAGATCTGAAATGGCACGGCTAAAGGCATGGTTTGGATCAGGTTTGGGTTCCTAAAGGTCAGCCTGGCATGTGTTAACAAAGGTGGTTTTAGTCTAGGTGCATAAAACTAGGTGTACATGGCTAAAACTATGCAACATACATCATTTGTTTGCTCTTGTTTGGTACGGCCAGAAGTTATGGGTCACGGCCAGTGGCTCCAGGAGGTGGTGGGTGACATGGCAGAGGGTGGAGGTCAGGCCAGAGGTGGTGGTGGTGGAGGTGGACTAGGGTGGCTGATGGTCAGAGGAAGAGGGTGGTGGTGGTCGATTCAGATCTGGTTGAGGAGGAGCCAAGCTATGAAGGTAGAGAACAAAATGCAAATTTCAATAGAAAACAAGAAGAAAAAGATGAAAAAGAAATAGAATTTACCAAACTTTTCCACAATGAAGATGGCCGAAATTTTTGATGATGAGAAAGATAATTCACGTGAAATTAAGATGGGAGTGGTCGGCTGAAGATAGTGAGGAGTTATGGCAGCAATTGAATGAAAAGTTAGGTTAAAATGTGAAAAGGTGGAATATGAAAGGCCTTAGGAAAATAAAAAGTCATAAACCTTTTCAAATTTCCTTTATTTCTTTATATAAGTTTAAATAACTGAAAATAATTATAAATTCAGTTTAAATTCGAAAATGTAACAAAAATATAAAATATAAATAAATAATTAATAATATATATATGATTAAAATAAGAAAATAGCACAAAAATGAAAGCTAGTCTAGAAAATTTGAAAATAAACAGGATAAACTTTGAAAGATTTATATGGACTTAGAAAATATTTATAAATAAAGATAATAACATAAAATAAAAATTCATTCACAAAATGAATAAATAAATTTTTAATTAAATATAATTTAATTGAAGAAAATAGCAGAAAAATAGAAAATAAATTCAATAAGCTTTGGAAAAATTATTTTATCACTTTAAAATATTTAAACACATGAAATAACATATTAACACATATTAAAACAAAATATGACAACAAAAATATAATTTATAAAATTTAAAATAGACAATGTTGCTAAATAAATCAGTTTGCACACAATATTGAAATATACATAACTTTCACAATTTAATTTCGTTTCCAACGAAATGAAAAGCAGTATTCATGTTATTGTATCTATTTTCATAATAAAAGATAAAATTTAAGATTTTAAATAATTAAAATTTGAAGTTTAAAAGCCAAAGATTGAACAGTTTGAACATAAATTCACTTTTCAGTAAAATAACCAATTTATACTAGTTTGAAATTATAGTTCACATAATAATTAACATTTATTTTAAGAAAAATGAAATGTTTGAAATCAAACAAGTTTAAAATAGTTTCAAAATAAAATAAAGTCAAATTTAAAAATTCAAGTTAAAATAATTAAAATATACAATAAAGATAGTTACAAAATGCAGGGTTGTTACATTTTTAATGGTTTTATAAAGGAGTTTATAGGGCTTTTAAAGGATTTTATAAAAGAATTTGTGTAATGGGATTTGGAAGCGTTTTAAAGGAATTTGCGTAGAAGTTTATGAAAAAGGGAAGAGTTGTAAACTATTTTGGAATTTATAAATAGCTTTATAAATGGTTTTAATGCATATAAATAGTTTATAAATGGTTTAAGAGATATTTATAAATTATTTTCGAAATTGATTGAAAGAAATCTTCCTCGGTATTTATGAATATATTTATACTTTTGGAATTAGTATATGGATATCTTGAAATGAAGGTATAAACTGTTTTCTTGATTTATTATTAAAAATGTTTTATAAAATGACCATGGTGCGAAATAAGCATTTGGTTGTTAAAGAGACCGGGGTTGGATATTGTCATACTTTCTGCCAATTCCGAAACTAACTGTGCACGTGGTGGAGAATCTAGAACGAAGTAGGATGGTTTAGCGAACGCTACTAGTATGAGGTAAGAATGCAGCCCTGACCTTCGGGTCAGTTTGATATGACTAAAACAGGAGCTATATCGGGCCAAGTGGGGACGGTCCTCCGATCGAACACACTTCTTCGATACCATATCTGTTAATTTGTGATTGATTGGTAGCCACCTTTGATTTGATTTTGGAAGCGTGTCTCGAGGTGGGCGGTAGCAGCTGCTATTCGTTACCACCAGTCCGGGAGTGCAAAATGGTAGAATCCTACCCTGGGCATTGCCTCGCGTTCCTTGCCATATGCCTTATCGAGCCAACTACGATTTTGGTTTGTGTTCTGCCTATGGAGAGCTCCCTGATAGCCCACAAGTTTACGGTGGAGTTTACAGTAATGCATAGACTACAGTGCCTAAAAAAATGTGTTGAGGGGGATATGGGTAATGCCTTAACGCTATTTTAATACTTTACTTTACTGATAGACATTACATATATATCGTATTCTACATGTAGATAGTTTAACGGATCCCTAGGAGATGGAAAATCCCGAAACATCTCTTAAGTTATTGCATGCACATTATACACTGGATAGGAGATGTAAAATCCCGTAAAGATCTTTGAAGCCATTACACTCATATTTACTTATTGTTGATTTAACTTACATAAGATCTTTAGTTCTGACTCGAGTGTTTTGTCTTTTCATTACGCTCGGGTCAGTCTGGGCATTTTAGTGTTGAAGACTTTATTTCTGGAGGACGAAGATGTAGTTTGGTATATTATATTATTAGTAATTTTCCACTGCATTATTATTGGTATGTCATTGTTTGTACTCTGATTGTTGTAAAAAATTATGTAATCAAATGTATATTATAAAACAGTTTCATGAACTGTTTATTTGATTATTATATTTTGTCATTCCTGTAACGACCCGATATTTTCAACCATTCACATCCATTATAAGTGTATAGGTACACACTCATGCCGGAATTGAATTGCTCAAAATACCGCGTTGTAAATAAAATTTGGCAAATCTCAGAATATACAGTAAATAAATATAATCACAGTTCACAGACACAGAGTAAAATAATGCAGCGAAAGTAAAAGAAATAGTAGTTCATGAAGCTACTATATAAATATGTTAGAGTTACATAAGATATAACAGAAGAAATAGAGTACAACAAAAGTCTCAATAAAATAACCAAGTACAAGCTGAGTAGAACAACGGAACTAAAATAGATAGGACAAGACAAGTAGATAATCTCCAGCGATTCAAATCTCCAAAAGAGTGGAAATCCAAATCTGTGAATAACTCAGGCTGACCCGAGCGTAAAGCAAAACACAAAACACTCGAGTCAGCACAATATATACTTATATAATGTAAACCAACTCAAGTGAACTGTAATAAAGGTACAAGTAACTTAGAAGATGCTTGGGACCGCCCATCCTCTAAGGATCCGTTAAAATATCTATTATGTAGTAATATTCGCTATTATAATAATGTCTAATAAGTAAAGTATAATCATATAAAAAATAGCGTTAAGGGGATGGAGAACCTTAACGCGGTCGGATCTTAAAATCATAATCGTAGTGGGTTCGATATGGTAGGTGACACGGCACACAAGGCAATGCCAGGGTAGATATACCAATTACGCACACGGACTAATGGATACGCATAGCAGCCACTACCGTTCCACCTCGAACAACATTCCCTAATCGGAGGATGGCCATCTAATCAATCACAAGTAAGAGTATAATATCGAAGAAATGTGTCCGAGAAGAGGTGCTACCTCACTGGTCCGAGATCGCTCCTGTTTTAGCCACCTTATGCCAACTCACGGGAGTTGGGTCCACGTAACATACCTTAAGAACGTCGCCACCATCCTACTTCATTCTGGAATCTCCACCGCGTACATGGTCATCAAAGTGGTTTTCGGTATCGACAGAGAGTATGTCCATATCCGATCCCGATCTCTTTGCCAACCAATCGTTATTATAACCCGTGGTTATAACTTTTTAAAACAATACTTTACTTCAAAATAAAATATCATTTCAAACCATATCTTTATCAAAATAAAGATTAAATCAAATTCCAAACCATTTCCATATATTTAAATTTTCATATCATTTCAAAACTTCATTTCAAATCATTTTAATATAATAAAATATCATATCCTTACAAAACTTCATTTCAAATCATTTTAATATAATAAAATATCATATCCTTACAAAACTTCATTTCAAATCATTTTAATAAAATAAAATATCCTATCAGTTCAAATCCAAATATTCAACTTTAAATACCTTTTAAATTCAAAGATATCGTTCATTTACTATTATTTCAAATCACCTTTAAATAGTTTATATTCCAATCAAAATAATTCATTTAAACCTTTTAAAAGTGTAATTATTATATTTTCAAATCAAGTATTAAATTTCCAAAGTTTCAAACCATTCTGAGTTCGTTTACTAAGTCAAAAACCCTAATTATTAAAATTTCAGCATTTCACAGCATTTAAAAACAACTGCTATAGGTTATATTTGAAAACATTTTTAATTCAGCAAAGACAACACTTAAAACTGCTGTTAAAACTCAGTTTTAGTTGAATTATAGTTCAAAACAGAAAAGACAGCATTTCAGAAGTGCTGCGGTAGTTCAGATTTCAAAACAAGGGTTAAATTTGGTTTCAGCAAAGACTGCAGACCATTATAGCATTTCCAGAGAATGCTATAATAGACCTGAGTTCAATATTAGCCTATAAGTTCAATTATAGCAACTACAGCATTTCAGAAAAGCTATAATAGCTCTTTTTACACAATTCTAGTTCAAAACAGAATCTATAGCATTTCTGAATGCTATGAAAAGTTAATTTCAGGTGTTAGTGTATTTCCAGCAATTAAATAACTTTAATTTAAAATACATAAACATTTTAAAAATTATATTTTAACATTTAAAATGTTCATTTACATATCGTTTAACATATATCTTTTCATAATAAATTTCTTATAATAAAATCCAATTTTCAACAATTTACTTAATAAATTTAAGTGTAAAAGTTTCCAATTCTTCACATTTCAACAAATAACTTAACACTTCAAATTTAAATTACCATTTCACAAATTTAACTAAATTTCCAATTTTATTTAATTAACTTAAACCTTTAATTAAAACCAAATTTCACATTTCCTAGTCAAGTTATATTTTAAAAGATCACTTTTAAACATTCATTTATTTAACCACTTAAATTCATAGAAAAATCAATAATACTTTAATAAATCACTTAAATTAAAATTTAATCAAATTATCATATTTACCATTTCCAAATAAAATTTAATATCCATTTTATTTATATAACTTAAATATCATTTTTAACCAAAATTCCAAATTTCCAACTTAAGTTATATTTCAAAAATCCAGTTAAACCATTCATTAATTACATTTTTAACACATAGAAAAATCATAATTTCTTTAACTCAAAATATTTCAAAATCTATTTAAATCAAATTTCATAAATTTATATTTTTAAAATACTTAAAAATATTCAAAACACTTTATAAAATAACCACGGGCCTGTATATAGTTTTCTAGCCTAGGTCAAGTGATACGGATATATATCATTTCAATCCGCAGTTTAAAAAAGAAAAAAATCCGGGTTCTATCATTTCAAACCCGCAATCCCAAGTTAAAATAAATTAAATAAAAATCGTTCAGGCCTATCATTTCAGCCCATAACAATTTTTCCCTATTCTAAAGTCCGTTCGGGTATGTATCATTTCAACCCATAGTGATTCTAATCTACAGGGAACTTGCGGTGTGATAAACATATATAAATAACATAATAGCATGAAATAACAGTAACATATGATATAATAAGTGTAATAACAGGTGTGAACATCATATGATAATAATATAAACATATATAACATGATGATATACATTACAGATTCAAATGGTGTCGGTTTATCAGTTATATAGGTACATATTGTCTGGTGAGAATAACTCACCTGTTTGTGCTGGAGATATCAAAACCAATGACACAATGGAAACAAAAGCACGATGACAAGACTACAGACTTGAGTGGAGAGCGAATCCAAGCTACAAATCTTGTGCACAACCCAAAACAAACAATCAAAACAACAAAATTCAATACGACTTTAAAATGAAATAACTTTGAAATGAAAAGAGAATTGAATGTCAAATCTTTTGCCTTATTTTCTACAATGCTTTGCATGGCCTAGGGGTTTATTTAGGTCAGGTTTGACATGACTTTGGCTCAGGTTTGATCATAGGAATGCATGGCATAAAGGCTAGAACATGTGGAGGAAGTTACAACAAAAGAATATCAAGAGACTAGGCAACATAGTGGAGTTTGGTTCAACTTTTGGCTCGGTCTATGGGTCAAATGGCTCGGCCATCATCTGGTACAGGTATGGACAGAGGTTTGGGTGATGAGTAGCAGCAGCCAAAGGTCATGTAGCAAGTGGTGGTGGTGGCTAAGGGGTGGCCAAAGCAAGATATGGAGGGTAGGTGATGATATGTGTGGTCTAGGCAATGTTTTGTGGAGTTTTGTGGTGATGGCTTCAAGTGGAAGGTCATGGCCTGTCTTGGTCAGAGGGAAGGGAGTGTTTGCTGTTGTAGATGGAGGAGGTGATGATGGGGATGAAGGTGGTAGAGGCTAGGCCAAGCAAACATGTGAAGAGATCAAGGAAAAATTGCATAGAAAAGTAAGAAAAAAGTAGAAAGAAAAGTGGGAGATTACCATTTTTTTTTGCAAGATGGAGGCCATGATTTTTTTTAGGGTTTTGGAGCTTTGAAAATTCGTGAATAAGATGAGGGAGTCAGCTGAAAATGAATGAGGAAAAGAACGGCAAAAATAAAATAAAAGATGTATTGATTGAAAAGAAAGGGTAGAATTCAAAAGGGCTAAGCACACTAAAGGTATCAAACTCTTCATATATCTTTAATTCCTTTTTTATAACTTTATATTTCTGGAAAAAAAAATCCCAGATAAAATTTCGAAATTTTATCAAAATATAATAATTTATATAAATATTTATCAATTATATAAAGTTAAATTAAGAAAATAGCTAAAATAGTAAACTAGTCTAGAAAATTTGGAATTGAATACAATAAATTTTTAGAAAATTCATATGAGCTTGTAATATATTTTAAACATAAATAATAACATGAAATAAAAATATATTCACAAAATAAAAATTTAAAATTTAATTTACATATAATTTCTAATGAAGAAAATAGCAGAAAATAGGAAATTTAAAAATAGGAAATCATCATAGTAAATTTTGGAAAAATTCTATTATCATTTTTAAAATATTTAGAGATGGAAATATACATAAATAAACATATTGACACATATTAAAATAAAATATAAGAAAGAAAATATGATTTATAAAATTTAAAATAGGCAAAATTGCACAAATAAACAAATTATACTAAAAATTGAAATGTATATAACTTTTACATTTTAACTCCGTTTTCAACAAAACGAAAAGTAGTGTTCAAGTTATTACGTCTATTTTTATAATAAAAGATAAAATTTATAATTTCAAACTTTTAAATTTTTAAGTTTAAAAGTCAAAGTTTGACTATTTGACCAAAATTCACATTTTCTGGAAATATTAAATTTAGTCATATTTGGAATTCAAATCCACATACAAAATCAAAGTTTTTTATATTTACAATAACAAAATTTATTCTTTTCATAAATAAAGCTTTTAAATCTGGAAAATTCAATTTAAAAATAATTGTAAAATACAGGGTTGTTACACTCTCCCCCACTCAAAACTTTTCGTCCCCGAAAAGGAACGAGGTACGGGAAAGCACCTAAAAAGATAGAATGAATAGAATTAAGACAAGATGATAAGAATATTGGAATTACACCTGATAACTATTGTTATAGGCAAGTTTAACAAGATGGAGGTGATCAAATCAAGAACACAAATACGAAAAAGATTCTCTAGAGTCCGAATCACCCTTTTCACTTGAGCAACGGTCGATGGATGGAAAACAGTGTTCAGATTCCAAAATGAGTAACAAAGATTTCAAAGATTATAAAAAGATTTCTAAATAGATTGGTATAAGCAATAGCCTTCCCATTCTGTTACAAGATAAGAGAAATAAGGACAACCAAAATATAGTTTGAAAAAAACAAAATAAGATAATAAATTTGAAACAATAACGCTTTGAAATCATAACAATTTAAGGATGTTTATCATTTGGAAATCATACTACTAAAAATCATAACACTTTGGAAATGTTATTCTTAAAAAAAGAACATAATACTTAGAAAATCATAACACCCTTTAAAAATAATCTTTATTTAAACCATTTTAATTCAAGGTCAAAAAATATTCATTTTAAAGTTGTAGCATTTCTAAGTTCATTCAATTATAAAATTTCCAAAACATTGTATTTTCAAACGGCAGCACTTATAAAATGCTACAGTAGATATATTAGTATTTCAAATCAGTATTATTCCAGAAATATTCATTTGGATATCTTTTAACTTAAGACTTATTAAAACATACTTTTATGAATGGAATATCCCATTTCATAAATAGATATTCCTTTAATAAGTTACACTTAAAATTCCATTTGGAAACCAAATTTTCAATTATCAAATTTTAGTGATGTAAAAATACATTTTAACTATTTAAATCAGAATTATTCATTTTTCAAGACATATCCATTTCATAAATAAAACATTTATATAGCAAATATAACAATCAAATTTCTTTACACATTTATTCATTTAGACATCAATTAAACTATGAATTCAAGTTAAATAAACTTTATTACAAAATGTCTAATTCAAATGTATTTTATTTTATCTATTCAAAGATCATTATTTATTATACAACATACTCATTTTAGGAAATAACCTTTATTAAAATTCCTAGGTTAGACTTAAGGTTCCATATTAAATCAAATTTGATTATTAAGTTATTTAAATAAAATCTCTTTAAATTCCTTTTTCACTATTTACCTCTGTTAATCTTTTATAACTAAAATTTAAGTGTATAAAATTTATTATAACCACTCAAATTTTATTTATAAAATCCTTTTTATATTGTTTATTATCCAATTACATTGTTGACTTCTAAAAATATTTAAGGTAAGTTATATTTGAATGCAATTGTATTATACAAATAAAACTTTCCAATTCAATTATCTCAAGTTTGAATCATTTATTCAAAAATTTAAATTTTTCTTTTTATAACTGAAATTATTCTTTAAGATGAAATTTAAGAATTAATTTTCCGGTTTCCTTCAAACCAGTTAGAGATAAATAAATATATGTACATAATATGTCAAATCAATTTAAATCATATATCTATATATATTATAAATCAAATCATATTTAGAAATTCAAATAAATCAAATCTTTCAAAACAAAGCTGTAGTAAGACTACAGAACGGTCTCTTCAGTTCAAAACTTGAAAATGAACGTCGATGATGCTGCAGTCATCACCGAAATTATTTTCCAGCGACAAAGAGAAGAGCACTTAATTTTTAAACTTTAAAATCCTTTAGAGACAAATTTTTATTCAAAAATACTTTAAATAATATCCTTTTAAAAATTTTAAACACAAGGTTTGAAATCCATCGGAAATTAAATTCTTTAAATTTCTTGTTTTAAATTCATTTCAGTTCCCAAATAAATTTATAAACAACTATTTATAAATTCATTTGTAGAACAATAAATGATAAATCAAGTATTATCATTTCAAATTATCAATTTAAATCAATTTATTAAGTTCCATAAAATTATATATCCAAAATTTATTTCATTAACCAAATTTTAAAATAATATTGTGTCAGTTTGTTCTGTCAAAGTGTTTTAGAAATCCTATCGATAGCTTTGATCAGACGAATCGATCGGAAGCCCAAATCAACATCAACAACTCAAACAACACAATATATAAAACAAAACATAGATTTACAAGTACAATTCAAAATGTTTTGGAGATATTTTGGAAACAAAACAAGATGATTAATTATCAAAATATGAAGATGGATAAGCTTAGATAAATCGCGGGCAACCTTAACCGGGTCAACCGTGACTTAATGAATAAGATCAAATGTGGATTTTCTAGGGTAAATCTACATCCGATCTCAAGAGATAGAGTTTGGAATAACAAAAGATATTAGCATCTAAACCAAGGATAGATATAAATCTTTGGTGAATCGATGCCAATTTGTAAAGGAGTTTCCCCCTTTACCAGAAAATTAGAATATTGGCGAGACAGCCAATTCACTATAAAGATCATTCGAAGTGGAGTTATGTGATACTCCAAAATCAAAAGAAGATGAATAGTGAGGGACAAGAATGAATTTTGGAACCGCAGGGAATGTTCCAAAAATTCAAAGGAAATTCGAATCAAGAGGAAAAAATTCAAACTCGAACGAAAGTGATTCTGTAAATAAATTTACCATACATTCTAAGTTTTGCCTCAAAACCTGGCTCTGATACCAACTGTAACGACCCGATATTTTCAACCATTCGCATCCATTATAAGTGTATAGGTACACACTCATGCCGGAATTGAATTGCTCAAAATACCGCGTTGTAAATAAAATTTGGCAAATCTCAGAATATACAGTAAATAAATATAATCACAGATCACAAACACAGAGTAAAATAATGCAGCGAAAGTAAAAGAAATAGTAGTTCATGAAGCTACTATATAAATATGTTAGAGTTAGATAAGATATAACAGAAGAAATAGAATACAACAAAAGTCTCAATAAAATAACCAAGTACAAGCTGAGTAGAACAACGGAACTGGAATAGATAGGACAAGACAAGCAGATAATCTCCAGCGATTCAAATCTCCAGCGATTCAAATCTCCAGCGATTCAAATCTCCAGCGATTCAAATCTCCAAGAGAGTGGAAATCCAAATCTATGAATAACTCAGGCTGACCCGAGCGTAAAGCAAAACACAAAACACTCGAGTCAGGACAATATATACTTATATAATGTAAACCAACTCAAGTGAACTGTAATAAAGGTACAAGTAACTTAGAAGATGCTTGGGACCGCCCATCCTCTAAGGATCCGTTAAAATATCTACTATGTAGTAATATTCGCTATTATAATAATGTCTAATAAGTAAAGTATAATCATATAAAAAATAGCGTTAAGGGGATGGAGAACCTTAACGCGGTCGGATCTTAAAATCATAATCGTAGTGGATTCGATATGGTAGGTGACACGGCACACAAGGCAATGCCAGGGTAGATATACCAATTACGCACACGGACTGATGGATACGCATAGCAGCCACTACCGTTCCACCTCGAACAACACTCCCAAATCGGAGGATGGCCATCTAATCAATCACAAGTAAGAGTATAATATCGAAGAAATGTGTCCGAGAAGAGGTGCTACCTCACTGGTCCGAGATCGCTCCTGTTTTAGCCACCTTATGCCAACTCACGGGAGTTGGGTCCACGTAACATACCTTAAGAATGTCGCCACCATCCTACTGCATTCTGGAATCTCCACCGCATACACGGTCGTCAAAGTGGTTTTCGGTATCGACAGAGAGTATGTCCATATCCGATCCCGGTCTCTTTGCCAACCAATCGTTATTATAACCCGTGGTTATAACTTTTCAAAACAATACTTTACTTCAAAATAAAATATCATTTCAAACCATATCTTTATCAAAATAAAGATTAAATCAAATTCCAAACCATTTCCATATATTTAAATTTTCATATCATTTCAAAACTTCATTTCAAATCATTTTAATATAATAAAATATCATATCCTTACAAAACTTTATTTCAAATCATTTTAATATAATAAAATATCATATCCTTACAAAACTTCATTTCAAATCATTTTAATAAAATAAAATATCCTATCAGTTCAAATCCAAATATTCAACTTTAAATACCTTTTAAATTCAAAGATATCGTTCATTTACTATTATTTCAAATCACCTTTAAATAGTTTATATTCCAATCCAAATAATTCATTTAAACCTTTTAAAAGTGTAATTATTATATTTTCAAGTCAAGTATTAAATTTCCAAAGTTTCAAACCATTCTGAGTTCGTTTACTTAGTCAAAAACCCTAATTATTAAAATTTCAGCATTTCACAGCATTTAAAAACAACTTCTATAGGTTATATTTGAAAACATTTTTAATTCAGCAAAGATAGCACTTAAAACTGCAGTTAAAACTCAGTTTTAGTTGAATTATAGTTCAAAACAGAAAAGACAGCATTTCAGAAGTGCTGCGGTAGTTCAGATTTCAAAATAAGGGTTAAATTTGGTTTCAACAAAGACTGCAGACCATTATAGCATTTCCAGAGAATGCTATAATAGTCCTGAGTTCAATATTAGCCTATATGTTCAATTACAGCAACTACAGCATTTCAGAAATGCTGTAATAGCTCTTTTTACACAATTCTAGTTCAAAACAGAATCTATAGCATTTCTGAATGCTATTAAAAGTTAATTTCAGGTGTTAGTGTATTTCCAGCAATTAAATAACTTTAATTTAAAACACATAAACATTTTAAAAATTATATTTTAACATTTAAAATGTTCATTTACATATCGTTTAACATATATCTTTTCATAATAAATTTCTTATAATAAAATCCAATTTTCAACAATTTACTTAATAAATTTAAGTGTAAAAGTTTCCAATTCTTCACATTTCAACAAATAACTTAACACTTCAAATTTAATTAACTAAATTTCCAATTTTATTTAATTAACTTAAACCTTTAATTAAAACCAAATTTCACATTTCCTAGTCAAGTTATATTTTAAAAGATCACTTTTAAACATTCATTTATTTAACCACTTAAATTCATAGAAAAATCAATAATACTTTAATAAATCACTTAAATTAAAATTTAATCAAATTATCATATTTACCATTTCCAAATAAAATTTAATATCCATTTTATTTATATAACTTAAATATCATTTTTAACCAAAATTCCAAATTTCCAACTTAAGTTATATTTCAAAAATCCAATTAAACCATTCATTAATTAAATTTTTAACACATAGAAAAATCATAATTTCTTTAACTCAAAATATTTCAAAATCTGTTTAAATCAAATTTCATAAATTTATATTTTTAAAATACTTAAAAATATTCAAAACACTTTATAAAATAACCACGGGCCTGTATATAGTTTTCTAGCCTAGGTCAAGTGATACGGATATGTATCATTTCAATCCGCAGTTTAAAAAAGAAAAAATCCAGGTTCTATCATTTCAAACCCGCAATCCCAAGTTAAAATAAATTAAATAAAAATCATTCAGGCCTATCATTTCAGCCCATAACAATTTTTCCCTATTCTAAAGTCCGTTCGGGTATGTATCATTTCAACCCATAGTGATTCTAATCTACAGGGAACTTGCAGTGTGATAAACATATATAAATAACATAATAGCATGAAATAACAGTAACATATGATAAAATAAGTGTAATAACAGGTGTGAACATCATATGATAATAATATAAACATATATAACATGATGATATACATTACAGATTCAAATGGTGTCGGTTTATTAGTTATATAGGTACATATTGTCTGGTGAGAATAACTCACCTGTTTGTGCTGGAGATATCAAAACCAATGACACAATGGAAACAAAAGCACGATGACAAGACTACGGACTTGAGTGGAGAGCGAATCCAAGCTACAAATCTTGTGCACAACCCAAAACAAACAATCAAAACAACAAAATTCAATACGACTTTAAAATGAAATAACTTTGAAATGAAAAGAGATTTGAATGTCAAATCTTTTGCCTTATTTTCTACAATGCTTTGCATGGCCTAGGGGTTTATTTAGGTCAGGTTTGACATGACTTTGGCTCAGGTTTGATAATAGGAATGCATGGCATAAAGGCTAGAACATGTGGAGGAAGTTACAACACAAGAATATCAAGAGACTAGGCAATATAGTGGAGTTTGGTTCAACTTTTGGCTCGATCTATGGGTCAAATGGCTCGGCCGTCATCTGGTACAGGTCTGGACAGAGGTTTGGGTGATGAGTAGCAGCAGCCAAAGGTCATGTAGTGTAACGATCCTGAAATTTAGCGCTCGAAAATCAACATCAAATACCTTACTCGTATTCGACTGTTAGATATTCAAACGTCAAACTTCAGTTCGCCGGAGCTTATAACAACATCAGATGAATATAAACAGCGGAAATAAACTGAATATCATACATCACATCATAGATACAACATCATAATAATATCCAGTACTACATCAGAGTATCATAATACATATATCACACTCCAAATAAACATCATAATAGTACAACAATGATCACTAGCAAAAGTCTTCAGAGAAATGAAGACGATAGTGAATATCCATAACTAAGCACCTGGAGATCTAAAAAGCTTCCAAAATATCTTCAAAGTAAAAGTCCCCAAAATCTGATAGCTCCTAAACCCAAAATGAAACTCCAAAAACCAGCTAACACCAAAGCACGGAAAACCTGCTACTAGGCTGCCCGTGTAGAAATAATGGGCACCCAGAGTTTAGAAAAAAACAATAAACTCCGGGTCAGTCATGGGACTGGTATGAGTAAACAAAAGTAATTGCTTTAAATAAAACAGATTTTAAAAGAATCCGATATGCTTTTTGGAAAATGAAACTACCATAAGACCTCCCGCCACACACACAATGCAAACGCAGAATTGGAGGAGATTTCTTCTTATGATAGTCAAACATGCTTAATACGAGGAAATTCTTTGATATTATTACTAGTGCATAGTGTAGAAAACTTTTCAAAGATACAATATTAATCTTAGCCAGCATAGACATTTCGAACTATGCCTACTATAGCTACCATCTAAACAGTGGGGCGCCACCATAAGTAAATGGCAGGTTCTACAACTAAAACCGTACTGGGTTCGTATTGGAAATTGGATTTCCAACAAATGGTTAGGCTAAGGAACTTCCTACCGCCGCATGGGATCGCCTCTGGCTGGACGTCCCGAGAGACAAACTGCTCTCTGCCAAACAAGGCCGGGTTACCCCTGTAACAGGTAACTCACGAATATGCCATCCCCCGGTCCTTTGGGACCTTTATCCGAGGCGCCTCGATCAAACACACAATCACAATAAATGAGATCGGAGTATCCACATAGGTTAAATACCAGGGCTCCATACCTGATACCACCCTTTTCCAGAAGGAAATGACATACCCTAAAGGGCGCGACCCTCATAACCTTGCCGCAACATTCCTGTTTCGACCATTTCCGGGGAGTGAGGTCTGACGAAGTCTCGTCCACAAAGCTACGCTTTTTCAAAAAGCCACGCTTTGGGTCAACAGATGATCAACCAATGATCACAAAGATAAATGATCAAACAAATGATCATATCGCAAATGATCAAACACTGATCATCACACAGCAACACTCAGCATGCCACATTACCAAATTGGGATATATCGCTGATAAATTTCAACTACATAACCTCTGAGCTCGTACGTCTCAGAGAAGGGTGTTAAGCTAAGAGAATAAATTCTCCGCCACCAACAGAAATGTATTTGAAAGAAATCAGCTTTATATCTCAAAATGTAATGTCAGACATGTAACCATACAAGTCTGTTCCGGGTTCGAACAGAACCGAAGGCACTTCCGAAGAAGTCCTTGCAATCCGGGTATTTACAATCCCGATCGGACTTCCCATCACTTAGGGAATCTCTATACCGAAGCAACTCAGTGCAGAGACAATCGATAGGTCGTCCCATCGTTTTCATAAAAACCCCGGTCTTCAACACCGGTCTTCAAATGCTATCCATTACGACGTGTCACTATTCAGAATGGGTTGTATGACACAAAGGTCCTCTCCCGGTTAAACTGAATGGTGATTGATAAATTTTAAAACACGTGGATATGACGATCACAAAGATTTATATTCAGGGTTCGATGTGGGTTTCGGATAACAAACTGAAATCCGACTCCCTGTCGCATCGAAGTAAAAATGTCATTCTACGGCAAAGGGTTTTTTTTTTCACATCAATACAGAATTAAATCACAATCATAGTGCAGTATAGAGCAATCTACATTCCACAGTATCGCAACAGATATATAAATCCAGTGCATAGCAATAATTAATTACTCAACAAATCAGAGTGAATGTGATTTAATAAATTAACCACCTAATTACCTTCATAATTTCTAATTTGATAATTAATTATCCTTTAAATTAATCAAATTTTTTATTTTATTTTATTTACAAGATAATTACAAATTAATTGTTTAATATCAAATTAATTTATTAAACAATTTTACTTTAAAAATTTAAGCCTTTAAAATACTTTATTTATTTCAGAGAATTATTTCCAAAGAAAACAATTTTCAACATTTTCACAAAAACTTAAATCTTTACTGTTTTGACCTGACCCGAGACTGCTTCTAGTCGCACGCGAGAAAATCTCGCATTTGCTTCGAGTTTTACAGGAATTCAACCCGAGCGCCATAATTTTTTTCGAAACTTTGTTTAAGTTTTAAAACCCTCCCGATATCACACTAAAATGGCTCGAGCCTGCCTTCGAGTTCCCACCTCCATTCCTCGAGCAGTGCTTCGAGTCGCATCTGCCTCCTCCCCAAACATTTCAACTGACACCACCACCTCCTTGTGTACATGCACAGCCAACTTCGCCGGCGTCGGTCGGTGCTGCAACCACCAGCGAGTCGCCTCCCATCCCCCAAGACACCACAAACACACAGGATTCGAAAAATAATTCGTAATCGTGAATCGAGATACTTCGACCCAAACCCATCAGAACCATCATCAGTAAAACGTCTCGCGCCGCCTCCCCAGGCCATTACCGGCCACTAAACTCAAACCCTAGCTTCGCCATCACTCGATGCATCGATCTGCACCGCCGCCACATAGTCCGGTCGCATATAGATGGGGCAACACCATCGTTTTGATTGCAAACGAATTGGGTTTTTAAACCCTACTTTCGATCATCCCCCACAAATCTCGCATTCGAAAATTTTTCTAACATTTTTCTGGTGATCTCACATCAACAATCTAGCTTCACGTCAAATTTCATCAACAATAATTGATTGAATCGCCTGTTATTCGTATAAACGTATTTCCGGTTCAAACATAAACTTCTCTATGAATAGTTACCTAAAAATTATGATTTTTATCTTAAAAATCATAGCTTTGTATGTTGATTCAACATATAATTTCAAATTTACAAATCAATTGAACAAACAGTATTCATGAAATACTGTCCAACTTCAAATCAAGGCTACAGGCCTTTGATTTAAGATAAACAACCTGAATTAGCATATATACCTCAGTTTAAAACATTTGTAAAGAAGTGTTTACAAAATTTCTCTACTTTACTTTGTTCAGATATTCAAAATTCTAAAGAAACAGCTATATATTCTACCAGAGCAACAGGAAGTACTAAGGGCTACTTATCTAAGCAGATATCAAAGCACATACCATTTGCAAGCTAAAGATACAAGTTTAACTTGAAAATAGTAAGTTTACTCACCTTGTATGTATTTGAAAACAGAGACACTTTTTTTTTCTTTTGTTTTGAAAGCCTGCAGATTTGAATCTCCCCCTTTGAAACTTTCTTGCTTTGTTTTGTAATTTGATCTCTAGTTTGGAAATATAGTGAAGTTTATATTTTTTCTTTCTCAGTTTTTTTTCTTTTTCTATGTTATGTTTGAACGAACTGATATTGAGAAATGAAGATGTATAAAAGATGTTTAGAGAAGACTTGTCTGTACAAGTGGTTCATATACAAGTACAGGGATTCTTTTGGTTCGGTCAGAAAATTTGAAAGTTGGAGGCTGATATGATTTTCTTCCTTGCTTGAGAAGATGGCATTAAATGCATGTGTTCCCATATTAGTTTACATGTAATCTTTTTTTTTATTTTCCAAGTAGAAATTTCTTTTGTTTTGTAAAGTTATTTTCTTTTGAACGTGTACTAGTGCCTTCCTCATCAAGCCAACGTATATATATTTCTTTTGTTCATATACATACTTATACTTATCTTTTCCCATAATTTATAGTGTTGATATCTCTTGTTTGTATTATGTATGTAAGTATATTTTATTTCACTTCACATATTTATTTTTATTATTTTCCAACTTAAAACTCAATTCAATATATATATATATAACATATGAGATGTTTAAATTCAAGTGATTTTCGATTCAAAAGAAACTGGAATTTTATTCATTCTAAATCAACACCTATTTTATTTATCTATTTTAAAATCTTTTCCAAATTTTAATTTACCAAAAATTCAAATAAATTTCTAAATTTAATTTAATAAAATCTGGGATGTTACATGTAGCAAGTGGTGGTGGTGGCTAAGGGGTGGCCAAAGCAAGATATGGAGGGTAGGTGATGATATGTGTGGTCTAGGCAATGTTTTGTGGAGTTTTGTGGTGATGGCTTCAAGTGGAAGGTCATGGCCTGTCTTGGTTAGAGGGAAGGGAGTGTTTGCTGTAGTAGATGGAGGAGGTGATGATGGGGATGAAGGTGGTAAAGGCTAGGCCAAGCAAACATGTGAAGAGATCAAGGCAAAATTGCATAGAAAAGTAAGAAAAAAGTAGAAAGAAAAGAGGGAGATTACCAAAATTTTTTTGCAAGATTGAGGCCATGATTTTTTTTTAGGGTTTTGGAGCTTTGAAAATTCGTGAATAAGATGAGGGAGTCGGCTGAAAATGAATGAGGAAAAGAACGGCAAAAATAAAATAAAAGATGTATTGATTGAAAAGAAAGGGTAGAATTCAAAAGGGTTAAGCACACAAAAGGTATCAAACTCTTCATATATCTTTAATTCCTTTTTTATAACTTTATATTTCTGGAAAAAAAAATCTCAAATAAAATTTCGAAATTTTATCAAAATATAATAATTTATATAAATATTTATCAATTATATAAAGTTAAATTAAGAAAATAGCTAAAATAGTAAACTAGTCTAGAAAATTTGGAATTGAATACAATAAATTTTTAGAAAATTCATATGAGCTTGTAATATATTTTTAAACATAAATAATAACATGAAATAAAAATATATTCACAAAATAAACATTTAAAATTTAATTTACATATAATTTCTAATGAAGAAAATAGCAGAAAATAGGAAATTTAAAAATAGGAAATCATCATAGTAAATTTTGGAAAAATTCTATTATCATTTTTAAAATATTTAGAGATGGAAATATACATAAATAAACATATTGACACATATTAAAATAAAATATAAGAAAGAAAATATGATTTATAAAATTTAAAATAGGCAAAATTGCACAAATAAACAAATTATACTAAAAATTGAAATGTACATAACTTTTACATTTTAACTCCGTTTTCAACAAAACGAAAAGTAGTGTTCAAGTTATTACATCTATTTTTATAATAAAAGATAAAATTTATAATTTCAAACTTTTAAATTTTTAAGTTTAAAAGTCAAAGTTTGACTATTTGACCAAAATTCACATTTTCTGGAAATATTAAATTTAATCATATTTGGAATTCAAATCCACATACAAAATCAAAGCTTTTTATATTTACAATAACAAAATTTATTCTTTTCATAAATAAAGCTTTTAAATCTGGAAAATTCAATTTAAAAATAATTGTAAAATACAGGGTTGTTACAATTCCACTATGAGATTCTATGTTTGGTTTTTCTTCTTTTCTCTTATTTTCTTATTTACCTCATTGACAATCCTCTCTTTTGAATGGTTTGAGTTGACAAGTGTTGTTTATTGTCAATTTAAATCGTCCAAAAAGGTGGGTCATCACAGTTGGTATCAGAGCTTTGGTTTAGCGATAACCTTAGCTTTGTGGGGTTTGACTCATTAGAGATAGGGTAGTAATACCCTAGAATGAGTTTGTTTAAGCGTATATATATGAGAGTGTGTACTTGTTAGTGTTATAAAATGTTTTATATTGTGTTTACTTATCAGTTGAGTTGTTTATGAATTCTGGCCGGTGCGTGGGACGCCATGTTATCGATAGGGGTTTCTAAACACTTAGACGAGGCAAGTCGACATAATATTGTTTTAAAATCAGGTAAATGAAATAACTTTACCTAAATTATATTTTATATATACAAAATGATAATTTTCAATGGATGTTAGTTGTTAGGAGATGATAATATTTAATTATCATCAATTATTGGTTGAATTAAAATAAAAAAGAATACCTTGTGAACTCCATTTCATGAAGTGTTCGATAATTAAATTGAATTGAAATCAATTAAAAATAAGAATTGATTAAAATGACAAAGATGTAAATTAATAAAATATTTTCATAATAAGGTAATGAAATTACATAAATATATTTATAATATGGCTTATATATGGAAAAGAATTTTTTTTTGAGAATTTTAGAATTTAAAACCTGTTGTTTTCAAAATTATTTTCAAAGCCTTCAAAATTAATAATAATATTATTTGAAAGTGTTTTGATGAGAAATATATTTTGAAAAGATTTTTTTGACAAAAATAAAAGCATCGAACTCGCTTTGGTCGTTGGGAAATAATTATGGGGATGACTGTAGCATCGCCAGTATTCATTTTCGAGTTTTTGAGTGAGTATTGCTACCAAAAGGAATTTATTTTCGATTAAAACAGGCTTTGATTGTGAGAATATATTCTAAGTATGATTTTGATGAATATATGAAAATAGTTTTGAACTTATAATTGAAATAGTATAGATAAAAATAAGTTATAACTTATAGATTTGAACAGGAAAGTAAAATTTTAAATTTTAAAACTATTGAATATTTTGGTTTAGTAAATAAAAGAAAATTTGAATTTGAGGTATGAAATAAAATAATTAACATAAGAAATGTTAAATAAATGGAGTTAGTGAAATGAAGTAAATAAAACGAAGTCTAACTCCAGAGAGCTTAAATAAAAGCGAATTGTATTTGAAATGAATTAAATAAAATAACGAAATGAATTTTAAGTCAATATATAACTCATAGATTTAAGAAATATTAAGGTAAAACAAATTCAAATTTGTTCAATGTGAATGATAAGAAGAGAGAGAAAAAATTAAATTGGAGTTAAATAAACTGAGTAATGGATTAAATGAAATAAATTTAACTTAATAAAGATGAAATGAATTGAATTGGATTTGAAAGAAACTAGATAAATTTGTAAAGTGAATTAATACCACTTAAGCTATAAAATGAAGTAATAGAATGAATACAACTTGAATTATCAAATGAAATGCCATTTGAATTGTGAAATAAATTGAATAAAAATAAATGAGTGTAAGTAAAAAATTTATATGAGTAATTGAATTTAATTTAAATTGGATGTAAATAGATGAAGTTAACTTAATAAATTGAATGAAATTAATTGTGATAAAAAGAAAAATTTGTTAATATGAATATGAGTATAAAAATAAAATTCACTTAAGAATAAAAAAAGAAAAAAAATTAATGATATGAATTTGAATAAATGAAATGAATAAATGAAGTGAATCAATGAATGAATATGAACTTAAGTTATGAAGTAATAATAAACATGAGTTGCATTTTTATAAAATGATTTATAAATGATATTAGTATTAAAGAGAATATACTAAGTGATAGTGAAATAAAATTTAACTTAAACAAGGATAATAGAATAATTTTATAAATAGTTCATAAATGAATTTATATAAAATATGTTAAACAAGAAAGTGAAACAATTGGAATTTAACAAATTGAATTGAATAAATTGAATGTGAATGGAATATATGTGACTAAATTTGAAGTAAACCGATTAAATGTTAATAAAAACCGGGTGTCATAAGAATGAAGAGTATAAATTTAATATTGATATTGTAAATGTAAATTTTGATAATTTGGATTAATTAGATGAATATTAATAATCGATGAATGGTTTCTTTTGTTACAAATCATTGTTATAACCATTTCATTGCATATGATTGTTGTATGTTGTGTATTTATGCTTGTTCCTATGATTTGGATTCAACATTCATGTTATATGGTTCCATTAGACTCATATATGTTGTTAAATCCTTTATAAGTAACAAATATTCTAATTTGGGTCGAGATAGGTACATACGAAGACCGTTTGGACATATAGGCGGATTATATTTTGCTTTGCTTGCTTAATATGAGCAAACTCGCTCGTATTAATAATAATAAGGTATGTATCTTGGATTACATACCGCACTTTTATATTTTTCCTTTCGGGATGCCTCATCATTGAGATGAGATATATATTTGGCCTATATACTGTATTATAAAATTTTGCCAATCGAGCCGCGTAAAGAAGACTCTGCCGAAATTTTCCGTAAGTCAAAGAGTTAGAAAAATTTTAAGGTTTTAAAATTTTTAATAACTTGTTTTTATAAGTAAGTTGTAATTTCCATAAACCGATATCGGAGTGGCGTAATATAAGCGTAGTAAAAGTTTTGCAAATAAGATTTTAATGTTTATAAGGATTATTTGAATAAAATATATCGAATGTTAAATTCCGTACTTAACCTCTTTTCGAGGACGAAAAGTTTTGAGTGGGGGAGAGTGTAACGATCCGTATTTTTAACTATTTTAAAATTTTAAATTTAATGTGATTATTGGATAAAAATGGTTAGATATAAAAACTTAATGATTTATTTTGTAGTTTATTGGATATAATAAATTTTTGAAATAAACAATTCCAAAGATTTTGGCGATATCAAATATTGAAATGAATTCTATGTATTGAATGTGTTTGTTATCAACAACGGGAATTGACTAATAAATATTGGACTATTTAGGTAGAAATGAAATATCTACTGATAACTAAAATTGATTTGAAATAAATGGTTATTAATGTAATTTGTTGAATAATTAAAATTATTTAAATTTAATATTGTAATTATTTAATATAATTGAATTTTGGATTTAATATGAATGGAAATGATGTCAAGAGTTGATTTAAATTTTATTTAAACAACAATGAAGATTGTTAAACTTAAAATTTGAATGTAAAGCGATTAAACTGATTTTAAATTAATAATTCATTTAATTGACATGTAAAAATAGCCATTTTGGCCACTATCTCGGATTTCAACAAAATCAGTTTCATCGGATACATAACGGTGAATTATTATAGGATTTCAAGTTTCGTAGCGATCAGACTTATCGTTTGACCGTGTTAGCTCGAAACGCGTAGAAATCAATTAATGGAATTTAAATGAATATAATCTGATTTCTAAAGATAACTTCTGTATACAATAGAATTAGGTTTTGAAACTAGTTCCATTGAGTTTAAAAATATTGAAAACCTTTATTTTGATATATTGGATGACCTATTTCAGTTTCGGGAACGAAACGGGCTTTACGTGTAACGTCCCAGATTTTCGCGCTCGAAAATCGACATCCATACTTTACATCGTACTCGAATGCCGTAGATTCGACCGTTCAAATCCGAGTCGCCGGAGCTTATAACACAGTTAAGTAAATAACACAGCGGAAGAAAAGAAAAATACATTGATATACAATATCTGATACAACAGAGTGATACAATGAATATCAATATACATCAGAGTATGATACAACAAATAGCAGCGGAACAAATAACTCTAAGATAGTCTTCAAGAGAGAACTCCAGCAGTAGCTCGAACTCCCAATAACGATACACCAAGAATAAGCAAGTGCAGTCCGATCCAAAGACTGAACTAGCTCCAGAAAATCTACTGAACCTGACTATCTGAAAAACCCAACTCTAGACTGCTCGTGTAGAAAATTATGAGCACCCAGAGTTTAGGAAATGAACAATAAACTCCGGATCAGTCATGGGACTGGTGTGAGCAACAAAAACAGTTTATCTTTAAATAACACAAAAGAATTTTAAACATTTAAATCTGCAATGCTTTTAGAAAATGAAACTACCATAAGACCTCCCACCACACACACAATGCAAACGCAGAATTGGAGGAGATTTCTTCTTATGATAGTCAAAGATGCTTACTACGCAAAAATCAAATTCTTTTTGATATTATTATTAGTGCATAGTGTAGAAAACATTTCGAAAGTAGAATATAAATCTTAGCCAACATACGACCAGTATCGTATGCCTACTATAGCTACCATCTAAACAGTGGTGACCACCGTACGTAAATGGCAGGTTCTACAACTAATACCGTACAAAGTTCGTATTGGAAGATGGATTTCCAACAAATGGTCAGGCTAAGGAACTTCCTATCCACGATGGGTACGTCCCTGGAATAGACGACCCGAGAACCTAACCGGATCTCTGCCAACACAAGGCCGGGTTACCTCTGCAAAAATAGGTAACTACTGACACGCGTATGCCATCCCCCGACCGTCACCGATCTTCCCGAGGATCCCCGATTTCCAACAAACCACAAAGTAATAAATTTGCAGCAACCACAGAGGTTAAGTATCTGGGCTCCATACCATGATACCACCTTTATCCAGAAGGAATGACATACACTAAGGGGCGCTACTCCCTAGAACCTTGCTGCATCCTTCCTGTTTTGACCATTTCCGGGGTGTGAGGCTCGATGAAGTCTCGTCCACAAAGCTACGCTTTGTTCACAAAGCCATGCTTCGGGTCAAACAGATGATCAACCTATGATCACAAAGATATAAGATCAAACAAACGATCATATCACAAATGATCAAACACTGATCATCACACAGCAGCACTCAGCATGCCACATTACCAGATTGGGATATATCGCTGATAAATTTCAACTACATAACCTCTGAGCTCGTACGTCTCAGAGAAGGGTGTTAAGCTAAGAGAATAAATTCTCCGCCACCAACAGAAATGTATTTGAAAGAAATCGGCTTTATATCTCAAAGTGTAATGTCAGACATGTATCCATACAAGTCTGTTCCGGGTTCGAACAGAACCGAAGGCACTTCTCACGAAGCCCTTGCAAATCCGGATAATTTCCAATCACGTCCGGACTTCCCGTCACAAAAGAGTGATATAAATCTCTATACCGGGAGCTACCCAGTGCAGAGACATTCGACAGGTTGTCCTTTCATTTTCGAAAATATCCGGTCTTCAACACCGGTCTTCAAATGCGATCCATATACGATGTATCACTATTCGGAATGAGTTATACGACCCAAAGGTCCTTTCCCGGCTAACCCGAATAGTGAGCGAAATATTTAAAAACAAATGGATAATGGGATTTCAATTAAGTCACAACTTAAACCCAAACTTTCTTTTCAAATGGTTTATCAAATTACCATTTAAATCTTTTTTTTTTAAACAAAAAGATTTAATTCACAAAGTTCACTTAATTTCACAAAGATTCATTCACAGTTTTTCCAAATCAATTTCCATTTCAGTTTAATTAATTTGTCAAATCTTTAAATCAAAGATTTAACAAATATCTTTCAAACAATTTCATTTTCGAATGGGTTAAACAAATCATCATTTTAAATCTGTTAAAAATAGACAGATTTAATTCATAGCTTTCAAAAAGAATTCATTCATAATCTTGGAAAATCCATTTTTCAATTCACTTGAAATTCCTTTACCTAAATTGGAATTTCATTTCTTATCTAAAAGCTTTTATCATTCGAAAACAACAGTTTTCAATTTGGAAATCTGATTCATTCATACGAGTTGAAATCCTTGGGTTAAATTCAAATTCCCAAATTAATACTTTAGAATGGTTTAATTCATACAAACACATTTATATCATCTTTTATCCCTAGTTTCCAAATCATAGATTTAATTTCAACCTTGAATTCAAATTTAAATCTAATTATTTAAATTTTCAAAACTCGCTTAAGTTATTCAAAATAACTTTTATCTTTGAAATTCCATTTCAAAAGTTTTTCACTTTAAACCCGAATTTCTAATTTCAAAATCAATTGAAATTAAAATCTCAATTTCAAAAACATCAAGTTTAAATTATCTGTGACTTAACCGATTTCCACGTGAAATCCATATTTGTGTGTGTAAAGGTGTGGTCCAGGGGTTTCACACAATAGTGCACAACATCAATCATCACAGATATATCGATAAGCGGTATAATCGATAACGCTTATCTTCATTCACAAATTCATAGATAAAGTAAATTTATCAGTCACAAAGATTCATTATCATAATTCGATGTGGGTTTCGGATAACCAACTGGAATCCGACTCCCTGTCGCATCGAAATTCAAGTGCCGTTTTACGGGTCAAGGATTTCATATTCACATAGTAACATATCACAGAAATAGAAATTTCAGATCACAACATAAATCAGGGTATATCACAAAGTATCACAATCAGGGATATCAAACAATTAGAATTCAAACATTCATAAGTGAGGTCAGTTAATTGTCTGATTAATTCAAATCAGATTAATAAATTACTAATCCTGGTTAATTAACATTAATTTATTATTCATAATTAATTACAATAAGCGATCATCCTAATCACTTATATTAATAAATCACAAATTAATTACTTTGAGTGATCATCCTTTAATTATTTGATTTATTAACTTCTAATCATTAATTTATAAATCTTAATTAATCAATCAATCTTTAATCATTAAATAATTATCCTTTAATTATTTAATTACCCTTAAATTTATAAATTGATTACCATTTAATTTTAATTCATCAACTTTTAATTATTAAATAATCACCCTTTAATTATTTAAGTCACATTTAATTAATTATCTTTAATAAATTAATTAACCCTTGATTGTAATTAATTAAATCTTAATTACTTTTATTAATGGACCCTTTAAATGATTACTTTAATTAATGAATCCTTAATTATAATTAATTAATCTTAATATTACGTAATAAATTAAGTAATCATTTAAATAACATTCCATTTTAACTTCTCTTAAGATTTCATTATTTATTTAATATAAGCGACTTATAAAATTATGTATCAAAAATTAAATAAGTTAAAATTTAATTACTTTAAAATCATCTTACCTAAATACTGAATTTAATTTAGAACTTTGATCAAATCGACATTTGAAACCATAGTTTACAAGTGTTTAAAATCTGAAAACATTCACAGTTAAAACTGTTTAATTAGTCAGCCCCGAGACCTGCTCCTAGTCACGCGCGAGAAAATCTCGTTTTTGCTTCGGGTTTCTCAGGGATTCAACCCGAGTGCTATACGCTTTTCAATTTTTTTTTTTTTTTTTTTTTTTAAGTCTGAAATCGACTCGATACAGCTCCAGATCGTCACGAGTTCGACTTCGAGTTTCCTATCTAAATTCCCGAGTGGTGCTCTGAGCTTTTCTCCATCTTCCCCAAACCAATCCCTGTGCACAAATTTCTGGTGCACATGCACCGATCTCAGGCGATGCTCCGGCATCCCTGGCCACCACCAACAAATCTCCACTGGCACTCTCAAAACACCAGATCACCCAATTTAGTAAATCGAGCGCCAGATCGAAACTTCAACCTTCGCACGAAATCCTGGACCAAACTCCGGCGAAGAATCAACCCACAACCACGCCTCCGACCACCAGAAGCTCTGAGCCTCAAGCCACAAACTCGTCAACCCCCATACCATCATTCCCCAAGGCCACGTGCAACTCGAAGCACGAACGAATACACCTCAATAAATTTTCCGACCACTGCCAAAACTAGGTTTAAAAACCAAACTAACCCTTCGCCGACGCCTCAGCCATCGAGCACCCTCACCACCATTTTTCCCGACTACCATGATCACTCACCTAGCCTCAGCCCAAGCCCCGATACCCCTAGGTCCTTCGATCACCTGAATTTGCCAAGAACCCACTTCCAGTTCAACCCCAAACTGCTCTCAACCCCTTTATTTAAAAATCATAAATCTAGGCTTAAAATTCCTATCATCTACTGCCGATTCAGGCCATATAAGTGAATCTCGAATTTGTTTCATTCGAATTTATGGAAAAATTTAATTTGCTCAGTGAAATCAAGTTTATACACACTGTATATTTTTATTTTAGGTAAAACTATATATTTTTTTCTCTATTATAGTAACTGATACCTTAACACACTCATTAGCCTTTGAAACAAAGGTCTGATATTGATTAAGTGATATGAGATTGAAGTTTTCTTATTTGTTTTTAAAACTGTAACTCAGTTATGAAGAAGAATACTAAGAACAGAGAAGATAAGGAGACAAATAAATCCACATCTATAAACTGAGCTTATCACTTAATATATTCACTCGAATTTATAAAAAAAATGAATTTACATTCATTCAATCACTTTCCTTTTACTGATCATAGCATGAATTTAATTAGATGGATAGCTATGGTTTTTATTAAAATTGTTCTTGGGGTCTGAAATTCAAACAGAGGCTTCATTTCCTAGTTTCCAGACATGCACAGACATATTCACCCATATAAATACAGATATACTTGCTGATATACACATACATTTATCATCACAAGTATTAGAATCAAGAGAATGGGTTTCAAAAATGGAGTTTGCTCACCTTATTTTTCAGAGAAGAAAAAGAAGAACAGAGGGATGATGTTGAACCAGGCTTGAACACTTCAAGTTGAAATTCTTCTTCTTTAAATCCTCTGGCTTTGATTTTTTTGTATTGTTGTTTAAGTACTGGATATTTGTTTGAGTTTTAAAAATGATTCTTACTTAAAATTTTCAGCTGAGAATGGTCGAACTAGAATGAGGAATTGATATAGGTAAAAGAGTTTACAGGGTGTTATAATGGTTTGTACAACATTCAGAGATATTTTCTTTGTGGAGGCTGAGATGATAATATGTTGGGTGCTCAAGATCCTAACATTAATTGCTGCGTACTTTATGTCTTCCTTTGCAATACTTCGGCTGCAACCAAATATGAAGATGTTGATTTGGTGGCCAAACATTAATTAGCTTGTACCATTACCTTTATTTTATTTGCTTTGTACCATACCTCATTTATAATTTTTTTCTTTTCTTTTCTTTAGTCTCGGCTGTACCAAAAATATGAGATATTGTTTATACTTGTTCAAGCCTATGCATGTATATTTTTTTTTTGTTTTGCTTTATTTCTTCTTCGGCTGTACAATGCAAAGGATAATGTGCATGTTTTGTTCCTTCATTTTGTAGGTGTTCATAGATATTTTACCTTTTATTTTATACTTTCCATAGGTATATATGTTCGTTTCTTTTCCTTTGGACTTGTCTTTTATAATATTACTTTATAATATTTGTGTTCAAAGCCTATATTCTATTTTTATTTTTAAATCATCTATTTAAGATTTAATTTCAAATCCAGAATATATATACATATATATAAATAAAAATTCAAATTTATTCATATATGCCCATATACATTTATTCACATATATACATATTATAGATTTTAATTGATTTAACATAGAATTTATTTTAATCCGGGGAAACTCGCAATCAATTAATCCATTAAAAATCAATTTTACAATACTTTTATTCAAAAATTCCTTTTATTATCAATTTAAATTAATTAAAAATCTGGGGTCGTTACAAACTTCCCCCCTTAAAAGAATTTCGTCCTCGAAATTCGCAGGCACGAAAACAACGAAGATAGATAGATTCGATCTCCTACAACGGTTCGTAGAGCCATCATCACATCGAAACTTCTACTTGTAGCTGGTACGAAGCAATCAAAAGAATTTTGGAAACGAATCAAAGAAGATTGATAAGAAAGTTGTTTCCACTGTTGCAGGGTATTGACCATTTATAGTCGTATTCCCTGTCCCCTATCTCGTCTTCTTCTTGCACTCATACTCACTATCGGTGGATAGCAAGAGAATTTACTGAGACATTCAGACGGATATCTGAGAGATTACTCATTCTAGAGTTTACTTCACTCTATCTCTAATGAGCTACTTAATGTGTTATACTCCTGAGCTAAAGTTCAACCTTAGCTCTGATACCAAATGTAACGTCCCAGATTTTCGCGCTCGAAAATCGACATCCATACTTTACATCGTACTCGAATGCCGTAGATTCGACCGTTCAAATCCGAGTCGCCGGAGCTTATAACACAGTTAAGTAAATAACACAGCGGAAGAAAAGAAAAATACATTGATATACAATATCTGATACAATAGAGTGATACAATGAATATCAATATACATCAGAGTATGATACAACAAATAGCAGCGGAACAAATAACTCTAAGATAGTCTTCAAGAGAGAACTCCAGCAGTAGCTCGAACTCCCAATAACGATACACCAAGAATAAGCAAGTGCAGTCCGATCCAAAGACTGAACTAGCTCCAGAAAATCTACTGAACCTGACTATCTGAAAAACCCAACTCTAGACTGCTCGTGTAGAAAATTATGAGCACCCAGAGTTTAGGAAATGAACAATAAACTCCGGATCAGTCATGGGACTGGTGTGAGCAACAAAAACAGTTTATCTTTAAATAACACAAAAGAATTTTAAACATTTAAATCCGCAATGCTTTTAGAAAATGAAACTACCATAAGACCTCCCACCACACACACAATGCAAACGCAGAATTGGAGGAGATTTCTTCTTATGATAGTCAAAGATGCTTACTACGCAAAAATCAAATTCTTTTTGATATTATTATTAGTGCATAGTGTAGAAAACATTTCGAAAGTAGAATATAAATCTTAGCCAACATACGACCAGTATCGTATGCCTACTATAGCTACCATCTAAACAGTGGTGACCACCGTACGTAAATGGCAGGTTCTACAACTAATACCGTACAAAGTTCGTATTGGAAGATGGATTTCCAACAAATGGTCAGGCTAAGGAACTTCCTATCCACGATGGGTACGTCCCTGGAATAGACGACCCGAGAACCTAACCGGATCTCTGCCAACACAAGGCCGGGTTACCTCTGCAAAAATAGGTAACTACTGACACGCGTATGCCATCCCCCGATCGTCACCGATCTTCCCGAGGATCCCCGATTTCCAACAAACCACAAAGTAATAAATTTGCAGCAACCACAGAGGTTAAGTATCTGGGCTCCATACCATGATACCACCTTTATCCAGAAGGAATGACATACACTAAGGGGCGCTACTCCCGAGAACCTTGCTGCATCCTTCCTATTTTGACCATTTCCGGGGTGTGAGGCTCGATGAAGTCTCGTCCACAAAGCTACGCTTTGTTCACAAAGCCATGCTTCGGGTCAAACAGATGATCAACCTATGATCACAAAGATATAAGATCAAACAAACGATCATATCACAAATGATCAAACACTGATCATCACACAGCAGCACTCAGCATGCCACATTACCAGATTGGGATATATCGCTGATAAATTTCAACTACATAACCTCTGAGCTCGTACGTCTCAGAGAAGGGTGTTAAGCTAAGAGAATAAATTCTCCGCCACCAACAGAAATGTATTTGAAAGAAATCGGCTTTATATCTCAAAGTGTAATGTCAGACATGTACCCATACAAGTCTGTTCCGGGTTCGAACAGAACCGAAGGCACTTCTCACGAAGCCCTTGCAAATCCGGATAATTTCCAATCACGTCCGGACTTCCCGTCACAAAAGAGTGATATAAATCTCTATACCGGGAGCTACCCAGTGCAGAGACATTCGACAGGTTGTCCTTTCATTTTCGAAAATATCCGGTCTTCAACACCGGTCTTCAAATGCGATCCATATACGACGTATCACTATTCGGAATGAGTTATACGACCCAAAGGTCCTTTCCCGGCTAACCCGAATAGTGAGCGAAATATTTAAAAACAAATGGATAATGGGATTTCAATTAAGTCACAACTTAAACCCAAACTTTCTTTTCAAATGGTTTATCAAATTACCATTTAAATCTTTTTTTTTTAAACAAAAAGATTTAATTCACAAAGTTCACTTAATTTCACAAAGATTCATTCACAGTTTTTCCAAATCAATTTCCATTTCAGTTTAATTAATTTGTCAAATCTTTAAATCAAAGATTTAACAAATATCTTTCAAACAATTTCATTTTCGAATGGGTTAAACAAATCATCATTTTAAATCTGTTAAAAATAGACAGATTTAATTCATAGCTTTCAAAAAGAATTCATTCATAATCTTGGAAAATCCATTTTTCAATTCACTTGAAATTCCTTTACCTAAATTGGAATTTCATTTCTTATCTAAAAGCTTTTATCATTCGAAAACAACAGTTTTCAATTTGGAAATCTGATTCATTCATACGAGTTGAAATCCTTGGGTTAAATTCAAATTCCCAAATTAATACTTTAGAATGGTTTAATTCATACAAACACATTTATATCATCTTTTATCCCTAGTTTCCAAATCATAGATTTAATTTCAACCTTGAATTCAAATTTAAATCTAATTATTTAAATTTTCAAAACTCGCTTAAGTTATTCAAAATAACTTTTATCTTTGAAATTCCATTTCAAAAGTTTTTCACTTTAAACCCGAATTTCTAATTTCAAAATCAATTGAAATTAAAATCTCAATTTCAAAAACATCAAGTTTAAATTATCTGTGACTTAACCGATTTCCACGTGAAATCCATATTTGTGTGTGTAAAGGTGTGGTCCAGGGGTTTCACACAATAGTGCACAACATCAATCATCACAGATATATCGATAAGCGGTATAATCGATAACGCTTATCTTCATTCACAAATTCATAGATAAAGTAAATTTATCAGTCACAAAGATTCATTATCATAATTCGATGTGGGTTTCGGATAACCAACTGGAATCCGACTCCCTGTCGCATCGAAATTCAAGTGCCGTTTTACGGGTCAAGGATTTCATATTCACATAGTAACATATCACAGAAATAGAAATTTCAGATCACAACATAAATCAGGGTATATCACAAAGTATCACAATCAGGGATATCAAACAATTAGAATTCAAACATTCATAAGTGAGGTCAGTTAATTGTCTGATTAATTCAAATCAGATTAATAAATTACTAATCCTGGTTAATTAACATTAATTTATTATTCATAATTAATTACAATAAGCGATCATCCTAATCACTTATATTAATAAATCACAAATTAATTACTTTGAGTGATCATCCTTTAATTATTTGATTTATTAACTTCTAATCATTAATTTATAAATCTTAATTAATCAATCAATCTTTAATCATTAAATAATTATCCTTTAATTATTTAATTACCCTTAAATTTATAAATTGATTACCATTTAATTTTAATTCATCAACTTTTAATTATTAAATAATCACCCTTTAATTATTTAAGTCACATTTAATTAATTATCTTTAATAAATTAATTAACCCTTGATTGTAATTAATTGAATCTTAATTACTTTTATTAATGGACCCTTTAAATGATTACTTTAATTAATGAATCCTTAATTATAATTAATTAATCTTAATATTACGTAATAAATTAAGTAATCATTTAAATAACATTCCATTTTAACTTCTCTTAAGATTTCATTATTTATTTAATATAAGCGACTTATAAAATTATGTATCAAAAATTAAATAAGTTAAAATTTAATTACTTTAAAATCATCTTACCTAAATACTGAATTTAATTTAGAACTTTGATCAAATCGACATTTGAAACCATAGTTTACAAGTGTTTAAAATCTGAAAACATTCACAGTTAAAACTGTTTAATTAGTCAGCCCCGAGACCTGCTCCTAGTCACGCGCGAGAAAATCTCGTTTTTGCTTCGGGTTTCTCAGGGATTCAACCCGAGTGCTATACGCTTTTCAATTTTTTTTTTTTTTTTTTTTAAGTCTGAAATCGACTCGATACAGCTCCAGATCGTCACGAGTTCGACTTCGAGTTTCCTATCTAAATTCCCGAGTGGTGCTCTGAGCTTTTCTCCATCTTCCCCAAACCAATCCCTGTGCACAAATTTCTGGTGCACATGCACCGATCTCAGGCGATGCTCCGGCATCCCTGGCCACCACCAACAAATCTCCACTGGCACTCTCAAAACACCAGATCACCCAATTTAGTAAATCGAGCGCCAGATCGAAACTTCAACCTTCGCACGAAATCCTGGACCAAACTCCGGCGAAGAATCAACCCACAACCACGCCTCCGACCACCAGAAGCTCTGAGCCTCCAGCCACAAACTCGTCAACCCCCATACCATCATTCCCCAAGGCCACGTGCAACTCGAAGCACGAACGAATACACCTCAATAAATTTTCCGACCACTGCCAAAACTAGGTTTAAAAACCAAACTAACCCTTCGCCGACGCCTCAGCCATCGAGCACCCTCACCACCATTTTTCCCGACTACCATGATCACTCACCTAGCCTCAGCCCAAACCCCGATACCCCTAGGTCCTTCGATCACCTGAATTTGCCAAGAACCCACTTCCAGTTCAACCCCAAACTGCTCTCAACCCCTTTATTTAAAAATCATAAATCTAGGCTTAAAATTCCTATCATCTACTGCCGATTCAGGCCATATAAGTGAATCTCGAATTTGTTTCATTCGAATTTATGGAAAAATTTAATTTGCTCAGTGAAATCAAGTTTATACACACTGTATATTTTTATTTTAGGTAAAACTATATATTTTTTTCTCTATTATAGTAACTGATACCTTAACACACTCATTAGCCTTTGAAACAAAGGTCTGATATTGATTAAGTGATATGAGATTGAAGTTTTCTTATTTGTTTTTAAAACTGTAACTCAGTTATGAAGAAGAATACTAAGAACAGAGAAGATAAGGAGACAAATAAATCCACATCTATAAACTGAGCTTATCACTTAATATATTCACTCGAATTTATAAAAAAAATGAATTTACATTCATTCAATCACTTTCCTTTTACTGATCATAGCATGAATTTAATTAGATGGATAGCTATGGTTTTTATTAAAATTGTTCTTGGGGTCTGAAATTCAAACAGAGGCTTCATTTCCTAGTTTCCAGACATGCACAGACATATTCACCCATATAAATACAGATATACTTGCTGATATACACATACATTTATCATCACAAGTATTAGAATCAAGAGAATGGGTTTCAAAAATGGAGTTTGCTCACCTTATTTTTCAGAGAAGAAAAAGAAGAACAGAGGGATGATGTTGAACCAGGCTTGAACACTTCAAGTTGAAATTCTTCTTCTTTAAATCCTCTGGCTTTGATTTTTTTGTATTGTTGTTTAAGTACTGGATATTTGTTTGAGTTTTAAAAATGATTCTTACTTAAAATTTTCAGCTGAGAATGGTCGAACTAGAATGAGGAATTGATATAGGTAAAAGAGTTTACAGGGTGTTATAATGGTTTGTACAACATTCAGAGATATTTTCTTTGTGGAGGCTGAGATGATAATATGTTGGGTGCTCAAGATCCTAACATTAATTGCTGCGTACTTTATGTCTTCCTTTGCAATACTTCGGCTGCAACCAAATATGAAGATGTTGATTTGGTGGCCAAACATTAATTAGCTTGTACCATTACCTTTATTTTATTTGCTTTGTACCATACCTCATTTATAATTTTTTTCTTTTCTTTTCTTTAGTCTCGGCTGTACCAAAAATATGAGATATTGTTTATACTTGTTCAAGCCTATGCATGTATATATATTTTTTTTGTTTTGCTTTATTTCTTCTTCGGCTGTACAATGCAAAGGATAATGTGCATGTTTTGTTCCTTCATTTTGTAGGTGTTCATAGATATTTTACCTTTTATTTTATACTTTCCATAGGTATATATGTTCGTTTCTTTTCCTTTGGACTTGTCTTTTATAATATTACTTTATAATATTTGTGTTCAAAGCCTATATTCTATTTTTATTTTTAAATCATCTATTTAAGATTTAATTTCAAATCCAGAATATATATACATATATATAAATAAAAATTCAAATTTATTCATATATGCCCATATACATTTATTCACATATATACATATTATAGATTTTAATTGATTTAACATAGAATTTATTTTAATCCGGGGAAACTCGCAATCAATTAATCCATTAAAAATCAATTTTACAATACTTTTATTCAAAAATTCCTTTTATTATCAATTTAAATTAATTAAAAATCTGGGGTCGTTACATTACGGGTCGTTGTTATCATTTCGACCAAATTCGATATGTCCATTCTATTCTTGTCCATCTCTATCTATATAAATAGATATGTTCTAAAACCCTAGTAGTCTATTCTAATTTCTGTACGTTGTACGTACTGCTTATTTCTATCTCTTCTTCCTTTCCAATGGTAGAAAACCCTAATTTCCCAATTCCAAATCAAACTTCAAAATTCAAACTCCTCAAACCATATCAAATGTATATATGTGCTTGTTGTCATGTGCATGTAATACATATATTATGTACATGTAGGTGCAAAACACTTCGAACGTCTTCGAACAACTTTCGTTCGTTAAACCGTTGCTAATCGAAGAACCGATTCCCGATCAAATTTTCACTTATACTTTAACATACATATTTGTAAAAAAAATTGAAAAACATTTTATTATCATTTTAGATGAATTATAATGATAATATTTTATTTATAAAACCATATAAATTAATATTAAAAATTATTTACAGCAATTTCCATTATACCGATAAAGTGATATCGATTTTTCCTTATATTTCCAAATCAAATATATATATCTTTATAAAACTATTATAAATGATTCATTATCACTTTATAACTATTCAAAATGAATTATCATTATTTAAAATAATTATTTGGGTAATTAAAATAATTATTAAATCATTAAATATTAATTTAAAGTCATAAATCTTTATTTAAATTCAATGCTATCTTATCAATATAAATTTTGATGAAAATATTTTATTTAAATATTTATTCAAAATGAGATTACTATTACTTATTATCACTTGAAACAATATTATTTGAATTATCATCCTTTTATTTGCATATATTTAAAAATAATACAATTTATCAAAGTGATAAATTGGCAGGTCGTTACAGCTCCCATGTCTTGCTCGGAGTAGGCAAGGCAAAAGGTATACGCCCAAAGATAAGCGAGGTCTTACTTAAAAATGTCCTGGAAAAGGATATTTAAACCGCTATGTTAAGTGGTTAACTCTGATCAATGCCCAGAGTTTGGGATGGTCTTGGAGGTCCAGAGAGACGTCCAACCGTGAATTGTTCAACCTATACTTAGTTCCAGAATTGAACATGGTCACCTGCAGATAAGCACCTGGATGACAGTTCTTCACTCGTTAAGAACAAAATAAGCTAGTGACTTACCCTAATAATAATAATAATGAGAAATGGATCACAAAAAACATTAAATGTAAAGCGCATTTTTCATTCACTTAAGAAGAAAGATTCGCACAGGATTAAAAGAAAATTCTTTTTAATTCATAGACAAAGTAACTATAAGTGTTATTAACATTGAAGCCAAAGCAAAAACGAAGGCCAAATCTGCACAACATTGGCCAAAAAGCATAAAGGAGATGAGCAATTACTTCTTCTTGTGCTTCTTCCCTTTCTTTCCCTTGTCGGAGGACTGCCCACCTTTTTCAATTCGAGATTCCTTATGCTTTCTCATCCTCCACTTCCTTAGCCCTTTTACTAGAGTGCTCTGGGATGAAGAGATAGGTGCATTTTGGGTATTACCGGCCATGGGGAATAGATTCAGTGGGCGAAGCAACAGACAATAGAATTGAAGGTGGGTCAATTGGCTCTTGCTTGGTCGTACTGGTATCAAGACCCATTCATTGTGAATCTCCTACATGGCAAGCCTTGTGGCAGTCCATGAAGTCACCATAACCAAAACATCCTCGTCAAGCTAAATTTCTTGAAACTTGCCGGTCGCTTCTTCATCAAAGCATGATCTTTTGTGCACCGAGACTGGGGGTATTAGCAACTGGAACGGTTAAGATCATCCAGGAGATGGATATGACCGTTGAGTCTTTCATTGTTGCATGTGGACCCTGTTGAGAGCTTTCCTTCGGTAGATCCAAGATTGCGGGACGACCTAAAATTTTAGAAAGGTGAAATGAGAGATTAGACTTCAACTGGCATCATGTGTGCCCTCTCAAATATCGGTGAAGTCAATGATATACCTCCACCAGAGTGTGGCTCTTAATGAGCGGGAGTATCGTCTGAATTTCCCTCCTGAATAGGAGATAACATGTTGGGCCTGTGAAATTATGGTGCATCTAGATTGTAACCAGGATTCCTTTAAATGACAGAGGTAGCTAGTGGCTTGGAGGTAAGGCATGTAATAATATCTTGAAGAGCGGTGCCAAAACCTTCAGCTTGGTCCTTTTGAGTAACAACGGTAAGTTCAGGGTGCAAAATGCGCTCCCCGTCTCTGAGCACCTTGATTTCCTCCTTGCTCAGAAACTCCTTTTCCAAATCCTCCAGGTCCACCTCACCTTCCTTTAAGTGTTTTCGCTCATCACTCACCACATTTTCCCATGCTATCGCTAAGGTGTGAGGATAAGTCTTGCCAAGCCAGGGTATGTCTCTAAACTTGAGAACATTAGCATTGTAATTTGTGATGAGTGGATCAAAGCTATCTTTAATCTATCTCTCCAAAGAGGCTACTAATTCATCCACTCTATTAGCTTTATCCAATGCCTCATCCCTTTATCTACGCATGGCATCTCTTTCTTCACGCACATCAAGCAAATCGATACAATAGTTATGGGCAGTCAAAAGAGACTCATCATTCTCTTCCTTCTCCTTCTCCTTCTCAAGTTGTGCTTTAATGTTTTAACCTCGTCAACCAGATCATAATTTTTGTGATGAATGGATTCCACTTCGATCACGTGGTTCCTTCTTTCTTGCTCAATCGTAGCATGCAACTTTTTGACCTTTTGGTCAGCTTCCTCTTTCACCTTGTTTAGCTTGGCAACTTCCTTATCGAGATGGGCAATGGTTGCATTATTCTGGTCCTCTATGAGTTTCATTCCCGCGATTTCAACCTCTAATTCCTAGAAGTATTTTGATATTCTTTCTGTTAAACTTTCCAAGTGAAATATTGATCGTAGACGTCATTGGCATAAGCAACTGTCTCAGTCTGGTATCGCTTAGGAATATTCTTTATGCTCGGAACAAACTTGTAAGCTTTGAAATTGATCTTGGGAAAGCGACGTTGGAAATCAGCTACCAAAGGGTTCGAATAGAAAGCATTTGCTTTGAGAAGTGGGTTGAACTAGGGGAGATTGTCCATGTACACTTTGACCTACAAGTAGGAGGGAATGTTTTTAAAGGTTTGAGGGATTCAACAAAGTAAGCCTATTTCCAATGCTACTCGAAGCAGCAATTAATAGCTTGACAATTATCTTATCCTCATCATTTAGATCTTTAGCGGAAGGACCTAACAAAGAAGCATAGATTAGCAAAAGAAAGCAACTGAATAAAAATAAAGACTTTGATCAACTTACAAGGGGAAGAGAAGACTCCACTGATATTAGGAAAGCATTTTACAAAGAAAAATTACGTTTTCGAATATCTAAATTTGTTCACCCCCTCAGAAATTATCTTTTTGGAGGGGATTAGATCTAAAAATTTGATTTTTCAGGTTGTTGAGTTTAACTAATCGAACTAGATAGTTTAGAACATCAGCATTTAGTGACAGAATCCCTGACTCCAGGGCCATAAGTTCCAAGGAAATAAGATATGTATATACATTTGGAGGTAGCTAGATGGAAGCAATGCCTAGGTGGGTTATGAATTTGGTCAAGAATTTCGAAAAAGGCAGGAAGCCACCATGCCAAATATGGATAGCAGTGTAAGAGAAACATCCTTTAGGATTTTGAATGGTGTAGCTATCGCTCGGGGGAATGGTTTTTACTCTAGTAATGCCCAAATCATTTAGAATAGCGTCCACCTCATCTTGGTAGGATATTAAAGAATGTTTGGAAATTGCTTCAATCTTCTTTGGAGAAGATTCCATCATCGGTACTGTATCTTTTTCTGCAGGCGAGATATCGCGGTAATATAGGGTCATCCGCTATTATGCGGGGCTCATGGTGTCTCATCTGCTCCAACGGCGGGAAATATATCCAACTACTAATATATATATATATACATTAATATATAAAATATAACATCCAGCTAATAAAAAAAAATTATAAATTCATCCAACCAGCCAATAAATAATTTTAACACTTTAAAATGAAACTAGTTATCCAACATGAGTGAGATTTACTCACCTTGATTTTTATTTTGCTAATCGTTCCAATTCCAAATTTGTTCCATTGCATAGTGTTTGTTGCTACGATCCAACATTACTCGTGTTTTTAATTTTGAATCTCGCACGAATAATTTACAAATTGTATAAGTTAACAATTTTTATACTTACTAATTATACTCTTATTAAATTTAATTACTATATACCTTCTTCTTCCCAAAATATATATGCCCAGAGACACAACAACGTCGAACCCCTGCCATCCGTACGTGATCGAACTGCTTCGCCATCCTCCCTTGTGCACGCTCGCATGCTCGTGCTAAGCACCGCTCCTATAAAACTAGCACGAACGGCCACCTCGCTGGCCCTTCCTTCAAGTCGCGATACGCCCAGTCCTTACACGAGACACCAATCTCGAATCCCTATTGCTCCTCATCTCCACAACTGTGATGCTGATGCCATCGCGATTCGCTCATGCGCGACAAAACCCTAAAACCATTGCGACTAAGCATCGGCCACCAACCCCTGAATCGACCTCGACATCGCTCCAGACCACCGCCTTCGTACTCTTCCCCCTACCCTCGCGATGGCTTCTCCCTAGGTCGCCTCGCGACCTTCGTCCGGTCTCCTTTCTTTATTATTATTTTTTCTTTATGTTGATTTCGTTCTAAAATAAAGAAGAGGGGAAATGTTTTTAAAAGAAGGAGATAGTACGCGCGTGGTGGTTGAGCGTACAGGGGAGAGTCGGATAGAATTAGAGATAGGGTGGCAGCCGTTAGTAATTTATATTTTTATATTCAAAAATATCTCGTTTACGTACCTTGAAATCCTGAACCCCTATCGAGATGTACCGCTTGGCATTCCTAATGTTATACCGCTATTCTGAACGTAATGGAACAAGTTCCGAGACCTAATTCGGTCGTATGTGGAAGATAGCTTTTTAAATCGATGGTTTTTAATTAAATTAATCCTATGCTTTTTCAGCCCATACGACCAAATGGTAACTCCAAACGCTACGAAATATGAAATCCGATAATAGTACACTATTACAAATCCAACGGAACTAATTTCGTCGAATTCCGAGACTTCGCCCCGGAAAGCTATTTTTACTCGTTAATTAAAACGAGTTATTTTTAAAATAAATCAAATCACTTTTTGAATCAAATTTAAAAGTTTGCCTACCTTCATTTTATTTAAATAGGATTTAAATCAGCTTTGAAATTATTTTTATCAAGCTTAAAACTCAAGATTCCATTATTTAACCAATTTCAATTATTAAATTAAATAATTTAAATTATCCAATAAATTACTATTTTTGAAACTCAATTTTTTAAATTTAAAAAATTAACATTCCAATATTTAAAATTAATTAAACACCCTAATCTCAAATCCCTAAAATTCTAAGTCGTTACATTCTTCCCTCCTTAAAAGAATTTCGTCTCCGAAATTACGAAGGTAAGAAAAATTCCACAAACCCATTAACTTTCCAAAACCCACTTAGTTAAACTCGATATTTCACTTTCCTAAATATTTTAGTTCCATACAAAATAATTAGTTTCCATTTCTAATTCAAAACCTTTTATTTAAATTACAATTCGAAAACAAATCTTTGTTAACAAAAATTTCCAAAAATTTTCTAACACCCTAGATTTCCAAAATTTTTTGGTAGAGTCCCCTATGTACAGAGAGCCTTTTGCAATATGAAAAATGTGATAAAAAGATATACATCGGCTCTCATGGCCGGAAAACAAAATATATATATATATATATCAATTTTTTTTCGCGCTAAATTCGTAAGCGTACCTTATTTTAGCATTATTAAGCGAGCTCGCTCAATTTATATGCAATTCCGCAACCAAAATCTAGCCAAATGGTCTTCTTGTACCTGTACTTACTCAATTTAAACATGTAAGTACCAAAAACATGAAATTTAATAACATTTCATTCATTTAAATAGTTAAACACATACTTGCATAACTAAACATGCTAAACATGTATTTTTTTGTATGTATACTCAAAGACAAGGTTCAAACATTCAATAATTAACTCCCAATCAACTTATATATCATTTATTCCATTTCAAACAATCCACATACCATTTGTTTGCTTAAATTATATCTATCCATTTCCAATCAATTCACAAAACAATACATTGCATCAGCTTTATATTCACATTCTCATTATACTTGGAATCATTCCATTTTAACTTGATACGTAATCAATCTATCTTAGTTTCATTCACTTGTATTCATTCTAAATTCACATCCAATTTATATTATGTGACATTTCATTTGCACGCCAATTCATTTACGTGCCATTTCATAAACATTTCTTAAGTTTATAGCTTAATCTCATACAATAATTTATGTTTAATATTATCGAAACTTAAGTTCAAGTTTTATGAAACATCATTCCAAAATCATCTTTCATTCATTCACACTTGGGTTGAATTTTTATTTTGTAATCCAAGTTCGTATTCGATTTATTCAAATTCGACACAATTTAAATCAAATTTTATTTTTAACAACAAGTCGTTGTAAATTAAATTCCATTCTCATTCACTAATTAATTTAATTAGTTCATTCACTTAATCCACTTCAATATTCAGTCCATAAATTTAACTTATCTAATTAGTTTTCTTTTATTTTACAGTTCTACATCTGATTTTTATTCCAAAAATCACTTTTATTGGTTCGACTTGAGTTCACTTTATTTTCTAATTCAAGTTGGATTTCCATTTCTTTACCAAAATATTAATTCATTTTCATTTTGGTTTTCCATTCCATTTCTCAATTTAATAAGTTGTACCACTTATTTCCCAATTTCATAAATTCTATATTCGAGTTTATCCCATTCAAAATTTATAACTTATAGTTATATAATCATTTTACAACCCAAATTTTATATTTAATTCAATTCGATATGGTTTCAAATCCAATTAAATTTTATTTGACTTATCCTAAATTAAATTTCAATTCATACAATTCATTTTAACTTACTTAAGTTAAGATTCAATTTCAAATTCAAATTTCACACTTTCCTTTCCTATTTATACCATTCTCAATTTATAAGTACAAAACTTTTTATATAATGCTTTCACACATCATTTAGATGAAATTCCAGAATTTAAACACCCGGATTTATTTCAAATCTTTTTGAAATCATACAAATATATATCTCTTTTGTTTCAACAAACCATTCCTTTAGAATTTTCAAAATCAACTTGGTTTTATCCAAAACAAATTCCTTCGAAATTTCTGAAACAACTCTTGTTTTTCAACAAAATCTCCATATCAAATTACTATGGTAGCAATCCGTCACTTAGAAACTCGAAATGAACACCGAAGATGTCGCGATCATCATTGGAATTATTTTCCAGTGACTGAAGTGAGTTTAGTGCTTTATCATTTCCAAAATCCGTTTAAAACAATTTTTATTCCAAAAAATATTTTAAAAATACTATTATTTATTTCAAAACACTTTGGAAAACATTTCCAAAAATCTCCGGGATTTAATTTCCAACTTCAGATTTGAATCAATTTTAATTCAACTCATGTGCATAACCTATTCTTATACAGTTTCAATTTGGTTATATATATCATTTCAAATTTTATAATCTTGTTTAGATTATAATAATATCAACCAAACATTTTTAAATGCTATAATAATTTCAGAAACTTATTTCTTTTATATCAAAATATATCTTTGGGTAAAATTATTTCATTTACCCTTTTTTCAAACCAATACTGTCAGTTTACCTTGTTTAAGAGTTTAGAAACCCCTATGATACAGTTGTACTTCCTGTACCGACCAGAATTCATAAACACTCAACCGATAAATCAACACAATATAAAACATTTTATAGTCACTAACAAATACGCGCTCATATATATTAATACACTCAAACTTATTCTAGAGTACTACTGACTCTATCTCTAATGAGTAATCCCCACCAAAGCCAAGGTTCTCGCTTAACCTTCAACTCTGATACCAACTGTAATTGTCAAGACCCGCAAATCCATACCTCTTGATTAACCACTAATCTCCATTGATTAACTCAAAATGCATGGAAATACGAACCCTGAGGGGTTTTAAGAAAAAGAAATAGAAGAAAAGATAGAAGAAAAGGAGAAGAAGAAGAAAGCAGAAGAAGAACAGAACAACATCAGAATAGAAACAATATCAGAATCTTACACATCGCAGCGGAACAATATATAATAGATAACACTAGTCTTTTAAAACAAAGAAATATATCAGTTTATACATACATCAATCAGAGTCAATATACAACAATGGACAGTTATATAACTTGTCCTCATACAGAATACACAGCGGAATAAATAATTTCAGATACAAATACTACGTCTCGTCATCCAGCTTATCTCCAAAGCTCCAGAATATCCTGATAACATAACTCTAGGCTGCCCGTGTGGAAATTGATGGGCACCCAGAGTTTAGAAGGGAAACAATAAACTCCGAGTCAGTCATGGTGACTGGTGTGAGATCGTAAAACAGTTATTCTTTAAAACACAACAGGAAAATTTTAAAGTCAATTTCGCAATGCCTTTGCAAAATGAAACTACCATAAGACCTCCCGCCACACACACAATGCAAACGCAGACTTGGAGGAGATTTCTTCTTATGATAGTCAAAGATGCTTACTACGCAAAAATCAAATCATTTTTGATATTATTATTAGTGCATAGTGTAGAAAACATTTCGAAAGTAGAATATAAATCTTAGCCAGCATAGGTACCATTATAGTATGCTTGCTATAGCTACCATATTAAATGGCAGGTTCTATAACTAAAACCGTACAAGGCTCGTATTGTTTCTTTGGATTTCCAACAAATGGTCAGGCTAAGGAACTTCCTATCCACGATGGGTACGTCCCTGGAATAGACGACCCGAGAAATAACCTAACATTACGGTTAGATCTCTACCAACACAAGGCCGGGTTACCTCTGCAAAAGTAGGTAACTACTGACACGCGTATGCCATCCCCCGATCGTCACCGATCTTCCCAAGGATCCCCGATTCGCAACAAACCACATAATAATAATAATGCAGTAACCACAGAGGTTAAGTATCTGGGCTCCATACCATGATACCACCTTTATCCAGAAGGAATGACATACACTAAGGGGCGCTACTCCCTAGAACCTTGCCGCATCCTTCCTGTTTTGACCATTTCCGGGGTGTGAGGCTCGATGAAGTCTCGTCCACAAAGCTACGCTTTCTACAAAGCCATGCTTCGGGTCAAACAAAATGATCAACCTATGATCACAAAGATATAAGATCAAACAAATGATCATATCATAAATGATCAAACACCGATCATTTCACAGCAACACTCAGTATGCCACGTTACCAAATTGGGAATATATCGCTGATAAATTTCAACTACATAACCTCTGAGCTCGTACGTCTCAGAGAAGGGTGTTAAGCTAAGAGAATAAATTCTTCGCCACCAACAGATATGTATTTGAAAGAAATCAGCTCAATATCTCAATTTGTAACGTCAGACATACAATCCATACAAGTCTGTTCCGGGATCGCACAGAACCGAAGGCACTTCTCACGAAGCCCTTGCATATCCGGATAAATTTCTAATCACGTCCGGACTTCCCGTCACTAAGGGTGATAAAACCTCTAAATCGGTGATCAGCCGATGTAGAGTAACTCGACGGTAATCCTTCCGTTTTCAAAAATATCCGGTCTTCAACACCGGTCTTCGAATGGAATTCATAACGACGTATCACATATTCGGAATGGGTTATACGACCCCATAGTCCTTTCCCGGCTAACCCGAATAGTGAGCGATTTTTTTAAAATAAGTGTGGCATTCAAATTCATCCAATTCACAACAAATACCATTCAGGGTAATTATTGATAGTCGGTTATTTAACTATCAATAAAGATGCGCAACATCATCAGATTCCAAATAATTTTCCCAAATAATTTTATCTTCCAAAATATCTTTACTAGATATAAAATTTCCACATTTCAAAAATAAATCAATATTTATTTTTAAACAACTTCCCTTTCTTTTATAAATTCCATAGTGAATTTATATTTTCAAAATATCTACTAATATTCGATTATCAAATCGATTTCAATATTCAATTTCAGTTTATCTTTAAGAAGATAAAATCTCAAAAACGTTTCATTTCATTTTGGAAAACATTCCCATACTTATTTAATAATAAGTATGTCATAAATCTATTTATTTTCAACACTTGGAAAATATTCGATATACTTAAATCAAAATTAAGTATATATTTCATTCTTTAAGGAAACCATTTACTATAACAACATTTATTTGAGTCAAAACGAATGTTACGTAAAACATCGTTACGACGACTCAAAATCATTAGTATAGGGATTCGAATTTTTATAGATATATAAATCCCAATACTACATCAAAACATTTCCTTTCGGAAATCATTTACTATAACAACAGTGTTATAGTCCATCATTTCCTTATATTTTCAAAAACGCCTATTTCAACAATGAACGTTGAAATCTATGCTTTCGATTCATAATACATTTTAAAACATCTTTAAAATGTTTAACTTCATTTTTAATATCACTTCTTCAAAAATAAATCCATTTTTATTTAATAATATATTCACTGTCCAAAATCGTGAATAAAATTCACTTAACCCAATTTCAATCTTTTCTACACATTTTGTTTCAATAATAATTCGTTATCCAAAATCGCGAATATATCTTCTTTAATAACCTCCTATATTAAATTTATCAAATTTTATTGATCTTCGAATTTATAAAACAACGTTTATAAATTCTATTCCTACTTTATAACAACTTCGATTTGTAAATCTCCTTTATTAACAAATTCGATCAATATTTCATTTGAAGGCAAAAACCAAATTTATAAGTTAATTTCTTATAAATCTTCCATTCTACAATTTCATTCATTTTAACTTCACAATTTATAAATCTATAAATTTCATTCATTTTAACTTCACAATTTATAAATCTATAAATTTCATTCATTTTAACTCTTATAAAAACTCGTTTTATAATACCAACATTTTAATTTATAAAAATGTCAACTTTATAAACCTTTTAAGTAAACCGTTTATAATATTTTAAAAATCTAAATTTAAAACATTTTATAAATCAATCAACTATTTATTCCAAAAATCACTTTTCGGTTATATTTCACAAAGATCTTAACTTTTATAACTTTAAAATTTGAACGTTTATTTATTTAAAATAAATCACTTCAAAAATTTAATAAAACGTATAATTTCAAAGATCACTGTAAAAAATCCTTTTAAATTAAAAGTCGTTATTTTTAAACTTCAAAACTGAATCCGATGATGCAACGCACCAATTAGTCAATCACAACATCACACATCATATATCAACATATGATAACAGAATATACATCAATATCTGTAAATAAATAAATACTGGTGAGGAATCCAGTTGGATCCCTCCAACCTGTTTCCCTGCATCCACAGACGTTAGCACAATACCAATTCCACTTCGAGGTGGAATATCGCGGTATATGGGTTTTATAAAAATATCCGCTTACTAACGGCGCAATAGGGTCTCATCCGCTATACGAGGCGGGAAATCATCAATCCAATATATACATATGCCAATATGTATATATTGCTATATATATATATATAGATATATCCTACTATATCTAATATCACATCCAATAGCAATCAATCAGTCAAATTAATAACTGTAAAATCCACTTTTCAATCGAGTGAGAAAAATCTCACCTTTAATTTGCAATCCATTTCCAACTCTCTTCCATTTTCGGCTTATTTCTTGATTTTAGACCTTGAATAAGCAATTTACAATTTATTAATATTCGTGATAATCGGATAATAAATTTTCATTTGGTAATTTAAATTAACTAGTGATTAAATTTAAATCAAAGGATTAAATTTTAACTAATTTCCTTGAAAACCTTTTTATAACAAAAATGATTAAATAGGTTAATTACCAAAATACATTTTCTTAAAATAAACAGGTAAGTTCAAAATGTGTATGTATAGATATATCTATTTTATATATATTTTCTCTCTGATTTACCTATATATTAACTTACTGTAAAGCTTCTTCTTCAATATATATTTATTGTTTTTTTTCCTTTCTGCAAATTAAAACAGCAACAACTTTTTTAAAAATCTATGTTAAAACTTACTGCTTGAACCATATATATTATTTGTAAAGATTTTGTTAATATCTGCTGTGATATATATATTTTTTTCTCTTTTCTAATTACACTCAGATTACACTTAAACGAACAGAGTAAAATATACCTGCTCTCGAACAAAACCTCGATCGCAAGCACAACGCCTCCTAATCTAACATCGACGAACTCGTGAAGCCGCCGCCATCTCTACCGTGCTCGCCATTGATCGCAAACCAATGCCGCCCTCGAAGTCGTGAGTCCACGACTCTCACCAGAACGTCATTGCGACGCAGCTCCTCCCCACGAGTGCGCACCTCCACCCAGATCACCACGCCCTGTCGAGCACGCGACATTGGCCACCGAAGCATTAGTTCATCGCGAACGAACTCGTGATTGATAACACGTTCGCGACACTGCTACCGCTCTCCCCCAAATCCAAAGCCGCCACTTCGCACGCGCTTGTCTCAATCGAACTCCCAATTTGTCACATTGCTATGCCCTACGTGCTTGCCATTAGCTACTGCTTGGAGTCGACGACGCCGCTCGCTGAAACCCTTCCCAAAAATCGAACGTGAATCCCCTATACTTGCTCGACTTTGACTGCCGATACTGCCCCATTTGAACGAGCGCGCTTTTGATTCGTTAAAAATAGAGAATGAGGAAAGGGGATTTAGGGCTCGCAAGTTTGATTTTATTGATTCAAACGGGAAGGAGCCATTTATTTGTTCTATATTTTTTTTTCGTTTGTCTTCTGGAAAGAATGGAAGGAGACGGTGCATTTTAAAAATGAGGAGCGTAATGGGTTGCAAGAATTAAGGCTGAAAGAAAGGAGAGGGATGGGTTGCGCGATAATTTCGTGGTCTTTAGCGTGATGTAAGGCGTGAGATAAGGGATGCTGTCTTTTGTTTAAATTTAAATTCAATTTGTTTCGGTATAATTTTTAACGCGTTTATGTGTCGTATTCTCACCCAACAACTCCGAACGATACGAAATTTAAAACCCTGTGATAATTTAATGTCACGGACCCAATGGAACCGGTTTCGTCGAAATCCGAGATTGTTTGAAAAATGACTATTTTTAAATATCGATTCGAACAATATAATTTCAAACTGAACAATTCACTCCCAAATTCGATTCTGAAGCTTCTGTTATCTTCAGTAATATCAATACGAAATTTAAAAGCTTTCGAAATATTTTTCTTCAACTTTAAATTGAAGATACAAATTTTTATTCAATATACAATAGTTTAAATTTTATAATTTAATTGCCACATTCAAAGTTATATTCGGGTTTCAAATTAAATCATCGTTCAAATATTTAAAATTAATTAAATATTTTCAATTTAATTTGTTCAAAATTCTGGGTCGTTACAAACTTCCCCCTTAAAAGAATTTCGTCCTCGAAATTACAAGTTAGAAAAAGTTGTCCTTAACTCGTCTACTATTTTTCACAATCTAAATAGTTTTATCAATTTTCAAAACAAATCTTTCTATTAAAGATTCGTTATCATTCAACTAAATTTCCAACTTCAATTATAAGTTTCAAACGACATTGTTTTACTTCAAAGTTCAATTTTAAATTTAAATTCAAATTTTAACTTTCAAAATTTTCTCAAAAATTTTCTAACGCCCTAAATTTTCGAAAAATTTCGCCAGCGTCTCCTTTGCGCGGCTAATACGGCACGACTACAAAACGTCCCTACGGACTCTCAGATTTCAAAAAGAAAAAGAAAAAGCCAAGCGGCTAGACAAGAAATCATCAAAAACTCATATTCAAATTTAAATACATACCTTTTTCGAGCAATTTACTTTATCTTTGAAATCAAAATCCCAATTCATTTACACCTGTATATCCTACTAGCCATAATATCTAGTTACAACATTCAATCCAATTTGTAAATTCTATTACAAAATTTTCAATATAAACTACTTATACATTTTTTTACTTCACTGTTGAAGTTACATATTCATTATCATTAAATTTTACATTTCAATTTCTCATTTTAATTCAATTCACAATTTCAATTTAATTTGGATTCAGTTTAACTTCTGAATATTGAATTTCATCAATTACCAAATTCAAACTAAGTTTAACATTCAGTTGTAATTCCAGTTTTATTCTTTTGCTCATTCCAAAATTTATTTACAATTCACTATTTTGGTTTATAACCACTTGTATTAAACTGGATTTCCGTTCGAATTCAACTTACATTTAAAACAATTTGGCAGCAATTCCTCTTCTGGAAACCCGAAAATGAATTCTAATGATGTGGCCATCATCATCAGGATTATTTTCCAGCGACCGAAAAGAGTTTAGAGCTTTTATCTTTCCAAAATACTTTTCAAAACCTTTGAAATTCATTTTCAAATTCAAAAAGATTTAAACTTTCCAAATCACCAAAATTTTCAAATTCTTTTCAAAACATTTTCAAAACTCCTCTGGAATTCCGTTTCAAATTACAAATCTCATTTATAATTTACATTCTTAAATTTCATTTGTATATGGATTTATTTCTTAACTTTGGAGTTACGAATTCAATTTCTTATCCAATTTCATATAATAATTCAATGTTATTATTTTCCTAACAACCAAACATCCATATACTATGATAATTAATAGAAAATCATTTCTTTTCAATACAAAAATAGTTTTGGGTAAAATTATTTCATTCACCCTATTTTAAAACAATACTGTGTCGGTTTATCTTGTTTAAGAGTTTAGAAACCCCTATCGATTACAGTTAGCTAGACTGCACCGACCAGAATCCATAAACAATCAACCGATAAGTCTACACAATACAAAACCATTTCATATTCAAATAACAAATACGCGCTCATATCTATTATTACACTCAACTCATTCTAGAGTACTACTGACTCTATCTCTAATGAGTAACACCCAATAGAGCAGGGTTGTCGCTTAACCATATGCTCTGATACCAGATGTCAAGACCCGCAAATCCGTACCTCTTGATTAACCACTAATCTCCATTGATTAACTCAAAATGCATGGAAATACGAACCCTGAGGGGTTTTAAGAAAAAGAAATAGAAGAAAAGATAGAAGAAAAGGAGAAGAAGAAGAAAGCAGAAGAAGAACAGAACAACATCAGAACAGAAACAATATCAGAATCTTACACATCGCAGCGGAACAATATATAATAGATAACACTAGTCTTTTAAAACAAAGAACTATATCAGTTTATACATACATCAATCAGAGTCAATATACAACAATGGACAGTTATATAACTTGTCCTCATACAGAATACACAGCGGAATAAATAATTTCAGATACAAATACTACGTCTCGTCATCCAGCTTATCTCCAAAGCTCCAGAATATCCTGATAACATAACTCTAGGCTGCCCGTGTGGAAATTGATGGGCACCCAGAGTTTAGAAGGGAAACAATAAACTCCGAGTCAGTCATGGTGACTGGTGTGAGATCGTAAAACAGTTATTCTTTAAAACACAACAGGAAAATTTTAAAGTCAATTTCGCAATGCCTTTGGAAAATGAAACTACCATAAGACCTCCCGCCACACACACAATGCAAACGCAGACTTGGAGAAGATTTCTTCTTATGATAGTCAAAGATGCTTACTACGCAAAAATCAAATCATTTTTGATATTATTATTAGTGCATAGTGTAGAAAACATTTCGAAAGTAGAATATAAATCTTAGCCAGCATAGGAACCATTATAGTATGCTTGCTATAGCTACCATATTAAATGGCAGGTTCTACAACTAAAACCGTACAAGGCTCGTATTGTTTCTTTGGATTTCCAACAAATGGTCAGGCTAAGGAACTTCCTATCCACGATGGGTACGTCCCTGGAATAGACGACCCGAGAAATAACCTAACATTACGGTTAGATCTCTGCCAACACAAGGCCGGGTTACCTCTGCAAAAGTAGGTAACTACTGACACGCGTATGCCATCCCCCGATCGTCACCGATCTTCCCGAGGATCCCCGATTCGCAACAAACCACATAATAATAATAATGCAGTAACCACAGAGGTTAAGTATCTGGGCTCCATAACATGATACCACCTTTATCCAGAAGGAATGACATACACTAAGGGGCGCTACTCCCTAGAACCTTGCCGCATCCTTCCTGTTTTGACCATTTCCGGGGTGTGAGGCTCGATGAAGTCTCGTCCACAAAGCTACGCTTTCTACAAAGCCATGCTTCGGGTCAAACAAAATGATCAACCTATGATCACAAAGATATAAGATCAAACAAATGATCATATCACAAATGATCAAACACCGATCATTTCACAGCAACACTCAGTATGCCACGTTACCAAATTGGGAATATATCGCTGATAAATTTCAACTACATAACCTCTGAGCTCGTATGTCTCAGAGAAGGGTGTTAAGCTAAGAGAATAAATTCTCCGCCACCAACAGATATGTATTTAAAAGAAATCAGCTCAATATCTCAATTTGTAACGTCAGACATACAATCCATACAAGTCTGTTCCGGGATCGAACAGAACCGAAGGCACTTCTCACGAAGCCCTTGCATATCCGGATAAATTTCTAATCACGTCCGGACTTCCCGTCACTAAGGGTGATAAAACCTCTAAATCGGAGATCAGCCGATGTAGAGTAACTCGACGGTAATCCTTCCGTTTTCAAAAATATCCGGTCTTCAACACCGGTCTTCGAATGCAATTCATAACGACGTATCACATATTCGGAATAGGTTATACGACCCCATGGTCCTTTCCCGGCTAACCCGAATAGTGAGCGATTTTTTTAAAATAAGTGTGGCATTCAAATTCATCCAATTCACAACAAATACCATTCAGGGTAATTATTGATAGTCGGTTATTTAACTATCAATAAAGATGCGCAACATCATCAGATTCCAAATAATTTTCCCAAATAATTTTATCTTCCAAAATATCTTTACTAGATATAAAATTTCCACATTTCAAAAATAAATCAATATTTATTTTTAAACAACTTCCCTTTCTTTTATAAATTCCATAGTGAATTTATATTTTCAAAATATCTACTAATATTCGATTTTCAAATCGATTTCAATATTCAATTTCAGTTTATCTTTAAGAAGATAAAATCTCAAAAACGTTTCATTTCATTTTGGAAAACATTCCCATACTTATTTAATAATAAGTATTTCATAAATCTATTTATTTTCAACACTTGGAAAATATTCGATATACTTAAATCAAAATTAAGTATATATTTCATTCTTTAAGGAAACCATTTACTATAACAACATTTATTTGAGTCAAAACGAATGTTACGTAAAACATCGTTACGACGACTCAAAATCATTAGTATAGGGATTCGAATTTTTATAGATATATAAATCCCAATACTACATCAAAACATTTCCTTTCGGAAATCATTTACTATAACAACAGTGTTATAGTCATCATTTCCTTATATTTTCGAAAACGCCTATTTCAACAATGAACGTTGAAATCTATGCTTTCGATTCATAATACATTTTAAAACATCTTTAAAATGTTTAACTTCATTTTTAATATCACTTCTTCAAAAATAAATCCATTTTTATTTAATAATATATTCACTGTCCAAAATCATGAATAAAATTCACTTAACCCAATTTCAATCTTTTCTACACATTTTGTTTCAATAATAATTCGCTATCCAAAATCGCGAATATATCTTCTTTAATAACCTCCTATATTAAATTTATCAAATTTTATTGATCTTCGAATTTATAAAACAACGTTTATAAATTCTATTCCTACTTTATAACAACTTCGATTTGTAAATCTCCTTTATTAACAAATTCGATCAATATTTCATTTGAAGGCAAAAACCCAATTTATAAGTTATTTTCTTATAAATCTTCCATTCTACAATTTCATTCATTTTAACTTCACAATTTATAAATCTATAAATTTCATTCATTTTAACTTCACAATTTATAAATCTATAAATTTCATTCATTTTAACTCTTATAAAAACTCGTTTTATAATACCAACATTTTAATTTATAAAAATGTCAACTTTATAAACCTTTTAAGTAAACCGTTTATAATATTTTAAAAATCTAAATTTAAAACATTTTATAAATCAATCAACTATTTATTCCAAAAATCACTTTTCGGTTATATTTCACAAAGATCTTAACTTTTATAACTTTAAAATTTGAACGTTTATTTATTTAAAATAAATCACTTCAAAAATTTAATAAAACGTATAATTTCAAAGATCACTATAAAAAATCCTTTTAAATTAAAAGTCTTTATTTTTAAACTTCAAAACTGAATCCGATGATGCAACGCACCAATTAGTCAATCACAACATCACACATCATATATCAACATATGTTAACAGAATATACATCAATATCTATAAATAAATAAATACTGGTGAGGAATCCAGTTGGATCCCTCCAACCTGTTTCCCTGCATCCACAGACGTTAGCACAATACCAACTCCACTTCGAGGTGGAATATCGCGTATATGGGTTTTATAAAAATATCCGCTTACTAACGGCGCAATAGGGTCTCATCCGCTATACGAGGCGGGAAATCATCAATCCAATATATACATATGCCAATATGTATATATTGCTATATATATAGATATATCCTACTATATCTAATATCACATCCAATAGCAATCAATCAGTCAAATTAATAACTGTAAAATCCACTTTTCAATCGAGTGAGAAAAATCTCACCTTTAATTTGCAATCCATTTCCAACTCTCTTCCATTTTCGGCTTATTTCTTGATTTTAGACCTTGAATAAGCAATTTACAATTTATTAATATTCGTGATAATCGGATAATAAATTTTCATTTGGTAATTTAAATTAACTAGTGATTAAATTTAAATCAAAGGATTAAATTTTAACTAATTTCCTTGAAAACCTTTTTATAACAAAAATGATTAAATAGGTTAATTACCAAAATACATTTTCTTAAAATAAATAGGTAAGTTCAAAATGTGTATGTATAGATATATCTATTTTATATATATTTTCTCTCTGATTTACCTATATATTAACTTACTGTAAAGCTTCTTCTTCAATATATATTTATTGTTTTTTTTTCCTTTCTGCAAATTAAAACAGCAACAACTTTTTTAAAAATCTATGTTAAAAATTTACTGCTTGAACCATATATATTATTTGTAAAGATTTTGTTAATATCTGCTGTGATATATATATTTTTTTCTCTTTTCTAATTACACTCAGATTACACTTAAATGAACAGAGTAAAATATACCTGCTCTCGAACAAAACCTCGATCGCAAGCACAATGCCTCCTAATCTAACATCGACGAACTCGTGAAGCCGCCGCCATCTCTGCCGTGCTCGCCATTGATCGCAAACCAATGCCGCCCTCGAAGTCGTGAGTCCACGACTCTCACCAGAACGTCATTGCGACGCAGCTCCTCCCCACGAGTGCGCACCTCCACCCAGATCACCACGCCCTGTCGAGCACGCGACATTGGCCACCGAAGCATTAGTTCATCGCGAACGAACTCGTGATTGATAACACGTTTGCGACACTGCTGCCGCTCTCCCCCAAATCCAAAGCCGCCACTTCGCACGCGCTTGTCTCAATCGAACTCCCAATTTGTCACATTGCTATGCCCTACGTGCTCGCCATTAGCTACTTCTTGGAGTCGACGACGCCGCTCGCGGAAACCCTTCCCAAAAATCGAACGTGAATCCCCTATACTTGCTCGACTTTGACTGCCGATACTGCCCCATTTGAACGAGCGTGCTTTTGATTCGTTAAAAATAGAGAATGAGGAAAGGGGATTTAGGGCTCGCAAGTTTGATTTTATTGATTCAAACGGGAAGGAGCCATTTATTTGTTCTATATTTTTTTTTCATTTGTCTTCTGGAAAGAATGGAAGGAGACGGTGCATTTTAAAAATGAGGAGCGTAATGGGTTGCGAGAATTAAGGCTGAAAGAAAGGAGAGGGATGGGTTGCACGATAATTTCGTGGTCTTCAGCGTGATGTAAGGCGTGAGATAAGGGATGCTGTCTTTTGTTTAAATTTTTAAATTTAAATTTAAATTCAATTTGTTTCGGTATAATTTTTAACGCGTTTATGTGTCGTATTCTCACCCAACAACTCCGAACGATACGAAATTTAAAACCCGGTGATAATTTAATGTTACGGACCCAATGGAACCGGTTTCGTCGAAATCCGAGACTGTTTGAAAAATGACTATTTTTAAATATCGATTCGAACAATATAATTTCAAACTGAACAATTCACTCCCAAATTCGATTCTGAAGCTTCTGTTATCTTCAGTAATATCAATACGAAATTTAAAAGCTTTCGAAATATTTTTCTTCAACTTTAAATTGAAGATACAAATTTTTATTCAATATACAATAGTTTAAATTTTATAATTTAATTGCCAAATTCAAAGTTATATTCGGGTTTCAAATTAAATCATCGTTCAAATATTTAAAATTAATTAAATATTTTCAATTTAATTTGTTCAAAATTCTGGGTCGTTACAGTAATGGCCCAGGATTTCGACCCTCGAAAATCGACATCAATACGTTCACTATATAGCATGCCGAGCAATCAAGTGTCGGAAATACCAGATCATTAGGGGTGAAGATGAAGAAGAGGTAGAAGAAAATAGAAATAACAACACATAATCTCTCAATCGCAACGGAACAATATATAATATATAATAACTGATCTTTATACAAAAGGAAACTATAACAATTAATATTTATACAATATCAGAGTACAACAGTCAACAATATCAATCTAGACAGTTATAATAACTTATCCTCATAAGTGTTGAATATGCAACATAACACACACACAGCAGAAATAATCAAGTACATATAATACGTTTGAGGATCCTCCAGCTCGTCTCCTGAGCTTCCATAGCATCTTAACCTGAATTTGTAATACTCGGTCTGACCCGAGCATTATAATAAAATAACACTCGAGTCAAACTATAAAACTAGCATGAGAAAACACACTCAATTTGAATTATTACTGTTATCAAAATCCTTTGAAAAACAAAGGCATCTCGTAAGACCACGCCATACATAAACATGACGGGTTTTTACTTTACGATAACCAAAACACTTTTATAGAAAATCCAGTGATATTATAATAGTGTCTAAGTACAAATACTTATTAAAATAGTTGAAATTGTTACATTAATTAAATTCCAGCATACTAGGCTCTACAATCAAAACCATAAAGGCTTGTAGTGGATATTGGATTCCATACAATGAATGGGCTACTGGGGTACCGCCCGCCACAATACCCCTCTAGAAAAATGTATCGAGATCGTACCTAACAATCCCTGCCAACACAGGACCGGCCTACCCCTGACCTGGATAGTACCGAATATGTTATCACCCTGGTTGTTCCCACCCTATCGAGCGCTCTCCTTTTCATGCACAACCATATCCATAATTTATAATATATATATATACACTACGCCATAAATGACCTTCTGCAACATTTTTGCAAGGTGTTGCCAGCTAAAATGTTGCGATAGATATAAAATTTTGGTCCTACTGCAACGTTGTATTTATGGTGTTACCTTAGCCATAAAAATGTGTTGCTCTAGCTAAAAAAGTGTAACACGATGCAACATTTTTACACAGTGTTGCTATAGATGTATTCAGATTAAAAATTAATAAAATTAGCAATCCGCGTGAATACGATCCAACGGTTTACATTTAATCCGATTGTTAAACTGGATCACTGCTATAATTTGCCCCAAATTTTCGTTTTCCCGCTTTACTTTTCATACCATTTTCGTTCTCCCCCCATTTCCAAATCCCTAATTTCGTTTTCCATTACATTTCTATTCAATCTCTAATGGCACCGAAGCCTTTCCCGGCCTGATTCCCGTCTTCCCTTCCCTCACCTTCCCCAATCACTATTCCATCGCCACCGGCCTCTACCCCCCTCACCACGGCATCATCAACAATAAGTTCACTGATCCCGATACGTCCAAAACCTTCGACAAAAGCGACCACGACCCCAAAGGATGGCTCGGCGAACCCATCTGGGAGACCATCGCGAACCACGGACTTCCTGCGGCCGTCTACTTTTGGGCAGGTGGCGAAGTCGAAAAATGGCAACTGGACTTGTCCAGATCTGTTTTTCCCTGCGTACAATAAGTCTGTAGCATTTGAGGATAGGGTCAATGCTGTGTTAGGGTATTTGGATGCGGTGAGAAGATAGGCAGTGGCGATGTGTCTGGATGCGGTCGGTGAAGTGATGTAGCGGGCTATGGTTGTTCCAGTTAATGGTATGATGCAGAGTCGATGCTATCATTGGGTGAATGAAGTAGATCTGAAGCTTGAAATCACCGTTGTATGATGGGTATGAATTGTAATTGAATTGAATTGAATTTATATGAATTGTAATGCTTGAGTAAACGAGTTTGGTTTTTCTTTTGTAGGCTAATGATGGTCCCAATATGATGAAAGGCGAAGCAGTCTGCTTAGAGTTGATGGTCCAAATCTGTAGATATATAGCTTGCAGTGAGAAGCAATGTTGTTTGCTATCAGCCAAGGGTGGTGCTTGGTTTTGTTGCGAATTTGCAGTGTGAAAGTTTGAAGATGTTTGGGTTGTCGGAATGGGTAATCAGCGATTGTGATTAGGTGATTAGACGATTTGGCAACTGAAATAGTTTGTTTGTGAGGCAATTAGAGGATGGAGGCTGGTGGTTTAGAAGTATGTGTGGTGCATCATTTTACGTCGTTTCAAAGAAGGCTCGATCTTCCGAAATCGGATGAATCGGGCGGTGCCCCGGGACTGCGGTGCCCCGGACCCCCGCCGGCGCTGCGCCCGGACCCGCTTCTCGGCTCGCCTTCGGCTCGGCACTCGGCTCGCCTTCGGCTCGGCATATATTTGTCAGTGTCGGTGTATGTATAAATTGAAACTGCATATGTAATGAGTGAACTGAGTGATGTAGTGAGGAATATCTGTATATGTGAATATCAGTGTTATATATCATTGTATTGTAAAATAGTGGAGTCAGGAATTTGTACAATTTCAAATGTTGAAATAAAATATTTATTTAAATAAATTACTGTTTAAATATCAAATTCTGTGTAATAGCATTTTATTAAATAAATATTTATTTTTATTAAAAAATCAAATATGCTCTACATTGTGGGCCCCACAAATTCAAAAAGTTCATATCTATAGCAACATTTTGGAATGTTGCTACAGATACCTATGGGTGTTGCCATAGACCCAAATAGGGTTCTATTACAACAATATTACTTATGTTGCCTTAGATAGTCAAAATGTTGCCTTTGAGGTCTAAGGCAACGGCAAAAATTGCATCACCCTAAAAGTGTTGCCATAGACCTATGGCAACATTTTTCGGGCCTGACCCAACATTTTTTTTGTGTTGCAGTAGGCCATTTATGGCGTAGTGATATCTGAGGGTATCTAGAAAAGTGTTAACATACCCTACTTGGGTGTGACCCACTTAGCCCTGCTACATCTCCCCTGTTTTAGTCATTTCCGGTTGATGAGGCTTGAGGCTACGTTTACCTTTATAATAACATTCATACTTGGAATGCTAACACTGCTTTCCAGGAAACGATGCAAATGATAGCATTCATCCAAACAAGTTGTTCTGGGTCTGAACAAACCAAATCTCCAAAATTTCTGTCTTCGTTATCTTCATGATATCACAATTCATAACGCACAAATCAGATCGAAGTTGTTTTCGGATAATTAAATCTAATCTCGGTCTCTTCAAAACGATTAACGAATTTAACCAGATTTGATAGTTGGTTATTTAACTATTAAGTAAAACATGCAGCAATCACTAGGCCCAATTTCTAAATCTTCCAAAATATTTATTTAAAAATATCTTTACAAAGACTATACTCAAATCTCTTTCAATATTTCAATATTTGAAACAACTCAAATACCTATCCATAATAGGGTATTTTCAAACCATCTCAGTACTTAGAAATATTCCAAAATCCCCTTTATAATTCATTACTTAGGAAAATATTTCTACACAAATCATTTCATCGCTAAAATATTTCCAAAACCTTCTATTTCAATACTTAGGAAAATATTGCAAGTCTATTCTCCAAAATCATTTCTATCTCGACACTTAAGAAATATTTATAACTTATCTCATAAATCTCAGGAATTTTTATTAATTCCTTTTTACAATTTTCGAAACCGATTATACTTATTTATAATACCATCTAAAAATTTATAACTTCTTTTATAAATTTAGATTCATTTTCGAAGTTCCCATATCTAAAACATTTTGGAAATTTGTCAAGTTTTCCAGAATTGCATTATAAAATTCCTCTTACAAAACCATCTCCATTTAATAACTTGATTTACAAATCTCGAGAGTATTTACAAATCACTACAATCACTTACCTTTCAAACCATATATATATATATATATATAATAATAAATATTTTAAAGCATACTAATTTAATTTCAAAACATGATTAAGTAACTACTAAAAAAATCAAAGCACTTTTTAAACGACCGACAATAACTAATTTCCAAATCATTTGTAAATAATGCTAATCGATTTAAAAAGCTTATTGTAAAAACTATAATTCATTTCAACCCATATTAAATATTTGATTTAACCAATTTTCTAAAATATACCAATACCAAAAACAGTTTAAACTACATAGTTTAATCCATAAATGTCCCTTTTAAAACAACTTAACCCCTCAAAGAAAAATCTATTTTTAAATTTCAAATATAACTATTTCCAATTTATAAATCTCTCTCGATTCATACACATCGATTACATTTTCAATTTCATCACCATTCTCACATTTCAAAAATAGAATCCACTATTTTTCAAAAACCGATTTCCATATCTCGATATAAATTCACACTGTGAATTTATATTTTCAATTTATCCAATGATAATCATTTCACTTTATTTATAAACATCGTTATAAATCTATAAACTCATTTCCCATTCTTCGTCTATAAATACAGATTCATATTACTAAATACATTTATAAATCGATTTCTATTTAAAACCCATTTCGAAATCTATTTCTTAATAAATCCCAATTATATTCCAAATTAATTCAAAATCTCGTTTTCGCCTTCCCTTTCATATTTTAAGAAATCTCATTTGAAATCCATTGTTTAAAAATACTCAATTTAAAATTCTCTATTTGAAACCAATTTATGAAATAGCTAAAGAAATATCGAAAATCAAATTATTTATTTTATCCAATCAATTCCTTTTTAAAAATCCCAAAAAATTCTATATAAATATTTCATTTCAAAATCGACTTTTAATTTCCTTTTTAAAATTCAAAAATATTATTAATGGTATTTATAATACCAAAATTAGGGCCGGTGCTACTATAGCATCCAAACAATCAAATCACACAATAATCCATAACAGATTTTTCAATCACAACATATATCACTATATATGAAACAATCAATATATTTTTGAGAAATCCAATTGGATCCCTCCAATCTATTTCCTTGCATCCACAGAGGTTATATAACATAAAATACAAATCCCGCTTTGAAGCGGGATATATCGCGGTAATATAGGGTCATCCGCTATTATGCGAGGTGCATAGTGTCTCATCTGCTCCAACGGCGAGAAATATGTCCAACTACTAATATATAAACTAATATATAAAATATAACGTCCAACTGATAATAAAAATTTATAAATTCATCCAACCAGTCAATAAATAAATTTTAACACTTTAAAATAAAACTAGTTATCCAACATGAGTGAGATTTACTCACCTTGATTTTTATTTTGCTAATCATTCCAATTACAAATTTGTTCCGTTGCATAGTGTTTGTTGCTACGAGCCAACATTACTCGTGTTTGTAATTTTGAATCTCGCATGAATAATTTACGAATTGTGTAAGCTAAAAAAATTTATACCTACTAATTATACTCTTATTAAATTTAATTACTATATACCTTCTTTTTCCCAAAATATATATGCTCAAAGACACAGCAACGCCGAACCCCTGCCAACCGTATGTGATCGAACTGCCTCACCATCCTCCCTTGTGCAAGCTCGCGTGCTCACGCTGAGCACCGCTCCTCTAAAACGAGCATGAATGGCCACCTCGCTGACCCTTCCTTCAAGTCACAATATGCCCAGTCCTTACACGAGACACCGATCTCGAATCCCCATTGCTCCCCATCTCCACAGCCATGCCGCCGATGCCATCACGATTCGCTCGCGTGCGACAAAACCCTAAAACCATCGCGACTAAGCATCAGCCACCAACCTCTGAATCGATCTCAACATCGCTCCAAGCCACCGCCTTCGTACTCTTCCCCTCATCCTCGCGATGGCTTCTCCCCCAGGTCGCCTCACGACCTTCGTTCAGTCTCCCTTCTTTATTATTATTATTTTCTCTTTCTGTTGATTTCGTTCTAAAATAAAGAAAAGGGGAAATGTTTTTAAAAGAAGGAGATAGTACGCGCTTGGTGGCTAAGCGTACAGGGTAGAGTGGGCTAGAATTAGAGATAGGGTGGCTTCCATTAATAATTTATATTTTTATACTCAAAAATATCTCATTTACGTACCTTGAAACCCTAAACCCCTATCGAGGCATGTCGCCTGGCGTTCCTAATGTTATACCGCTATTTCGAATGAAATGGAACAAGTTCCGGGACCCGATCGTTTATGGAAGATAGCTTTTTAAATCAATGATTTTAATTAAACTAATCTTGTGCATTTTCAGCCCATACAACCAAACGGTAAATCCAAATGCTACGAAATTTGAAATTTGATAATAGTATACCATTACGAATTCAACGGAACTAGTTTCATCGAATTCCGAGACTGCGCCCTGGAAAGCTATTTTTACTCGTTAATTAAAACGATTTATTTTTAAAATTAGTCAAATCACTTTTGGAAACAAATTTAAAAGTTTGCCTACCTTCATTTTATTTAAATTAGATTTAAATTAGATTTGAAATTAATTTTATCAAGCTTAAAACTCAAGATTCCATTATTTAACCCATTTCAATTATTAAATCAAACAAATTAAATTATCCAATAAATCACTATTTTTGAAATTTGAGTTTTTAAATCTAAAAAATTAACTTTCCAATATTTAAAATTAATTAAACACCTCAATCTCAAATCCTTAAAATTCTGGGTCGTTACAGTATGAATATTGTTTGTTGAATGGGTTCTTTTGTTGTAATCATTGTTATAACTGCTTTTATTGCATATGATTATTATGTTGTGTATTGGTGCTTGTGCTTATGATTTGGATTTAGAATTCATGTCATATAGTTCTATTAAACTCTTACATGTTTTTATATCTCATTACAAATGATTAATATTCTAAATTGAGTTGAGATAGGTATATGCGAAGACCGTTTGGATGTATATGCGATTCAACATGCTTTTGCTCGCTTTAATATGTGCAAACTCACTCATATTAATAATATTAAGGTACATTTCCCGGATTACATACCGCACTTTTATATTTTTCCCTACGGGATGCCTCATCACTGAGATGAGATGTATAGTGCCACGAAAATTTTATGATGGATAGCCCCGACACTTGTGTCAATTTGAAATGACTAAAACATGATGGCTTGATGGGGCCAATGAGGGTAGCTAACTCTAGCAGACATCTGTTGTTTGATTTTCTTTTTGGACTCGGTCCATACTATTACCTCTGATGTTGGTTTCGATTGGTGCACCTTAATTTGGGATGACCTCAATCTGACTCGATATGGGATGGATGGACGCGGTGGGCGGTCATGGCTACGATGCGCTACCACCAGCCCTACGACCTAAACTGGTAGTATCCTACCTTGAGTACTACCTCACATGCCTTGTCATACTTTTATCCTTATACGAGACTACTACGAGTTTGGTTTAGTGTTGTCGTATCACAACGCATCCTTATCCCCCGTAGTGCTACTAGGGTGTTATATGCAAACTACACGCCAATGCTTAAACGCGTTAAGGGGGACTAATATAAAGCCTTAACACTAAAAATACATTTATTTTATTGATTAGACATTACATATATAGCGTATTCTACTATATATAGATATATTGACGGATCTTTAAGAGATGGAAAATCCTGTAACATCTCTTAAGTTATTGCACACATATTGTACACTGGATAGAATATGTAAAACCCCGTAAACATCTCTAACGCTATTACACTCCTGTTATATGTGATATTGATTTACTCACATGAGAATATTTTAGTTCTGACTCGAGTGTATTGTTTTACTTTATGCTCGGGTCAGCCCTGAGTTTTCAGCGCATTGAAGATTATATTATTCCGGAGGACAAAGATGAAGATTTGGTATATTAATACTAGTACTATTCCATCGCATTGTTGTTTCGCTGCATTATTCTATTGTTCTATTGTATATATAACTCTGATAGATGTTCTAAAATTTTAATCAAATGTATGGTTTAAACACCTTCATGAAGTGTTTATTAGATTATTATATTTTGTCATTCCGCTGTGGGATTTTATGTTTGTTTTCTTCTTTTCTTATTTTCTTAAATAAACCCATTGATTATCTATGTTCTGGATTGTTTTGAGTTGGACATGTGTCGTTTATTGTCGACTTAAACCTTCCAAAATGCGGGTCGTCACAGGTTCGAGAATAAATTCATTCCATAAGTAGATATAGCTACTTTTTCTTTGGGTTTGTAAATTTGCAACATGGTGAGATGATTATTTCATAATATGAGAATAAGTTTAATGCTATGTCATGATTTGGACTTGTCATGATAGTTACCCGATTGGAAAAATACCAGATGTTTATTGCAGATGCGAGGCCAGACTTGTCAAGAGAGATGATCAATCATGTTAGAGGCACTTTCGATTGGTTGATGAGTATGTGTTTGAGGTTTGAGGGCTTAGGACCCCAGGATGTGAAGGAAGATTCAACTAAGAGAAATAAACCCTACTTTGATTGGAAAAGGAAGTCTCGGCTTGCTATGAAAGACCATAAACCATGGAAGGGTAAGGCAAAAGGGACGGAACAAAGGTAGGTAGTTAGGAAACCCGACATTACTTGGTTTAATTATCTAAAGAAAGGGCATTATTCCAAAGAGTGTGAAGCTACTAAGGTAAAGCCAAGGCTAAATTGTTATGACTGTAAGCAGAATGGCCAATGGAAGCGAGATTGCCCATAGTTGCTGAAGGTATCACAAGCTAAAGCATATGTTATTAAGGCAGCACCTTCATCATCTATTGTAGGTGCTTTTGTAACGACCCGATATTTTCAACCATTCGCATCCGCACATGTCAGACTTGAATTGCTCAAAATACCGCATTGTAAATAAAATTTGGCAAATCTCAGAATATACAGTAAATATGTAACGACCCAGAATTTTGGACCACTCGCATCCATTATAAGTGTATAGGTAGACACTCATGCCAGAATTGAATTGTTCAAAATACCGCGTTGTTAATTTAAATTTGGCAAAACTGAACATATACAGTAAATAAATAATCACAGATCACAGACACAGAGTAATAAGTACAGCGGAAATAAAAGAGATAGTAGTTCATGAAGCTATTATATGAATATATAAAATACATCAGAGTTTACAACATAAGGGTATACGATACATCAGATACAAATCAGAATACATCACTGGAATCATCGAATACTGAAAGCAGAATAGATGGCTGGATCTTCAAGCAAAGCTCCAACTTCAAACGTTAGTCTCGAATACTGGTACACTCAGTCTAACCCGAGCGTAAAGCAAAAACACAAGACACTCGAGTCAGGATTAACATTCTTATATTAATAAATCCAACTCAAGTGAAATAGCAATTGAAATATAAGTAACTCAAAGGATGTTTGGAATAACCATCCTTTAAGGATCCGTTAAACTATCTACTAGGTAGTAATGTACGCTAAGTAGATAATGTCTATCAGTAATATGTAAGATATCAAAATAGTGTTAAGTCATGGCCCATTCCACCCTTATCACATTTTTATTCCCAAAAGCATATACAAGACCGTAGTTTCCCCAAAACCGGAAGTCACCAGAGGGCAATCCATATACTAAAGGTACAAATCAAAATCGTAATGGTCGCGTATAAATGGAATACAAGTATGACAAGGCACATGAGGCAATACCCAAGGTAGTGATACTACCGTTCGCCTGATCCGGACTGGTGAGAACGCAACGTCGCAGCGCCCGCAACACCGTGAAACAACACTCCCAAAATCAAGGGTGCACCAATCGACAACAAGTAATGAGTAGTTCGAAGAAGTGTGTCCACTTGAGGTAGCTAATCCTCCATTGGCCCGGCACGGCTCCTGTTTTAGTCATTTCCAATTTGACACAAGTGTCAAGGCTATCCATTATCGTTCTCTTTCTTCAGTCAACACGTACATCATTCCAACCACTTCATTCTGGATCATCACTCCGCGTATAGTTATTAAAGTGGTTTCCGGTTTAGATAGAGAGTATATCCATAACCGATTCCGGTCTCTTTAATAACCTTCGAAATTATTTCATCGATTGGTCGTTTAATATATTTCAAAACCAAATCAATTTCAATTTCAATCAAAGTTTATAAATCAACATTTCGTTTGTCTTTCAAAACCAATTTCCAATAATTTACGTTTCAAAACTTCCAAATTCATAATTTCAAAATCTTATAATTCAATTTCAATCTTTATTTAAAACAATTCAAATATCAATTTAAATTCGTATATAAGATTCATTCCGAAATCATTTAAATCAATTTAATTTAACATTCAAATCAGCTTAACTTCATTTATCGATTTTATTCAATATTCGTTAAGTAAATTTATCATTCAAATCAATTATATTTAATTTCCAATTCATTAAATCAATTTCTTAAGTTCAACTTCATTATATCAAAACTTACAAATTGAATTAAATTAAATTCGTCAAATCAAATTCTTTAACTTTCAAGTCTTACCTTAAATTTAATAAATCGCATTTTATTATTTTTAAAGAAATTCAATCTCACTTATTTACTTACTTAAATAATTTTCCAAAACTTAATTAATAAAGAAAACTCAATTTCAATCATTTACGAAGAAAAATTCACTTATTCAAAGGTTCACTTTTACTTATTAAAGAATTCAATTCAATTTGATCATTAAATAATTCAATCTTATTTAATTATTAAATAATTCAAAACTTAATTATTAAATAATTTCAAAGTTTAATAATTTCAAACTTAATTATAATTTCAAACTTAATTATTAAATCATTTCAAACTTTAATAATTTCAAACTTAATTATAATTTCAAACTTAATTCAATCATTTCTCAAGTTAAACAACATTCTTTCATCAATTACATTTGTTAATATTTTGTCTCAGATTATTTAACATTAACATTTTCCTTTCATTAAAATTCAAATTTCAACTTCATTTCAAAACCATATTTTTATTCAAATAAAATCTTCGTTTTATTTTAAATCAAATTATTGACCAATCGGGTTTATTTAATTTCCTATCCTAGGTCAAAGTTCAATTTGGGTATTATCATTTCAACCCGATTCCAATTCAATTCAAAATCAAAACATAGCAAAGGGAACTTGCAGTGTGATAACTGGGATGGTGTCAAAGTAAATAAACAAGCAATAACAACAATCAATATCAATCAAATAATCAATTCAAATAATCCTGAAATAACCGTATTAATTCGCATTGTTATTTGTACAAATTAATATAATTATCTCTAGAATCTACACTATCATTTCATGTAGATTAAAGATTATTACATTACGGTTTTCACTTGTCATTCAATTTCAATTTTCATACATCATCAATTTAACAACATACATTCAGTGGTTCAAGGTGTAATTAAACAAATCCTACGTGTCAATAAATTCAACAGTTAAAGGGGTCATATTATACTAATGTTAGTTAATCAAATTTAACATTTAATTATCCTATATCAAGTTCAATTTTATACTATTTATCATTTTAACATTAACAATTTAACGTCCAATATAAACATCAACAATCAATCAATTATCAGCCAAACTGTATTATCATTGCATAAATAATTAACAGATAATGGTGTCAGATGTCACAGGTGAACTGATACAGGCAATAACATATATAACAGTGTAATTAACTAACAACAGCATATTTCAATTGTCGTTTCAATTGAAATCAAATTTAATAAATAAAAGAACGTTAATCGTGAGTGAGTGCTCACCTTTCGAGGCTAGCGAAGGTATTCGACACTGAATTTGAGTTACGAATGCAAGCATGACTTCCAAAGCAAGACACGATGGATACGAGTTCGATGAAGAAAGCGGGCACGACGGCCTAGAATTGATAAAACAAAGTATGAATTAAGATTGCTATAACATATCCAATATAGCAGTTATTGCAAAATTTACAACAAAATTCCAACTAGATTTTTTTTTAAACATATTATTTATATAATTTTTTTTTTACAAACTCAAGTTTTAAAACAATAATATAAATTTTAAATACATACCATGCGTATAAAGTTTGAAACCCAGGCATAAACCCATTTTAACATACGATGTAATATAGTACAACTGACACCCTACATACCAATCATGCTTTGGTAAAACAAATCCAAAATCAATATTTAATAAAAATATAAATATATATAAACTTATACATCATACAATCTTGTACATACAATTTAAACCACTGTTATTATAGCATATATACCAATATACTAAGAAAACAATATTAAGTTTTAAATCTATATCTTTATAAACTACAAAAATATAAATATAAACTATATAGATAAATGGAAACCCAGTCGGTACATACTTATCTATAGGAACTGACATATGAACCTATATATATAGGACTACACATATTATAACTACAAGCATATACAAACGTCATCACCAAAACATTATATGTAAAAATATGAAATGACAATCGCGGCTTAAAATTCTATATATATATATAACTTTTGAAGACAGGTTGTACATATATACTATTAAAACTTGTAACAACCCTGTATTTTACAAGTATTTTTAAATTGATTTTTCCAGATTCAAAAGCTTTATTTTTGAAAAAGAATAAATTTTGTTATTTTAAATATAAACTTTGATTTTGATATGGATTAGAATTACAAATATGACTGAATAGAATAATTTTCCAAAAAGTGAATTTTGGTTAAAATAGTCAAACTTTGACTTTTAAATTTAAATTTTAAATATTTGAAATTATAAATTTTATCTTTTATTATGAAAATAGATTTAATACCATGAATACTGCTTTTCGTTTCGTTGAAAACGGACTTATATTGTAGAAGTTATGTAAGTTTCAATTTTGTGTATAAACTGTTTATTTTGCAATATTATTTATTTTAAATCATATAAATTATATTTTTATTGTCATATTTTGTTTTAATTTGTGTTAATAGGTTATTTTATGTCTTTTAATATTTTTAAAATGATAATATAAATTTTCTAAAGTATTACTTGAATTTATTTCAATTTATAAAGCCTAGTTCCTATTTTCTGCTATTTTCTTCATTAAAATTTTATTTAAATTAAATTTTAATTATTTATTTTGTGAATGCATTTTTATTTTATGTTATTATTTATGTTTAAAAATATATTACAAGATCATATAATTTTTCCAAAATTTATTTCAATTAATTTCAAATTTTCTAGACTAGGTTACTAATTTTAGCTATTTTCTTATTTTAACTTTATATAAATTAATAAATATTATATATATTTTTATATTTTGTTAAATTTTCGAAATTTTATCTGGTATTATTATTATTTCCAGAAATATAAAGTTATATAAATAAAAATAAAGAAATATGAAAAGGTTTTGACCTTTGAATTGCCCTTTGCCTTTTTGGATTCCGCCTCTTCATTTTCCACACAACTCTTCATTTCTTTTGACATAACTCCCCACACTTTCAGCTGTTATGATTTCTCATTCACGTAAAACACTTTCTCCTTCCTGAAACAAAAAAAAATTCGGCCATCATTTGTTTGGGAAAGTTTGGTAAAAAAAAAAAAAAAACCCTTTGTTCTTTTATCTATTTTCTTCTTATGTTGATTTTCTAGTTGAATTCTTGCACTTGTTTCACCTCTTTAGGTTCGGCCATAGCCCCTTGGCTGCCTAGCTACCTCCACCACTTGATGGCACACCACCAACACCACCTCCTCACCAGCCACCCATGCCGTGACCCCCTTGGTTGATGAGTATTCATCAAATTATCAAAACACCACCAATACTTGCATAGCCGAGCACTACCTCACATCCACCACTTCACCACCCCCTTAGCCGCCACCTACATCACCTCCACCACCTCCAGCACCTCCAGAACTCTCGGCCACACCATCCCAGTGGACCCCACAGTAGTGGCCGTGGCATATAGGGCCTTGGCCGAGCCCTAAAAATCAAGACAAATCCATATATGCATGCTTTGTGATATTGTTTGCCTTCACCCACTTTTGCACCATCATCCAAACTTGTTGGCCGACCCCTACCCAACCCAAACCTGATCCAAACACCTGCTATTATCATGTATTTACCCTTATGACTGAGCCTAGCAAAGGTTGGAAGCAAGTGCAAGCATTCCAATGCGATCCTGTGCAGTTTATTATAGCATAGTTTAATCGTTGTCAGTTTGGAACTTATTGTTGTTATATTATTTTTGTTTGATGTGGATCCAAGGAATTTGACTTTTGGCTCCTCCATTCAAATATGTGTCGTGCTTTCGTGCTTGTGTAGATCTCGTTTGTGCAATTCGTCGTTGTGTCATCAGCTCAAACCAGTGAGTTATTCTCACCAGACAATATGTACCTATATAACTAGTAAATTGACACCCTGTGAATCTGTAGAAATATATTATCATGTTATATATGCCTATATTATTATCATATGATGTTCACACATGTTATTACACCTGTTATATCATATGTTACTGTTATTTAATGTTCTTATGTTATTTATATCTGTTATCACCATTGCAAGTTCCCTGTAGATTAGAATCACTATGGGTTGAAATGATACATACCCGAACGGACTTTAGAATAGGGAAAAATCGTTATGGGCTGAAATGATAGGCCTGAATGATTTTTATTTAAATTATTTTACTTGGGATTGCGGGTTTGAAATGATAGAACCCGGATTTTTCTTTTTTTAACTGCGGATTGAAATGATACATATCCGTATCACTTGACCTAGGTTAGAAAATTATATACAGGCCCGTGGTTATTTTATAAAGTGTTTTGAATATTTTTAAGTATTTTAAAAATATAAATTTATGAAATTTGATTTAAATAGATTTTGAAATGTTTAAAATAAAGAAATTATGATTTTTCTATGTGTTAAAAATGCAATTAATGAATGGTTTAACTGGATTTTTGAAATATAACTTAAGTTGGAAATTTGGAATTTGGTTAAAAATGATATTTAAGTTATATAAAAAAAAATGGATATTAAATTTTATTTGGAAATGGTAAATATGATAATTTGATTAAATGTGAATTTAAGTGATTTATTAAAGTATTATTGATTTTTTCTATGAATTTAAGTGGTTAAATAAATGAATGTTTAAAAGTGATCTTTTAAAATATAACTTGACTTGGAAATGTGAAATTTGGTTTTAATTAAAGGTTTTAGTTAATTAAATAAAATTGGAAATTTAGTTAAATTTGTGAAATGGTAATTTAAATTTGAAGTGTTAAGTTATTGTTGAAATGTGAAGAATTGGAAACTTTTACACTTAAATTTATTAAGTAAATTGTTGAAAATTGGATTTAATTATAAGAAATTTATTGTGAAAAAGATACATGTTAAATGATATGTAAATAAACATTTTAAATGTTAAATTATGATTTTTAAAAATGTTTAAAGAGTTTAAAACGAAGTTATTTAATTGCTGGAAATACACTAAAAAGCTGGAAATCACTTTTAATAGCATTCAGAAATGCTATGGTTCTGAATTACACTAAAATTTGAATAAAAGGGCTACTACAGCATTTCTGAAATGCTGCAGTTGCTGCAGTTGAACTTATAGGCTAATATTGAACCCAGGTCTATTATAGCATTCTCTGGAAATGCTATAATGGTCTGCAGTCTTTGCTGAAACCAAATTTAACCCTTGTTTTGAAATCTGAACTACCGCAGCACTTCTGAATTGCTGTCTTTTCTGTTTTGAACTATAATTCAACTAGAACTGAGTTTTAACAGCAGTTTTAAGTGCTGTCTTTGCTGAATTAAAAATGTTTTCAAATATAACTTATAGCAGTTGTTTTTAAATGCTGTGAAATGCTGAAATTTTAATAATTAGGGTTTTTGACTTAGTAAACGAACTCAGAATGGTTTGAAACTTTGGAAATTGAATACTTGATTTGAAATGATAGTAAATGAACGATATCTTTGAATTTAAAAGGTATTTAAAGTTGAATATTGGATTTGAACTGATAGGATATTTTATTTTATTAAAATGATTTGAAATGAAGTTTTATAAGGATATGATATTTTATTATATTAAAATGATTTGAAATGAAGTTTTGAAATTATATGAAAATTTAAATATATGGAAATGGTTTGGAATTGATTTAATCTTTATTTTGATAAAGATATGGTTTGAAATGATATTTTATTTTGAAGTAAAGTATTGTTTTTAAAAGTTATAACCACGGGTTATAATAACGTTGGGTTGTTAAAGAGACCGAGATCGGATATGGACATACTCTCTGTCTTACCGAAAACCACTTTGGCAACCGTGTACGCGGTGGAGATTCCAGAATGAAGTAGGATGGTGGCGACGATCCTAAGGTATATACGTGGACCCAACTCCCGTGAGTTGGCATAAGGTGGCTAAAACAGGAGCGATTGACGGACCAATGAGGTAGCACCTCTGATCGGACACACTTCTTCGATACCATTCTATTACTTGTGATTGATTTGGTGCGCACCCTTGATTTGGGAGTGTTGTTCGAGGTGGGCGGTAGTGGCTGCTATGCGTCACCACCAGTCCGGATGCGTAATTGGTATATCTACCCTGGCATTGCCTAGTTGTGCCGTGTCACCTACCATATCGAGCTTTACTACGATTATGATTTTAAGATCCGACCGCGTTAAGGTTCTCCATCCCCTTAACGCTATTTTCTATATGATTATACTTTACTGATTAGACATTATTATAATAGCGAATATTACTACATAGTAGATAGTTTAACGGATCCTTAAAGAATGGGCGATCCCAAGCATTCTTTAAGTTACTTGTACCTTATTACAGTTCACTTGAGTTGGTTTATATTATATAAGTATATATTGTCCTGACTCGAGTGTTTTGTGTTTTTCTTTACGCTCGGGTCAGCCTGAGTTATTCACAGATTTGGATTTCCACCTTCTGGAGATTTGAATCGCTGGAGATTATCTTCTAGTCTTGTTCTATCTACTTCAGTTATGTTGCTCTGTTCAGCTTGTACTTGGTTATCTTATTGATACTTCTGTTGTACTCTATTTCTTCTATTGTATCTTATGTACTCTGATATATTTATATAGTAGCTTCATGAACTACTATCTCTTTTACTTCCGCTGCATTATTTTACTCTGTGTCTGTGATCTGTGATTATATTTATTTACTGCATATTCTGAGATTTGCCAAATTTTATTTACAACGCGGTATTTTGAGCAATTCAACTCCGGCATGAGTGTCTACCTATACACTTATAATGGATGCGAATGGTTGAAAATATCGGGTCGTTACAGTTGGTATCAGAGCTTTGGCTTTGAGGCAAAACTTAGAATGTATGGTAAATTTATTTACAGAATCACTTTCGTTCGAGTTTGAATCTCTTCATTTGATTCGTTTTCCTTTGAATTTTGGAACGTTCCCTGCGGTTCCGAAATTCATTCGTGTCCCTCACTATTCATCATCTTTTGATTCTGGAGTATCCCATGACTCCACTTCCAATGATCTTTATAGTGATTTGGCGGTCTCGCCAATATTCTAATTTTCTTGTAAAAGGGTGAAAATTCTTTATAATCAGCATCGATTCACCAGAGATTTATATTTATCCTTGGTTTAGATGCTAATATCTTTTATTATTCCAAACTCTATCTCTTGAGATTGAAGGTAGATTTACCCCAGAAAATCCACATTTGATCTTATCCATTGAGTCACGGTTGACCCGGTTAAGGTTGTCCGCGATTTATCTAAGCTTACCCATCTCTCTACTCTGTTTAATCATCTTGTCTTTTGTTCCAATCTATCTTCCAAACATTGTGAACTGTACTTGTAAATTAATGTTTTGTTTTATATTGTGTTGTTTGAGTTGTTGATGTTGATTTGGGTTTCCGATCGATTCGTCTGATCAACGCTATCGATAGGATTTCTAAAACACTTTGACAGAACAAACTGACACAATATTATTTTAAAATTTGGTTAATGAAATAAATTTGGATATATAATTTTATGGAACTTAATAAATTGATTTAAATTGATAATTTGAAATGATAATACTTGATTTATCATTTATTGTTCGACAAATGAATTTATAAATAGTTGTTTATAAATTTATTTGGGAACTGAAATGAATTTAAAAACAAGAAATTTAAAGAATTTAATTTCCGATGGTTTCAAACCTTGTGTTTAAAATTTTTAAAAAGGATATTATTTAAAGGATTTTGAATAAAAATTTGTCTCTAAAGGATTTTAAAGTTTAAAAATTAAGTGATCTTCTCTTTGTCGCTGGAAAATAATTTCGGTGATGACTGCAACATCATCGACGTTCATTTTCGAGTTTCGAAGTGAAGAGACCGTTCTGTAGTCTTGCTACAGCTTTGTTTTGGGGAATTTAATTAAGATGAATTTCTAAAAATATGACTTGATTTATAATATATATAGATATATGATTTAAATTTGATTTGACATATTATGTACATATATTTATTTATCTCTAACTGGTTTGAAGGAAATCGAAAATTAATTCTTACATTTTTTCTTAAAGAATAATTTCAATTATAAAAAAGAAAAATAAATAAAAAATTTGGATAAATGATTCAAACTTGAGATAATTGAATCGGAAAGTTTTATTTGTATAACACACAATTTCATTCCAATATAACTTATCCAAAATTACACAGAAGTTGAATATGAAATTGGATAATATACAATATAGAAAGGATTTTATAAATAAAATTTGAGTGGTTATAATAAATGTTATACACTTAAATTTTAGTTATAAAAGATTAACAGAGGTAAATAGTGAAAAAGAAATTTAAAGAGATTTTATTTAAATAACTTAATAATCAAATTTGATTTACTATGGAACCTTAAGTGTAACCTAGGAATTTTAATAGAGGTTATTTCCTAAAATGAATATGTTGTATAATAAATAATGTATCTTTGAATAGATAAAATAAAAAATACATTTGAATTGGACATTTTGTAATAAAGTTTATTTAACTTGAATTCATAGTTTAATTGATGTCTAAATGAATAAATGTGCAAAGAAATTTGATTGTTATATTTGCTATGATAAATATTTTATTTATGAAATTGATATGTCTTGAAAAATGAATAATTATGATTTAAATAGATCACATGTATTTTAACATCACTAAAACTTGATAATTGAGAATTTGGTTTTCAAATGGAATTTTAAGTGTATCTTATTAAAGAAATATCTATTTATGAAACGGGTATTTTAAATAAAGTGTTAGGTTATGTGTTAAATTAAGAGCTAACTAAAATAGTGAACTTTTAACTTAATAAATGAAGTATAGTTTGATTTGAATATTCCATTCATAACAGTTTGTTTTAATAAGTCATAAGTTAAATGATATCCAAATGAATATTTCTGATATTAAACTGATTTGAAATATTAATATATCTACTGTAGCATTTTATAAGTAATGCTGTTTTGAAAATACAATGTTTTAGAAATTTTATAATTGAATGAACTTAGAAATGTTACAACTTTAAAATGAATATTATTTGACCTTGAATTAAAATGGTTTAAATAAAGATTATTTTTAAAGGTGTTATGATTTTCTAAGTATTATGTTTTTTTTAGAATAACATTTCCAAAGGGTTATGATTTTAGTAGTATGATTTCCAAATGATAAACATCCCTAAATTGTTATGATTTCAAAGCATTATGGTTTCAAATTTATTATCTTATTATTATATTTTTTTTCCAAACTATCTTTTGGTTGTCCTTATTTCTCTTATCTTGTTACTGAATGGAAAGGCTATTGCTTATACCAGTCTGTTTAGAAATCCTTCTGTAATCTTTGATAATCTTTGTTACTCATCTGGATCTGAACACTGTTTTTCCATTCATAGACTATCGGTCAAGTGAAAAGGGAGATTCAAACTCTAGAGGATCTTTTTCGTGCTTATATTCTTGATTTGATCACCTCCATCTTGTTAAACTTACCTATAACAATAGTTATCAGGTGTAATTCCAATCTTCTTATCATCTTGTCTTAATTCCATTTCATTCTATCTTTTTCTGTGCTTTCCCGTACCTTGTTCCTTTTCGGGGACGAAAAGTTTTGAGTGGGGGAGAGTGTAACAACCCTGTATTTTACAAGTATTTTTAAATTGATTTTTCCAGATTCAAAAGCTTTATTTTTGAAAAAGAATAAATTTTGTTATTTTAAATATAAACTTTGATTTTGATATGGATTAGAATTACAAATATGACTGAATAGAATAATTTTCCAAAAAGTGAATTTTGGTTAAAATAGTCAAACTTTGACTTTTAAATTTAAATTTTAAATATTTGAAATTATAAATTTTATCTTTTATTATGAAAATAGATTTAATACCATGAATACTGCTTTTCGTTTCGTTGAAAACGGACTTATATTGTAGAAGTTATGTAAGTTTCAATTTTGTGTATAAACTGTTTATTTTGCAATATTATTTATTTTAAATCATATAAATTATATTTTTATTGTCATATTTTGTTTTAATTTGTGTTAATAGGTTATTTTATGTCTTTTAATATTTTTAAAATGATAATATAAATTTTCTAAAGTATTACTTGAATTTATTTCAATTTATAAAGCCTAGTTCCTATTTTCTGCTATTTTCTTCATTAAAATTTTATTTAAATTAAATTTTAATTATTTATTTTGTGAATGCATTTTTATTTTATGTTATTATTTATGTTTAAAAATATATTACAAGATCATATAATTTTTCCAAAATTTATTTCAATTAATTTCAAATTTTCTAGACTAGGTTACTAATTTTAGCTATTTTCTTATTTTAACTTTATATAAATTAATAAATATTATATATATTTTTATATTTTGTTAAATTTTCGAAATTTTATCTGGTATTATTATTATTTCCAGAAATATAAAGTTATATAAATAAAAATAAAGAAATATGAAAAGGTTTTGACCTTTGAATTGCCCTTTGCCTTTTTGGATTCCGCCTCTTCATTTTCCACACAACTCTTCATTTCTTTTGACATAACTCCCCACACTTTCAGCTGTTATGATTTCTCATTCACGTAAAACACTTTCTCCTTCCTGAAACAAAAAAAAATTCGGCCATCATTTGTTTGGGAAAGTTTGGTAAAAAAAAAAAAAACCCTTTGTTCTTTTATCTATTTTCTTCTTATGTTGATTTTCTAGTTGAATTCTTGCACTTGTTTCACCTCTTTAGGTTCGGCCATAGCCCCTTGGCTGCCTAGCTACCTCCACCACTTGATGGCACACCACCAACACCACCTCCTCACCAGCCACCCATGCCGTGACCCCCTTGGTTGATGAGTATTCATCAAATTATCAAAACACCACCAATACTTGCATAGCCGAGCACTACCTCACATCCACCACTTCACCACCCCCTTAGCCGCCACCTACATCACCTCCACCACCTCCAGCACCTCCAGAACTCTCGGCCACACCATCCCAGTGGACCCCACAGTAGTGGCCGTGGCATATAGGGCCTTGGCCGAGCCCTAAAAATCAAGACAAATCCATATATGCATGCTTTGTGATATTGTTTGCCTTCACCCACTTTTGCACCATCATCCAAACTTGTTGGCCGACCCCTACCCAACCCAAACCTGATCCAAACACCTGCTATTATCATGTATTTACCCTTATGACTGAGCCTAGCAAAGGTTGGAAGCAAGTGCAAGCATTCCAATGCGATCCTGTGCAGTTTATTATAGCATAGTTTAATCGTTGTCAGTTTGGAACTTATTGTTGTTATATTATTTTTGTTTGATGTGGATCCAAGGAATTTGACTTTTGGCTCCTCCATTCAAATATGTGTCGTGCTTTCGTGCTTGTGTAGATCTCGTTTGTGCAATTCGTCGTTGTGTCATCAGCTCAAACCAGTGAGTTATTCTCACCAGACAATATGTACCTATATAACTAGTAAATTGACACCCTGTGAATCTGTAGAAATATATTATCATGTTATATATGCCTATATTATTATCATATGATGTTCACACATGTTATTACACCTGTTATATCATGTGTTACTGTTATTTAATGTTCTTATGTTATTTATATCTGTTATCACCATTGCAAGTTCCCTGTAGATTAGAATCACTATGGGTTGAAATGATACATACCCGAACGGACTTTAGAATAGGGAAAAATCGTTATGGGCTGAAATGATAGGCCTGAATGATTTTTATTTAAATTATTTTACTTGGGATTGCGGGTTTGAAATGATAGAACCCGGATTTTTCTTTTTTTAACTGCGGATTGAAATGATACATATCCGTATCACTTGACCTAGGTTAGAAAATTATATACAGGCCCGTGGTTATTTTATAAAGTGTTTTGAATATTTTTAAGTATTTTAAAAATATAAATTTATGAAATTTGATTTAAATAGATTTTGAAATGTTTAAAATAAAGAAATTATGATTTTTCTATGTGTTAAAAATGCAATTAATGAATGGTTTACCTGGATTTTTGAAATATAACTTAAGTTGGAAATTTGGAATTTGGTTAAAAATGATATTTAAGTTATATAAAAAAAAATGGATATTAAATTTTATTTGGAAATGGTAAATATGATAATTTGATTAAATGTGAATTTAAGTGATTTATTAAAGTATTATTGATTTTTTCTATGAATTTAAGTGGTTAAATAAATGAATGTTTAAAAGTGATCTTTTAAAATATAACTTGACTTGGAAATGTGAAATTTGGTTTTAATTAAAGGTTTTAGTTAATTAAATAAAATTGGAAATTTAGTTAAATTTGTGAAATGGTAATTTAAATTTGAAGTGTTAAGTTATTGTTGAAATGTGAAGAATTGGAAACTTTTACACTTAAATTTATTAAGTAAATTGTTGAAAATTGGATTTAATTATAAGAAATTTATTGTGAAAAAGATACATGTTAAATGATATGTAAATAAACATTTTAAATGTTAAATTATGATTTTTAAAAATGTTTAAAGAGTTTAAAACGAAGTTATTTAATTGCTGGAAATACACTAAAAAGCTGGAAATCACTTTTAATAGCATTCAGAAATGCTATGGTTCTGAATTACACTAAAATTTGAATAAAAGGGCTACTACAGCATTTCTGAAATGCTGCAGTTGCTGCAGTTGAACTTATAGGCTAATATTGAACCCAGGTCTATTATAGCATTCTCTGGAAATGCTATAATGGTCTGCAGTCTTTGCTGAAACCAAATTTAACCCTTGTTTTGAAATCTGAACTACCGCAGCACTTCTGAATTGCTGTCTTTTCTGTTTTGAACTATAATTCAACTAGAACTGAGTTTTAACAGCAGTTTTAAGTGCTGTCTTTGCTGAATTAAAAATGTTTTCAAATATAACTTATAGCAGTTGTTTTTAAATGCTGTGAAATGCTGAAATTTTAATAATTAGGGTTTTTGACTTAGTAAACGAACTCAGAATGGTTTGAAACTTTGGAAATTGAATACTTGATTTGAAATGATAGTAAATGAACGATATCTTTGAATTTAAAAGGTATTTAAAGTTGAATATTGGATTTGAACTGATAGGATATTTTATTTTATTAAAATGATTTGAAATGAAGTTTTATAAGGATATGATATTTTATTATATTAAAATGATTTGAAATGAAGTTTTGAAATTATATGAAAATTTAAATATATGGAAATGGTTTGGAATTGATTTAATCTTTATTTTGATAAAGATATGGTTTGAAATGATATTTTATTTTGAAGTAAAGTATTGTTTTTAAAAGTTATAACCACGGGTTATAATAACGTTGGGTTGTTAAAGAGACCGGGATCGGATATGGACATACTCTCTGTCTTACCGAAAACCACTTTGGCAACCGTGTACGCGGTGGAGATTCCAGAATGAAGTAGGATGGTGGCGACGATCCTAAGGTATATACGTGGACCCAACTCCCGTGAGTTGGCATAAGGTGGCTAAAACAGGAGCGATTGACGGACCAATGAGGTAGCACCTCTGATCGGACACACTTCTTCGATACCATTCTATTACTTGTGATTGATTTGGTGCGCACCCTTGATTTGGGAGTGTTGTTCGAGGTGGGCGGTAGTGGCTGCTATGCGTCACCACCAGTCCGGATGCGTAATTGGTATATCTACCCTGGCATTGCCTAGTTGTGCCGTGTCACCTACCATATCGAGCTTTACTACGATTATGATTTTAAGATCCGACCGCGTTAAGGTTCTCCATCCCCTTAACGCTATTTTCTATATGATTATACTTTACTGATTAGACATTATTATAATAGCGAATATTACTACATAGTAGATAGTTTAACGGATCCTTAAAGAATGGGCGATCCCAAGCATTCTTTAAGTTACTTGTACCTTATTACAGTTCACTTGAGTTGGTTTATATTATATAAGTATATATTGTCCTGACTCGAGTGTTTTGTGTTTTTCTTTACGCTCGGGTCAGCCTGAGTTATTCACAGATTTGGATTTCCACCTTCTGGAGATTTGAATCGCTGGAGATTATCTTCTAGTCTTGTTCTATCTACTTCAGTTATGTTGCTCTGTTCAGCTTGTACTTGGTTATCTTATTGATACTTCTGTTGTACTCTATTTCTTCTATTGTATCTTATGTACTCTGATATATTTATATAGTAGCTTCATGAACTACTATCTCTTTTACTTCCGCTGCATTATTTTACTCTGTGTCTGTGATCTGTGATTATATTTATTTACTGCATATTCTGAGATTTGCCAAATTTTATTTACAACGCGGTATTTTGAGCAATTCAACTCCGGCATGAGTGTCTACCTATACACTTATAATGGATGCGAATGGTTGAAAATATCGGGTCGTTACAAAATTGGAACCCACCTGACCCTATATATATACCGTAGCCTAATATTATGTGAAATTTATTTAATAACATCATATTTAGTCTGTCATAAGCGAACTGCTGTAGAGATCTCTATACTTAACTAAACCAACTACTGTATATAATAACAACAATATAGTATAAACATATATAAAGTAATCTTAACCAATGCACTAAACTTATTATACATCTGTACAACTATACAGCAGCTCATTAAAAAAAATATTTTAGGCCTATCTTTGTAAACACGCACCAGTTGTAAAATATATGCATAACACATCCATATATTATATTAACGAACAGATTACTTAACTCGTATAAACTAAGAATATATCCAAGCTCACCTACATGAGAGGTCACGTGGAAGTGAAGTACGGCTCAGAGACGTGCGTGAGCCAAGGAGAGATGGGGATGGACGGCGTTGGGTTGAGTTGCGACTGCACGTGGGGAAGGAATGGACACGTGCGTGGGCTGCGGATCGGAGGCCTGACTGGTGGGCTGGGCAGGCGAGTCTGCGGTGGTTCGTTTGCTGGGCGGTTGCTCGGGGAGGAGGAGGCAGCTGCGACCAAGGGGAAGTGGCAGGCTCAGGTGGCATGCTGGCGTGGCGGAGGAGATGGAAGGCACGACTGCTGGGAGGAGATGCTCGCGGTTGGGAAAAGTCAAAGGAGAGGCTGATAGGTGGCGAGCTGGGTCTGGTCGCAAGGCTAAAGGAGGTGGAAGGTGTTTGAGTTTGCAAGTGGCGATGGAGATGGTGGCTGACCTGGAGTGGTGGTTTGGTATGGGGTGGAAATGGGTGCGGGTTGGATCTGAGATGGAGGAGACTTCGGTTGTGGATGGGAGGAAGTGGTGGCCGAGGTGCTCGGGCTGGGGTTATTGGATCTGGATGGAGGCGGAGGTACAGCGGGATCGAGTTGTTGGTCGGCAAATGGAAGGTGATTGGGTTTGAGGGTGAGCGAGGCCGAGCAAATGAGGGGAAGGTGATGGATTTGGTGAAAGAAGTATGGTAGGGAGAAGTGTGAGTTGGGCTGTGAGAATTTGAAATAGAAAAGGCAAAAGAGGATGAAGGAAGAAAAAGGAAATGGAAAGTGTCAGGTATGTTTGTTTTTTTCTTTCGAATGAGAATGGAGAGAAAGTGGAACCAAAGTGGCAATTAAGGCAACCAGAAATTAATATTGGAACCCGTGGAAAATATTGAAAGTCACAATTGAATTCAAAGTATATTAATAACATATGGCTATTGAAATGATACGGTGATTCAGGCAGTAATAAAAGCAATTGGCTGGGGTTTCGAACAGGTGGGTAGGTGGAAAACAAAAGGTCACGAACGGATACGTACCGATACGAGGTCGATTATCGATTCAATAACGAACAGGACTTCAAAACATCGAATTTAATATTCCGCAAAGATCAGCGCGACGGTACGATCAAAACGGTATATAAATATTAGTGGTACGATTGAATTATAAAAATTCGAATTTTCTAATAGCGGAAAATGCAAGAAAAACACTGAAAAATAAGATCGACGGAGCCAAAGATGTCCGAATTCGGAAAAACGACGAACTGACATCTTGCTCAGAAGATGGTTTAGAATTTTTCTATGTAAAAATATTTAGGTTTCGTAAACATTTTATTTCCATTGCTTTTTAACTGATTAAATTGAAGTGAATTTACGCGCGAAATAAACTTTCATATTTTCGGACGAAAATTTACCAGTTGCTATGTTTAACTAGACGTATTCCAAATATTAAATTTTTATTTCAAAATTTTATCGTTTAAAATTTCACAAAATTTCAACTAAGTACGTTATTAAAACAGTTGAAATTTACGGGTCGTTACAAAATAAATATAATCACAGATCACAAACACAGAGTAAAATAATGCAGCGGAAGTAAAAGAAATAGTAGTTCATGAAGCTACTATATAAATATATCAGAGTTACATAAGATATAACAGAAGAAATAGAGTACAACAGAAGTCTCAATAAAATAACCAAGTACAAGCTGAGTAGAACAACGGAACTGAAATAGATAGGACAAGACAAGCATATAATCTCCAGCGATTCAAATCTCCAAAAGAGTGGAAATCCAAATCTGTGAAAAACTCAGGCTGACCCGAGCGTAAAGCAAAACACAAAACACTCGAGTAAGGACAATATATACTTATATAATGTAAACCAACCCAAGTGAACTGTAGTAAAAGTACAAGTAACTTAAAGAATGCTTGGGATCGCCCATTCTTTAAGGATCCGTTAAACTATCTACTATGTAGTAATATTTGCTATTATAATAATGTCTAATATAAAATAAACATACTTTAAAATAGCATTATGGCTTTACATTTAATCTGAACTCACCCTAACACGTAATAGTCCCAGTAGTCTATCCAGTATTAGCATACTCCCAAAATGGGGGCTACCCTCGATACTCCACAGGCTACGGGAGAAATCACAACTCGTAGCAAAGTTCGATATGGTAGGTGACACGGCACAACTAGGCAATGCTAGGGTAGATATACCAATTACGCATCCGGACTGGTGGTGACGCATAGCAGCCACTACCGCCCACCTCAAACAAAACTCCCAAATCAAGGGTGCGCACCAAATCAATCACAAGTAATAGAATGGTATCGAAGAAGTGTGTCCGATCAGAGGTGCTACCTCATTGGCCCGTCAATCGCTCCTGTTTTAGCCACCTTATGCCAACTCACGGGAGTTGGGTCCACGTATATACCTTAGGATCGTCGCCACCATCCTACTTCATTCTGGAAACTCCACTGCGTACACAGTTGTTAAAGTGGTTTTCGGTATCGACAAAGAGTATGTCCATATTCGATCCCAGTCTCTTTAACAACCAATCGTTATTATAACCCGTGGTTATAATTTTAAAATAATATTTTATACTTCAAAATAGAATATCATTTCAAATCCAAATCTTTATAAAAATGAAGATTAAATCAATTCTAAACCATTTCAATATATTTAAAATATCATATCATTTCAAAACTTCATTTCAAATCATTTCAATATATTAAATACCATATCTTTCCAAAACTTCATCTCAAATCATTTCAATATATCAAATACCATATCTTTCCAAAACTTCATCTCAAATCATTTTAATATATCAAACTATCATATCCTTTCAAAACTTCATTTCAAATCATTTTAATATATCAAAATATCATATCCTTTCAAATCTCATTTCAAAGATAGTTTATACTTCGAAACCAAACCATTTTATTTCAAAAATTTATTCATTTTAGAACAAATATCATTTCTATTTCAAACATATATTCACTTTCAAAATAGTTTATACATTCAAAGTTATAAATCTTTAGAAATTAAAATATTTGAAATCATCCTTTAATTCTTTACATTTACCAATTTATTAAATCAAAACCAAATTTCAAATTTTCAATTTAATTCAACTCAAACCATCAGTTTCAATTCAATTTCAGTTTACCAACAAACCATTTCAAATCTTATCAATTTCAAATATAGATTTAATCCATAAAATAAAATATTCAATCCTTAGTATATTTCAAAGCTTAAATATTCCACATTTCAAAATATCATTCATTTTTATTTTTAATGACCATTTAAAACTCATCTTTCAAGATAGTTATATTTCAAATCCACCTTTCCATTTTGAATCATTGAAGTCAATTCATTATATTTAATAATCAAATATTTAATTTCCAAAAATTTAATCTTTTCCAAGATCATTTATCCATTTAGGTGTAACAACCCGTGATTGCGGTTACCAAATAATAAATTAAAATTGGGATTTTAATTTAATTGGAGCTATTAATGAATTTTTAATGTGGCTAATTTGTTCAAAATTTAGTCATTTTGAATAAATTAATATTTTGGGCTTAAGTGTAAAATGGAGCATTTCAAGGAAATTAATTAGGGAAATTTGTAATTTATATTATTGCAAAATTTTATATGTGTAAAATAGTGCAATATTTGATTTGGGAAATTAATTTGCAATTTATTTGCAAAATGGTGATTTTGGCTAATATTAACTATAAACGGTGTTTTGGAAAAATTAGGGGTTAAAATGTAAAATATGTTGATATAGGATTTTATGAAATGGCTAAAAGTAATTGTTAACATATTTTTATAATTTTCTATGGTTTGAAATGTATTTAGTAATTTGTATGTAGAGTGTACTTAGAGAAAATTGCCTATATATGTATGCACATGAATAATACAAAGTCCTAATGGGTATTAGATCCAATAACCCTAACCATTAGCCTATAAAGTATCTTTTACTCTCCCATTTCAGCCAACACTTCATTTCATAACTACTAAAACCTAATTAGAAAGCTCCAAAACCTAGTCATGGCCTCTTAAGCAAGACTCCAATCTACATCAAATCAAAGAGAGTTAATCCAAACTACTAAAAGAGGTAATAGCAATCACAAAACCCACCTCTAATTCATTCTTTAATTTCTGAAATTATTTTGTAATCCTCTTTTTTTTGTGCATTTAGATTGTGAAACTCTTTGATCTTCTTTTCATTGCTTGGAAAGAGGTAATATATGCTAGGTGAAATTATAATTAGTTTATTACTGTTAGTAAATTAGGCATATCTCATTCATCTTAAATCGGAATTAAGATTTTCTTGAAGTTCTGGAAAGCTTATTCTGTAGCCTATAACTTTCATGTTTTGAGCTTTGCCTAATTTTGTGGTTTCAATGGTCGAAATCACGTTTGTTTGTCGCTGACCTGACAACAAACTACAAGGTTGATAAAATAAAACCCTGAAATTGATTTGGCCATAAGTTACTCGTTTTTGATCCGAATTAGATAATTTTGGATGTTCCGGAAAGCTTAAAACATATGCTACAATTTTTGTTCAGTGAGTTTTCTGTAATATTGCCATTTAGATGACCTGAAATGCGTTCAAAGACAGAAGACCAATTCTGTCTTTAACAAGTTATCTTGAGTTTCAATCTGATATTGTTTTGCATGTATCTCTCTCGTTTCTTATCCAAATCTAATAATTTTGGATGTTCTGGAAAGCTTAGATTTAGAGCTAAAACTTTCATGTTTTGAGTTTCATGAAATTTCGAAGTTATTTTGGTTAAAATTGTACATTCTTACCACTGTCCCGAGAAAAAAAAAGAAAAAAAAAATAATAAATAATTTTTTTTTAAACCCTGTTCCAGATTTTTTCTCCACTTCGCGATGCCGCCACGATCGCATCCGAAGTCGGAATTTGACGTTTTTGGTCTCGTTGGAAAGGTGGAGTTTCGAACTCCATCTCTGTAAAATTTAGGCATCATCGGCATTCTTTTGTTACTTCGAATTTCGTGTCGAAGTTGAACTCTAGTCGCTGTTTGTAAACAGTGTGAATCTTGTTCTGGGTCCAACTTTGAGACGTCGCTGCTACTTCGTCTCAACTCGGATTCCAGAAATTCTTTTTGCATCTTGTAGTAGGGATGTTGGACTATATTCCTACCAGTTTTCATGTCATTTGGATTCAGTTTGCTGGTCCAAATAAATTGCCGAACTTGGGTTCGCAGCAGTTTTTGAATGGTCAAACACTTTGAATGAAAATCAAATATCCCTTCTGTTTCCAGCTTTTGAGCGCCACTCCGCGATGCCTTCACGTTCGCATCGGAAGTCAGAATTCAATGTTTTTGGTCTCGTTAGAAAGGTGGAGTTCCGAACTCCATATCAGGAAAATTTGGACAACATTGAAGTTCGTTTGGTACTTCAAATTTCGTGTCGAAGTTGAACTCTAGTCGCTGTTTGTAAACAGTGTAAATCTTGTTCTGGGTCCAACTTTGAGACGTCGCTGCCACTTCGTCTCAACTCGGAATCCAGAAATTCTTTTTGCATATTAAAGTAGGGATGTTGGACTACATGCCTGCAAATTTTCATGACATTTGGACACAGTTTGCTGGTCCAAATAAATTATCGAACTTGAGTTCACAGCTGTTTTTGAATGTTTACAAACACTTAGAATATTTTTGATGATTTTCTGGTTTTCATTGATTTCTTTGAGATTTGTCTCTAGATTTCGTACACGGGTTTTATGAATCATTTTCAAAAGATTTTTCACTCCTAAATGGCTTTTGAAAATTATTATATAATATTATTTTAATTATTAAATTAATTACTCCATAATATGAGACCTTTCAAAAGACCGTTTTAAAAGTGATTCCGAAAATCAATTATAAATCCGTTTTACATCATTATTTTCTATAATAAAAATCTCACACTCACTTTTAGCATGTCGAGCGAAGTGGAAAGGTGCTTAAACGGTTAGGAAATCTCCGGCCTATGGAAACCGTGTGTATTTTCTTTCCGGTTAATCCCCGACCTATTCGATTGATCGTTTTGACCTTTGGGTCTAGTTTACCGATGATATGAGGTAGACTTTTTATTGTTTGGAGTGTGAGCTTGCTATTGGTTAGGAAACCGTTTAGTGCGAACGTGGGGTATGGGACTCATTGTTAACACTTTGCGAGTTCCTCTCCAAGAAGTTAGTGACACATTAGCCTCTGGGCGGCCAGTACTGGACCTCTGGGTCACCACGCCTCTGGGCAACCGTCTCTGGACACCTGCTCTATGGAGCAGTTTATTTTTCGGCGTGTGCCTCTGGGCCTTTATCCTTCTGGGAAGGATCTCGCCGTCTCGCGCGTTTCGCATCGGTGCGAGTGATCGATCACAACTCTACAGTACTTGGCAACAATGACTCTGGTCGGTGCACGTGCAAAACTTGTATTATCTGATTATTTGTATATCCATTCGAGTACCGCCATTCGGTGTTGGTTCTATGGAACCATACGATGTAAGTGCGATTACCTTATGGATCCACAGTGTCTCTGGACACTGCTTTTCAGTGTTTGATTTCATTGACTTTTCAGTATATCCCCATGGCTCTTTGGAGCATCGATCTTTGCTTGGGCATTGATCACAGACTCTGGTCACTATTGGGATTATTGCCTATGGGCATCTTTTTATGGCTTTGGCTACGCCGATGATATGAGGCGACTTTATTTATTCTACACTTTGGTGTTGATTTCTCTTTGGAGATTTTTATTGTTTATTGATGATTAGGGATTGTCATTATATTCATGTGGTTCATAATATACTTCTCTTTGGATAAGTACTATTTTATTTATTTACCGCATTATTATATATCTCAGTTATTACTGATTGTTTAGCTAGCCTGACCCGAGTGTTTTCGCTCGGGTCAGACCGAGTTGTTTCAGGTTAGGTCTCTGGACTTAGCTTTTGTGCTTCCGCTTTGGACTTATCTGCTATGCTTTTGAGATAGCTTATCTTAGTGTCCGCTTATGATATTATTCAGACTCTGATATGTACATATTTTTGACTCACATGTGTGAGCAGTGGCTTTGTACCCACTTATGATATTTGGATCTGTATTGATGATGTATTGTTCTGGGATTTTATATCTGTTATGTGATTCTGTTCTGTGATGTTTTTATCATTTATTATTATGCTTTGTCCTGATAGATCTTTAGCCATTTGTAATTTCGTTATAAGTATTTACCGAATATGTCGAACCACCTGATTGAGAAAAATTTAAATAGATTCCACCTTTCGACGTATTCGGTAGATAGTTATAGCTTGATTATAGATGGTCGCTTCCACTATACTCTATTCTCCGCTTTAACAGACAGTATTACTCCCGTAATACTCTTTGTTACAGTGGGTCTCGGAGTGGGGCGTTACATTAGGTTTATTAAAACAATGAAAATTCAACTTTCGCAGCACTTAAGAAATGCTACGAAATGTTATCTTTTAAAACAGTTCATTAACAAAAGACGACATTTAAAATGCTGTAATATCTTAATTTAGTTTCAATTAAAATTTTAGTTAAATTTAACAACTATAGCACTAACAAAGTGCTATAATAACCCTTAGTTCAAATTTGCTATTTGGTTCATTTAAAACAACTACAGCATTTTCCAATGCTGTAATATCTTTACATTACATTTCAAAAATGCTGTCAAATCAAATTCAGAGTTTTATTTACAATTTCACACATAATTAACTTTTAATATAAATCATTTTAACTTATAAAATCATATATTTTCACATTTAAAAACAATCATTTAAATACCTTTATTTCTATGATTTTATAAAGTCAAATTTCCATACAAAAATCAAATTAAATAACAATTAAATTTTCATTTCTTTAATTAAATTCTTAACTTAACAACTAAGTTTAAATTTCCAAAATATAACTTATTTCCATTTATTTTACTTAATTAAAATTTCACTTTTAACAAAATTCACAATTTCCCAATTTAAGTTATATTTCAAAAAAATTCAACTTAAACATTCATTTATTTCATATTTTAATTTATACAAAATCATTAACACTTTTAAAAATTATTATTACTTAATAAAAATCATTAAATTCATCTTTTAAATCAAATTTGTCATATTTTCTTACTTTACATAAATTCCATTTATAAACAAAATCATAAATTCCAAAATTAACTTATATTTCAAATTCTACTTCACCATTTACTTAATTCACTTATTTAATTTGTAGAAAATCACTAATATTTTATAGAAATCATTTTAATAAAATTTAAATCAAAATATCATAATATTTACATTTTTAAAATATTTAAAAAATTTCAGAAAAATATATAAACCACGGGTCTGTATATAATTTTCTAGCCTAGGTCAAGTGATACGGATATATATCATTTCAATCCGTAATTTACAAAGAAAAACCGGGTTCTATCATTTCAAACCCGCAATCCCAAGTTAAAAAAAAAAAAAAAACCGTTCAGGCCTATCATTTCAGCCCATAACGATTTTTCCCTATTCTAAAGTCCATTCGGGTATGTATCATTTCAACCCATGATGATTTCTATACTAACAGGGAACTTGCAGTGTGATAAACAGATATGAATGAACAGAATAGCATCATATAAAAGTAAATGATGATATAACAGGTGTAATAACAAGGGTGAGCATTATATGATCATAATATAATAGTTATAACAGGATGATATAATTTTATAGATTCAAATGGTGTCAGTTTACTAGTTATATAAGTACACATCGTCTGGTGAGAATTACTCACTTGTTTAAGCTGGAGATGACAACCAAAGCACACAACACAGAAACTACGAAGGCACGACAACTCGAATATGATTTGAGAATGGGAGAGCTAAAGATTAATTTCCTTGAATACATTAAACAAAACAATATAAAAATATATAAGTTCCAAAGCAACACAACACCAAATAACATTAGAAATCAAAGCCCAAAACAAAGACAAATTCTTTGCACTTGTTCTCAACTTCACATACTTCAGTTATGAACTGAAATAGCACAGCTAAGGCATGGATTTGGGTCTGGTTTGGGTCCCTATAGGGTCAGCCTAGGTGTTGTTTTTTGGTGTGGATAAGTATAGATGCAACATAGAATCACTACAAGGCAAATACAAGGCAACATCAACATTTCTATGCTATATATGGTTCGGCCAGAGGCTATGTGGGCATGACCTGATGTCCAGATGGTGGTGGATGATGTGGCAGAGGGTGGTGGTCAGATCTGGGCTGGTGGTGGAAGTGGTGGCAAAAGGAAGGTGGAGGTGGTTGGAACAAAACTAGGCTAGATTGAGCATAGGTGATGTTTTGTGGCTTTTGGTGGTGATCTCTTGCCATGGGGTGCTCGGCCTGATGGGGTGGTGGTCTGGAGGCAGTGGTGGTCGGGATAGGTGGTGGTGGGGTCGGCCTAGCTGCTGGAGTAGGTGGGGCCGATCAACTATAGATGAGAACAAGGAGCAAAACAACATAGAAAAATAAAAAAAACAAGATAAAGAAGAAGAAGGTTTTACCCAATCTTTGATCAGAAATAGCCATGATTTTTTTTTGAGTTTGAGAAAGTGATTTGGTCCTTGAAAAAAAATGAAAGAGTGGATGAAATGATCAGGTAATGCACGACCAAAAATGAAAAGGTGGGGTTGGGAAAATGAAAAGGTGGAAGGCAAAAGGACAAAAGAAGATAAAAGGTTTTTAAACCTTTCAAATTTCCACATATATTTATATATTTTTATAAATACAAAAATAGCTAAAATTAAAGATAAATAAACTCAGAAATAAAGTAAATAAGAAAAAATAAATAAGTAAATTTTAAATTATATAATTTAAATAAATAAAAATGACAATATATAAGAAACTAGGCTTAATAAATTGAAAACAATTCAAATAATCTTTGGACAAATTATATAATCACTTTAAAAATATTCAAAGACAAAAATATACCTAAAATAACATATTAATACAATTAAAAAAAATATGACAAAGAAAATATAATTTATGTAATTTAAAATAAACAAAATAACTAAATAAATCAAATTGCACTCAATATTGAAATATACATAACTTTCACAATTTAAATCCGTTTTCAATGAAACGAAAAGCAGTATTCATGTTATTAAATATATTTTCATAATAAAAGATAAAATTTAAGAATTTAAATATTTACATTTAAAATTTAAAAGTCAAAGTTTGACCAGAAATCCACTTTTTAGGAAAATATTCAATTTATACCAGTTTGAAATTATAATTCATATAATAATCAAAATTTATATTATAAAATGAAATGTTTGAGATAAAACAAGTTTAAAAAAAATTTCAAAATAAAATAAAGTCAAATTTAAAATATATGCAAAAATCTAGGGTTGTTACAGCTTTGGTGAAGGCCAAGGGAAAAACATGCTCAAAGGTACTTTTTTATTTATGGTAACTTATTAGAGTTTTATTTGATATCTTAGCATCACCTAGTTTTATATCTAGCAACCTTTTAGCTAGTTTAAAAAATAAACCTGTAATTGTAAAAAAACCAATCAGAGTATCGAACCCAGCACGGGGCTCGGCCAACCTTGGCATGATGTCCCAAAGTGCGCGCGCTACTTGCCATGGTCACCTCTTTGTGTGTAATATGTATGTTTTGGAATTTGTGGGTTTTGGAATGATACTCGACATTGATTGGTTAGTCTAGAACGGAGTCGTGCTAGATTGTGTTAAGCAATTAATACCCTTACGAGATGAGAGAAGTGGGGTCTTAGAGGTGATTTGTGCACACCCAAGCTTGGTGATGTGCAACTTCTTATATTCTCTTAATACATCTCAGCATGAGTTGACTTCCATTCCAATTGCGTATATGTATACTAATGTGTTTGAATAGGCGACTGATTTACCACCTTACCGTGAAATGGAGTTTCGCATAGATTTAATCACGATGGAAAACCCTTTGTATTTTCGATTGGAAAGATGACTCCAAAGGAGAGTTTGAATCGGTAAAACACGCCAGGGATTTATTGCAGAAAGGATTGATTAGGCATAGTCATTTAAGTTGGGGAGATCCTGTTGTGCTTACCATGAAGGCAGTTGGTTCTTTAAGATTGTGTATAGATTACAGAGAGATTAATAAATGAACTATTAGGAATAAGTATCCATTGGCATGGATATGTGACTTGTTCGATTAGCCTAGTGGAGCTCGTATATTTTCATAGTTGGATTTGACATAGGGTTCCAATAGTCCAGAGTGGAAGGTGAGAGTATAATGCTTACCACATTAATGACCACAGATCATTTCTATAATGATTAGTCATATCATTCGACTTAACTAATGCTCTAGCTGATTTTGTCAACTTAATGAATTGGGTATTTAGAGATGTGTTGACTAAATTTATTTATTTTATTTATTAAAGATATCTTCGTCTAATCAAAGTCCAAGGAAAAGCACAAAGTCCATCTTAGAGTTGCGCTTGAGACTTTAAGAAAGCATCATTTTAAGGATAAATTCTCAAAGTATTATTTTTGGTGGTCGAAAGTTGGGTTTATTGGACATGTTTTGTTGGAGAATGGTATTATTGTTGATTCAGTAAAAGTTGCGGCAGTTCAAGATTGGAAGAGATTGGAAAGTGCAATTGAGGTTCAAAAGTTCTTGGGTTTAGCTGGTTACTGTCAAAGATTTATTCGAGATTCTCTAAGATTGCTTCTCAATTAATGTAGTTAACCAAAAAGGATGTAGGTTTTTTTGGACTTTGAAGTGTGAGGATGCATTCATTTTTTTTAAAAGAGATGTTGATTAGTGCTCCTTTTTTGACCATTCCAAATGGGAGTGAGGGTTTGACTGTATATACAGATGTGTGTGGTATAGGTTTAAGTGTAGTCGTATTGCGACACAGGAAAGTTATTACTTATGCGAGTCGACAATTTAAGACATGCAAGTGAAGGTATGCAACTCACAATTTAAAGTTGTTATCTCTTGTATTCGCATTGAAGATGTGGAGACATCAATTACTTAGTAAAAATTTCAAGTTATTCACTGATCACGAGTCCTTGAAGTATCTTTTAACATAAAAGGACTTGAATATAGGGCAACAGCATTAGTTAGAGCTTTTGGCTTAACATAATTTGGAGATTCTCTATACATCCGGAAAGGGTAATGTAGCAGCTGATGCACTTACTAGGACTATAATGGTTCATGAGTGGAAAGAATTGGAGATATTAGCCAAATATGATTGGCGATCGAGGAGTAGTTCGGGAGTAGATGTCTTGGAAAGTTTGGTAGTTAGTCCATCTCTATTAGACTGCATTTTGCTAGTCAACACGAGGATACTTGATTAGCTAAGGTTATGGAAGATTTGGTTGAGGGTGTTAATTCTAAAAGCATGGTAGATTTTGAGATTGATCATCGCGGGTTATTACGAAAGGATGGCCGGTTATGTGTCCCGGATAACAACAATATTATAAATGAAGTACTTGACAAGAGTCAACATCCGAAGTTTGTTATACATCTAAGAGGTACAAAGATGTATCATGATATGAGGTGTATTTCCTTGTGGGAAGGCATAAAGAGGGATGTTGATATTTATGTTGATATCATGATAGGAAGTGTGTTTCCTTATGGGAACGCATAAAGAGGGATGTTGAGATGAAGCCAAGGGATTTGTTCAATTACTCGAAATTCTAAAACGGAAACAAGAGTAGATTACTATGGATTTTATTAATGGACTTCCTAGGTTGAGATGAGGGAATAAAGGTATATAGGTTATAGTCTTGACTGAGAGCTCACACTTTATACTAGTAAATTTGATTAGGAATGAGTTAAGTTTGGCTAGTTTGTATACAAAGGATCTTGTTAGACTTTATAGGATTCCTTGTAGTATTGTTAATGATAGAGATCCATTATTCATGAGTTAATTCTAGAGAGGGTTACAAAGTACTTTAGGGAAAAGCCGAATTTGAGTGCAACTTCTCATCCACAAACTGATGGTCAGATAGGGAGGGTGAACCGAGTGTTAGAGGATATTATGTACATGGTTCTTTATATTAGGGTTCTTGGGAGGATTACCTTCATTTGGTAGGTTTACATACAACAAAAAATATCAGTCTAGCATTGACATGGCGTATTTTGAGGCACTATATGGTTGAACGTGAAATCACCATCATCTTGGCTCAAGATTGGTGATTGATTAGTACTTGGACCGGATATGATTTGAGATGTGACCAAGAAGATAAATCTGATTCATGGTCGAAGGAAGGTTGCACAAGAAAGAAATAAGAGTAATGTTGATCCAAGGCATATGGACTTAGATATCTTGGTTTGCGACTTTGTTTTTGTGAAGTTTTTCCAATGAGAAATGTTGTTCGATTTGGTAAGACCGGGAAGTTATCTCCTCAATATGTAAGACTTTCCCCTTACTTGAGAGGATCGTTAAACTTGCGTATGAAGTTGAGTTGCCAACTAAACCATTAGGTGTGCATAATGTATTCCATGTTTCACATTCGTAAAAATATCTGCATGATTCAACTTTGATAGTGGAACTAAGTTAATTGGAGGACCTGGAGATTGAGACGACTTTGAAGTATTTGGAATGGTAGTTGAAATGGTCCACCACTTCAAAGTCATTCATTGAGTAACAAGGATGTGAATTTGGAATCAAATGTACAAAATCAAGGTCAGGCTCTGAATCTCGAATCCAAACATCTGAATTGTTGTAAGTTAGAAAGTGAGGTTTTATGTTTCTAAATTTGATGTTTTAGGAGTTTGGGTTTATTTCGTGGCCCCATGTGATGCTTGTAAGCTTTGAAGTGATTATAGACAAGTATGATGAGCTCAGGATGGCCATATCTCAGGAAATGTATGGTTAATGTTGGATGATGGATAAACTACAGTGAATATTCAAGATGCAATTTAGTTTGTATGGTGGTTTTACAGTGACGTTTGGTGGTTTGGGATAAGACAACTAGGATATAGCTATATACGATTCTATATGGAGTTGCATATATGGAGTAAGTTCGTTACTCTTATCTACGACACAATGATTTTATATTTGTAGACCATTTGTAGAATGAAGTGTGGTTGTCTCCGTTGCAAGTGTTAGGTGATATCAACCTATGTAACGATCATCCTACAACTCCAGTATCCAAATACCATAATAGTGCGCTACTACGGTACCCTGTAGATTCAAAGTGGTTATCAAGGTAAAATAGTATCAATTTAAAGCTACATGTCCTATATTTCACTACACATAAGATAAAATATAATAATCAATATTGATATAAAACATGCGAGATAGTGATAAAACTAGATGAATCAAAACCAATTAGAGTACATCAAATCCATTGTAGTTATACAAAACAAGTGGAATAGAGTTTATACATCAAAACAAATAAAACCCAAATAGAAATATGTCTCTAATTGATCAATAGTACTGATGGAGCTCCATAGTGCTACATAGTGGAAATAGCTAATAATAACACCAAAATTAGATATATGAAAGCGCTTGCCAGCTGCTTATCCTCTACACATCTCTATGCATTATCTCATACATTCTATTTCTAATCTAGTAATTTAAGAGTATCCAAGACGATAAGAAGCAAAACAAATTAGCTCGAGTCGGATATAAGACGGGTTGAGCGATCTATAATCTCAAATTACTATAAAAGTCGATATACTAAGTAGGAACACAAGGCATGGAGAATCATACATGACCTATCCATGCATCTAACAAGTTAGCACATATAATCGGTATATACTAAACTATCATTGTAGGGTGTAATACTAGTAAAAGTACAGTATGCAGTGTATGAGTATCTGTGTTAATAATGCCTACATCATGTGACATTCATAACAGATCATAACAAACATAGAAACCATTAAACAATCTCACGTCACTCACTCAAGTATGTCAGATATATGACAACTCATATGACTACATCATGTATTAGAGACTACTTAACATTTTTCCTAAGTGCTCTAATCCATAGCACTTCATCATCTAGGAACTAGACTCGTATCAAAATGTCTAGGGTACACCTATCACATTAAAGATTCAGGATCACATTAAAAATCCATATGAGTGTCCGCACATTTCCTCCTTACTTGCACACATTGAAACCTTCGATTTATCAACGATCCCTCAGCATATGTCCCAATTGTAGAACACGTTACATGTTTCAACTGTCAACTTCACATCATTGAACTTGCCTTCTTGGGTCGTCAAAATAACCAACATCATTGAGTCACCAAAGCTCAAAAAACCTCTCGGCGCTCCCTAAAAGTCACATAATCCCTTAGCGTTAGTCTTGAAGTCATCTACTACTTCGCTGCATCAAGCCTAAAGTAGAACTCACGTTGTCTCGTGTAGAACTCACATCACTTCATCCATTACCATATTGATTAGTGTTAGCCATATCTCTCAAACTATATATCCACATAAATTGCAACTAATCGTGCATGTAACGATCCTGACTCGGCCTTCGAAAATCGGCACCCGTACTTCACTTGTACTCGAATGTCGCAGATTCAAACGCCGAATCTGGCTCGCTGGAGCTTATAACACAGTAAGTATAACAACACAGCGGAATAAAGAAATGAATAATATCATATACAAGTCCAATGAATACAATATCCATAATTTTTACAACAATGATATCAATATGATACAAGAATATCAGAGATAAATAAAGATGCTACAGCGGAAAATAGAAGTGATACTCCAAGTGATCCGACAAAGAGAATGAGACCAATAACTCCAACATTAAGCTCGAACCACCATCACATTGCACCAAGATAAGCAAGGTCAGTCGGTAAACTCCAAATACTGAACTAGTTCCCGATAATCTACTAAACCTGACTATCTGAAAAATCCAACTCTAGACTGCCCGTGTGGAAAATTGTGTGCACCCAGAGTTTAGGAAGGGAACAATAAACTCCAGGTCAGTCATGGGACTGGTGTGAGTAACAAAAATAGTTTATCTTTAAAACAAACAACAAAGGAATTTTAAACATTGAAATCCGCAATGCTTTTTGGAAAATGAAACTACCATAAGGCCTCCCGGCACACACACAATGCAATCGCACACATGGGGGAGATTTCTCCTTATGATAGTCAAACATGGTTACTACACAAAAACTCTTTTGATATTATTACTAGTGCATAGTGTAGGAAACATTTTGAAAGTATAATATTAATCTTAGCCAGCATAGGTACCATTATATTATGCCTGCTATAGCTACCATTTTAAATGGCAGGTTCTATAACTAAAACCGTACAAGGCTCGTATTGTTTCTTTGGATTTTCCAACAAATGGTCAGGCTAAGGAACTTCCTATGCCACATAGGAACACCTCTGGAGGGACGCCCCGAGAGACAACTGCTCTCTTCCAACACAAGGCCGGTTACCCCCTTCCCGGTAGTAAACCTGAGATATGCCACCCCTGGTCGTTTGCGACCTTTATCCGAGGCCTCGATCACACAGAAACAATCACACAGTAAATGAGATTGGAGCAACCACACAGGTAAATATCTGGGCTCCATACCATGATACCACCTTTTTCCAAAAGGAATGGACATACCCTAGGGGAGCTACCCCTGAAACCTTGCCGCATCTTTCCTGTTTCGACCATTACCGGTTTGTGAGGCTCGATGAGGTCTCGTCCACAAAGCTACGCTTTACACGAAAGCCATGCTTTGATCAACAAATGATCAGCAACACACAGCAGTACTCAGCATGCCATACTACCAAATTGGGAGTATATCACTGATAACCTTCAACTACATGACCTCTGAGCTCGTACGTCTCAGAGAAGGGTGTTAAGCTAAGAGAATAAATCTCCGCCACTAAACAGAAATGTATTTGAAAGAAATTAGCTTTATATCTCAAAGTGTAGTGTCAGACATACAACCATACAAGTCTGTTCCGGGTTCGAACAGAAACCGAAGGCACTTCCAAAGAGGCCCTTGCAATCCGGGTATTTACAATCCCGATCGGATTTCCCATCACTTAGGGAATCTCTATACCGGCGCAACTCAGTGCAGAGACAATCGACGGGTTATCCTTTCGTTTTCGAAAATACCCGGTCTTCACCACCGGTCTTCAAATGCAATCCATATACGACGTATCATTATTCGAAATGGGTTATATGACGCAAAGGTCCTCTCCCGGCTAAACCGAATAATGAGCGCAATATTTAAAAACATATGGATATTGGGATTTCAGTTAAGTCACAATTTATTATCCAAAACTTTTCTTCAAATGGTTTAAACACATTACCATTTTTTAATCTTTTATACAAAAAGATTCAATTCACAAAGTTCACCCAATTTCACAAAGATACATTCATAGATTTTCCAAGTCAATTTCCATTTCAATTTGGATTAACTCATTAAATCTTTAAATCAAAGATTTAATTCATAGCTTTCAAAACAATTCCATTTCGACCTTTTATACAAAAGGTACACCTTTCCAATTTCAAAACAAAGTTCAACAATCTTTCACAAAGATTTATTCATAACTCGGAAAACTATTTTCATTTCAAACTTGAAATTCTTTTGACACAAATTGGAAATTCATTCCTTATATGAAAGCTTCTATTATTTGAAAACAAATAGTTTTCATTTCGGAAAATCTGATTCATTTATATAAGTTAAAGTCCTTGGGTTAAATTCAAATTCTCAAAACCATACTTTTAAAATGGTTTAAATTCATATAAACACATTTATAACATCTTTAACCATAATTTCCAAACATGGAATTTAATTCCAAATTTTGAATTCAAATTCAAATTAAATTATTTAAATTGAAAAACTTTACCCAGTTATTCAAAATAACTTTTATCTTAAAAACTCCTTTCCAAAAGCTTTAACATTTAACCCAAATCCATTTCCAAAATCAATTGAAACTAAAATTTCAATTTCAAAAATATTAAATTTAAATCATCTGTGACTTAATCGATTTCCCCGTGCAATCCATATTTGTGTGTGTAAAAGTGTGGTCCAGGGATTTTACACAGTAGTGCAACATTATTCAATCATCACAGATTAAGATACAAAAATATAGTTGATAAGCGGTATAAACTATAATGCTTATCTTTTGTACACATATCACAGATAATAAATTACATCATAGGGAATTAATTACATTCATCCCAGAGAAACAGATCACACCACAAACAGGATGTATCACAAAGCATCACATATCACGGATATCAAACAATCAAATCATCCAATATAATCCAAATATTCATAAGTAAAATTAATTTAATTATCTGATTAATTTAAATCAGATTAATTTCTATGAATAAATTTACTAGTTATGGTAAATTAATAATCAATTAATTACAAAACATTTGATAAATTGTCCTTTAATTAATCATTAATTAACCCTTAATTAATAATTAATCTTTAATTAATTATTCTTAATTAATTACAATAACTAATTAATTACTCCTTAATTAATAGTTATTCTTAATCACTTTTTTTATTTAATTACAATAAGCAATTAATTCCATAAAGTAATTACACTTACACAATTTCATAAATGATTATTATTAAATTAATTAATCTAAATTTATCATTAAAAATTTAATCACATTAATTTATTAACCTTAAGTTAATTACATAATTAATTAACCTTAATTATTTACCTTAATTATCATTTAAATCCCATTTAAATGAAATGTAGGTAATTAATTTATTCAAAACACTTAAGATCTTTTATTAATTAAAGTTAAATTACCCTCATTCTAATCATTTACCCAATTTCATCCCTTCATTTTGAAAGCAAATATAGACTAATTCTTCAAATCAAACCAACTAAATTTCAAACCACATAACTTTATGTTTATATTGAAATTGATAAATACTTTTATCTTGAACTTGTTTAACTTTACTTTGGAACTTAGCACATTTATTTTGAAACTTATTTCATTTGAATAAACTTTAAACCAAATCATGTTTCAAAAAGAACATGGTTATAAGATTTTGAATACCCTGAACCATATTTCTTCTCAAATTTAAAACCTGGTAACCATATTTAAAACTACTCGAGCCCATGCAAATGCAAGTCTGAGTCAACTCCCAAAATCCCCGAGATTATCACTCGAATGCTTCGAGTCCTTCCCAAGAATCCACGTCTTCCCCAACAGCCAAACCATTCAACCCTCACACGTACACGTGTACAGACGGCCATGCCTCTTCCAACCAACCACACAGTTGCTCTTAAGTCATCGTCGACCACCCTAATCGATTCGAGCAATCCAAGTTACGAAACCATCAATGAATCAAAATCGAGTGAATTCAAGGTCAATCCTTTTCTTCCTGAACCCATTCGATTGCCAAAATTTGCTTCGTCCCACGCGTGACAACGCTGGAATCCACGCGAGCTCGACCAAACCTCCGCCACACCATTATGCATCGATCCCCTAGGGTGCGATCTCTTCCAGTTCGCCAATGGCCACCCAATTGTCTCGGTTTCAACGTTGATCAAAAACAACAATCAAACCCTATTTCGACCCGATTTTCCATCCACACTAACTTATAAATTCTACGAACATTTTTTTGATAATCTTATACCTCCCAGCAAGCTACGATTTAAATCTCGAGATCCAATGTCTAGCCGATCGCCCGAATTTGACCAAAATCTGATATACGTTCAACCCAGAATTTCTCAACAACCATCAACTTAAAAATCACCATATTATTATTAAAATTCATCATTTTTTATAACGAATTTGATTATATAAACAAAGCATGGAAATTAAACAATCAATTTTCTGACTTTGATTGATTTTCACCGTAATATTTAATTTTCGAAATATTTACTAAATATTTTCACTCGCATTTATTTTTAAAAATGATGTTACACATAAACAAATACTTTTCATTCAGAGATCATATCCAGAAAGGGAATGGAGAAAGAGAATCAAATTTTTAAATTTTATTTGGTCTGTAAAAATCAAACAGAGGCTGGAATCTTCATATATCCAGACATGCACAGGTTTATCTCATATTTATATACATATAATATAACATACTTAACATCATAATTTCAGTGATTATCACAAGCATCGGGATATCAAACAAAATTAGCTTTGGAAAAGGTTGTTTACTCACCTTGATTTTCCAGAAGAACAGAGTTTTCTTTATCTTGAACCAGGCTTGAAAAACTGCTAACAACAATCTTTCTTCTTTAATCCTCTGGTTTATATGAATTGGATTTGTATTGTTGTTTTTAAGTTGTATTTTGTTTAAGTTTTAAGATGATATTTACTTCAGTTCTTTCAGCTTGATGGACGAAAATGAAATGAAGAATTAATGTATAAAAATAGTTTACAGGGGATAGAATTTGTACAGGGTGATAAAAATATGTTTGTACAAAAAATCAGAGATATTTCTTGCGTATGGAGGCTGATGATAAAATTTGTGGTGCTACATTAATTGCCTTGTACTTATTATACTTATTCTTATTTGATTTTTGTATATAGATATTTATAGTAGTATCTTCTTTGATAAGGTAATACACGTATACATTTACTTGTTTCATACTTGAGTGTATTTTATTTTCTTCTACAAGTGTATATTTTTTATACTTCATTTGTTTCTATTTGTATTATTTTGTACTATGATATTAAGATTTATATATATTTATTTTATATTATATAAAACTATATATATTTTATTTGGTAATATAGATGAATTTTTAGATTTTAATTTGTTGTTAAAATTTTTAGCAAATGTTCTACTTTCTATTTTTATTATAATTTATCTTATATTTATTTCTATTTCTAGTTTAAATATTTATTATTAATTTATTTTTTATTTCTAACATAACCCATCAATTTCAAATTTAAAGTTATTTATTTTTAAACTTGTATCAATTATCTATATTTTTATATTTATCTTTAAACCATTTATATTAAGATTTAAATTCAATTATCAATATATATATATATATATCATTTCAAATCTATTCATATAGTCACACACACACATATATATAAATACATATATACACAATTTAAATTCAAATGATTTAACATCTATTTTATTTGAATTTTGAGAAACTCAAATCAATTTACTAATTAATTTCACAATTTTTTTTCAAAAACTAAATTAATTATCAATTTAAAATATATATAAAATCCGGGGTCGTTACAGTGCACGCCCAAGACGTCCTCTCCAAAATGCAAAAGAGTAGCATTACTTGGTACCGACCCATCTAAACATTTACTTCACCAAAAATGGCTAAGTATACAAGCCCCGAAGCATCCTTTGGCCAGAACAAGGTCTTCCTCGTGTAAGCACCTCCAAAGCCTAAAGTCATCACCGTGCATCCATTGAAGTAGCATGGACCACCTCCTCTTCATTGCCTTAGTGCAAACTTGCACATAATACCCTTCATGATTGGTCAACGCCGATCCATATGGGTCAGTGATGACCAATACACTTGGCTAAAAAAGTTAGCTAAGTAATTTTTTTGAGCTCCTCCTTCAGTCATCTTCCATCTTACGGGTCCTTATTTTGTATGCATTCTCTAGTTCTTATCGATACTTCATTTGAAGCTCTAGAACTAATCCATCCAACTTTGTCCAATCGACTCAAACCTCACATCATTATGTAATCAACTTTAGATAACCATCATTCAACCAATCCTTATGGACGAGATCCAATCTCATAGAACGTCACATCCCAAAATGGCCATCGATGGACATTTTCAAACAATGTGTAACAACTAGTACCACAGTAGGCCCGAATTTTTGCTAAATCAAAAAATCAAGTCCACGAAAGTATGGATTATTGGTGTTGGTATCCTGTAAATAAACAAAATTATATTAGTGCACTATGATAAAAATCATAGTGGAATAATAAAGTATAATAAAACATAAAATTACTGACAAAAACTAATACATCTGGTATCTAGTACCCTTTGTCAGTGCTGAGCATGCATAAGAAATCTATCCTTCCACCGTTCTCACTTGTACCATTTTTGTACCTCTAAGTCTATCATGTGGGTTGTAAAGAGGAGGGGGTCAATACAACGTTTTGATGACTGGTAAATTACATACTTCATGCATAACACTAGTTTATGACGATTGGTTTTCGTTATATGTTATGTCTACTTTTCAAACTTTGTCGTAGTGACTTCATATACATGTATGATACGCCTCACCTACTCAAGGTATACAATAACTATTTATGTGTGTATATATATGTGTGTGTGCATGTGTGTGTGTGTGTATGCCACAGTCCCCTTTTGGACCAAGATACTTTCCCCGCTAGTATCCATAACTCTGCACCTGTGCTAGGTATCCACCATCTATGTCTAGACCGAATTATATGCTAACACTGAGGATCTTCCCGTAAGTGCCTAATAATGACATAACAACTATTTAGCCATATTCTACCACGTCTTGAAGACTTATCTAGCCGCTTCATATTGAGGACTCTGTTCCTCGGACTAACCATGGACTCAATTCCATGGCATATTAAGGACTCAGCTCCCTAGACTATCATATTCACTTGAAAGACCTCAACTAAGGGTTATCTATCCTTTTCTCCAAAAATAAACAAACTAACAAACATTTGTGAGGTGGTGCAGGTGCCAAACATGATCTACACTAGTAAAAAGTGTAGTCCGTTTAGGCGTAACCCTCATTTTCTACTGACTGCCCCAGGAACAATGACGCTCTTGACCTATGTGTATAGCCCTACTCCTCACATATGTAGTACCAACCTTTCTAACATAACACCGAGCCTGTGCTCACCATCCTATTTGGATTTCCTAATGCAATCAAGGAAATGCCCACTTGATTACTTAACATATACCTTCTAAGAATTGAAGTAGACCCCACTTGGTCCTTTGACACATCAACCGAGGGGAACCCCTACTTCGATATATTCCATTCACCTATATACGAATGTATAATCCCAATAGTCGGATATATCCCATATCGATATAATGTATACACAACTACTGGTAGCCCCTTATGGTGGGCAGACTTCTGTTGTGTAACACTAATGACCTCGCATTCTAACCCATATTAATGACTACATCATTTTTAATTATCCTAAGTTATTGACTAGATCCAATAATTTACACCTGCCATAAATATGTACTTGAGGCTATATTTATTTATTTATTTATTTATTTACTATGTCTCATATGGTCAACTGTTAATATTCAGTTATTTTTACATAACTTACTTCTTGTTTCATTACCACCGTTTAATTTCATTTGCCGCTTACTTCTAATTTTAAAGTATAAAATATCTTTTACTGCTTAACTTTCATTTAACATTATTAAATATAGCTCACCGTCCCTTTTCAACTATTAACTACCTTTCATTTATTATTATATCCAATTAATTCCCCATTGCTTCATTTATATTTCTTCCCATATTGTTCATTTTCTAACTTATCTTAAATTGCATATATTAGGTTCACAGTTACATTATTATTATTATTATTATCATTACTTACATTACTTTGGTTTATAATTAGGGATTTCTACATTTTAATACATCGAAATTACATCTTCCCAAAATAAAACGTTAACACTATAATTCTCCATAAATTATCTAAAAGGGGCTTATGTTATGTTTGAAATTACAAGGAATTAATTTTTTCTATTATTATTGAAATAGACAATGCAAAATACGGTAAACATATCTATTTTGTACATGTCTTTCTTCTAAGCATGTTGCTGGTTATTTCTAACGATACACTTTTATTCATAATTGTAAAATTTGATAATTTATAGAAATTTACATTGACATACACTTCATTTCAATGAGTTAAAGTACAACATAAATCCCAATTCAACTTATAACAACTTCCCATTTCATGTTTACTAACATATATCATTCAACCAACAAACCTGGAATTATTATACAATACCATTAATGGATTATGTCATAAATTTAGGAACTACTTTCACCCTTACGTTCCAGATTCAATTATATGTAATATTAAATCAAAGTTAACAATTTCTCAAAATATGTAGGAATGGTTGTCAAACTTATTTCATGCGTGTATTTTAGCCTACAACTCCAAAAATTTACTTTCAGGCATACAAAGAATAGATTTCCAACGATATAAATCCAATATTATATAAAAATATATAATTTCCCGCTTACCTCTAAGCTTCTAAATCTCTAGATTTAAATCCATTCTTCTTATTTGACTCTCTTTCCTTCTACCAAAATATGTATTAAAGCGTATAAATATTTAATAGAATTATAGATCTGAGAAGAGATTTGAATTAACGTAGTTGTAAAGTTTAAGATTTAGAATTTACCTTTTCTTCATGGAATTGATTCACCCCTTATTCTTCTTCTCTTTTATTTTCTGTTACTCTCCATATATACGTATATAATATACTATTTTATAATTTCTATATTTCCTAGAATTTATGGAAAGAAGAAAATAGTAGTGCTTCGCTCTTGGTTATAGAAAATATGAGAAGAAAGATGGGGATTATGCCTGTATTTGCAGGCACATAAATCAATTCCATCCATTAGATTTTAATTTATTAAATTCAGATCATACGGACTAGGTTCAATTCGCAACCGCCAGTCAATGGCTAATCGCGCGCTCATTTATAGGCAGTCGACCCTTAAGGTCGACCAGGTGTAATAAACCTGTCCACCGGCTATTTATATAATTAAATTATTTACGTCGGTTTATTTTCTTCTGTGACCGATTTAATTTCATTTAATTTGACTTAACGTTGATCTCCTTTGATCATTTCCTTTTAATATCTGATTTGACTAGATTTAACATAGCCAATTACTTAAATGGTAAGATTTACATCTAATATTTACATTAACGTAAGTTATTGATACTTATTTACTTATGCATTCAATTTATTTAATTACATGCTCTCTTAATTAGATTTAATTTGATTGAGCACCCTTAATTAACATTTATATTTAACATTCCTTTTTAATGCTAGGTCATCAACATTTATATCCTTAATTTCTTCTGAATTATATTTGATCCGAAAACTTCAAACGTTAATAACTTTTTTGTTTGAACTCTGATTATAAAACTTAATGTACGAAAATCGATTAAAAAATTACCGCAAAAACAATGGTGCAAGTTTCATAGCCCAATTCAAACATTTTCAAAAATTCTATTTTGGGGCTTTAATAATTATTTTTTAATTTTTTAATTAATTATAATTTCATTTACGGGCTGTTATGCTCTTCCTCCTCAAAAGAATTCCATCCTCGAAATTCCTCAAGAACTGAAGTACGTAACATAGCACGCTATCATTCTAAGCTATCCATTAAATTACAATTTTGTACCCATCGTGTACAAGTACACGGTGTATCAGAACACATATGATATGTGTGCTGAATAATACAAAATAGGCGCATCTGATATAAATGTTGTCTATAAAACAATTTTGAAATATGGTGAAAACAACCTATATATAATGGCAGTTCTACATTTATGCAAGTTTTGAAAATCGAAATCTTTGTTTTTGCACACAAAGTTTCCCACACTTTTACGAATAAAAGTACGGTTCAACCAATTTTGCATCCAATCCCTTCCATCCAAACTAGCACGTAATTTCTAACATTCAAAAATTTGAGAATCTAGTTTTCTAAACCTATATTTTTATGTTGGATAAAAAGGTTTAGATGAAGAATTCCATATTCCCATTCTTCTCTTGTGTACCCATTCCATAGTACCTTGTAACCTTCTCTTTTTCCCCAACTATTATGACGACCCACCTTTCTAACCCCTAGAAACGACACTTATACATCCACGATATTTGTGTGCCATTGCCCAAGCATCCAAAAGATGAATAGTAGGTAAAAATAAAGAACAAAATGGAAAATCTCACAAAGAAAGCTGTTAAATAGAACATAACAGTAATATAGTACATAAGGTTACTCCCTAACTAGGATTTATGAGAGTTTCACAAAAGTACTACAATCAACTTAGGCAGTTATAACAACCTGCCTTTACATATGCTGAGACAAAATACACTTACACAAATTAAACAAATAGTGGAATAGATGGCTAAGTAGATAAAAGCCTCCTACTGGAGGCCATCTTCAAAAGAGTCCACAAAAGACCTTCTACTCTCAGACTACTCAAATATAAATAAGTACCCAAGATGTGACGCCCCACCTCTATTCTCACGCTAGCCAAGAACACTACTGGGTAATGCTGTCGACTAGCATGAAGAATAAGGCTGTTGAGGAGTGACCATCTGTGTAATTGCTTTGGGCGAGTACCGATATGTCAGATAAAATAACTTACATTTCATTTCAAGAGGAAATCCAACATATCAAATACAAACTCGAAGCTACCACATAGTGGCTATGAGGCCTTCGGAAACAAATACAGAAATAAACATAACACAAATTAGTCATAGACATTCATATCGCAAAGGCGGAAACAGATATGAATATATAACACAAAAAGCTGTACATCAGAGTAGTGGTCAAATAAGATCCACAATATCACAAAAGAATAGATACAAGCGCTAGACAAAAGAATAAGTATACATCATGGAGTCTATATCGCGAATGTATAACAACAAAAACTACAAATGTAATGTAGTTAGACAAAAGTCAGAAGATGATCCCATATGAGGAGTCAAGTAGAAGCACCTGTAACATCTCGGTCTGACCCGAGTATTATTTAATAAGAAAATAATAAACATATTAGTCTAGCTATAAATATCAAATAAAGGAATGAGATATAAGCAGAGATATAATAAGAATGTATGATAACAATAGTGTCATAATAGAACAAATATGATTTAAACATCAACAAAATCATACAATATCTCAAAAATCTCAAAGCACCAAAAAGAATATCATATTCTTTATTTTATTCACCAAGCTACAAATATTGACAAACATATTACTGCCAATCGCAAAAGTTGGTGAAACACAAATTCTAGAAGTCATCAATTAGAAATCCAGAAATCACAAAGGGGGGAGGCCAATCACAAACGGGAGCATGAAAACTCACCAACACGTGTATCACAAATGGAACACTATTCCATGGTCGCTAACCATAAATTTTGAGCCGAAGCTCCACAAACGGTCCGAAGACCATGGGTCGCTACCCCGCCAAATTGAACCGAAGTTCCACAAAACGGGGTTTAGTCTCCCTCGCAAACAAATAGACATCGCACATCGCTAGTCTAAATCACAAAATGATCATCATCGATCAATAAAAAGTGTGAATTACACTAAGCTAGTAAATATAAGAGTTTAGCTTCATGTCCCATAACCACTAGCTTAACTTAAATATTTACGAACAAATTGTAGATTTCCACTCGAAAATTGTCACAAGATTTTCAATCGAACAAGTCCATAAATCAACCGATGAAGTAAACGCAAGCGTTTCATACCACTTGTTTTGCTAAGCCGTTTAATTAGATTTTCTCATACGAATGAGGTAAAGGTTTGTATATACTAATAGATTAGAAAACGGTTTTATAAACGAGCTTTGTATTAAAATTAGAGTTGAAATCATCTTTGTAAAGAGTTTGAATATTTACTACCAGTATAGAAACCTTTGTGTTTTAAAGTGACAAAGCACAGAAATGATTGTAGAAACAATCAACCATCAAAAATTCTCGTTCAAAGACATGAATCAAATCCATCGAAATTGATGCCGAATCCATCAAAATGGACATAACCAAAAAAAATCCCAAAATAGAAGTCAACAAAATAGATAATAAATGATAACAACAAATCGGATAAACTTGAATCGATAAAGGCTTGGAAATCGAAACAAAATAATTAGGTAGGTTGAGATGATCAGGTCAGTCGACTGGACAAGGTGGTCAGTCGACTGACACAGAGATACAAATTTCGTATCCCCAGAGTCAGTCGACTGACCTAGATGGTCAGTCGACTGATACAGACCTAGGCAATTTCCTGGGTCTGGTGACCGAACCTGCTTTTGAAAAATTCTGATTTTCTGGTTCAGTTGACTGAACCCCTGGTTCAGTAGACCGAACCTGCTCCAGAAGCATTTTCAGTCTAGCCCTCTTTTGGGGCAAATTCGATAACGCGGACGGAAATGGACGAACGAGCATCTACGACTGAGGATTTATGCCTAACGACAACCTAGCCTTGTATGGCCCTCCGAAACACCCCACTAATGTGTTCAAACATGAAAGATTGGATTTTTATAAAAATTGGATTCCAAAAACCAAAAATTGAACAATTCACCAATTCGATCCAAATCGAAAGCAAATGTACATGAATAAGTGTTAGGAATTCATACCCAATAATAACGATATCTATAGAATTATATGTGAGTTCAAAACTCACCTTTAAACCTAAAAATGATGAAGAAGGAGCTTGAATGCAAAGGAAGATCAACTTCTCTTCAACCACAACTCAAGAAGCTAGAATCTAAGCTCAAAAAGAAGAACAATTCCTAAGTTAGGTTTAGGAAATTTCTAAAATTAAAGAGAGAATGAGTTGGAGAAGAAGAAGGAGATACTTACCTTAGCTCCTCTTTGAGTTTGGAGCAAGAATTTGGTTTTGCAAATGAGAACTAGGGCTTGGAATTTCTAATTCCTATACTCTTCCCCCATTTTCAGTTTTGCTTGAGTGTTAGAGAAAATAGAAATGAAGTGAAGAGGAGAGGAGAGGGCTGAACTAGGTTATAGAGTTAGTTGGGGTGAAACCCAAACCCAAAGCCCAATATAAAATAGCAAAATTCAACTTACTCCAAATATATCAATGTTTATACTTAAAAAGGTTACAAACGCCATTTTGGACTCAATGGAAGTGGTCTCGAGTCCCAATTCGACTATTTGCAAAAGGTAGCTTTTCGGACCTTAATCCGATTAACGATTCTATATTTAAATAAAATATTAAAATATTAAATTCGTAAAATATTCGGGTTGTTACAGACTCCCCTCCTTAAAGAAATTGCGTCCTCGCAATCTTTAAGAAATAAGTAAAGAAGTAACAACCATAAAAGCATATAAACACAAAAAGAAGAAATTTGGAATAAGAAGTTCACCTCCAGGAGCACGAGAGAGTAAGTCCGGATGTGTTCGCTCGATGAATTCTCTGGATTCCCAAGAGCAATCCTTAGGATTTGAGGACCATTGAACTTTCACAAGAGGAACGTCTTTATTTCGAAGGCGTTTAACCTCTGAAGCAATAATACAAATAGGATGTTGCTCATAAGTCAAATTAGGTGAAACTTCAATTTCTTCCACAACACTTGGCTCAAGAATAGAATCAAAATCTCGAAGGCATTTCCGAAGTTGAGAACGTGGAATACGTCATGAATAGCAGAGAATTGAGCCGGTAATAAAAGGCGATAAGCCACTGAACCAATGCGTTCGGTGATGGGAAATGGGCCAATATATCGAGGTGCTAACTTTCCCGATCGACTGAAATGCACAACACCCTTCATAGGTGAAACACGAATGAACACAAAATCTCCCACAGAAAATTCTAATTTCCTTCTTCGATTATCGGCATAGGATTTTTGTCTACTTTGAGCTTCTTTCATCCTATGACGAATAAGGTCGATCTTTTCTGTGGCATCCCGAATAAAATCTGGACCTAAAACCAGCTTCTCACCGGCTTCAAGCCAACACGAAGGAGATCGGCATGGCCTTCCGTAAAGTGCCTCGAAAGGTGCCATACCAATACTAGATTGGAAGCTATTATTATAGGAAAATTCAACAAGAGAAATATGATCTTCCCAACTTCCACCAAAATCAAGAACACATGCACGTAGAAGATCTTCAAGGGTTTGATTCACACGCTCGGTTTGTCCATCGGACTGGGGATGATAAGCGGTGCTAAAATTAAGCTTTGTTCCCAAAGCTTTTTGAAGACATTTCCAAAATCCACTAGTAAACAATGGATCTCGATCGCTAACAATAGAGGTAGGAACTCCATGTAATTTAACAATTTCCTTGACAAAGAGTTTAGCCAAAATAGGTACGGTCCGATTGGACCGAACGGGAATAAAATGGGCGGATTTTGTAAGTCTATCTACTATCACCCATAGGCTATCATGGCCTGAACGAGAATGGGGAAGACCGTCAATAAAGTCCATGGAAATTTGATCCTACTTCCATATTGGAATATCCAACGGTTGCAATAACCCACCGGGCCTTAGGTGCTCGGCCTTAACAAGTTGGCAAGTCATGCAACGCTTAACAAAGTTAGCAATATCAGATTTCATTCCATCCCAATAATAAAGTCGCTTCATATCCACGTACATTTTACTACTACTGGGATGAATGGTAAATTTAGAACGATGAGAATCTTCTAAAATATCTTTACGAAGATCGATAATATTTGGCACAATAAGTCTACCAAATTTTCGAATACCGCCACGAGCATCAATATCAAAGTCTTTCAAACCTTCAATATCAATTTTATCCCTACAACTTTGGATAAGAAGAACCAATTTGGGATCATGCTTTTGAGCTTCAAGAATGCAGTCTAAAAGAGAAGGATGAGCTTCAAGGCTACATAAAACAAGAGATGAACATGAACCGGATTCACGATCTCGAATCTCACAAGTGGATAAAGTAGCGAGGTCATTCCACTCGGATATCATCAAAGAAACAATCGCTTGTTTCTTACGACTAAGGGCATCGGCAACAAGATTTCCTTTTCCGGGAGTATAAAGAATATCAAGATCATAAGATGCCAGGAACTCGAGCCAACGTTGTTGACGCAAATTAAGTTTCTTTTGAGAAAATAAATACTTCAAAGATTTGTGATCGGTGTAGAGAACAAATTTCTCTCCCAAAAGATAATGGCGCCAAATTCTAAGGGCGAAAACAATAGTCACGAGCTCTAAATCATGAGTGGCATATCTAGTCTCGGCAGGCTTTAATTGTCTAGAAGCATAAGCGATAACACGTTCCCGCTGCATGAGAATGGCACCCAAACCAACGCGACTAGCATCGGTATAAACAATAAAATCTTGGTTCCCATCGGGAATCACAAGAATAGGAGCATCGGAAAGGAGTTCTTTTAGTTTTTGAAATGAAGCTTCACATTTGTCTGACCAAATGTATTTAACTCCCTTCTTTGTCAAACTAGTAAGAGGCACAGAAATTTTAGAAAAGACTTTTATGAACCGACGGTAATAGCCCGCCAATCCAAGAAAGCTACGAATTTCCATCACACTCTCCGGTCTCTTCCAATTTTGAATCGCTTCAATCTTTGAAGGATCCACGGAAATTCCAGATTCAGAAATAATATGCCCCAAAAATTTCACACGAGATTGCCAAAAGTGGCATTTAGAAAATTTTGCTTTTAATTGGTTGCTCCTAAGAGTTTCAAACACAATCCGAAGATGTTTTTTGTGCTCTTCCTCGGTTTTAGAATAAATAAGAATATCATCTATAAAGATAAGAATAAATCGGTCGAGGAAGTCTTTGAAAACTCGATTCATAAGGTCGACGAAATACGCTGGAGCATTCGTCAAGCCAAATGGCATAACAAGCCATTCATAAGATCCATAACGAGTACGGAACGATGTCAAAGGAATGCTATCCTCTGTAATACGGAGCTGATGAAAACCAGTTGCTAAGTTTAATTGTGAAAATACTGTAGCACCACTAAGCTGATCGAATAAATCATCAATCCGCGGTAAGGCATATTTATTCTTGATGGTGAGATCGTTAAGTTTGCGGTAGTCAACGCAAAGCCTAAGTGTACCATCAGATTTCTTCACAAAAATAGCCGAGGCTCCCCATGGAGAGGAACTAGATTGAATAAATTGCTTCGCTTCCAATTCGGATAATTGTTTGCGCATCTCCTCATTTTATTTATTGGACATACGATAAGGAGGACGAGTAATAGGTAGAGCTCCAGGGATTAGATTAATTCGGAACTCAATTGCTCGCTTAGGTGGTAATCCTAGAACGGGATCAAATATGTCAGGAAATTCATGAACAATTTGAATGAGAGAAATGACATCTTCCTCATCATCGTTATCGTCATCATGAGGATTGAGAGAATATAAGGATGCTTTTGAATTGGAATCCGAATCTTTCAAAACGAGAGAAATCTGCTTAACAGATTGAGGATGCCGAAGATATATAGTCCGTTCAGGACATAGAATATGGGCTTCATAACAGTTAATCCAATCCATTCCCAAAATCATTTTGAAACCAAGGTACCGCATAACATGCAAATCGGCACGGAAAGAGTAATCACACAAAATAATTTCGACATCTTTACAAAGTAAACTGAGTGTTGCGGATCCACCGACCAGACTCGCAATTCTCAATGAAGTCATCAAGCCAATAACATTCAAAGACAAAGCATCAACAAGTTCTTTTGATATAAAAGAGTGAGATGCATCCGTATAAAAAAGAACTCGAATAGGAAGATCATGAAATATAATAATGCCATCAAGGATAGAATGAGAAACACCTTGACCATGAGAAGTGTTAGAAGGGGCTTGTACAACATTTAACTTGCCTTCATTCTTGCTTTGAAGTTTGGGACACAAAGATAAAGTATGACCCGAACCCTTGCAATAGCGGCAGATAAGAGGCTTCAGGCACTTGTTTGCATAATGGTCCTTAGAACCACAATTGTAACATTCTCCACGGCGAGGGTTAGGAGTATTTGCTACCGGTTTTGCTTGCTTTCCCTTCTTGTTGGGATTAGGCTTGAGTTTAAAAGGTCTCTTCTTGTTGATGTTTGGTTTGACCTCAGCATCACTATCTTTATCAGCCTCTTCGAGTCAAAGAGCGATATCAACAAGTTGATCAAAAGAAACTTCTAATTTCAGAAGTAATGGATTTTTGAGGTTCTTGTTCAAGCCATACACAAATCTCTGATTTTTCTTCAATGGGGTATTAATGTATTCGACCCCATATTTGGAGAGAGATTCGAAAGAAGCGACGTAGTCGGTCACGGAAGATTCACCTTGAACAAGGTCAATGAAGCGTCGAGCCAGTGACACTTTTTCAGCTTCCGGCACAAATTTTAATTCGAACCTTTCCCGGAATTGCTCCCAAGTAAGGTCCGCTTAAATAATTTCGGAGATCAGAAGCTCGTACCAGTCTATTGCTCTTTCTTGGAGCATACTAGAAGCCACTTGGACTCGATGAAGATCAATAAGATTCATGCGAGAAAAGATGTGGTCGCATGTTCGAAGCCAAGCTTGGACTTCTATAACACTCTCGGAACCTTTGAATGGCTTTCCACCCAAATTGGTGTAATCACTGCACAAGCATGCAAACCCAGATTTAGGATGGGTAGGCTCTGGAATAGGTCTGACAGCTTGAGCATTTCTTACAAGATCAAGATGTTGCTGAGCAGACATAAATATTCCATCCTGGGGAGTAGCACTAGATTGTCCGGCGCTGGGACGGCCAGGTCTAACCATTTCTCTTCTTTAAGAAAGAAAGAAAAGAGAAAAAGGTTAATCTCAGAATGAATATCAACAAACTTGATTGATAAAACAAGGCATCATAAAGAATATAGGATAGAATGGTTCGAAGACTCGAATTAAATCCTATGGCACGATTCCTAAGGAAGACTTAGGACAATGATCCTTGCTAGATTATTCTACATTGTTCCGAAGTTTGGCTCTGATACCAAGCTGTGACGCCCCAGCTCTATGCTCACGCTAGCCAAGAACACTACTGGGTAATGTTGTCGACTAGCACGAAGAATAAGGCTGTTGAGGTGCGACCATCTATGTAATTGCTTTGGGCGAGTACTGATATGTCAGATAAAATAACTTACATTTCATTTCAAGAGGAAATCCAACATATCAAATACAAACTCGAAGCTACCACACAGTGGCTATGAGGCCTTCGGAAACAAATATAGAAATAAACATAACACAAATCAGTCGCAGACATTCATATCACAAAGGCGGAAACAGATATGAATATATAACACAAAAAGGTGTACATCAGAGTAGTGGTCAAATAAGATCCACAATATCACAAAAGAATAGATACAAGCGCTAGACAAAAGAATAAGTATACATCATGGAGTCTATATCGCGAATGTGTAACAACAAAAACTACAAATGTAATGTAGTTAGACAAAAGTCAGAAGATGATCCCAGATGAGGAGTCAAGTAGAAGCACCTGTAACATCTCGGTCTGACCCGAGTATTATTTAATAAGAAAATAATAAACGGATCAGTCTAGCTATAAATATCAGATAAAGGAATGAGATATAAGCAGAGATATAATAAGAATGTATGATAACAATAGTGTCATAATAGAACAAATATGATTTAAACATCAACAAAATCATACACTATCTCAAAAATCTCAAAGCACCAAAAAGAATATCATATTCTTTATTTTATTCACCAAGCTACAAATATTGACAAACATATTAGTGCCAATCGCAAAAGTTGGTGAAACACAAATTCTAGAAGTCATCAATTAGAAATCCAGAAATCACAAAGGGGGGAGGCCTATCACAAACGGGAGCATGAAAACTCACCAACACGTGTATCACAAATGGAACGCTATTCCATGGTCGCTAACCATAAATTTTGAGCCGAAGCTCCACAAACGGTCCGAAGACCACGAGTCGCTACCCCGCCAAATTGAACCGAAGTTCCACAAAACGGGGTTTAGTCTCCCTCGCAAACAAATAGACATCGCACATCGCTAGTCTAAATCACAAAATGATCATCATCGATCAATAAAAAGTGTGAATTACACTAAGCCAGTAAATATAAGAGTTTAGCTTCATGTCCCATAACCACTAGCTTAACTTAAATATTTACGAACAAATTGTAGATTTCCACTCGAAAATTGTCACAAGATTTTCAATCGAACAAGTCCATAAATTAACCGACAAAGTAAACGCAAGCGTTTCATACCACTTGTTTTGCTAAGCCGTTTAATTAGATTTTCTCATACGAATGAGGTAAAGGTTTGTATATACTAATAGATTAGAAAACGGTTTTATAAACGAGCTTTGTATTAAAAATAGAGTTGAAATCATCTTTGTAAAGAGTTTGAATATTTACTACCAGTATAGAAACCTTTGTGTTTTAAAGTGACAAAGCATAGAAATGATTGTAGAAACAAACAACCATAAAAAATTCTCATTCAAAGACGTGAATCAAATCCATCGAAATCGATGCTGAATCCATCAAAATGGCTTACCCAAAAAATCCCGAAATAGAAGTCACCAAAACAGATAATAAATGATAACAACAAATCGGATAACCTTGAATCGATAAAGGCTTGGAAATCAAAAAAATAATAATTAGGTAGGTTGAGATGATCAGGTCAGTCGACTGGACCAGGTGGTCAGTCGACTGACACAGAGATACAAATTTCGTATCCCCAGAGTCAGTCGACTGACCCAGATGGTTAGTCGACTGATACAGACCCAGGCAATTTCCTGGGTCTGGTTCAGTCGACTGAACCACTGGTTCAGTCGACCGAACCTGCTTCTGAGAAATTCTGATTTTCTGGTTCAGTCGACTAAACCCCTGGTTTAGTCGACCGAACCTGCTCCAGAAGCATTTTCAGTCTAGCCCCCTTTTGGGGCAAATTCGATAACGCGGACGGAAGTGGATGAACGAGCATCTACGACTGAGGATTTACGCCTAACGACAACCTAGCCTTGTATGGCCCTCCGAAACACTCCATTAATGTGTTCGAACATCAAAGATTGGATTTTTATAAGAATTGGATTCCAAAAACCAAAAATTGAACAATTCACCAATTCGATCCAAATCGAAAGAAAATGTGCATGAATAAGTGTTAGGATTTCATACCCAACAACAACGATATCTATAGAATTAGATGTGAGTTCAAAACTCACCTTTAAACCCAAAAATGATGAAGAAGGAGCTTGAATGCAAAGGAAGATCAACTTCTCTTCAATCACAACTCAAGAAGCTAGAATCTAAGCTCAAAAAGAAGAACATTTCCTAAGTTAGATTTAGGAAATTTCTGAAATTAAAGAGAGAATGAGTTGGAGAAGAAGAAGGAGATACTTACCTTAGCTCCTCTTTGAGTTTAGATCAAGAATTTGGTTTTGCAAATGAGAACTAGGGCTTGGAATTTCTAATTCCTATACTCTTCCCCCATTTTCAGTTTTGCTTGAGTGTTAGAGAAAATAGAAATGAAGTGAAGGGGAGAGGAGAGGGCTGAACTAGGTTATAGAGTTAGTTGGGGTGAAACCCAAACCCAAAGCCCAATAGAAAATAGCAAAATTCTACTTACTCCAAATATATCGATGTTTATACTTAAAAAGGTTGCAAACGCCATTTAGGACTCAATGGAAGTGGTCTCGAGTCCCAATTCGACTGTTTGCAAAAAGTAGCTTTTCGGACCTTAATCCGATTAACGATTCTATATTTAAATAAAATATTAAAATATTAAATTCGTAAAATATGGGGTTCTTACACAAGATTTTAGGGAAAACAAATAACTCGGGTCAGATAATATGTCTGGTATAAGTAAAACTTTAAACAATAAGTGTAATTAAACAACAACATGTGAGACCATGCCGCCAAATGCGGAACATGTTTCCTCTTACAAGAACAACATCCAAATATAAAGAATGGATAAAAATAATTAACATCGCGAAGAGTCCTATACTCTTCCTGATACAATTAAGTAAAACAAATTTGAAGGTTTGAATCAATAAGGGAAGGGAAATTTACCAACAATGACTAGAAGGGTGCACCCCCCTTACCGGAAGTATACCTCTAGAATATATACTTAAGAACTCCGATAGCTCTTGCAAACCTCCAAAACGTACTCCGCCAATAGTTACCGAGAATCTGAGAATTTCACATTTCAATGTGCACAACTGAATTCAATTTAGAGTGGATGTGAGAATACCCAAATGGGAGCAACCCCACATAGCTTGGCCCTCAGTTGCTTTTTGGTTTAGACATTTCTGACAAAGGATAACAATGCTCAAATGAGCAACACATCGTCTTATAATGACGAAAAAGCAAGGAAGGCTGAGATAATCGACAGTCGACAAACCGATTATCGAAGATAACAAAATGATTTTATATGGACACTAAACCTCATATTCCTACCACTACTCGTCGATTTCAAAATTGTACTATTTCTTGCTTAAAAATGAAGTTGGGCAAGTGAAGGTAGTGTTACTTCTAGGCATTGCCTTGACGACAATTTTAACTTTCGAGACAGTGACAAGTTTCCATACCTCGACGTTTAGTGCCAAGATTATGACTAAATTCTTTCCATATAAGCGATATCATTTACGGAAACTTCTTTTTCATAACCGAATAAAAAGTTTACTTTTAAAACCAAATTCATGCTTGGGCTTCTCATTACGGTTCTAACTTTTAACAACTTTGCAAAAATGGTTCAGTAACTTTAAAACACCATTATCAAAAAGATTTAATCACTTAAAACATCCTTATTAAATTGGTTAATCATCTTTAATTAATATTAATAAGAATTATTAATTATCTTTAAACTTCATTAATTAATTTGATTAATTAACTTTAAATACCCATAATTAAAAAAGGGTTAATCACTCTAAAACATCATTAATTAAATTAATTAATTAATTTTAAATCTCATTTATTAAGTTAATTAATTAATTTTGAAACACCATTTATTAAAAAGGATTAACTAATTCAAATATCATTAATGGAAAAGATTAACTAAATCGAAATTAATTAATTAACTTTAAAAGTAATTAATTAAAAATGATTAATTATTTTTTTTAACATCATTAATTAAAATAATTAATTAACTTTAATCTATCATTAAGAGATTAATTAAACTTAATCATCATTAGATAAAATGGTTAATTAATTTTAAACATCATTAACAAAGTAAGTAATCAAATTCAAAACACATCATTAAAAAGTTAATTAATTAACCTTAATCCTTATTAACTAAATAATTAATTATTATTTTTTAAATCTTTTAAAATAATTAATTACATTTGAAATCATCATTATCAACAACTTTATTAACTAGTAACATAAAACCCAAGCTCGAGAAATAAATCAAAGGTTTCGATAAGGATATGTTTGTCAAAAGTGCCGATATAGCAACAGTCGCTATACGGATACTTCGACAACTAATCATATCACTTTATTTCCATCCATACATCATATAACATAAGTAAACATAATACAAGGTGCTAAACTATTATACAACTTATAGAGAGCAATTATTAACAATATCACTAACATTTACTACTAACTTCCAAAATTTGCTTACTAACTTGGTTACTAAACTATCAAGGTGACAACATTTCAAAGAATAATCCAATCTAACATCCATCACATGGTAATAAATGCACAACAAGCTATTAGAAACTAGTATATAAACAATATTGAGTTTTAAAAGGTTATGATTTTAAAGGTAAGATTTTTACTCATAATAGCTTACAAACTTCAACCCTGCTTGTACTAGAACTTAAAGACCCTTAGATCATTGTAGAAACTTTGGAAAAATGAAGTATTTAAGCCAAAAACATCAAGATTGGCTCGGCCCTAATAAGTATAGGCTCGGCCATAAAGAATATTCGGTGATGGTGGGCTTATTTTTGAAGATACAGTGATGAAAAAGAAGATAAAAGAGTATTTGTTAACCCGCCTTTTGACAAGGCAACATACAGGCAGATTTAACCCAAACAACTGCACAAAACATAGCACGGTCGATGAAAAAATAGCGCAAGATGTCTAAAATATGGTTTCAACAAAGATTGAGTCGCGTCAAGTTGCTTGGAGTTTGCTTCGAGTCGTCCCTGGGTTTGCTTCGGTTTTCATTCATGCTGCTTCGTGTCAGAGAAGGGTCTGCTTCGAGTCTTTGATGGATTAGCATATTCACAAGCTGTTTCAAGTCACCGTAGCACTTTCTCCAAGTCAGTGGCAAGGTTACTTTGGGTCAAGGAGGCAGCTACTTCGAGTCAGAGCTATGGATCGATCAAAACCAAGAGGAAAGGCCCTAGTTCGTATCCATCAAATCCATTCTCATTCGTATCCATTAGATGCCACTCCTTTTCGTATCCATCAAACATCTTTACTTCGTATCCATCTAAGACAGCCTCGTTTATATCCATCGATAATTACTCGTGTGTCCAGTTCGTACTGATCGACTGCCTTGAACGTTTCGTATTGATTGGCCATAGATCGATATGAAATTCACCTCTAAATGATCGATACGAACAACACGTGTCAACTTTGATCGATATGAAGCAGCATATAAGTATGGATACGAAAACGCCCCCAAATATCGATGCAAAAAGCAATCTATTGGATGGATACGAAAAGCTTGGTCTAACAGTAGAAGAATCGTTCATACGGCACGAAAAGTGGATCGCTCCTAGACTATCGCTCTACGTCATCCTGATCGATAAGCATATCATCGATACGAAATGCTATGGATACGAATTGATCGATACAAACTCGCTAGCCCATTGCAAAATCATACTTGGATTGATCATAACTCAAAATCCACAAGTCCAAATGCCACCAAATTTTCACAGGAGCTTGCTTACCATCTCAAGAATGTCCATGATCGATCTCTATCCAAAAGAAGCTAGTTTTGATCGATACGAATAAGATGGGGATCAATCAGGGATCGATCCCAAATGACCTTGGATCGATCAAGTGGGCCCATCCACATGGGAGAAAAGGTATTTTGAGATCCAAGTTAGATATTTCTAACCTACGCCTATAAATAGCAGCCCAATGCCAACACAAAGGGGACTTTTGGTTCTTCTACGCTATTACTCTGCTGGAACTCCATTGTAACTTGAATACTATCACTTGTACCATTGTAAACCAGTTGAGAATCATCAATAAAACATTGAATCTTTAAAGTGGACGTAGGCTACAATGCCAAACCACTATAAATCTTGTCTTTCTATTGCTTACGTTTTTAAATTTTGAGTGTTCTTCATATTTATATTCTCTACATATTGTCTATCTGTGATATGTGATTATGAGTTGGTGCTTTCATCTGGAATTTGGTGTTTGTGACCAATTTTGGTTTAAACATATTGGTACTTTCACTGAGAAGGCTAGCATCAGGGATTCTACAGCTTGGATTTTGGATCTGAAGGGTTAAGGACTTGGATCTGGAAAGCTATGACGAAGCAATCAACAAGGAGACAAATAGCAGAAAGGAGTCAGCATGAAGGAAGCCAGGAGGCATCCTCAAGGGCTAATCAGAATTCGGTTTTCATCACCAGAGACGAGATGGAGATGATGATGGAGGCTATGTAGGAAGGGATGCTGAAAAGGCAGGAGGAGATGATGCAGAACCTACTCCAGCAGATTGGACAAGCTAGAGTGAAGAATCAAGAGAATGCAACTGCAGGAAGTGTTGGAAATAGGAATTAGAAGCATGGAACAACAAGGATTCAGAATAGAGCAGGGCCATCAGGAGTAGCCTTGAGCTAGGGGGCACTCCCCCGGAGCATGTTGATCCAATCTCAGGCAGGATACTAGGTGGAACTGTGCAACATGGCATTGATAGAGGAATGGATGCTCGTCCAGGAGAGCAGATTCCAAGATTCCCTTATGAACTCGGGGGGCAGATCGGGGGCAACGGACAAGGACTACCGCTTGGAGACAGTGATAGATTAGCAGCGATGGTCAGACGGGTCATGAGAGGAGGACTAGTGAATAGAGATCTGGAAGATGTGAACAGGCGCCCCTTCGCTCTCGCAATTAGGTAGGCTAGGAATCCACCAGAATTCAAGCTACCACACTAGAGACGTACGATGGAAGGACAGATCCTTCTATTCATCTGACAAGTTATATGAGGCACATGGAAGTACTGGGTGTTAGTCCATAGGATAGTGGTTTTGATGACAACAACTATAGAAGTGTTATAAAATATATATGTGCAGGAAATCTATATGCAGGTATCAACAAAAGAAGACTGTACAGTAAAGAAAACAAAATTGGTGAAGACAAAGATCAAGAGTTCAAGATTGAAGACTCATGAGATTCAAGATATTCAAGAGTTCAAGACAAATAATATAGTTAGGTTAGATATTTGTTAAAACTCCTTGAAAGCACTATCATTCTTTTTTATCCAATTTACTCGTGGAATGGAATCCACTTCGTTCTTGTTAAAGGGATGGAACCCTAGTGAGATGGAACTCACGAAATATCTAGTGGAACGGATAGTAGCCCTATTTTGTTATCCACTAATTTTGATTCAAAATGATTTTCAAAATTATCTCTTGTTTAATAAAATGATTTTCAAATATTCCTTTTCAAAAGAAAAACCTTCGTTCACATTTCCAAAAATGTTTTAGCCTCAAAATCATATTTATCATTTTGTTATATTTTGATTTCAAAATTGTCCTTGATATTTTAGCCTCAAAATCTATTTTAATATTATATTTACTTTAGTTTATTTACTTTGATTTTAAATATATTTTAGTATATATACATATATACATTCATAAGTATTTCTACTTCTAAATACCTTCTACAAATACATAGAGTCCATTTGAATAAAGTTGCATATGTTTTAAATCATCATTTTCAAAGTAAAGCAAATCATCACTTTTTACTAGAATATGTCGACATCCTATTTACTTGTCATGTCGACATGCCTCCCGTTACAGCAAAGGTTGTTTTCAAAAGAAGTGTCTATTCGTTTAAACCTCTTCGAATGGACACATCCATTCATTCTCTATAAATAGAGACTGTTATGGACGTTTTCCAGTAACTACTTTATTTATTTTCTCTCCTCTTTACTCTCTTATCTTATTTTCTAATCATCCTATCCATATTTTGCCGAAATCTTAAGTGAATCAAACTAGAATATCTCTAGTTTGATTCTCTGCCACTCTCTCCAAAGAATCTCAGTGCTTATCAGAGTTATAGATACATTTGTACTCAAAGAAACTTGTGTGGGGTTATAAAGGTGTGATCGTGTCCTTGGAAATCGATCGGGTGAACTTGTGTCCTGTGAATCAAGTGGTTCTACCCAAAGACCTGAGAATCTGGAGGGTGTACCTCGTTGCCTTGGAATCGAGGGATTGTAATCTAGATTATTGTTGAATAGAAAGCCGTACGGGTTGTGCAGGACTGGATGTAGGGTAACACCGAACCAGTATAAAATTCCTGGTGTGTTCTTTCCTTTACTTGCTTTTTATTTATATTTGTATTTGTTTGTGATTCTGTGATTTGATCTGTGATTGTGTATTTGCATTAAGTTAGTTAATTCAATTTAAATCAAAGAAGTTTTAAATAAATTCTTAAAACACTATTCACCCCCCCTCTAGTGTTAAATAGCCTTAAGATCATCTTCCGCGTCCCTTTCATTTGGTATCAGAGCCAGGTTTTTCAAAGTATTCATAATCTGATTTTTGAAAAGTTCATGGCTAAGTTTGAAATGTTTCCTAAAAATATTTCTTTAATGATCAAATCATTGTGGTCTCATAAATTGATGCATGATAGTTATATAGAATCAGGTAGTCTACAAAAGTTGCTCACTGTGCAGGAATCTTGCTTCATGGCGACAAATGAATCTATTCACAATGGACAAGCTGTGCAAATAAGGAAAAACAAGTGGATACTTGATAGTGGATGTTCAAGACATATGACAGGAAATCCAGAGATACTCAATGACATTATTTACAAGGATGGAGGATTGGTTAATTTTGGAGATAATTCAAAAGGTTATGTGGTTGGCATCGGCAATGTAGGTAATTCTGAAACTCCTATTATTTCAAATGTTTTGTTAGTTAAAAATCTACAACATAATCTACTTAGTATTAGTCAGTTATGTGATAAAGGATATAGGATTAAATTTGAAAAAAACAAGTGTCACATCGAAGATAATAAATCTAATATTATCTTTGAGGGAGTTAGGAAAAAGAATATCTATATTCTTAGTATGAAAATTTCAAATGATAATCTATGTCTTTTGGCCAATACAAGTGACCCTTGGACTTGGCATAAGAGATTTGGACATTTGAATTTTAAACTCTTATCTAGACTATCCAAACTTGATCTAGTAAGAAGCCTCCCTAAGATGCAATTTAAAGTAGATAGTATATGTGATGCATGTCAATTAGGAAAACTTAGAAAAAGTTCCTTTAAACTTAAAGATATGATCTCTACTTCAAAACCTCTTGAGTTACTTCACCTAGATTTATTTGGTCCATCTCAGATTCAATCAATCAACCATAGTAAATATGTCTTTGTAATTGTGGATGATTATTCCAAATATACATGGACAATCTTTCTGAAACATAAAAGTGATACTTTTGATTATTTTAAAAGTTTTTCAAAAAGAGTTCAAAACCAACTTTCTTCCAAGATCATCACTATTCGTAGTGATCACGATGGTGAATTTGAAAATGAGAAGTTTGAGGAATTCTGTAATCAGAAGGGAGTTACTCACAATTTTTCGTTTCCAAGAACTCCACAACTAAACGGAGTAGTTGAGCGTAAGAATAGGACGATTCAAGAGTGTGCTAGAACTCTACTTTCTGATAGTAAATTACCAAAACATTTTTGGGCTGAAGCAGTTGCAACAGCCTGTTATATTTTGAATAGGATTTTAATTAGACCTCTAACCAATAAAACACCTTATGAACTTCTTTTCAATAAGAAACCTAAGGTATCTTATTTCAGAATTTTTGGAAGTAAATGTTTTATCTTAAATACAAAAGATAATTTAGATAAGTTTGATCCTAAATCCGACAAAGGAATCTTTATCGGATATTCTAACAGGAGTAAAGCTTATAGAGTTTTTAATCTAAGAACAAACACTATTGAAGAAACTTTACATGTTTCCTTTGATGAAAATTTCAAAGAAGTTGATCAGACTAATGATGAGGATGACTTAGTTATTTCTAATCATGAATCTGTAGATGCTACAAATGAAACTTTTCATCCAAATAAAAAGATTAGGCTTTTAAAAGATCACCCTGTAGAAAATATTCTAGGAGATATGCAATCTGTTGTTAAAACTAGGAATCAATTAAACAGTATGAGTCATGTTGCTTTTATATCCTCAATAGAACCTAAAAATCCAAAGGAAGCATCAACTGATGATTCATGGATTCTTGCTATGCAAGAAGAATTGAATCAATTCACCAGAAATGATGTTTGGGAACTTGTTCCTAGACCTGAGGATAAATCCATTATAGGCACTAAATGGGTATATAAAAATAAATTAAATGAATTAGGTGAGGTCGTTAGAAATAAGGCTCGACTCGTTGCATAAGGTTATTGTCAAGAAGAAGGTATAGATTATGACGAAACCTTTGCACCCGTAGCAAGATTAGAAGCTATTAGAATTCTGCTTGCTTTCGCTAATTTCAATAATTTCAAACTTTTTCAAATGGATGTCAAGAGTGCCTTTCTAAATGGTTTTGTAAAAGAGGAAGTTTATGTTGAACAACCTCCACTCTTTGAAGATATAAAATTTCCAAATCATGTTTTTAAATTAAAGAAAGCCTTGTATGGTCTAAAACAAGCTCCTAGAGCTTGGTATGATAGACTTAGGTCTTATCTTTTGCAATCTAATTTTGAAATAGGTAAAGTAGATAACACACTTTTTATTAAAAGAAACAAAAATGATATTCAACTTGTACAAGTGTACGTAGATGATATTATTTTTGGATCAACCAATTCTGACATGAACAAAGAATTTTCTGACATTATGACAAAAGAGTTTGAGATGAGTCATATGGGTGAACTTAACTTTTTCCTAGGATTACAAATCAAACAATTAGATAATGGTATCTTTATCAGTCAAGAGAAGTATGCAAGAGAGTTAGTTAGTAAGTTTGGCTTGACCAATGTGAGTGGAAAACCAACTCCCATGGCAACCAATATAGCGTTAAGTAAGGGTGATCTATCCAAAGACGTAGATCAAACCTTGTATAGAGGAATGATTGGATCACTTCTCTATATAACTGTTAGTAGACCAGATATCATGAACAGTGTCTATCTCTGTGCAAGATATCAATCTCAACCCAAGGAAACTCATCTAAAAGCTGTGAAACGTATCATTCGATATGTTAAACACACCTTTGATTATGGATTGTTCTACCCTAAGAATGATTCATTTGAATTAGTTTCCTACTGTGATGCTGACTATGCTGGGTGTAAGTCAGACAGAAAGAGTACAAGTGGAACTTGTCACTTTCTAGGTCATTCCTTAATTTCCTGGTTCAGTAAAAAGCAGAATACTGTTTCCCTATCAACAACTGAAGCAGAGTATGTTTCTGCTGCTTTAGCTTGTTCTCAAGTTTTGTATATGCAACAAACCTTGAATGATTTTGGTATATCTATCACGAAATCTCCAATTTTCTGTGATAACACTAGTGCCATTAGTTTGTCCAAAAACCCAACTCTCCATGCCCGAACTAAACATATTGACATTAGACACCATTTTCTAAGAGATAACGTAAATAAAGAGAAAATTTCTCTTGATTTCGTTAATTCTGAAAATCAAATAGCTGATATTTTAACCAAACCTTTAGGAGAACCTGTCTTCACCAAGTTAAGAAGAGAATTAGGTATATGTTCTCTTTCTGAAATATAGTATATAGTATAGTAGTATACATAGGGTATATATGAATGTTTTCTTAACCATAGCATTTTGCAATACCATGTCGACATGGTATTCATGCGTCATGTCGACATGCAATGAAATGAATAAAATAATCTGTGGTTACACTTATTATTCTTATTCTTATATTGCTCATATATAACATTCTAAGTATACGATGTTTAGTGCATTGTTATATCTAGTTTCAGTATTATTAATGATAACACTATCATTAATATCATAGATTTAGGGGGAGTTAGTGTCATTTTTTTGTTGATGACAAAGGGGGAGAAGTATAAAATAGGTTATTTAGGCATAGATTAAGGGGGAGTTATTAGATTTAGGGGGAGTTATAAGGAGAATATAAATATTTTATAAACAAAGGTTGTCATCATCAAAAAGGGGGAGAATGTTAGTCCATAGGATAGTGGTTTTGATGACAACAACTATAGAAGTGTTATAAAATATATATGTGCAAGAAATCTATATGCAGGTATCAACAAAAGAAGACTGTACAGTAAAGAAAACAAAATTGATGAAGACAAAGATCAAGAGTTCAAGATTGAAGACTCATGAGATTCAAGATATTCAAGAGTTCAAGACAAATAATATAGTTAGGTTAGATATTTGTTAAAACTCCTTGAAAGCACTATCATTCTTTTTTATCCAATTTACTCGTGGAATGGAATCCACTTCGTTCTTGTTAAAGGGATGGAACCCTAGTGAGATGGAACTCACGAAATATCTAGTGGAACGGATAGTAGCCCTATTTTGTTATCCACTAATTTTGATTCAAAATGATTTTCAAAATTATCTCTTGTTTTATAAAATGATTTTCAAATATTCCTTTTCAAAATAAAAACCTTCGTTCACATTTCCAAAAATGTTTTAGCCTCAAAATCATATTTATCATTTTGTTATATTTTGATTTCAAAATTGTCCTTGATATTTTAGCCTCAAAATCTATTTTAATATTATATTTACTTTAGTTTATTTACTTTGATTTTAAATATATTTTAGTATATATACATATATACATTCATAAGTATTTCTACTTCTAAATACCTTCTACAAATACATAGAGTCTGTGACGCCCCACCTCTATACCCACGCTAACCAAGAACACTACGGTGTAGTGCTGTCAATTAGCACGGAGAATAAGGCTGTTGAGGAGCCACCATCCATGTAACTTCTTTGTGCGAGCACCGATATGTCAGATAGAATAGAATGCATATCTTTTAAGGAGGAAATCCGACATACTGATACAAACACAAAGCTATCACACGGTGGCTATATATAATCTTCGGAAACAAACATAGAAATAAATGTAACATAAATCAGTCACAGACAATTCATATCACAGAGGCGGAAATAGATATGAATATAACACATGAAAGTGTACATCAGAGTAGTGGTCAAATAAGATCCACAATAACACAAAAGAATAGATACAAGTGCAAGACAACAGAATATGTATACATCAAGGAGTCTCAATCTCGAATGTATACGACAAAAACTACTAAACTAGAGTAGTTAGACAAAAGTAAGATGATGGCTCCAGATAGGAAGTCATGAGGAAGCACCTGTAAAATCTCAGTCTGACCCGAGTATTATTTAAGAAGAAAATAATAAACGGATCAGTCTAGCTATAATTATCAGATAAAATGAGATAGAATATGAGATATGATAATAGAGCGTATGATAACAAAAAGGTGTCATACTATGATAAGTATACATTAGAAATCCCACAAAAGTCATACAATATCTCAATAATCTCAAAACAGAGAAAAGAATGTCATATTCTTAATTTAATTCACCAAGCCACAATAAAATGACATACTCATAATGTCAATGGTAAAAGCTGGTGAAACATAAAATTCCAGAAATCAATAATTAGAAATCCAGAAATCACAAGAAAGAGGATGACCAATCCCATAAACTGAACATCGACGCACCTAGAAAGATATGCCCTATGTAAAGTATAGCATCGATACACCTAGAAAGATGCACCCCATGCAAAGTCGAACATCGACGCACCTAGAAAGATACGACCCATGCTCTAGCATTGACGCACCTAGAAAGATACGCCCCATGCACAAATAAACATCGATGCAACTAGAAAGATACGCCCCATGTAATGTCTAACATCGATGCACCTAGAAAGGTACACCCCATGCAAAGTCGAACATCGACGCACCTAGAAAGATACGACCCATGCATAGACGAACATCGACGCACCTAAATAGATACGCCCCATGCCCCGACTTATTGAGCCGATTGCTCCACGAAGTAAATAAACATCGACGCACCTAAATAGGTACGACCCATGCGAGAAATAAACATCGACGTACCTAAATAGATATGACCCATGCGAGAAGTAAACATCGACGCACCTAAATAGATACGACTCATGCGAGAAGTAAACATCGACGCACCTAAATAGATACGACCCATGCGAGAAGTAAACATCGACGTACCTAAATAGGTACGACCCATGCGAGAAGTAAACATCGACGTACCTAAATAGGTACGACCCATGCGAGAAGTGAGACGAAGCTCAATAAAACGAAGTGTGAATCGAAATCACACCAATGAGGTATAGACTAACCTTGAAGATAAAGAGATATGTGTGAATCGAAATCACACAAATGGTGTCTAGTCTAACCTCGCAAACAAAGAGACATCGCACAAACGCTAGTCTAAATCACAAGAATGATCATCATGATCATAAGGAAGTGTCGATTACACTAAGCTAGTAAATATAAGAGTTTAGCTTCATGTCCCATAACCACTTGCTTAACTCAAATATTTACGAACAAATTGTAGATCTGCACTAGAAAATTGTCACAAGAGTTTCAATCGAACAAGTCCATAAATTAACCGACGAAGTAAACGCAAGCGTTTCATACCACTTGTTTTGCTAAGCCGTTTAATTAGATTTTCTCATACGAATGAGGTAAAGGTTTGTATATACTAATAGATTGGAAAACGGTTTTAAGAAACGAGCTTTGATATTGAAAATAGAGTTGAAATCGTTTTAATGAAAGAGTTTTGATATTTAATACTAGTATAGAAAACCTTTATATTTTGAAGTGACAAATCATAAAAGTGATTGTAGAAACAATCAATCATAAAAATTCACGTTCGAAGACGTGAGTAAAGTTCAAAGAAATCAATTCTCAAAACCATCAAAGAAAGAAGTTCGGTTAAATGGCTTTCGGATACGATTGCTTACGCAGAGTTGTACGGGGTTCGACCTAGAGAGGACAAAATGAGGTCTAACGACCTAAGGGAGGTAGGGTCGAGCGACCTAACGAGGTACCATCCCGAAAGAGGAGTCATCAAAGTCTTAAGAAATGATAACAACAAATAGGAGACCACACGAATCGATTAAAGTTGGAAATTCAAACAAATAAGCAATATAGGAAAAACTGGCAAATAGGAGCAGGTCGGTCAACCGGACTCCCTGAGTCGGCTGACCGGACCAGAGACAGAAGTGCTCGGGTAGCAGGTCGGTCGACCGGACTCTGAGGTCGGTCGGCCGAAGCCTGTAACCTGCACTTCCAAACAGGGGCAGGGAGATGCTAGAGTAGCAGGTCGGTCGACCGGACTCTGAGGTCGGTCGACCGGAGCCTGTTTCCAGCACTCCCATGCCAATCAAATGAATGCCAAACACTTCCGAAATGCAATCGGTCGAGCAACGGCGCTAAGGGTTTACGCCTATCGACTACCCGGCCTTATAAGCTCTTCAATGCATCACAAAAATCATGATCAAAGATCAAAGTTAGGATTTTCAAAGAATTGAACTCAAAACACTAAAAATTGGAATATTCATCAAATCAATCCAAACCAAAAGCAATTGCACAAGAATAAGTGTTAGGAATTCATACCTAACAAACGAAGATAAATATAGATTAAGATGTGAGATAAAAATCTCACCTTTGAACCCAAACGAATGAAGAAGATGCTATGGAGCAATGGCAAGAGCAATTACTCTTCAATTCGAACTCAACAAGCTTTAAAAGAGAAATATTTCCTAAGTTAGGTTTAGGAAATTCTAAAATTGAAAGGAGAAAGAGTTGGAGAAGAAGAAGATGAAGCTTACCAATGGGTTCTCTTTGAATTTGGAGCTAGAACTTGATTTGCAAATGGAAACTAGGGCTTGGGAATTCTAATTTCCCATTCCACTCACCATTGTTGCTCAATAACTGAAATGAGGAGGAAGTGAGGGAGAATGGAGAGGAGTGGTTCAGATTTGGGGGTTAAGTTGGCTAGTGGGCTCAACCCAAAACCAAACCCAAAGTGCAAATGGTCAAATTTTTGACTAGCTCCAAACATATCAAAGTTTATACTCAAAAAGGTCGCAAACGACATTTTGAACTCAATGGAAGTGGTCTCGAGTCCCAATTCGAATGTTTGCAAAAAGTAGCTTTTCGGACCAAAATCCGACGAACGAGGAAATATTCAAATAAAATATTTAAATATAAAATTGATAAATATGCGGGTTGTTACAGAGTCCATTTGAATAAAGTTGCATATGTTTTAAATCATCATTTTCAAAGTAAAGCAAATCATCACTTTTTACTAGACCATGTCGACATCCTATTTACCTGTCATGTCGACATGCTTCCCGTTACAGCAAAGGTTGTTTTCAAAAGAAGTGTCTATTCGTTTAAACCTCTTCGAATGGACACATCCATTCATTCTCTATAAATAGAGACTGTTATGGACGTTTTCCAGTAACTACTTTATTTATATTCTCTCCTCTTTACTCTCTTATCTTATTTTCTAATCATCCTATCCATATTTTGCCGAAATCTTAAGTGAATCAAACCAGAATATCTCTAGTTTGATTCTCTACCACTCTCTCCAAAGAATCTCAGTGCTTATCAGAGTTATAGATACATTTGTACTCAAAGAAACTTGTGTGGGGTTATAAAGGTGTGATCGTGTCCTTGGAAATCGATCGGGTGAACTTGTGTCCTGTGAATCAAGTGGTTCTACCCAGAGACCTGAGAATCTGGAGGGTGTACCTCGTTGCCTTGGAATCGAGGGATTGTAATCTAGATTATTGTTGAATAGAAAGCCGTACGGGTTGTGCGGGACTGGATGTAGGGTAACACCGAACCAGTATAAAATTCCTGGTGTGTTCTTTCCTTTACTTGCTTTTTATTTATATTTGCATTTGTTTGTGATTCTGTGATTTAATCTGTGATTGTGTATTTGCATTAAGTTAGTTAATTCAATTTAAATCAAAGAAGTTTTAAAGAAATTCTTAAAACACTATTCACCCCCCCTCTAGTGTTAAATAGCCTTAAGATCATCTTCCGCGTCCCATTCACTGAGGGCATCGGAGGAGGTCATGGCCCGGTGCTTCCCATTGTATTTGATGGACATAGCAGCACTGTGGTTCAAACAAAGCGGTTCGATTGGAACGTGGACCGAGTTGATTGAAAATTTTATGAGATAGTTCAGAGTTCACATCTTGAGGCCTAAGAATGTGATGTGTTTGACAGCACTGAAGCAGAAAACCGAGGAGTCTTTGAGGAGTTTTCTATCACGATTCAATGCAGCGGCGGCATCGGTGGATCGCCCAGATCCATCAATGGTTTTGATGGCAACTGTATCCGACATAGCTGATGGCACGGAATTCAAGAATTCATTGACAAGGGATCCACCTATGGATCTAGGTGAGTTTGACCACAAGGCAGAAATGTTTCTGCGACAAGAGGATGCAAATGCTAAGAGAGAGGAAGGAGAGGGAGTTTATGCAGTCAAAAGCGGAGATCCGCCCAGAAAGGATTCAGGCAAGGATGAAGGGTAACAGAAAGCAGAGGATAATTGTGATGAGCCAAAGCAGCAGTGAAAGAAACCAAGATTCACCTATTATACGGAGTTGAATGAGACTTTGGAATGAATCTACCAAGACACTAGGGGGCAGGTTCCCTATTGAAGGCCAATCAGAAGGGATCCAACCAAAAATGAAAGAAAATCAGACAAGTACTGCCTATTCCATAAACTAAGCGGCCATAGTACAAAACGATTACAGGCACTTGAAGGATGAGATTGAAGGACATATCCGGAATGGCATGCTGTTGCAGTACGTAAAGAGGCGAGCAGCGGTGGTGGAGCAGGAGCGACCACAAACCGCACCAAATGAGGATGGCTTTAGATCTAGGCATCGTCAGCTTATCATCAATTGACTGGAGTAATAACGAATAAGTAGCAAACTCCACACTAGCACGGTTAAGTCACTTACACATGTACGGGATCACGAACGTTCCCCAAGCATGCTCTGGGATGACTATAAACCGCAATAGTGGAGGCGTTTGCACTTTGACGTTCTGTTTTGCTTTTGCTTTCTATTTTTTGCACCTGGACTTGATTTGGTTGGAAATTTCTATTGTAAGAATCATTTGAATATAATTCTAATGTTTATGATTTCAAAATACGACCACGAACGATAACAATTCGCCAGGAATGGCATCCGACAACAAACGGTCACAATTCGCCATGAGCGGCACTCGACCACGAACGGTCACAATTCACCACGAACGACACCCGGCCATGAACGGTCACCATTCGCCACGAACGGCACCTGACCACGAACTGTCACCATTTGCCACGAACGGCACCCGACCACCAACGGTCACCATTCGCCACACCTGACCTCGAACGGTCATAATTCGCCACGAATGGCATATGACCACGAACGGTCACATCCGCATCGAACGGCGTACGATCTCGAACGATCGCTATTCGCAGTCAGGTAAGATTATCAATCTCTTTATAGGTCATTAACAGGATACGAACATCCAGCTTATGGAACTACAAAACACACCTACTTATTGCAATGCCTATTTTGGGGAGGGGCAAAGTGTTAACCCGCCTTTTGGCAAGGCAACATACAGGCGTATTTAACCCAAACAACTGCACAAAACATAGCACAGTCGATGAACAAATAACGCAAGATGTCTAAAATATGGTTTCAACAAAGATTGAGTCGCGACAAGTTGCTTGGAGTTTGCTTCGAGTCATCCCTGGGTTTGCTTTGGGTTTTCAGGCATGCTGCTTCGGGTCAGAGATGGGCCTGCTTCGAGCCTTTGATGGATTAGCATATTCACAAGTTGCTTCGAGTCACCACAACACTTACTCCGAGTCAGTGGCAAGGTTACTTCGGGTCAAGGAGGCGGCTACTTCAAGTCAGAGCTATGGATCAATCAAAACCAAGAGGGAAGGCCCTAGTTCGTATCCATCAAATGCATTCTCATTCGTATCCATTAGATGCCACTCCTTTTCGTATCCATCAAACATCTTTACTTTGTATCCATCCAAGACAGCCTCCTTCGTATCCATCGGCAATTACTCGTGTGTCCAGTTCGTATCGATCGACTGCCTTGAACGTTTCGTATCGATTGGCCACAGATCGATACGAAATCCACCTCTAAATGATCGATACGAACAACACATGTCAAATTTGATCGATACGCGGCATATAAGCATGGATACGAAAATGACCCCAAATATCAATGCGAAAAGCAACCTATAGGATGGATACGAAAAGCGTGGTCTAAAAGTAGAAGAATCGGTCATATGGCACGAAAAGTGGATCGCTCCTGGACTATCGCTCCATGTCACCTCGATCGATATGCATATCATCGATACGAAATGCTATGGATACAAATTGATCGATACGAACTCGCCAGCCCATTGCAAAATCAAACTTGGATCGATCAAACTCAAAATCCACTAGTCCAATTGCCACCAAATTTTCACAGGAGCTTGCTTACCATCTCAAGAATGTCCATGATCGATCTCAGTCCAAAAGAAGCTAGTTTTGATTGATACAAATAAGATGAGGATCAATCAGGGATCGATCCCAAATGACCTCGGATCGATCAAGTGGGCCCACCTACGTGGAAGAAGGGGTATTCCGAGATCTAAGTCAGATATTTCCAGCCTACGCCTATAAATAGCAGCCCAGTGCCAACAGAAAAGGGACTTTCGGTTCTTCTACGTTGTTACTCTGTTGGAACTCCAATGTAACTTGAATACTATCACTTGTACCGTTGTAAACCTGTTCAGAATCATCAATAAAACAGTGAATATTCAAAGTGGACATAAGCTACAACGCCGAACCACTATAAATCTTGTCTTCCTATTGCTTACTTTTTAAAAAATTTAGTGTTCTTCACATTTATATTCTGTACATATTGTCTATCTGTGATCTGTGATTGTGAGTTGGTGCTTTCATCTACAATTGGGTGTTTGTGACCAATTTTGGCGCAAACAGTTTTAAACAAGTTTTATACAAGATTTAAAAGGAAAAGTTAAAATCTTTGAACTTGAGAAAAGTTCTGGAAGCTATGAAAACTAGTTTGGAACTTTAAAGAGTTTATGAAGGTGAAAATGGAGATGATAAAATGAAATAAAAATTGGAAATTTTGCTTGTATAAAATGTCAACAATCCAAATTACTAAAATGCCCAAAAGTACCTACCCTCCGAATATGCCTTGCCACCTCATCACCCTTGTCTCCCTCTCCATTTCACACGTCCAAACAAGCCCTCTACCAACATGCATTTAAAACTCAAGTGTACTTATGTCTCCATATGTTTCATTTTACTTTAAACATTTTCCTTATTTTTTTTCATAAAAGTCACACCATAATTTCATAAACCTAAGTATATATTTATACTTCTAAAATATGCTATCTTATTTATAAATGAATGTAAATTTATTTACACTAGAGTTCATAATGTTCCCGACAACTTTTAGACGATGAGAAGTCGAAAATCCAGAACACGATTTCCGGTCACATTTTCAATTTTTCTTCGAACTAAGTATTTTTGTAAATAAATTTTGGAAACCATTCCACCATCACCCGTTGTTATTTAAAAGAGTTTTGTTTGATTATTAAAATCCATTTATCAATTATAAAAATTATATGAAATATTCATATTTTAAAGGGTTTAAATTACGGGTAGTTACACTCTCCCCCCTTAAACGAATTTCGTCCCCGAAATTAACACTTAAGAAGATAACTCAAAAAGGGCAAATATACATACATACATACATACATACATACATACATACATACATACATACATATCATGAAACCCATACGGCATATACAAACTAAGCAACTATTTCACAAACAATGCATACATAATTCATACAAACAAACACTATCCCAACATAAACTCTGGGTAAGCTTCCCTCTTACTATCTACAGTCTCTCAAGTGCAATCATGCAAACCTTTCCAGAACTGACTTATGAAGATCGGATCCCGACCTCTTACAATACCATATGGAATGCCATTAAGCATAACAATCTCTTTAACATATAACTGAGCCAAACTAGCAGCCATCCTTGTTGCCTTGACTGGCAAGAAGTGAGCGCTCTTGGTTAACCTATCAATGATAACCCAAATTCCTTCATTGCCTTTCCTCGATCTAGGTAATCCATGGATGAAATCCATAGAAATTTTCTCCCACTTCCACTTCGGAATCTCAAGTTGTTGAAGCAGTCCGGCTGTCTTCTGGTGAGTTCCCTTTACCTGTTGGCGGTTAGCACATCTACTCAAAAATATAGAAACATCTCTTTACATCCCTTCCCACCAGAAAGTACGTTTCATTCCTGATACATCTTAGTGACTCCTGGATGTATCATTCATTTATAATGATGAGATTCTATCAGAACTTCCTGTCTAAACCCATCCACGTCCGGAACACACAACTAACCATTCATCCTTAGAACGCCACAGTCATCTGTTATGATTCCTGGCCACTTCTCCAGTGAAACATTTTCACTAACAGCTCTAGCTATCAGAGAAAGACGAATGTCCCTCTACTAATTATTTTCAATTCATCGAATAAGAGTCAGACGAACTTCCATATTATCCAAAACTGCATAATTCCTGATCAGCGCATCAGCTACGACATTAGCTTTCCCCGTTGTATACAAAATCTCAAGATCATAAGCTACCAGAAACTCTAGCCAACGTTGTTGCTTAAATTCAAGTCCTTCTGAGTGAAGAGATACTTTAAAGATTTGTGATCCATATATAACTCGAACTTTTCACCCAAAAGATTTTGCCTCCACATCTTTAATGCGAAGACAACTGCCAAAAGCTCCAAATAGTGCGTAGCATAATTCTTCTCATGTGGTTTCAGCCTTGACTTGCATACGCAATAACTTTTCCATGTTGCATCATAACTGCTCCCAATCTGGTTTTGCAAGCATCCGTGTATACAGTTAACCCTTCGCTCCTATTTGGAATAGTTAAAACAGGAGCACCGATCAATTTCTCCATCAATTCATTGAATGCTTTATCACACTTAGGTGTCCACACAAAATTAGCATTTTCTTCATCAACCTCGTCGGATGAGAAGCAATCTTCGAGAAATATTTGATGAATCTTCTATAAAAACCAGCCAATACCAAGAAACTTCTTACCTCTATCGCATTTTCAGGCTTCTTCCAGTCTTGAACCGCAACTACTTTAACTGGGTCCACTGATATGCCTTCTCTCGAAACTACGTGCCCCAGAAACCTAACTTTGGATTTCCAAAAATGGCACTTATAAAACTTTGCTTTCAACACATGACTTCTTAAAGTATTTAGAACAACTCGAAGATGATACTTGTGCTCTTCCTCTGTCTTAAAATAAACAAGAATATCATCAATAAAGCAAGGAAAAATTTATTAAGAAAATCCTGGAATACCCGATTCATTAAGTCCATGGATTAAGCGGGTGCGTTAGTCAGTCCAAATGGAATGACTAACCACTCGTAAAAACTATCTGGGGTATGAAAAGCTGTTAAGGGTATGCTCTCCTCTGCTACCCGTAATTAGTGAAAACTGGTGGCATGATCTAGTTGGGAAAATACCCGAGCGTCGTAGAGCTGGTCAAACATATCGTCGATCCTAGGTAATGGATACTTATTCTTTGATAGTTCTCTTTTTTAACTCTCGATAGTTTACATATAACCTAAGAGAACCATCCGCCTTTATAATGAAAACTACTAGTGATCCCTAACTTGATATGCTATGCCGAAATAGACCCTTCTGCAATAAGTCAAACGTCTACTTCTCTAACTCCCTTCTCTCTTTCAGGGCCAACCTCCGAGGAGGTTGTACAATCGGTCTGGTTCTTAGAATCAAATCAATACAGAACTCCACTTCACGGTGAGGAGGTAAACCTTGCACTTCATTGAAATTATCCTTAAAGCCCCGAACAATCGATATATCTTTTATCTCCTCCTTAGCCACTTCAAGAGAATAGAGAAAACTACTCATTAACTCATTTGGCCACCTGCAATTAATATCTACACCAAGGCATCCCCATCACTAACTTTGATAATCCTTCAATCACAATCTATGGTCACTTTAAACTTAAACAACCAATCCATTCCTAACAACACCCCATAAACCATGAACCCAAGAACAAACAAGTCAAAAGGAAAGAAATGGGTTCGACAAAGAATAGGAACACTTAGAAACATATTGTTAAGATTTGTTGGACCCCCAATTGGGTTCGACACACACATGGAATTATTCGGAAGGATGGGTTTAAGGTTAAGTCTATCAACAAAATCAACTGAAATAAAACTATGAGATGCACCAGTACCGAACAACGCTATAATAGGAATATCTGAAATGGATAAGGTACCTTACAACGCCTTCTTTCCCTTCAGATCCATAGAAGTAGATGGTATTTCCCCGATATTAAAAGCTTGACCTTGCGACTTCTTCTTTGGGAAGCAACACTCATTCTTCATGTGTCCCAGCTGCCCGCAGTTGTAACAGGAGACACTTGGATACTGATTTGCAAAGTGGCCCTGCTTTTTCCACTTGAAACAAAGGCTGTTGGCCAAGTTAGGTTGCTTCTTTTGAGTTGGAGTTCCACCTCCGGATTTCTTTCCCGACCATTTCTTATTCCCTTTAAACTTGCGCTTGAAATTCGAGTTGTTTGCAACTGGGATAACAGATAAAGGTTGGGCAATAACCAATGGCACTAGACCTTTTTGAACTCCTTGCTTAATATCCAAAGCTTCAAACCTCAAGGTCATCCTGATCAGATTGGTAAAGGTACAATTAACATGATTGGTCATCTCATGATGGAATTCTGGCCTCGGTCCTTCCACGAACATCTCACTCTTTTTACGAGATGTGTCTATCAATCTTGGTCCAAAGCGAGAAAATGCATTGAATTGATGCTCATATTGTACCACTGTCATATCATTCTGCTTCAAATCCATGAAGCTCCTAAACAACCGAGTCCTCCCCGCCTCTGGAATAAAGTTAGCTTTGAAGATTTCCTTAAATTGAGCCTTAGTAAAATCTTCCTCCGGGGTATTAACTATCACTGAATCCCAATAATCCTTTGCTAACTTTTGGAGCTGTTGCGAGGCCAACAATCGTTTCCTTGCTTCCTCCTACTGAAGAACTCCGAATATCCTTTCACATAAGCGGAGCCATGTCTGAAGTTCCAGAATATCTTCAGTTCCAAAGAATTGTTTACCGCCCAAAGCAATATAATTTTTGCACAGAGTAGCAAAGTTCTGAGACGGTTGAACTTGCACTACTCTTCCACCGGCTCTACAACTGGCCTATTTCTAGCAGCTCTGCCATTTGTAGCTGTGCAGGTTCCAGATCCTCTCTATCTTCTTCCTTTACTCATTTTCAATTACCTGAACAATGATTGGTATTATTACAATACGAAGATAGGACCAAAATGGTTTAAGGGAAACAACACCAAAGGATCTAAAAAACCTTAAGGATGGGTGATAATAAAATGCTCTCTCAAGATTAACTCATTCTAGGGCACTTCTCACCCTATCTCTAACGAGTTGTACACTAATCAGGCAAAGGTGTTCGCTCAACCGAATCTCTGATACCAACTATGATGACCCACCTTTCTGACCCTTAGGAACGACACTTAATACATCCACGATATTCGTGTGCCGTTTCCCAAGCATCTGAAAGATGAATTGTCATGGGGTAAAAATAAAGAACAGAACAGAAAATCTCACAACGAAAGCTGTTAAATAGAACATAACGGTAATATTGTACATAAGGTTACTCCCTAACTTGGAGTTATCATAGTTTCACAAAAGTACTACAATCAGCTTAGGTAGTTATAACAACCTGGCTTTACATATACTGAGACAAAATACCCTTACACAAACTAAAGGGGCATTTCACCAGAAGGACAAACTTTGCAGTCCAATTAGTTTCTAGGACACACATTCAAAGAAATTACTTTCAAGGCCAAAATCAACAGAATAATTACTTTCAAGGACAAAGTCAGCAGTCCAATTACTTTCAAGGACACAATTCATAGGTTTTTAGGCTCTGGAAACTAATTATTTTGCGTTTTGTCCTTGAAAGTAATTATTTCAGTTGTGTGTCCTAGAAACTAATTCCACTTGCTAAAGAGGCCCTTGTGGCTAATTTCCACCAAACTAAACAAATAACGAAATAGATAGCTATGTAGATAAAAGCGTCCTGCTCGGATGTCGTCGTCAAAAGAGCCCACAAAAGACCTGATACTCTCGGATTACTCAAATATAAATAAGTACCCGAGATTTTAGGGAAAAGGAACAACTCGAGTCAGACAATATGTCTGGTATGAGTAAAACTCTAAACAATAATTGAAATTAAACAACAACATGTGAGACCACGCCGCCAAATGCGGAACGGGTTTCCTCTCATAAGAACAACATCCAAATGTAAAGAATGGATACAAATAATTAACATCGCAAAGAGTGCTATACTCTTCTTGATATAATTAAGTAAAATAAATTCAAAGGTTTGAATCAATAAGGGAAGGGAAACTTACCAACAATGACTAGCAGGGTGCACCCCCTTACCGAAAGTATACCTCTGGAATATATACTTGAGAACTCTGATGGCTCTCGGAAACCTCCAAGCCGGACCCTGCCAACTGTTACCGAGAATCCAAGTATTTCACATCTCAATGTGCACAACCGAATCCAATCTAGAGTGGATGTGAAAATACCATAATGGGAGCAACCCCACATAGCTTGGCCCCAACTCGCTCTTTGGGTTTAGTCATTTCCGACAAAGGATAACAAAGCTCAAATGAGCAACACATCGCCTTAGAATGACGAAAAAATAAAGAAGGCTGAGGTAATCGACAGTCGACAAACTAATTATCAAAGATAACAAAATAATCATATATTGATAGGAAACCTCATATTCCTACCACTACTTGTTGATTTCAAATTTGTACTATTTTTGGTCAAAAATGAAGTCGGGCAAGTGAAGATAATGTTATCTCTAGGCATTGCATTGACGACAATTTTAACTTTTGAGACAGTGACAAGTTTCCATACCTCGACGTTTAGTGCCAAGAGTATGACTAAATTCTTTCATATAAGCGATGTCGTTTACCGAAACTTCTTTTACATAACTGAATCGAAATTTTACCTTTAAAACCAAATTCATGCTTGGGCATCTTATTATGAGTTTTAACGTTAAACAACTTTGTAAAAATGGTTCATTAACTTTAAAACACCATTATCAAAAAGATTTAATCACTTCAAACAACCTTATTAAATTGGTTAATTATCTTTAACTAAAATTAATAAAACTAATTAATTATCTTTAAACTTCGTTAATTAATTTGATTAATTAACTTTAAATACCCATAATTAAAAAGGATTAACCACTCTAAAACATCATTAATTAATTAAATAAATAAATTTTAAATCTCATTATTTAAGTTGATTAATTAATTTTAAAACACCATTTATTACAAAGGATCAACTAATTTAAAATATCATTAATGGAAAAGATTAACTAAATTGAAATTAATTAATTAACTTTAAAAGTAATTAATTAAAAATGATTAATTAATTTTTTAACATCGTTAATTAAAATAATTAATTAACTTTAATTTATCATTATTTAAGAGATTTATTAAACATAATCATCACTAGATAAAATGGTTAATTAATTTTAAACATCATTAAAAAAGTAATTAATCAAATTCAAAACACATCATTAACAAGTTAATTAATTAACCTTAATCCTTATTAACTAAATAGTTAATTGAATTTTTAAAAAAATATTTATTAAAATAATTAATTACATTTGAAATAATCATTATTCAAACAACTTTATTAACTAGTAACACAAAATCGAATCTCAAGAAATAAATCAAAGGTTTCGATAAGGATATGTTTGTCGAAAGTGCCGATATAGCGATAGTCGCTATACGGACACTTCGACAAATAATTTCATATCACTTTATTTCCATCCATACATCATATAACGTAAGTAAACGTAATACAAGGTGCTAAACTATTATACAATTTGTAGAGAGCAATTGTTAACAATATCACTAACATCTACTGCTAACTTCCAAAAATTGCTTACTAAACTATCAAGGTGACAACATTTCAAAGAATAACCCAATCTAACATCCATCACATGGTAATACATGCACAACAAACTATTAGAAACTACTATGTAAACAATATTGAAGTTTTAAAAGGTTGGATTTTAAAGGTAAGATTTTTACTCACAATAGCTTACTAACTTCCACCAAGCTTGTACTAGAACTTTAAAAAACCCTAGATCTTTGCATAAACATTAAAAATAACAAAGTCTTTAAGCCTCAAACATCAAGATAGGCTCGGCCCTAACAAGTATAGGCTCGTCCATAAAGAATTTTGGGTGATGTTGGGCTTGTTTTTGAAGATAAAATGATGAAAAAGAAGATGGAAGATTTTTAAACAAGTTTTATACAGGACCTAAAAAGAAAAGTTAAAATTTTTGAACTTGAGAAAATTTTGGAAGCCATGAAAACTAGTTTGAAACTTTAAAGAGTTTATTAAAGTGAAAATGGAGATGATAAAATGAAATAAAAATTTGAAAATTTGCTTTTATAAAATGCTAACAAACCAAATTATTAAAATGCCCTAAACAAATAGAGATGATAACCTACCCTCCACATATGTCTTGCCACCTCATCACCCTTGTCTCCCCCTCCATTTCACATGTCCAAACATGCCCCCCCTCCTCGTTGCCAACAAGCATTTAAAACTCAAGCGTACTTATGTCTCCTTATGTTTCATTTTACTATAAACATTTTTTTCTTATTTTATTTTTATAAAAGTCACACCATAATTTCATAAACCCAAGTATATATTTATACATCTAAAATGTGCTCTCTTATTTATAAATGAATGTGAATTTATTTACATTAGAGTTTATAATGTTCCTTACAACTTTTAGATGATGAAAAGACGAAAATTAGGAAAACGATTTCCGGTCACATTTTCAATTTTTCTTCGAACTAGATAATTTTGTAAATAAATTTTGAAAACCATTCCATCATCACTAGTTATTATTTAAAAGAGTTTCATTTGAGTTATAAAATCCATTTATCAATTATTAATAATTATATGAAATATTTATATTTTAAAGGGTTTAAATTATGGGTCGTTTCACTCTCCCCCCTTAAAAGAATTTCGTCCCCTAAATTAACACTTAAGTAGATAACTCATAAGGGCATATATATGTGTATGTGTTTGTGTGTGTATCATGAAACTCCTACAACATATTCATGCTATGTAACTATATCAAAAAGAGTGCATACATAATTTATACAAACAAACACTGTCCTAACATTTACTCAGGGTAAGCTTCCCCCATACTATCCACAGTCACCTAAGTGCAATCATGCAAACCATTCCAGAACCGACTTGTGAAGATCTGATCCCGATCCCTCACAATACCACATGGAATGCTACGAAGCCTAACAATCTCTTTAACATATAACCAAGCCAAACTAGAAGCCGCCCTTATTGCCTTGACGGGCAAGAAGTGAGCGCTCTTGATTAACCTATCAACGATAAACCAAATTCCTTCATTGCCTTTCCTCGATCTAGGTAATCCATCAATGAAATCCACAAAAATTTGCTCCCACTTCCACTTTAGAATCTCAAAGGGCTGAAGCAGTCTGGCTGTCTTCTGGTGAGTTCCCTTTACCTGCTGGCAGTTAGCACATCTACTCATAAATATAGCAACGTCTCTTTTCATCCCTTCCCACCAGAAATTACACTTTCTGTCTTGATACATCTTAGTGATTCTTGGAGGTATCATTTGTTTAGAATGACTAGACTCTGTCAGAACTTCCTGTCCAATCCCATCCACATCCGGAACATGCAACCGACCATTCATCCTTAGAACGCCACGTTCATCTATCATGAATCCTGGCCACTTCTCTGGCGAAACAATTTCACTAACAACTCTAGCTATCTGAGAAAGACGAACGTCCCTCTACTGATTATTTTCAATGCATCGGATAAGAGTCGGACGAACTTCCATACTAGCCATAATTGCATAATTCATGCTCAGAGCATCAGCAACGACATTAGCTTTCCTCGGTGTATACAAATCTCAAGATCATAAGCCGCCAGAACTCTAGCCAATGTTGCTGCCTTACATTCAAGTCCTTCTAAGTGAAGAGACGCTTTGAACATTTGTGATCCGTATATAACTCGAACTTTTCACCCAAAAGATAATGCCTCTACATCTTTAATGCGAAGACAACTGCCAAGAGCTCCAAATTGTGCGTAGCATAATTCTTCTCATGTGGTTTCAGCTGTCGACTTACATAAGCCTAACTTTTCCATGTTGCATCAAACTGCTCTCAATTCGGTTCCGCAAGCATCCGTGTATAAAGTTAACCCTTTGCTCCTTTTTGGAATAGTTAAAAAGGAGCATTGGTCAATTTCTCCTTCAATTCATTAAATGCTTGATCGCATTTAGGTGTCCACACAAACTTAGCATCTTTCTTCATCAACTTCGTCGGATGAGAAGCAATCTTCGAGAATTATTTGATGAATCTTCTATAAAAACCAGCCAATCCCAAGAAAATTCTGACCTCTATTGCATTTTCAGGCTTCTTCCAGTCTTGTACCGCAACTACTTTAGCTAGGTCCATTGATATGTCTTCTCTTGAAACAATGCGCCCTAGAAACCTAACTTCGGATTTCCAGAAATGGAACTTAGAAAACATTACTTTCAACACATGACTTCTTAAATTATTTAGAACAACTCGAGGATGATACTTATGCTCTTCCTCCATCATAGAATAACAAGAATATCATCAATAAAGACGAGGACAAATTTACTAGGAAAATCCTAAAATACCCGATTCAATAAGTGGACGAAATAGGCGAGTGTGTCAGTCATTCCAAACAGCATGAATAACCACTCGTAAAAGCTACCAGGGGTACAAAAAGCTATTAAGGGTACACTCTCCTCTGCTACACTTAATTAGTGAAAACCATTGGCAAGATCCAGTTAAGAAAATACCCGAGCGCCATATAGCTGGTCAAACATATCGTCGATCCTAGACAAAGAATACTTATTATTGATAGTTATCTTATTAATTCTCGGTAATCTACACATAACTTAAGAGAACCATCCGCCTTTGTAATGAAAACTATTGGTGATCCCCAACTCGATATTCTACACTGGATCAAACCCTTTTGCAATAAGTCATACATCTGCTTCTCTAACTCCCTTATCTCTTTTGGGGCCGACCTTGGAGAAGGTTGTACAATCGGTCTGGTTCCTAAAATCAAATCAATACAGAACTCCACTTCATAGTGAGGAGATAAACCTTGCACTTCACTGAAATTATCCTTAATGTCTCGAACAATCAGTATATCTTTTATATCCTCCTTAGCCACTTAAAGCGAATAGAGAAAACTGCTCATTAACTCGTTTGGCCTCCCGTAATTTATATCTACACCAACGTCTCCAACATCACTAACTCTGATAATCCTTTGATCATAATCTACGATCGCTTTGAACTTAAACAACCAATCCATTCCTATCAACACCACATAACCCATGAAACCAAGAACAAACAAGTCAAAAGGAAAGAAATGGGTTCGATAAGAAGTAGGAACACTTAGACACATAGTGTCAAGATTTTTTGGACCCTAAATTGGGTTCGACGCATAAAGAGAATTATTTAGAATGATGGGTTTAAGGTAAGTCTATCAATAAGATCACTGAAATAAAAGTATGAGATGTACCAATATCGAACAACGCTGTAATAGAAATACCAAAAATGGATAAGGTACCTTACAACACCTTCTTTTCCTTTTGATCCGTAGAAGTAGATGGTATTTCCTCGATAGCAAAAGTTTAACCTTGTGGCCTCTTCTTTGGGAAGAGACACTCATTCTTCATGTGTCCCAACTGACCGCGGTTGTAATATAAGACACTTGGACACCGATTTGCAAAGTGGCCCAGCTTGTTGCACTTGAAATAAAGAACGTCGGCCAAGTTTAGCGGCTTCTTTTGGGTTGGAGTTCCACCTCCGGGTTTCTTTCCCAACCATTGCGTCTTTCCTTTAAACTTGTGCTTGAAATTCAGCTTATTTGCAATTGGGATAATAGATAAAGGTTGGGCACTAACCACTGGCACTACACCTTTTTAAACTCCTTGCTTAATATTCAAAGATTCAAATTACAAAGCCATGTTGATCAGATTGGTAAAGGTACCATTAACATGATTGGTCATCTCACGATGGAATTATGGCCTCGGTCCTTCCACGAACATCTCATTCTTTTTAAGTGGTGTGTCTATCAATCCAGGTCCTAAGTGAGACAATGCATTAAATCGATGATCATACTGTGCCATTGTCACATCCCCTTGCTTCAATTCCCTGAAACTCCTGAACAACTGAGTTCTTCCCGCCTCCAGAATAAACTGAGCTTCGAAGACTTCCTTAAAATGAGCCTAAGTAAAATCTTCCTCTGGTGTATTAATGGTAACCGAATCCCACCAATCCATTGCTGACTTTTGGAGCTGTCGCCAACAATCGCTTCCTTGCATTCTCCAACTGAAGATCTCTGAATATCCTTTCACAAGAGCGGAGCCATGTCTAAACTCTCAGAATATCTTCAGTTCCAAAGAATTGTTTACCACCCAAAGCAGTATAATTTTGTACGCAGTAGCAAAGTTCTGAGACGGTTGAACTTGTACTGTTGCTTCTTCTACTGGCTCTATAATAGGACTATTTCTAGCAACTCTACCATTTGTCGCAGTGCTGGTTCTATATCTTCTCCCTCTTCTTTCTGTACTCATTTTCAATTATCTAAATAATGACATGTATTATTAGAATACAAAGATAGGACCGAAATGGTTTAAGGGAAACAACACCTAATGATCAAAAATGAATCTTAAGGATGGGTGATAAAAGAACGCTCTCTCAAGATTAACTCATTCTGTGGCTCTTCTCACCCTATCTCTAATGAGTTGTACCCCAATCAGGCTAAGATGTTCGCTTAACCGAAGCTCTAATACCAACTGTGACAACCCACCTTTTTAAACCATGGGAATGACACGTAATACATCCACGATATTCATGTGCCTCTACCCTCATGTGCCTCTACCCAAGCATCCAAAAGATGAATTATCATGGGGTAAAAATAAAGAACAGAACAGAAAATCTCACTATGAAATCTGTTAAATAAAACATAACAGTAATATAGGGCATAAGGTTACTCCCTAACTTGGAGTTGTCGGAGTTTCACAAAAGCACTACAATCAGTTATAACAACCTGCCTTTACATATGCGGAGACAAAATACACTAACAAAAACTAAACAAACAGAGGAATGGATAGCTAAGTAGATAAAAAGCCTCCTGTTCAGATGTCGTCTTCAAAAGATCCCACAAAAGATCTGCTACTCTCGGACTACTCAAATATAAATGAGTACCCAAGAATTTAGGGAAAACGAACAACTCGGGTCAGACAATATGTCTGGTATGAGTAAAACTCTAAACAATAAGTGTAATTAAACAACAACAAATGAGACCACGCCGCCAAATGTGGAACGGGTTTGCTCTCACAAGAAAAACATCCAAATGTAAAGAATGGATACAAATAATCAACATCGCAAAGAGTGTTATACTCTTCCTAATACAATTAAGTAAAACAAATTCGAAGATTTGAATCAATAAGGGAAGGGAAATTTACCAGCAATGACTTGGAGGGTGCACCCCTCTTACCAAAAGTATACCTCTAGAATATATACTTCAGAACTCTAATGGCTCTCGTAAACCACCAAGTCGGACCCCGCCAATTGTTATCGAGAATCTGAGTATTTCACATCTCAATGTGCATAACTGAATCCAATCTAGAGTGGATGTGAAAATACCCTAATGGAAGCAACTCACATAGCTTAGCCCCCACTCGCTCTTTGGGTTTAGTCATTTCCGACAAAGTATAACAAAGCTCAAATAAGCAACACATCATCTTAGAATGACGAAAAAACTAAGAAGGCTGAGGTAATCGACAGTCGATAAACCGACTATCGAAGATAACAAAATGATTGTATATGGACAGTAAACCTCGTATTCCTACCACTACTCGTCAATTTCAAACTTGTACTATTTCTTGGTTAAAAATGAAGTCGGGCAAGTGAAGGTAGTGTTACCTCTAGGCATTGCCTTGACGATAATTTTAACTTTCAAGACAGTGAAAGCTACCATACCTCGACGTTTAGTGCCAAGAGTATGACTAAATTCTTTCCTTATAAGCGATGTCGTTTACAGAAGCTTCTTTTCCATAACCGAATCGAAATTTTACTTTTAAAAACAAATTCGTGCTTGGGCTTCTCATTACGAGTTTTAACTTTAAACAACTTTGTAAAAATGGTTCATTAACTTTAAAACACCATTATCAAAAATATTTAATCACTTAAAACATCCTTACTAAATTGGTTAATTATCTTTAATTAATATTAATAAGAATGATTAATTATCTTTGAACTTCATTAATTAATTTGATTAATTAACGATAAATACCCATAATTAAAAAGGGTTAATCACTCTAAAACATCACTAATTAAATTAATTAATTAATTTTAAATCTCATCAATTAAGTTGATTAATTAATTTTAAAACTCCATTTATTAAAAAGAATTAACTAATTTAAAATATTATTAATGGAAAAGATTAACTAAATTGAAATTAATTAATTAACTTCAAAAGTAATTAATTCAAAATGATTAATTAATTTTTTAATATCATTAATTATTAAATAATTAATTAACTTTAACCTATCGTTATTTAAGAGATTAATTAAACTTAACATCATTAGATAAAATGGTTAATTAATTTTAAACATCATTAACAAAGTAACTAATCAAATTCAAAAAACAGCATTGACAAGTTAATTAATTAACCTTAATCCTTATTAACTAAATAATTGATTACTTTTTTAAAAAATCTTTATTAAAAAAATTAATTACATTTGAAATCTTCATTATTCTACAACTTTATTAATTAGTGACACCAAACCCAAGCTCAAAATATAATCAAAGGTTTTGATAAGGATATGTTTATCGAAAGTGATGATGTAGCAGTAGTCGCTATACAGACACTTCGACAACTAACTTCATATCACTTTATTTCCATCCATACATCATATAACATAAGTAAACATAATACAAGGTGCTAAACCATCATACAACATGTAGAGAACAATTATTAACAATATAAATAAAATCTACTACTAACTTCCAAAAATTGCTTACTAACTTGGTTACTAAACTATCAAGGTGACAACTTTTCAAAGAATAATCCAAACTAACATCCATCACATGGTAATACATGCACAACAAGCTATGAGAAACTAGTATATAAACAATATTGAAGTTTTAAAAGGTTGGGATTTTAAAGGTAAGATTTTTACTCACAATAGCTTACTAACTTCAACCGAGCTTGTACTAGAACTTTAAAAACCCCTAGATTTCCGATCACATTTTCAATTTTTCTTCGTACTAAATATTTTTGTAAATAAATTTTATAAACCATTCCACCATCACTAGTTATTATTTGAAAGAGTTTTATTTGAGTTATAAAATCCATTTATCAATTATTAAAAATTATATTAAATATCCATATTTTAAAGGGTTTAAATTAATGGTTGTTGCAACTATTTTCCAACTTTTCCAAGTACAGTCCACAAAAAGAAATTTACTTTTAAAATTATAAAAGAAAGTTATTTCAAAATAAGTTTTGTTCACCTATAGACAAGGTATGAAAAAAGAAATTGCAAAGCTAAAACAACTTTTTCTCTCGCTGCTAACTATGTTATAGACGGTCACTTTTGTTGCATAGTATAATTCATATTTGCTAACCTGTTGACTTTTCCCTATACTAAGCATGTGGCATTTCGAAAGTCAAAAAATTTCTCGTTTTCTGTTTAAATTTTTGAAATGGTTGGGAAGTTTTAAAATGAAACTTTACTTTTCAAAACCTGTACAAAAATATTTTATAATTTTTTTAAAAATGAAAGATTTTTTTGAATAAAATTTTCAAAAGTATTTGTTTTTAATTTTTCAAAACAAATCAAGCCACATCCAATATAATCAGGATTTAGTCAATGGGCTAACGCCTATGATCGACTCTTTCTTGTTCATGATAAATTTTAAAATTTCTAAAAAAAATTCTTTTATTTTTAGGACAACAATTAGCACACAACTTCACTTATAAATTTTAGCTTTTAAACCATAGGGATAGTGACCAGTGGTTTCGCAACAACATTTCCCTATCATTCGCTTGCTTAAATTTATCTTTCCAAAATTTTAAGGTTTTTGGGACTTAACATTAGTTACTTTTAGTAGCTAATAAATTTCTTAATTTACGTTATAAACTTCCTACCTCACTTTATATTAGTTAAATGTCTACATAGATTTACATATTTATTTTGCTTTCCAATAAATAGCGGTCAATTCACAAAATCAACACAGTAATAAAAAGGAAACTTTTCTCACAAAATATCGTACGAGTTTTTATACAAACATAGATAAATAATGCTTACAACCAACTAACCTAAAAGAAACAATTGCTGAAAGCTGCCCTTCAACATCAACTGACATTAATGATGTTGTGGCCCTATGTTCGTCGACGGAAATTCTATCGGTTTAGAAAATCGTCGAACGAATTTAAATTAAAAATAACCGCAAGCGCACGGCGTACACTTGTAGTACGTGGCAAATACGGGTCGATCTGCAGGGAATTGATGATTTTAAAATTCTATTCAATCAAATTAAACCAAAGTCGAGGGATAATAAACTAACTAAAAAAGGTAAGAACAAGCTAGAACTAAGGAGAATAAAAATATGAGATTAAAGAGAAATTTAGAGGTAAATCCCCTCTCATGATCACATAAATCAACATAATGAAATTATGATCTCTTTTTGGTTATTTGTGAGTTTAGTTGATGCATTTATCATAGGCATGGCCTAATTGTGTTATTAATTAACACACTTAAACCATCAAACTTTAATGCACCCTCTAACCCACTTACTAACTTCAATGAAAATGATATGAAATTAAAAGTAGAATCTATTTTAAGCATGGCTTATTAACTATTGAATTAGAAACATAAACCATCAAATTTTGATTCTAAATCCACTTCCATTACCATGATCATATGTAGATGAAGAGGTAATTAGTGATTCATATGACTAAGCATAGCCTATTTGTTTTGAACAACATAAGCTATCAAACTCAATATTAAACACAAAACCACACAAACATCCAACTTTCCATTAAGCACAAAAGAGACATAAATGAGAAATTATGTTGCATCTACATGATTCAAGAGAGCATCATCACCCCTAAATTGTAGGGATTAGCCTCTCATTTGTGTTATTATGTCAACACAAGTAGAAAGCAACATGAAATAAACAAAAATAAAAAGAAGAGGAAAATGAAAGCTAATGGAAAAGAGAAGTTAATTAACAAGAATTAAAACTAATCTAATTTGCATGAATGTAAATCTACACTACAACATGAAAGGAAATAAACAAGAAAAGAAAAAAACATGTATTAAATTGCATAAAAGAATTACATAAGAGAAGAAATGGCTAAGTAGCCATGAAAAGAAAGAGAGCTTTGATTTATTTTCCAAGCTAAAAACTAACTAAATAGAGACTAAGGGAGGAAGGGTTACATGAAACATAAGGGGTATTTAAACAAGTTAGAAACCCTAATGCATATTTTTGGGGAATGCCCAAATTGCCCTTGAGGTAGTGTGGTGGCCAAGTAATCATTAACATCCACTAGCCCCCACTTAAATGTACATGAAGCTTTAAAGTCCTTTTATCATGTGCTTAGCTCCTAATTTGAAAATCAAGGTAAGTGGGTGGGGTCCTCCATGATCACCACTTTGAATTATTTCCATCTTCATTTTTCTCTTCACTCTTGTGCATGCATGTATTATCATGAAGCCACTTGTAAAATTCACCAAATTTCCTACAAAACAACATAGAAAATTCCAAGTAAATTTTCACAATTTAATAAATGCACAAAAATGACCATTTTACCCCTATATGAAGATGAATATGTGACAATTTGAAAATAATTTAATTTTGGTTTAAACAAGTTAAAATACCCGATATGATCATTTATTTAATTTAAATAGATTAAATATGGTGGTAAAAATATGCATATTTACGTGCACATCACCCTACTACTTCTTACTTAAATTAAATGGACATTTTTAACACGTCATTCTACCATAACCCACATCTCTTAAATTACCTTTTTGACTTCCCATAAATAAAGTTCATCTATTACTTTAGTTATTACAACCAAATATACTACAATATTCTTTTAATCCAAACCTCTTGATAGTATTCTCAAGTCTCGGCATGCACTTTCTTTATTTTTAATCTTTTATGCGGGTATATCTTAGAACCTGTAGAAATGTAATTTGATACCATCTCTCATTTTCTTATGAATTCTTCTATATGGTCTTCACACATATTTAATGAAACATTTCTAGGCTCATGCCAATATTTCTTATATCCAACGGGGATTCATTATTGCTATTCTACGAGCATTCATCGCTATTTTATTCATAACCTTAACTTTTACCTTGTCTTACCTAGGCAATCATCCGTATCTATTCCATAATAAAAAAAATTGGTGTTCACCACCCCCTTTAAAATCAAAACTTCATTGTCATGAAGCACTTAATTCAACTTATATCTTTAAAAATATAAACTTAGAAACTTTTTAAAACTATGTTTTAGGACTCATGAAGCAAGTTTATTTTATTATGTTCCAAAAGCCATTGTTAACAATTTTATTTAAAAAGGTCCTTTCCTTTAAAATATTTTCATCATAAGGTTTTTAATTCTCAAAAAGTAGGGTTTTTGGCCCAAATCATTTATTAAGTTTTGTATTCCAAAAACTAAATTTTTATATCAAACCATTTTAATAAAATACACTTACAGTGTTTATAAAACATCTTTTATAACTTTGAACAATAAAAACACGAATAATAAGGACAACTTCCATTCTATTATTCTTCTATCACTTATGTTATTTCCACTTTCAAACATAGAGGAGACTTTGATAGCATAAAAGAGGGACTTATAAAATGGTATACGCCATTACTACACATATGTATGGAAATTATACATTTTTTATTTCCTATATTATTTCTGATCACTAATATTATTTTATACAAATTTCTAACAATATTTCTATTCCTATTTTATCGTGTTACTACTATTTAACTTTCTTCCACTTACGCTATTCTTATTTAAATTGCTTCTTTTTATATAGTTTTTTTTGAATTGACTGTCTTCTTTATTGAAACATCGCGGTGCGTTCGCCTATTGCTTTTATTGGGGTTCTTGTTTTCTTTTCATTCCTTTAACCCTACTTAAAACCGGTACCACTTTCTATTGTCCATCCCTTTTTAAAGAATTTATAAACATAAATTTTTTCCATGACCAGAAAATCGACGAGCTAAATATACGCTTTATTTTCTTTCTATTTCAGAAGAAATATCTCTTTATTAAACCCATTTTTTATTAATAATTTTAAATTTCAACTAACAATTCTATTTAAAATATAAAATGATATTTTATTTTGATGACAACTTTTAATATTTACTTATTTTCAAAAATAGATTTTTCTACTTTTAAATAAATCCTTTGAAAACCATTTTCGAATATTTTTTTCAAACCTTTTAATAAATTCTTCCATATGGGGTCGGACTCAGAGTGGGTTTTAACTGTCCCTTCTTTTAGACTTTTCTTCTTTCCACTTACTTTCTAACTTATCTTCCTTCAAAATATACTAAAAATCTAGCTATCATCATGTAGTGATTACTACACACCTTCCTTCGGGAACTAACTCAATTCGTACTTTCAGATATCTACAACATATAGATTCTTCACTTCCCATTTATTTAGACCTAATATACATCATCAATTGGCTATCTTGAGTGGATCCATAACCATTGGGCAATCTAGGCCCAACAAAGGAGTCAAGTACCATCCAGCCTCAGGGACCTTTCATATGCTGCATTCATACTTTTCTTAAGTCAACGCCTTCTAATACGACCTATTTCCCATGGGGTGATCGGGATAGGCATATTTCTTCAACTTCATCTATTGTTTCAACTCATAGTCGCACGGTCCATCTTTTCAGAATATGGATGAAACTACTTCTAAAGTCGGAATTTGTAGAGTTTGGCATAATGTAAATATAATTATAGTAAAAATACAAGAACCTTCACTCAACATATCCTAATTCTTATGATCGATTAACCTCGCTCTGGTACCAAATGTAACAACCAACACCTTAGTGGGTCCAAATTTTTGCTAAACTGAAAATCAAAGTCCACCAAAGTATGGATTGTTGGTGTTGGTATCCTGTAAATAAAAAAAAGTATATCAGAGCATCTTCGATAAAACTGGCAGTGGAATAGTAAAGTATAATAAAACATATAATTACTGGCCAAGGGAAATTCCGCTTGTATCTAGTACTCGTATCAGTGCTGAGGATGCATATGAAATCATTCCTTCTATTGTTCCCGCCTTGTACCAGTACTTGCCCTACTAAGTCTATCTTGTGGGTTGTAATGAGGAGGGGGTCAGACAATGTTTTGGTGACTGGAAAATTACATACTTTGTACATGACACTAGTTTATACCAATTTCTTTCCATTACATGTTATGTCTACTTTTCAAACTTAGTCGTCCTGACTTCATCCACGTGTAAGATATGCCCCACCTACTTGAGGTATAAAATAACTACATACATACATATATGTGTGTGTATTTATATATATGTACCATAGTCCCCCTTTGGACCATGATATTTTCCCCACGAGTATCCATAACTCTGCACCTATGCCAGTATGCACTATTTGTGTCTAGACTGAATTATCCACGTACATTGAGGATCTACCCATTAGTGCTTAATGACGACATTACAACTATATAGCCGTATCTACCATGTCTTGAAGACTTATCTAGCCGCTTCTTATTGAGGACTCCATTCCTCGAACTAATCATGGGGTTATCTAGCCTTGCCTCCCAACAACAAACTAACTAACAAACAATTGTAAGGCGATGCATGTCCCAAACGTGATCTACACTAGTATGAGGTATAGTCCATTTAGGAGTAACCCTTGTCTTTCTACTGACCACCCTAGGATCGATGATGCTTATGACCTTTGTGTACAGCCCTATTCCTCACGTATATGGTACCAACCTTGCTGTAGCGTCGAGCCTACGCTCAGTATCCTATTTAGATCACCTAATGGAATCGTGGAAATGCCTACTAAGTTACTAAATACATACCTCTTAAGTATTGATGCAGAACCTACATACTCCTTTGACACTTCAATCGAGGCGAACCTCTACTATGATATATTCCATTCGTCTATACGCGAACGTATAATCACATGGGTCCTAGAGTTGGATATGTCCCATATCAGTATAATATATACACAACTGCCAGTAGCCCCTTACGGTGGGCAGACTTATGTTGTATAACACTACTGACCTCTTATTCCAACTTATAGTAATGACTACGTTATTTTTAATGGATCTAAGTTATTAACTAGATTAGATAATTCATATGAGCCATAAATATGTACTTGAGACTATATATATATATATATATATATATATTTAATAAGCCTTCTATGTTCAACTCTTAACATTTGGTTACTTTTACATAACTTACTTCTTGTTTCATTAACGCCGTTTAATATTATTTACCACTTACTTCTAATTTTAACTGATTGCTGCTTAACTTCTACTTAATACTAGTAAATATAGCTTACTGTCCCTTTTCAACTATTAACTACCTTTCTTTGATTATTATATCCTCTTAATTTCTCATTACTTATTTGTATTTCTTCCCTTATTGTTTATTTTCTAACTTATCTTAAATCGCATATACTAGATTCATTATTCAACTATTGTTCATATCACTACTTACATTATTTTGTTCATACTTAGGGTTTCTACATTTTAATGCATTAGAATTACATCTTTCCAAAAGGAAATGTTAACGTTCTAATTCTCCATAAATTATCTAAAGAGGGCTTGTGTTATGTTTGAAATTACAAGGAATTATCTTTTCTATTATTATTGAAATAGACGGTACAAAATAAAGTAAACATCCATATTTGCACATCTCTTTCTTTAAGTCATGTTCCTTTTTGTTTGAAACGATACACTTTTATTCATAATTGTAAAACTGGATAATTTATAGAAATTTATATTGTCATATACTTCATTCCAATGGGTTAAAACACTACATAAATCCTAATTCAATTTATAACAACTTCCCATTCCATGTTTACTAACATATATATCATTCAACCAACTAACCTGGAATTATAATACAATATCATTAATAGATTATCTCATAAATTTAGGGACTACTTTCACTCATACTTTTTAGATTCAATTATATGCAGTATTAAATCAAAGTTAACAATTTCACAAAATATATATGCAAGGTTCTCAAATTTATTTCATGTGTGTATTTAAGCCTATAACTCCAAAATTTACTTTTAGGCATACAAGGAACAGATTTACAACGATAGAAATCAAATATTATATAAAAATATATAATTTCTCATTCACCTCTAAGCTTACAACTCTCTAGATCTACATCCATTCTTCTTATTTGACTCCCTTCCCTTTTAACAAAATATGTATTAAAGCGTATATATATTTATTAGATTTATAGATCTGAGAAGTGATTTGAATTAATGGAGTTGTAAAGTTTTAGATTTAGAATTTACCTCTTCTTCGCGAAATTGATTCACCCCTTATTATTCTTCTCTTTTATTTCTCACTATTCTCCACATATACATATATAATATGTTATTTTATAATTTCAATATTTCCTAAAATTTGTGGAGAAAAGAAAATGGCAGAGCTTCCTCTTTGATTCAGAAAATATGGGAAGAAAAGTGGGGGTTAGGCCTATATTTATAGGCGCACAAGTCAATTCCATTTGTTAGATTTTAATTTATTAAACTTGGGCTGTTCGACCTGGGTTCAATGCGCAACCGCTAGTCGACAGCTGGTCGACTGCACATGTATAGCGGTCAACTACTTGAGATCGATTAGGCGTAATAAACCTTTCGACCGATCGCTATTTATATAATTTAATTGTCTACATTGGTTTATTTCATTCTATAACCGATCTAATTTCATTTAGTTTGATTTAACATTGATCTTCTTTGATTACTTCATTTTAATCTCTGATTTGATTAGACTTAACATAGCTTATTACTTGAATGATAAGATTTACATCTAATATTTACATTAACGTAAGTTATTGATACTTATTTACTTATGCGCTCAATTTATTTACTTACACCCTCTCTTCTTTAGATTTAATTTGATTAAGCATCCTTCATTAAAATTTATATTTAATGTCATTTTTTAATGCTAAGCTATTACCATTTATTTCTTTAATTGCTTCTGAATTATTTTCAATCCAAAAACTGCAAACATTAATAACTTTTTCGTTTGAACCCCGATCCTAAAACTTTATATATGAAAATCGACCAGAAAATTGCCACAAACATAATGGTGCAAGTTTCATAGCCGAATTCTAATGTTTTAAAAAATTCAATTTTTGAGCTTTAATAATTATTTATTAATTCTCTTTATTAGTTATCACTCCATTTACACGGTGTTACACAACGCAAATATGAAATCATACGTCCACTAAATCAATTAACATTATATACATCTAATAAGATCAAACATAACATACATAACCTACTATTGCAATTATATTGATATTTAAATCATATATCTAGAAGGGAAAATCAGTTTAAATCCTTTTAAATTTATCCATAAATCATTATGATTTTATATTAGTACAAAAGTCATATTTTTAGGTTTATAAACAATTTTAAAACACATTTCAAATATATACCACAATTTATAGTAAAGTGAGAGAGTAGAATCACTTACCTAGGGTGTAGAATCAACCGAAATAATCTAAAGCAAACTAGATATGACCCGACTAGCAGTTGCACCGATCCAAAGCAATAATTCTCAAAATCCCAAAGCCCTTGTAATTCTCAATGTTAATTACTAACTACTTAATTGATTAAGACTAGTTTAATTAAGACAATGATGGAGTTTAGGTAGAGGAGTGTCTAATAGAGGTTAGGAGATGTTTTGAGGAGATAGAAAAGTGATTAGTGGTTGTTAGAGAAGCTGTGATTAACCCTAATCCCCAAAAAATTAGCATGCTTAATGACGGGTTGAGTTAATTACCCACTAATCAGTCTAAAACTGTCTTAACTTCAAACGGCCATAACCTTATGTTCAACAATCTATTATGACCACTCCATGGAAAGAGAAACTATCAATCTTTCATTTGGAGGTTATATCAAAGGTTATAGACCTAACAATATTTTAACAATCAAAACCATCTATAGTTTATTTTTGGGTTCGAAAATGCCAATTCTTAATATTCTCCAAAGTTATAGTTCATATGGATCTAATTTGGTGATGAAAATAATATTTTTATAGTCCGTCTATACACAAAAAATGTCGATCGTTACATTCTTCCCTCTTTAGGAATTTCACCTCGAAAATTCCAACTAAACAAAACATAACCAAAAACCAAAGATACCAAGCATGCCTAACAATCAAATAAGCATAGCAACCATCAATCATGCATAAATAAGAAACAAATAAACCGATGTAAATACCCTAGCATGCTAGGTACTGAACTAAGCAAACAAAACACTAAATATGAAAGCTAACTTTAAAATGGAATCTTATTAAGTAAAGAGCTCCAAATAAGCGATAATCATTCTCCCCTCGGTCTCTCAGGTACTATCGCCTTATTTTTCGCTCTATTGAACCTTTACCAACTTCATCATCTTTCTCCCAAGCTGCTTAGTACTATGCTTGACCATACAAATAAGTTTTCGAGGTCTTGATACTTTAAGTTCAACTTCAATATCATCTAGGTAATCTGCTGTAACACTCATTCTTGAGTCATGTACAAACTTTATAAGATGAGAAACATGGAACACATTGTGCACACCTACCATCATTTGAGGTAAGTTGACTCTGTATGCTAAGTTCCTATTCCTCTCAAGTATCGAAAAAGGACCTATGAATCTAGATGCCAAATTTCCCCTATTAAAGAACCAAACTATATTCCTCAATGATCTTGACAAATGCCATATCGCCAAAAGGGACTCAAAATAACAATGTGTCTTATCAACATAGCTCTTTTGTCTATTTGGAATAGCTTTTATTCATTTTTAAATGATCTCGATATTTTCCGAAGTCTCCCTTACTATATTTGACCCTAGTATCAGTTTTAAGCCCGCTTCCCATCAACATAAAGGAGCATTATATACTTGACCATTTAGTGAATCAAATGATGCCATACTAATTATCGACTAATATATTGTCATACATGAACACCACTAAATGTAAATGTTCATTCCACGGGCCTCCGAAGTGAAGTATGCGAACTTGCAAGAGATTCTCTAAGATACAATTTACTCTCTCAGTCTGATCGTCAGTTTATGGATAATAGGTTGTACTTAAATGCAGCTCCATCCCAATGCCTCTTTTAATTTTTTCCAAAATATACTCATGAGTATGGTCTCGATTGCTTATAATGCTCTTCGGCACATTATTAAATCATACAATTCATTTCATATAAAACTCAGCCAATTTCATTTCCATTCTATTGGACTTTATGGGTATGAATCGCGCACCCTTTGTCAATCTATCAACTATGAACCAAATGCTATTATATCCCCTATAGTCCTCGGCAATCCATTAATGAAATCCATCGATATTTGTTCCCACTTCAACAGGGGAATCTCTAGATGTCCTGATGTCCTTCTTCATCCCTTTCTAATAAAGTGCCTGCTTCATATCTCGGTGCATTTTATTGCCTTTGGTATGTATAGTTAATGTCGAATGATGATACTTTCGTAGCACCACATCGCTCAACCCATCAACATCGGGTGAAATAGTCCACCATCTTTACGGGGCCAACCGTCATGGTTGAGTCTGTACTGCTTCATCTCCTCTGACCTACTCCTACCTTTATCTTAGCAATGATCTCTGCTAATCTTCCATCATGCCTCTAACTAGTACCAATCCACTTTATTAAAGTAGATCCAATATTCGAGCTTGCTCATACTTCTGGCTCTAGCTCACATCTAGGTCGGATATTATGGCCACTATATACTCTAACTACTTCCACTATAGGAATGTAGCTCCCAAGCTTGCATGTAACCTACCAAAGCATCAGTGTCCGCACTTCCTTACTAGGTGTATAGGAAATTTCAAAGTCGTAGGAGGTCAAGAATTCTAAAGATTTCTGCCGACAAAGGTTAAAGTTCTTTAGTGTGAAAAGGTACTTCAACGATTTATGGTTGGTGAATAACCTAAAACTCTCTCCTAGCAATTAATGCCTCCATGTCTTTAATTCGAACATTATTGCTGCTAATTCCAAAACATGGGTTGGGTATTTCTTCTCATGTGGTTTCTATATATACAAGAATTTGTGTATACTATTAACTCCTCGTTCCCGCTTGAAATTACTAACACTAGTGCACTCATTATCCTCTTCTTCAGAACAATAAATGCATACTCACATCTCGCACCCTAAGTAAAGGTCTGATTCTTCTTCGTTAAATTAACTATAGTGTTGCTATCTTTGAGAAGTCCTTTATGAATTGTTAACCTGCTAATCTAGTGAAACTCCTCACATTTGTAGCATTATTAGGCCTTCCCCAATCTTCAAATACTATTGCCACTTTGGTAGAATCAATAATGATGCCCTGCTTTGGACAATATGAACTAAAAATCACACTTCCCTCCTTCAGAAGTGACACTTTAAATATTTAGCCTTCATTTGGCACTGTCTTAACGTCTCAAACATCACTCTGAATTGTGCATTGTGTTCTTCTTCCATCAGTGAGTAGACAAGAATATCATCGATGAATACAAGAACAAAATTATTTAGGTGATCCATGAAAACACAGTTCATAATATCAATAAAGTATGCCGGTGCATTGGTTAGCCTGAATGGCATAACCAACCGCTCAGAATATCCTAATGGCATATGAAATGCGGTAATCGACACACTATCTCTCGCCACTCTCTGTTGGTGTAACCCCATCACTAAATCCAACTGGGAAAACACCTTCGCACCATAAAGGGATCAAACAAGTTATCAATACATGGGAGTGGATACATGTTCTTCCTATTTACTTTATTCAGCTCATGATAATCCATGTACAGTCTCAAACATCCATCTACCTTAGTGACAAATACTAGCGAAGATCCTCATACAGAAGTACTCCTATGGATGAACCCCTTTCTCAATAGGTCATTTACTTGCACCTCAAGTTCCTTCTGCTCTTGGGTATTATGGTCTCAATGGCAGACCTATTTGCGAGCTTCCTTCACTAAATCGATATGCAATTCTATCTCCATATGTGGCGGTAATTAGGTTACCTCCTCAGACATATCCAGATACTCACTAGCTATAGGCACTGATGACAACTCATCATGTAGGATCTCAAGTGAATATTGAAAGGTAACAATCACCTCATTATCTGGAAGGCAACCCAACTCCAGTCTATACTCTCTGTTTGTCCCTATCATTGCCAACAACCTTTCACGGTCCACTATGACTTCGTACATCTAAAGCCAATCCATTCCAAATATAATACCAAACCCTATAAAACCAAGTAAAAACAATTACAAGACAACATGCACCCATGACTCGATAAGTTCACATCACGTCAAACCATACTCAAACTAGTCGAACCTCTCATTAGGTTTGACAAAATCAAAGGTATGTCCACTAGGTCGAGTTTTAACCCTAATTTATCTACCGTCACTAGATATAAAGGAAAGTGAAGCCCTAGTATCAAATAAGACATGGATAGGTACGTCATAAATAAATAGCATACCATGATTAATGATACCCTTTGTAACACCCCATCTCTATACACATATTACTAAAGAGTGTCACTAGGTACTGTTTGGTAATACGAAGAATGAGGCAATGTTGGGCTTACATATATGAATATACATTCGGGGTAACACCAATACATATATAAACATCATATATAAAACTTACCTATACATACGTAGTATCGGTACAAAGCAATAAACATGTGCATCTACAAGATAGAACAATACATAATATATAATAAACAATATAGAACATAGAGTCATCTAACCTAGTGATAAATATACAATAGCAAATATACATCGATCCAAGTGTATTGATATAAATGAGTCAATACCCACTCTCCCAATAATATAAATACAACATAAGTCCAATAACATGTCGCAATAATACATGTACACATAAGGCTACAACTATATATAATGGCACCCTAATCGACCTCCATCTATGCCCAACAGTCGAAAGCTGGTCACTTCATCCTTGAACCTGTAATGTCTCAAACTGACCCGAGTATTATATAAATAACACACTGGTCAGATTATATCTAAAATGTAGGTGTCAATATATCATGATAATAGTAAAGTATATTGATGATATCATAAAATGTGGTAAGGATATCTCAATGCAACAACACATCACAAAAACATATATAAGCATTATCACCTATAAGGAAAGTCAAGTCAAACTACCTACTAAGTGTGTAATTTCAAGTGTTTGAAGCATCAATACTTATTTGACTATCATCAAGCATGAGTAGTCATCAATGACATAAGACATGCTCTCAGCAATGCCCATGATTATCTCTCAAATAATCATAAAGTGGATATACATTGGGTTCGTCATACTCATATATATATACACATAAAAATCATCCAAATAAAACATATATGTAATACAATGTGTCATACTCTCGATAGAAGAGTTATCTCCTAGATAACTATATAAAAGATATGTATAAGGTCCAACTCCATGCTATTAGCATTTTCAAGCTATCTTTGATAGCGATATAATCAATGCGTATGAGGTTACACAACTACGTGGAAATACAATCCAAAGAGTAATCAAAGTGGTCTACAACAACATAATGATCATTTAGACTTTCAACCTCAAAATAATCGACTTAGCTCTCAGCCAATGGAATAATCCTACGGCCTCTCAAACCTCTAATAATCTACTCAACTCTCAAAATCATAGGTAGTTGTCGGGACTCTTAGTCTTATGCGCTCTCAGCATCATATAAGAACATTTTAGAATCAGTCTAAATGACTCTCAACCATATTGTAACGACCCGTAAAATTTAACCGGTTTTAATAATGTTATTAATTGAAATTTTAGGAAATTTTAAACGATAAAATTTTGAAATATAAATTTGATATTTGGAATGCGTCTAATTAAACATAGCAACTGGTAAATTTTTGTCCGAAAATATGAAAGTTTATTTCGCGCGTAAATTTACTTCAATATAATCAGTTAAAAAGCGATGAAAATAAAATGTTTCCGAAACCTAAATATTTTTACATAGAAAAATTCTAAAACATCTTCTGAGCAAGATGTCAGTTTGTCGTTTTTCCAAATTCGGACATCTTTGGCTCCGTCGATCTTATTTTTCAGCGTTTTTCTTGCATTTTCCGCTATTAGAAAATTCGAATTTTTATAATTCAATCATACCACTGATATTAATATACCGTTTTGATCGTATCATCGCACTGATCTTTACGGAATATTCAATTCGATGTTTTGAAGTCCTGTTCGTTATTGAATCGATAATCGACCTCGTATCGGTACGTATCCGTTCGTGACCTTTTGTTTTCCACCTACCCACCTGTTCGAAACCCAACAGCCAATTGCTTTTAATAATTCTCTGAATTCTTACTCGACTTTACTTATTCCCATTTTCTTGAATTTAAAACTGGTACATCTTTTCAATTTCATTTTCATTTTATATTCTTTTGCCTGGTTGTTACTCGTGAAGATAAATGTATATCCGTTTTTTTCGAATGCTTGGCTTTCTAGTTTATAGCCTACCGTTCTAAAATAATGAAGTATATGGATTATTAATTATAATTTTCATTTACGTATGTAGCTTCCTATTCTTCTTCTAGTCATTTCTTTTATAGCCTTCCTCCACAAAATAATGGCCAAAGCCCTCTCACCCTCTTTTCCTCCTTCGCTTGCATCCACCTTCGCCACTACGCCTTTCTACGCGCACCACACCCACCGGATCCACCTCCAGCCAATAGCCGCTCACCACGTCGTAGCACTTGCAACCACCCCATACATCGGCCACCCTTCCTCCTCTTCCCTCTCTCTCCCAAGCCTGCCCCTTCCACCAACCACTTCGCAGCCTTACCCCGTGCGACCAAGCCATCCGCAACCCAAAGTTCATCACCACTCAGCTCTTCCTCCCACCGCTCGAGGCTGAGACCCCATCGTGCCACCCAAGAGCAGCAGCCTCCGTCATCCCTTCTCTAGATAAGTTTATATATATATACATATGAGTTAGAGTATATTTATATTATGGATAAGGTGTTAGCTATGTTTACATTTTGCTTACAGTAATATACCTATTCATATATATGTATAAAACGTATGTCCTTTTGTGGTCTGTTGGTTGCTCATATATATAACTTGTACTAGTTAGTTAGGATTTGTTAAGAATAGATACAATAACATAGTAAGTTCACATTGTTTAAAATAATTATTGTTATATATATAATATGTATATGAGTTTATGTGTATACGTCATATCGGTCTTTATACCGAAAATTAGGCTATGTATTTATTTAAACCGTTGTTAATACGTTAACATAGATGTATTATAATTATTATATATATATATATATATATGTTGTGATTTTTCAGTTATGGGTTGCGTATAGTATATTTTATATTAGTTAAGCAGGTTTACAATATATATATATATATAGTTACAAATGGTTACGGGTTGCATATGTTTTATATTAACTTTTGCAAATAGTTGAGTAAGTTTGCATGTTATTGTTTGGAGTTATATGCATATAAAGTGTTCGGTAGTTGTGCATGTATATATATTACTTCCTATATATGCACCTGAGTCCTGTTTTTTATATCAGTTATATAGATATATTTGTGTAAGGTATATTATATATGTTAGTATATTATATATGTGAAACTATATAAATTTGTATATATAAGTCAAGTATTGTGTTTTATAGTATGTTGTTGGTTACTGTATATATATGAGTTAATATTATATTTTCTATAAGCATGCATACATTTGTTTTGTTTTCCTGTTTTGTATTATTGAAAGGAAAGTTTATATATATCAGTATTCAAAGTATTTATATATATAATATATGTTCATATTTCTGTAGTTTTAACAGTAAAGTATATATATTCTGATTTTTTTTAGTTAAATGTAATTTGTAGATATAGTTTCGAAATAACAGCAGTTAGACTACATGTTCACGATATCATATCTCACTCATGTTTTATTGGAATGGGTTGATTTTATTTTAAAAAGGAGTCGAAGTTACCTAGTTTATGCCTGTCAAATTTCACCAAAATCCGACATCGTTTGAATAGTGGTCGAGGATCTGGAAGTTAGACCCAGGCAGCTGTTCTTTTGCACTTGAAATTATTTTACACTGCTGCAAACACGACCTGAGTTCATGTTTGACGCATCGTATCTCTTCCGTCTTACATCGGAATACAGTGATTCTTTTTTTGTTGGAAAGATTGAGTTTTCTATTTTATGTTCACGAATTTTCAGCTTCATGCGAGGTCATTTGATCATCTGTTTCTCATTTGGAATTTAGACCCAGGCAGTTGCTCTTTTGTACTTAGAAATTATTTTACCCTACTGCAAACATGGCCTGAGTCTATGTTCGTGCATCGTAACTTTTCTCGTCTCTTGTCCAAAACAAGTGAATCTTTTGCGGTTTAAAATACAAGTTTTGATCTTTATTCATACCAAATTTCAGACCATTTCGATCTCGGTAGCACATAGAATTATATTGTTAAACTTTGACACAGGACATGTTTTATTTGTTGCTATGTTGAATGTTTTGATTTGATTTCATCGATTTCTGTTATCAGCTTTGATCGTTGAATTCGTGCCGATTTGTTTTGCTTGGATTCGTAACTCAATCTCTATGTCTGTATCAGTGTGCGTATCCGTGTCATCTTCTCGTGCATCTCTAGCCTCGAAAGGTGAGCAATCACTCACGATTAACGTTCTTTTATTTATTAAATTTGATTTCAATTGAAACGACAATTGAATATGCTGCTGTTAGTTATTTATATTGCTATATCTATGCCATCATCTGTATCTGTTCACCTGTGACACCTGACATCATTATCTGTTATTTATATTGATATATATATATGCCATTATTTGTATCTGTTCACCTGTGACACCTGATGTAACGACCCAGGATTTTTAACAAATTAAATTGAGAATATTTAATTTATTTTAAATATTTGAACGATAATTTAATTTGAATCCCCGATATAATTTTGAAATCTGCGATTAAACTTTAAAATTTAATCGATTGAAAGTTGAATAAGAATTTAAATCTTCAATTTACAGTTGAAGAAAAATATTTTGAAAGTTTCTAAAATTCGTATTTATAATACTGAAGATAACATGAGCTTCAGAATTGAATTTTAAACTGTTTTGTTCAGTTTTGAAATTTAATCGTTTAAATCGAATTTAAAAATAGCCATCCGAGGCACAATGTCGGAATTCGACGAAACCAGTTCCATTGGGTCCGGAGTATTGTATTATTACCGGACTTCAAATTTCGTATTGATCGGAGTTGATATGTGACCATACGGTGAGTAAACGCGTTGAGATTTAATCGAATTCAAATTTAATTTTCAATTTTAAAATTAGTCAAAAATCAGCCAGTAAACTGTCTCCTCTCGTACAAAACAACATCATCTCGTTCCCTTTGTTTCAGCCTAAATTCACGCAACCCATCACGTTCCCCCTCTCTTTTAAAAGTCACGCAAACATCATTCCTCACAGAACATTTCAAAATATAAAAATGAATCAAACAACTCGTTCGAAAAAAATCAAGATAAAATCTGGCCGCGAGTTTCAGTTCGAAATTCCCCTCTTCGTTCGAACTAGTAAAAATCAGGAAAAGCTATGTCTTTCCCTTCCCATTCGAATTCCATGGCGACCAAGCAATCGAATCGCGTGGCCGAAGGCGAGTTCGAAGGCGGAGAGGAAGCGTGCTCGCGCACGCGAGGGTGGCACTGGCGAAGTTCGCGAGGTCAGACTCACGCACGAGAAAGAGAAGGCGACGGCGACATCTAGTTCGACTTCGATTTTGGGGGGGGGGAACTCGACGATGTTCTCGAAGGGGATGACTTTGGGTGGCGCGAGCATTAGGAAGCTCGTGGGCGAGTGTGACAATGTCACGATGGCAGCGAAGCTTGGGTTCAGCGATTATCTATGGATCGAGGTGAATTTGGGTTTCGTGCGAGATAAAGCAGTAAGGTATACTTACTATTTAGTCTTTTCGATTTAAGGATTTATGTATAATTGTGTAGATATACAAAATTGGGATAAAAATATATAAAGTTGAAAACAGTAAAGCAAAATCTGCTTTAGTTAATAAAGAAAAATTATATGTAGTTAAAATTTGAAACTTTTCCTGGTTTGAGAAGTTTTGTTGAATAAAGTGTATGTATGTAGAATTTGTAAGAAGGATTTTACACAGATGATTTTGGAATTTTATACATATAAGAATTTTAAGTACGAAGAGTTTATGTAACTTTATGTATTTTATCTATAAGGATTATTTTATCAGTTTAAATATAATTTCAGATAAAAATAAAAATAAAATATGAGTATTTATTAAAGAGAAAAAATTGGTTGTAAATTAGTTTTAGTTAAATAAAGTTATTAAGAGGAATTGGTTTTAAAATCTAAAATATTAGTCTAAAAAAAATCATTGGTTAATTAAAATTATTATATGGCAATTAATTGTTCGATTGACCCAAATGTTAATAAAAGCATCTATTATTTATACAAGGTATAAAACAAGAGAAAACAAGTCAAGATGGAAAATGGGATTGCTAATAAAAGCTAAGGTGATATTTTTCTCACTCAAATTGAATGTGGAATTTTTGCAGTTATTGATGATTGCTATTGGATGTGATATTAGATATAGTAGGATATATCTATGTATATATAGCAATATATACATATTGGCATATGTATATATTGGATTGATTGATTTCTCGCCTCGTATAGCGGATGAGACCCTATTGCGCCGTTAGTAAGCGGATATTTTTATAAAACCCATATACCGCGATATTCCACCTCGAAGTGGAATGGGTATTGTGCTAACGTCGGTGGATGCAGGGAAACAGGTTGGAGGGATCCAACTGGATTCCTCACCAGTATTTATTTATTTACATATATTGATGTATATTCTGTTATCATATTGATATATGATGTTGTTGTTGTGATTGACTAATTGGTGCGGTTGCATCATCGGATTCAAATTTTGAAGTTCAAAAATAACGACTTTTACTTTAAAAGGATTTTAAAGTGATTTTTGAAAGTAGACGTTTTATTTAATTTTTGAATTAATAAATAAACGTTCAGATTTTAAAGTTATAAAAGTTAAGATTTGTGAATTATAACCAAAAGGTAATTTCTTTTGAAATAAATAGTTAAGAAATTTATAAAATGGTTTTAAATGGGAATTTTTGAATTATTAAAACGATGTATATAAAAGATGTACAAAAATTGATATTTATAACTTTAAAATGTTGGTATTATAAAACGAGTTTTTATAGGCGTTAAAATGAATTTTTAAGAATTTATAAATAAATGGAATTTATAAATTGTGAACTTATAAATGGAGATGATTTTGTAAAATAAAGGAATTATAAGTATTTAACTTATAATATGGATTGTTGGTATAAGATTTGAGTTATGAATCGAATTGTTAATAAAAGGGGATTTATTAAATTGAAGTTGTTACAAAATAGAAATGGAATTTATGAACGTTGTTTCATAAATTCGAAAATCAATCAAATTTGATGAATTGAATATAGAAGGTTATTAAGGGAATTTTATCCACGATTTTGGATAGTGGATAAATTCTTAAAATAAATGTGTAGAAAAGACTGAAATTTGGTTAGTGAAGTATATTCACGATTTTGGACAGTGAATATATTGTTAAGTAAAATGGATTCATTTTCGAAGAAGTGATATTAAAAATGAAGTTAATAGTTTTAAAAGATGTTTTTAAAACGTGTTAAATATCGAAAGCATAGATTTCAACATTTTATTGTTGAAATAGACGTTTTCGAAAATATAAGGAAATAGTGGACTATAACACTGTTGTTATAGTAAATGATTTCCGAAAGGAAATGTTTTATGTAGTATTGGGATTTATATATCTATCTTAAAATCTGAATCCCTATACTAGTGATTTTGAGTCGTCGTAACGATGTTTTACGTAACATTCGTTTTGACTCAAATGATTTCCTTAAAGAATGAAATATATACTTAATATTGATTTAAGTATATCGAATATTTTCCAAGTGTTGAAAATAAATGATTTGTGAAATACTTATTATTAAATAAGTATGGGAATGTTTTCCAAAATAAAATGAAACGTTTTTGAGATTTTATCTTCTTAAAGATAAAATGAAATTGAATATTTGAAATCGATTTGAGAATCGTATATCAGTAGATATTTTGAAAATATAAATTCACTATGGAATTTATAAAGGAAATGGAAACTGTCTAGAAAAATAAATATTGATTTATTTTTGAAGTGTGGAAATTTTATATCTAGTAAAGATATTTTGGAAGATAAAATAATTGGGAAAATTATTTGGAATCTGATGATGTTGCGCATCTTTATTTATAGTTAAATAACCGACTATCAATAATTACCTTTAAATGGGTATTTGTTGTGAATTGGATAAATTTGAATGCCACACTTATTTTTGAATAATCGCTCACTATTCGGGTTAGCCGGGAAAGGACCATGGGGTCGTATAACCCATTCCGAATATGTGATACGTCGTTATGAATTGCATTCGAAGACCGGTGTTGAAGACCGGATATTTTTGAAAACGGAAGGATTACCGTCGAGTTACTCTACATCGGCTGATCTCCGATTTAGAGGTTTTATCACCCTTAGTGACGGGAAGTCCGGACGTGATTAGAAAATTATCCGGATTTGCAAGGGCTTCGTGAGAAGTGCCTTCGGTTCTGTTCGATCCCGGAACAGACTTGTATGGATTGTGTGTCTGACGTTACAATTTGAGATATAAAGCTGATTTCTTTCAAATACATTTCTGTTGGTGGCGGAGAATTTATTCTCTTAGCTTAACACCCTTCTCTGAGACGTACGAGCTCAGAGGTTATGTAGTTGAAATTTATCAGCGATATATCCCAATTTGGTAACGTGGCATACTGAGTATTGCTGTGAAATGATCAGTGTTTGATCATTTGTGATATGATCATTTGTTTTATCTTATATCTTTGTGATCATAGGTTGATCATTTGTTTGACCCGAAGCATGGCTTTGTAGAAAGTGTAGCTTTGTGGACGAGACTTCATCGAGCCTCACACCCCGGAAATGGTCAAAACAGGAAGGATGCGGCAAGGTTCTAGGGAGTAGCGCCCCTTAGTGTATGTCATTCCTTCTGGATAGAGGTGGTATCATGGTATGGAGCCCAGATACTTAACCTATGTGGTTGCTGCATTTTTACTATGTGGTTTGTTGCGAATCGGGGATCCTCGGGAAGATCGGTTACGATCGGGGGATGGCATACGCGTGTCAGTAGTTACCTATTTTTGCAGAGGTAACCCGACCTTGTGTTGGCAGAGATCTAACCGTAATGTTTGGTTATTTCTCGGGTCGTCTATTCCAGGGACGTACCCATCGTGGATAGGAAGTTCCTTAGCCTGACCATTTGTTGGAAATCCAAACTCCAATACGAACTTTGTACGGTATTAGTTGTAGAACCTGCCATTTACGTACGGTGGTCACCACTGTTTAGATGGTAGCTATAGTAGGCATACGATACTGGTCGTATGTTGGCTAAGATTAATATTATACTTTCGAAATGTTTTCTACACTATGCACTAATAATAATATAAAAAATGATTTGATTTTACGTAGTAAGCATTTTTGACTATCATAAGAAGAAATCTCCTCCAATTCTGCGTTTGCATTGTGTGTGTGGTGGGAGGTCTTATGGTAGTTTCATTTTCCAAAAGCATTGCGAATTTGTTTTATTTTCTTTGTGAAAAATAACCGTTTTACGATCTCACACCAGTCACCATGACTGACTCGGAGTTTATTGTTCCCTTCTAAACTCTGGGTGCCCACCAATTTCCATACGGGCAGCCTAAAGTTATGTTATCAGGATATTCTGGAGCTTTGGAGATAAGCTGGATGACGAGACGTAGTATTTGTATCTGATAGTATTTATTCCGCTGTGTATTCTGTATGAGGACAAGTTATATAACTGTCCTTTGTTGTGCTGTATTGTATTGAGTTGTATATTGACTCTGATTGATGTATGTATAAACTGATATAGTTCTTTGTTTTAAAAGACTAGTGTTTATTTATTATATATTGTTCCGCTGCGATATGTGAGATTCTGATATTGTTTTCTGTTCTGATGTTGTTCTGTTGTTCTTCTTTCTCTTCTTTCTTCTTCTGCTTTCTTCTTCTTCTCTTTTTCTTCTATCTTTTCTTCTATTTCTTTTTCTTAAAACCCCTCAGGGTTCGTATTTCCGTGCATCTTGAGTTAATCAATGGAATTTAGGGTTTAATCAAGGGTACGGATTTGCGGGTCTTGACAGCTGGTATCAGAGCATATGGTTAAGCGACAACCCTGCTCTGTTGGGTGTTACTCATTAGAGATAGAGTCAGTAGTACTCTAGAATGAGTTGAGTGTAATAATAGATATGAGCGCGTATTTGTTAGTGAATATAAAATTGTTTTATATTGTGATGATTGGTTTATTGAGTGGCTGTGAAGACCCAAATTATTGAGATAAAAATAATTTTAATAAAATCAGAAAATGAGAATTTTTAAGAAAAGAAAATATAGCCTGATAATAATAATATTAGGAGTAAGTGAAATGATTAAATAAGAGGATAGATATTTTTCAATAAAATATAATGGGAAGAAAAGGATCAAATATGAGTGAGTTTCTATATACAGATATCTCATATATATATATAAGTATATATGTATTAGATATGAGTAGCCAAAGAAGTATAAAATGATAAAGTCCTTTTGATAACTAAATTGCATGAGAACCAGTTTAGTATTATTGTGCATAAATACCTTCTTAAAAATAAATCAGGAAATAAATGGTTTGAAATAATATAAAAGAACCATTCAGGCCTAACAAGGTATACAATGTATCCGAGTCACACAAAGATGATGTATAGGTGGATCATGCAATTAGCATGGGCACAGAAAAGCAGAGAAGCAACTGCTTTTACTAGAAATAGAAATCAAGAGAAAATGGCACATTTAGCCATGACAACACACACATAATTCTCTGAGTAATGTGAGGATAAAATGGGTTTTTCCTTTAGTAAAACCCTAGCAAAATGATTTAAATCAAGAGGGAAGCAGAGGTTTTCTCTGAGGGAAAACAGAAACACATTGAAAAAAAATAGAAAGGAGAGCTCACCCTGTTTTCAAGCTAAGGCATTCTCGGGAAAGAGAGGAGGAAGGTGAGTGATTAATCACTTATGATCTGTAAGGCATTAAGACCCATGTTAAGGGCAGCCAAGTTATTTTATATAAACACTACATTATGTTTTTCTGTTTGATTTTATTCTCTGGATGAAAATATGTTGATCATGGATGGTATTCTGGTTGGGTTTTTGGATGAGATTTTAACTTGTTTTGACTTGTTGTGATGGTTTCAGTTTTTGTTAAACAAATACACTAAACACAGAAATAGATTTTATATATGCTAGTTTTGATATGAAAAAATGAATCAAATGTTTTACTGTGGAATAGGGTATCAATGAAAGAAAAGAAGTAGGCAGTGTGAATAATGAGATTCATGCTTATGTCTAGTCTATATTAAAAATGATATGAACAATGCAATATTACAAATATGTGCTGATTTGTTCAGATCATAAACCAATAAGTTTTTATGGGTTTTTCTCAAAAACCATTCCCTATGTTCACAGTAAAAGAATAAATATAGTTTTGCATATGACTTCTTCAGATTTGTGTAAGCAATGGAAAATTTCTAGAAATAAAAATATAAGCAGGTTTTAGAAAAATGTGATTAAAGCAAAAATGACTCTGAAATAAGGTGTGCAATTTTACATGAATGCTTTGTATGTCTGGATATGATCTTTGGGTGATTTTAATAATTCTTGACCTATATGAGGAAGGAAAGAATACGAGTATCTCTGGAATCAAAAGAGAAATTCCCCAGAAAGAAATAAATAAGCATGGTCTCTAAATTATAAAATAATTTAGGAGTAGTGCCTTGATCTACTCATCAGCAGGTGGTTGATGGGTATGTGCATGACTTGTTTAAGTCCTGTAGGCCTCTGTGTAAAGGGTTAACAGAACTGAGCCCCTTTGCAATGCACACATGGTGTTCAATGGCAAGAGTTCGGACCAAACAAAATGAAAAGATGAGAAAGAGAAATTATGCTATGGAATTTAGGGAGTTAATCCATAGGAGTTTGTACATGTGCAACTGAATGAAGTAAGTGGATGAATGCTTGGGTGTATGTTTATAGATAAACTTAAATATACACATTCTCAGATTTTAATTGGGATTTGAATAGCATTTAATAGAAAGGTTCTCTGTACAGCCTTAAGAGTTTACAAGATATTTTGCATACTTGATTTCACTCACACCAGAATTTATTTCTGACCCTATTTGGTGCCTTTGCAATACTTGGGGTGTCTCATTTTATTGGGGCAGTTCAAAGTTTTGCTGCAGGGAAAGATGCATGAATTGCTTTGCTTGCTTGCATGGATAATTGGAGATCTTGAGGAATTTAAGGTGTTTAAGAGGAGTAGCAGTGTCATTGTAATAAATAAGTTAGACAAACTCTAATATGTTCTAAGTATTTTCATGAGTGTCTTTTGCTTTGTTATCTGGAAAATAGTATGTAAGAAGAAAAAGAAACTTAAGTGTTATATGTGTTTGTGAGCTGTGGACTTAAGTAACAAGTTCTGAAATAGTTTTAGTAGATAATGCTGAAGGAGAAGATGCCATTTAATCTGATGTGTGAACATGTTTTTCTTGACAGTCTTGAGGCACTTCAGTTATGATACTATAAAACTGATACTAAGTAGGAGAAATCTGATACTATAAAACTGATACTAAGTAGGAGAAATCTGATACTATAAAACTGATACTAGGTAGGAAATATCTGATACTATAACTACTGATCTAATACTAAGTAGGAAAAGTCTGATACTATAGCTTCAAAACTGATACTAAGTGGCAAGATAAAAATTAAGAGTAGAAAACATGTATACCAATCAGTAGGCAGGGAAATGTTGCAAAGTGTTTATAGGTTCAGAACACCATTTCTATAAGTTTTAGTCCAGAAGAGTGCAAATATCTTTCAAAAACCAGATTCAACACTTTTCTAGCTCCAGATATAAGAAGTTGTATGATTTACAAAGTAGATCACAACACCAGCACTCATGTGATGATTATTTGCTCTGTTAACCAGGAAATATGCATTTTGTCTATCATGATTGGTTTGTGCTTGTTGTGTCTAAACCTTGATCACATGTGTTGTTTTTCTCTGCTTAGACTTCGACCTAGTTTATCACCTCAGTATTCATATGATAAGCATCAAATCACAAAGAATTCCGGAAATTAAATGTATGGCTTGTAAACCCAGAGACCAATTAATTTGAGAAGTAAGTAAGAAAATAATAAGTGGCAATATTTGAATTTAATATCAATCAAGCTTGAGATCAAAAGGAGAATGTAAAAATAGAAATGGCTATGTGACACCAATTCTCTGAAATATGAGAAATATAGTGTGATTGAATTTTCCTTGTTAATTTTAATACTCTGATAAGCAAGGAAACATTTATATATCTTCATATATATAAATGACTTGAATTGACTTATATACTAATATTTTTATATTGGTAAGAACTTGGATCTTGGGTGAAATGAATTAAAGAAGTGATCACTTGGTTTGGAATAAAAAAAAAATCTCAACAGTAAATTACTGAAAAATAACAATCCAAAAGAAGTGGGTCACTTCAGTTGGTATCAGAGCTATGTTATTAAAACATAGCATAAATATATTATCCAATTTTCTTGTATGGATAAAATTCTAAAAAATATATATATATATAATAATGATAGAAGTAAATTTCAAAAAAAAAAAAATTAAATTGGAAATATGACTAACTAGCTATGCAATTGAATAGTGAATCATGGTAGGAAGACCACCAAGTCATGGAGCAGGACCCTCCAATACAACACCAATGGTTAACTTGCAAGATTTGGTGAGGGCATTTAGAGAAGGAGCAGTGCAGAGGGAAGAGAATCCTCATGAGGAATTAGCTAAGTTATTGAAGACATTTTCAAATTTAGGAGGTAAGGATTTTGAAGGCACTGAGGGAGTTATGGGAGTGCAGACATGGTTGAGAACTTTGGAAAGGATATTTGCAGATATGCAAATTAATGACCAAAGGAAGAGGCAGGTAGCTTCAAGGAGACTCAAAGGAGCAGCCTTAGATTGGTGGGAGGTGATCATCACAGGAAGGCCAGAAAATGAGATAACATGGGATCAATTCAAGGAGATGCTTGAGGCAAGATTTGTTCCAGCAACAGCTAAGGCAACATTGCTTGAGGAATTCATAAGACTGAGGCAAGGGCCAATGAGTGTGACTGAATACACTCAAAAATTTGAGAGTTTGTCCAAGTATGGAACTATGCTCATAGGGGATGAAGAATCAAAGAATTCAAGATTTATCCAAGGGTTAAATGCAGGTCTGAGTAGAGCAATGTTACCATACAAGGATAAAACATTTGATCAAGTCATAGACCTTGCTCTTTCTTTTGAACAACATGACAATGCAAGGGAAAAATTTAGGAGCATGAGGGCTAATAATCAAAAGAAGGGGAAAAATAGAGCACATCCCTATGACAAAAAGAATATGGATAAGAAAATGGAGGGAGCAGCCACTGGGGAAGCTAAGAAGAAGGTTACTTGTTATAATTGTGGCAAAGAAGGACACATGAGTAATAGGTGTCAAGCAGCCAAGAAGGCATTGTTTAGCTGCTATAACTGTGGGAAAGAAGGTCATATTAAAAGAAACTGCCCAGAGTTCAGAAAGGGAGCAAAGGTAGGAGCACTTGAGGGCAAAGCAAAAGCAACTGCAGTGGGAAGTTCTGGACAATTGGAAGGTATACTACTAATTAAAGATCACCCCATCTCAGTTATATATGACACTGGAGCAACACATTCACTAATATCCCAAGACATAGTGAATAAATTAACTCTCACATGCTATTTAGTTGATAATCCCTTGTTTATTCAGAGCCCACTAGGTAATTCTTGCATGCTAGAGATTAAATGTTTGGGAGTAGAGTTAAACATAGGTGGAAATATGTTTAGTTCTGATTTGTTTGTGCTAAAATATCCTGGAATAGGAATTATTCTAGGAGTAGATTGGCTAAGAAAATACAAAGCAATTTTAAACTTAGAAAATCTTACTATTTCTCTGAAAACAGAAAATGGTAAAAATATTATAGTTATGAGTGAAATTGCTAAAATCAATTACTGTAACCACATATGTAGCATGAATGAGAAATAATTAACACTGGAAGACATAAAGATTATAAATGAATACCCAGATGTCTTTGGTGAAGTCGTAGGTGTTCCAGAAAATAGGCAATTAGAATTTCAAATAAGGCTAATCCCAGGAGCAAGCCCAATCATCAAGATGCCGACTAGAATGGGTCCTAAAGAATTAGTGGAGTTGAAACATCAGTTGGAAGAACTGGAGCAAAAAGGCTTCATAAGGCCTAGTAGTTCAAACTGGGGTTCCCCAGTTTTATTTGTGAAGAAGCATGATGGTACTTTAAGGATGTGTATTGATTATAGAGAACTAAATAAAGTTACCATCAAGAACAAATATCCACTCCCCAGAATTGATGATCTATTCGATCAATTAAATGGAGCAAAGATCTTCTCCAGGCTAGATTTAGCCTCTGGGTTTCATCAAATGAAGGTAGAGGAAGAAAGCATTAAGTATACTGCCTTCAACACAAGGTATGGATTATATGAATTTTTGGTGATGCCTTTTGGATTGACAAATGCACCATCATATTTTGTAGATTTAATGAATAGGACATTTAGAGATTTTCTAGACAAATTTGTGGTTGTCTTTATAGATGACATATTAGTGTATTCTAAATCAGAAAAAGATCATGCAAAGCACTTGCATCTGGTTTTGTCTAGACTGAGGGCACATGATTTAAAGGCCAAATTCTCTAAGTGTACATTTTGGCAGGATGAAGTAAAATTTTTGGGGCACATTGTATCACAACAAGGAGTTAGTGTAGATCCAACTAAGGTGATAGCAGTGCAGTCATGGGGTAGACCCAAATCAGTGACTGAGGTGAGATCATTTTTGGGAATGGCAGGCTACTATAGAAGGTTTATAAAAGACTTTGCAAGAATAGCCATCCCATTGACCAAGTTAACTAAAAAGGAGCAACCATATGTGTGGACAGAGAAGTGTGAACAAGCTTTTTCATCACTAAAGAAGGCACTGGTGGAAGCTCCAGTCTTACAGGTTCCAGAGGGTAATGAAGGGCTAGTGGTTTACACAGATGCCAATGGATCTGGATTAGGGGCAGTGCTTATGCCACATGGTAGAGTCATAGCATATGCATCAAGGCAACTCAAGCCAAATGAAACCAGGTATGCTACACATGACTTAGAACTAGCTGCTGTAGTATATGCATTGAAACTATGGAGACATTACTTGTTAGGTGCTAAGTTTGAATTGTTTACAGATCACAAGTCACTTAAATACTTGTTTTCCCAAAAAGACTTAAACATGAGGCAACATAGGTGGGTAGAATTTCTAGCTGCCTATGATCTTGATATATTATACACCCCAGGAAAAGCCAATAAAGTGGCAGATGCATTGAGTAGGCATCAAGCAAAAGTGGCAAGCTTAATGATGAGTGAATTCAAAGATTTGACAATCCTCGGTGAAGTAGAAATAAGAGCAGAAATTAGAGTAGCAGATAAGGTACATAGTGATATGATTGAATATGGGAAACTAAGCCTCATTTCTTTAAAGTCAACTCTGGTTGATAAAATAGGAGAAATGCAAAGTCAAGACTTAAATTTAAAGGAGAAAAAGGACATGTTATCACAAGGCATAACAGTAGAGAATTATGAAGTAGATGATAAAGGATACCTAAGGAAAAAGGGGAAGCTCTGTCTGCCAAGTGTAGAGGAACTGAAGCAAGAAGTTATGGATCCGCATCATAAAACAAAATACACCATCCATCCAGGTGGTACAAAAATGGACCATGATCTCAAGAGAAATTACTGGTGGCCAGGGATGAAAGGAGCAGTAGCAAAATATGTGGCAAATTGCTTGACATGCCAACAGGTCAAGGCAGATTATCAAAGACCCTCAGGTTTACTGCAACCATTGGAAGTGCCTACTTGGAAGTGGGAAAGCATTTCAATGGATTTTGTGGATGGTTTGCCAAGAACAAGAAGAGGCAATGATAGTATTTGGGTAGTGGTTGATAGACTCGCAAAAACAGCACACCTCATCCCAATAAGTTCAAACAGAAATGCTCACAAGCTAGCTCAATTATTTGTGAAAGAGATAGTGAGATTGCATGGCATCCCCAAGACTATCATTAGTGATAGAGATACTTTGTTTACTTCAAGATTTTGGAGTAGCTTTCAAGAAGCTATGGGGACAGAACTAAGCCTAAGCACATCCTACCACCCCCAAACAGATGGGCAAACTGAGATTGTTAGTAAGGTTTTAGAAGATTTGCTTAGAGCATGTATACTTGATTTTGGAGGCAACTGGGAGGATCATATTTATTTAGCTGAACTTGCTTATAATAATAGCTACCAGTTCACCATAGGAATGGCTCCATTTGAGGCTTTGTATGGAAAGCCTTGTTTATCTCCTGCATGTTGGATGGAGGCTGGTGAAAGGGTGTTGCTTGGACCAGATAATGTGAAGGAAACTTCTGCAAGAATTGAATTAGTGAGGCAAAGAATGAGAGTAGCTCAAGAGAGACAGAAAGCCTATGCAGATAAAAGAAGAAGGCCAGTAGAATTTGAGGTGGGAGACTATGTGTTTCTCAAAGTTTCACCAATGAGGAGAATACTGAGATTTGGCAAAGCAGGGAAACTATCACCAAGGTATATAGGACCATATGAGATTGTTCAAAGAATAGGAACTTTGGCTTATAGGTTGAAGTTACCAGAGGAATTGAGTAAAATACATGATGTATTTCATGTATCCCAATTGAGGAAATGGGTGCATGATAAGGTGGCCATTCTTGAATCTCCTACACATGTTGAAATTCAAGAAAATCTGGTTTATAAAAAGGAACCAGTGGGCATTGTGGCTAGAGAAGAAAAGAAACTGAGAAATAAAATAATAAAACTAGTTAAAATCCAATGGAGTTTAGATAAAAATGACTGTACCTGGGAGGCTGAAGATAGGATAAGGGATAAGTATCCTAATCTGTTTTCTACTTAAAGGTATGTTTAAAAATTATGATGAGATCTTAAAATTATTTATGTATGTTTGATTGATTTGGAATGAATGAGTTTCTGAAATCTCATTCAATTGAAATTATGCTTTGTATACATTTGGATGGAAATGTATGAGAGAATAATTGTGGGACACAATTCCTTTTAGGAGGGGAGTATGTGAAGACCCAAATTATTGAGATAAAAATAATTTTAATAAAATCAGAAAATGAGAATTTTTAAGAAAAGAAAATATAGCCTGATAATAATAATATTAGGAGTAAGTGAAATGATTAAATAAGAGGATAGAGATTTTTCAATAAAATATAATGGGAAGAAAAGGATCAAATATGAGTGAGTTTCTATATACAGATATCTCATATATATATATATATATAAGTATATATGTATTAGATATGAGTAGCCAAAGAAGTATAAAATGATAAAGTCCTTTTGATAACTAAATTGCATGAGAACCAGTTTAGTATTATTGTGCATAAATACCTTCTTAAAAATAAATCAAGAAATAAATGGTTTGAAATAATATAAAAGAACCATTCAGGCCTAACAAGGTATACAATGTATCTGAGTCACACAAAGATGATGTGTAGGTGGATCATGCAATTAGCATGGGCACAGAAAAGCAGAGAAGCAACTGCTTTTACTAGAAATAGAAATCAAGAGAAAATGGCACATTTAGCCATGACAACACACACATAATTCTCTGAGTAATGTGAGGATAAAATGGGTTTTTCCTTTAGTAAAACCCTAGAAAAATGATTTAAATCAAGAGGGAAGAAGAGGTTTTCTCTGAGGGAAAACAGAAACACATTGAAAAAAAATAGAAAGGAGAGCTCACCCTGTTTTCAAGCTAAGGCATTCTCGGGGAAGAGAGGAGGAAGGTGAGTGATTAATCACTTATGATCTGTAAGGCATTAAGACCCATGTTAAGGGCAGCCAAGTTATTTTATATAAACACTACATTATGTTTTTCTGTTTGATTTTATTCTCTGGATGAAAATATGTTGATCATGGATGGTATTCTGGTTGGGTTTTTGGATGAGATTTTAACTTGTTTTGACTTGTTGTGATGGTTTCAGTTTTTGTTAAACAAATACACTAAACACAGAAATAGATTTTATATATGCTAGTTTTGATATGAAAAAATGAATCAAATGTTTTACTGTGGAATAGGGTATCAATGAAAGAAAAGAAGTAGGCAGTGTGAATAATGAGATTCATGCTTATGTCTAGTCTATATTAAAAATGATATGAACAATGCAATATTACAAATATGTGCTGATTTGTTCAGATCATAAACCAATAATTTTTTATGGGTTTTTCTCAAAAACCATTCCCTATGTTCACAGTAAAAGAATAAATATAGTTTTGCATATGACTTCTTCAGATTTGTGTAAGCAATGGAAAATTTCTAGAAATAAAAATATAAGCAGGTTTTAGAAAAATGTGATTAAAGCAAAAATGACTCTGAAATAAGGTGTGCAATTTTACATGAATGCTTTGTATGTCTGGATATGATCTTTGGGTGATTTTAATAATTCTTGACCTATATGAGGAAGGAAAGAATACGAGTATCTCTGGAATCAAAAGAGAAATTCCCCAGAAAGAAATAAATAAGCATGGTCTCTAAATTATAAAATAATTTAGGAGTAGTGCCTTGATCTACTCATCAGCAGGTGGTTGATGGGTATGTGCATGACTTGTTTAAGTCCTGTAGGCCTCTGTGTAAAGGGTTAACAGAACTGAGCCCCTTTGCAATGCACACATGGTGTTCAATGGCAAGAGTTCGGACCAAACAAAATGAAAAGATGAGAAAGAGAAATTATGCTATGGAATTTAGGGAGTTAATCCATAGGAGTTTGTACATGTGCAACTGAATGAAGTAAGTGGATGAATGCTTGGGTGTATGTTTATAGATAAACTTAAATATACACATTCTCAGATTTTAATTGGGATTTGAATAGCATTTAATAGAAAGGTTCTTTGTACAGCCTTAAGAGTTTACAAGATATTTTGCATACTTGATTTCACTCACACCAGAATTTATTTCTGACCCTATTTGGTGCCTTTGCAATACTTGGGGTGTCTCATTTTATTGGGGCAGTTCAAAGTTTTGCTGCAGGGAAAGATGCATGAATTGCTTTGCTTGCTTGCATGGATAATTGGAGATCTTGAGGAATTTAAGGTGTTTAAGAGGAGTAGCAGTGTCATTGTAATAAATAAGTTAGACAAACTCTAATATGTTCTAAGTATTTTCATGAGTGTCTTTTGCTTTGTTATCTGGAAAATAGTATGTAAGAAGAAAAAGAAACTTAAGTGTTATATGTGTTTGTGAGCTGTGGACTTAAGTAACAAGTTCTGAAATAGTTTTAGTAGATAATGCTGAAGGAGAAGATGCCATTTAATCTGATGTGTGAACATGTTTTTCTTGACAGTCTTGAGGCACTTCAGTTATGATACTATAAAACTGATACTAAGTAGGAGAAATCTGATACTATAAAACTGATACTAAGTAGGAGAAATCTGATACTATAAAACTGATACTAGGTAGGAAATATCTGATACTATAACTACTGATCTAATACTAAGTAGGAAAAGTCTGATACTATAGCTTCAAAACTGATACTAAGTGGCAAGATAAAAATTAAGAGTAGAAAACATGTATACCAATCAGTAGGCAGGGAAATGTTGCAAAGTGTTTATAGGTTCAGAACACCATTTCTATAAGTTTTAGTCCAGAAGAGTGCAAATATCTTTCAAAAACCAGATTCAACACTTTTCTAGCTCCAGATATAAGAAGTTGTATGATTTACAAAGTAGATCACAACACCAGCACTCATGTGATGATTATTTGCTCTGTTAACCAGGAAATATGCATTTTGTCTATCATGATTGGTTTGTGCTTGTTGTGTCTAAACCTTGATCACATGTGTTGTTTTTCTCTGCTTAGACTTCGACCTAGTTTATCACCTCAGTATTCATATGATAAGCATCAAATCACAAAGAATTCCAGAAATTAAATGTATGGCTTGTAAACCCAGAGACCAATTAATTTGAGAAGTAAGTAAGAAAATAATAAGTGGCAATATTTGAATTTAATATCAATCAAGCTTGAGATCAAAAGGAGAATGTAAAAATAGAAATGGCTATGTGACACCAATTCTCTGAAATATGAGAAATATAGTGTGATTGAATTTTCCTTGTTAATTTTAATACTCTGATAAGCAAGGAAACATTTATATATCTTCATATATATAAATGACTTGAATTGACTTATATACTAATATTTTTATATTGGTAAGAACTTGGATCTTGGGTGAAATGAATTAAAGAAGTGATCACTTGGTTTGGAATAAAAAAAAAATCTCAACAGTAAATTACTGAAAAATAACAATCCAAAAGAAGTGGGTCACTTCAGTGGCATATGAACCTTCGTCGGCACAGTCTGCGCAACTGGATTGAAGGGGTTTCTAAACACTTGAATAGAACAATTCCGCACAATATTGTTTTAAATAGGGTGAATGAAATAATTTTTCCCAAAACTATTTTTGTATAGAAAAGAAATGTTTTTCTATGAATTATCATAGTATATGGATGTTTGGTTGTTAGGAAGTAATAACATTGAAATATTATCATTGTTATATTGAAATTGAATGAGAAATTAAAATAATAACCAAAGATTTGGAGATAAATCCATTTAACAAATGGAAATTATAAATGTAAATTAAGAATATAAGAGAATAAATTCACATACAAATGAAATTTAAAGAATGTAAATTATAAATGTGATTTGTAATTTGAAATAGAATTCCAGAGAAGAATTTGAAAATTTTGGAGATTTGGAAAGTTTAAATCATTTTTGATTTGAAAATGAATTTCAAAGGTTTTGAAAAGTATTTTGAGAGATGAAAGCTCTAAACTCTTTTCGGTCGCTGGAAAATAATTCCGATGATGATCGCGACATCACCGGTGTTCATTTTCGGGTTTCCAAAAGAGGAATTGCTGCCAAATTGTTTTAAATGGAAGTTGTTTTGAAAATTTGGATTTTGTTTTAGAAAATTCAAAGGATAATTTGAATTGTTTTCAAAAATGGTTTTGAAAAAGTTGAAAAGACTCTGGAATTGAGTATTGAATTATGAAAATAAAATTGTGAATGAATGAATCAATTTGCAATTGCAAGTACATGAATGTAAATTGAATTCGAATTGAAATCCAGTTTAATATAAGTGGTTATAAACCAAAATAGTGAATTGTAAATAAATTTTGGGAGCGAACGAAATTGAATAAAACTGGAATTGAAACTGAATGTTGAAGACAAATTTGAATAAATGAATTAGAATTTGTGATGAATTAGTAACTGGAACTAATTTAAAATAGTATAGTTGTAAAAGAAAGTAAATCGATAAAATTCAATATTCAGAAGTTAAACTGAATCCAAATTAGATTGGAATTGTGAATTGAATTTAAATGAATGTGAAATGTAAAATTTAATGAAAATGAATATGTGAAACTTCAATAGTGAATTAGAAATGATATAAGAAGCATGTATTGTGAATTTTGTAATAAAATGTCTTGAATAGTTTGAATATGTAACTATATATTATGGCTAGTAGGATATACAGGTGTTACAAAGGATTTGGAAATTTTGATTTTAAAGATAATTTGAATTGCTCGACAAAAAGGTATGTATTTTAAATTTCTATATGAGATTTGCTGATTTCTTGTCTAGCCGCTTGGCTTTTTCTTTTCTTTTTGAAATCTGAGAGTCCGTAGGGACGTTTTGTAGTCGTACCGTATTAGCCGCGCAAAGGAGACGCTGGCGAAATTTTTTTGAAAATTTCGAGTGTTAGAAAATTTTGAGAAAATTTTGAAAGTTTAAAATTTGAATTTAAATATAAATTTGAATTTGGAAGTAAACAATGTTGTTTTGAAACTTATGATTGAACTTGAAAAGCTAGTTGAAATGATAACGAATCTTTAGTAGAAAGATTTGTTTTGAAAAAATTGATAAAACTATTGAATTGTGAAAAATAGTAGACGAGTTAAGGACGTTTTTTCCTAACTTGTAATTTCGAGGACGAAATTCTTTTAAGGAGGGAAGTTTGTAACGACCCAGGATTTTTAACAAATTAAATTGAGAATATTTAATTTATTTTAAATATTTGAACGATAATTTAATTTGAATCCCCGATATAATTTTGAAATCTGCGATTAAACTTTAAAATTTAATCGATTGAAAGTTGAATAAGAATTTAAATCTTCAATTTACAGTTGAAGAAAATATTTCGAAAGTTTCTAAAATTCGTATTTATAATACTGAAGATAACAGGAGCTTCAGAATTGAATTTTAAACTGTTCTATTCAGTTTTGAAATTTAATCGTTTAAATCGAATTTAAAAATAGCCGTCCGAGGCACAGTCTCGGAATTCGACGAAACCAGTTCCATTGGGTCCGGAGTATTGTATTATTACCGGACTTCAAATTTCGTATTGATCGGAGTTGATATGTGACCATACGGTGAGTAAACGCGTTGAGATTTAATCGAATTCAAATTTAATTTTCAATTTTAAAATTAGTCAAAAATCAGCCAGTAAACTGTCTCCTCTCGTACAAAACAACATCATCTCGTTCCCTTTGTTTCAGCCTAAATTCACGCAACCCATCACGTTCCCCCTCTCTTTTAAAAGTCACGCAAACATCATTCCTCACAGAACATTTCAAAATATAAAAATGAATCAAACAACTCGTTCGAAAAAAATCAAGATAAAATCTGGCCGCGAGTTTCAGTTCGAAATTCCCCTCTTCGTTCGAACTAGTAAAAATCAGGAAAAGCTATGTCTTTCCCTTCCCATTCGAATTCCATGGCGACCAAGCAATCGAATCGCGTGGCCGAAGGCGAGTTCGAAGGCGGAGAGGAAGCGTGCTCGCGCACGCGAGGGTGGCACTGGCGAAGTTCGCGAGGTCAGACTCACGCACGAGAAAGAGAAGGCGACGGCGACATCTAGATCGACTTCGATTTGGGGGGGGGGAACTCGGCGATGTTCTCGAAGGGGATGACTTTGGGTGGCGCGAGCATTAGGAAGCTCGTGGGCGAGTGTGACAATGTCGCGATGGCAGCGAAGCTTGGGTTCAGCGATTATCTGTGGATCGAGGTGAATTTGGGTTTCGTGCGAGATAAAGCAGTAAGGTATACTTACTATTTAGTCTTTTCGATTTAAGGATTTATGTATAATTGTGTAGATATACAAAATTGGGATAAAAATATATAAAGTTGAAAACAGTAAAGCAAAATCTGCTTTAGTTAATAAAGAAAAATTATATGTAGTTAAAAGTTGAAACTTTTCCTGGTTTGAGAAGTTTTGTTGAATAAAGTGTATGTATGTACATTTGTAAGAAGGATTTTACACAGATGATTTTGGAATTTTATACATATAAGAATTTTAAGTACGAAGAGTTTATGTAACTTTATGTATTTTATCTATAAGGATTATTTTATCAGTTTAAATATAATTTCAGATAAAAATAAAAATAAAATATGAGTATTTATTAAAGAGAAAAAATTGGTTGTAAATTAGTTTTAGTTTAATAAAGTTATTAAGAGGAATTGGTTTTAAAATCTAAAATATTAGTCTAAAAAAAATCATTGGTTAATTAAAATTATTATATGGCAATTAATTGTTCGATTGACCCAAATGTTAATAAAAGCATCTATTATTTATACAAGGTATAAAACAAGAGAAAACAAGTCAAGATGGAAAATGGGATTGCTAATAAAAGCTAAGGTGAGATTTTTCTCACTCAAATTGAATGTGGAATTTTTGCAGTTATTGATGATTGCTATTGGATGTGATATTAGATATAGTAGGATATATCTATGTATATATATAGCAATATATACATATTGGCATATGTATATATTGGATTGATTGATTTCCCGCCTCGTATAGCGGATGAGACCCTATTGCGCCGTTAGTAAGCGGATATTTTTATAAAACCCATATACCGCGATATTCCACCTCGAAGTGGAATGGGTATTGTGCTAACGTCGGTGGATGCAGGGAAACAGGTTGGAGGGATCCAACTGGATTCCTCACCAGTATTTATTTATTTACAGATATTGATGTATATTCTGTTATCATATTGATATATGATGTTGTTGTTGTGATTGACTAATTGGTGCTGTTGCATCATCGGATTCAAATTTTGAAGTTCAAAAATAACGACTTTTACTTTAAAAGGATTTTAAAGTGATTTTTGAAAGTAGACGTTTTATTTAATTTTTGAATTAATAAATAAACGTTCAGATTTTAAAGTTATAAAAGTTAAGATTTGTGAATTATAACCAAAAGGTAATTTCTTTTGAAATAAATAGTTAAGAAATTTATAAAATGGTTTTAAATGGGAATTTTTGAATTATTAAAACGATGTATATAAAAGATGTACAAAAATTGATATTTATAACTTTAAAATGTTGGTATTATAAAATGAGTGTTTATAGGCGTTAAAATGAATTTTTAAGAATTTATAAATAAATGGAATTTATAAATTGTGAACTTATAAATGGAGATGATTTTGTAAAATAAAGGAATTATAAGTATTTAACTTATAATATGGATTGTTGGTATAAGATTTGAGTTATGAATCGAATTGTTAATAAAAGGGCATTTATTAAATTGAAGTTGTTACAAAATAGAAATGGAATTTATGAACGTTGTTTCATAAATTCAAAAATCAATCAAATTTGATGAATTGAATATAGAAGGTTATTAAGGGAATTTTATCCACGATTTTGGATAGTGGATAAATTCTTAAAATAAATGTGTAGAAAAGACTGAAATTTGGTTAGTGAAGTATATTCATGATTTTGGACAGTGAATATATTGTTAAGTAAAATGGATTTATTTTCGAAGAAGTGATATTAAAAATGAAGTTAATAGTTTTAAAAGATGTTTTTAAAACGTGTTAAATATCGAAAGCATAGATTTCAACATTTTATTGTTGAAATAGACGTTTTCGAAAATATAAGGAAATAGTGGACTATAACACTGTTGTTATAGTAAATGATTTCCGAAAGGAAATGTTTTATGTAGTATTGGGATTTATATATCTATCTTAAAATCCGAATCCCTATACTAGTGATTTTGAGTCGTCGTAACGATGTTTTACGTAACATTCGTTTTGACTCAAATGATTTCCTTAAAGAATGAAATATATACTTAATATTGATTTAAGTATATCGAATATTTTCCAAGTGTTGAAAATAAATGATTTGTGAAATACTTATTATTAAATAAGTATGGGAATTGTAACGACTCGATATTTTGGACCATTCGCGTCCATTATAAGTGAATAGGTAGACACTCATGCCGGAGTTGAATTGCTCAAAATACCGCGTTGTTAATTTAAATTGGCAAAACTGAACATATACAGTAAATAAATAATCACAGATCACAGACACAGAGTAATAATTGCAGCGGAAATAAAAGAGATAGTAGTTCATGAAGCTACTATATAAATATATAAAATACATCAGAGTTTACAACAGAAGAGTAATACGATACATCAGATACAAATCAGAATACATCACTGGAATCATCGAATATCTGAAAGCTGGATAGATAGCTGGATCTCCAAGCGAAGCTCCAACTCCAAAGGTGAGTCTCGAAAGCTGAACCACTCAGTCTGACCCGAGCGTAAAGCAAAAACACAAAACACTCGAGTCAGGATTAACATTCTTATATTAATAAATCCAACTCAAGTGAAATAGCAATTGAAATACAAGTAACCCAAAGGATGTTTGGAATAACCATCCTTTAAGGATCCGTTAAACTATCTACTATGTAGTAGTGTACGATAAGTAGATAATGTCTATCAGTAATATAAAGATATCAAAATAGCGTTAAGTCATGGCCCATTCCACCCTTAACACATTTTTATTCCCACAAGCATATACAAGACCGTAGTTTCCCCAAAACCGGAAGTCACCAGAGGGCAATCCATATACTCAAGGTACAAATCAAATTCGTAGTGGTCGCGCATAAATGGAATACAAGTATGACAAGGCACATGAGGCTATACCCAAGGTAGTGATACTACCGTTCGCCTGATCCGGGCTGGTGAGAACGCAACGCCGCAGCGCCCGCAACACCGTGAGACAACACTCCCAAAAATCAAGGGTGCACCAATCGACAACAAGTAATAAGTAGTTCGAAGAAGTGTGTCCACTTGAGGTATCAATCCTCCATTGGCCCGGCACAGCTCCTGTTTTAGTCATTTCCAATTTGACACAAGTGTCAAGGTTATCCATCATCGTTCTCTTTCTTCAGTCAACACGTACATCATTTCCAACCACTTCATTCTGGATCATCACTCCGCGCATAGTTATTAAAGTGGTTTTCGGTTTAGATAGAGAGTATACCCATAACCGAATTCCGGTCTCTTTAATAACTTTCGTAATTATTACACCGATTGGTCGTTTATATATTTCAAAAAAACCAAATCAAATTCCAATTTCAATTTCAATTCGTAAATCAACATTTCATTTGTCTATCAAAACAGTTTCCATACTTTACGTTTCAAAACTTCCAATTTACCATTTCAAATTCTTATAAATCAAATTCAAATTTATTTTAAACCATTCAAATATTGATTCAAGTTTATATATACGTTTCATTTCGAAATCATTTAAATTAATTTGATTTAACATTTAAATCAATTTAAAATTCATTTATCGATCTCATTCAATATTCATTAAGTAAAATTTGTTATTCAAAACAATTTCCGTAAAATTTCAATCCATTAAATCCATTATTTAAATTCAACTTCCTTATCAAAACTGTCAAATTGAATTAAATTAAATTCATCAAATCAAATTATTTACATTTCAAGCCTTACGTTAATTCCAAAAATATCACATTTCCATTTCTTGTTAAAGAAATTCAATTTCACTTATTTACTTACTTAAATAATTTTCCAAAACTTGATTAATAAAGAAATTCAATTTCAATTATTTACGAAGTAAAAATCCACTTATTCAAAAGTTCCATTTTTCTTATTAAAGAATTCAATTCAATTTAATCATTAAATAATTCAATCTTATTTAATTATTAAATAATTCAAAACTTAATTATTAAATAATTTCAAATTTTAATAATTTCAAACTTAATTATTAAATCATTTCAACTTAATTCAATCATTTCTCAAATTTAACATTTTCCTTTCAATAAAATTCAAACTTCAACTTCATTTCAAAACCATATTATTTATTCGAATAAAATCCTTATTTTATTTTTAAATCAAATTATTGACCAATCGGTTTTATTTAATTTTCTATATCCAAGGTCAAAGTTTAATTTGGGTATTTATCATTTCAACCCGATTCCAATTCAATTCAAAAATCAAAACATAACGAAGGGAACTTGCAGTGTGATAACTGGGATGGTGTCAAAGTAAATAAACAAGCAATAACAACAATCAATAACAATCCAATCATCAATTCAAATAATCCCGAAATAACCGTATTAATTCGCATTGTTATTTGTACGAATTAATATAATTATTTCTAGAATCTACACTATCATTTCATGTAGATTAAAGATTATTACATTACGGTTTTCACTTGTCATTCGATTTCAATTTTCATACATCATCAATTTAACACCATACATTCAGTGGTTCAAGGTGTAATTAAGCAAATCCTACGTGTCAATAAATTTAACAGTTAAAGGGGTCATATTATACAAATGTCAGTTAATCAAATTTAACATTTAACTATCCTATACCAATTTCAATTTCATACTAATTTTTATTTTAACATTAACAATTTAACGTCCAATATAAACATCAACAATCAATCAATTATCAACCAAACTGTATTATCATCACATAAATAATTAACAGATAATGGTGTCAGATGTCACAGGTGAACTGATAGAGATAATAGCATATATAACAATGTAATTAACTAATAGCAGCATATTTTAATTGTCGTTTCAATTGAAATCAAATTTAATAAATAAAAGAACATTAATCGTGAGTGAGTGCTCACCTTTCGAGGCTAGAGAATACAGAAGATGATACAGATATGCACACTGATACGGACACTGAAATTTGAATGACGAATCGAAACAAAGCAACATCAGCCCGAATTCAATGATCAAAGCTGATAAATAGGAGTAGACGAATTCAATTCAGAACGGAATAGATGAAGATAAATTGAAGTAGCAGAATCAATATACAACTATCCATATAAATCCTATTTTAACCTCAAACATGTACTAAATTAAATATATACCTTCGTTTAAAATTCATTGTTTTAAACTTAATATTAAAATCAGACATATTTTTAAGTTAATAAACACTTATACATTAACTTATAAAAATACAAAACATTTACCCATTTAAATACGAATATACATATAATCAAAAATCCATATCCAAATATAATAATATTAATAATAAAATACATAACAAAAAATCCATATATTATATTTCATTTAAACAAATATTACAGCCCAATATAATGCCAGTCTATAACTTATGTATTATATGAACAACCTTGTACATAAAGTCCTTAAAACAAATATATATATATAAAGTCAAACCGTTTATATATCGAACATATTTTCATAGACTAACTTTTAAAACTAAATTTATATAAAGCTAGATGGATGAGTACCCTTTTTTTTTTTTTTAATACTGCAACCTAGATCAACTAAAATGTCAAATGCAAAACCAAGCTCCAATATAACACACGCGTTTAAACATATACGGTACTGCGAAATATATATAAACTATATATATGCGTCAATATGTAACATATATTTTATAATAAAACTGAGCAACAACAGAAACAAAACTCAAAACTTATTTTATATTTTATAATATTACAGACAAATATATGTAAAATATAATACCATATATATATATCAAGAAGGGAAAGAATGCTTGCTGTAAAATAATATACTATAAAACTTATTTAAAACAATAAGCAATAAAATCTTTATACCTATACACTGAGAAAACGCAAGCCGACAGGAAGTGAAGGAGGAAGATCAAAGGCGGCTCACGCCCAAGGTAGGGTAGGTGAAAGGCGGAGGGGAGCAGCGAGGCAAGTGGAGGCCGAAGGTGGCTCTGGTCGCGGCTACCCAGAGCATGGGTTTTCTTCGGTGGAAGAAGGGTTTGCGATGGGTTTCGGGTGGCATAGGCGAACACGGGGTTGCTGCGAGGCTGGCGTCTGAATGGGAAAGTCTCGTTTTGGTCGGCTGTTGAGTGCAGTTGCGGAGCCGTCGCGTAAGGTGATGGAAACAGGCAAGGATGACATGCCAAGTAGTCGAAGGTGAATAGGCGGTTGTAGGAGTTTGGCTCGGTGGAGTCTATGGCAGCGGGTGTGGAGAGGAGGAACAGCGGCCGATGGTTGCTCGGGAAGTTGGTTTCACGAGAGGGGATGGGAAGAAGGAAGCGCATGGGGTTTCAGGAACGGGCGTTGCGAGCTTGAGGGGATTGGGTCGGCCGATGGTGGAGGAAGGAACGGAGGCGGTGATGAATGGTGCTTTGTGAAAAGAACGAGCCTGATTTATAAACTCACTTACTTTTCTCTCTCTCTTTTTTTTTGAGCAATAATAATGAAGAATAGGAAACAGAGAGGGAGAAGGTGAAACAATGCACAGGCAAATGGAAATGGAAAGCTACATGCAATATGAGCTGTCACTTTAATTAGCATATGTAAACATGCAAAATGAGCCAGAAACATGAATGAACCCACGCATAAATGGCATAGGGAATAGATAAATTATAGCTTGAATCCCGGGAATTTGAAAAGGCAAAAGCTGTTGATTTTTGTGTGGTAGGACTTTGAATTATCACATGAAGTTACAGGAAGGGGAATGTAAATGGCAACGGTCAAAGAAAATGAACGGTCCAGAAATAAATTTTGAACCATCAAAATAAACTCAAACATTGGAAATAGAGAAAGTTAAAATTGATATCCGTGAATTACATAAAGTTCATGACCATTCGTTTTAGCCGATGGAAAACCAACGGACAAGGAAACAAAAGGTTGAAGTGAGCACCGATAGGGTTCACGTTCACAGATTTCGCCGTCCACCGGATGTCGAAACACGCATATGAATATACCACGGAGCCCAGCGCAACGAGACGATCAAAACGGTATACAGATATCAGTGGTACGATCATCCGATAAAAATCGATATCGGTACCAGAATGCTGCTATTTTGCAGAAAATAAGAACGACGGAGCAATAGATGTCCGATTTTGGAAAAATGACGAACTGACATCTTGCTCAGAAGATGGTTTAGAATTTTTCCATGTAAAAATATTTGAGTTTCGAAAACGTTTTATTTTCACTGCTTTTTTAACTGATTGAATTGAAGTGAATTTACGCGCGAAATAAACTTTCGTATTTTCGGACGAAAATTTACCAGTTGCTATGTTAAACTAGACGTATTCCAAATATAAAATTTTTATTTCAAAATTTTATCGTTTTAAAATTTCACAAAATTTCAACTAATAACGTTATTAAAACAGTTGAAATTTTACGGGTCGTTACATTCTCCCCCACTCAAAACTTTTCGTCCCCGAAAAGGAACGAGGTAGGAGAATAGAAACAACCAGAAAGAAAAACAGATTTTGAAATACAAAATAACAATTAATTTAAACCATATAAATTCAAATTTAAATTAATTGATATTCAATAATTGATTAATCCATTTGATTTTCTAAGATCAATCTCTCTATCTCTAAATTCATTATCTTATTATCTAATTATCTCAAATTTACAATTTCTAAACCACAAATTTTGAATAGTCTTTTATTATAATCATATTTTCTTCAACAATTTTAAATTCTTCTTTATTCCAAATTACTGTTAATTTTATTCTACTTATTATATCTAATCACATATATTTAACCTATATAAATTAATTTAAAACATAAAAGTTTCGATTTAAATTAATTTATATCTATTTATTTCTTTTAAATTCAAGGTATTTTCATATATTGATCAAATTTCAATTTATTAATTCTTCCAAAACAAATTTATTAATTCTTTCAAAACAAATTTATTTCATTATTAACTGAGTTTACTTATTATCCTATCTAACACTATTAACATCTTTATAATCAAAATTTAGTGTATAACATTTATTATAAACACTCAAATTTTATTTATAAATTCAATTTATTTTATATATTATCCAATTTAATTATTCAAGTTTAAATATTTATTCCAAATTTTGGTTTCATTTATATTTAAAATCATCCTTTAACAGAATTTAAGAATTAGATTTCCGATTAACTTTAAACAATTTAGAGATATATATATTATATTTATATCAAATCAAATTAAATTTTAAAATAAGATACCTATATATATATAAATCAAATTATACTAAAGAATTTTAAATCAAATATATTTTTCCAAACAAAACCGTATCAAAACTACAGAATAGTATCTCCACTTCGAGACTCGAAAATGAATGTCGATGATGCGGCCGCCATCACCGAAATTATTTTCCAGCGACAAAGAGAAGAGCACTAATTTCACATTTAAAAAAAATTCTTTGAAACGATTTCTATTCGAAAATACTTCCAATAATATATACTTTAAAATTTTAAAACCGAAGTTTGAAATCACCGGAAACTAAATTCTCAAATTTCTGAATTAAATTCATTCCAAATCAATTTATAAACCGCAATTATAAATTTATTTAGAACAATAAATGAAAATCAAATATTATCATTTCAAACAAACAATTTAATTAACCTATTAAATTCCAGAAAATTTTACTTATATTTTCACAATATAATCAAACAAGTTTATTTCATTTTCCAAATTTGAAAATAATATTGTGTCAGTTTGCTCTGTTCAAGTGTTTTGGAAATCCTATCGATAGCGTTGATCAGACGAATCGATCGGAAACCCAAATCACATCAACAACTCAAACAACACAATATATAAAACATTTTTAATATAAATTTACAGATACATTTCTTTGCTTGACGATACAGGAATGGATTTCAAAGCAAGGATAGGGATTCAAATTTGATGGAAATCAAATCAAAGAGAATTTTGATTCGAAAATAAGTTTGAAACAGAAGATAAGATAATTCAATTACCACAATCGAGAGATGGATGAGTTTATTTAATTCACGGGCAACCTTAACCGGGTCGTCCGTAACTTCAAGAATAAGATCGATGCTGAATTCCGAGGTAAATCAACACTCGATCTCAAGAGATGGAATTCAGGTATAGCAGGTAATAGATAGCATCGTAGACCGAGGATACAGAAATCTCCGGTAAATTGCTGCCTATTATAAAGGAGTTTACTCCTTTACGAATCATTCTAGGATTGGCGAGACCGCCGATCTATTATAGATAACATTCAAAATGGAGTTATGAGGTGCTCCAAAATTGAAAGAAGACGAATAGTGAGGGACACGAATGAATTTCGGAACCGAGGAGAACGTTCCAAAAATTCAAAGGAGTTGAGTCAAAGGAAGAGATTGAAACTCGAATGAGAGTGATTCTGCAAATACATTTACCCTATATGTTGAGTTTTGCCTAGAGCTACCAAAGCTCTGATACCAACTGTAACGACTCGATATTTTGGACCATTCGCGTCCATTATAAGTGAATAGGTAGACACTCATGCCGGAGTTGAATTGCTCAAAATACCGCGTTGTTAATTTAAATTGGCAAAACTGAACATATACAGTAAATAAATAATCACAGATCACAGACACAGAGTAATAATTGCAGCGGAAATAAAAGAGATAGTAGTTCATGAAGCTACTATATAAATATATAAAATACATCAGAGTTTACAACAGAAGAGTAATACGATACATCAGATACAAATCAGAATACATCACTGGAATCATCGAATATCTGAAAGCTGGATAGATAGCTGGATCTCCAAGCGAAGCTCCAACTCCAAAGGTGAGTCTCGAAAGCTGAACCACTCAGTCTGACCCGAGCGTAAAGCAAAAACACAAAACACTCGAGTCAGGATTAACATTCTTATATTAATAAATCCAACTCAAGTGAAATAGCAATTGAAATACAAGTAACCCAAAGGATGTTTGGAATAACCATCCTTTAAGGATCCGTTAAACTATCTACTATGTAGTAGTGTACGATAAGTAGATAATGTCTATCAGTAATATAAAGATATCAAAATAGCGTTAAGTCATGGCCCATTCCACCCTTAACACATTTTTATTCCCACAAGCATATACAAGACCGTAGTTTCCCCAAAACCGGAAGTCAGCAGAGGGCAATCCATATACTCAAGGTACAAATCAAATTCGTAGTGGTCGCGCATAAATGGAATACAAGTATGACAAGGCACATGAGGCTATACCCAAGGTAGTGATACTACCGTTCGCCTGATCCGGGCTGGTGAGAACGCAACGCCGCAGCGCCCGCAACACCGTGAGACAACACTCCCAAAAATCAAGGGTGCACCAATCGACAACAAGTAATAAGTAGTTCGAAGAAGTGTGTCCACTTGAGGTATCAATCCTCCATTGGCCCGGCACAGCTCCTGTTTTAGTCATTTCCAATTTGACACAAGTGTCAAGGTTATCCATCATCGTTCTCTTTCTTCAGTCAACACGTACATCATTTCCAACCACTTCATTCTGGATCATCACTCCGCGCATAGTTATTAAAGTGGTTTTCGGTTTAGATAGAGAGTATACCCATAACCGAATTCCGGTCTCTTTAATAACTTTCGTAATTATTACACCGATTGGTCGTTTATATATTTCAAAAAAACCAAATCAAATTCCAATTTCAATTTCAATTCGTAAATCAACATTTCATTTGTCTATCAAAACAGTTTCCATACTTTACGTTTCAAAACTTCCAATTTACCATTTCAAATTCTTATAAATCAAATTCAAATTTATTTTAAACCATTCAAATATTGATTCAAGTTTATATATACGTTTCATTTCGAAATCATTTAAATTAATTTGATTTAACATTTAAATCAATTTAAAATTCATTTATCGATCTCATTCAATATTCATTAAGTAAAATTTGTTATTCAAAACAATTTCCGTAAAATTTCAATCCATTAAATCCATTATTTAAATTCAACTTCCTTATCAAAACTGTCAAATTGAATTAAATTAAATTCATCAAATCAAATTATTTACATTTCAAGCCTTACGTTAATTCCAAAAATATCACATTTCCATTTCTTGTTAAAGAAATTCAATTTCACTTATTTACTTACTTAAATAATTTTCCAAAACTTGATTAATAAAGAAATTCAATTTCAATTATTTACGAAGTAAAAATCCACTTATTCAAAAGTTCCATTTTTCTTATTAAAGAATTCAATTCAATTTAATCATTAAATAATTCTATCTTATTTAATTATTAAATAATTCAAAACTTAATTATTAAATAATTTCAAATTTTAATAATTTCAAACTTAATTATTAAATCATTTCAACTTAATTCAATCATTTCTCAAATTTAACATTTTCCTTTCAATAAAATTCAAACTTCAACTTCATTTCAAAACCATATTATTTATTCGAATAAAATCCTTATTTTATTTTTAAATCAAATTATTGACCAATCGGTTTTATTTAATTTTCTATATCCAAGGTCAAAGTTTAATTTGGGTATTTATCATTTCAACCCGATTCCAATTCAATTCAAAAATCAAAACATAACGAAGGGAACTTGCAGTGTGATAACTGGGATGGTGTCAAAGTAAATAAACAAGCAATAACAACAATCAATAACAATCCAATCATCAATTCAAATAATCCCGAAATAACCGTATTAATTCGCATTGTTATTTGTACGAATTAATATAATTATTTCTAGAATCTACACTATCATTTCATGTAGATTAAAGATTATTACATTACGGTTTTCACTTGTCATTCGATTTCAATTTTCATACATCATCAATTTAACACCATACATTCAGTGGTTCAAGGTGTAATTAAGCAAATCCTACGTGTCAATAAATTTAACAGTTAAAGGGGTCATATTATACAAATGTCAGTTAATCAAATTTAACATTTAACTATCCTATACCAATTTCAATTTCATACTAATTTTTATTTTAACATTAACAATTTAACGTCCAATATAAACATCAACAATCAATCAATTATCAACCAAACTGTATTATCATCACATAAATAATTAACAGATAATGGTGTCAGATGTCACAGGTGAACTGATAGAGATAATAGCATATATAACAATGTAATTAACTAATAGCAGCATATTTTAATTGTCGTTTCAATTGAAATCAAATTTAATAAATAAAAGAACATTAATCGTGAGTGAGTGCTCACCTTTCGAGGCTAGAGAATACAGAAGATGATACAGATATGCACACTGATACGGACACTGAAATTTGAATGACGAATCGAAACAAAGCAACATCAGCCCGAATTCAATGATCAAAGCTGATAAATAGGAGTAGACGAATTCAATTCAGAACGGAATAGATGAAGATAAATTGAAGTAGCAGAATCAATATACAACTATCCATATAAATCCTATTTTAACCTCAAACATGTACTAAATTAAATATATACCTTCGTTTAAAATTCATTGTTTTAAACTTAATATTAAAATCAGACATATTTTTAAGTTAATAAACACTTATACATTAACTTATAAAAATACAAAACATTTACCCATTTAAATACGAATATACATATAATCAAAAATCCATATCCAAATATAATAATATTAATAATAAAATACATAACAAAAAATCCATATATTATATTTCATTTAAACAAATATTACAGCCCAATATAATGCCAGTCTATAACTTATGTATTATATGAACAACCTTGTACATAAAGTCCTTAAAACAAATATATATATATAAAGTCAAACCGTTTATATATCGAACATATTTTCATAGACTAACTTTTAAAACTAAATTTATATAAAGCTAGATGGATGAGTACCCTTTTTTTTTTTTTTTTTTAATACTGCAACCTAGATCAACTAAAATGTCAAATGCAAAACCAAGCTCCAATATAACACACGCGTTTAAACATATACGGTACTGCGAAATATATATAAACTATATATATGCGTCAATATGTAACATATATTTTATAATAAAACTGAGCAACAACAGAAACAAAACTCAAAACTTATTTTATATTTTATAATATTACAGACAAATATATGTAAAATATAATACCATATATATATATCAAGAAGGGAAAGAATGCTTGCTGTAAAATAATATACTATAAAACTTATTTAAAACAATAAGCAATAAAATCTTTATACCTATACACTGAGAAAACGCAAGCCGACAGGAAGTGAAGGAGGAAGATCAAAGGCGGCTCACGCCCAAGGTAGGGTAGGTGAAAGGCGGAGGGGAGCAGCGAGGCAAGTGGAGGCCGAAGGTGGCTCTGGTCGCGGCTACCCAGAGCATGGGTTTTCTTCGGTGGAAGAAGGGTTTGCGATGGGTTTCGGGTGGCATAGGCGAACACGGGGTTGCTGCGAGGCTGGCGTCTGAATGGGAAAGTCTCGTTTTGGTCGGCTGTTGAGTGCAGTTGCGGAGCCGTCGCGTAAGGTGATGGAAACAGGCAAGGATGACATGCCAAGTAGTCGAAGGTGAATAGGCGGTTGTAGGAGTTTGGCTCGGTGGAGTCTATGGCAGCGGGTGTGGAGAGGAGGAACAGCGGCCGATGGTTGCTCGGGAAGTTGGTTTCACGAGAGGGGATGGGAAGAAGGAAGCGCATGGGGTTTCAGGAACGGGCGTTGCGAGCTTGAGGGGATTGGGTCGGCCGATGGTGGAGGAAGGAACGGAGGCGGTGATGAATGGTGCTTTGTGAAAAGAACGAGCCTGATTTATAAACTCACTTACTTTTCTCTCTCTCTTTTTTTTTGAGCAATAATAATGAAGAATAGGAAACAGAGAGGGAGAAGGTGAAACAATGCACAGGCAAATGGAAATGGAAAGCTACATGCAATATGAGCTGTCACTTTAATTAGCATATGTAAACATGCAAAATGAGCCAGAAACATGAATGAACCCACGCATAAATGGCATAGGGAATAGATAAATTATAGCTTGAATCCCGGGAATTTGAAAAGGCAAAAGCTGTTGATTTTTGTGTGGTAGGACTTTGAATTATCACATGAAGTTACAGGAAGGGGAATGTAAATGGCAACGGTCAAAGAAAATGAACGGTCCAGAAATAAATTTTGAACCATCAAAATAAACTCAAACATTGGAAATAGAGAAAGTTAAAATTGATATCCGTGAATTACATAAAGTTCATGACCATTCGTTTTAGCCGATGGAAAACCAACGGACAAGGAAACAAAAGGTTGAAGTGAGCACCGATAGGGTTCACGTTCACAGATTTCGCCGTCCACCGGATGTCGAAACACGCATATGAATATACCACGGAGCCCAGCGCAACGAGACGATCAAAACGGTATACAGATATCAGTGGTACGATCATCCGATAAAAATCGATATCGGTACCAGAATGCTGCTATTTTGCAGAAAATAAGAACGACGGAGCAATAGATGTCCGATTTTGGAAAAATGACGAACTGACATCTTGCTCAGAAGATGGTTTAGAATTTTTCCATGTAAAAATATTTGAGTTTCGAAAACGTTTTATTTTCACTGCTTTTTTAACTGATTGAATTGAAGTGAATTTACGCGCGAAATAAACTTTCGTATTTTCGGACGAAAATTTACCAGTTGCTATGTTAAACTAGACGTATTCCAAATATAAAATTTTTATTTCAAAATTTTATCGTTTTAAAATTTCACAAAATTTCAACTAATAACGTTATTAAAACAGTTGAAATTTTACGGGTCGTTACAGGAATGTTTTCCAAAATAAAATGAAACGTTTTTGAGATTTTATCTTCTTAAAGATAAAATGAAATTGAATATTTGAAATCGATTTGAGAATCGTATATCAGTAGATATTTTGAAAATATAAATTCACTATGGAATTTATAAAGGAAATGGAAACTGTCTAGAAAAATAAATATTGATTTATTTTTGAAGTGTGGAAATTTTATATCTAGTAAAGATATTTTGGAGGATAAAATAATTGGGAAAATTATTTGGAATCTGATGATGTTGCGCATCTTTATTGATAGTTAAATAACCGACTATCAATAATTACCTTTAAATGGGTATTTGTTGTGAATTGGATAAATTTGAATGCCACACTTATTTTTGAATAATCGCTCACTATTCGGGTTAGCCGGGAAAGGACCATGGGGTCGTATAACCCATTCCGAATATGTGATACGTCGTTATGAATTGCATTCGAAGACCGGTGTTGACGACCGGATATTTTTGAAAACGGAAGGATTACCGTCGAGTTACTCTACATCGGCTGATCTCTGATTTAGAGGTTTTATCACCCTTAGTGACGGGAAGTCCGGACGTGATTAGAAAATTATCCGGATTTGCAAGGGCTTCGTGAGAAGTGCCTTCGGTTCTGTTCGATCCCGGAACAGACTTGTATGGATTGTGTGTCTGACGTTACAATTTGAGATATAAAGCTGATTTCTTTCAAATACATTTCTGTTGGTGGCGGAGAATTTATTCTCTTAGCTTAACACCCTTCTCTGAGACGTACGAGCTCAGAGGTTATGTAGTTGAAATTTATCAGCGATATATCCCAATTTGGTAACGTGGCATACTGAGTATTGCTGTGAAATGATCAGTGTTTGATCATTTGTGATATGATCATTTGTTTGATCTTATATCTTTGTGATCATAGGTTGATCATTTGTTTGACCCGAAGCATGGCTTTGTAGAAAGCGTAGCTTTGTGGACGAGACTTCATCGAGCCTCACACCCCGGAAATGGTCAAAACAGGAAGGATGCGGCAAGGTTCTAGGGAGTAGCGCCCCTTAGTGTATGTCATTCCTTCTGGATAGAGGTGGTATCATGGTATGGAGCCCAGATACTTAACCTATGTGGTTGCTGCATTTTTACTATGTGGTTTGTTGCGAATCGGGGATCCTCGGGAAGATCGGTTACGATCGGGGGATGGCATACGCGTGTCAGTAGTTACCTATTTTTGCAGAGGTAACCCGGCCTTGTGTTGGCAGAGATCTAACCATAATGTTTGGTTATTTCTCGGGTCGTCTATTCCAGGGACGTACCCATCGTGGATAGGAAGTTCCTTAGCCTGACCATTTGTTGGAAATCCAAACTCCAATACGAACTTTGTACGGTATTAGTTGTAGAACCTGCCATTTACGTACGGTGGTCACCACTGTTTAGATGGTAGCTATAGTAGGCATACGATACTGGTCGTATGTTGGCTAAGATTAATATTATACTTTCGAAATGTTTTCTACACTATGCACTAATAATAATATAAAAAATGATTTGATTTTACGTAGTAAGCATTTTTGACTATCATAAGAAGAAATCTCCTCCAATTCTGCGTTTGCATTGTGTGTGTGGTGGGAGGTCTTATGGTAGTTTCATTTTCCAAAAGCATTGCGAATTTGTTTTATTTTCTTTGTGAAAAATAACCGTTTTACGATCTCACACCAGTCACCATGACTGACTCGGAGTTTATTGTTCCCTTCTAAACTCTGGGTGCCCACCAATTTCCACACGGGCAGCCTAGAGTTATGTTATCAGGATATTCTGGAGCTTTGGAGATAAGCTGGATGACGAGACGTAGTATTTGTATCTGATAGTATTTATTCCGCTGTGTATTCTGTATGAGGACAAGTTATATAACTGTCCATTGTTGTGCTGTATTGTATTGAGTTGTATATTGACTCTGATTGATGTATGTATAAACTGATATAGTTCTTTGTTTTAAAAGACTAGTGTTTATTTATTATATATTGTTCCGCTGCGATATGTGAGATTCTGATATTGTTTTATGTTCTGATGTTGTTCTGTTGTTCTTCTTTCTCTTCTTTCTTCTTCTGCTTTCTTCTTCTTCTCTTTTTCTTCTATTTCTTTTTCTTAAAACCCCTCAGGGTTCGTATTTCCGTGCATCTTGAGTTAATCAATGGAATTTAGGGTTTAATCAAGGGTACGGATTTGCGGGTCTTGACACCTGACATCATTATCTGTTATTTATATTGATATATATATATGCCATTATCTGTATCTGTTCACCTGTGACATCTGACACCCTTATCTTTTATTTATACTGATGATATATGCCTGTTACCGTTGTTATATTATTATCATATCTGTTATCACTCTGCAAGTTCCCTGTTAGTATAGAATCACTATGGGTTGAAATGATACATACCCGAACGGACTTTAGAATAGGAGAAAATCGTTATGGGTTGAAATGATAAACCCAAGCGATTTTCAAATTAAATTGAATTTGGGATTTCGGGTTGAAAAGATATATACCCGAATATATTTTAAATTGCGGATTGAAATGATAAATATCCGTATCACTTGACCATAGGATAGAAAATTATATACAGGCACTGTTGGTCTATATATAAATGTTTTGAAAAACATTTCTACGGTTTTGAAAGAAATATATGGTTTTAATAAATAATGATTTTAAAGATTTATTAAGGTTGATTTAAAAAAAGTTGATTTGAATCGATATGAAATATGTTTAAGTATTTATGTAAAAATTATATTTTAAATATAGAATTTATAATGTTTCAGGTTGAAGGATAAATTTGAATTGATTTGGAATTCTTAATTATTTAAGAATTATACTTAAATAAGTTGATTTGAAATCTATTAAATTTGAAATTTTAAGATATGTTTTATAACTTGAATTTATTAAGAAGTGGCTTAAATGAATATTTCAAACTTATATAAATTTAAATGGGATATTTTGTCTATATAAATTTGTAAATTGAAGTTGTATTTTGATGTATTGAAATGATTAAAGAAATATTTCAAAAAAAAAACTAAATGTAATGAAATTAAATCGGGGCATAAATTGAATTATCGAATTTAGTTTTGAAATGTCGAACATTTAAACTTTGAAATATATTGAAATTGAAATGGTTTATTTATGGTTCAAATAAGCATTTGAAATCGATAATTTGAAAGGATTTATTGAGAAACTAAATTGAATTGAAATTGATGATTTGAGATTTAATTAAATTTTAATTTTGGAATTCGAGTTTATGTAAATTGATTTGTGAATATCTAAACTGTTTAAGAGGAAAGTGCTGGGATTTCAAAGTGTTATGAATTTCAAGTTTTGATTCCAAAGTGTTATGATTTTTAAAAGACTTATGATTTCAAAAGCAATATAAATTTGGAAAGTGATATGATTTTGAAAATGGATTTATTTATAGGAAAAGTGATATCGTATTTATACGGTTTTGAAATGGCAATGATATGTCCGTTTTGAAATATACCTATTTTGAAAATTTATTAAATGACCATCGGTGTAATAATACGTAGTTATTAAAGAGACCGGGATCGGATATGGACATACTCTCTGTCGATACCGAAACCACTTTAATAACTAATATACGCGGAGTGTTGATCCAGAATGAAGTGGATGGTTTGGTGAACGCGTTGACTGAAGAGAGAGAATGATTTTTGGATGACCCCTGACATGACTAAAATAGGAGCCGCGCCGGGCCATTGAGGATCGCCATCTCTAGCGGACACACTTCTTCGATACCTTATCTATTACTTATGTGATTCGATTTGGGTGCACCCCTTGATTTGGGAGTGTTGTTTTGCGGTGTTGGGGTAGTAGCTGCTATGCCCAACATCAGTCCGGATCAGGCAACTACTAGTATCCTAGTTGGTATTGCCTCATGTACCTTGTCATACTGATTATCCTATTCGCGACCACTACGATTTTGGTTTGTACCTTTAGTATATGGATTGCCCTCTGGTGACTTCCGGTTTTGGGGAAACTACGGTCTTGTATATGCTCTTGCGAATAAAAATGTGTTAAGGGTGGAATGGGCCATGACTTAACGCTATTTTGATATCGTACTTTACTGATTAGACATTATCTACTTAGCGTACACTACTACATAGTAGATAGTTTAACGGATCCTTAAGGGATGGTTATCCCAAACATCCTTTGAGTTATTTGTTTTTCAGTCGTTATTTCACTTGAGTTGGATTTATTGATATAAGAATGTTAATCCTGACTCGAGTGTTTTGTGTTTTCTTGACGCTCGGGTCAGACTGAGTGATACAGTATTCGAGACTCACCTTTGGAGTTGGAGCTTCGCTTGGAGATCCAGCTATCTATCCAGCTTTTAGTTATTCAGTTGATTCCAGGGATGTATTCAGATCTTGTATTTGACTATTGTATTGAGATATCTATGTATTTGAGACCTCTGTTGTATCTTGTTTAACTCTGTTATATATATAGTAGCTTCATGAACTACTATTCTTTTGTTTCCGCTGCATTATTGTTATATTACTCTGTGTCTGTGATCTGTGATTATTTTATTTACTGTATATGTTAAGTTTTGCCAAATTTAAATTAACAATCTATTATTTTGAATTATTCAAGTCTGACATGTGTGGATTATTGTCGATTTGAATGGTCCAAAATAGTGGGTCGTTACAAGTGGTATCAGAGCTTTGGTAGCTCTAGGCAGAACTTAGCATATAGGGTAAATGTATTTACAGAATCACTCTCATTCGAGTTTCAATCTCTTCCTTTTGACTCGATTCCTTTGAATTTTGGAACATTCCATGCGGTTCCAAAATCCATTTGTGTTCCTTACTATTCGTCTTCTTTTAATTCTGGAGTATCCCATAACTCCACTTCGAATGGTCTTTATAATGAGTTGGCGGTCTTGCCAATCTCAAATTTATTTATAAAGGGATAGAACTCCTTTACAATAGCATCGATTTACCGGAGATTTCTGTATCCTCGGTTTACGATGTTATCTATTTCCCGCTATACTTGAATCGTATTTCTTGAGATCAAAGGTCGATTTGCCTCGGAATTCTACATTGATCTTATTCTTGAAGTCACGGTTGACCCGGTTAAGGTTGCCCGCGATTTATATAATTTATCAATCTTCCTACTTTGTTATTAATCATCATATCTTTGTTTCGAACTTAGCTTCGAATCAAATTTCTCTTTGATTTGAGTCCATCAAATTTGAAGCCCTATCCTTATTTTGAAAATTCATTCCTGTATCGTCGAGCAAATAAGTGTATTTGTAATTAATATTAAAATGTTTTATATATTGTGTTGTTTGAGTTGTTGAGGTTGATTTGGGTTTTTGATCGATTCGTCTGATCAACTCTATCGATAGGATTTCCAAAACACTTGAATAGAGCAAACTGACACAATATTATTTCAAATTTGGTAAATTGAATAGATTCGTATGATTATATTATATATATATAAGTATAGGATTTTCTGGAATTAAATAGTTAATTAAATTGGTTGTTGAATGATAATATTTGATTATCATTTATTGTTCTAAATGAATTTATAAACATGGTTTATAAATTGATTTGGAATCGAAATGAATTTTTTAAAATCGGGAATTTGAGAATTTGATTTCCGGTGATTTCAACTTTGGTTTTAAAGTGTATATTATTAAAGGTATTTTCGAATAGAAACCGTTTTCAAAGAATTTTAAAATGTTGAAATCAGTACTCTTCTCTTTTGTCGCTGGAAAATAATTTTGGTAATGACTGCAGCGTCATTGACATTCATTTTCGAGTTTCGAAGTGGAGAGACCATTCTGTAGCTTTGCTACGGTTTTGTTTTGGAAAAAAAAATATTTTGATTTGAATTATATATATATGGGTATATTATTTAAATTTAATTTAGATTAATATATATAGTATACACATAATTATCTCTAAAAGGTTTGGAAATTTAATTTGATTTGAATTTCTGAAATATGGCTTGATTTATTATATATATAAAGACAAATTTTGATCTGAAATATACTATATATATTTATCTCAAAATTGTTGAAGTAAATTGGAGATTTAAATTCTTAAGTTTATGATTTAAAGATGATTTCAATTATAAACTGAAGTCAAGATTTTGGATAAATATTTAAACTTGAGATAATTGAATTTGAAAATTTTATTTGTATAGTACTAAATTGCATTTCAATATAACTTACCTAAATTATTTAGAAGTTAAAATGTAATTGGATAATATACAATATAAAATGATTTCATATATAAAATTTGAGTGGTTATAATAAATGTTGTACACTTAAATTTTAATTATAAAATGTTAATAGAGATAAATAGAATAATAAGATAATTGAAGAATAAATTTTTTTATGAAGGAATTAACAAATTGAAATTAGATCAACTTATGGGAATACCTTAAATTTAAACCAATTATTGAATATAAATTAATTTAAATTGAAATTTATATGGTTTAAATTAATTTATATGTTTTAAATATATGTAATAAGATATATTAAGTGGAATAAACTTAATAATAATTTGGAATAAAAGAATTAAATTTGTTGAATAAAATATGAGTACAATAAATGATTATACAAATTGATGATTTAGAAATTGTTAATTGAAGATGACTAGATAATAAGATAATGAATTTAGAAATAGATAGATTAATTTAACTTAAGTGAACTAAAAGGATTTAACCAAATTGTTATATATTAATTAATTTAAATTGAAATTTATATGGTTTGAATTAATTGTTTTACTTGTATTCCAATCTATTTTCTTTCTGGTAGTTTCTATTCTTCTACCTCCTTCCTTTTCGGGGACGAAAAGTTTTAAGTGGGGGAGAATGTAACGACTCGTAAAATTTAACCGGTTTTAATAATGTTATTAATTGAAATTTTAGGAAATTTTAAACGATAAAATTTTGAAATATAAATTTGATATTTGGAATGCGTCTAATTAAACATAGCAACTGGTAAATTTTCGTCCGAAAATATGAAAGTTTATTTCGCGCGTAAATTTACTTCAATATAATCAGTTAAAAAGCGATGAAAATAAAATGTTTCCGAAACCTAAATATTTTTACATAGAAAAATTCTAAATCATCTTCTGAGCAAGATGTCAGTTTGTTGTTTTTCCAAATTCGGACATCTTTGGCTCCGTCGATCTTATTTTTCAGCGTTTTTCTTGCATTTTCCGCTATTAGAAAATTCGAATTTTTATAATTCAATCATACCACTGATATTTATATACCGTTTTGATCGTATCATCGCGCTGATCTTTACGGAATATTCAATTCGATGTTTTGAAGTCCTGTTCGTTATTGAATCGATAATCGACCTCGTATCGGTACGTATCCGTTCGTGACCTTTTGTTTTCCACCTACCCACCTGTTCGAAACCCAACAGCCAATTGCTTTTAATAATTCTCTAAATTCTTACTTGACTTTACTTATTCCCATTTTCTTGAATTTAAAACTGGTACGTCCTTTCAATTTCATTTTCCTTTTATATTCTTTTGCCTGGTTGTTGCTCGTGAAGATAAATGTATATCCGTTTTTTTCGAATGCTTGGCTTTCTAGTTTATAGCCTACCGTTCTAAAATAATGAAGTATATGGATTATTAATTATAATTTTCATTTACGTATGTAGCTTTGAAATGACCCTAATTCTTAACCAAAAATTAGTTTAGTTTTTTTTTCTCACTTAGCTAAGACTACCTAGGGTCATCCTTCCCTATTCTCATATTATCCAGGATCTTTCACAATATAAAAATATTGTTTTAAACCTAAATCATTCCTAACATACATATATGAAGATATCTATGTTATATTCTACTAGAATCAGAGCATGATAATATATAAGTAGAAATCCTTTTAAATCTATTAAAATGTGATAATTCCCTGATAAAAGATTAATTATTGTATCCTGATTTTTGACCATAGGATCCACTGGAAACATGTACTTTAGTCTGTTATTCTATTTAAGAAAAGATCAAGTAATAATCAGTGGAAAGCAAGCTTTTAATATGGATGATTGTGTTAAAGCCTGTATAGTATCAAACTCAGGCTAAAAGAAAGTGGATCATAAGTGAACACAAGCAACATCTAGGCGTAATGGAAACGCGCCTAACTTATACATGAGAGGTCACGAGTTCGAGTGCTATGCTGGACGGTTCAACCCAATTTTTGTTTTTCTTTTTATTTTTCTCCTGTATGGTTTGAAATCTGATATCTACCTATATCTGCACATATATACTCAATTTTTGCCTATAATCTAACATACAAAACCATATTTCTTGCTTTATTATTTTTGAAACCCATTCCTACAACTGTTCTAGGAATTTATGTTTATATTTTTGCCCAAATATCAACATGTACACAGATATACATGTACATATCAATATCTTTGCTCATTTTCCAGAAAACTGGGTTCAAATGGTCCCTTGCTTCATTGATTTGAAGTGAACATTTGGCCTGAGCTATGGTCTAACCATGTGGTTAATCTGACCATTCTTTTATTTGCATTTTACAAACCAGAATATATACAAAACATTGATACTTCTTCTTTTCAAAAGCATGTTTATATTTGTATGAATCAGACACCTTGTGATCGGATATATATCATCCTTCCTAACCATAATTCTCTTTTAAAAATGCATATTCAGGGTATATACACTTTTACTTGCATTTGGACATATATCAATATCATGACTTGAAAATATAGCAGTTATAATTCTTTCTGGATTTTCCCAATATAATTTCCTATATATCTATTTTTTTTGAAAGGACTTAGGATTAACTAAAATCATCATAAAATGATTATGCTTATAAAATCCAGGTTTTCCCTCTAAATCAAAACAACTTTAGCAAATAAGTTTTCAAATCAGTTTAACATCAATATCCTTAATACATACCAAACCAGAAATAACCAGAAACAACATAACACATATTTCTTACAAGTTCTTCCTACTTAATACATTTAGATAGCCATATCAACCAGGAAATACATGCATGAATTAACACATTCTAGCTCTTATTTCTAATTATCTTAGCATCCTCTATTCCATATCTTTTTAATCTTGCTTACTTAGCTCCATCACAACCTGCAAAAGCATTAGTGGCTGCCCCATTATGAATGAGACACCCCCATGTGCCATGAGCAATAAGGGTCAGATCTATGATCTGGTGTGAGCATTTCTAACATATCCATGATATTAAGCTAAGGATACAGCATAAATATACCTTGCATAACTTGACAGGTATTATCATGAATGATTAATGTATAAATTGATCAGGTATTCCCATATACAATACACAAGAGCAAACATATGCATTAAAACAACTTTTATCTGGAACTACTAAGGTTGCCTTTTCTTCTTCTTATAAATTCCTGGCCTCATCTGCTATAAGGAATCAAAGGGACACATTGCCATGAACTAATTAACATCATGGCACAAAGATCTCAGGACTTAAACAAGCCATGTGCCAACTTGTCTACTTCAAATAGGACAAGCATTCCAGCAGCCTTCTTGGCACAAAATCCTTAGTTATATTACTAAGTGTATTTATGTTCATTCTATCAATGATAGCTAGGTGTACAGACCACCTGTACACATGAAACATACTAGTTACCTTGCAGACATAATATTGCAAGCAAGTTAAAGGTTACTTTCTAGAGGTATAGCACCCCAGTCATTCCATCTCACATTATTTAGCATATAAACACCTTATTCAAACATATATCAGAATGTTTGCAACTGAGAATAAATGCATGGCTCTATTGGGTTTATTTTGATTTTGCAAGCAACTATGTTTAGCCAGATTTTTAACCTTGTTTAAACATAATTTTTAGGCTTGTAAATTTTTTGTTTAGTTTAGGGCTCAGCACTTATAGAGAAAGACTCCATTGCACCCTTAACCAATTATTTCAAGCCTCAGCACTATACCATTGTATATGCAGCTCATAGTTTTTTTTTCATTCTTTGTCTTAAGCCATGATTCAGACTAGTTACAAATACTCTCTTACATGTACTTTAAGGTTTTGGTATAACATACAGAGATGAAAATAGAACAACAAAGTTATACATCCATCATAGCAGATCATATCTCATCAAGCATTCATGAAACCATCAGTAGTCAACATGGTTTGTAAATCAAAACATGCAAAATATAGCATATAAAAGCTTGGCTGCCTAATCTCAGGTCTTAATGCCATGTATATGAGTGAGGATACTCACCTAAATGCTTACACAAGCTTAAACCAGAAAACCCCTCAAATCTTTAGCCTTTTCTTCCTCTTCTTCCTTAGGTTAATTAATTCAGTGAGAGAGCAGTTTTCTGGTTAGGCTCTTGATTTATATAGGGGTTCTACCTAGGGTTTTGGGTGATGCAAAATCCCTATTTTAGCTCAAACCAGAATCATGCATTTGGCATTGCATAATCTCTCCCTCCTAACCCTTAATGTCCCGGCCACTATTTTAAAACAAGGCTAAGTTGTGCCCATTTTCTTTCCTTTTCAGAAAGTGATTTCTTTAAGTATTTTTATTATACTTACCTCAAACATGATAATAGTGTGACTTTCTATTTTCTGCCTTTATACATTTGCTTTCTTGCACTTTGGTTCTTACTATTTTAGTGCTTCTTTTTCTTATTTTTCCTTTATTAATTTTCTGCTCAAATAATATCTGTATATATACATTTATACAACTATGGGTGTTAGTTTAACTTTAACCTTCTTTTATTTGCAGAAAACATGTGCATTCTTATATGCATTTCTACACACCTATTATTCAAATAAAATTTCACTTATTCATTTTAAATCAATGTTCTCTTCTGTCTTAATTTCCAGACAAGTCATACATATGCATATATATATAGATATATATATATATACACACATCCTCAGGAATTTTAATATTCATGTCTAGGCCTATATTTCCTTTATTTAAAACATTTTATCTAAATGTTTTCCTTCTTTGTTTTATTATTCAGGAATTCTGGATTTTCTCTTAATGCCATAACTAGTTGTGCACGTGCACACATGCACACAACCTTGCACCACTGAAAATCCCACCTATATAATAATTCTGATTTTTCCCCCCCAGAATTTTAATCATTTATTTAAAAGAATTTTCCTCAAAATCTTGGGGTATTACAATCACCCCTTCTTTTAGGAATTGTGCCCTCACAATTTGCAACATAATCTTTGAGTACTTCTAATTTCTTAGGGAAAAATTATTCAAATATGCATGAGCAAATCAATTAGTCACTGTTTATCATACATATTAAACTTTCTTAGAAATCTAAGAATTTACCTTTTAAATTTGCAAAGAGCCTAGGGTAATCCATCCTGATTTTATCCTCTAGCTCCCAAGTACAATCACTAGGATCTATACTCCATTGAATCTTTACAAGCTTCAATGTCTTGTTTCTTAATTTCTTTTCTTCCCTTGCCACAATTCCCACTGGCTCTTTCTCATAGATTAGATCTGGATTAATCTGAACTTCAGTAGGCTTTTCTAAGATTTCCTCCTTGTCATGTACCCATCTCCTTAGTTGTGACACATGAAACACATTGTGTATTGCACTCATCCCCTCTGGAAGCTCCAGCTTATAGGCTAGTGAGCCTATCCTCTCCAAAATCTTGTATGGTCCAACATATCTGGGTCTGGGTTTCCCTTGCTTGCCAAATCTCAAGACTTTCTTCATTGGTGAAACCTTAATGAAGACATAATCACCTACTTTGAATTCCACTGACTTCCTCTTTGCATCAGCATATTTCTTTTGCCTATCTTGAGCTGCTGCCATCCTCTTTCTCACCAGTCCTATTTTCTCTGTGATGTCCTTGACATATTCTGGCCCTAAGATAGCTTTCTCTCCTGCCTCAGACCAACACATAGGTGATAGACATGGCTTTCCATATAGGGCTTCAAAGGGTGCCATTCCAATTGTGCTTTGGTGGCTATTATTGTATGTGAACTCAGCCAAATGGAGGTGGTCCTCCCAATTTCCTCCAAAGTCTAACACACATGCTCTAAGCAAATCCTCTAAAATCTTGTTTACCACTTCTGTTTGCCCATCTGATTGGGGGTGATAAGCAGTGCTTAGGCACAATTCACTCCCCATAGCTTCTTGGAAGCTCTTCCAGAATCTTGAAGTGAAGATTGTATCCCTATCACTCACTATAGTTTTAGGAACACCATGCAACTTTACCACTTCTCTCATAAAAGTTTGGGCTAGCCTAGGTGCATTTCTGTCTGCTTTTACTGGTATGAAGTGGGCTACTTTAGTCAGCCTATCTACAATTACCCAAATACTTGTATTTCCCCTCTTGGATCTAGGAAGACCATCTATAAAATCGATAGATATGTCTTCCCACTTCCACTGTGGTATGCTAAGTGGCTGCAACAATCCTGAAGGTCTTTGGGTCTCAGCTTTTATTTGTTGACAAACCATGCACTTAGCAACATGTCTAGCTACATTAGACTTCATTCCCTTCCACCAATAGTCCCTTTTTAAGTTTTGGTACATCTTGGTGCTGCCTGGATGTATGGAATATTTGCTCCTATGGTACTCATTAAGGATTTCTTCTTTCAATTCTATGATGTTTGGGACACATATCCTACCCCTGTACCTTAGGTATCCTTTTCCATCAATGTGATAATCCTTCACTTCCTCCTTCTTTAATAGGAGAGACCTCTTTTCTGCTAAGTCTTGATCTTCTTCTTGCATCTTTGCCACCTTCAAGACCAAATTTGATTGTAAAGTAATTAAACTTAACCTTCCTTTACTCCTTTCTTCCTCAACTATCTCCATACTTATCCCACTGCTCTCATCTATTTCCAAATCAGTGAGCATGGTCAAGTCTCTAAACTCCTCCATCATCAACATGGCCACTTTTGCATGCTGCCTACTCAATGCATCTGCCACTTTATTAGCCTTGCCTGGTGTATAAAGTATATCTAAGTCATAAGCAGCAAGAAATTCAACCCATCTGTGTTGTCTCATATTCAAATCTTTCTGTGAAAAGAGATACTTTAAGGCCTTGTGATCAGTGTATAAAATGAACTTTGCACCTAATAAGTAATGCCTCCAGAGCTTCAAGGCATAAACTACTGCTGCCAACTCAAGATCATGAGTTGCATATCTAGTTTCATGGGGTTTTAGTTGTCTAGATGCATAGGCTATAACCTGATCTTGCTGCATCAATACAGCCCCTAGCCCTGACCCACATGCATCTGTATATACAACTAATCCCTCATTGCCTTCTGGTACTCTCAACACTGGTGATTTTACCAAAGCCTCCTTGATCTGGGTGAAAGCTTGTTCACACTTATCAGTCCATATAAACTTCTGGTTCTTCCTAGTCAGGTTAGTGAGTGGCATTGCTATTTTAGAAAATCCTTGTATAAACCTCCTATAGTATCCTGCCATCCCCATGAATGACCTAACTTCACTAACATTGTTAGGCTTCTTCCATGCTTGGATTGCTACTATCTTATTGGGGTTTACAGAAATCCCTCTAGCAGAGACAACATGTCCAAGAAAATGTACTTCCTCTTGCCAGAACACACACTTAGAGAACTTTGCTTTCAAATCTTTTTCTCTTAATCTAGTTAAGACCAAATGTAAGTGGTTCTCATGTTCCTCTATTGTTTTAGAATAGATTAGAATGTCATCTATAAAAATCAGAACAAACTTGTCTAAGTAATCTCTGAATATCCTATTCATTAGGTCTACAAAGTAAGAAGGGGCATTTGTTAGCCCAAATGGCATAACCAGAAACTCATACAAACCATATCTTGTGTTAAATGCTGTATATTTAACACTTGAATCCTCAACCTTCATCTGATGAAACCCAGATGCCAAGTCTAGCCTAGAAAACACTTTAGCTCCACAGAGTTGATCAAAGAGATCATCTATCCTGGGTAATGGTTATTTGTTTTTGATGGTTACTTTGTTTAATTCTCTATAATCTATACACATTCTTAAGGTACCATCATGCTTTTTAACAAATACTACAGGAGCACCCCAGCATGAATTACTTGGCCTTATAAACCCCTTGGCTTCTAATTCTTCCAGCTGGTTCTTTAGCTCCTTTAATTCACTTGGCCCCATCCTTGTAGGCTTTTTGATAATTGGGCTAGCCCCAGGCATAAGGTTAATCTGGAATTCAACAGGTCTATGGTGTGAGACACCTTTTACTTCCCCAAATACATCCAAGTATTCTTTAACTATGGGGATTTCATTAATAGCTATTTCCTTGGGATTATTTTCTAATTCAATTAAATGATTTAGACTGTTTTCTTTGATAGGTTCACACAGAATTGTAACCCTTTGGCCTTTAGAATTTTGTAGTGAAATGGTGGATGCATCTAGGTCAATTATGGCTTTGAATTGTCTTAGCCAATCTGCCCCTAATATAACTCCTATATTTGGGAAATTTAGAACATATAAATTGGAAATAAATGTGTTTCCCCCTATGTTCAAATTCACATCCACACAAATCATATCTAATACACTAGAACTTCCTAAAGGGCTTTGTATTAACAAAGGTATTTCAGCCAAATTGCAGTTCATTTTCAACCTTTTAACTATTTCATGGGAAATGAGTGAGTGTGTTGCCCCAGTATCATATATTACATCTAAAGGTATGGTACAAATAAATAGTGTACCTTCCACTTGACCATGGTTTTCAGCATTAGCCTCAATTATGGCCTTGCCCCTACCTTCCAGGTTTGCCACTTTCCCTTGTTGCTTGTATTCTGGGCAATTTCTTTTCATATGCCCTTCCTTCCCACATAGAAAGCATTTGAAAGCTCCCCCTTTAAGCTCTGGGCATCTTGGCTTAATATGGCCTTCTTTCCCACAATGGTTACAAACTATTTTTCTTTTGGCTTCATTGGGCTTTGCATCTACTGCCTTCTTACCATCTGCCTCTCCTTTCTTCTTATCATAAGGATGGTACTTCCCTTTGTTCTTCTTGTTGCTATTGGTTTTGAAGCTCCTAAACTTATCTCTTTCCTTGTCATGCTGCTCAATCTTCAGAGCCAAATCTATCACTTGATCAAAAGTTCTGTCAGCATAAGGTAATATAGCCCTGCTAAGCCCTGGGTTCAATTCCTTGATGTATCTATCATTTTTGGATGCTTCATCAGTCACTAACATTGCCCCATAGGTTGACAATCCCTCAAACTTCTGGGTGTATTCTGTGACATTCATAGTCCCCTGTCTAAGTTTGATGAACTCCTTAAGTAAAGTGGTTTTTGCTGAGGCTGGAACAAACCTTGCCTCTAACATCTCCTTAAATTGATTCCAATTAATATCATTTTCATTACGGCCAGCTATGATCACCTCCCACCAACTCAAAGCTGCACCTTTTAATTGCCTTGAGGCCACTTGCCTCTTCCTTTGGTCATCTAGTTGCATATCAGTGAAGATCCTCTCTAATGTCCTCAGCCTGCTTGAATTTCCATTACACTTTCAGTTCCTTCAAAGCTCTTGCCTCCCAAATTGGTATAAGTCTTCACTAACTTGGAGAGCTCCTCATATGGGTTCTCAGGTCTGTGCCCAATTCCATCTCTCAAAACTCTCACAAATTCCTGCATGTCAAGCATTTGTGGTGTGCTAGATCCTCCTTGATGATGAGACCCTCTTCCTACCATTTTTCTAAAAGTATATGTATTCCATTATATTAGTTTATAATATTTCGCTTTAATTTTAAATTGGTTGTATCTTTCCTATATTTAACCATTGTGTATGTCACATGCACACACATACATTCAGGGAATACTTATAAACAGTCAAATATATCACAAACAAACCTAGTATAAACATAAGCATACAAATATTTTGCTATGTTAATTAAAACCTGGCTCTGATACCAAATGAAATGACCCTAATTCTTAACCAAAAATTAGTTTAGTTTTTTTTTGTCTTACTTAGCTTAGACTACCTAGGGTCATCCTTCCCTATTCTCATATTATCCAGGATCTTTCACAATATAAAAATATTGTTTTAAACCTATATCATTCCTAACATACATATATGAAGATATCTATGTTATATTCTACTAGAATCAGAGCATGATAATATATAAGTAGAAATCCTTTTAAATCTATTAAAATGTGATAATTCCCTGATAAAAGATTAATTATTGTATCCTGATTTTTGACCATAGGATCCACTGGAAACATGTACTTTAGTCTGTTATTCTATTTAAGAAAAGATCAAGTAATAATCAGTGGAAAGCAAGCTTTTAATATGGATGATTGTGTTAAAGTCTGTATAGTATCAAACTCAGGCTAAAAGAAAGTGGATCATAAGTGAACACAAGCAACATCTAGGCGTAATGGAAACGCGCCTAACTTATACATGAGAGGTCACGAGTTCGAGTGCTATGCTGGACGGTTCAACCCAATTTTTGTTTTTCTTTTTATTTTTCTCCTGTATGGTTTGAAATCTGATATCTACCTATATCTGCACATATATACTCAATTTTTGCCTATAATCTAACATACAAAACCATATTTCTTGCTTTATTATTTTTGAAACCCATTCCTACAACTGTTCTAGGAATTTATGTTTATATTTTTGCCCAAATATCAACATGTACACAGATATACATGTACATATCAATATCTTTGCTCATTTTCCAGAAAACTGGGTTCAAATGGTCCCTTGCTTCATTGATTTGAAGTGAACATTTGGCCTGAGCTATGGTCTAACCATGTGGTTAATCTGACCATTCTTTTATTTGCATTTTACAAACCAGAATATATACAAAACATTGATACTTCTTCTTTTCAAAAGCATGTTTATATTTGTATGAATCAGACACCTTGTGATCGGATATATATCATCCTTCCTAACCATAATTCTCTTTTAAAAATGCATATTCAGGGTATATACACTTTTACTTGCATTTGGACATATATCAATATCATGACTTGAAAATATAGCAGTTATAATTCTTTCTGGATTTTCCCAATATAATTTCCTATATATCTATTTTTTTTGAAAGGACTTAGGATTAACTAAAATCATCATAAAATGATTATGCTTATAAAATCCAGGTTTTCCCTCTAAATCAAAACAACTTTAGCAAATAAGTTTTCAAATCAGTTTAACATCAATATCCTTAATACATACCAAACCAGAAATAACCAGAAACAACATAACACATATTTCTTACAAGTTCTTCCTACTTAATACATTTAGATAGCCATATCAACCAGGAAATACATGCATGAATTAACACATTCTAGCTCTTATTTCTAATTATCTTAGCATCCTCTATTCCATATCTTTTTAATCTTGCTTACTTAGCTCCATCACAACCTGCAAAAGCATTAGTGGCTGCCCCATTATGAATGAGACACCCCCATGTGCCATGAGCAATAAGGGTCAGATCTATGATCTGGTGTGAGCATTTCTAACATATCCATGATATTAAGCTAAGGATACAGCATAAATATACCTTGCATAACTTGACAGGTATTATCATGAATGATTAATGTATAAATTGATCAGGTATTCCCATATACAATACACAAGAGCAAACATATGCATTAAAACAACTTTTATCTGGAACTACTAAGGTTGCCTTTTCTTCTTCTTATAAATTCCTGGCCTCATCTGCTATAAGGAATCAAAGGGACACATTGCCATGAACTAATTAACATCATGGCACAAAGATCTCAGGACTTAAACAAGCCATGTGCCAACTTGTCTACTTCAAATAGGACAAGCATTCCAGCAGCCTTCTTGGCACAAAATCCTTAGTTATATTACTAAGTGTATTTATGTTCATTCTATCAATGATAGCTAGGTGTACAGACCACCTGTACACATGAAACATACTAGTTACCTTGCAGACATAATATTGCAAGCAAGTTAAAGGTTACTTTCTAGAGGTATAGCACCCCAGTCATTCCATCTCACATTATTTAGCATATAAACACCCTATTCAAACATATATCAGAATGTTTGCAACTGAGAATAAATGCATGGCTCTATTGGGTTTATTTTGATTTTGCAAGCAACTATGTTTAGCCAGATTTTTAACCTTGTTTAAACATAATTTTTAGGCTTGTAAATTTTCTGTTTGGTTTAGGGCTCAGCACTTATAGAGAAAGACTCCATTGCACCCTTAACCAATTATTTCAAGCCTCACCACTATACCATTGTATATGCAGCTCATAGTTTTTTTTTCATTCTTTGTCTTAAGCCATGATTCAGACTAGTTACAAATACTCTCTTACATGTTCTTTAAGGTTTTGGTATAACATACAGAGATGAAAATAGAACAACAAAGTTATACATCCATCATAGCAGATCATATCTCATCAAGCATTCATGAAACCATCAGTAGTCAACATGGTTTGTAAATCAAAACATGCAAAATTTAGCATATAAAAGCTTGGCTGCCTAATCTCAGGTCTTAATGCCATGTATATGAGTGAGGATACTCACCTAAATGCTTACACAAGCTTAAACCAGAAAACCCCTCAAATCTTTAGCCTTTTCTTCCTATTCTTCCTTAGGTTAATTAATTCAGTGAGAGAGCAGTTTTCTGGTTAGGCTCTTGATTTATATAGGGGTTCTACCTAGGGTTTTGGGTGATGCAAAATCCCTATTTTAGCCCAAACCAGAATCATGCATTTGGCATTGCATATTCTCTCCCTCCTAACCCTTAATGTCCCGGCCACTATTTTAAAACAAGGCTAAGTTGTGCCCATTTTCTTTCCTTTTCAGAAAGTGATTTCTTTAAGTATTTTTATTATACTTACCTCAAACATGATAATAGTGTGACTTTCTATTTTCTGCCTTTATACATTTGCTTTCTTGCACTTTGGTTCTTACTATTTTAGTGCTTCTTTTTCTTATTTTTCCTTTATTAATTTTCTGCTCAAATAATATCTGTATATATACATTTATACAACTATGGGTGTTAGTTTAACTTTAACCTTCTTTTATTTGCAGAAAACATGTGCATTCTTATATGCATTTCTACACACCTATTATTCAAATAAAATTTCACTTATTCATTTTAAATCAATGTTCTCTTCTGTCTTAATTTCCAGACAAGTCATACATATGCATATATATATAGATATATATATATATATACACACATCCTCAGGAATTTTAATATTCATGTCTAGGCCTATATTTCCTTTATTTAAAACATTTTATCTAAATGTTTTCCTTCTTTGTTTTATTATTCAGGAATTCTGGATTTTCTCTTAATGCCATAACTAGTTGTGCACGTGCACACATGCACACAACCTTGCACCACTGAAAATCCCACCTATATAATAATTCTGATTTTTCCCCCCCAGAATTTTAATCATTTATTTAAAAGAATTTTCCTCAAAATCTTGGGGTATTACAAGCTTCCTATTCTTCTTCTAGTCATTTCTTTTATAGCCTTCCTCCACAAAATAATGGCCAAAGCCCTCTCACCCTCTTTTCCTCCTTCGCTTGCATCCACCTTCGCCACCACGCCTTTCTACGCGCACCACACCCACCGGATCCACCTCCAGCCAATAGCCGCTCACCACGTCGTAGCACTTGCAACCACCCCATACATCGGCCACCCTTCCTCCTCTTCCCTCTCTCTCCCAAGCCTACCCCTTCCACCAACCACTTCGCAGCCTTACCCCGTGCGACCAAGCCATCCGCAACCCAAAGTTCATCACCACTCAGCTCTTCCTCCCACCGCTCGAGGCCGAGACCCCATCGTGCCACCCAAGAGCAGCAGCCTCCGTCATCCCTTCTCAAGATAAGTTTATATATATATACATATGAGTTAGAGTATATTTATATTATGGATAAGGTGTTATCTATGTTTACATTTTGCTTACAGTAATATACCTATTCGTATATATGTATAAAACGTATGTCCTTTTGTGGTCTGTTGGTTGCTCATATATATAACTTGTACTAGTTAGTTAGGATTTGTTAAGAATAGATACAATAACATAGTAAGTTCACATTGTTTAAAATAATTATTGTTATATATATAATATGTATATGAGTTTATGTGTATACGTCATATCGGTCTTTATACCGAAAATTAGGCTATGTATTTATTTAAACTGTTGTTAATACGTTAACATAGATGTATTATAATTATTATATATATATATATGTTGTGATTTTTCAGTTATGGGTTGCGTATAGTATATTTTATATTAGTTAAGCAGGTTTACAATATATATATATAGTTACAAATGGTTACGGGTTGCATAGGTTTTATATTAACTTTTGCAAATAGTTGAGTAAGTTTGCATGTTATTGTTTGGAGTTATATGCATATAAAGTGTTCGGCAGTTGTGCATGTATATATATTACTTCCTATATATGCACCTGAGTCCTGTTTTATATATCAGTTATATAGATATATTTGTGTAAGGTATATTATATATGTTAGTATATTATATATGTGAAACTATATAAATTTGTATATATAAGTCAAGTATTGTGTTTTATAGTATGTTGTTGGTTACTGTATATATATGAGTTATATTATATTTTCTATAAGCCTGCATACATTTGTTTTGTTTTCCTGTTTTGTATTATTGAAATGAAAGTTTATATATATCGGTATTCAAAGTATTTATATATATAATATATGTTCATATTTCTGTAGTTTTAACAGTAAAGTATATATATTCTGATTTTTTTTAGTTAAATGTAATTTGTAGATATAGTTTCGAAATAACAGCAGTTAGACTACATGTTCACGATATCATATCCCACTCATGTTTTATTGGAACGGGTTGATTTTATTTTAAAAAGGAGTCGAAGTTACCTAGTTTATGCCTGTCAAATTTCACCAAAATCCGACATCGTTTGATTAGTGGTCGAGGATCTGGAAGTTAGACCCAGGCAGTTGTTCTTTTGCACTTGAAATTATTTTACACTGCTGCAAACACGACCTGAGTTCATGTTTGACGCATCGTATCTCTTCCGTCTTACATCGGAATACAGTGATTCTTTTTTTATTGGAAAGATTGAGTTTTCTATTTTATGTTCATGAATTTTCAGCTTCATGCGAGGTCATTTGATCCTCTGTTTCTCATTTGGAAGTTAGACCCAGGCAGCTGCTCTTTTGTACTTAGAAATTATTTTACCCTGCTGCAAACATGGCCCGAGTCTATGTTCGTGACATCGTAACTTTTCTCGTCTCTTGTCCAAAACAAGTGAATCTTTTGCAGTTTAAAATACAAGTTTTGATCTTTATTCATACCAAATTTCAGACCATTTCGATCTCGGTAGCACATAGAATTATATTGTTAAACTTTGACACAGGACATGTTTTATTTGTTGCTATGTTGAATGTTTTGATTTGATTTCATCGATTTCTGTTATCAGCTTTGATCGTTGAATTCGTGCCGATTTGTTTTGCTTGGATTCGTAACTCAATCTCTATGTCTGTATCAGTGTGCGTATCCGTGTCATCTTCTCGTGCATCTCTAGCCTCGAAAGGTGAGCAATCACTCACGATTAACGTTCTTTTATTTATTAAATTTGATTTCAATTGAAACGACAATTGAATATGCTGTTGTTAGTTATTTATATTGCTATATCTATGCCATCATCTGTATCTGTTCACCTGTGACACCTGACATCATTATCTGTTATTTATATTGATATATATATATGCCATTATCTGTATTTGTTCACCTATGACACCTGACATCATTATCTGTTATTTATATTGATATATATATATATATATATGCCATTATCTGTATCTGTTCACCTGTGACATCTGACACCCTTATCTGTTATTTATACTGATGATATATGCCTGTTACCGTTGTTATATTATTATCATATCTGTTATCACTCTGCAAGTTCCCTGTTAGTATAGAATCACTATGGGTTGAAATGATACATACCCGAACGGACTTTAGAATATGAGAAAATCGTTATGGGTTGAAATGATAAACCCAAGCGATTTTCAAATTAAATTGAATTTGGGATTTAGGGTTGAAAAGATATATACCCGAATATATTTTAAATTGCGGATTGAAATAATAAATATCCGTATCACTTGACCACAGGATAGAAAATTATATACAGGCACCGTTGGTCTATATATAAATGTTTTGAAAAACATTTCTACGGTTTTGAAAGAAATATATGGTTTTAATAAATAATGATTTTAAAGATTTATTAAGGTTGATTTAAAAAGAGTTGATTTGAATCGATATGAAATATGTTTAACTATTTATGTAAAAATTATATTTTAAATATAGAATTTATAATGTTTCAGGTTGAAGGATAAATTTGAATTGATTTGGAATTCTTAATTATTTAAGAATTATACTTAAATAAGTTGATTTGAAATTTATTAAATTTGAAATTTTAAGATATGTTTTATAACTTGAATTAATTAAGAAGTGGCTTAAATGAATATTTCAAACTTATATAAATTTAAATGGGATATTTTGTCTATATAAATTTGTAAATTGAAGTTGTATTTTGATGTATTGAAATGATTAAAGAAATATTTCAAAAAAAAAAAACTAAATGTAATGAAATTAAATCGGGACATAAATTGAATTATCGAATTTAGTTTTGAAATGTCGAACATTTAAACTTTGAAATATATTGAAATTGAAATGGTTTATTTATGGTTCAAATAAGCATTTGAAATCGATAATTTGAAAGGGTTTATTGAGAAACTAAATTGAATTGAAATTGATGATTTGAGATTTAATTAAATTTTAATTTTGGAATTCGAGTTTATGTAAATTGATTTGTGAATATCTAAACTGTTTAAGAGGAAAGTGCTGGGATTTCAAAGTGTTATGAATTTCAAGTTTTGATTTCCAAAGTGTTATGATTTTTAAAAGACTTATGATTTCGAAAGAAATATAACTTTGGAAAGTGATATGATTTTGAAAATGGATTTATTTGAAGGAAAAGTGATATCGTATTTATATGGTTTTGAAATGGCAATGATATGTCGGTTTTGAAATATACCTATTTTGAAAATTTATTAAATGACCATCGGTGTAATAATACGTAGTTATTAAAGAGACCGGGATCGGATATGGACATACTCTCTGTCGATACCGAAACCACTTTAATAACTAATATACGCGTAGTGTTGATCCAGAATGAAGTGGATGGTTTGGTGAACGCGTTGACTGAAGAGAGAGAACGATTTTTGGATGACCCCTGACATGACTAAAACAGGAGCCGCGCCGGGCCATTGAGGATCGCCATCTCTAGCGGACACACTTCTTTGATACCTTATCTATTACTTATGTGATTCGATTTGGGTGCACCCCTTGATTTGGAAGTGTTGTTTCGCGGTGTTGGGGTAGTAGCTGCTATGCCCAACATCAGTCCGGATCAGGCAACTACTAGTATCCTAGTTGGTATTGCCTCATGTACCTTTTCATACTGATTATCCTATTCGCGACCACTACGATTTTGGTTTGTACCTTTAGTATATGGATTGCCCTCTGGTGACTTCCGGTTTTGGGGAAACTACGGTCTTGTATATGCTCTTGCAAATAAAAATGTGTTAAGGGTGGAATGGGCCATAACTTAACGCTATTTTGATATCGTACTTTACTGATTAGACATTATCTACTTAGCGTACACTACTACATAGTAGATAGTTTAACGGATCCTTAAGGGATGGTTATCCCAAACATCCTTTGAGTTATTTGTATTTCAGTCGTTATTTCACTTGAGTTGGATTTATTGATATAAGAATGTTAATCCTGACTCGAGTGTTTTTTGTTTTCTTGACGCTCGGGTCAGACTGAGTGATACAGTATTCGAGACTCACCTTTGGAGTTGGAGCTTCGCTTGGAGATCCAGCTATCTATCCAGCTTTCAGTTATTCAGTTGATTCCAGGGATGTATTCAAATCTTGTATTTGACTATTGTATTGAGATATCTATGTATTTGAGACCTCTTTTGTATCTTGTTTAACTCTGTTATATATAGTAGCTTCATGAACTACTATTCTTTTGTTTCCGCTGCATTATTGTTATATTACTCTGTGTCTGTGATCTGTGATTATTTTATTTACTGTATATGTTAAGTTTTGCCAAATTTAAATTAATAATCTATTATTTTGAATTATTCAAGTCTGACATGTGTGGATTATTGTCGATTTGAATGGTCCAAAATAGTGGGTCGTTACACATATACTCAATAATCTCATATAGGTGAATAAGTAGTGTCTCTATCAACAATAACCAAACTAGAGACTAATAGCTCTCAGCTTGCTCTAGGAGCCTTACTCACACGCTCTCAGCGCTACTCTTATAGTCTTTGGTTACCTTGATGGCCATCATAACCTAATATCCATCTAGTGCAAGACTGTGCTATACCATGGTCACAACCCTAAAAGTGCCCATATGGTAACGGACTGCTGACCTAAGTGACATAGGGCAGTGGCTCTTAATCATATACACATCAAAAGATGTGTCATTGATTCGAGGAGCGACCCCGCAATCAGGCCGTTAGGATGGATACTAGCTAATCTGATTTACTCTACGATGTATAATAGGAATATAACATAATAGGTAGACATACTTATGGCTCTTTGCTTATTTGCTCTCAGTTTGCATCGCCATAAATATAATACCCAATAGACTTGACCTTGGTGAGTGACATTTACTTACAGAATGAAATCAGACAAATATCGACGTGGATGTCCCATGTGACCCAGTGATGTTCACCCATTTCTTAATGTTGATAAACCACACTCGCATATCTTATCCTATATAACAAGTACGAAGGATAACCAAAGACATATTACCGAATGCCCCATCACAGACGATATTATAACTCTGTTTATTCTAATTCCTCGTTAGACAGAAGTATTTACACATAAGCACACAATTCATATAGAAAATAGATTCTATTTGTAGGAAAATTAAATTGATTTATTCCAAAGCTTTACTCAAAAAATAATAATAAAATTTCCCTTTATTCCAAATCTATAATATATATTTTCCAAAAATTTTATTTATATTTAAAATTCATGAAATGTACTTTAAAACCCATAAGATGTTTATTAGAAATCATTTTATACTTTTCTAGAAATTTCATAAGATTTTTAAATAATTATTAAGATTAAAAGTCTAATTTCCTTCAATAGGCAAATATATAATAATATAATTATCAAATTAATATAAACTTCTCTTCAAAGTAATTACTTTATCATAAAATATAAAACGTACTCTTTATTTACATTTTTAAATATATAAATATATCTAATTTTTATTATACTAATTTCTTTTAAATGAGGAAACTGGTTTGTGTGATCGGTGGCATTATCGGTCGACCGATCGCTCTATTGGTGTGTGTTTAATCCATCATTTGATTAATTCCAGGTCCCCTTCTCCTCGTCATCTTACTAATTTCAATTCTAATTCGATGCACACACATATATTCATCCATACAACAAAACAAACAAACATATAATAAGGAATTACATGATTTAGACATAGATTTGTGAGATAATATACTCACCTGACACACCCAGCTTCTACTCCCCTTCTTCTTCACCGTATCCAACCTCGAAAACTCGAAATAATTATCAAAACTCCAACTTCTTTATGGCCATTGGTGTAGATTGGTGTTGAGATGTTCTACAACATCCCCTATTTGAAGGCCTAAAACTAACTGCTACGGATGCTGTAGTCATCCATAGTTATTTATTCTCAGTGATCAAATGCGGTAATGTTGAATACATTGATATACCAGAAACAAAAGAATATGAAAAAATTTAAACTCAATTTAAAACAGATTTCTCATTTCATTACATATAGCATTTCAGATTCATTACATAATCCTATACATAAGCCACGTTCAGAGAAATTACAATTTATTACAAAATAAGCCAAGAGCAACATATGAAGATGCCCCTTAGTTGATCAGAGTCTAAATATAGGCACTAAATAATTTTTCCATTACATTCAATTAAACAGCAGAATTAAACAGAAAGAACTCCTAATAGCTAGCTTGCCTCCCTCATGTCTCTAAAAGCTTATTTGTCTGAAGGAGAACCTAAAAACCTTAACTCCCAAACTACTCAAAATTAATTGAGCACCCGAGAATTTAAGGGGAAAACATAAACTTCGAGTTAGGAAAAAAGTCTGGTGCGAATAATAACTTACCATTTGGAACCATATAGATATCTAGTGGGACCATGCCGCTTAGCGGAACGGTTTTTCCCCTCACTAGTATCTTAACTCAATTTATAATAACCATATACTGTGCACCTGCATCCACAATGGTTAAAACATAACATCATAAAATGTATCATGATGATATGTAATATGCTTTGGAATTCCCATCCCTATTCAGATGACTATCTGTCTCAAGTTATAGTTTCTAGGGCCACTGTTAACCTATATGTTTTCATGGGGTGACTAATAACCTGTTCCAAGCTTACGGACTATCTGTTCGGTTTCATAGTTTCCATAGGATCACTAAGAACCTATTGATGTCTACCAACAACATAATCCAATCGTAGTTTTCATGGGGTCATTATGAACTTATTGGATTCTCTAATAACATCTCTCATGTCATAGTTTTCATAGGCTAACAATGAACCTATTGATCTCTATCAACAACCTATTCCGAACATAGTTTTCATGGGATCACTAAGAACCTTTTGGCCCCTGCCAATAACAATTTCCATAACATAGTTTTTATAGGATTACTAAGAACCTGTCTAAACCAATAATCTTTTAATCAGTCCTAAGCATCCTATATTCTAGTCTGTCTGACCTCTTGAATGGAATTCTACTCACACAGGAGTTAATTCAATGTATATTCACTACTGGGTCAACCTAGCCTCTTATTCCGCCCTTAACGCCCCAAAATGCTGTTATGGGTTAATAATGAAGTAAATATGATTACATAAGCATACATGATAACTGATCAAATAACACAACAATGTAAACATCCATGATTTAATTCCTTGTAATCATTTTCTAATGGAATATAGTTAATACCCTTAACCCGCTATCTTTAGCAAGGAAATCTTCCTCTAAAATTTCAAAGTTGAATGCCATTTCAAAACTCTTTTACATTGCTATGTGTTTACTTTAAAAATATGATTAGGTTCTCTAATTTAAAAACTAAGACTTTTGACTATATCCTTCAGATAATTATGACATCATGAGTTACCCTTGGCACTCTCCCTTTCGACATCGTAGAGCAACCAAGCCCTCTGTCCCTTCCATTTAACAAATGGTTTAACAAGTGACTACTTCACCACTTTCCTCTAGCGACAGGACCTTTCGAAATCATTGCTTAAGCAATGCGGAAGGCCCCTTCCACTACTTGTTTGAAGCCATGCAGAAGGACCCTGTCGACACCAATGATTGGGTGTGGCACAACCCTTCCACCTCTGTAGTTAAACATGCATGTAGAAGGAACTTTTTGACACTATCAGCTACTGCAGAAGGTACCCTCCGCAATGGTTGGACTAAATCAAGTATAAAGGTGCAGAAGGTATAATGTCAACATCATTGATTAGTGCAGCACACCCCTTCCATCTTTATTGATTAACATACTTGCGGAGCATGTAAGAGCAGAAGGAGTCGACACTATCTACTAGAGCGAAAGGTCCTTTCCATGATAGTTGGATCAATTAATGCGGCAGTGCACACTTATTAAAGTGTATGTATGCGGAGGGACCCATTCAACACTATTGAATGGTGGGAGGACCCTTCCGCCATCATTCTAGTATATGTTAACTACAGTGACACCCCTATCCACATAGTGTTCTAAGGGAAGCGAAATGAATCCTTTAGAAGGCATCAATGCTTACGAAGGCAAGTGGCGTTGCTGTAATTATCTTAAAAACTAATTTTTTAACTAAGTAAAGCAATTTCTTTTTACCTAACCCCTTATGTTGTAAATTTTCTATTAGATAACAAAACCTTTATAATTTTTTTTTCAGAATTTGCTGCTGCATGTAATTCCCCAATGCTCCAATACTTAATTAAAATTATTAACTAACCCCTTGTACTTAATTAATCATTAAAACTAATCTTTCTTTTTAAATCCAAAACTCACTCAAATCTCTTGAGAACAATCTTAGAAATTCACATAAATTTCAAAATGATAATATCTTTATCATATAAAAATTTAACCCCAAAAATAATTAATTAATTCCTTAAATTAATTAAAACTCGAAATATCATTTCTTTCACTCAAAAATTTATAATAAATTATCCATAGCTTGGAATATTATGAAAATTTAAATCCATATCCAAAATAATGTTTTACATAACATATTCAAAAATCATGTCATTTGGAAATCATTTTGCACCATTTTATCCTTAAAACCAAACTACGTTATTCCACAAAATCCTTGTTTAAATTATAACATGGCATTTAAATCAAAACATATCATCATTCATCCCATCATACGGTTTTAAACCTCAAACCCGAATTAAAACATTTAAGATGACTTATATGAGATGGCCGACCTTGTTTTTCTTTTTGTTATGTTTTTGTTTTGTAAGAATGTAAATGGGAATGAAAACTTGGTGTAACATTTCGATCTTTCGACACCCGAAAGTCGACATCAATACATCCACTGTATCAACTGCCGAACTATCGAATGCCAGCAAACCGAATTGTTAGGATTAAAAAGAAGAGGTAGAAGAAGACAGAAGAAAAAGAAACAGAAACAACAACAGAATCTCACATTCGCAGCGGAACAATATATAATAGATAAATGAATAATCTTTAAACAAAGAACTATATCAGTTTATACAATACATCATCAGAGTTTACAGCAACAATACATATCACTGGACAGTTATATAAACTTGTCCACATACCCAATACATAGTGAATAATACATAATATAAGTGATACGTCTCGCCATCCAGCTCGCCTCCAAATCTCCACAGTAACTTCTGAATTCCAGAATGACCTGATAACCTGACTCTAGGCTGCCCGTGTGGAAAATTATGGGCATCCAGATTTTAGAAAGGGAACAATAAACTCCAGGTCAGTCGTGGGACTGGTGTGAGATCTTAAAACAATTATTTTCACAAAGAAAATAAAAGAAATTTGTAATACTTTTGGAAAATGAAACTACCATAAGGCCTCCCGCCACACACACAATGCAAACGCAGAATTGGAGGAGATTTCTCCTTATGATAGTCAAACATGCTTGATACGCAAAATCTTTTTAATATTATCATTAGTGCATAGTGTGGAAAACATTTCGAAAGTATAATATTAATCTTAGCCAGCATACAACCATTATTGTATGCCTACTATAGCTACTATGTTCAATAGCAGGTTACCGCCACATTCCATAGCAGGTTATACAACTAAAACCGTACAAGGCTCGTATTGTTTCTTTGGATTTTCCAACAAATGGTAAGGCTAAGGAACTTCCTATGCCACATAGGAACGCCTCTGGAGGGATGTCTCGAGAACTAACTAGCTCTCTGCCAACACAAGGTCGGGTTACCTCTTACTAGGTAACTACTACACGAGTATGCCACCCCTCGGTCATTTGCGACCTTTATTCGAGGGCCCTCGATCATAAAGCAACAATCACACAGTAAATAAGATTGATGCAACCACACAGGTAAAGCATCTAGGCTCCATACCATGATACCACCTTTTTCCAGAAGGAAATGACATACCCTAAAGGGAGCGACCCTCATAACCTTGCCGCATTTTCCTGTTTTGACCATTTCCGGGGTGTGAGGTCCGATGAGGTCTCGTCCACAAAGCTACGCTTTACACGAAAGCCATGCTTTGATCACAAATGATCAACGAATGATCATCAACACACAGCAACACCTAGCATGCCACACTACCAAATTGGGAGTATATCATTGATAACCTTCAACTACATAACCTCTGAGCTCGTACGTCTCAGAGAAGGGTGTTAAGCTAAGAGAATAAATTCTCCGCCACCAAACAGAAATGTATTTGAAAGAAATCTGCTTTATATCTCAAAGTGTAGTGTCAGACATACGACCATATAAGTCTGTTTCGGGTTCGAATAGAATCGAAGGCACTTCGTCCAATAAAGGAAAAAGACCTTGCAAATCCGATCTTCAATTGCAATCCATAACGTCCTACCATTATTTGGAATGGGTTATATGACACAAAGTCCTCTCCCGACTAAACCGAATAATGAGCGCTTGTTTTAAAACAAATTCAAGTGCCATTTCAAAGGCCAATATTGATAGTCGGTTATTTAACTATCAAACAACATTCACAACAATCATTAGATTTAAATAATTTTCCCAAATTATTTATTTTCAAAATATCTTCACAAGATATATATTTTTCCACACTTCAACAATTCGAAAATCAATTTCAAATCACTTTTCACTCGCAGAATAAAATTCCCAATATTATTTATTTCCACTGTGAATTTAAATTTTCAAATATCCACTTACATACGATTTTCAATCGATTTTCAAATATTCACTTTCAACACCAAATCAAATTTCAATTGATTTCCAAATTTATTTTTCAAACACTAAATCAATTTCAAATTGATTCCCCAATGATTTACTTTCAATCACCAAATTAAATTCCAAATTTGATTTCTAAATTTATTTACCTTTAAAACAAATTCCTTTTAAAATAAATTCCTTTATCTCTTCCAATCTTACTTAAAATTCCATTTTCAATAAATTCTTCAACGTTTACACCATATTACTTAAAATCCTTTTATTAAAATCCTTTCCCTATATTTTGGAATTAATTCGATAAGATTACAAAAATCAACTTTTTACTATTAAATTCCTTCTTTCAAGTTTATTCAATTCTTAAGAATTAATTTACTTAAAGTTTTCCACTTTAATTTCCAAAATCCAATTTTATTTATTTCTGGTATCCAACGATACCAAAAATACATTCGACTAAATTATAGCCTTCAACAAATTCAATCATCAATAAAATCATTCACAGATTATAAATAAATCAACACACAACATATGAAACAAATTCATACAATTTGAGGAATCCAGTTGGATCCCTCCAACCTATTTCCCTACATCCACAGATGTTAGCACAACAATTAAATACCAATTCCACTTCGAGGTGGAATATCGCGGTATATGGGATTTATAAAATATCATCCGCTATTATGCGGCGCATAGGGTCTCATCCGCTATATAATGTGGGAAATCAATCACTCCAAATATATATACATATATACTATATATACTATCATAATCAGGCAATCAATCAATAACTGAAATTTCAATTATTTTAATTTGAGTGAGAAGATCTCACACCAGTCCCACGACTGACCTAGAGTTTATTGTTCCCTTTCTAAACTCTGGGTGCCCATAATTTTCCACACGGGCAGCCTAGAGTCAGGCTATCAGGTCATTCTGGAATTCAGAAGTTACTGTGGAGATCTGGAGGCGAGCTGGATGGCGAGACGTATCACTTATATTATGTATTATCCGCTGTGTATTGGGTATGTGGACAAGTTTATATAACTGTCTAGTGATATGTGTTGTTGCTGTAAACTCTGATGATTGATTGTATAAACTGATATAGTTCTTTTTTTAAAGATTATTCATTTATCTATTATATATTGTTCCGCTGCGAATGTGAGATTCTGTTGTTGTTTATGTTTCTTTTTCTTTTGTCTTCTTCTACCTCTTCTTTTTAATCCTAACAATTCGGTTTGCCGGCATTCGATAGTTCGGCAGTTGATACAATGGATGTATTGATGTCGACTTTCGGGCGTTGAAAGATCGAAATGTTACATGTGGTATCAGAGCAATTGGTTAAGCGACAACATTGGCTTTGTTGGGTGTTACTCATTAGAGATAGAGTCAGTAGTACTCTAGAATGAGTGTGAGTGTAATAATAGATATGAGCGCGTATTTGTTAGTGAATACAAAATTTGTTTTATATTGTGTTGACTTATCGATTGATTGTTTATGGATTCTGGTCGGTGCAGTCTGGCCAACTGTAATCGATAGGGGTTTCTAAACTCTTAAACAAGATAAACTGACACAGTATTGTTTTACAATAGGGTAAATGAAATAATTTTACCCAAAACTATTTTTGTATAGAAAAGAAATCATTTTCCGTAAATGATTATAGTATATGGATGCTTGGTTGTTAGGAAGTGATAATATTGAATTATTATCATTGTTATATGGAAATTGAATAAGAAATAATGGTATAACCAAAGATTTGGAGATAAATTCATTTAACCAATGAAATTTGTAAATATGAATTGAAAGGATAAGGAAATGAATTCATATACAAATGAGAATTGTAAATTGCAAATGTGATTTATAATTTGAAATGGAATTCCAGGAAGACATTTGAAAATAAAATTCATTAATGGAATAAAATTGGTAATAAGTTGTTTATAAATGAGTTTTATAAATTGAAATGAGATGCCAGAGTAATTTTTGCAATACGGATTAAAGGATTTGGATTGAAATTTCAAAGGATATAATTGATTCCAAGAAATAATTTGAAATGTGAGTAATTGCTAAAAAGACTCTGAGATTTCTTTAAATTGTTATGGAATGTAAATAAGTTTGATAACTTATAAAAATATTTGAAATTTGATTGGAATAAGATTCAAATTGAAAAGGAATGAATTTGTGAATGAACAAATGAGGTTACATTTGTAAATAAATGAATTGGAATTGAAAAATGGAATGAGATTTGATTTGAATCAAGTTGAATAAAAAATCCAAACTTGGAAAATAAAATAAAACGGATTGAATTCAAGTAAACAAATTTGATAATTTATTAATTCATGAAATAATGAATTGGAAGTTGAATTAGTTAAATTAACATTGAATTGTGAGTTGAATAAAAATGGTTTGAATTTGCATATAAATTCAAGTAAGTAGTAGAAATAAATTGAAAATTTCCTTATTAAAGATAAAGTAAATTCAGGATGAATTGAATATGGAAATTTGAAATTTAAAAAGGATAAGTGAATAAACTAATTGAATGAAATTAGTAGATGGAATGGATTTGATAAATGAGAAAAAAATCAAATCAAAGATTTAAATTAGAAATTGTTTACAAGGAAACTATAACTTGAGTTTTGAGTTGAAATAACTTAAGCAATATTTGGATAAATGCCCGACTTAAGTAAAATTGTGAAATGGTTGTTGTCGAATTTTATTGAATGGTTTTCAATGAAATTTGTTTGATTAATGAAATGCAAATTGAATTGAATGGAATCAATTGGAAATGAAATGGAATTAAAATAAATTAAGATGGTATCAATTTAAATTAATTATAAACTAGAATAGATATTCTATTAAATGAATATCGTCGATATTTGCATATAAATGGTTGTCGTTTGACACAAACGAGATTGTATAAAATTCTATGAGTTATTAAAAAGAAAATAAAAAATTGATTTTTTGAATCAATTGAAATGGATATGAATTCGTTTCACTTAAAATTGAATAGAATGTAAGAAAGTGATTTGTAAATCACTTGAATTGAATAGAAATGATGAGTGATATAATTGTAAGAAATTTAATTTGTATCGAAACCATATAAATTGCTTATGGGAATTATTTTGAGTGCATTGCTTATGAAAACTATGTGTTCACTATTGAAATAAGTGAAATGTTAATAAATTCCTATGTATTTAAATTGAGTAAGTACAGGTGCAGGGAAGCCGTTTGGCTAGTTTTGAGCGCGCAAATAGCTAAATAAATAAGCCGCTTTGCTTAAAATGCTATAAAGGTACGCCTACGCAATACAAAGTTAGGAAATATGAACTGTTTTTGTTTTTCGACCATGTGGGTCGATGTAAATATATTTATATCTTTTGTCAAATTGCAAAAGCTCCTCCGTACAGAGGAGACTCTGTCAAAATTTTCCAAAAATTTTGGGAGTTAGAAAAAATTTGAAAAAATTTGGAAAATTTTGTTAACGGAAAATTGATTTTCAAATTGTAATGGAAACGTAGGAATTGAACTAGAAAAGGGAAAACTATTGTTTTGGTCGAAGTTAAAAGTTTGGAAAAAAAAGTGAACATCGAGTTTTCACTAAATGAATTTTTGGTTTTTAAAGATAAAATGAATTCAAATAGAATTGAAATTGTAAACTGAATTCAAATGGGATTGAAAATGCAAAGTCGAATGGAAATGAATATATAACTTTGTTAGTGAAGTGAAAATAAATATAAGAAGTATGTAAATACTTATATTGAACTTAAGAAATGGATAATAGAATTCTTAAGTAAAATTTAGAATTGAGGAAATATTCTAAGTTAATAAGTGGATGAAGATTAAACGGGAAGTTGTAAAATGGTGATTGTTAATAAGTGGATAGAAATCGAAATATAAATGTGAATAAAAGAAAAGAAATATATAAAATTATTTTGAAAGTTATGATTGGAAATTATTGCTAGTAGTATACAGGTGTTTTAAAGGCAAAAGAAAATTGGGATTTTTGATTTCAGAAGATAAATTGGAATTTGCTCGGCAAAGGTATATATTTAAAATTTCAGTATGAAATTTGACCATTTCTTGTCTAGCCGCTTTGCTTTCCTTTTTATTTTTGAAATCTGAGGGTCCGTAGGGACATTTTGTAGTCGTACCGAGGTAGCTGCGCAAAGGAGACGCTGGCGAAATTTTTCGAAAATGTAGAGAGTTAGAATTTTTTGCGAAATTTTGGATAATTTAAAATTTGAATTTAAATTTAAATTTGAATTGTGAAGTAAAATAAAGTTGCTTGAAACTATGAAAATGTTTGGAAAATTAATAAGGATGATAGTGTGATTATGATAAGAAAATTGGTTTGAGAATTTGATAAAATTGTTTGGTTTTGGGAAAATGATAAACGGGTGGAGGATCATTCTTCTTAACTTGTAATTTCGGGACGAAATTCTTTTAAGGGGGGAAGAATGTGACGACCTTGAATTTTTGACATTGGAAATCAGAATATTTAATTGATTTTAAATCATGTAACATTTCGATCTTTCGGTGCCCGAAAGTCGACATCAATACATCCACTGTATCAACTGCCGAACTATCGAATGCCGGCAAATCGAATTGTTAGGATTAAAAAGAAGAGGTAGAAGAAGACATAAGAAAAAGAAACAGAAACAACAACAGAATCTCACTTTCGCAGCGGAACAATATATAATAGATAAATGAATAATCTTTAAACAAAGAACTATATCAGTTTATACAATACATCATCAGAGTTTACAGCAACAACACATATCACTGGACAGTTATATAAACTTGTCCACATACCCAATACACAGCGGATAATACATAATATAAGTGATACATCTCGCCATCCAGCTCGCCTCCAGATCTCCACAGTAACTTCTGAATTCCAGAATGACTTGATAACCTGTCTCTAGGCTGCCCATGTGGAAAATTATGGGCACCCAGAGTTTAGAAAGGGAACAATAAACTCCAGGTCAGTCGTGGGACTGGTGTGAGATCTTAAGACAAATATTTTCACAAAGACAATAAAAGAAATTGCAATGCTTTTGGAAAATGAAACTACCATAAGGCCTCCCGCCACACACACAATGCAAACGCAGAATTGGAGGAGATTTCTCCTTATGATAGTCAAACATTCTTGATACGCAAAATATTTTTAATATTAACATTAGTGCATAGTGTGGAAAAAATTTTGAAAGTATAATATTAATCTTAACCTGACCATTTGTTGGAAAATCCGAAGAAACAATACGAGCCTTGTACGGTTTTAGTTGTATAACCTGCTATGGAATGTGGCGGTAACCTGCTATTGAACATAGTAGCTATAGTAGGCATACAATAATGGTTGTATGCTGGCTAAGATTAATATTATACTTTCGAAATGTTTTCCACACTATGCACTAATGATAATATTAAAAAGATTTTGCGTATCAAGCATGTTTGACTATCATAAGGATAAATCTCCTCCAATTCTGCGTTTGCATTGTGTGTGTGGCGGGAGGCCTTATGGTAGTTTCATTTTCCAAAAGCATTGCGAATTTCTTTTATTTTCTTTGTGAAAATAATTGTTTTAAGATCTCACACCAGTCCCACGACTGACTTGGAGTTTATTGTTCCCTTTCTAAACTCTGGGTGCCCATAATTTTCCACATGGGCAGCCTAGAGTCAGGTTATCAGGTCATTCTGGAATTCAGAAGTTACTGTAGAGATCTGGATGGCGAGACGTATCACTTATATTATGTATTATCCGCTGTGTATTGGGTATGTGGACAAGTTTATATAACTGTCTAGTGATATGTGTTGTTGCTGTAAACTCTGATGATTGATTGTATAAACTGATATAGTTCTTTTTTTAAAGATTATTCATTTATCTATTATATATTGTTCCGCTGCGAATGTGAGATTCTGTTGTTGTTTATGTTTCTTTTTCTTCTGTCTTCTTCTACCTCTTCTTTTTAATCCTAACAATTCGGTTTGCCGGCATTCGATAGTTCGGCAGTTGATACAATGGATGTATTGATGTCGACTTTCGGGACATCTACGGCTACTATAGGCGATCTGGGTAAGCAGCCCGTCTTTACATGGTCTTCTTCTGACGACAATGAAGCAAGTAGCAGTGATGATGATGGAGATAAAGGTTACAGTGGTAGGGGTAAGGAACCGATGGCGTAAGGTGTTCATTTTCTTTTTTATTCAAGACATTTGTTTTCAATTCATATGGCTTGTACTAAATGGCCATTTTAGTTTATTTATTTTTCAGTACTCTTAACTATGGAAGTTAAATGTATGGATGATTGTTCTTGTTTTTATCTCATAATATGTTTCGCATTTTATCTTCATATTAATTTTTCCTTTTTGTCGATGACAAAGGGGGAGAAATATTATTGCTAATAATAAGAATGCAGGATATAGAGCGTCAAAGATTTAGGGAGAGTAAGTATTTATGTTATATATATATATATATACAGTCGAAATCTATATCTATTTACAGGTTGTCATCAATCAAAAAGGGGGAGAATGTTGAGACTTGGTTTTGATTCATGACACGAAGCTATCACTACGACATACAGATTTGACGACTGCTACGACAAAAAGAAACAAGGAGACGAGACTTTAAAAACCGATGCATCAACTATGGTATTTTGTTTTTGAGTCTTAGGTCAATATTGTTAAAATCTCTCCTCGATTACATCTACATTAGCTTATATATATATATTAATCATAATATTTATCAAATATTTTATATATATACATAAGCATAAAGTTATAGAATTCAATATATCTATGTAATTGTGCAAACTGCATAAAAACAACCAGGTCAGTCGACTGACTACCTGAGACAGTCGACTGACACTGGAATTTTTGTGCAGCATGCACAGTTACATATGTATACGAATTTAAATTTAAATATTATTTGGAATATTCAGTCGACTGACTCAGAGGCTCAGTTGACTGAATTTCTATAACAGCCACTTTTCGAAAAGACACGACTTTTTGTGAAGAGTTGCGAACCTCTAACGAAAAGATTCGGACGCAACACTTCGATCGAAACTCTTCACCAACAGTCGCTGCTTTCTAATCTTTATAAATACATACTTCAACTTCATTTCAAATCACTGAACCATAATCTAATTCTCTGATCATTGCTCTTCTATCTATTTGCAATACACTTTCAAATATTCTGCATTAAAGCAATACTAGACCTTTCTATTCTTCATATACTTCAAATATATATATTTATACTCGAGGAGAAGATTATAGGAAGGGTGTACTACAAGTGACAAATTCGTGTTATTAAGAACACACAAAGTCAAAAGTATTTTTGTATTTGTTGAAGGCCTGTTCTACTGCTCAAGCATGTGAAGTCCTCTTCGGCTACTGTGGCGAAATCCTATTCTGCTGCTCAAGTCCTTGTTCGGCTGCTCAAGGGTTGTATATACCTGTTCCTCCGGGTTAAGTGAGGGTTATTAGTGAAATTCCAGAAGAAGTCTGGGACTGGACGTAGGACGGTGCTCCGAACCAGTATAAAAATCTCTGGTGTCATTTTTACTATACTGCTTTTATATTCTGCACTATTTACATATAGCTATCATCACTACACTCTGTATTATCATATATCCATATTACACGATCCATAGCACACTTTCATTTGGTATTAGAGAAAGGTCATCATATAACCGTAACACAGTTATCTGATAATCTAATAATATGGACACTAACACTAGCACTAGCACTAGCATTAACACTAGCTTCATTGAAGGACAATCAACTGCACGTCCACCACTATTTAATGGCATGAATTATAACTATTGGGCAACACGATGAGAATATATATGCAAGCAAATGGTTTTGATTCATGGAATATAACTCAGTCAGAATATACTATTCCAACTGAAGAGTATTCCACTTGGTCAAATACACAAAAACTAGATGCCACAGCTAATGCAAAAGCCATGAATATGTTGTTTTGTGCCTTTGATAAAAATGAGTTTAATCGTATCAGCATGTGCAACACTGCATATGAAATATGGCGTACACTCAAAGTTACTCACGAAGGAACTAACAAGGTCAAACAAAGCAAAATATGCATGCTCAAAAGTCAGTTTCAAAACTTTAGGATGAAAGAAAATGAATCTATAAATTATATGTATTCAAGATTTCAGGATATCTATCATTCATTAGTAGGACTAGGAGAAAAATATTCAGATTTAGATATTGTGTCTAAAATTCTTAACTCTTTAACGGATGAATGGGAAAGAAAAGTTCTCGTAATTGAAGAAGCAAATGATATTTCCAAAATAACTCCAAAAGAGTTAATAGGAAATCTAATGTCCTATGAAGTGAATTTGCAGGCTAAACGAGTTCAAGTTCAAGATAAAAAGAATATAGCATTCCATGCAGAACAAGAAGAATCAGATTCAGACAAAGACGACCTAGCTTTTATTGCCAAAAACTTCAAGAAATTCTTGAAATATAGAAAAGGAAACAGAAATAATGGCAAGAGAAACTCAAACAGCAATAAACCACCGTCTTTATCAGTTATGGAGTGTTTTAACTGTCACAAAAAGGGGCATATGCAGAAGGACTGTCCAGATCAAAAGAAATAATATCGAAATAAAAGGAAGGACAAATTCAAAAGGAAATCCTTTTCAGTTACATGGGATGATTTAGATTCCTCCTCTTCTTCTGGAAGTGAAAGTGACAGCGATAATGAACAAGCTAACGTATGTTTTATGGCTAAAGCTAATGAGGTTAGTGATTTTACTTTTGATGATATGATAGAAATAAATTCTGAATTATTAGATACTTTAAAAAGTCTCAAAAGAAAATATAAAAAGGCTGTAGAAAATCAAAACAAGGCAGAATTCGAAAGAGATATGCTTTAAGACGAGAAGAAAATATTGGAAGAAGAACTTGAGAAAACTCAAGAATCTTTTTCAAATGTTAATTCTCAACTTATATTATTGAGTCAAGAAATTGAAACTCAAAAAGAAAAGAATGATAATCTTGTTTCTGAGAATCATGTTTTAAAAGCTAATATTAAAATGATAGAACTAGAAATTTCAAGTCTAAAAACCAAACTAGACGAAATTACTAAAAATGTTTCAAATTTCAATAAAGGAAGAGAAAATTTATCTAGAATTATTGAGAATTCAGAATCTGTTAGTAATAAAAATGGTTTAGGATATAAGAAAGTCAAGGACTCACAATCTAGTAAATTAAATAATGTTAAGTATGATAAAACATCTACATCTTCAAATAAATTAGTTTCTAAAACTATAAATATATGGGTACCTAAAACTAATAACAAACTTATAAGGAAAAAGTATATTAGTTCATTTATAGAAGATGTTCATAATAATAAAAATTATATTTATAAAAGGGATACTAAGCCTACTTGGGTTTGGTTTCCTAAGACCTAACTCTTAGGACCCTATTAAAAAAGGCAGGTACCAACGTTATCTCATATTTTTTGCAGGTCCCACTCAAGAAAAGAGGAAAATGGATACTCGACAGTGGTTGCTCAAAACACATGACAGGAGACAAAGATATGCTGATAAATATTACATACTCAAATGGAGGTTCTGTCACTTTTGAAGATAATTCCAAGGGATATATCATCGGCAAAGGCGATGTGAGCAATTACGGTACATCTAATTTACCTCTTATTACAAACATCTTATTAGTTAAGAATTTTAAAACATAACCTATTAAGTATAAGTCAATTATGCAATAAAGGTTTTAAAATATCGTCTTCTGATAATAAATGTAGTATTCTTGATCAGAATCAAAATCTTATTTTCGAAGGAAATAGAGATAAAAACATTTATGTTTTAAATATGAAAGTTAATCCCAATTCAAATATGTGTTTAATAGCAAATGAAAATGATCCCTGGATATGGCACAAACAATTCTGTCATATCAATTTCAAAAATATAAATAAATTTTCTAAAAATAATCTTGTAAAAGGATTACCGAATATGAATTTTAAAGTTAATAATATATGTGACTCATGTCAATTAGGCAAATTAACTAAATTTTCGTTTAAATCCAAGAAAGTTATCTCTACATTACAACCACTCGAGTTACTTCATATGGATTTATTTGACCCTACTCAAATTCAATCCATAAATCATAATAAGTACGTATTTGTAATAGTTGATGATTTTTCTAGATATACATGGACTATCTTTATGAAGAATAAAAGTAATACCTTTGAAAATTTCAAAACATTTGTTAAACAAATTCAAAATCTAAAAGGTACTAAAATTAAAAATATTAGAAGTGATCACGGAGGTGAATTTGAAAATATACAGTTTTGTCAAGACCCAAAAGTCGACCTTCGAAAATCGGCACCCGTACTTCCCTTGTACTCAAAATGCCGTAGATTCAAATGCCGAATCTGGTTCTCGGGAGCTTATAACAACATTAAGTAAACAAAACAGCGGAAAAGAAAAAAAATATAGATATACAACATCTGATACAATATCTGATACAACAGAGTGATACAATGAATATCAATATACATCAGAGATATGATACAACAAATAGCAGCGGAAAAGAAAACGATAACACCAGCAGCGGATAATCTCCAATAGAATGCTCCAAGATAAGCAACGTCAGTCCATGAACTCCAAGAACTGAACTAGCTCCAGATAATCTACTAAACCTGAATATCTGAAAAACCCAACTCTAGACTGCTCGTGTAGAAAAATTTTGAGCATCCAGAGTTTAGGAAAGGAACAATAAACTCCGGATCAGTCATGGGACTGGTGTGAGCAACAAAAACAGTTTATCTTTAAAAACGAACAACAAAAGATTTTAAAGTCAATTCGCAATGCTTTTGGAAAATGAAACTACCATAAGACCTCCCACCACACACACAATGCAAATGCAGACTTGGAGGAGATTTCTTCTTATGATAGTCAAAGATGCTTACTACGCAAAAATCAAATCATTTTGTATATTATTATTAGTGCATAGTGTAGAAAACATTTCGAAAGTACAATATAAATCTTAGCCAGCATACGTACCATTATAGTATGCTTGCTATAGCTGCCATATTAGATGGCAGGTTCTACAACTAATACCGTACACGGTTCGTATTGGAGTTTGGATTTCCAACAAATGATCAGGCTAAGGAACTTCCTATCCACGATGGGTACGTCCCTGGAATAGACGACCCGAGAAATAACCTAACATTACGGTTAGATCTCTACCAACACAAGGCCGGGTTACCTCTGCAAAAATAGGTAACTACTGACACGCGTATGCCATCCCCCGATCGTCACCGATCTTCCCGAGGATCCCCGATTTCCAACAACCACAAAGTAATAAATTTGCAGCAACCACAGAGGTTAAGTATCTGGGCTCCATACCATGATACCACCTTTATCCAGAAGGAATGACATACACTAAGGGGCGCTACTCCCTAGAACCTTGCTGCATCCTTCCTGTTTTGACCATTTCCGGGGTGTGAGGCTCGACGAAGTCTCGTCCACAAAGCTACGCTTTCTACAAAGCCATGCTTCGGGTCAAACAAATGATCAACCTATGATCACAAAGATATAAGATCAAATAAATGATCATATCACAAATGATCAAACACTGATCATCACACAGCAACACTCAGCATGCCACATTACCAAATTGGGATATATCGCCGATAAATTTCAACTACATAACCTCTGAGCTCGTACGTCTCAGAGAAGGGTGTTAAGCTAAGAGAATAAATTCTCCGCCACCAACAGAAATGTATTTGAAAGAAATCGGATTTATATCTCAAAGTGTAATGTCAGACATGTATCCATACAAGTCTGTTCCGGGTTCGAACAGAACCGAAGGCACTTCTCACGAAGCCCTTGCAATTCCGGATAACTTTCAATCACGTCCGGACTTCCCGTCACAAAAGAGTGATATAAATCTCTATACCGGCGCGACTCAGTGCAGAGACATTCGACAGGTTGTCCTTTCATTTTCGAAAAATATCCGGTCTTCAACACCTGTCTTCAAATGCTATCCATATGCGACGTATCACTATTCGGAATGAGTTATACGACCCAAAGGTCCTTTCCCGGCTAACCCGAATAGTGAGCGAAATATTTAAAAACATACGGATATTGGGATTTCAATTAAGTCACAACTTAAACCCAAATTTTCTTTACAAATGGTTTATCAAATTACCATTTTAATCCTTTAAACAAAAAGATTCAATTCATAAAGTTCACTTAATTTCACAAAGATTCATTCATAGATTTTCCAAATCAATTTCCCTTTCAATTTGATTAATTCATTAAATCTTTAAATCAAAGATTTAACTCATAGCTTTCAAAACAATTTCATTTCGAATGGGTTAAACAAATCATCATTTTAAATCTGTTAAAAACAAACAGATTCGATTCATAGCTTTCAAAAAGAGTTTATTCATAACTTGGAAAATCCATTTTTCAATTCACTTGAAATTCCTTTAATTTAAACTGGAATTTCTTTTCTTATCTAAAAGCTTTTATCATTTGAAAACAACAGTTTTCAATTTGGAAATCTGATTCATTCATACGAGTTGAAATCCTTGGTTTAAATTCAAATTCCCAAATTAATACTTTAAAATGGTTTAATTCATACAAACACATTTATATCATCTTTTATCCCTAGTTTCCAAATCATAGATTTAATTTCAAACTTGAATTCAAATTTAAATCAAATTATTTAAATTTTCAAAACTCGATTTAAGTTATTCAAAATAACTTTTATCTTTGAAATTCCATTTCAAAAGCTTTTCATTTTTTTTATTTTAAACCCAAATTTCAAATTTCAAAATCAATTGAAATTAAAATTTCAATTTCAAAAACATCAAATTTAAATTATCTGTGACTTAACCGATTTCCACGTGAAATCCATATTTGTGTGTGTATGGTGTAGTCCAGGGGTTTCACACACAATAGTGCAACATCAATCATCACAGATATATCGATAAGCGGTATAATCGATAACGCTTATCTTCATTCACAGATTCATAGATAAAATAAATTTATCAGTCACAAAGATTACAATTCGATGTGGGTTTCGGATAACCAACTGGAATCCGACTCCCTGTCACATCGAAATTCAAATGTCGTTCTATGGGTCAAGGTTTCATATTCACATAGTAATATATCACAGAAATAGAAATCACAGCTCAGCACAAAGTAATTCATATCACAAAGCATCACAATCACATAACATAGTTATCAATCCAATACACATCATTCCATAGAATATAGTCATCCATAAATATCCTTAATTAATTATCTGATTTATTTAAAACAGATGGGTCATCAATCATAGTAAATTAACATTAATCGATTCTAAATCATTTGATTAAAGGTCCTTTAATCATTTTCATTAGTTAATTAACCTTTAACTTGAATTCATTATCTCAAATTAATCACCTTAATTAATTGATCACATTATCTTTGAATTAACCACTTGATAAATCCACTTTAATCATTAATTAATATTTAATTTATAATCCTTAATTAATCAATTAATTAATCTTTAAATCCTTCATTAATTACTTCAGCCCTTTAATAACTTATTTAATTAATCCAAATCGTTAATTAATTAAATAAATAAATTATCCATTTGAATTAACTTAAAAATTTATGAATTTAAATCATCATTATATCTTCATTTACTTAAGACAAATCTCATTCTTATTGATGATTTTATTATCACTTATAAATATGTTGAAACATTTATATTCAATCCACTTTTTTTTAAAAATTCATTTTTTTTTATACACAGTTTAAATTCAATTTTTTTTTTAAACCTTTAAATTACATGTTAAAGTAATACTTTTGTTATAGAGAAATTTTAAAAGAGTTCAACATCAATTTCTCTTTGAATTCAAATATTAAATGAATTCTTTACATTTGAACTTATATAAATATTTAAATTTATGAAACTTTGTTTTATTTCAAAACCTGTTTATATTTAAATTTGGAAACATGTTTATATTTCAAAAATTTGAGAAACCTGCTATTTGATCAAACAATCCCGAGGCATTTCAACTTTTCTCAACTCAGCCCCGACCCCGAGTATTCACATGAGTTACTTCGAGTTCAACCACCAGTTTTCTCGAGACCATCCCGAGTGGCCTTATCTTCCTCAAACACCCCAAATCTACATTTTCCTATTGATACACGAATTCTCGCGTGCACGTGTACGCTTGAGCAAGGCGATTCCGGCCATCATCCTGATCATCTACATGTCGTAATTCATCATGCCAATCCACCAGAGTACCCAGGTTGAGGACATTTCCCAAAAATCAAAATCGAGACGCTTTGGTCGAACTGGAACAGGCAACCCCAACGAAAATTCCTCTCGTCCTCCCTGCTCCGATCTCTGGAAATCACGAAACTTCGGCCACGCATTCGCCATCCACCCAACTACCATCACCCCAAAGCGCAAACAACCCGAAGCTCGATTGAAGCCGCGGTGGTCAAATTTCCGATTACCCTAAAATTTAGGTTTACAAACATGATCCCTACACCGCCGTCGCCGCCGTAGTCGATACTACCTCCGAACATTTTTCCCAGCACCATCGTAGATTCCTCCATCTCCCCGCACGAACTCATCCTCCAGAACGTCGCCTGGCGTCGGAATTTCGTCGAATACCGTTTTCCGTTCGAGCACAAACTGCACCTAAAACACACAACTAAAAATTCCTATCTTTGCTTTAAAAATCTTGTTTTTGTATAATGATTCGCCTGATATATTTGAATCAACGATCAACGATATTCGATTTTATCATAAATGTGCATGATCATCAGGATTTTTATAATTTAACAGGCATATCTTGATTTTACTTGTTGGAAATAATTTTAAACTTTGATTTATGCATAACTAAACATTTTGTATTCAAAGCCTTTGGCCTAACAGTGCTCATGTGATTAGTTGTGTAGATTTCGATCAATCTTGATGCTCTGGACTAAGAAAGCAGAGAAGATTTCAAAAAAAGAAAAAGAACAGGCATACACACTTATATATAGTTATACGAAGAGAGAAATCATGAATATATATGCATACAAAACAACTTCAAAACTCAGACTTCATAAGCAACAAACAAATATATACTTGGTTGGTTTTAAAATTGTTTACTCACTGTTGTTTTCCAGGAAAGAAAACAGAGCTGCTCTTATTAGAACAAAATTCTTGAAATAAAATGTTACTCACCAGCTTTATGAAAAAGAACAGAGCACCCATGTTGAAACAGTTTGAACTTGAAAAACTGGAAAATGTTTTCCGCTTTGATCTTCTTGCCTTGCTGGGTTACTTGTTGATGGTCAATATTTGTTTGAGTTTGAAATAGTTTACTTTAGATCTTTAATTCGTATGAAAAGGCTGAGATACAAATAAAGGAAGAAGACAGGAATATAAGGAGAAGAAGGTAGACAGGATATCAAGTATTGTACAACTTAGCAGTGATATTTTTCCCTTGCTTCATTCGACCATGCAGATTTTCTTTGGCTAAATGGAGGCTGATATGAAATGTATTATGGCTAGCATTTAATGTTTGTACAATATCAACTTTTTCTTATTTCCTTCGGCTGTACAAAAATGAAGATGATTTTCTTTGGCTTCCTTTGCAAGCTAACACATATATTTGTTTTGCTTTGGCTTACCAGCCTATACTTAGTTCATTTGTTTGAAGGTATATGTTTATTCTACACTTATGTTTTTATTTCTAATTTAAATTATTATTGTTAATTTCTTTACTTCTATACTAATTGTCTTATACTTATTTTATAAATTTAAACCATTATTAATCATCAATTCTAATATTTATTATTACCATTTATTATTAAACTATTTATTTAAGGTTTAAATTCAAATCAAATATATATAGCTATATATATTCAATTTTTACTCATATATGCTCGTATACATATACATATTCACATATATGTACCATATTTACAATATTATTAAATTTAAATGATTTAATACATGATTTATTTGGTTTCGGGGAAACTCGTAATCCATTTATCGTTTTATTTCACAAATTTTATTCAAAAATCGAATTAATTATCAATTTAAATATCTAAAAATCTGGGGTCGTTACAAGTTTGATAACTATTGTAAAAAGAAAGGAATATTTCATAAATTTTCGTTTCCTAGAACTCCACAACAAAATGGAGTTGTAGAACGAAATAATCGAACTCTATAAGAATGTGCAAGAACTTTACTAAATGAAAGCACGTTACCAAAACAATTTTTGGCGGAAGCTGTTGCAACTGCTTGTTATGTTTTGAATCGTGTTTCTATTAGACCTCTCATTAAAAATACTCCTTACGAACTTTTTAACGGTAGAAAACCAAACATATCTTATTTCAAAATATTTGGATCAAAATGTTTTATATTAAATACCAAAGATCAGCTTGGCAAATTTGATTCAAAATGTGACGAAGGAATATTTCATGGATATTCGAATCGAAGCAAAGCTTATTGAATTTTTAATAAACTAACTAATACTATAAAAGAATCACTTCATGTATCTTTTAATGAGAACTCTAAACATGTTTTTAATACAATTAATGACAATGACTTACTTAATAATAATAAAACAAATATAATAATAAACAATTCAAGAGAGGATGACGATATTATTTATAATTCTAGAGAAGATGAAAACATTGTTAATAATTTAGAAAACAGAAATACTACTAATACAATAAGATCTCCTCGAAGAGTTTTACGAAATCATCCTACAGAAAATATAATTGGAGAAATAAATTCAAATGTTCGAACTAGAAATCAATTAAATTTAATGGGTAATGTAGCTTTTCTATCTACTAGAACCTAAAAATACTAAGGAAGCATCATCCGATGAAAATTGGATTATTGCTATGGAAGACGAATTAAATCAGTTTGAACGAAATGAAGTTTGGGAACTAGTACCCAGACCGACCGATCAGATCGTTATAGGAACTAAATGGGTTTATAAAAATAAAGCAGACGAATTAGGAAATATAACTAGAAACAAAGCAAGATTAGTAGCACAAGGATATAATCAGGAAGAAGGAATAGACTACGAAGAAACGTTTGCTCCAGTTGCTAGACTTGAAGCAATACGAATCTTATTAGCGTATGCATGTTTTAATAATTTTAAACTTTACCAAATGGATGTTAAAAGTGCATTTTTAAATGGTTATATTAAAGAAAATGTTTATGTTTAACAACCTCCTTTATTTAGTCATGAAAAATATCCAGATCATGTATATAAACTTAAGAAAGCTTTATATGGCTTAAAGCAAGCACCACGTGCTTGGTATGAATGTCTTAAAAGCTATATAATTGATTCTGGATTCGAAATAGGAAAAGTAGATCAAACATTATTTATAAAACATTCTAAAAATGACATACTAATAGTTCAAATATATGTCGATGACATTATATTTGGCTCAAATAATAATGAATTATGTAAAGAATTTTCTGAAATAATGACTAAAGAATTCGTAATGTCCCATATGGGAGAATTATCATATTTTCTAGGACTTCAAATTAAACAAATTTCAAATGGAATATTTATTAATCAAGAAAAATACTGTAATAATCTTATCAAACGTTTTGGAATGGAAAACACTTCTGCCAAACCAACACCTATGAGTACAACAGCACATCTTGATAAAGATGAAAACGGCAAAAGTATAGACCAAAAATTATATCGTAGTATGATAGGATCACTACTTTATTTAACAGTAAGTAGACCAGATATTATAATGAGTGTATGCTTATGTGCACGATTTCAAGCTGACCCAAAAGAATCACATTTACGAGCCGTAAAACGCATACTACGCTATCTTAGTAAAACTACAAATTTCGGACTTTTCTACCCATCGTTTGAATTAGTATCATACAGCGATGCTGATTTCAGAGAATCACGAACAGATAGAAAAAGTACAAGCGGTACGTGTCACTTCATTGGTAAATCTTTAATATCATGGTTTAGTAAGAAACAAAACCGTGTCTCTCTATCAACTTGTGAAGCAGAATATATTTCTGCAGCACTAGCTTGCACACAAGTCATTTATATGCAACAAACACTTAAAGATTTTGGAATCAATCTATCAAAATCAACAATTTACTGCGATAATTCTAGTGCAATAAATTTATCTTAAAATCCAGTAAACCACTCAAGAACTAAACATATAGATATTAGACATCATTTTTTACGTGATAATATAGAAAAAGAAGTAATAAATCTTGACTACGTACCATCTGAAAATCAATTAGCAGATATTTTTACTAAACCACTGTTAGAAAATACGTTTATAAAATTGCGACGTGAGCTCGGTATAATCTCAAGTAAAGATATATAAATATATTAAAAAAATTTAACTAAAAAGTCAAGAATAAAATTTTTTACAAAAATGCGAAATTCTGACCATACTAAGACTCGAACTCGTGATGTGTTGTGAATAGCCCAAGTGTCTTAACCACCTGAGCTATTAATATTTTATGTTCATGTATAGTATGGGCGTTTTATTATATGATAACATTAATCTATAAACTGCATTACTTGTTTCATGTAACTTCATAATCTATATTACTAATTTTATAAATATTAAAATTATACACAAAAGCTCAGCCAACAGAAAACCAATGTTTCACCCTATTTCTAGGCTATAATTAATATAATCCACCAAATTTTATTCTATTTCTCCTAACCTAAGTCTATAAATAGATGCATATTCCTTTATCTTTGCAATCAAACTAAAAAGCAATCATTCAATTTTCTCTCTGAAGTAAAGCTTTTATAAACAACAATTTTAAAAAATATGTCAACTTCCTCTACAACTAACTCTATCAAAATCATTGCCTCGACCAACTCTCCCAAAACTCCAGACCATAAAGGTTCACCATCATCGGTCTATCACACCGGATATACTTCGAACAAGAAAAAGGGAAAGAAGACCGTTGATATTTCTCCAAACACAAAACAGAAGATTGACGATCTTCACCATTATCAGCAAGAATCTCTAATGTTACAATGGGAGATGTATTACGAACAAAAAATAAACTCCAGACGGATAGGAATAATTTAACACATAGTTATGAAGTTCTGCGGGGCATCATCACATCCGATAGACGAAAATGTTGTTTCGCCTATCAGACGACCATCAACTTCGTCTCCACCACGTCCACAATACTCACCAAATTCGTAGGATCAAAATGAGGCAACGAATGTTCGTCACAAGCAACTGAAAGAATTCAAGACACCTAGTCCCTCAAAATAATCATAGCTTTAATTATCATTCGTTGTATTTTTTTAAAAATACTTTACATAAGTGTGTCTCTTTTTCAAATAAATTTTCTATGTATGTATATTTTTAATTAAATAAATAAATTTGTGGTTCATTACTATGTCAACTATTAAAATAATAAATAAATATATACAATTCACAAGCAACAGAAATTCACTGTAGAAAATGTCAATTAGCTTCGTCTCATTCTTGATGAATTTTTAAGCTTCAACAACGGTAGGATGAATATAATTTACTACGGCGAATATATTATGCGTCTTCTCAAAGCTTGTGAAGTTCCGGAACCGGATTCACCAGTTTCTATCGTTGGATGTTTGAACACTCGGACTTTAGCCTTGATGAAACTACCGGTTGCCCGACCCCTTTGTATAATATCTTTTGAAGAATGGAAACAAAGGCAAACAGCTCAAGACCAACCACAACAACATGGTGAGCCATCTCAAAGGCCATCTCGTCAAAATCGACTCGTCATCAACAAGAAGAAATTATAATTCCAAATCCGGGTCTACAACCACATGAATCCATCAATATAATTTGTCGTAATCAACAAATTCTACAACCCAACATCATCAAAGTTGATAAGAAGCTTGATAAGGTCAAATGATTTTTCACCAAACTATGGCAAGCAATCTCATGCTCCTCCGGGACATCTACGGCTACTATAGGCGATCCGGGTAAGCAGCCCGTCTTTACATGGTCTTCTTCTGACGACGATGAAGCAAGTAGCAGTGATGATGATGGAGATAAAGGTTACAGTGGTAGGGGTAAGGAACCGATGGCGTAAGGTGTTCATTTTCTTTTTTATTCAAGACATTTGTTTTCAATTCATATGGCTTGTACTAAATGGCCATTTTAGTTTATTTATTTTTCAGTACTCTTAACTATGGAAGTTAAATGTATGGATGATTGTTCTTGTTTTTATCTCATAATATGTTTCGCATTTTATCTTCATATTAATTTTTCCTTTTTGTCGATGACAAAGGGGGAGAAATATTATTGCTAATAATAAGAATGCAGGATATAGAGCGTCAAAGATTCAAGGGGAGTAAGTATTTATGTTATATATATATATATATATATATACACAGTCGAAATCTATATCTATTTACAGCTTGTCATCAATCAAAAAGGGGGAGAATGTTGAGACTTGGTTTTGATTCATGACACGAAGCTATCACTACGACATACAGATTTGACGACTGCTACGACAAAAAGAAACAAGGAGACGAGACTTTAAAAACCGGTGCATCAACTATGGTATTTTGTTTTTGAGTCTTAGGTCAATATTGTTAAAATCTCTCCTCGATTACATCTACATTACCTTATATATATATTAATCATAATATTTATCAAATATTATATATATATACATAAGCATAAAGTTATAGAATTCAATATATCTATGTAATTGTGAAAACTGCACAAAAACAACCAGGTCAGTCGACTGACTACCTGAGACAGTCGACTGACACTGGAATTTTTGTGCAGCATGCACAGTTACATATGTATACGAATTTAAATTTAAATATTATTTGGAATATTCAGTCGACTGACTCAGAGGCTCAGTTGACTGAATTTCTATAACATCCACTTTTCGAAAAGACACGACTTTTTGTGAAGAGTTGCGAACCTCTAACGAAAAGATTCGGGCGCAACACTTCGATCGAAACTCTTCACCAACAGTCGCTGCTTTCTAATCTTTATAAATACATACTTCAACTTCATTTCAAATCACTGAATTAAAATCTAATTCTCTGATCTTTGCTCTTCTATCTATTTGCAATACACTTTCAAATATTCTGCATTAAAGCAGTACAAGACCTTTCTATTCTTCATATACTTCAAATATATATATATATTTATACTCGAGGAGAAGATTATAGGAAGGGTGTACTACAAGTGACAAATTCGTGTTATTAAGAACACACAAAGTCAAAAGTATTTTTGTATTTGTTGAAGTCCTGTTCTGCTGCTCAGGCGTCTGAAGTCCTCTTCGGCTGCTGAGGCAAAATCTTGTTCTGCTGCTCAGGTCCTTGTTCGGCTGCTCAAGGGTTGTATATACCTGTTCCTCCGGGTTAAGTGAGGGTTATTAGTGAAATTCCAGAAGGAGTCTGGGACTGGACGTAGGACGATGCTCCGAACCAGTATAAAAATCTATGGTGTCATTTTTACTATACTGCTTTTATATTCCGCACTATTTATCGTATAGCTATCATCACTACACTTTGTATTATCATATATCCATATTACACGATCCATAGCACACTTTCAACACTTTGGTGCTTTCACCGAGAACAACTAGCGCCCGCTACATCAAATTTGGAGTTCAGATTTGGAAAGCTGAAGGATCAGATCTAAAAGGAACCATGGTTAGGCAATCAACTAGAAAGATATTACCAAAAAGGAGCCATCAAGAGGGGAGTCAAGAAGCTTTCTCAGGAGCGAATCAGGCCTCAGTTTTCATCACTAGAGATGAGATGGAGATGATGATGGGAGCTATGCAAGAAGAAGTATTGAAAAGGCAGGGGGAAATGATACAGAACCTCTTCAGACAGTTTGGGCAGGCAGGAACAGCTGGAGCTTCAGGAGTTCAGATCCACGGAGCAGAAGGACTCAACAGGCAGTCGGATGGAGCATCTCAACAGGGTGCGACCCCCAACCAGCACACAGTACCAATTTGGATGGATCCAGACCCGGGGGCACACCACCATGCAACGATAGACCAATTCATGGAGGGATTCCAGGTGACACTGCACAACATGGAGCTGAGAGGAATGCAGGAGTGCGTGAAGAAGAGTATGTACCAGAATTCCCTTGGGGACTCGGGGGGCAACCCTTGGTGGACAACACTGGATTAGCCGAGATTATCAGGCGAACTATGCGTAGAGGTTTAGCGAACAGAGATCTGGAAGGAGTAAACCGGAGCCCGTTTACCCGTGACATCAAAATGGCTCGGAATCCACTGGAGTTCAAGCTACCTACTCTGGAGCTATACAACGGCAGGGCTAATCCTACCAATCATCTGAGGAGGTACACGAGACACATGGAGGTGTTCGGGGCATCGGAGGAAGTTAAGGCCCAGTGTTTCCCTCTGTACTTGACGGATATAACTGCTATGTGGCTCAGGCAGTTAGAGGATGGATCTATTAGGACATGGACGGAATTGGTGGACAGGTTTTTGAAGCAGTTTCGGGTTCATATCAAGAGGCCGAAAAATGTAATGACACTAATGTCGGTAAAGCAAAGAACATGGGAATCGCTTAAGGCTTTCTTAACTCGGTTTAATGTGGCAGTTGCTTCGGTGGATCGGCCAGATCCATCAGTGGTTCTAATGGCGGCAGTTTCAGGAGTCAGGAATAGCTCGGATTTCAAGATATCATTGATACGAGATCCACCAACGGATCTCGGGGAGTTCTTTCATGAGGTCGAAAGATTTCTTCGATAGGAAGACGCATGTTCGGATATGAAGATAAAGGAAGCAAATGTGGTCAAGTATGGAGATCCATCCGGCGAAAGCTCGGATAAGGATAAGGATAAAGGAAAGAGGAAGTTGGATGACAACTCTGGTAGGGCAAGGAAACGTTAGGGAGAGCCAAAATTCTCCACTTACACAGGATTGAATGAAACATTGGAGCGGATATACATGGAAACCCGGGATCGCCTTCTCTTCTGAAGGCTGGCAAGGAGAGAACCCTCGGAACATGAGAGAGCATCAGGAAGGCACTATCTCTTTCATGATCTGGACGGGCATGATACCAACAGCTGCAGGCATCTAAAGGATATAATCGAGGAGCATGTAAGGAGTGGTCAGTTGCGGCAATATGTCGGAACTCAGAATGCGGTGAAGGAACAAGAGCAGCCACCGTCTACCTCTAGCGACAACGGAATGAGGCTCAGGAATGATGACCGATTGGTAATCGATTGACAGGGATGCTATGAAATAAGTAGCAAACTCTGGGCAAACGGCTAAGTCACTTACTCATGTACGGGGATGGAAATAGCCCCTAGGCATGCTCTGAGATGATGATAAACCATGACGCTCTAGTTTGTGAAATCTTCTCTTTCTTTTCTGGTTTGGACATTTGCTTTTTTCTGGTTTGGTTTCGGAGTCTGGTTTGACCTCCTGGTTTTGTTTGTTTTCTGGTTTGGACTTTGGTTTGGACGCTTGTTTTCTGGTTTGGATATTGGTTTGGGTTTCTGGAATGGATTTTTGGTTTTCTGATTTAATCTGGATTTCGGATTGGATTTTGATTGGATTTTTATCTGGCTTTTGGTAAATGGTCGTCGGGTATGGATTATACCTGGCAAGGGGTAAGTCGCTTCATTCGAGCATGGCGAATCGACTTATTCAGGTCATCGAGTATGGATTATGTTCGACAAGGGTCCGGGGAGACCGGGATTTGGCCTAGGACTTATGCCCCATATTATCTATCGGTTACTATTCAGGTCGTCGAGTATAGACTATGCTCGGCAAGGGTCCGGAGCGACCAGGATTCGGCTTAGGACTTAAGCCACGGCATTACTCAGTGTTCAGGGACACTGAACTGGGAACACCAAGTCATTACTTAACACAAGTCGTCGAGTGCGGGTTGCGCTTGACAAGAACCTGGAGAGGTTACGGATTCGAATATTGGCTATGAACAGCTGGGATTTGTCTATGGACCCGGAGTGGTCCCAGATTTGGATATCAACCCGGAGAGGTCCCGGATTCGATTATTGGTTATTGGATACGGATGGATTAGAACTCGGTTGTCAGGTTTAGATTGGCGAAGGACTTAGCTACTGGATTCGAAATCGAGTATCGGCTCGGAGTGGTCGCGGATTCGGATGAGGATACGGCTACGCCACTTGATAGGATGGCTTGGTGATGGATTGGATTATGAATCAAATGGAATGGCTATGGATGGAATATGGACTTCGGATGTTGGATTCGAAGCTATTCAAAACACGCCTTCTTACCACAAGGCATGTTTTGAGCGGAAAATGTTACACCGCCGCTTGGTCAAGACTAGGATACCAATGAATTGGCTGGAAAGGATGGAAATCAGGATTGGAGATCGATTGGAAACAAGGCTATGATCAATACCGTCAAAATATAACCGAGCTCCAATCAAGACGGGATCGATTGGGAATGATGAACAAGGCTAGGAAAAGCTACGTTTCAAATTTCAGGTCAACCGGAGTTCGTATGCTCCAGATATGGATGGATCAAGGTTCAAGGAAAGCAGGTTCGTACCGATGTTTTGTATCGATCAGGATGGAAATGGCAGCATAATCGATGGTTTCGAATCGATAGTTTTGTATCGATGTAATTCGCATCAATCTGGTTGGATACGGCAAAAGGAAGGCAGTATGCTTCGTATCGATCAAAGCTGGGATCGATATGAAGAGTGGATCAATGGTTTCAATCATTAGGATGGACATTTCGTATCGATCACTTCTTGATCGATACGAAGAAGGTAGTAGGCATGGACCGATACGAAGAGCATGACACTGGATCGATACGAAGGAAGGGCAACCGATGGATACGAGAGCATACGTTTCCAGAGCGGCTGATGGATATAAAGAGCGGTAACCCATGGTCTGCTTCGTATCAATCGATGCGAAGGAGCCGGTCAAGTAATGAAGTGCTAAACATGGATCGGGGAGTGAAACTCGGATCGACGCGTACTTGGTGGATGATGGGCACATATATGATGGATACGAAGCCCCCGATCGATATGAATCCCTCAGCCTCCTTGCAAATCAAATCTTGGGTCGAAGGTAACTCACAAACTACAAGTCCAAACATCACAAAATTTTCACAGGAGCTTCCTTATGCACTCAAGAAGGTACGTGATCGATCTCGACTTGATTGGAGCCAGTTTGGATTGATGCGAATTGTACATGGATCGGTCCCAAATGCCTCCAGATCAATCCTGCGGGCCCACCTACGCAAGAGAAGAGGTCTTCCAAGATTTGAGGCGGATATTTTTGGATTTACACCTATCAATAGCAGTCCTATGGCAACTAGAAGAGGATCTTCTTCTTCTTCTTGGCTAGGCAAAACTCTGTCATTTTGGTTGTTGATTTCAAAGGCTTGTAACTGTAATCTCAATATAAAAGGAATAAAAGGATCAATTTAAAGTTGACGTAGGCCGGAGATAGCCGAACTACTACAAACGTTGTGTTCTTTCTTGCATTTCTTTCATTTTAATTTGGCTATTTCTTCATTTTTGTTCTCTACTTAATCTGTGTCTGAGATCCGTGTCTGGATATTAGGATCTGTGTTTATACACTGGTGCTTTCGCTCTTTTGGGGTTTGTGACCAATTTTGGCGCAAACACTTATTCTCTTAGGTTTTTAAGTCATAACTCTTTCTCATTAATTAATTTATTTAAGGCACGACCTTAATTAGTTTTCAATTCTCAATTTCCTTATCACTTTATTCTCTACAATATTCTATTTAATTTATCTAATTAAATCTTCTGAATAATGCTATCTAAAAATAGGGTTGTTATAGGCTCCCCACTTTAAAGAATTTCCTCCTCGAAATTCAGCAAGGACTATATACTAAGCATAGCAATCATCTGTAACATCTCCTAACTACCATACTAGCGTACTTGACTAGCAAACAGTATATATATATAACTGATATAGAACATACCCTTATAATAGATCATGAGAAGAATTCTATACTGTCTTCTGTCTCCCAAGTACAATGCTTCTTGTTGTCGCTCTCTGAACTTTCACCAACTTGACTGTCTTGTTTTTTAACCTCTTCTCATCTCTCGTTACAACCCGAACTAGTTTGCTAACAAAAGTTAGATCTGATTCTACTATTAAGTCTTCCAATGCAGTCGGAGGGATAGTAGGCTTTGGACCATGCACATACTTAAGAAGATGAGACACATGAAACACATTACGGACATCTGCTAAACTGCTCGACAACTCTACTTTTTATGTAAGCTTTTCCTCTCTATAACTAGGAACAATCCAACATTTCTCGATGCCAGTTTCCCTAACTTTCTAAATCATACCGCACCCTTCATTGGTAATACTTTAATGAAAACCCTATCTCAAACTGAGAACTCTAGATCCTTACACCTTCATCTGCGTAACTCTTTTCTCTAGACTGAGCTTCCTTCATCCTACCTCAGATCAACTTAGTTTTCTCTATGGCCTTTCTTACCAGATCTGGACCTAAGACTAATTTGTCTCTGATTTCCATCTAACATGCTGGTGACTTGGATAACCTTCCATATAAAGCTTCGAAAGGCGCCATTCCTATACTAATAATTGTTATTATAGGAAAACTCAACTAAGTGTAGGTGATCTTCCCATGATCCACTAAAATCCAGCACAGAAGCTCTCAACAAATCCTCGAGTACCTTGTTGAATCTCTCTGTCTGCCCATCTGTCTAAGGGTGATGAGTAGTACTCATCTTGAGCTTGGTACCTAACACATCCTGTAGACTCTTTCAGAACTCGCTAGTAAACAAAGTATCTCGGTCACTGACTATACTACTAGGAATCCTATGTAGTCTAACTATGTTCTTTATAATTGATTTAGCCAAAACAGGGGTCGTCCTGGTTAACTCAACTAGAATGAAATGGGCACTCTTAGTCAACCTGTCCACTATGACCTATATACTTTCATTTCATTGATTCCACCTTGGCAACCCGTCTAGAAAATCCATGGATATCGAATCCCATTTCCAAACTGGTATCTCCAAAAGATGAAGCAACCCACTCGGCTTTTGATGTTCGGCCTTTACTTGTTGACAGTTCACACATAGCTTTACCCATAATCCAACATCCCTCTTCATACTTTCCCAATATAAACTCCTCTTCATATCCTGATACATCCTGGTCCCTCCAGGATGAATCTTAAATTTTAAACGATGACACTCTTTGAGGACCTCCTTAGTTTTCTATATTTGGGACACACAATCGTCCCTTCTTTCTCAACCACCCTCTCTGGTCAAGACTAAAATCCTTCAGATCAACAATCTTGATTCCGGCCTTTAGCCTTCTAATCTTATCAGCTAACACTGGGTCATCTTTTTTGCTTAGATGCAATCCTTTCGATCAGTCTTAGTTGAACTTCCAAGAAAGACAACATGGCAATACTTTGACTAGAACTAGCAGTAGATCTTAACTGCACAGTGTACGTAGTCAACACCTCAAGATCCTTCCATTCGGCCAACATGGCTAACAACACATTCTAATGTTTCCTGCTAAGTGCATTCGCAACCCTATTACCTTTCGATGGCATGTACTCTATACCAAAGTCATAAGCTACTAAAAACTCCAGCCACCTCTGTTGCCCCATATTTAACTCCTTCTAAGAGAATAGGTATCTTAATACTTATGATTGGTATATAACTCGAATCCCTCTCCTAAGAGGTAGTGTCTCCATATTTTCAACTCGAAGATTACCGCTAATACTTACGATTGGTATATAACTCAAATCCCTCTCCTAAGAGGTAGAGTCTCCATATTTTCAACGCGAAGATTACCGCTGCCAACTCTAAATCATGAGTAGGGTATCTCACTTCATGGGGTCTGAGCTGTCGAGAAGCATAGGCAATGACCTTACCCTTTTGCATCAACATAGCTCCTAATTTGGTTCCACATGCATAGGTATACACTACTAATTCTTGATTCTCATCTGGAACTACTAACATAGGTGCATTGGTTAATAAATGATTTAACTTAAGGAACGCTACCTCACATTTGCAGACCAAATAAACTTCATATCCTTCCTGGTCAGCCTAGTCAAAGGCGTTGCTATCCGTGAGAAATCTTTAATAAACCTCCAGTGGTAACCAGCAAGCCCAAGGAAACTTATGATCTCAATCAGCATCTATAGTCACTTCTAGTTGTTAACAGCTTCGATCTTATCCGGATCAACTAAGAAACCCTTCTTTGAAGCCACGTGACCAAGAAACTTAACTTCTTTTTTCCAAAAATGGCACTTTGAAAACTTCACTTTCAGTTGATGCTGCCTCAGCATCTCAAGCACCAGTCTAAGATAAACTTCATGCTCTCTTTTATCCTTAGATTATATTAAGATGCCATCTATGAATACCAATATGAACCTATCCAAGTGCTCTCGAAAAACCCAGTTCATCAAATCCACGAAGAAAGCTGGCACATTCCTTAACCCGAATGGCATCACCAACCACTCATATGACCCGTATCTGGTCCAAAACACCGTTAACGGAATACAATTCTCCGCCACTCTTAGCTGATGGAACCCTATTGCCAAATCCAATTGGGAGAACACTCTGGCTCCATTCAACCGGTCGTACAAATCATTGATTCTCAACAAAGGATACTTATTCTTGATCGTCCTTTCATTCAACTTGTGATAGTCAATGCACAATCTTAGAGATCCATCTGGCATCTTAACGAATACCGTAGCTGCTCCCCAAGGAGAATTGCTTGGTCTAATAAATCTCTTCCCTTCCAAGTGAACTAGCTGCACCTTTAGCTCTTTCATCTCAGTAGGGTCATCCGGCTAGGTGGTCTACTTGCAGGTTCTGGCCCTGGCATAAGATCTATTTGAAATTCGGTAGCTCACTTTGGCGGTAGCCCTAACACTAACTCAAAAACATCAACAAACTTTTTTGCTACCAACACCCGATCTAATTCTTCTTTTGCTTCCATTACATTTAGCAAAGCACAAGTACTTGAGTCTGACTTCTCCATCAAGTATATAACTCGGTTATGGCTATTAGGGTGTCCTAACGATATTTCCCCATCCCAGCAAAATATTCTTGCATCGTATCTATCTAACAAGTCCATAACCAATATGATCCCAAAAGCCCGAAAATCAAAAACATACAGACTGCATGCAAACTTATGACCTAGCAAGTCAAGTTCTAACTAATCACATTTCATTCTAAGAGTTGCATACCCTCCGATTGGATATGCAACCCTTAAGGAAGTAAGTAGGTATGATGGTTCTAAGCATAATTTATCTACCAACTGAGATATAAATGAATGTGATGCACCGGTATCAAATTGTACCCTAACCGATATACTATGGATCAAAAGCGTACCTTCCATCGTAGATTTCCCCTTCTAAGCTGTTGCTGGTCTAGAAGAAGATGGTTCCAATGCAAAAACTTTTCCCTTGTCTGCTCTAACTGGTTCAGGACACTGATTCTTGTGATGCCCGATCTGGTCACAGTTGAAGCACTTCACTCCTTTCTTATCTGCAACATCCTCCCCTTTTCCAATTCGACATTCATGAGCAAAATGGCATTCCTTGTCGCACTTGTAGCAAACTACATCAGCCTTCCCTTTCTTGGCTGCTCCTTCTTTCTGAGCTCCTTTCCGTTTAAAGAACTTTCACTTCTTTCCCTGGGGACCTTGAACCTCAACTGCTTTCCCCTTACTAAACGTTGAGAGCATTTCTGCGTTCCTGACGGTCGTCTCCACTACAACATTGCTTGGGTCACAAAAGTGTGGCATGGTTGCCCTGGCAATCTCTAGCTTTAGTCCTCGAATAAACTTTTCATTTCTCTTGATGGCGGTGTCAATCATGGAGTACCGGTATTTGGACAGCTTATCAAATTTTGTGGCATATTCGATTACCGACATCTCCCCTTGCTCTGTATCTAAAAACTTCCTCATCAATGCCAACATGGCCACTTCGGATAAAAACCTCTCTTCGAATCTCCTTTGAAACTAGGCCCAAGTTAATTCTTCTTCAGGTACTCCAACAATAACCCCATACCACCAGTATAATGTTGCTGTCTGCAACTATTTAGAAGCAAGTCTTCTCTTTTGTTCGTCATCTAATCCCAAGTCAGCGAAAATTCTTTCATGGTGAAATAACCAGTTTTCTAATCCGACAACATCCTCCGTTCACAAAAAGGGCTTCCCACCAAGACTGGTGTCCCCTGCTCAGCTTGGCATAGTTATTGCCGACTGGGGCCATAGGATTTGCTCTCCCAGCATTCACAGCATTTCCCCTACTACTCTTGCAGCTGCTTCAACTTGCATCAGATTGATGAAGAACATATACATCATCCCCATATCTATGGGCAGAGTCCCGGCACCTACGTTGGCATTTGCATTTGGATTAGCATTTGTCAATTGACCCGGATTCCTTCTGGTATTGGGCCGAGCATTTCCATTAGATGCGGTGCTTCCTCCATCCAGATTTCCTCTTCTGTTTCCTACCTTTATATCCTCCTTTCTCGTATATCTATATACAAGCCTTAGTAAGGTATAGAAAAACGGTCAAAGAGAAAAGGGGAATACATACTTATATATATATATATAATGCAAGTATGTTACTATAGTGTTAACCCAAATCCCAATCTCATTCTCTGATTCATTGGGTTATGTTTTGAAAATCTTTTAGATTCAAATTTCTCAATATAAAAAAACCTATGCTCTAATACCAACTTAGAACATCCCCAATTTGGAGGCCCAAAACTAACTGCTAGGGACGATGCAGTCATCTATAGTTATTAATTCTAGATAACCAAATGCGGTAATGTTAGATACATTGATATACCAGAAACACATGAATATGAAAAAATTTAAACTCAGATTAAAACAAAATTTTCATTTCATTACAAATAGCATTTCAGATTCATTACATAATCTCATACGTAAGCCACGTTCAAAGAAATTACAATTTATTACAAAATACGCCAAGAGCAGCATACGAAGATACCCATTGGTTGATCAGAGTCTAAATATAGGCACTAAATAATATTTCCATTACATCCAATTACACAGCAGAATCAAACAAAAAGATCTCTTAACAGCCAGCTTGCCTCCCGCAAGTCTCTGGAAGCTTATTTTTCTAAAGGAGAACCTAAAAACCTTAACCTCAAACTACTCAAAATCGATTGAGCACCCAAGAGTTTAAGGGAAAAATATAAACTACAAGTTAGACAAAAAGTCTGGTATGAATAATAACCTACCATCTCAAACCATACAGATATCTAGTAAGACCATGCTACTTAGCATAACGGGTTTTCCCCTTACTAGTATCTTAACTCAATTTATAATAACCATATACTATGCACCTGCATCCACAATGGTTAAAATATAACATAATAATGTATAATGATGATATGCAAACATGCAACATGCTTTGCATTTCCCATCCCCATTCACATCACTATTTGTGTTAAGTAATAGTTTCTAGGGCCATTGTTAACCTATCAGTTTTCATGGGCTGACTAATAACCTGTTCCAAGCTTACGGACTATCTATCCGGTTTCATAGTTTCCATGGGACTATTAAGAACCAATTGGTGTCTACCAACAACATCATCCAATCATAGTTTTCATGGGGTCACTATGAATCTATTGGATTCTCCAATAACATCTCTCATGTTATAGTTTTCATAGGCTGACTATGATCCTATTGATCTCTATCAACAGCTTGTTCCGAACATAGTTTTCATGGGATCACTAAGAACCTATTGGCTCCTGCCAATAATAATTTCCATAAAATAGCTTTTATGGGCTTACTAAGAACCCATCTAAACCAATAATCTTTTGATTAGTCCTGGGCATCTTATATTCTGGTCTGTTTGACCTCCTGGATGCAATTCTACTCAGACAGGAGTCAATTAAATGTATATCAACTACCAGGTCAACCTAGCCTATTATTCTTCCCTTAACACCCAAAAATGCAGTTATGGGTTAATAATGAAGTGAACATGATTACACAAGCATAATGATAACTGATCAAATAACATAACAACATAAACATCCATGGTTTAATTCCTTGTAATCATTTTCTAATGAAATATGGTTGATACCCTTAGCCCGCTATCTTTAGCAAGGAAAGCTTCCACTAAAATTTTAAATTTAAATGCCATTTCAAAACACTTTTACATTGCTATGTGTTTACTTTAAAAATGAGATTGGGTTCTCTAATTTGAAAACTAAGGCTTTCGACTATATCCTTCAGATCATTGTGACATCATGAGTTACCCTCTGTCACTCTCCCGTTCGACATCATAGAGCAACCAAGCCCTATGTCCCCTTCCATTTGACTAATGGGTTCGAAACAAGCGGTTATGCCTCTTTCGCCACTTTAATCTTGCTGTTGGACCTTTCGAAGTCATTGCTTAAGCAATGCAGAAGGCCCCTTCCACTACTTCTTTGAAACCATGATGAAGGACCCTGTCGACACAATTGATTGGGTGTGGCACAACCCTTCCACCTCTATAGTTGAACAAGCAACACTATCAACTGGTGTGGAAGGTACCCTCCGTAATAGTTGGACTTACACAAGTATAAAAGTGCGAAAGGTATGCGGTCGACACCATTGATTGGTGCACCATACCCCTTCCATCTTCATTGATTAACATACTTGTGGAGCATATAAGAGCGGAATAAACCCCTTTGACACTATCTATTGGAGCGAAAGGTCCTTTCCATGATAGTTGGAACAATTAATGCCGCAATACACACTTATTAAAGTGTATGTATGTGGAGGGACCCCTCCGACTCTATTGATTGGTGTAGGAGGACCCTTTTGCCTTCATTCTAGTATATGTTAACTACAGCGACACCCCCATCCCTTTAGTGTTCTAAGGGAAGTGGAATCAATGCTTTCGAAGGCAAGTGGCGTTGCTGTAATTATCATAAAAATTGATTTTTAACTAAGTAAAGCAATTTCTTTTGACCTAACCCCTTATCCTGTAAATTTTCTATTGGATAACAAAACCTTTATAAAATTCTTTTCAAAATTTGTTGCCGCATGTAATTCCCAAAGGCTCCAATACTTAATTAAAATATTAACTAACCTCGTGTATTTAATTAATCATTAAATACTAATCTTTCTAACTAAATCCAAACCTCACCCAAATCGCTTGAGAATAATCTCAAAAATTTACATAAATTCCAAAATGATAATATCTTTATTTATAAAAAATTTAGCCTAAAAATAATTAATTAATTTCTTGTATTAATTAAAACTTGAAATATCATTTCCTTCACTCAAAAATTCATAATAAATTATCCGTAGCTTGAAATATTATGAAAATTTAAATCTATATCCAAAATAATGTTTTACATAACATATTCAAAAATCATGGCATTTGGAAATCATTTTGCACGATTTTATCCTTAAAACCGAACTGCGTTATTCCACAAAATCCTTGTTTAAATTATAACATGGCATTTAAATCAAAACATATCATCATTCATCCCATCATATGGTTTTAAACCTCAAACCCGAATTAAAACATTTAAGATGACTTATATGAGATTGTTTAGGTCATTATTTACCTTGTTTGGATAAGGAACTAGAGATTTGTTCTACACTTTAATTTTCCTAGCTTGAATCTTAGCTTCTAATTTATTTTTGAGCTCCTCTTCTCCTGGGGTTATGGCCGGCCTTATTTTTCTTTTGTTTATGTTTTTGTTTTGTAAGAATGTAAATGAGAATGAGAACTTTGTGAGAGGTTTTAGGGGTTATGAGGGTTCGGCTATTCCTATATTGCCCTTGCCGTATTCTCTTAGATTTTTAAGTCATAACTCTTTCTCCCTAATTAATTTAGTTAAGGAACGACCTTAATTTGTTTTCAATTCTCAATTCCCTTATCACTCTAGTCTCTACATTATTCTATTTAATTTATCTAATTAAATCTTCTGAATAATGCAATTTAAAATTAGGGGTGTTACATGCACATAATTGAATTTGAGAATTTAATGTAACTTATTTGTTTATTTATTTATTTAAGAAGTGAAGAGGGAATGGTTTCGTACTTTGTTTCAGGAAGTAGTAAGTTAGAAAATGATCCAAAAGTGTAAGCGTAATTGAATAATGAGAAGGTAGGATGACTCTAGGCTTAGAAAAGTCTAGATAAGGGTGTAATAGGATTGGGCTAAGTGAGAATGGGCTTTATATTTAAATAAATATATTTATTTTTGTTTTTTCTTTCCTCTTCAAACTATTTTCTACATAAATTTAATAACTTTAAATTTCAAATAATCATTTTATTTATAATCCTCAATATTTACTCAACATTATGGAATTTATAGAATTAATTTTTCATAATTATTTCATCTTAATTATTTAATTCAAACTATTGTATTTAAGTTCAATTATTAAATAATGACCAAAAGTCCTTATAAAATAAAATAAAACTTCATTTTCCTTTAAAATATATTTCTAATCTCATTTACTATTAATATTAGACTTTTTAAAATTATTCAATTACTTTTAACACATTTAAAACCATTTTAAATTCAAAAGTATTATCATTATCAATTAAATAATTAAATTCCATATTTTATTATTAATCCATAATCTTTAAGCTAGTTAACTTCCAAAATACTTCACTCTAAAAGCTCTTTAATAATTCTTCCTAAAACAATTTATATTTTAGCAATTAATATTTTATTTTCCAAATTTTAATATTTACAAATAATTCTAAATCATTCCTATTTAATCTTCAAAAATCTATTTTAATTAATTAAATCACTATTATAATATTAATTAATTACTTCTCAACATAGGGTTATTACAGACTCCCTCCTTAAGAAAATTGTTCCTTTCCAGTTTCTCCGTAGGAAGAATCTATAACTAAGCTGATAACTCCTAGCTAACTACACCATACTAATTTATATTCGAATACAAAACAAACAACCATCAAAACACATAGAGCAACACAAAAACAATAATTAGACCTTTCGTTGGTGCCTTAACACAAGACTCAAAATAATATAAGCTTTTCACATTAATTCTTAAACAAATCCTCTTATTATTTAAGAATGAAGAATATCACAACCATCTTCAAAATATCAAAACAAATTCTTTTATATTTATGGCTAAAGAACATCTCCATTATTTTCAAAATGTCAAATTTCTTAGTCGTGAAATAATTTTAAGGGATTGATAAATAATGATTTATAAATCTTTTTCTTTCGATAATATTTCCAAAACTTTATATTTTCTTCAAATCAATATTTCATTTTTGTAATCCATAAATTTTCAGTTTCAAATCTACTTTCTTCAAACACAAATTAAGATGCTTCATTTAAAATAAAATTATTCTCAATTATTTTTTCTCTCAAATTCTCATTTTACAAATGATACAAATATCTCAAAAAATATTCCTTTCAAAGAATTCCTTTACAGGATCTTATATGTTCTTTTTTTTCTAAATAAACTTTGTTAATATACATCGGTATTATAAAATATTCTATAATTAAAACTAGAGCATTTCTCAAATAACAATTTCTTAAAAATTTTACTTTGCAATTTGATATAATACTTTAAAAATACTCCTACAAACTTATTAATACCAATTTATAAAGTTTATCTTTCTCCAAATGATTCATATTTATAATTTTGAAACTAATCTGTAATGGCCTGGAATTTTCGACCCTTGGAAATCGACATAAATATGTCCACTGTATAGCAACCAAAATCGAGTGCCAGAACTACCAGATCGTTAGGGGAAAAGAAGAAAGAGGTAGAATAAGAAACAGAAACAACAACATAGAATCTCACAATCGCAGCGGAACAATATATAATAGATAGTAACGTTGTCTTTATACAAAAAGAACTACAACTGTTATTTATACATTACATCATCACAGTACAACACATCAATAACTCAATACTGGACAGTTATAATGACTTGTTGTGACAACCCGGAGTTTTATAACGATTTATTTTTGTCCAATGACGATTAAAATTGTTGGCAATTGCTGTGGAAGTTTTAATTGGTTGAATTCTTTTAAAAAATTTAAGTTGAAATTATTTTGATAATTTGATAAAGGGTATGTGGGCTTTCAAATTAATTCGGGCCGCTCCCTTTTCAATCAATTCGACCCGTTCCCTTTTGTTGAGATAAGGGATGTACTCGCTCCCCTTTTCATTTCCTGGAGCCAAACCCTAAAATAAATCGAACGAAGAAAAATGGTGGCGGCTCAATGTTTTTCATTCGTCTCCAATTAGGGCTTCGTTCAACTTCGTGGTGCCGTGGTTTCAACTTGCTTGATCGATTCTGTGTGGCTCACTACGGCTGCTCCTTCTCGCTCATCTCCAAGATGTCGTGGCTTCAATTTCGATGCTTGTTCTTCTTCGACAATTTGGGCTTTCGATTTTCTGGAGCATCGGCTACAAACTTTCGACCGATTGATAAGGTGAGTATTATACTCACATCTAATTCTATTGCTCTGGTTCGTGACTTGGGTTTTCACTTGATTTAGTCGATGATTTTTGTTTATTTAGGGTTTGAATCCCTTGTTTTGAGTTTTCGTATATATTTGTGAAATGGGCAATTTATTTATCTCGACTGTACGATTCTGTATTGATGCTTGGGTTTCGATTTCTGACTTAGTTGATTCCTTGATTGTCTCAGCTCTGTCTTCAATCTGTTTATTCGATATTGAACTAAGTTTGTGAAATTCTGATGACCTTGGTTTTACGTTTTCTTTGGGTATGGTCACTGAATCATGGTTGTGATAGTTACATTTCAGTTGCGTCAGTTGCCTTCATGTCCATACATATCTGTTGTTCATTTCACCATTGCATTCATGGGTGCATTAGCCACTGATTTGTTGTTCACTGACTTGAGTTCAAGCCTCGTTCATGTCAAAGTTTACACTGATGCACTATTTACATCCCAGTGTGCCTTAGTATATGACTTATATACTTGTCCCTTTCTCCTACAGTCTGGTTCCCTGGGGCACTATTGCGTGTTTTTAGATCGTTGCACTTGCAATCGGGATTAGCGTGTCTTTTGATTCAACTTGAATCTATACAGTCATGTTGTATTTACCTTGAGTTCCATGTTGACTTCACCTTGAACCCTTTTGCGTAGTTGCTATCTTCTTGTACAAGTCTTCACTGTGTAGTTGACTCATTCATGTGTAGGAGTAGCTTAGTTGCATATATACTTCACGCCTGTAGCCTTTGGGTTGACTCTGTTTTACTGTAGCTAATCTTCACATGTACGCTGCTTGACTTAGTGTTCGAGTTCCTACATGTGGTCAGTGTGTTGGTATCATCGCGGTTGAGTGTTAAGCATTGGTCTTGGTTGTTGGGTATCACTGATCACACATGTCCCTGCTTGCATCTTTGGATTTGGCTAGATGGTACTGACCAGTCAAGTTTGAGTTGTATAACTCGAACTTGATCTCGAGTTGGTGCCAATTGCTCCTGATTATGTTTTGATGTCGATTTCCATCACTGTTTCCATTGACTTTACTGAGTTTTGACTTTGGTTATACCCTGTTACTTTCATATGTTCAACTTCGGTCAATTATTGTTTTCGTGAATTTCCTGTTGGCTCCACTGTGATTTGAGGCTTTGGATTTTCTGGCCCCTGTGAGCTTTGTTTCTGGCCATCTATTCTTTGTTCCACTTGTAGTTGCATTCCATTCCATGTTTGTATTCCTTACTGTCACGGCCCATTTGAGGCTGTTGCACTGTGAGTTGGCATTTACTGATGTTGTTTCAGTACTTCATTTGATGTTGTTTCAGTACTTCATTTGTTAGTACATATCATCCTATCTTGGTTAGTTGTAATCATAGTGGCATGCATCTGGTTGCATCTTGAAACTGCATTCCATTCAGTTGCACTGAGCTCTGTGTAGTTACCATTGTTTCAAGTATGTGGTCTTCATATATGTGTCCTTTGCATTTGTGTACATGTATACCATGTATTTGAGTCTGATTCTTGTTGCACATTCTGCATATGCTTCTGATAGCATTGGTACAGTTGTTATGCATCTTCAATTGACTTAAGATCGACCTGTAGCTTACATTATCACTTGCACATCATTGCTCCTTGATTGATAAACCAGTGGTCTGCATTAGCTTGTGCATTTTTGAGCTGGTGCACTTGTAACTAGTCGCACTCGAATCTCTTTAGTCACTGGGTGTACTGAGCCTTGGACAGTTTCATTTGCATGCTGATGACCTTTGAATTGTACAGTTTCCCTTGTGGTTTGCATTGAACCTGGCATCATTCCTTGGGACAGTTTGAATATTGTCCCACTTCAATTTTAGTTCTGGTTCCGAGCTTGTGGACTTTGTCTCGTGACCTATTTTGTTGGTTTTTGATTATTTCATGTTGATTGATGAAATTACACTTGAGTTGAACCCGATTTCGGGGTTTGACCTTGTGATCGCATGTGTCTTTCACTGAGCTTTTGTGTATCCCTTTGCGATAGTGGCGAGGCAGTACACGCGTGCGTGTACTGCAGCCCTATCAGATTTGACAGTTTTAAATTGATGTTTCGATTTGCTGAATAGTTTCGTTGGTTAAATTCAATGCTTTGGAGTTGTATTCTGATTTGGATTGTGGATTCGTCGTTTAACACTGATTTGTGTTATATTTATATGCCGTTATCCAATTCTCGTATCGAGAGTTGGATATACGAGATTTCCGTGACTGTCATTTATTTGGTATTGATTATTATTGCTTCTATGCACTAATAACTGAGTTTGAATTAGACTGACCCGTGTATTATCTTCTTTTGAATTTAATACTCGGGTCAGACCCGAGTTATTTCAGGTTGTAGATTTCCTGCTTTGAGTTGCTGTTTGAGCTATGAAGACTTTTCACATCTTTTGGAGTAATCGTGTCATAGTATAGGTTGATATGTATTCATGTATATTAGTTGATAATGTACGTGTATATATAACTTCCGGAGTCGACAATTGTAGTTGTATCATATGTATTGTATCAACTGTATTGTAACTGACATCAGTTATATATATGAGACTTTTGTTTTTATCTGTGTTCCGCATTCTTTGCGTATCTGTGTCGTTTTTATATATATTGTCCTAAACCATTATGAACCATCGTAGTTCGTTTTATATTGGTATTGGATATGTCGATGGAAGTGAATAAATAAGAGATGAAAAATTTAAAATATATACCACTCCTATCGAGGTAATCAATACTAGTGTAAGGCCAACTACGGATGGCCGCTCCTACCCAGCCTTATTCTTCATAATAACAGACAGTATTTCCTTTAATACTCTTTGTTATTGTGAGTATAGAGGTGGGGCGTCACAGTTGGTACCAGAGCTTGGGGTTTATGGACATAATATAAAACATAACTTAGATGGAACATGTGTTACAACTATTTGTCGATGTTTTCTTCGTGTTTTGAGTCAAAACTAAAGTTTTGAAATTATGATGAAATTTTTAAATATCTTTATTTAAAAATAAAAGTGAAACTGTCTTCGTTGAGTACAACTGATAATCTTTTTGATAAAAAAAAAAATCAAAATATGAAATTGAAATAAATTTCATTTGCTGTTTACATAGCTGTGTTTATTTTGTTTTTTTTGAGAATTTCGAATCCGAATTGAGGATTCGAAATGATTGCAGTTATGTGATTCTTGTTGAGATTTTTGCTGATTTTCTTTTATGCTAATCACATGTTGATTAGATTTTTGGCTGTTTTGTATTATCTTCATTGAAGATATATTCGAATGATTTCTTTGTTCATTTTGTAGTACGTGCAAATTTGAGTTGCACGTTAATGCATTAATTTTACGTTGAACCGATGCTTGGTTATGAAACGTATTTTATTGCCGTTACCTTTATAACGGGATTTTTACACTAGTGCTATATTTTGAAGCACGATGTTTAGTTGAAAATTTTTATGAATGAAAATTCATTGGTGTTACATTGTGGTGTAAATTGTTTTGATGAGATTTTGACGTTTAAAAATTACTGTCTCTTTGGCTTCAGTAACCGTCAAATTTTAAAAAGTGGATTTTCAAGCGGTTATACCGCAATGCTGATTTGTGACCCGTTTTTACGGTATTTTGAGAAGTACAATTTCCTTATCGAAATTGTTACTAATATTGATGCTTTAATCACGTAATTGGGAAATCGTTTTAAAATGATGAAAATTGTTTTACAAAATTTTACAATTTGCACTTTCAAAAGAAGAGGAAAGTAAGTGATAATCACTTATGAGATTTATGGCATTAAGACCCAAGTAAGGGCAGCCAATTATTTTATATGAAAATCATATTATGATTCATGTTAATCTTTATTTCTCTGAATAAATATATGATGATCATGAATGACATTTTGATTGAATTTTTGGTTGCTGTTTTGATTTGTTTTTGGCATTGGCTAATTTTGTTTTAAAAATTGCTTAATCAATCATATAACCTGATTACAGAAATGAGTGTATGACTCAGTTTTTATAAGAAAATAATTTGATTAATTTACTGAGAAATATGGTATTGAATAATAATAATGGATTAGGCAGTATGAACAAAGAGGTTTATGCTCATGTCTAGTTCATAAAAAAAAAAAAGAATTTTTGATATGAACAAAGCAATATTGAAAAAAAAATGTGATCAAGCAGAAATGACTTTGAAATGGGTTGTAAAATTTGGCATGAATGTTGGAATGTTTAGATATGATTTTTAAAGAAATTAAATTCCCTACTTATAAAATGAAGAAAGGATTACAAGAGTATTTCTGGAGTTAAAAAGGAAAAATTCCTTAAATGAATAAATATGTATGGTCTCTAAATTACCAAGTAATTTAGGGGAGTTGCCTTGATCTACTCATCATCAGGTGGATGATGGGTATGTGCATGACTTGTTCAAGTCCTGAAGGCCTCTGTGCAAAGGTTAACAGAATTGAGTCCTTTGCAATGCACACTTTGTGTTCAAAGGCAAGAGTTTGGACCATATAAAAATGTAAAATGGAACTGGAAAATAAGCTAGGCAGTGTGAACAAAGGAGGTTCATGCTTATGTCTAGATTGTTTTAAATTGGAAATGAACAATGCAATAAATTATTTATGTGCTGATTTGTTCAGATCTAAAGCTGAAATGTTTTATGGGTTTTTCTCTAAAAACCTTACCCTATGTTCACAATAGAATTGAGTATAAGAATTTTTATAGAATTCTACTGGATTTGTTTAAGAGATCATGACATTCTTGAATATAGGAGATATGCAAGTGATAAAATAAATTTTGAATGAGACAACTGGGAAAAAAAAAATTTGAAATAAAACATTATTTTCATGGATGAAGTCATGGTCAGTGAAATCCATGAGAGAGTTTAATTCTCTCTGATTGAGGGAAAAAGGGAAAGAAAGAATGTAAAAGCATTCCATGAGTTAATAAATCTTTCTGAAATAAGAGATGAGACTGGTCACTAGATTATAAAACTAATCTAGGAGAGAAGCCTTGATCTATTCATCATAAGGAGTATGATGGGTATGTGCATGACTTGTTTAAGTCCTATAGGCCTTTGTGCAAGGGTTAACAGAATTGAGTCCCTTGCAATGCACACATGGTGTTCAATGGCAAAGAGATATGACCAAGATTAAATTGATAAATCGAGATATAAAGCTGAACTATGGAATTAAAATGAGTTAATTCCATGAGAGTATGTGTACATGTATACTGTATTGAACAATTGAAAATTTGTTGATTTGAGATTCGATTATCGTTTTTGATAATTGAATATTTGTTGATTTGAGATTCGATTATCGTTTTTGATAATTGAATATTTGTTGATTTGAGATTCGATTATCGTTTTTGATAATTGAATATTTGTTGATTTGAGATTCGATTATCGTTTTTGATAATTGAATATTTGTTGATTTGGGATTTCCGATTATCGTTTTTGATAATTGAATATTATCGTTTTGATAATTATGCAAATGCTAATTTTGCTGATTGAAAGATTTTCTAGTCTCTAACTGATTCTAGATCATGTTGATTATATTAAACTGCTGTTTTCTATCTATCTTTGTTGATAGTTATATTTTGCTGATTATGAAGTTAGTGTTTTCTATTTATCGGTTGGATAACTAGATATTTGCAGTTTTGCGATTTGCGAATTTTGTTTTCTAATTATCTTTGTTGATAATTAAATATTGCTGATAATTGCATTTATTCAGTTTTGTTGTTTTCTGATTATCTATTTGATGATTAGATTTTGTGAGAATTTGTGAACTTATTTTATGGAATTAAAAGTTTTCTTCGATGTTGGTGTTCTTGATCTTTATTTTTCTAAATTAACCAGTTTATGTTAGAAAAATAATTGTTATTGACAACCTTAATTATGAAAATTGCAGGGACGCAATTTCTATAAGGAGGGGAGTCTGTGACAACCCGGAGTTTTATAACGATTTATTTTTGTCCAATGACGATTAAAATTGTTGGCAATTGCTGTGGAAGTTTTAATTGGTTGAATTCTTTTAAAAAATTTAAGTTGAAATTATTTTGATAATTTGATAAAGGGTATGTGGGCTTTCAAATTAATTCGGGCCGCTCCCTTTTCAATCAATTCGACCCGTTCCCTTTTGTTGAGATAAGGGATGTACTCGCTCCCCTTTTCATTTCCTGGAGCCAAACCCTAAAATAAATCGAACGAAGAAAAATGGTGGCGGCTCAATGTTTTTCATTCGTCTCCAATTAGGGCTTCGTTCAACTTCGTGGTGCCGTGGTTTCAACTTGCTTGATCGATTCTGTGTGGCTCACTACGGCTGCTCCTTCTCGCTCATCTCCAAGATGTCGTGGCTTCAATTTCGATGCTTGTTCTTCTTCGACAATTTGGGCTTTCGATTTTCTGGAGCATCGGCTACAAACTTTCGACCGATTGATAAGGTGAGTATTATACTCACATCTAATTTTATTGCTCTGGTTCGTGACTTGGGTTTTCACTTGATTTAGTCGATGATTTTTGTTTATTTAGGGTTTGAATCCCTTGTTTTGAGTTTTCGTATATATTTGTGAAATGGGCAATTTATTTATCTCGACTGTACGATTCTGTATTGATGCTTGGGTTTCGATTTCTGACTTAGTTGATTCCTTGATTGTCTCAGCTCTGTCTTCAATCTGTTTATTCGATATTGAACTAAGTTTGTGAAATTCTGATGACCTTGGTTTTACGTTTTCTTTGGGTATGGTCACTGAATCATGGTTGTGATAGTTACATTTCAGTTGCGTCAGTTGCCTTCATGTCCATACATATCTGTTGTTCATTTCACCATTGCATTCATGGGTGCATTAGCCACTGATTTGTTGTTCACTGACTTGAGTTCAAGCCTCATTCATGTCAAAGTTTACACTGATGCACTATTTACATCCCAGTGTGCCTTAGTATATGACTTATATACTTGTCCCTTTCTCCTACAGTCTGGTTCCCTGGGGCACTATTGCGTGTTTTTAGATCGTTGCACTTGCAATCGGGATTAGCGTGTCTTTTGATTTAACTTGAATCTATACAGTCATGTTGTATTTACCTTGAGTTCCATGTTGACTTCACCTTGAACCCTTTTGCGTAGTTGCTATCTTCTTGTACAAGTCTTCACTGTGTAGTTGACTCATTCATGTGTAGGAGTAGCTTAGTTGCATATATACTTCACGCCTGTAGCCTTTGGGTTGACTCTGTTTTACTGTAGCTAATCTTCACATGTACGCTGCTTGACTTAGTGTTCGAGTTCCTACATGTGGTCAGTGTGTTGGTATCATCGCGGTTGAGTGTTAAGCATTGGTCTTGGTTGTTGGGTATCACTGATCACACATGTCCCTGCTTGCATCTTTGGATTTGGCTAGATGGTACTGACCAGTCAAGTTTGAGTTGTATAACTCGAACTTGATCTCGAGTTGGTGCCAATTGCTCCTGATTATGTTTTGATGTCGATTTCCATCACTGTTTCCATTGACTTTACTGAGTTTTGACTTTGGTTATACCCTGTTACTTTCATATGTTCAACTTCGGTCAATTATTGTTTTCGTGAATTTCCTGTTGGCTCCACTGTGATTTGAGGCTTTGGATTTTCTGGCCCCTGTGAGCTTTGTTTCTGGCCATCTATTCTTTGTTCCACTTGTAGTTGCATTCCATTCCATGTTTGTATTCCTTACTGTCACGGCCCATTTGAGGCTGTTGCACTGTGAGTTGGCATTTACTGATGTTGTTTCAGTACTTCATTTGATGTTGTTTCAGTACTTCATTTGTTAGTACATATCATCCTATCTTGGTTAGTTGTAATCATAGTGGCATGCATCTGGTTGCATCTTGAAACTGCATTCCATTCAGTTGCACTGAGCTCTGTGTAGTTACCATTGTTTCAAGTATGTGGTCTTCATATATGTGTCCTTTGCATTTGTGTACATGTATACCATGTATTTGAGTCTGATTCTTGTTGCACATTCTGCATATGCTTCTGATAGCATTGGTACAGTTGTTATGCATCTTCAATTGACTTAAGATCGACCTGTAGCTTACATTATCACTTGCACATCATTGCTCCTTGATTGATAAACCAGTGGTCTGCATTAGCTTGTGCATTTTTGAGCTGGTGCACTTGTAACTAGTCGCACTCGAATCTCTTTAGTCATTGGGTGTACTGAGCCTTGGACAGTTTCATTTGCATGCTGATGACCTTTGAATTGTACAGTTTCCCTTGTGGTTTGCATTGAACCTGGCATCATTCCTTGGGACAGTTTGAATATTGTCCCACTTCAATTTTAGTTCTGGTTCCGAGCTTGTGGACTTTGTCTCGTGACCTATTTTGTTGGTTTTTGATTATTTCATGTTGATTGATGAAATTACACTTGAGTTGAACCCGATTTCGGGGTTTGACCTTGTGATCGCATGTGTCTTTCACTGAGCTTTTGTGTATCCCTTTGCGATAGTGGCGAGGCAGTACACGCGTGCGTGTACTGCAGCCCTATCAGATTTGACAGTTTTAAATTGATGTTTCGATTTGCTGAATAGTTTCGTTGGTTAAATTCAATGCTTTGGAGTTGTATTCTGATTTGGATTGTGGATTCGTCGTTTAACACTGATTTGTGTTATATTTATATGCCGTTATCCAATTCTCGTATCGAGAGTTGGATATACGAGATTTCCGTGACTGTCATTTATTTGGTATTGATTATTATTGCTTCTATGCACTAATAACTGAGTTTGAATTAGACTGACCCGTGTATTATCTTCTTTTGAATTTAATACTCGGGTCAGACCCGAGTTATTTCAGGTTGTAGATTTCCTGCTTTGAGTTGCTGTTTGAGCTATGAAGACTTTTCACATCTTTTGGAGTAATCGTGTCATAGTATAGGTTGATATGTATTCATGTATATTAGTTGATAATGTACGTGTATATATAACTTCCGGAGTCGACAATTGTAGTTGTATCATATGTATTGTATCAACTGTATTGTAACTGACATCAGTTATATATATGAGACTTTTGTTTTTATCTGTGTTCCGCATTCTTTGCGTATCTGTGTCGTTTTTATATATATTATCCTAAACCATTATGAACCATCGTAGTTCGTTTTATACTGGTATTGGATATGTCGATGGAAGTGAATAAATAAGAGATGAAAAATTTAAAATATATACCACTCCTATCGAGGTAATCAATACTAGTGTAAGGCCAACTACGGATGGCCGCTCCTACCCAGCCTTATTCTTCATAATAACAGACAGTATTTCCTTTAATACTCTTTGTTATTGTGAGTATAGAGGTGGGGCGTCACACTTGTCCTCACAAGTGCTGAATATACAGCCTACAATACATAGCGGAATAAAATCAAATTCGTGTGATACGTCTTCGCCATCCAGCTCGTTTCCTAAGCTCCATAGCATTCTAACCTGAATCTGTAATACTCGGTCTAATCCGAGCATTATAATAAAATAACACTCGAGTCAGTATGGAAAACCAGCATGAGAAAACACACTCAATTTGAATTATTAAAGTTATCAAAATCCTTTGAAAAACAAAGGCATCTCGTAAGACCACGCCACACATAAACACGACGGGTTTTTACCTTACCATAACCAAAAACATTTTATATCAAAATCATCTGATATTATAATAATGTCTAAGTACAAATACTTATTCAAATAGCTGAAATTGTTATATTAATTAAATTCTAGCATACGAGGCTCTACAACCAAAACCGTAAAGGCACGTATTGAAGAATGGATTCCATACGAATGACTAGGCACTGGGGTACCACCTATCACAATACACGTCTAAAAGAATGTACCGAGGACCACGCCGGGATCCCCTACAACATAAGACCGGACTACCACTAACCTGGATAGACCGAATATGCTATCATCCCGGGTGTTCCCACCCTTTTTGAGTTCTTCCGCGCACCGTAGTAATAATATTCGGGGGTATCTAGAAAGGTGGTAAACATACCCTAATTGGGTGCGACCCACTTAGCCTTGCTGCATCTCCCCTGATTTTCAGTCATTCCCAGTTGATGAGGCTAGAGGCTACGATTACCTTTTAAGGACTTTTCTCTTAGAATGCTCATTGTCCTCTAATGACAATGTACTGATAGCATTCATCCATACAAGTTCGTTCTGGGATTGAATGAAACCGAAGGCACTATTCCTACTACATCCATTTTGGAATCATCCTTAGGAATAGTAGTGATTAGCCCTTGCACTTCAAATGCTCCATCTTCAATTTCACGCTCTTGCCTTCATTTCGGAAATGTATTCGTTGGATTGAAGTGGTTATCGGATAAATTATCTGATCCCTGTCACTTCGTAACAAAGTTCGATATTTTTGGTAAACTCAACCCCGGTTCTCTAGGAAACAATAGATGAGAGATCATCTCCTAACCGTTAGTGGACGGGTTTCCTTATCATCATCCTAGAAGAACGAAACGAGTTAATACGTACAGTATAGCACCTTCGACGGTAACTATACCATATAATTCCCGTGTTTCTCCTAGATATTCCCAAAGTTATGCTTTGGGTCCAGATTTGATAGTCAGTTATTTAACTATCAAATAAAGATCATTCAACCAAAGAGTACATTTTCTACTGAAAACACTAAGTCTCGTTTAATTTAATTTTAATAAATTAAATCTCTTTAACAAAAGTTATGTACTTATCTTATCGAAGTAAGTACGTTCACTAACCATTCTTTTCAAAAATATTTGAAAACTTTTTAAAATAAATATGGAAAGCACCACGCGGTATCAACCATGGATTCACAGCTCAATGATTATGTCTCTATCCCAGAGAAATCCAAACTTAACCGCGGGCAATCTCTGCCTCTGATTCCTCCATTAAAGTTTACCATTACTTTCCAAAAACTTTATTTAATAATTTTCTCAAAAATAACACTTATAAAATTCCTATATAAATTTCCAAGTTTTAATTTAAGCAAATACTTTTTAAATAAAAGTTATTGTATAAAATAATATTAATATTGAATAATTTATCTTTTAAAATAATAATACTGATTAATTCTTGAATAATAATTAACTTAATATCAACTCATTATAAACTACTTAATTAATAATTAAATATACTTTAACAATTTGAAATAATTACATAACTTGAAACAATAGTTAATTTTGATATATTAATAAAATTCTAATCGATTTACAAGACTTATTTATAAACTTATAATCCATTTTGACAATTTAAAATATCTAACTAACTAACTTTCTGAAATATGTTTATAAACATCTTTAAAATTTACTTAGTTTAATAATTAAAAATCCTCCTTTTTAAATAACCTAACCTCTCGATAAAAATATACTTTTCAATTCCAATATAGTAGGTCTAACATTTATAAATCCCTCTCGATTTATCACTAATTGATTTACATCCCAATTTCGTAAATCCCCTTTTTTACATTTCTAGAACTAAATTTATCATTTATTTTTAAACTGATTTACCCATCTCACTATAAACTCTCACCGTGAACTTATATCTTCAATTTATCCATTGATAATCACTTCACTTTATTTATAAACATTGTTTACAAATCTCACAATTTTCAATTCCATTTTATAACGGTTTCACTTCACTTAAATTCATTATAAATTGATTTCTACGTTAAATCCATTAGTAAATCAATTCCTTAAATTAAATTCCATTTATAAATTAACTTCTTAAATAACTCAACTATATTCCAAAACAACCAAATCTCGATTTTACTTCCATTCTGTAATTTAGAAATCTTATCTAAGATCTAGAATAAACAATTTTATATTTATTTCCAAATTCCCTTTTATTTTCCCAATTATTTAAATATCGATTTTTAAGCCCCTGTTCTTTTTAAACACATATCACTTGAGATTATTGTTTAAAATCCTTTATATACATTAATCTAAAATCTCTATTTAAAATTATTTCATGAAATAATTAATTATAAATTCAAAATTCAAATTATTGATTTTTACCCAAAACAATACCTCTTTAATAAATTCCAAACTCAATAAAATATTTCACTTCCAACATTCCCTTTTAATTTTTTTTTACAAATTCAAGAATAATACTTATGGTATTTTAAAATACCAAAATCTAGACCAGTGTTATTATAGCATCCAACAAATTCAAATTACACTATAATCTATCATAGATTATTCAAACATATCATATATCACAATATATGAAATTAAATTCAACATTTTTGAGGAGTCCAGTTGGATCCCTCCAACCTGCTTCCCTACATCCACAGATGTTTATACAACATAAAAATACTAATCCCACTTCGAAGGGGATATCGCGGTATATAAGGTCATCCGCTATTATGCGGGGCGCATAGGGTCTCATCCGCTCCAATAGGCGGTAAATATCAATCCAACTATTAATATATATACTACTATATATAATATCACATTCACTGATAATAATAATTATCCAATCAATCAATAATTATTTTTAACTATTAAAAATTAATGTAATCATCCAAATGAGTGAGATTTACTCACCTTGATTTTTATTATCGCTCTTGCATTCCGGTTTTGATTAAATTCAAACGGCGTTCGAATTTAACTAAAAATTTCAAAAGCTCAAAATTGCTCCAATCCAATCTCACAGCGAAGAATTCGTCAACACAAATCCAACGTGACTCATCGTGTTCAATTCTGACAACGTATGAATTGAATATTGCATTAAAAAGATTTTTAAATTAATAAATAGATTAATAAACCTCTAATTCAATATTATTTATATAATTACATACTAACAAATAATTACCCACACAATCTCGTCTTCCCAAATATGAAATCGAACAGCCTGAAACTCCCTCTCCTCCACGATGTACGCCACAGTCCACTAAATCGCTCACGGCAATCACCATTCATCCTTCCTCCTCAAAAGATTCCCCTTGAACCCCCCCTATATCCCACGCGATCCATCAGGGAGCAATCGCGATCAGAAATAACCCATGCCCAGGAAAAAATCACGCAACCTACACAAACATGTCCTCGAGTTGCTTCCTGCTACGACACCTGAAAACGAAGCCACCTTCACCTATCTCCCCTTTAAACCATCGACAACCAGAATCACTAATCTCCATAGCCTCACCACTCAATCGACGCACCTTCGTGATTCCATCGCCGGCCTCGATTTACTCCACATCCCCCCTAAGGCTGACAAAACCTAACCCTAGCTCAAACCTATGCTTGACACCAATGTCGATTTCCAAAAATTGAAGTCGAAACCTCTTACTGCCGGTGAACTATCTCGGCTCCCAATAGAGAACGCTCGAGTTCGAACAGGCGGTGAAAAATGCCGCGATTGATTTTTGTTTTGAACGACTTGATTTTGATTTCTAAATTTTTAAAAGTTGCGGTTTCTTTTTTTCATAGTTCGGCTGCTTTGAAAAAACTAGAGATAATGAAAACGATAGTGAACGAAATGAAATATGCCAGTTTCTTTTTTTATTGAACTTTTAAAAAAAAATTCCGACTATGTTGATTGAAATGAAAAAGGACGTGATTTAAAAGGAGGAAAACGTGTTTGAATGGATCATTTATAGTGTTTTGATATAAGGGGAAAAAAGTGCTGATGTGAAAATAGTCAATCAAATATTATATATATATATATATATATTATTTAAATTTTCAAATCGTCTTGATTTCATAGCTTAAAATCTTGAACCCCTATCGAGGCGTGCCGCTAGGTGTTCATAATGTTATACCCCTATTTCAAACACAATGAAAAAGGTTTCAAGTTCTAATTCGATCGTATGGAGAACATAGCTTTTTGAACCCAATTTTTTATATTGAATTTTCGATATTAATTTCAACGCTTTTCTATTTCATACGACCAAAAAATAACTCCAAATGCTATGAAATTTGAAACCCGACAATAATACACTATTATGGATCCAATGGAACTAGTTTCGTCGAAATCCGAGACAGTGCCCTGGAAGGCTATTTTTACTTGTCAATTTAAATGAGCTATTTTTAAAATTGAACAAATCACTTTTAAATTCAATTTTAAAAATTTTATTATCTTCCTTCTTATTAATATAAATTTAATAAGCCTTTAAATTATTTTTATCAAGCTTAAAACTCAAGATTCCATATTTTAACCAATTTTTGATTATTAAATTCAATAATTAAATTATCAAATAAATAGTTATATTTGAAATTCAAGTTAAAAATTAACCTTTAAATATTCAAAATCAATTAAATATTCCAATTTAAAATATCCAAAATTCTGGGTCGTTACATTCCTCCCTCCTTAAAAGAATTTCGTCCCCGAAATTTCCAAGGTAAGAAGAATGGTCCAAAACCCATTTACTTTCCCAACCTTGTCTGTTTTAAACTACTTCCCAAAATAAATTTATTGAAACCACATTATCACTTCTACAAATTTTCAAATTCATCCATAGATTCCAAATAATATTATTTACTCAACAATTTCAAATTATAATCCGAATCAAATTTTAGTTATTAAAAAATTTCTTCAAGATTTTCTAACTCCTTAAATTTTCAAAAAATTTTGCCAGAGTCTCCTTTGCGCAGCTAGATCCGAACAACTACAAATATCGCTACTATGGGCCCAAATCATCAAAAGAAAAAAAGCCAAGTGGCTCAATCATAAAATCATCAATTTCAAACACAATTTAAACATGTACCTTTTTATCGGGCAATCCAATTTTCCCTTGATTTGAAATGCCTGCATCTTATTATCCAATCACATAATTTAAAATCATTTTATTTAGCATTTTCAATTTTAAATATTTATTTCACCATAAACCCATACGATGTACATATATCATCGTACGCAATATCAATTTTGATCGCTCACTCGATCACACAATTTCACTTCCGAACTAGTATCGTTCACATGACTCTCTAGTGCGGACTCAGATCTGGTTCCTTAATCAGAAACCGTCATTATCCATGCATAGCCATAATTATGATAGAGAATCTTAGAATAAATCAAAAACCCATATCCAGTGTTTACCGTCGAAAATCGAGCGAAAAATACTAACTCGGATCGATATAAATTATCTCGAAATTCTGTGCTCGAATCTGGATCAAATCATTATGCGAATAAAATAATATACGTATAACTTACGTATTTATTTCCAATTGATTCTTATCTATAACAATTTCTTTTTATTCACGTACCTTTTACTTATAATTAATCGTCCATAATTATTATTCTCCTTGTTTTATTCACATTCGTTATTCACTTAGTATATCATTTAATAATTATTCCACATTCATTTCATTTTAACCAATTATCAACATTCACCTTTTCTTAATACATTTCTTTAATACCAATTTTACTTAAGAACTTTCACCATCAATTTTCTTAAGTCTTTTATAACATTTTATACAAATGTTCTTATGGTTATTACCACTTCACAACTTTAGTTTATATCCATTTATATTCAAATTCAATTCCAATTTTCCAACTTCACATTTGATTATTATCAATCAATATTCCAAACCATAACCAAATAACTAATCGATTTAATTAGTTCCTTTATTTATTTATTCCAAATCCCAATAAACTCCATGTCCAATAACTATTTCATTTAGCCTACTTAGGCTAAATTTTCAAGATTCACTCTTATTTAACTTAATTTAAGTTAAATTCCATTCCAAAATCAAATTTCAAATTTTATAAGTTATCAAACTTATTCATATCCCATTCGCTAATTTTCTTCTAATTCACTTCATTTAATTGGTTTGCTTTACTAATTTATTCCATTATCACACTCACTTTCATTTAACTCGTCTTAAGTTAAATTTTATTCTCGGTTTTCAACATTTTTTTTTATCATCTCTATTTAGCTTACCTTAAGATAAGATTCATTTCAATTTTGCTTTCCAGATTTTATAAGTTCAATTTTATTTTCTCATATTTCCAATAATCGTTTCAAATCAAAATCCTAGAGTTTAAACAATTTGTTCTCAGTGTTTCAAGTCACTTTTGAAATCATATATATACATATATATCTCACTTATATATATATCAAATCCAAAAAATTTAAGCTTCCTAAAATCAAAAACTTGTTTATCAAAACAAGACTCCAATAGCAAATCGTTAAGGTAGCAATCCATCACTCAGAAACTCGAAAATGAACACCGATGATGTCGCGATCATCATCGGAATTATTTTCCAGCGACCGAAGTGAGTTCGGTGCCTTTTTCCTCTTTTGAAAACCATTTTATATATTTTTATTTCAAAAATATCCTCCAAATAATATGACTATTATTTTCCAAGACTTTGAAAATCATTTTCAAAACCAGCGGAATTTAAATTTTCAAATTTCCAACTTTTAAATCCTTTATAAATCGTTTTTATAAACCATATCATATTTAAATATTACATTGGAATATCATTTAATTATAAATCACATTTACAAAAAAATATTTACAAAATCCCATTTTTTTATATGAATTATTTCCTAACTGTTGACTAAAATATCAACTTTTATTTCAATCACCACAACAACAAATGATAATGATTTAATATTATCATTTCCTAACAACCAAGCAAACCATATATAACTATAATAATTTATGAAAATTATTCTTTCATGTATAAAAATAATCTGGGTAAATTTATTTCATTTACTCCATTCAAACAATACCATGTCGAAGTGCTCTGTTCAAGTGTTTAGAGATCCCTATCAATAACATTAATTACTCGTATTGACCAGAAACCATAAGCCACTCAATAGATCAATCAATACAATATAAAATAATTTTATATTCATTAAAAAATACGCGCTCATATCTATTAATATACTCAAACTCATTCTAGGGTACTACTGACCCTATCTCTAATGAGTTACCCAATCAAAGCCAAGGTTCTCACTTAACCTTCAGCTCTGATACCACATGTAATGGCCCGGAATTTTCGACCCTCGAAAATCGACATCAATACGTCCACTATATAGCATGCTGAGCAATCGAGTGCCGGAAATACCAGATCGTTAGGGGAAAAGAAGAAAGAGGTAGAAGAAGAAATAGAAACAACAACACAGAATCTCACAATCGCAGCGGAACAATATATAATAGATAGTAACATTGACTTTATACAAAAAGAACTACAACTGTTATTTATACATTACATCATCATAGTACTACACATCAATAACTCAATACTGGACAGTTATAATCACTTGTCCTCACAAGTGCTGAATATAAAGCCTACAATACATTACGGAATAAAATCAAATACGTGTGATACGTCTTCGTCATCCAGCTCATCTCCTAAGCTCCTTAGCATTCTAACCTGAATCTGTAATACTCGGTCTGACCCGAGCATTATAATAAAATAACACCCGAGTCAGTCAGGAAAACCAACATGAGAAAATACACTCAATTTTAATTATTAAAGTTATCAAAATCCTTTGAAAAATAAAGGCATCTCGTAAGACCACGCCAGACATAAACATAATGGGTTTTTACCTTACGATAACCAAAAACATTTTAGATCAAAATCATCTGATATTATAATAATGTCTAAGTACAAATACTTATTCAAATAGCCAAAATTGCTACATTAATTAAATTCCAGCATACTAGGCTCTACAACCAAAACCGTAAAGGCACGTATTGAAGAATGGATTCCATACGAATGACTAGGCAATGAGTTACCACCTATCACAGTACACATCTAGAAGAATGTACCAAGGACCATATCGGGATCCCCTGTAACACAAGACCGGACTACCTTAACCTGGATAGACCGAATATGCTATCACCCCGGGTGTTCCTACCCTTTCCGAGTTCTTCCGCGCACGGTAGTAATAATATCCGAGTGTATCTAGAATGGTGATAAACATATGCTAATTGGGTGCGACCCACTTTGCCTTGCTGCATCTCCCCTGATTTTTAGTCATTCCCAGTTGATGAGGCTAGAGGCTAAGATTACCTTTAAGGAATTTTCTCTTTGAATGCTCATTGTCCTCCAATGACAATGTACTGATAGCATTCATCCATACAAGTCTGTTTTGAGATTGAACGAAACCGAAGGCACTATTCCAACTACATCCATTTTGGAATCATCCTCAGGATTAGTAGCAGTTAGCCCTTGCACTTCAAATGCTCCATCTTCAATTCCATGCTCTTACCTTCATTTCGAAAACGTATTTGTTGGATCGATGTGGTTATCGGATAACTTATCTGATCCCGGTCTCTTCGAAACAACGTTCGATATTTCTGATAAACTCAACCTCGGTTCTCTAGGAAATAACAGACGAAAATAAGATCTGAGATCATCTCCTAACCGTTAGTGGACGGGTTTCCTTATCATCATCCTAGAAGAACGAAACGAGTTTGTACGTACAGTATAGCACCTTCGACGGTAACTATACCATATAATTCCCGTGTTTCTACTAGATATTCCCAAAGCTATGGGTCCAGATTTGATAGTCGGTTATTTACTATCAAATAAACAATCATTCAACCAAAGACTCCATTTTCCACTGAAAACACTAAGTCTCATTTAATTTAATTTTAATAAATTAAATCTCTTTATCAAAAGTTATGTACTTATCTTATCGGAGTAAGTACGTTCACTAACCAATCTTTTCAAAAATATTTGAAATTTTTTTAAAATAAATATGGAAAGCACCACACGGTATCAACCATGGATTCATAGCTCAATGATTATGTCTTTATCCCAGAGAAATCCAAACTTAATTGCAGGCAATCTCTGCCTCCGATTCCACCACGAAAGTATACCATTACTTTCCAAAAACTTTATTTAATAATTTCCTCAAAAATAACACTTATAAAATTCTTATATAAATTTCCAAGTTTTAATTTAGGAAAATACTTTTTAAATAAAAGTTATTATATAAAATAATATTAATATTGAATAATTTATCTTTTAAAATAATAACACTGATTAATTCTTGAATAATAATTAACTTAATATTAACTCATTATAAACTACTTAATTAATAATTAAATATACTTTTACAATTTGAAATAATTACATAACTTGAAACAATAGTTAATTTTGATTTATTAATAAAATTCTAATCGATTTACAAGACTTATTTATAAATTTATAATCCATTTTGACAATTTAAAATATCTAACTAACTAACTTTCTGAAATATTTTTATGCTAAAAACATTTTTAAAACTTACCTAGTTTAATAATTAAAAATCCTCCTTTTTAAATAACCCAACCTCTCGATAAAATATACTTTTCAATTCCAATATAGCCAGTCTAGCTTTATAAATCCCTCTCGATTTATCACCTATTGATTTACGTCCCAATCTCGTAAATCCCCTTTTCACATTTTTAGAAGTAAATTTATCATTTATTTTTAAACCGATTTACCCATCTCACTATAAATTCTCACCGTGAACTTATATCTTCAATTTATCCACTGATAATCACTTCACTTTATTTATAAACATTGTTTATAAATCTCACAGTTTTCAATTCCAGTTTATAACGGTTTAACATCACTTAAATCCATTATAAATTGATTTCTAAGTTAAATCCATTTATAAATCAATTCCTTAAATTAAATTCCATTTATAAATTAACATCTTAAATAACCCAACAATATTACAAAACAACCAAATCTCGATTTTACTTCCATTCCGTAATTTAGAAATCTTATCTAAGATCTAGAATAACCAATTTTAGTTTTATTTCCTAATTCCCTTTTATTTTCCGAAATATTTAAATATCGATTTTTAAGCACCTTTTCTTTTTAAACACATATCACTTGAGATTATTGTTTAAAATCCTTTATATACATTAATTTAAAATCTTTATTTAAAATTATTTCATGAAATAATTAATTATAAATTCAAAATTCAAATTATTGATTTTTACCCAAAACAATACCTCTTTAATAAATTCCAAACTCAATATAATATTTCACTTCCAACATTCCCTTTTATTTTTTTTTACAAATTCAAGAATAATAATTATGGTATTTAAAATACCAAAATCTAGACCAGTGTTACTATAGCATCCAACAAATTCAAATTACACTATAATCTATTACAGGTTATTCAAACATATCATATATCACAATATATGAATTTAAATTCAACATTTTTGAGGAATCCAGTTAGATCCTTCCAACCTGCTTCCCCGCATCCACAGATGTTAATACAACATAAAAAAACCAATCCAACTTATATAGGGTCATCCGCTATTATGCGGGGCGCATAGGGTCTCATCCGCTCCAATAGGCGGGAAATATCAATCCAACTACTAATATATATACTACTATATATAATATCACATTCACTGATAATAATAATAGGCGGGAAATGTGACGACCGCCCATGACCCCTGCACCGAATCTAGAGATAGAGCGCTGTAAAGTGTGCCAGGCGACCATGGACGATTGTCAAGGTAAGATTTAAAACAACAGAATCTATCGTATTACTCACAGCGCATGGACAAAAATACAATAGAACATATGTATAGTGAAGCTTTACAGAACAAAATGACATCATATAAAACTCCATAATAGTTGAATACAAGCATCCACATAGTCAATACATCCAGCCTCACTACATATCTCTCAGAGAATACAAAACAGCGGAATATCCAGTACATATAAGAAGATAATATGCAACCCTCTAGCTCGTCTTCGATATCAGCATCGTGAAAAGAGAACAGCACCTGTCACCTGCTACCTAGTCTGCCCGTCCCAAATTGGACGAACAGCCCAAGGCAATAAGAATTGAAACATAAAGCCTTGAGTCAGACAACAGTCTTAGTGAGCAGTAAATTAACTAACAACATACCAAAAGAGCATAAAGGAAAAGGAATAGGAATACAACCCTCCCACTCCAACCTCATTCTACAGTGATAGCCCCCAGACACACACTAAGCAGAAGTAAACATAGCATAGCATACAATTTAAATTAAAGCTACTATCACTCGAGTCAAGGGCGATGTTTTCCAAGTACCAAGGCCTAAATCAGATAAGCACCCAGAAAATACCGCTCTTGAGTCCGAATGACGATACAACCAAACATCCATGACTCTGGCTATCACTGTTATCATTGCTTCGATATCATCGTTAATTGAATGACCGGCACATTCTTTCAGCCGTCCGTCAAGGGCTAATGAAAACCCCGGTTCTAGACATAACTCCCGCACGTCGTCGCAGCCCGTGCCTAGGACTATCGAATCTGCCCAGAGTACTCGACCATCAACAGTTGGCCGTTGGGACTATCGAATCTGCCCAAACGTACTCTTGCTTAGAGCATGCTAGAACCTTCAACAACGATGCTATCCAAGCCTCCTAGTCATCCTCCTCGACGACTATTCTCATATCCATTCATTATCCTCAACTCGAATCATATCACCGAGTTATCAACATGCTTGGAATGATCCCGTCTGGATTAGACCAAGTCTTCATCACATGATTGCCTCGCTTCATTACATCCTCGCAAAGCCTCATTTCATCATCACATCATCAAATCTATGCATAAGAGCTTCATCATCCCGCTACATATGCCTCGAGCAGCTTTTCCAATTCAAGAGCCTTTCCCTTAGCTTTTGAATCGTCTTCGGTCTAAATCTAATCATCAATCATCTAGTTCATAACAATCAATCAAATCAAACATCAATCCAAGCAATCAAGTATTCAAAAATGATCTAAGTAGACAATTATAACAATAATGGCATTTTCGTAATTAAAGAGTTGAAAGTCCAATAAGCATGAAAACATGGATTATATCTCTACAAACTTGATGAATGAACTTGCATAGGTTAACATATGATAAAATGGATGTAACATCATCATGAACAATGGATCTATATGGATCTATACATAGGATGAAGAAAATGCATGGAAATCTCTATTTTAACACCAAATCGAGCCAACAATCCGATATACTCCTTTGGATCCGTGTGAGAGATAATCACCACTCACCAAATCACCTAAACAACCTCAAATCAACACGCTTCAGATCTGGACAGCGAAGGATCAAGCTTGATCTATCACGAATCCGCTTCAAACGAAGAAATCTCTCTTGAAAAGATGAAGATCTTCAATCTAAACTCTTGAATCTTCAATCTTGATCTTCGATTTGGATGGATGGAAGCACTAGATTAGAGTGGAGAAAAGAAGTGAAGAAGTGTAGAAGTCGAGCTCTCAAAATGGCAGCACTTCGTCGCTTCAAAATCCGGATCCCAAAAATGAAGAGAAGCTCTCCTATTTATAGCAGAAAATACCCTAGGTCGTAACTCGGCTATCTCCTTAAGTCGCTGCCGACTTAACACTTAAGCCTCTGCCGACCTAGCAACCTCCGACTCAACACATACGCACAAACGAACCCTGTCTACGACTTAATGCGCACGCGCCTTAACTGGTTAGACGACTTACGACTTACTGCTATGCCGACTTAACCAGCCTATACGACCTAACGACTTATACCAACACGCGACCTAACAACTCACGCGACCTAGCACTTAGGCAAAACTCAGCTCCTCTAGGTCGTTGCCGACCTAACTATACACTACATCCTATAGGTCGCTCGAAACCTTAACTCGCCTTAAACTCTTAAGTCTCCTACCTCTTAGGTCGTCTACGACCTAAATCCTTAAACATCTACGCGACCTAACATAAGTCGCGAACAAACTGGGATACGACCTATCTACTAAGTCGTCTAGCCGACCTAACTATCCAATACCACACTTAGGTCGCTCACAACAGTTTTCTTAGGTCGTTGCCGACCTAATTCTACCCCACGACCTACCCTAGAATACTTAGGTCGCCTAAACCTCCTAAGTCGGTCACGACTCATCACTTAGGTCGGTCACTGTCTTAGGTTGTCTATCCCTTAACTCGGCAACGACTTACAACCTACGACTTAACACTTGCCGAGTTAACTTCAACCTACTAACCTTGCCCAGCTACGACTTATCTCCCTAGGTCGTCGCCGACTCACCCCTTAAGTCCTTAACTCGCCCATACTCATCACTAACTCGTCCAGAACTCATAAGTCGGCTATGACTTAGGACTTAACCAAAATTCTTCCCAAAATCTGAAACAACCTAAAATGTTGAAAATTCCAGATTTGAACGAACTTTTCGATCCGTAAAAATACGGGTCGTTACATTCTCTCCCCCTTAGGAATTTCGCCCCCGAAATTCCAAACAAACAAAGCAATCAAAAACTATTCTGCACGCCTACCATCCATAGCAATCAACAAACCATGCATCCAATTCTAGCTTAGCATGCAGAATTCTAAAACTAGAACAAGTTACAATTTCGTTAGATGACACGACACCTTAGGGCCATACCTCGAAGAGTTCAGGATGAGCTGCTTTCATCCTCTCTTCCACCTCCCACGTACAGTCGTTATCATCGTCACTCCATTGTATCTTGAGCAACTTAACTACCTTCCTCCTGAGCTGTTTCGTGTCAGTTTCAACAACACGAAGCGGCTTACGAGGTCTTCTATCGACTGGATCAACTTCGAAATCTTCACAGCTATCAGCAGAAACTACTGTATTCGAGTCATGCATATACTTCCGTAGATATGATACGTGAAAAACATTGTGCACACCTGACATCTTCTCTGGTAACTGCAATCTGTAGGCGAGCTTTCCAATTCGCTCGATGATCGGGAATGGTCCAACAAATCTCGGAGTCAATTTTCCTTTCTTCCCGAATCGAATAACATTCTTCAGTGGAGAAATCTTTACAAAAACCATATCTCCTGCGTCGAATTCCAAATCCTTTCGACGCTTATCAGCATAACTCTTCTGACGGTCTTGGGCTGCCTTCATTCGTTGCCGAATGATTTCTATACAATCCGAAGTCTGCCGAATCATCTCTGGCCCAAGTATCAACTTTTCTCCAGTTTCCAACCAACATGTCGGAGAGTTACATGGTCTTCCATACAATGCCTCGTACGGTGCCATACCAATGCTTGACTGGTAACTGTTGTTGTACGCAAACTCCACCAAATGAAGGTGGTCTTCCCATGATCCTCCGAAATCCAAAACACAAGCTCTAAGAAGATCTTCCAAAACTCGGTTGACTCTCTCGGTCTGGCCATCTGTTTGAGGGTGATAAGCTGTACTCAAACACAACTCGGTTCCCAAGACTTCCTGGAAGCTCTTCCAAAATCCACTAGTGAACAATGGGTCTCGATCGCTCACTATACTCTTTGGAATACCATGAAATCGAACTATCCACTTAACATACAACTCAGCCAACTTTGATGCAGTCCTAGTCGATCGAACAGGAATGAATCGTGCACTCTTAGTCAGACGATCTATAATGATCCAAATCCCTTCATTTCCCATTCTGGTTCTAGGCAATCCATCGATAAAATCCATCGACACTTGTTCCCACTTCCATGTAGGAACTTCTAATGGCTGAAGCAATCCACTTGGCTTCTTCTGTTCGGCTTTAACCAACTGGCAGTTCATACACTTGGAAATAAAATTTCCAACATCCTTCTTCATACCTTCCCAGTAGTAGGTTCTCTTCATATCCCGATACATCTTATTTCCACCTGGATGAATTGTCAGCTTCGAGTGATGACTTTCCTTCAGAACTTCACTCCTCAATTCATCTATATCGGGAACAACTAGTCGTCCTTGCTTCCGAAGCCAACCCTCTCGATCGACCTCGAATCCTTTATCCTTTTCTGGATCCAATCCAGATTCCAAATCATGGATAATCTTGACAAGCTTATCATCTCGCTTTTGGCCCTCGCCAATCCTTTCCACAAGAGTGGGTCTTATCGATAAGTTTGCCAACATCTCAGGCTCCAATTCACATCTAGGCCTGAAGTCGAATCCAGCTAAATACTCGAGACTCTTCCATTCTGAAAACATGGCTCCCAATCCTGCATGTCTTCGACTTAACGCATCTGCCACTGCGTTACCTTTTCCTGGAGTATAAGCTATACCAAAATCATATGAGGCTAAAAACTCTAGCCAACGTTGCTGCCGAAGATTCAAATCCTTTTGGGAGAAAAGATACTTCAAAGATTTATGATCTGTAAACAACTCGAATCGAACTCCCAATAGATAATGTCTCCACATCTTCAGAGCAAATACAATCGCCGCTAATTCCAAATCATGAGTTGGGTAATTCCTTTCATGCGGCTTCAGTTGTCGACTGGCATACGCAACAACTTTATCCTTCTGCATCAGCACTGCTCCAAGTCCAGTACCACATGCGTCGGTATAAACCACCATCTCATCATTCCCACTAGGAATAGTCAAAACAGGAGCACTCGTCAGTCGCTCTTTCAGGATTCCGATAGCTTGCTCACACTTAGCATCCCAACTGAACACTTGGTTCTTCTTCGTCAATCCTGTTGACGGTGCAGCTACCTTGGAGAAGTCTTTGATAAACCGTCGATAATATCCTGCTAATCCAAGAAAACTTCTCACATCAGATGCATTCTTAGGTCTAACCCAATCCTGGATTGTTGCCACCTTAGCGGGATCAACCGCTATTCCACTTCCAGAAATCACATGGCCTAAGAACCTCACTTCACTCTTCCAGAAGTGACACTTCGAAAACTTAGCCTTCAGCTGATGTTTCCGTAAGATCTCCAAAACAATATGCAGGTGTGTCTTCTGCTCTTCTTCAGTTCTGGAATAAATCAGAATATCATCCACGAACACAAGTATGAACTTGTTCAACTGATCTCTGAACACTCTATTCATAAGATCCACAAAATATGCTGGCGCGTTAGTCATTCCAAACGGCATTACCAGCCACTCAAAGAAACCAGATGGTGTCCTAAAAGCAGTCTTCGGCACACTATCCTTCGCTACTCTCAACTGGTGAAATCCCGTTGCCAAATCCATCTGAGAAAACACCTTAGCTTCGTGAAGCTGATCAAACAAGTCATCTATTCTCGGCAATGGATACTTGTTCTTCTTAGTCACCTTATTCAGCTCACGATAATCCACACACAATCTCAATGACCCATCTGCCTTGGTTGCAAACACAACTGGTGCACCCCACTCGGACACACTACGCCGAATGAATCCTTTCTGTAAAAGGTCATCAACTTGCACCCTCAACTCTTGCTGTTCCCTAGGCGCCATCCGCCTAAGAGGCATCACAACAGGTCTGGCTCCTTCAACTAGATCTATACGAAACTCGATCTCTCTATGCGGCGGCAACCCTTTGACTTCGTCAAAGACATCCTCGAACCCATTTGCGATTGGCACTAAAGACAGTCCATCCCGTGGAACAACTAGCGAATACATGAAGCTCATGAAGACGCCTTCCTCATGCTTACATCGTATCACAATCTTTCGCCCTTCCACATTCTCGACTGTCACCTCCAGCCTCTCACAATCAACCTTAGCCGCATACTTCCTAAGCCAGTCCATACCCAAAATAATTCCGAACCCCGCAAAGTTCAGAACAAAACAATCACAAACAAAAAAGCAACCATGACTCGATACAACTAGACCACGGCATAACATACACAAACAAGACGAACCCCCAACTGGATTAGTCACAACCAATGGCCTATCAACAACATCCGGTTCCAAACCTAACCGGTCTACAAGTTCACTACAAACAAACGAATGCGACGCTCCAGTATCAAACAAAACTCTAACTGGAACACCACATAGGAAAAGAGTACCTTGAACAACCACACTCTTTCCCTTCTCTTCAGCAGTAGGAGCTTTCGAAGACGACGGAACAGCTCCTAAAGCATAGGCTTGCACAATCTGCCTGTCCTTCCTTGGTTCTGGACAATTCTTCCTGAAATGTCCCGGCTTGTCACAGTTGTGACACTTCATCGGTGCCTTCGGATTCTTACAATCCTTAGAGAAATGGCCCTTCTGCTGACAATTGTAGCAAGTCACCTCGCCTTTCGGCTTCTTCTGGCCATCCTTACCCTTCTGCTGCTGCTGCTTCCTCTTCTGGTTTCCACCCTGCTGTGGTTTAGATTCTCCCTTGGTAACAGCAACAACAGGTCCTTCCTTAGGAAACAGACTCTTATGCCTAAGAGCTTTCTCCACAAGCTTCTCAAATGAATCGTCCAAATGATCCACCAACTGTCTCCCAAGATAACTGTCCAAGCCTGTCACAAACTTCTCATTCTTCTGATAAGCGGATTCAATATATGACCGGGCATACTTGGACAAAGCCTCAAACTCATAAACATACTCAAGAACAGATCTTCCACCCTGCTTGAGTTCTACAAACTTCTTGAACAGAACAGACTTCTGAGCTGTAGAAATGAACTTAGCTTCAAACCTAACTTGGAATTGCTCCCAAGTAATCTCTTCTTCCGGGGTAGTGATGGTAATAGAGTTCCACCAATCAGAAGCTCTCCCTTGAAGCTGCCTCGATGCCAACTTCCTCTTAGTTGCATCATCAATTCCCAAATCACCAAAGATCCTTCTACAAGCATCTATCCACCTCTGGACCTCAATGGTAGATTCTGTTCCCAAGAAAACCTTCCCTCCAAGAGCAGTATAATCCTTGCACAGCTTAGCAAAATCCACTGGTTTCGGAGTTTGGACTTGAACTCCAATATCTACTGCTGCCCCCGGAACTGGTATCCTTCTCATGATCGAAGTCATCATAGCTTCGAACATGGCTGCATAATCAGCAGTCTCTTCAGTAGCACGGCCTTCCCTAGCAGCTGGTCTCCCTCTTCGACTCATTCTCAATATCTATAAAAAGGAATGATTAGAACATCTAGAGAAACAACTGCATAAAGGACTCAAACTCTACTAAGCTACTATATTATATATAGTAATCATCCACCAAAATACAATTACGTCTCTCATACGTAGTTACGACAGCGAGTGTTGGGTAAAATCGATTAACCAATGCTCTGATACCAAATGTGACGACCGCCCATGACCCCTGCACCGAATCTAGAGATAGAGCGCTGTAAAGTGTGCCAGGCGACCATGGACGATTGTCAAGGTAAGATTTAAAACAACAGAATCTATCGTATTACTCACAGCGCATGGACAAAAATACAATAGAACATATGTATAGTGAAGCTTTACAGAACAAAATGACATCATATAAAACTCCATAATAGTTGAATACAAGCATCCACATAGTCAATACATCCAGCCTCACTACATATCTCTCAGAGAATACAAAACAGCGGAATATCCAGTACATATAAGAAGATAATATGCAACCCTCTAGCTCGTCTTCGATATCAGCATCATGAAAAGAGAACAGCACCTGTCACCTGCTACCTAGTCTGCCCGTCCCAAATTGGACGAACAGCCCAAGGCAATAAGAATTGAAACATAAAGCCTTGAGTCAGACAACAGTCTTAGTGAGCAGTAAATTAACTAACAACATACCAAAAGAGCATAAAGGAAAAGGAATAGGAATACAACCCTCCCACTCCAACCTCATTCTACAGTGATAGCCCCCAGACACACACTAAGCAGAAGTAAACATAGCAGAGCATACAATTTAAAGTAAAGCTACTATCACTCGAGTCAAGGGCGATGTTTTCCAAGTACCAAGGCCTAAATCAGATAAGCACCCAGAAAATACCGCTCTTGAGTCTGAATGACGATACAACCAAACATCCATGACTCTGGCTATCACTATTATCATTGCTTCGATATCATCGTTAATTGAATGACCGGCACATTCTTTCAGCCGTCCGTCAAGGGCTAATGAAAACCCCGGTTCTAGACATAACTCCCGCACGTCGTCGCAGCCCGTGCCTAGGACTATCGAATCTGCCCAGAGTACTCGACCATCAACAGTTGGCCATTGGGACTATCGAATCTGCCCAAACGTACTCTTGCTTAGAGCATGCTAGAACCTTCAACAACGATGCTATCCAAGCCTCCTAGTCATCCTCCTCGACGACTATTCTCATATCCATTCATTATCCTCAACTCGAATCATATCACCGAGTTATCAACATGCTTGGAATGATCCCGTCTGGATTAGACCAAGTCTTCATCACATGATTGCCTCGCTTCATTACATCCTCGCAAAGCCTCATTTCATCATCACATCATCAAATCTATGCATAAGAGCTTCATCATCCCGCTACATATGCCTCGAGCAGCTTTTCCAATTCAAGAGCCTTTCCCTTAGCTTTTGAATCGTCTTCGGTCTAAATCTAATCATCAATCATCTAGTTCATAACAATCAATCAAATCAAACATCAATCCAAGCAATCAAGTATTCAAAAATGATCTAAGTAGACAATTATAACAATAATGGCATTTTCGTAATTAAAGAGTTGAAAGTCCAATAAGCATGAAAACATGGATTATATCTCTACAAACTTGATGAATGAACTTGCATAGATTAACATATGATAAAATGGATGTAACATCATCATGAACAATGGATCTATATGGATCTATACATAGGATGAAGAAAATGCATGGAAATCTCTATTTTAACACCAAATCGAGCCAACAATCTGATATACTCCTTTGGATCCGTGTGAGAGATAATCACCACTCACCAAATCACCTAAACAACCTCAAATCAACATGCTTCAGATCTGGACAGCGAAGGATCAAGCTTGATCTATCACGAATCCGCTTCAAACGAAGAAATCTCTCTTGAAAAGATGAAGATCTTCAATCTAAACTCTTGAATCTTCAATCTTGATCTTCAATTTGGATGGATGGAAGCACTAGATTAGAGTGGAGAAAAGAAGTGAAGAAGTGTAGAAGTCGAGCTCTCAAAATGGCAGCACTTCGTCGCTTCAAAATCCGGATCCCAAAAATGAAGAGAAGCTCTCCTATTTATAGCAGAAAATACCCTAGGTCGTAACTCGGCTATCTCCTTAAGTCGCTGCCGACTTAACACTTAAGCCTCTGCCGACCTAGCAACCTTCGACTCAACACATACGCACAAACGAACCCTGTCTACGACTTAATGCGCATGCGCCTTAACTGGTTAGACGACTTACGACTTACTGCTATGCCGACTTAACCAGCCTATACGACCTAACGACTTATACCAACACGCGACCTAACAACTCACGCGACCTAGCACTTAGGCAAAACTCAGCTCCTCTAGGTCGTTGCCGACCTAACTATACACTACATCCTATAGGTCGCTCGAAACCTTAACTCGCCTTAAACTCTTAAGTCTCCTACCTCTTAGGTCGTCTACGACCTAAACCCTTAAACATCTACGCGACCTAACATAAGTCGCGAACAAACTGGGATACGACCTATCTACTAAGTCGTCTAGCCGACCTAACTATCCAATACCACACTTAGGTCGCTCACAACAGTTTTCTTAGGTCGTTGCCGACCTAATTCTACCCCACGACCTACCCCAGAATACTTAGGTCGCCTAAACCTCCTAAGTCGGTCACGACTCATCACTTAGGTCGGTCACTGTCTTAGGTTGTCTATCCCTTAACTCGGCAACGACTTACAACCTACGACTTAACACTTGCCGAGTTAACTTCAACCTACTAACCTTGCCCAGCTACGACTTATCTCCCTAGGTCGTCGCCGACTCACCCCTTAAGTCCTTAACTCGCCCAAACTCATCACTAACTCGTCCAGAACTCATAAGTCGGCTACGACTTAGGACTTAACCAAAATTCTTCCCAAAATCTGAAACAACCTAAAATGTTGAAAATTCCAGATTTGAACGAACTTTTTGATCCGTAAAAATACGGGTCGTTACATTCACTGATAATAATAATTATCCAATCAATCAATAATTAATTTTTACTATTTAAAATTAATGCTAATCATCCAAATGAATGAGATTTACTCACCTTGATTTTTATTGTCGCTCTTGCGTTCCAATTTCGATTAAATTCGAACGTTGTTCGAATTTAACAAAAAATTTCAAAAGCTCAAAATTGTTCCAATCCAATCTCACAGCGAAAAATTCGTCAACACGAATCCAACGCAACTCGTCGTGTTCAATTCTGACAACGTATGAATTGAATATTGCATTTAAAAGATTTTTAAATTAATAAATAGATTAATAAAACTCTAATTCAATATTAATTAAATAATTACCTATTAACAGCTAATTACCTACACAATCTCGTCTTCCTAAATATGAAATCGAACCGCCTGAAACTCCCTCTCCTCCACGACATATGCCATAGTCCACTAAATCGCTCACGGCCATCATGATTCATCCTCTCTCCTCAAAAGCTTCACCCTGAACCCCCCTATATCCCACACGATCCATCAAGGAGCAATCGCGATCGGAAATAACCCATGCCAGGACAAAATCGCGCAACCCACACAAATATGTCCTCGAGCTGCTTCCTGCTATGACACCTGAAAACGAAGCCACCTTCACCTATCTCCCCTTTAAACCTTCGACAACCAGAATCCCTAATCTCCATAGCCTCCCCACTCACTCGACACACCTTCTAAGTCCATCGCCGGCCTCGGCTTACTCCACATCCCCCCTAAGTCTGACAAAACCTAACCCTAGCTCAACCCACGCTCGACACCACTGTCGAATTCCAAAAATTGAAGTCGAAACCTCCTACCACCGATGAACTATCGTGGCTCCCAATAGAGGACGCTCAAGTTCGAACAGGCGGTGGAAAATGCCGCGATTGATTTTTGTTTTGAACGACTTGATTTTGGTTTTTAAATTTTTAAAAGTTGCGGTTTCTTTTTTTTTCATAGTTCTGCAGCTTTGAAAAAACTGGAGATAATGAAAACGATAATGAACGAAATGAAATATGCCAGTTTCTTTTTTTATTGAAGCTTTTAATTTTTTTTTCCAGCTGTGTTGATTGAAATGAAGAAGGATGTGATTTAAAAGAAGGGAAATGTGTTTGAATGGATCATCTATGGTATTTTGAAATGAAGGGAAAAGGTGATGTGAAAATAGTCAATCAAATAATATATATATATTTATTTAAATTTTCAAATCGTCTCGATTTCGTAGCTTAAAATATCGAACCCCTATCGAGGTGTACCGCTAGGCGTTCATAATGTTATATCCCTGTTCCAAACACAATGGAAAAGGTTTCAAGTCTTAATTCGATCGTAGGAGAAGATAGCTTTTTGAACCCAATTTTTTATATTGAATTTTCTATATTAATTTTAGCGTGTTTCTAGTTTGTACGACCAAACGGTAACTCCAAATGCTACGAAATTTAAAATCCGATAATAATACACAGTTACGGATCCAATGGAACTAGTTTCGTCGAAATCTGAGACTGTGCCTCGGCAGGCTATTTTTACTTGTCAATTTAAACGAGCTATTTTTAAAATCGAACAAATCACTTTTAAATTCAATTTTAAAAATTTTATTATCTTCCTTCTTATTAATATAAATTTAATAAGCCTTTAAATTATTTTTATCAAGCTTAAAACTCAAGATTCCATATTTTAACAAATTTCCAATTATTAAATTCAATAATTAAATTCAATAATTAAATTATCAAATAGTTATATTTGAAATTCAAGTTAAAAATTAACCTTTAAATATTTAAAATCAATTAAATATTCCAATTTCTAGTATCCAAAATTCTGGGTTGTTACATAATCTGTATAATTTATTTTCATATGCTTATAAAACAAATGTCTTATTTCTAGTTCGTGTGAGCATAGGTCGGTTAGAAGGAGTGCACGTCTCATTAGAGGTGAATCTAGAGTATCCAATAACTCTAGCTCAGGTATAGAGCCTCTTATGTATAGCACTTATGTTTTATATGCTTTGAATAATTTGTCTACTAGTCATATGCATTTTTTATCTAAGAATTCAGGTCTTATTTTTGATGATACTCAGTTAAACGTTGATTATATTAAATATAAGGAATTAGAATAGGTTAGATCGCTTGGATTATGAGATTGATTAGTTGGAATGTAAGGGGTTTGGATGATTTAGGCAAATATAGAAAAATTAGATTTCTTTTCAAAGATAATAATATTGACATAGCTTTACTTCAAGAAACAAAAAGAGAGTTTCCTTATTTTAGTATTATTAGGTGTTTAGGGAGTCATTATTGGGCATATCTTCCTGCTAGGGGTAGTGTATGAGGTTTTATGTTAGGATGGAAAAACAATTGTGTTAGATTGTTATAATCTATTATTAAAAATCACTTGTTGCACTTGATTTTTTCTAACATTAATGACGATTCTATTCTTAATATTACAAATGTATATGGACCAAATTAAAAAATAGATCATAGGGTTCTATGGAATGAGTGTTCAGACTTTAGGACACTCGCTTCTGGACCATGGATTATGGGGGGGTGATTTTAATGTGACTAGATTTTTGGGGGTGAAAGATCCCCTAGGGAAGGGGATTATGGTGCGATGGAAAATTTTGAATAATTTATTGTTAATTGTAATTTGATAGAGATAAAACTAAGTAATACACAATTTACTTGGTCAAATGCTAGGGAATTTCCATCGATGTCTTTGTTAGATAGGTTTTTTTATAAGTGATGAATTAGAAGACAAATTTCCTTGTTGTAAGGTTGTAAGGCTTTCAAATATATTTTTGGACCATTGTCCAATAATACTTTCTTGTACTAATACTAATTTTGAAAATAAATTTTTTAGATTTGAAAAAAATGTGATTGTTAGAAAGTAATTTTAAGAATTTAGTTGAAAATAAATGGTTATCCATGAATAATTACAATTGCATGGTTTTAGGTAACATAGCAAAAATTTTGGTTAGAAAACTTAGAGATCTAAGATTATTTCTTAAAAAATAAAGTAAGATGTTTTTGCTAACATTAGAATTTAAAAGGAAAATCTAATGAAGGAAATCCTAAAGTTAAATAAAATTAAAGAAATAAGAAATTTAAATTTTTCAGAAAAAATGTGCTTTATAATTTAAACGAAGAATTAAATATAATATTTGTTCAAAAGGAAATAATGTGAAAACAAAAATCTAGTGTTCAATGGATGGATAAGGACGATATGAACACTAAAATTTTCCATAGTATGGCTAATGGTAGAAAACGTAGTAATACTATTAATTCCATTTTAATTAACGATATCGAGATTTTTGATCAAATAGAATTTAATAAGGAATTTACTAATTATTTTAGAGACATTTTTGGAACTACAAATAAACTTTGAATTAAAGCTAATTGGGATAATCTTTACATTGAGGATACTACGATGACTTAATAGGGTTAGATGATAAATCTATGGAGGAGGAAATTGTGAAGGCTATAAAGGATATGCTTAATGATAAAGCTCTGGGTCCAGATGGTTTTCCTAACTTATTTATGAAAGGAAAATTCTATTCAAACACATCAATTTACTTAGTAGCTCTCCATAAAATACTTAAATTTTAAAGACCAAAACACCCTTAAATCAAAAACAGTTTTTGTATTTTAAAAACAATTCCGATTTACCATATATTGACCGTGCGTAGTAAAATTACATACCACGCAGCTGAATTGCGTGGTATGTATTTTTACCATGCACCAATTCTACATTGTAAACACCCTAAACCATAGATCGATTACGTACCCTACTGACGAACTCGAAGATTGGACTCTACGTTGAGGTGAGGCTTGCGGCTTGAGGGAGGCTTGCAGCTTGAGGCGAGGCTTACGACTGTGTGTCAATCAGGTGTGACTTGCAGTTTTAGGCAAGACTGTGGAGGAAGACACGGCGATTGAGGGATGCTGAGTATGTTAGGGTTTTTTTTTATCACGTGTGTTATGTGTTGAAATGGCTCTGAGTATGTTGAGCGAATGAGTGAGGAAGGGAGGAGTTGGAAAAAAATGAAAATAAAAGGGGGCTACTCCATGAAAACGTGGGTATAAAAAAAGTTTCCAAAAAATGGGGGACTACTAATTAATTGATGTCGAATAGAATTTTCCTTCGTGAAATTTTTTGGAATATGCTAAAAGATGATATAATAAAATTGTTTAATGAATTTCATGATGGCTCACTAGAGTTAGGTAGATTTAATTTTGTAAACATAATCCTATTACATAAAAAACTAGGTGCTAATCAATTAAAAGATTTTAGACCTATTTCATTACTAAAGCGTTCTTCTAAAATTATTTCTAAGGTGTTAGCAAATAGATTAAAGAAAAAAAATAAATGTGTTAATAGATAACTCTCAAAGAACTTTCATTAAGGGTAGGAATATTACGGACGGTGTAGCAATAGTTCAAGAATATATTAGTTACTGTTACAAAAATAATATTACTTGTGCACTTTTAAAGCTTGATTTTGCTAAAGCTTTTGGTTCAATTGATGGATTTTTCTCAAAGATGTATTATTGGCTAGGGGTTTTAGGGTTAGTTGGTTAGGATGGATTATGTCATTGCTCAAAATGGATAATTCTAGTATTATGGTTAATGGTATACTAGGAAATAAAATTCAAACAGAACATAGACTTAGACAAGGGGATCCACTGTCACCTTTGTTATTCAATTTAGCTGTTGATTTTTTTTCTAGAATTATTAAATTGGCTACTAGTGATAGAATAATAGATGATATAGGTAATGAAATTAGCAGTAATGGCCTTTATTTTTTGCAATTTGCAGACAATGCTATGATTTTTACATCCCATTTACCAAAACATATTATTACACTCAAATTTATTTTATACAGTTTTGAACTCCTTTCTGGCTTAAAGATTAACTTCGATAAAAGCTCGATTTTATTATTAAATGATACAGACAATATTGAAAATTAAATTGCATAAACATTGAACTGTAAAACAATAAAATTTCCTACAGAATATTTAGGTTTTTTAATTAGGCCATAAAAACATAAACAAGTTGATTGGAATATTATTATAGATAAAATTAATAAAAGATTGTCTAAATGGAGTCGAGAGCAGGTAGGATTATTCTCAGTAATTCAGTTTTACCTACATTACCCATTTATTGGATGTCGTTTTATCATTTTCCTAAATGGATAATAGAAAATATTGATAAAATGAGAAGAGGCTATTTATGGAGGGGTGACAATCCAAATAGTAGCTCTAAATGTCTTGTTAACTGGCAAAAGATGTTGTAAGTCTAAAAAAGAGGGAGGTTTAGGAATTATAAATTTACATAATTTAAATATATCCCTTTTAGGAAAATGGATTTGGAAATTTAGTGATAGTAATGAAAATCTATTATGTAAAGAATTAATAGCAAACCAATGGTATGGAGGTACCTTTAATTTGTATCATTCATTGATAAATAATACTAATAACATATCTCACTTCTAGAAATCGATAATTTTAAATTCTGATATATATAAATTAGGAGTTAATAATATTGTACATTCTGGTAATAACACCTCGTTTTGGCATGAATTCTGGTTATCAGTTATTTCACTTAAAGTAGAATTTAAATAATTATATGAAATTTGCAATTTTAAAAATGTTATAATTCTGATATTAATAGACCTAATCTAAACTTTTCTTAGGAATTTAACTTTAATCGTAAGTTAACGAGAAATACTTTTATACAGTTTGCTTTATTGTGTGAAAAATTAGAATTATATAGTATTGATAATGAAAAAGATACATTATGTTGGGACATTAATAAGAAATACACGTCTAATTCATTTTATAGGTTCATTAATTTTTTGGAAACTAAATTGAAAATATTTACATACATTTGAAAAATCAGTGCCCCACTTAAAACTAAGGTACACATGTGGTTAATTTTAAACGAGAAGTTGAACACTATTGAATTTTTAAAAAGGAAAAATATATTTAATTATAAAAAATGTTATTTTTGTAATAATAAAATGGAAGATATTAAGCACTTATATTTAAAATGTAATTTCACTAGATTTATCCTTGTAAAAACTCTAAAGTTATTTGAATTTAATATAAATTATACACATATAATTTTGAGTTATATTGGAATAATGTTAGATTTTATTATAAGTAACACAATAGATTTTTATTAGACACTATGTAACACCCTTCATTTATAAATAATTAAATAACCAAATTTATTAAACAGTGAAAATAAGCATTTTTGGAATTGTCGGAATATTGGTGATTTTCTGATCAATTTCCACATATAACTTGTCGAAATCCGAGTTAATATGAAGGAGTTATGAGAGAGACAAGAAATCAGAATTAAACGAATAAAAAAGAGAGAGAAAGACCCTACGGGTCGACCCGCAAAGGTTAGGGGTTGACCCGCCTTTTTCCCTGGACGAGAAATCGTCCAAGGACGTGCCGAAGTCTTGTAATCTGATTTTTGTGCGATCTGAGGCGTTGTTTTCTGGATCCAACGATTCACAGCGAGCCTGTGACGTGGTGGCACCAGATTCAATCCAAAAATCCGACGGTCTGAGATCCCCAAACTCTACTATAAATAGAACCCTAGGCCTAGCTATTTTCTCACAATCAGATTTTCTCCCAATTGGGTTCATTGCCTGAGGCTGAACCCTAAATAGAAAATATTTCTAGGGAGAATATCTTTTTAATAAAAATATTAGACGCCTTGGAAGGAGATCTAGGAAGGCCATGAAGTAAAGTTAAGGATGACAAGTGAGTGGATTTAAATTATATCTCTTTTATGTTTATGATATATAATATCGTTAAATTCCCGTTAAATATTTAATTCAGCATTTATTTCAGTAATTAGTTCTACTAGTCAGTTATGCTAAAACTGTAAATTTTATAAGAGAAGTGTACTTATATAATAATATTAAATATAATAATATTAGGCTTAAAAGTTGTAGAGAAAGGCATAAGCCTAAAAGCGAGAAATTTATAGTAAATTATGTTAAAACGAGAGAAATGAATTAAAAAGGGGAAAAACTAATAACTTGATTTGGAAGTTAGTGATAGATTAGTTGGTTGGTTTAGAAAAGGGAATATATTTCCATAGTTTAATATTGTAAGAATAACGATAAACGTAATTGCAAAAATAAAAGCAAGAAAAATGGAATTAGTGCGAAATAGAGACATTATTGTATTTGCATTGCACAATAATTAAAAAACAATAAAAGAAATATCTTGCAGTTACGAGTTATTGTTTATAGCATTATTTTGTATTAAAATATGGAAACAGATTTTTAGCACAATTTTTGTAACCAACCAAATAGAATAGAACTACTTCTTAGAATAAAAGAGAATAACATGAAGCGTTAAAGAAATAAAAGAACATGAAATAATCAAGTTAATTATTTGACAAGACTAGAAGCAATAAACAGAAAATGTGACTAGATCTGCATTTATTGCGCAGATAATAGAGTATAAAGTAAAGCAGTTATTATGATAAGTAATTTGTGGCAGTTGGACGTAGTCCTAAGCTATGACTGTATTAGTTCCTGAGATGATGGTTTTGATGACAACAACCTTAGGACTTGTTATAAAATATAAATACTAATATTCTTGTCTAGATATATATGTATATGCAGGATATATATGCAGGTAATGAAGAATGAAGACTGTACAGTATAAAGATTCAAGACTGACGAATTCAAGACTGAAGAAATCAAGACTGAAGACTCATGAGTATCAAGAGTTCAAGATATCAAGATTTCAAGAGTTCAAGAGTTCAAGATATCAAGATAAGTAATAGTGTCTAGAATTATGTTAAAACTTCATAATAGCACTAAAATCTTTATTTGGATTTTAATTGTGAAATGGAATCCACCTTCTCGCTTTAATAGTGGGATGGAACCTACGATCTCTTTAGTGGGATGGAACCCACGACCTTCTCTAGTGGAATGGACTCCACAAAATTTTCAAAATGATTTATTTTAAATATTTTTCCAAAAACTTTTTAAAGTCATCTCTCTCAGTTTAAATATTTTAGCCTTAAACTATTTTTATTATCTTTTATATTTTGATTTCAGAATCATCTCTTGTTTTTAAACTATCTCCTGATTTTAATATTATAAGCTTTAAATCACAAAAATATATTTTATACTTACTTTTTATATTACTTTTATATTATAGATTATATATTTTTAAGATTACTTTTTAAATCTCTTTTATAAGTTTAAACTATATTCAAAATGGTTTATAAACTTCAGAAATTGTTTTGACAAGTTTTAGAAAGAAAATCTCTTTTAAAAACAAAAATCAATTTTCAAAATTAACTAGGGCATGTCGACATACCCCATCCCCCCATGTCGACATGATAGCCATAGAAGTTCAAATTTCAAATTTTCAAATGAAGTGTCTATTCGTCATAACCTTTCACAAATGGACATGACTGTTGTTCTTCTATATATACCAGTTGTTTTCAATGAATTTTAAGTCAGTTTTTCTTCATTTCTTCACTCCTTCTTCTCCACTAAAATATTCTCTTATATTTTAACAAAACTCTGCTGAAATCCTAAGTGAATCAAACTCGATTATCTCTAATTTGATTCTTGGTCACTCTCTCTCAAAGATCTCAGTGCTATTCAGAGTTATAGGATCATTTGTAATCAAATATCGAAATATCGAAGTGTATCGAGTCTCTTTCTATAAAGTGTGATTGGAAACGGTGTGATTGTGGCTTGTAAATCAATTGGGTGTGATTGTAGCCCGTAAATCAATTAGGTGATGATGTAGCCTAGTTAAATCAAGAGAGTTTGCCCTGGACTCGAAGACAGGAGGGTGTATCTCTTAGCCTTGAAATCGAGGTTGTAATATCGACATTATATTTAAAAAGAAATCTGCACAAGAAATTGTGTGGGACTTGATGTAGGGTAACTCCGAACCAGTATAAAATTCCAGTGTGTTCTTTCCTTTACTACTTTTATTTACTATTTGCATCTGTGTTTGATTCTGTGATTGTTTCTGTGTTTGTGAATTGCATCTATTTGGGTTTAATTTGAAAAGATTCATAAAATTAATTAAACACTATGCACCCCCCCTCTAGTGTTAATTCTGCTTTAAGATCTGTAATCCGCATTTCCAACATTTGGTATCAGAGCATTGGTTTTCAAAGTTATCATAATTTGAATTTTAAAAAAATTTAAAATGCAGTTTTTGGAGATTTTGTAAACACTAGTTCAAAACTATCCATGTCATCATTGTTCTATAAGTCTGCATATTGTTATTATAGAAAATCAAGTTATCTACCGAATTGGTTTGTTGTGCAGGAACAGATGTGTTATATGGCTTTTGAAGAATCAACACTCAATGGAAAAATGGTGCAAATCAAGAAAAACAAAATGATACTTGATAGTGGATGTTCAAGACACATGACTGGCAATCCGTAGTTACTGAATGACATAATTTATGAAGATGGAGGACTGGTCAACTTTGGAGACAACTCAAATTGATATGTGATTGGCATCGGCAATGTCGGTAACTCTAAATATCCTACTATTTCTGATGTTTTGTTAGTTAGGAATCTAAAACACAATTTACTTAGCATAAGTCAACTATGTGATACGGGGTATAAAATTAAATTTGAAAAGGTTAAGTGTCACATCGAAGATAATAAATCAAATATTATCTTTGAAGGAATTAGGAAGAAAAATATTTATATTCTCCGTATGAAATGATAATCTATGTCTTTTGGCTAATACAAGTGACTCTTAGATTTGGCATAAAAGATTTGGGCATTGGAATTTCAAACTCTTAACTAGACTTTCAAAACTTGATTTAGTAAGAGGTCTCCCTAAAATGGATTTTAAAGTAGATAATACTCTTTTTATTAAAAGAAACAAAAATGATATCTAATTAGTACAGATTTATGTAGATGATATAATTTTTGGATCAACAAACAATGAAATGAACAAAGAGTTTTCTGAAATAATGACAAAAGAGTTTGAGATGAGTCATATGGGTGACCTTACTTTCTTTTTAGGATTGCAAATAAAACAATTAGATAGTGGTATTTTCATTAGTCAAGAAAAGTATGCTAGGAATCTAATTAATAAGTTTGGTATGACCACTGCGAGTGGAAAACCCACTCCTAGGGCAACCAATGAAGCTTTGAATAAAGTAGACATGTCAAAAGATGTCGACCAAAAAATATACAGGGGAATGATTAGATCGCTACTCTATATAACTGCGAGTAGGCCTGACATCATGCATAGTGTCTGTCTTTGTGCAAGATACCAATCTCAACCCAAAGAAACCCATTTAAAAGCTGTTAAACGTATCCTAAGATATGTTAAACACACTTTAGACTATGGCCTATTTTACCCTAAAAATGATTCATTTGATTTAATCTCATATTGTGATGCTAACTATGCTAGTTGTAAATCAGACCGAAAAAGTACAATTGGAACTTGTCACTTTTTAGGACATTCTCTGGTTTTCTGGTTTAATAAAAAGAAAAATATTGTCTCATTATCAACAACTAAAGCAGAATATATCTCTGCTACTTTTGGTTATTCTCAAGTAATCTATATGCAACAGACCTTAAAGGATTTTGGATTAAATATTTCAAAATCACCAATTTATTGTGACAATACAAGTGCAATAAATTTATCCAAAAATCCTACTCATCATGCCAGAACTAAACATATTGACATCAAAAATCATTTTCTCAGAGATAATATAAGTAAAGAGATTATTTCTCTTGAATTTATCAACACTAAGAATCAAATAGCTGATATTCTGACCAAACCCTTGAATCAATTAACCCTTACTAAATTTAGAAGAGAACTAGGTATTTGCTTTATAACTAAGATATAGAATATAGATATAGTAACATATATATTTAAATAAAAAAAGAAAAAGAAAAATTGTCAAAATTTCCATAAGGATGTCGACATCCCCTTACCCCCCATATCGACATACAATGGTAAAATTTGAAATTTTGATTTTCCCTCTAAAATTAGTTTGGTAGTTATATATTCTCTATATTTTGAATTCTTCTATCTTCCACTTCATTTTTCTCTGTAATAAACTTCTGAGAATATAAAATAATGGCCTCCTCTTCCAAATCAAAACAAAATGCAACCTTTTCTTTCCCTTCTCCTAATACTGGTCCATTTCAACGAACTACACCGGCCCGAGTCATGAAGATAGAGGAAACTTTGAAGGACTCTCTTCAAATGATGACTGAGTTTCAAGTCATGCAAATAAAGATGGCTAAGGAACAAAAGAAACAGGGCAAAATCCTTAGAAATTTGCAAAAATTTCTAATGGATAATCATGCGGACCTGATCATGATTGAAGATGGCTCCACTAACATTCATATTCATAATCCAATAGAGGAAGACGATGAAGACGAAGAAGAAGAAGAAGCGCAAATGAATGGAGACGATACAGTTATTTGCATTGGATAAGTCTGTTTTGACAAATATGGTAATTTGGTCGATGTAACGACCCAGTATTTTGGACCATTCGCATCCATTATAAGTGTATAGGTAGACACTCATGCCGGAGTTGAATTGCTCAAAATACCGCGTTGTAAATAAAATTTGGCAAAACTCAACATATACAGTAAATAAAATAATTACAGATCACAGACACAGAGTAATACAACAATACTGCAGCGGAAACAAAGGATAGTAGTTCATGAAGCTATTATATATATAAAACAGAGTTAAACAAGATACAACAGAAGTCTCGAATACCATAGATGTCTCAATACAATAATCAAATACAAGATCTGAATACATCACTGGAATCAACAGAATAACTGAAAGCAGGATCGATAGATTGCTGGATCTCCAAGCGAAGCTCCAACTCCAAAGGTGAGTCTCAAATGCTGTATCACTCAGTCTGACCCGAGCGTAAAGCAAAACACAAAACACTCGAGTCAGGATTAACATTCTTATATTAATAAATCCAACTCAAGTGAAATATCAACTGAAATACAAGTAACTTAAAGGATGTTTGGGATAACCATCCCCTAAGGATCCGTTAAACTATTTACTATGTAGTAATATTCGCTATTATAATAGTGTCTAAATAAGTAAAGTATAATCATATCGGAAAATAGCGTTAAGGGGATGGAGAACCTTAACGCGGTCGGATCTTAAAATCATAATCGTAGTAAAGCTCGATATGGTAGGTGACACGGCACAACTAGGCAATGCCAGGGTAGATATACCAATTACGCACACGGACTGATGGATACGCATAGCAGCCACTACCGTTCCACCTCGAACAACATTCCCAAATCGGAGGATGGCCATCTAGTCAAATCACAAGTAAGAGTATAATATCGAAGAAATGCGTCCGAGAAGAGGTGCTACCTCACTGGTCCGAGATCGCTCCTGTTTTAGCCACCTTATGCCAACTCACGGGAGTTGGGTCCACGTAACATACCTTAAGAACGTCGCCACCATCCTACTTCATTCTGGAATCTCCACCGCGTACACGGTTGTCAAAGTGGTTTTCGGTATCGACAGAGAGTATGTCCATATCCGATCCCGGTCTCTTTGCCAACCAATCGTTATTATAACACCGTGGTCATTTCACAATAGTTTATACTTCAAAACCAAAATATATCATTATCATTTCAAAACCCAATTTAATACGATATCATTTCTATCCATTTTCAAAATCATATTACTTTCCGAAGTTATAATGCTTTCGAAATCATAGTCTGGAAATCACAGTATTTTGGCAATCATAACACTTTCCTTTTTAAACAGTTTAGACATAAAAATTCCATTATAAAATAAATTAGCTTCCTCAAATTTCACAAATCGATTCAAATTAACTCAAATTCCAAAAATTTAATTTAATCAAATCTCAAATCATTCGTTTCAACTCGATTTAGCTTCTAAATAAACCATTTCAAATTATCAATTTCAAATACGTATCTAAACTATAAAATAAGCCATTTCAATTTGAATATATTTCAAAGCTTTTAAATATTCATCATTTCAAAACTAAATTCGATAAATTTATATACATATCAAATTCACTTTACAATTATTTAGTTTTTAAATATTAGCTTAACATTTCCATAACATTTGAATACAATTTCAATTTTACAATTTAAATAAACAAAATATCTCATTTAAATATTTATACGTTTGAAATATCCATTTAAGTCACCCTTTCAAATTTCAAGTTGTAAATCACTTCTTTAAATTTCAAATTCAATACATTTCAAATCAGACTTATTTAAGTATAATTCTTAAATAAATACAATTTCAATCAATTTCAAATCATTACAAATTCTATATTTAAAAATATAGATATTAAATACTTAAACATGTTATTTATCAACTTTATTAAATCAACTTTAATAAATCTTTAAAAAAATCAATATTAATCAAAACCATATATTTCTTTTTCAAAACCATAGAAATCATTTTCAAAACGTTTATATATAGACCAACGGTGCCTGTATATCATTTTCTATCCTATGGTCAAGTGATACGGATATTTATCATTTCAATCCGCAATTTAAAACATATTCGGGTATATATCTTTTCAACCCGAAATCCCAAATTCAATTCAATTGAAAATCGCTTGGGTTTATCATTTCAACCCATAGCGATTTCCTCATATTCTACAGATCGTTCGGGTATGTATCATTTCAACCCATAGTGATTCTATACTAACAGGGAACTTCAGAGTGATAACAGATATGACAATAATATAACAACAGTAACAGGCATATATCAACAATATAAATAACAGATAATGGTGTCAGATGTCACAGGTGAACAGATACAGATAATGACATATATAACAATGTAAATAACTAACATCAGCATATTTCAATTTATATTTCAATTGAAATCAAATTTAATAAATATAAGAATATTAATCGTGAGTGATTGCTCACCTTCCAAGGCTAAAGATAAACAGGAATGAGATGGGTTACGAATCCAAGCACGAATTCCAAAGCAAATCAAGATTCGCACGAATTTGACGATCAAAGCTGATAACAAGGAGTCGGTGAAATAATTAGAATCCGCTTAATAGAAACAGAAATTATATATATTATTGTTATTTCCGTGAAATCAATATTTAATTTAAAATAATATCAAAATAATATTTATATAAAATTAAATATATATATAAAATTAAAATTATTGTTTTTAATTAAACGCATATATTAAAATCAACATATATACATTATATAATTTGAAATAAATACATACATATATACTTATTTAAAATACGAAATACTTAAATTCTAACATACCATATTACAGATATACTTCAAAATACTATCATAGACCATATATGTTTTAAACCCAATTAACCTAGAACACTTACATGGGTATATACTTCAACACATCATATTTATAACGAAATATATATATATATAGGTCAGACTATAAAAGTTATAAGCAGATTTCTTTTATGAACAAATGTATGTACATAGAACAGACTATAACCAGTCGTATGCGAAACAAATATATCTAACTTAGATTTTTTTTTTTGCTTACATAAACTTATATGATTGTTGATCATATACATCCCATTACCCAAAATATATGCAGACTAATCCTATATATATCTAGTCTCTATATATCTTAAAAATCAGCTATCAATATATAAATATAGTATATACAAAATAACAATGCGTAAAACATACAAAATTTAAAGTCATAGAAAATATAACCTATATATACCAACACTTCATAATATAATATGAAAAATATAATACCTTGAAATATATAACCGCTTTCTAGCAAAACTAACTGTATATATATATATACATAATACTGTAACACATATATGTTGATATGAAAAATACTAATATAACATAATCTTAACAGAACATAAAACAACTTTATATATAACACCTTATATTAAATCTTCTATATACATACGTGTAACTATATAAAAATACATACTTATTTTCAAATCAGTTATTATTATAAAATCACTATGAACTTTCCATACAAAACTTATACATCCATATAGTAAGATAACACATATATATACCAACATATAAAATGGCTTAAAACACTTATATATATAACGACATGAAATATGGTTTGTAAAATTGTATATATATATATACATATATATATATATATAACTGACCAATATTCAACATACAAAACTTATATACTTTATAACAATATATACATTATATAACAGACTCTAGTTTAACAGACTCTAACTTCAAAATATAACTACAAATATATAAAACATACATACTATACAATTCAAAAGAAACCATAACAGACAAACGTAAACAAGTTCAACTAATATATAATATATGTACGATTTATAATATACTTGTAAACATATTATTATGAATAAATATATGCTGTAAAACATATCAAATACTTAACACATATAATATGTATACATTTATAATTTACTATTTAGCAAGCCTATATACCATATCATATAGAATATATATAATACGTGAGATAAACACAAATATAATATACAAATATAATACCTTTTTATAAAAGAGGATGCACTGGGGAAAAAATGTAAAGGAGGAGGAGCTGGAAACCACGACAGGCAGCAAGGAGGAGACGAGGCTGAGGCAAGTGAAGGTTAGGTGGGCGAAGGCGGCCAGAACGAACTGGTAAAGAGGAGGGTCTGTGGGCAGCGGGTCCGAGATGAGGCTGAGCAAGTAGATGAAGGCGGAGAGCAAAACACGGTGGTCGTGGACAGATGGCGGAGGTGAGGCAGATCTGGGCGTAAGGCGGTTATTGGTGGCTGGTCGCTGTGATGGATCAGGGAGTTGTGGTGATGGTTTAGCTTCGGGTTGCCTGGCAAGGCAGGGGACGGTGCGAGTTGTGGAAAAGAGATAGGAGTGGTCAGGTTGGAGGCTGCTGCCTAGTCGAGGCCGAAAGGAGGTGCTGGGTGGATGGTTTCATGGTGGATCGGGGTTGCTGTCGGATCTGGAAGCGCGGTCCGGGACGTGGAGGAGAAGGACGAGGTGTGTTGCGTGCTGACATTTGTGGTGGGAAGCTTGTGATCTGGCTGAGGGTCGGCTTTGCAAAAAATATAATTTTTATATATATTTTTTTAGAGGAAACGAAAGTGGGTGCATCTGGCATGAAGATGAGCAGGCACAATGTAATATATATGTTGTCTTGTATACAAATTTTTTTTTGTAAATAAAACAATGAAGAAGGAAGGCCACGTGTTAAGAGTTTGAAGGTGAAAAGTTGGAGCAGGTTCAAAATTTGAAAGCAACAGCAAATATAAATTCCTGGAAAAGATTAAAAGCACGGCTAGACATTGATTCAAAACAAATAAGTACAGAAATTTATTTGAGGAGAAACGGTAGGGTAGGAATAGAAATAGGTTGAATTGTTCAGAGGCTTTAATGTAGGAGCACGCTAGAAATTTGAACTGAAGGAAGGAGTAAAGTCAGAAATTTTGGTACCGTTACAACGAACTGTTTTATTATTTCCGTCGCGTACCGGACCTCAAAATATAGAAATAAATATACCGCAGAGATCAGCACGACGAGACGATTAAAATGGTACACAGATATCAGTGGTACGGTCATCCGATCAGAAGTCGATAACCGGTACCAGAAATGCTGCTATTCTAACAGAATTAAGATAAACGGAGCAACAGAAGTCCAAATTTGACGAAACGAAAGATGACATCTCACTCAGAAGATGATTTACAAATTTTCTATGTAAAAATATTTAGGTTTGGAAAACATTTTATTATCATCAATTTTAACTGATTAAATTGAAGTAAATTTACGCGCGAAATAAATTTTCATATTTTCGGACGAAAATTTACCAATTTCTATCTTTAATTAGACGCATTCCAAATATCAAATTTATATTTCAAAATTTTATTGTTTAAAATTTCACAAAATTCAATAAATTAAATAAATAAAACAACTGAAATTTGCGGGTCGTTACACTCTCCCCCACTCAAAACTTTTCGTCCCCGAAAAGGAAGGAGGTAGGAGAATAGAAGCAACCAACAGAAAATAGATTAAAAGAAAAATAAGACTATTAATTTAAACCATATAATTTCAAATTAAACTAATTAATATTTAACAATTTGATTTAATCCACTGAGTTCACTTAAGTTAAATCAATTCTTCTATTTCTGAATTCATTACCTTATGTCTAGTCATCCTCAATTAACAATTTCTAAGTCATCAAATTTGTATAATCATTTATTATACTCATGTTTTATTCGACAAATTAAATTCTTTTATCCAAATTATTATTAAGTTTATTCCACTTAAATTTTTTCTCATATATTTAAACCACACAAATTAATTTAAACCATATAAATTACAATTTAAACTAATTTATATTTAATAATTGATTTTAAATTCAAGGTATTCCCATAAGTTGATCTAATTTCAACTTATTAGTTCCTTCAAAACAATTTATTTGTCTCATCTATTATTTAATTAACTTATTATTCTGTTTATCTCTATTGATATCTTTATAATAAAATTTAAGTGTATAACATTTATTATAACACTCAAATCTTTCCTTATAAAGCCATTTTATATTATATATTATCCAATTACATTTTTAACTTCTGAAAATTTTAGGTAAGTTATGTTGAGATGAAATAGGGTATTATACAAATAATATTTTACAATTCAGTTATTCTCAATTAAATATTTATCCAAGAATTTTGACTTTAGTTTATAATTGAAATCATCTTTAAGCCTAAAATTTAAGAATTTAAATCTCTGATTTACTTCAAACAATTTAGAGATATATATAATATATTTATATAAAAATTAAATTTTAAAATAAGGTACCTATATATATATATAAATCAAATTATACTGAAGAAATTCAAATCAAAAGTTTTTTTTTCAAAACAAACCGTAGCAAAGCTACAGAATAGTTTCCCCTCTTCGAAACTCGAAAATGAATGTCGATGATGCGGCCGTCATCACCGAAGTTATTTTCCAGCGACAAAGAGAAGAGCACTGATTTAAAAATTTAATTCTTTGAAAACCATTTTATTCGAAAGTACTTTAAATAATATACATTTTAAGACTTTAAAACAAAGTTTGAAATCACCAGAAATTTAATTCTTAAATTCTCAATTTAAATTCATTTCAATTCCAAATAAATTTATAAACAATAGCCATTTTGCAATCGTCAATGACTTACAAAACAATAAAATGAAAATCAAATATTATCATTTTCAACAACCAAATTATTTAACTTTTAATTCCAGAAAATATTTCTTATATATTTATAATATAATCAAACAAATTTATTTCATTTATCAAATTTTAAAAATTATATTGTGTCAGTTTGTTCTATTCAAGTGTTTTGGAAATCCTATCGATAGCGTTGATCAGACGAATCGATCGGAAATCCAAACCAACATCAACAACTCAAACAACACACTATAAACATAAACTATTTTATATTAATTACAAATACACTCCCTCACACGATGATTCCAGAATTTGATTCCAACACAAGGATAGAGATCCAAATATAGAGGGACTCTAATCAAAGAGAATTCTAATCTAAAATAGATAGGCTCGAAACGAAGGTTAGATGATTGCATTTCAAACAGGAAGATGGATAAAGTTGTATAAATCACGGGCAACCTTAACCGGGTCAACCGTGACTTCATATATAAGATCGATATAGAATTCTGAAGCAAATCGACAATCGATTACCAGAGGTAGAATTCGGGTATAGCATAAGATTGCAGCATCGTAAACCGAGGATACAGAAATCTCCGGTGAATCAATACCGATTGTAAAGGAGTTTCACCCCAGTACAAATTATTTGAAGATTGGCGAGACCGCCGATTTTATAATAGAGATCATTCGAAGTGGAGTTATGAAATAATCCAGAATCAAAAGACATGAATAGGGGAGACACGAATGGACTTTGGAACCGAAGTGAACGTTCCAAAATTCAAAGGAACCGAGTCAAGGAAGAAGGAATTCAAGTTCGAACGAAAGTGATTCTGTAATTGAATTTACTACATATGCTGAGTTTTGCCTAAAACCTGGCTCTGATACCACATGTAACGACCCAGTATTTTGGACCATTCGCATCCATTATAAGTGTATAGGTAGACACTCATGCCGGAGTTGAATTGCTCAAAATACCGCGTTGTAAATAAAATTTGGCAAAACTCAACATATACAGTAAATAAAATAATTACAGATCACAGACACAGAGTAATACAACAATACTGCAGCGGAAACAAAGGATAGTAGTTCATGAAGCTATTATATATATAAAACAGAGTTAAACAAGATACAACAGAAGTCTCGAATACCATAGATGTCTCAATACAATAATCAAATACAAGATCTGAATACATCACTAGAATCAACAGAATAACTGAAAGCAGGATCGATAGATTGCTGGATCTCCAAGCGAAGCTCCAACTCCAAAGGTGAGTCTCAAATGCTGTATCACTCAGTCTGACCCGAGCGTAAAGCAAAACACAAAACACTCGAGTCAGGATTAACATTCTTATATTAATAAATCCAACTCAAGTGAAATATCAACTGAAATACAAGTAACTTAAAGGATGTTTGGGATAACCATCCCCTAAGGATCCGTTAAACTATTTACTATGTAGTAATATTCGCTATTATAATAGTGTCTAAATAAGTAAAGTATAATCATATCGGAAAATAGCGTTAAGGGGATGGAGAACCTTAACGCGGTCGGATCTTAAAATCATAATCGTAGTAAAGCTCGATATGGTAGGTGACACGGCACAACTAGGCAATGCCAGGGTAGATATACCAATTACGCACACGGACTGATGGATACGCATAGCAGCCACTACCGTTCCACCTCGAACAACATTCCCAAATCGGAGGATGGCCATCTAGTCAAATCACAAGTAAGAGTATAATATCGAAGAAATGCGTCCGAGAAGAGGTGCTACCTCACTGGTCCGAGATCGCTCCTGTTTTAGCCACCTTATGCCAACTCACGGGAGTTGGGTCCACGTAACATACCTTAAGAACGTCGCCACCATCCTACTTCATTCTGGAATCTCCACCGCGTACACGGTTGTCAAAGTGGTTTTCGGTATCGACAGAGAGTATGTCCATATCCGATCCCGGTCTCTTTGCCAACCAATCGTTATTATAACACCGTGGTCATTTCACAATAGTTTATACTTCAAAACCAAAATATATCATTATCATTTCAAAACCCAATTTAATACGATATCATTTCTATCCATTTTCAAAATCATATTACTTTCCGAAGTTATAATGCTTTCGAAATCATAGTCTGGAAATCACAGTATTTTGGCAATCATAACACTTTCCTTTTTAAACAGTTTAGACATAAAAATTCCATTATAAAATAAATTAGCTTCCTCAAATTTCACAAATCGATTCAAATTAACTCAAATTCCAAAAATTTAATTTAATCAAATCTCAAATCATTCGTTTCAACTCGATTTAGCTTCTAAATAAACCATTTCAAATTATCAATTTCAAATACGTATCTAAACTATAAAATAAGCCATTTCAATTTGAATATATTTCAAAGCTTTTAAATATTCATCATTTCAAAACTAAATTCGATAAATTTATATACATATCAAATTCACTTTACAATTATTTAGTTTTTAAATATTAGCTTAACATTTCCATAACATTTGAATACAATTTCAATTTTATAATTTAAATAAACAAAATATCTCATTTAAATATTTATACGTTTGAAATATCCATTTAAGTCACCCTTTCAAATTTCAAGTTGTAAATCACTTCTTTAAATTTCAAATTCAATACATTTCAAATCAGACTTATTTAAGTATAATTCTTAAATAAATACAATTTCAATCAATTTCAAATCATTACAAATTCTATATTTAAAAATATAGATATTAAATACTTAAACATGTTATTTATCAACTTTATTAAATCAACTTTAATAAATCTTTAAAAAAATCAATATTAATCAAAACCATATATTTCTTTTTCAAAACCATAGAAATCATTTTCAAAACGTTTATATATAGACCAACGGTGCCTGTATATCATTTTCTATCCTATGGTCAAGTGATACGGATATTTATCATTTCAATCCGCAATTTAAAACATATTCGGGTATATATCTTTTCAACCCGAAATCCCAAATTCAATTCAATTGAAAATCGCTTGGGTTTATCATTTCAACCCATAGCGATTTCCTCATATTCTACAGATCGTTCGGGTATGTATCATTTCAACCCATAGTGATTCTATACTAACAGGGAACTTCAGAGTGATAACAGATATGACAATAATATAACAACAGTAACAGGCATATATCAACAATATAAATAACAGATAATGGTGTCAGATGTCACAGGTGAACAGATACAGATAATGACATATATAACAATGTAAATAACTAACATCAGCATATTTCAATTTATATTTCAATTGAAATCAAATTTAATAAATATAAGAATATTAATCGTGAGTGATTGCTCACCTTCCAAGGCTAAAGATAAACAGGAATGAGATGGGTTACGAATCCAAGCACGAATTCCAAAGCAAATCAAGATTCGCACGAATTTGACGATCAAAGCTGATAACAAGGAGTCGGTGAAATAATTAGAATCCGCTTAATAGAAACAGAAATTATATATATTATTGTTATTTCCGTGAAATCAATATTTAATTTAAAATAATATCAAAATAATATTTATATAAAATTATATATATATAAAATTAAAATTATTGTTTTTAATTAAACGCATATATTAAAATCAACATATATACATTATATAATTTGAAATAAATACATACATATATACTTATTTAAAATACGAAATACTTAAATTCTAACATACCATATTACAGATATACTTCAAAATACTATCATAGACCATATATGTTTTAAACCCAATTAACCTAGAACACTTACATGGGTATATACTTCAACACATCATATTTATAACGAAATATATATATATATAGGTCAGACTATAAAAGTTATAAGCAGATTTCTTTTATGAACAAATGTATGTACATAGAACAGACTATAACCAGTCGTATGCGAAACAAATATATCTAACTTAGATTTTTTTTTTTGCTTACATAAACTTATATGATTGTTGATCATATACATCCCATTACCCAAAATATATGCAGACTAATCCTATATATATCTAGTCTCTATATATCTTAAAAATCAGCTATCAATATATAAATATAGTATATACAAAATAACAATGCGTAAAACATACAAAATTTAAAGTCATAGAAAATATAACCTATATATACCAACACTTCATAATATAATATGAAAAATATAATACCTTGAAATATATAACCGCTTTCTAGCAAAACTAACTGTATATATATATATATACATAATACTGTAACACATATATGTTGATATGAAAAATACTAATATAACATAATCTTAACAGAACATAAAACAACTTTATATATAACACCTTATATTAAATCTTCTATATACATACGTGTAACTATATAAAAATACATACTTATTTTCAAATCAGTTATTATTATAAAATCACCATGAACTTTACATACAAAACTTATACATCCATATAGTAAGATAACACATATATATACCAACATATAAAATGGCTTAAAACACTTATATATATAACGACATGAAATATGGTTTGTAAAATTGTATATATATATATATATATATATATATAACTGACCAATATTCAACATACAAAACTTATATACTTTATAACAATATATACATTATATAACAGACTCTAGTTTAACAAACTCTAACTTCAAAATATAACTACAAATATATAAAACATACATACTATACAATTCAAAAGAAACCATAACAGACAAACATAAACAAGTGCAACTAATATATAATATATGTACGATTTATAATATACTTGTAAACATATTATTATGAATAAATATATGCTGTAAAACATATCAAATACTTAACACATATAATATGTATACATTTATAATTTACTATTTAGCAAGCCTATATACCATATCTGTAACATCCCAGAATTTTGAGTACGGGATTTGTGAGCATTTAATTCATTTTAAATGTTTAATATGGGTTTAAGATTTATTTGAACTAAAAAGAATTGGTTTAAATTAAAATAACAAGTGATAATTTCTAATGTGGAGATTTAATCTGAGATTGGATAATAAATAATTAAATATTCGGGATTGGGATAAAAGGTGAATTTGGGATAAATGATTATAAAAATGGTGTTTACATGTATTTTTAAGTTCAATTGGTTATAAACAATAATGTTGGATTTTTAGATGAATTTAAAAGTTGACAAGTTATTATTTGGAATTTTATATCAATTTAAAAATGAATTTAATATTATTAAAATGCAATTTAATCAGATTTTGGTCTAGATTGAGCCAGAATGATTTTTAACGTGTTTATAAATTTTATATGATTTATTGTTTAGTTAATAAAATTTTAAAAGTAAAATTTTAAGCGTTATCGTCAATTTTGGAAATCGCTAGATTTAATAGACGTGTTAAAATAGCCTTCCGGGGCGCAGTCTCGGAATTCGACGAAACCAGTTCCATTGGATCCATGATAGTTAGTTATTATCGGATTTCAATTTTCGTAGCTATCGGAGTTGTCGTGTGACCGTGGCCGCTCGAAACGCATCGAAATCGATTTAACCGATTTAATTTTAAATTGATCGTTTAATTCTGTAACTCACGCATACGATCAAATTAGTTTACGAAACCTCTTCCATTGTGTCCGGAACGCGGAAAAACCCCAGGATAGCCTGTCGGAACGTGAGATTTGGAGGTCGTTTGCATTAACTGTTAAATCGAGAAATTTATATTAATTAAATAATATTAAACAATATTATATATAAATTTATATTGTTAAACCCTAGCTACATCCTCAGGCCGCCGCTTATTCATGTTTTAATGGCTGAGAAGCTTCTTCGTTCACCTCTTATTATCGATCAATCCACACAATAATTTCAAAAACTCCCAACTGGAATGTTGTAGAGAGCGGAAAGATGCTTAGATCCAACGGTGGATCGCTGCTATGGTCGTCGATCGGAGGAGGATTTTGGAGCCGTTCGCTGGAAGTTCTCGTGCATTTTTTGAGGGCATGGGTTGACCGAGCTTCGAGATTTTCTGGGTGATGGTGGAGTTTGTCGCGACGTACGCGGGGCCGTTGTTTGATCGAGCTCGAGTTGACCATAGTTGGAGCGGTTCGAAACCCTAGTGGTGATGATGGGTTCGAACTTCATCTGTACATGCACGTGTAGAAGAAATAGGCTACGGCCTTGATTTCACCCCAGTTTTCAGCGGCCACGATCTCCAGTTGGTAAAATGAAAAGAAATTTGTTTTAAAATATATTAAAAACTTTATAAAATCGTAACTCGTTCATACGTTAGCAGATTTTAACGAAACTGGAACCGTTGGAATCGCAGAGAGATGTACTTCGTGATGGTGCATATCCGGAGTCATTCCGGGCAAGTAGAAAATTGAGTTAAATCGAACGTCGTTCGGTTTAATTTAAATTTCGAACGCTCGCCGAAACTCAAAGTGAGTTTTCTCACTCACATCTGGATGCTAGGCATTTTAAATAGTTAATATTTAATTATCTGTGTGGTTGGTTGATTATAACTGTTGTTATCAGTTTGGATTGATATTTATATTGTGATGTGCTAATATTTGTGATGCAGGGAGAAACAGGTTGGAGGGATCCAACTGGATTCCTCACAATGTAATAATTATTTTATAGTTGATAATGATGCCTGTTTATGTATTGTGATTGATAAATCTGACATTAAATTGTACGGTGATATTGTGGATAAATGGTAAATCCAGAATTAAATTATAAATGAATAAATTGGGGTTTTAAAAGAAATTAAAGAAATTGTTAAATAAGGAATTTAAAGGAATATAAAAATTGGATTCCGTTTTTGGAATGGAAAATGTAAATTGGTAAAATGGGGATTTTATATATTGTGGAAAATTTATCAATCGTTAAATGTGAAATATAAATTTTCTGGAAATGAATTCTATGAAATTATAAATTGAGTAAAATAACAGTGGTTTATTTTAATGATGAATAGTGATATCTGGGAAGGTAAAATATGTTAAAATGAAGCTTCCGAATATAAATGTACGATTTTAAGTGTTAATAGAATATTTTAAAATACCGTTTTCTCCATTGGGATTTTATTTAAGTAAATTGGAAATATGGTTTTCATTGAAGAATTCTCCAAATTTACCTTACTTAAAAATGTTTTAAACTATATTTTAAAAATGAATTTCCGGGTATGGGAAATTGAGTGCGAACTTCGGATGAAGTTATAGATAAGTATGGAATTGGGAATTTATGTTGTAAACATAAATTGGATTTGAAATAAATCGTTTGGATTTATATGAAGGATACTTTGGGATGTTTGAACGGGATAGTGTTTCCCTGGGAAAAACCAAGTTAGAGTTTTAAAGGTTTTTATTTAATTAAAGTTAAAGTTTAAATTGGTTAAAGAGTATTTTCAAGAAATTATTATTTTTAGAGAAGAAAAGTTTAAATTATTTTAAAGTTATTTGTTTAAGTTATGGAAAAGGTTAGTATTATCTTTTTAAAAACACTACCTGTAAATATTTAGTAAATTGAACCCTTATTTAAATCGAGTTATATCCTATTAAATAAATACTATTTAAAGTAGTTTTGAAATTATATTTTGAGTAAATAACTAGAAGTACATTTATATATTTATAAGTATATTTCGCTATAAAGTATTTTAATTGTTTTTAATCTAAATTGTTTAAGCTTGGTTTTTCCAAATGGGAATAAATGGTAAGGCTTTACCCTGTAAGGAAGAAATTGGGAAGTCGTTTCAAAATGAGTTTTGAAATGTGAAAATATATCTTTTAAAGATATTAAAGGGAAAGAATAAATAATGTGTGATATTATTTATTGTGTGATGGATGCTTATGGATGGTTGTGAATGTGAATTGATAGTTAAATCACCGACTATCAATATTGGCCAAATGCGCTGATCGTTTCGAAGAGACCGGGATCGAGATTTATTTCTCGAATACTACTTCGATCTGGTTTGTACGTTTCGTGTAACGTGTTCAGAGTCGAAGATGGAGCTGTGAAGTGCAAGGGCTAGTCGCTACTAATCCTGAGGATATTTCCAAAATTGATGTAGTAGGAGTAGTGCCTTCGGTTCCGTTCGGACCCGGGACGGACTTGTATGGACGAATGCTTTCGTGACATCGTCAGGTGGGCGATGGGCATTCAAAGGGATATGTTCTATAAAGGTAACGCTTAGCCTCAAGCCTCATCAACCGGGAATGACTGAAAATCAGGGGTTATGCAGCAAGGCTTCGTGGGTAGCGCCCACTGGAGAGTATGGTCATCCCTGTCTAGATGTCCCTTTTATTTCGGCTTAGTGGTGCGGTTGCTGATCACAACCGTGGGGTGATTATATTCGGAATTTCCCATAGGTGATTCCGGCCTTGTGTTGCAGGGGACTTAGGGTGGGTCCTCGGTACTGTGATCTAGGCCACGTACTATGACAGGTGGTACCCCAGTGCCTAGTCATTCGTTGGAAATCCATTCTCCCTACGTGCCTTGTACGAGTTTTGTTTGTATACCTAGTATGCCGGAATTTAATGAATGTAACAATTTCGGCTATTTTATAAGTATTTGTATATAGACACTATTATAATATCAGAGGATTTTTATAAAAAGTGTTTTAGCTATCGTAAGGTAAAAACCCGACATGTTTATTTGTGGCGTGGTCTTACGAGATGCTTTTGTTTTCAAGGGGTTTTTGAAACTTTAATAATCAGTTTGGATGTATTTATGATGCGCTGGTATTCCAGACTGACTCGGGTGTTATTTTATTATAATGCTCGGGTCAGACCGAGTATTTTTACAGGATAGGTTGCTATGGAGCTCAGGAAAGGAGCTGGAGTCCGAGACGTATTTCTCGTACTTGTATTATTCCGCTGCTGTGATTATTGTATTGACTGATTGACTGGATATTGATGGTTGTTTATGATATACTCTGATGATGATGTATTGTATATAAACAGATATAGTTTTCATTTTGTGTAAAGATCTGTTATATATATTATATTTTATCCGCTGCGATTGTGAGGTTCTGATTTTGTTTAGTTCTTTCTTCTTCTATCTCTTTCTTATTCTTCTACAATCTGTCTTTTCCGGCATTCGATCGTCGGCAAAATATACTGTTGAGTATTTTGTGTCGATTTTCGAGGGTCGAGAAGGGCGGGTCGTCACACTTGGTATCAGAGCTTAGGTTGGCGACAACCTAGGTTTTGGGTGGGGAAATTTACTCATTTATAATAGAGTCAGAAGTACTCTATAATGAGTTGAGTGTAATAATAGCTATGAGAGCGTACTTGTTAGTGGGTATAAAATTGTTTTTGTACTGTGTTGACTTATCGGTTGAGTGTTTATGAATTCTGGTCGGTGCGGGAAGTACAACCGTATCGATAGGGGTTTCTAAACTCTTAAACAAGGTAAACCGACATAGTATTGTTTTTAAAGTGGGTAAATGAAATAATTTTACCCAAAATTATATTTTGATATAAAGAAATAATTTCTGGATTATTATATATTGGATGTTTGTTTGGTTGTTTCCTCTATAATCAAATAAGAAATTAAAATATGATTTCAAATTTGAAATGATTTATAAGCAAATAAGAATTTAAAATATTAAAATGGTTTATAACCAAATGGAATTAACTAAATATGGTTTAAATAAGAAGAAGTATAATTAAAATTTGATTTAAACCAGAATTTTTACCCCAGAAATTTTGAAAGGGATTTCAAACGAATTTAAAACCAAGGTTTGGAAAAAATTAGAAACCTTGGGAATGTTGAAATGTTTTCCAAAGCTTTTGAAGTCAACGATGGAGTATATTTTGGAAAATATTTTTGAATGGAAATTGATTTGAGGTGAATTTTGGAAGTGGAAAGCATTGAACTCACTTCAGTCGCTGGAAAATAATCCTGTGATGCTGGCCACATCATCGGAATTCATTTTCGAGTTTCTAAAGTGATGGATTGCTTCCGAGGTGATTGGTTAAGATATTTGTTTATACTTGTTTATATACAAGTTGTTTTAACAATTTTAAAGGGGAAATTTTTTTGGTAAAAGCATATTGTTTTGGAATTTGGTATTTGATTTGGATATCAAATGGAAATGTGTTGATTTATATTTCAAATTGGTTTTGAAATAAATCCGGGTAAATTGAATTCTGGGAATTCTGTTAAAATAAAAATGTAGAAATTTGAAATAAATTAACTATAACCTTGAGGGTGAAGTTGATTTAGGTAAGAAAAGAAAATGAAATTTTGTCTTGGAATGTAAATTTACTTCGAATAAATGAAGGTGAATGAAATATATTTGGATTTAACTTATGATAAGTTAAATAAAAATTGAGAATTGGGATTAAATTGGTTTGGGTTAAGGTGAAAATAAAATAACTTTGTAAATTGAGGATTTAAATTTTGTGCAAGAAGTTAAATGAAAGAAAATCTGTATCTTTAAGAATTCAGAGATGTATATATATATAGAAATTTGGAATTGTGGTTATGAGATATAAATGGATAAAAATGAGCAATATGGACTTATAAATAAATAAGTTGATGAATCTAAAAATGGAAAATTTGGTTGTAAACTCAAGTAAAGTGGAATTATAATCACAAATAGAAATAGGTAAATGGTGTGGCAAATTCAAAGCTTAAATCTTAAATGGAATATGGAGCAAGATAAAGTAAAGTGAGATAAAAAAAATGTGAATGAACTTAAATAGTAAATAAGTTTTGAATTTAGTTATGAAAGAATAAATTGGATTGAAGTGAAATTTAAAATTCAGATGCATTATAAGCAATATTGAATGGAATTCAATTATTATGTAAGTAGTAAAGGAAGAGGAATGAATTTAATTTGGCTAAATAAAATTTAGTTAAACTTGAATAAGATTTGGATAAAAATAGAATTGGAAGGAAATTTAATTTAGTTGAGATGATGTTGAATGAAGTAAATGCTAACTAAATTAAATCTAAAATGATTGTTTGGGAAGGAATTAGCTAAATTAAATGGGACGTGTATGGTAATGAATAGAATTTTGATAGTTGGTCAAAGTTTGAAAGGTAAATAAAATCCAGTTTTGGGATGGAATTTAAGTTTGGTAATAAATGTTGGAAGTGAGAATGAATAATGGAATTAGCTTATAATAGTGGTGGTTTGAATTGTAAAGTAAATCCAAATGAGAGAAATAATTTAAAGTGATCTCTTTGTTAATGAATGAATCTAAAATGGATAGAATAAGTAAACAAAGAGCATTTAGATTTATAAATGAATTGAAATTTGATTTGAATGAGAATCAAATGAAAATAAAATTAAATTGATATAAGAAAATGATGGAAATTTTGTGGAAGAACTTAAGCAACTTGGAGAAACAAAATGGTTGTGGATGAGCTTTATTAAGTAAATCTGAATGAAATTTTTAGATAATAAAACTGAAAAACAAGTGAAATGAGTTTTAATTAATTATTGAGGTGAAATAAAATGTAAGGAAAGTTTAATTTAATTAACAAATTGCATTGGAATAAAGATACTTGGATTGTGAACCATGAAAATGGAATAAAAATTTATATGAATCTAAGTTGGAATTAATTTTAAATGGTTATAAGCTTATGTGGTGATTATTTTGCTTGAATGACATGAAATTGCTTGTATTCGGAGTTGAGTGGTTTAACAAGCAATTGAAATTGATTTTTTAATAAGTTGATATGGATTGAAATCTAATTCAAAGAGTTTGTAAATAAATGCAAGTGAATTGATTCAAAAATAGCGAAGGGAATTGATCTTGAATTAATAGGAATGAATTGATCTTTTAATGAGTAATTTTGCATATGAATGAAAATGGATCATAACAGAAATGCGAATGTTTCAAGTTTAAAATAAAATTTGATTGCAAATCAAATTGGGAATGTAAGTTAAAATAAAGAAAATGTAAGTATATCAAATTTAAGAATAAGAATTTGATTGTGAATCAATTTGTAATTGAATTGAAGTAAATTGATGCAAGTGATACGCATGTAATCAAATTAATGTAAATATGAATTGAGAATATTAAACATGAATGTAAATCATTCAAGAGAAATAGAATGAAGATTGGACTTGAATAAGTAATTTGAAAAGTGATTGAAAACTTTGAATTGTTGATAAAATATGGTTAACATTGTTAATGATGAAGTTTTCTTGGTTTGGTTATGAAATGGATATGTTTGGCTTGCATTTATATTGGAAATATTATGAAAATGCTCATATCTTTGAAAACTGATGAGTTTGTTGAGTAAGTATAGGTACGGGAGGCGTTTGAGAGAGTTGGAGCGCGTATATGCGTTATATTAGCCGCTCGCTATTTAAATTTGCTAAAAAGGTACGCCTACGCAAATATAATTGGGAATTGATATATATATTGTGATATATTTTGGTTTCCGGCCATGTGAGCCGATGTATATATATTTGTGTATCCTGCGATATCGCAGAAGCTCCTCCGTACAAAGGAGACTCCGCCAAAATTTTCCAGAAATTTTGGGAGTTAGAAAATTTTTGGGGTTTGGGAAAATTTTTAATAACTAGTAAAGTTATTTTGAAGGCGAGTGTTAAAATAGAGGCTTTAGAGTAAAGAAAGCAAATGGTTTTGAAATGGAGCTGAAACTTTTTGGGAAAATGAATATAAGCTTTTAACTAAGCAAATTGGGTAAGTAAATGGGTTGGGAGTATGTTCCTACCTTAGCAAATTTCGGGGACGAAATTTTTATAAGGGGGGAGGAATGTAACATCCCAGAATTTTGAGTACGGGATTTGTGAGCATTTAATTCATTTTAAATGTTTAATATGGGTTTAAGATTTATTTGAACTAAAAAGAATTGGTTTAAATTAAAATAACAAGTGATAATTTCTAATGTGGAGATTTAATCTGAGATTGGATAATAAATAATTAAATATTCGGGATTGGGATAAAAGGTGAATTTGGGATAAATGATTATAAAAATGGTGTTTACATGTATTTTTAAGTTCAATTGGTTATAAACAATAATGTTGGATTTTTAGATGAATTTAAAAGTCGACAAGTTATTATTTGGAATTTTATATCAATTTAAAAATGAATTTAATATTATTAAAATGCAATTTAATCAGATTTTGGTCTAGATTGAGCCAGAATGATTTTTAACGTGTTTATAAATTTTATATGATTTATTGTTTAGTTAATAAAATTTTAAAAGTAAAATTTTAAGCGTTATCGTCAATTTTGGAAATCGCTAGATTTAATAGACGTGTTAAAATAGCCTTCCGGGGCGCAGTCTCGGAATTCGACGAAACCAGTTCCATTGGATCCGTGATAGTTAGTTATTATCGGATTTCAATTTTCGTAGCTATCGGAGTTGTCGTGTGACCGTGGCCGCTCGAAACGCATCGAAATCGATTTAACCGATTTAATTTTAAATTGATCGTTTAATTCTGTAACTCACGCATACGATCAAATTAGTTTACGAAACCTCTTCCATTGTGTCCGGAACGCGGAAAAACCCCAGGATAGCCTGTCGGAACGTGAGATTTGGAGGTCGTTTGCATTAACTGTTAAATCAAGAAATTTATATTAATTAAATAATATTAAACAATATTATATATAAATTTATATTGTTAAACCCTAGCTACATCCTCAGGCCGCCGCTTATTCATGTTTTAATGGCTGAGAAGCTTCTTCGTTCACCTCTTATTATCGATCAATCCACACAATAATTTCAAAAACTCCCAACTGGAATGTTGTAAAGAGCGGAAAGATGCTTAGATCCAACGGTGGATCGCTGCTATGGTCGTCGATCGGAGGAGGATTTTGGAGCCGTTCGCTGGAAGTTCTCGTGCATTTTTTGAGGGCATGGGCTGACCGAGCTTCGAGATTTTCTGGGCGATGGTGGAGTTTGTCGCGACGTACGCGGGGCCGTTGTTTGATCGAGCTCGAGTTGACCATAGTTGGAGCGGTTCGAAACCCTAGTGGTGATGATGGGTTCGAACTTCATCTGTACATGCACGTGTAGAAGAAATAGGCTACGGCCTTGATTTCACCCCAGTTTTCAGCGGCCACGATCTCCAGTTGGTAAAATGAAAAGAAATTTGTTTTAAAATATATTAAAAACTTAATTAAATCGTAACTCGTTCATACGTTAGCAGATTTTAACGAAACTGGAACCGTTCGAATCGCAGAGAGATGTACTTCGTGATGGTGCAGATCCGGAGTCATTCCGGGCAAGTAGAAAATTGAGTTAAATCGAACGTCGTTCGGTTTAATTTAAATTTCGAACGCTCGTCGAAACTCAAAGTGAGTTTTCTCACTCACATCTGGATGCTAGGCATTTTAAATAGTTAATATTTAATTATCTGTGTGGTTGGTTGATTATAACTGTTGTTATCAGTTTGGATTGATATTTATATTGTGATGTGCTAATATTTGTGATGTAGGGAGAAACAGGTTGGAGGGATCCAACTGGATTCCTCACAATGTAATAATTATTTTATAGTTGATAATGATGCCTGTTTATGTATTGTGATTGATAAATCTGACATTAAATTGTACGGTGATATTGTGGATAAATGGTAAATCCAGAATTAAATTATAAATGAATAAATTGGGGTTTTAAAAGAAATTAAAGAAATTGTTAAATAAGGAATTTAAAGGAATATAAAAATTGGATTCCGTTTTTGGAATGGAAAATGTAAATTGGTAAAATGGGGATTTTATATATTGTGGAAAATTTATCAATCGTTAAATGTGAAATATAAATTTTCTGGAAATGAATTCTATGAAATTATAAATTGAGTAAAATAACAGTGCTTTATTTTAATGATGAATAGTGATATCTGGGAAGGTAAAATATGTTAAAATGAAGCTTCCGAATATAAATGTACGATTTTAAGTGTTAATAGAATATTTTAAAATACCGTTTTCTCCATTGGAATTTTATTTAAGTAAATTGGAAATATGGTTTTCATTGAAGAATTCTCCAAATTTACCTTACTTAAAAATGTTTTAAACTATATTTTAAAAATGAATTTCCGGGTATGGGAAATTGAGTGCGAACTTCGGATGAAGTTATAGATAAGTATGGAATTGGGAATTTATGTTGTAAACATAAATTGGATTTGAAATAAATCGTTTGGATTTATATGAAGGATACTTTGGGATGTTTGAACGGGATAGTGTTTCCCTGGGAAAAACCAAGTTAGAGTTTTAAAGGTTTTTATTTAATTAAAGTTAAAGTTTAAATTGGTTAAAGAGTATTTTCAAGAAATTATTATTTTTAGAGAAGAAAAGTTTAAATTATTTTAAAGTTATTTGTTTAAGTTATGGAAAAGGTTAGTATTATCTTTTTAAAAACACTACCTGTAAATATTTAGTAAATTGAACCCTTATTTAAATCGAGTTATATCCTATTAAATAAATACTATTTAAAGTAGTTTTGAAATTATATTTTGAGTAAATAACTAGAAGTACATTTATATATTTATAAGTATATTTCGCTATAAAGTATTTTAATTGTTTTTAATCTAAATTGTTTAAGCTTGGTTTTTCCAAATGGGAATAAATGGTAAGGCTTTACCCTATAAGGAAGAAATTGGGAAGTCGTTTCAAAATGAGTTTTGAAATGTGAAAATATATCTTTTAAAGATATTAAAGGGAAAGAATAAATAATGTGTGATATTATTTATTGTGTGATGGATGCTTATGGATGGTTGTGAATGTGAATTGATAGTTAAATCACCGACTATCAATATTGGCCAAATGCGCTGATCGTTTCGAAGAGACCGGGATCGAGATTTATTTCTCGAATACCACTTCGATCCGGTTTGTACGTTTCGTGTAACGTGTTCGGAGTCGAAGATGGAGCTGTGAAGTGCAAGGGCTAGTCGCTACTAATCCTGAGGATATTTCCAAAATTGATGTAGTAGGAGTAGTGCCTTCGGTTCCGTTCGGACCCGGGACGGACTTGTATGGACGAATGCTTTCGTGACATCGTCAGGTGGGCGATGGGCATTCAAAGGGATATGTTCTATAAAGGTAACGCTTAGCCTCAAGCCTCATCAACCGGGAATGACTGAAAATCAGGGGTTATGCAGCAAGGCTTCGTGGGTAGCGCCCACTGGAGAGTATGGTCATCCCTGTCTAGATGTCCCTTTTATTTCGGCTTAGTGGTGCGGTTGCTGATCACAACCGTGGGGTGATTATATTCGGAATTTCCCATAGGTGATTCCGGCCTTGTGTTGCAGGGGACTTAGGGTGGGTCCTCGGTACTGTGATCTAGGCCACGTACTGTGACAGGTGGTACCCCAGTGCCTAGTCATTCGTTGGAAATCCATTCTCCCTACGTGCCTTGTACGAGTTTTGTTTGTATACCTAGTATGCCGGAATTTAATGAATGTAACAATTTCGGCTATTTTATAAGTATTTGTATATAGACACTATTATAATATCAGAGGATTTTTATAAAAAGTGTTTTAGCTATCGTAAGGTAAAAACCCGACATGTTTATTTGTGGCGTGGTCTTACGAGATGCTTTTGTTTTCAAGGGGTTTTTGAAACTTTAATAATCAGTTTGGATGTATTTATGATGCGCTGGTATTCCAGACTGACTCGGGTATTATTTTATTATAATGCTCGGGTCAGACCGAGTATTTTTACAGGATAGGTTGCTATGGAGCTCAGGAAAGGAGCTGGAGTCCGAGACGTATTTCTCGTACTTGTATTATTCCGCTGCTGTGATTATTGTATTGACTGATTGACTGGATATTGATGGTTGTTTATGATATACTCTGATGATGATGTATTGTATATAAACAGATATAGTTTTCATTTTGTGTAAAGATCTGTTATATATATTATATTTTATCCGCTGCGATTGTGAGGTTCTGATTTTGTTTAGTTCTTTCTTCTTCTATCTCTTTCTTATTCTTCTACAATCTGTCTTTTCCGGCATTCGATCGTCGGCAAAATATACTGTTGAGTATTTTGTGTCGATTTTCGAGGGTCGAGAAGGGCGGGTCGTCACAATATCATATAGAATATATATAATACGTGAGATAAACACAAATATAATATACAAATATAATACCTTTTTATAAAAGAGGATGCACTGGGAAAAAAAATGTAAAGGAGGAGGAGATGGAAACCACGACAGGCAGCAAGGAGGAGACGAGGCTGAGGCAAGTGAAGGTTAGGTGGGCGAAGGCGGCCAGAACGAACTGGTAAAGAGGAGGGTCTGTGGGCAGCGGGTCCGAGATGAGGCTGAGCAAGTAGATGAAGGCGGAGAGCAAAACACGGTGGTCGTGGACAGATGGCGGAGGTGAGGCAGATCTGGGCGTAAGGCGGTTATTGGTGGCTGGTCGCTGTGATGGATCAGGGAGTTGTGGTGATGGTTTAGCTTCGGGTTGCCTGGCAAGGCAGGGGACGGTGCGAGTTGTGGAAAAGAGATAGGAGTGGTCAGGTTGGAGGCTGCTGCCTAGTCGAGGCCGAAAGGAGGTGCTGGGTGGATGGTTTCATGGTGGATCGGGGTTGCTGCCGGATCTGGAAGCGCGGTCCGGGACGTGGAGGAGAAGGACGAGGTGTGTTGCGTGCTGACATTTGTGGTGGGAAGCTTGTGATCTGGCTGAGGGTCGGCTTTGCAAAAAATATAATTTTTATATTTTTTTTAGAGGAAACGAAAGTGGGTGCATCTGGCATGAAGATGAGCAGGCACAATGTAATATATATGTTGTCTTGTATACAAATTTTTTTTTTGTAAATAAAACAATGAAGAAGGAAGGCCTCGTGTTAAGAGTTTGAAGGTGAAAAGTTGGAGCAGGTTCAAAATTTGAAAGCAACAGCAAATATAAATTCCTGGAAAAGATTAAAAGCACGGCTAGACATTGATTCAAAACAAATAAGTACAGAAATTTATTTGAGGAGAAACGGTAGGGTAGGAATAGAAATAGGTTGAATTGTTCAGAGGCTTTAATGTAGGAGCACGCTAGAAATTTGAACTGAAGGAAGGAGTAAAGTCAGAAATTTTGGTACCGTTACAACGAACCGTTTTATTATTTCCGTCGCGTACCGGACCTCAAAATATAGAAATAAATATACCGCAGAGATCAGCACGACGAGACGATTAAAATGGTACACAGATATCAGTGGTACGGTCATCCGATCAAAAGTCGATAACCGGTACCAGAAATGCTGCTATTCTAACAGAATTAAGATAAACGGAGCAACAGAAGTCCAAATTTGACGAAACGAAAGATGACGTCTCACTCAGAAGATGATTTACAAATTTTCTATGTAAAAATATTTAGGTTTGGAAAACATTTTATTATCATCAATTTTAACTGATTAAATTGAAGTAAATTTACGCGCGAAATAAATTTTCATATTTTCGGACGAAAATTTACCAATTTCTATCTTTAATTAGACGCATTCCAAATATCAAATTTATATTTCAAAATTTTATTGTTTAAAATTTCACAAAATTCAATAAATTAAATAAATAAAACAACTGAAATTTGCGGGTCGTTACAGTCGAACAACGTGGAAACTTTTGTCTCCATTACCCTAATTATTCGATTCACAAGTCACCAATTGTCAAAGACTCTCATGAGATTGTTTTTATGTTAATGTTTTTATATATTTTGTGTATTTGTATATATCCGTTTATATGTTTGTGTAATATAACAAGATATATAATAAAATTAGATTTATGTTTTTGCTTATTATGCTTTGTTATTAGAATTTAGTTCCACAGTATTAGTTTAAGGAGGAGTTATGTAGTTTAGGCTTAGTTTTTATTGATGAAAAAGGGGGAGAATTATAAAATAGGTTAGTTAGGCTTAGATTAAGGGGGAGTTGTTGGAGTAAGAGTAGAATCAGAGTTTGGTGGAGTATATTTTATAAACATAGGTTGTCATCATCAAAAAGAGGGAGATTGTTAGTTCCTGAGATGATGGTTTTGATGACAACAACCTTAGGATTTGTTATAAAATATAAATACTAATATTCTTGTCTAGATATATATATATGTAGGTACTGAAGAATGAAGACTGTACAGTATAAAGATTCAAGACTGACGAATTCAAGACTGAATAAATCAAGACTGAAGACTCATGAGTATCAAGAGTTCAAGATATCAAGATTTCAAGAGTTCAAGAGTTCAAGATATCAAGATAATTAATAGTGTCTAGACTTATGTTAAAACTTTGTAATAGCACTAAAATCTTTATTTGGATTTTAATTGTGGAATGGAATCCACCTTCTCGCTTTAATAGTGGGATGGAACCCACGATCTCTTTAGTGGGATGAAACCCAAGACCTTCTCTAGTGGAATTGAATCCACAAAATTTTCAAAATGATTTATTTTAAATATTTTGCCAAAAACTTTTTAAAATTCATCTCTCTCAGTTTATATATTTTATCCTTAAACTATTTTTATTATCTTTTATATTTTGATTTCAGAATCATCTCTTGTTTTTAAACTATCTCCTGGTTTTAATATTATAAGCTTTAAATCTCAAAAATATATTCAATACTTAGTTTTTAATATTAATTTAATATTATAGGTTATATATTTTTAAGAATATTTTTTAATTCTCTTTTATAAGTTTAAACTATATTCAAAATGGTTTATAAACTTCAGAAATTGTTTTGACAAGTTTTAGAAAGAAAATCTCTTTTAAAAACAAAAATCAATTTTCACAATTAACTAGGGCATGTCGACATACCTCATCCCCCCATGTCTACATGGTAGCCATAGAAATTCAAATTTCAAATTTTCAAATGAAGTGTCTATTCGTCATAACCTTTCGCGAATGGACATGATTGTTGTTCTTCTATATATACCGGTTGTTTTCAATGAATTTTAAGTTAGTTTTTCTTCATTTCTTCACTCCTTCTCCACTCAAATATTCTCTAATATTTTAACAACACTCTACCGAAATCCTAAGTGAATCAAATTCGATCATCTCTGGTTTGATTTTCTATCACTCTCTCTCAAAGATCTCGGTGCCATGCAGAGTTATAGGATCATTTGTAATCCAAGATCGAAAGATCGAAGTGTATCGAGTCTTTCTCTATCAAAGTGTGATTGGAAACAGTGTGATTGTGGCATGTAAATCAATTGGGTGTGATTGTAGCCCGTAAATCAATTAGGTGATCTTGTACCCCGGTTAAATCAAGAGAGTTTGCCCTGGACACGAAGACAGGAAGGTGTATCTCATAGCCTTGAAATCGAGGTTGTAATATCGACATTATATTTGAAAAGAAATCTGCACAAGAAATTGTGTGGGACTGGATGTAGGGTAACTCTGAACCAGTATAAAATTTCAGTGTGTTCTTTCCTTTACTGCTTTTATTTACTATTTGCATCTGTGTCTGATTCTGTGATTGTTTCTATGTTTGTGAATTGCATCTATTTGGGTTTAATTTGAAAAGATTTCGAAAAGATTCCTAAATTAATTAAACACTATTCACCCCCTCTCTAGTGTTAATTCTGCCTTAAGATCCGTAATCCGCGTTTCCAACAGACTGTCATATAATATAAGAGAACTAAAGAGAATTTAGTATCATAATAAAAGAAGACAAACTAGAATATAAAAGAGATACTTGCAATTACATTTATAACATGTATGTTATAAAAGAAAGAAAAGAATATAAAAGTGACAATTGCAAGTATAATTGTAACACGTAGGTTATAATTAAAAAGAAAGAAATAGAAGAGGCTTATTTTATAAAACTTAGATCTTGGATTAAGTTAATAAGCAGAATAATAGAAGTGGCCCGTACCGGTAGCATTCCCTTTCAAGTCTAGGACTGATGGTCTAACACATGGGTAGGGCTGGGCATGCTGATTAGGGTAAATAAGTAGCCAACAGAATAAGAAAAGTAAACTAAACGCATAGTAAAATATTAGACGTAGGGTCTAATAAAATGGTAAGGTGTGTTTGGAGTAGCCCAAAGAGAATCTGGATAAAGAGCCTAACTAAGCAGTTCATCGCAAATTTTTAGTACAGAAAGAGCAAGTCCAACTTAGTTAGTTTGGGCTAGAAGGAAGTACGAGACTTCAACGGGACATGAGGATACTCTAGGACGGCCCTCTGGGGTAGGCCTAACAAAGCTGCACCCCTGGAGGCAGGTCTGTTGCTGTTCCATCAAGAGAGTATGCCTGGACTGATTTTGCATTGCAGGCCTAACGAAGTGGACCTTCTGTAACGACCCGGAAATTTTAACGATTTTTATAACGTAATTAACTAAATTTTTCTTGAAAATAAATAATTAAATTTTAGAAATGAAAATTTGATATTTGGAGTACGTCTATTTAAACATATCAAATGGTAGATTTTCGTTGGAAAATATGGAAATTAATTCTGTTGTGTGATTTTCAATTTCAATTTAAAGTCGGTTAATTTGATAAAAATAAAATAATTTCAAAATCTGAATCTTTTTATATAATAAAAATTTAATTCATTTTCTGAGTGAGACGTCATATCTCGTTTCGCCGAATTTGGACTGCTATAGCTCCGTTTATCTTATTTCTGGCGTTTTAGCAGCATTTTGGCAGCGAAATATCAACTTTTGATAGAATGATCATATTACCCATATCTATGTACCATTCTATTCGTATCATCGTGTTTATCTCTATAGTACATTCATTCCTGCAATTCGACTTCCGCTACGCGGGGAAATCGGCGAAACGATTGGTCGTATCGGTACTCGTTTGAACCTTTTTGGTCCTTGTGTCTTTCCATTATCCACCATATAACCATTAGCCACTAACCTTTTTATATTCCCTAAAATTATTATTTGGCTTTTGTGATTCCTCATGGTTTCAATATAAGCTGGTTCGTTCATTGATTTTTAGCCTCTCTGCTTTCTATTCGTCCACATTCTTGCAAATTAAATATATTCTTATATTATATAATTTGCATTCTATTGTTCTAAAAACTGCTCCACTTCTTTGTATAATATGAATTATCTTCTTCCCTTCTTTTCTTCGTACATGCTTACTTTCTAGAAGAAAAGAAAAAGCTTTCGTTTATATTTTGACTGAAGCCGTGTTCCTCCTCCTTCCCGCATCGCCAACTTCCTCAAACCGCTGCCTTCTCACTTAACCTACGCCCCACTCTTCCGACCAAAGATCACCTACCAGCAGCTCGCATAATTCCTTCCATCCCACATCAACTTGCCTGCTCGTGGCCGATACCCACGTGCATCACCAACCCACCTTGCTTTTGGCTCGACGTCCTCACACCCCATGCCCGCGTCCACGTCACTACTTTCTCTGTGCCATAAACCACCACAACACCTACCCTTTCAACCCTCCACCTCAGTCAAACTGTTGCAATCACCACCCCACCACATAGAATTGACAGCCGAAACCTCCTCTAACGCCAGAGCAGCTCCTTCCCTTTGGACCCGCCTCCTGCTACTTCCTTAGCCGTCTTCCCTCTGCCCCTAATTGAATAGGCTGTAGTTGATGCCAATAATCGGTCCCCCTGTGTTTCTAATTTCAAATGTTGAGTCCTCTCTTCTTAATTATCTGTATATATATTATATATATTGTCAGAAATATATATATTGTCAGAAGTATATATATGTTTATATATATATAGTGTATATATATTATCAGAAGTATATATGTGTTATATATATATATATATATATTGTCAAAAGTATATATACATTGTGGCAGGAAGGTTATCTTTAGGTGCTAGTCTATATATGCTACATACATATGCTTGTTCATTTAAATCTAAGCTTTGATATGTTATGTATATATTGCATATGTATATCTATTGCATTTATATTATCGACAGAAGTTATAGGTGTTGCATATATACATATATATTGTTCCTTCTAATGTCTATAAAACAAATGTATATATATCGCATATGTATATATATATTTTTTCATCGAATTCTTGTTCTAAATCCGCTCTTTGCTTATCGCATCTCTTCGACGTATCGTGCCCGTATCCATGTGTGTATCCGTGTTAGTTGCTTCTCAGTCCATGTTCTCTAGCCTCGAAAGGTGAGCGATCACTCACAATTAACATTCTTATATTTAGTAAATTTAATTCACATGAATGACGATTGAAATATGTTGTTAAATTTTAATTGTCAGTTTTTTAATTGTTAAATATGATAAGATATTATTTGAATTTGTTCACCTATTATAATTTACATTATTAACACCAATAACCTGTTGTATATATATTAGACTTATTAATTATGATCATATTTCCATTGATATGTTATGTCATTTTATATTATTATTTTATTTGTTCTCCGTCTGCAAGTTCCATGTTAGTTTAGAATTCCTATGGGTTGAAATGATACATACTCGAACGATCTTATAAATTAGGGGAAAATCATTATGGGTTGAAATGATAAACCCAAGCGATTTTCATTGATTTTGAATTTTGGGATTACGGGTTGAAATGATATATACCCATAAAAATATTAAATTTAAATTGCGGATTGAAATGATAAATATTCGTATCACTTGACCGTAAGATAGAAAACTATATACGGACATAGTTGGTCTATTTTAAATGATTTCTAGAATTTTTGAAAGGAAAATATATGGGTTTTGATAAATATTGATTTTAAATTATAATATAAATATTTATTTTATTATGTGTAAAATTTAGATTTTAAATTTATATGTTTTGGAAATTTTAAAATTATAAGTTAAGTTTTAAAATGTATAAAATTTTACTCATAACTTTATTATTTTTAAAATATATAAATAAGATTTAAAATAGATTTAATAATAATAATAAATAATTTAATAATAACTATTATAATAAAATTTATTAAGAATTTAATTTAACTAATAATATATATATATATATTATGTTAAGTAATTATTTAAATTAGATTTTGTAATAACCTTATGTAAATGGAGGTTGGAAAGATAATTTAAATAAGAATTGATTTGTAATTTAATTTGCTAAGAATTGAATCTAAATAAGAATTAATTTATAATTAGATTTGTCTAGAATTAAATTTAAATAAGGTTCGATTTGAACCTATTGATTTTGAGATTTTGAAGGGTGATTTTATAACCTGATTTGGAAAAATGATGTAACAACCCGCATATCTATCGATTCTATATTTAAATATTTTATTTAAATATTTTATCGTTAGTCGGATGTTAGTCCGAAAAGCTACTTTTTGCATACGGTCAAATTAGGACTCGAGACCACCCCCTTTTATGTGTTTTCTGGATTTCTGATGATGATTTCTAGAATTTTGTGCTTCACCAATTTTCATGATTTTCATTGATATGATATCAGTTTTTGTGCATTGGTGAATTCATGTGTTATTGACTTGTTATGAATACAAGTTTAGGGTATGATACCCTACCTTATCTTTGAGAAGATTCTTGCGATATTGATTAATCTTTTGTTGATTATCATTTACATACTTATAGTAGTATGTCGTAATAGTTATTTCATGTTCATGTCATGCCATTTACTTTATACCATATCATCTGATATTTATAGTTAGACTGATCCGTTTATTATTTTCTTATAAATAATACTCGGGTCAGACCGAGATGTTACAGGTGCTTCTGCTTGACTTCTCTTCAGGATATTTCTGACTTTTGGCTAACTACATAGATTTGTAGTTTTTGGATGTACACCTTTGAGATATAGACTCTATGTTGTGTACTTATTCTTTTGTATAGCACGTGATGCTATTCTTTTGTATTATCGTGGATCTTTCTGACCACTACTCTGATGTACACTTTCATGTGTTATATATTTATTCATATCTTCTTCCGCCTTTGTGATATGGATGTCTGTGACTGATTTATGTTATGATTATTTCTATGTTTGTTTTCCGAAGATTATATATAGCCACCGTGTGATAGCTTTGTGTTTGTATCGGTATGTCGGATTTCCTCCTTAAAAGATATGCATTCTATTCTATCTGACGTATCGGTGCTCGCACAAAGAAGTTACATGGATGGTCGCTCCTCCACAGCCTTATTCTCCGCGCTAATTGACAGCACTATATCGTAGTGTTCTTGGTTAGCGTGGGTATAGAGGTGGGGCGTCACAGCTTGGTATCAGAGCCAAACTTCGGAACAATGTAGAATAACTTAACAAGGATCATCGTCCTAAGTCCACCTTAGGAGTTGTGTTTCAGGATTTAGTTCGAGTCTTCGAACCGACTTATCCTGTTTTCTTTATGATTCCTTATTTCACCATTCAAGATTGCTTGATGTTCATTGGTGAATAACCTTCTTCTTTCTCTTCTTTCTTTCTAAAGGAAGAGGATGTCAAGGCCAGGCCGTCCCAGAGCTGGAACATCTACTACTGCTCCTCGAGATGGAGTTTTTATGACAACTCAACAGCTTCTTGAGTTAGTGACGAATGCCCAAGCAGCTGGAGTTAACCCGGAACCTACTCACCCAAAGTCGGGATTTGCACGGTTGTGCAGCGATTACACCAATTTGGGTGGGAAGCCCTTCAAAGGTTCCGAACCTATTATCGAGGTTCAAGCTTGGTTAAAATCATGCGATCGAATTTTCTCTCGCATGAACCTTATCGACCTGCACCGCGTTCAAGTGGCTTCCAGTATGCTCCAAGAGAGAGCATTGGATTGGTATGAACTTCTTACTTCCGAAATTAATGAAGCGGATCTCACATGGGAGCACTTCCGAGAACGCTTCGAATCGAAATTCGTACCCGAGGCTGAAAAGGTAACGTTGGCTCGGCGATTTATTGACCTTGTTCAAGGTCAGGCTTCTGTGGCGGACTACGTCGCATCATTCGAATCCCTTTCCAAATATGGGGTCGAATATATAAATACTCCACTAAAGAAGAACCAGAGGTTCGTTTATGGCTTAAACAAAAGCCTCAAGAAGCCATTACTTCTGAAGTTAGAAGTTTCTTTCGACCAAATTGTAGATATCGCTTTTCGTCTTGAAGAGGCTGATAGAGAAAGTGATGTTGAAGTAGTAGCTTCCAAACCTTGCTTTAACAACAAAAAGAGGCCCAACAAATTTAAAGGTCCTTACCCGAACAAAAAGGGTAAACAAGCAGCTCTTACTGCAAAGACTTTTTCCTCTGATGATAACAAATGCTTCAACTGTGGTGCTAAGGGCCATTTTTCGAACAAGTGTCCAAAGCCCCGCTCTTGCCGCTACTGTAAAGGCACAGATCATTATATGCACCAATGCAAAAGGCTTCAACAGAAGGAGGGAAAGCTTAATGTGGCTCAAGCCCCTGGTAACACATCTCGCCGTCAAGGTATGTCACATTCTGTCCTTGATGGCATTATATTATTTCATGATCAACCTATTAGAGTTCTCTTTGATACGGGTGCATCCCATTCTTTTATATCAAAAGAACTTGTCGATACTTTTTCTTTAAGTGTTACTGCTTTAATGACTTCATTAAGAATTGCGAATCCGGTTGGTGGATCCGCAACTCTTAGTTTACTTTGTAAAGACGTAGAGATTATTTTATGTGATTTTTCTTTCCTAGCCGATTTGCATGTCATGCGTTACTTAGGCTTTGGAATGATTTTGGGTATGGATTGGCTTACTCATTATGAAGCTCATATCCTATGTCCTGAGCGGACTATTTATCTTCGACATCCACTATCTGTTAAGCAGATTTCTATTATTCTTAAAGATTCGGATTCCGCTTTAGTTGCTTCATTATATTATTTAAATCCTCGTGATGATGACAATGATGATGAGGAGGATGTCATTTCTCGTATTCGCATCGTTCGTGAATTTTCCGACATCTTTGAGCCCGTTTTAGGATTACCACCTAAACGAGCAATTGAGTTCAAAATTAACCTTTTACCTGGAGCTCAACCTATTACCCGTCCTCCTTATCGCATGTCTAATAAGGAGAACGAAGAGATGCGCAAACAACTATCCGAGTTGGAGACGAAGCAACTTATTCGCTCTAGTTCCTCGCCTTGGGGAGCTTCAGCTATTTTCGTAAGTAAGTCCGATGGCACACTTAGGCTTTGCATCGACTACCGTAAGCTTAATGATCTTACTATTAAGAATAAATATCCATTGCCTCGGATTGATGATCTGTTTGATCAACTCACTGGTGCTAGAGTATTTTCACAATTGGACTTGGCTACCGGTTTCCATCAGCTTCGTATTGCAGAGGATAGTATTCCTTTGACTTCGTTCCATACGCGTTATGGATCTTATGAATGGCTAGTTATGCCATTCGGTTTAACGAATGCTCCGGCCTATTTCGTTGACCTTATGAATAGAGTTTTCAAAAATTTTCTCGATCGGTTTGTTCTCATCTTTATTGATGATATTCTTGTGTTTTCTAAAACCGAGGAGGAACACGAAGAGCATCTTCGAATTGTATTGGAAACCCTTAGGAGCAATCAACTAAAAGCAAAATTTTCTAAATGCCATTTTTGGCAATCTAGTGTGAAGTTTCTCGGTCATATTATTTCCGAATCCGGAATATCAGTGGATCCTTCAAAGATTGAAGCGATTCAAAATTGGAAGAGACCGGAGAGCGTGACTGAAATCCGTAGTTTTCTCGGATTGGCTGGTTATTACCGCCGTTTTATAAAAGACTTTTCTAAGATTGTCGTTCCTCTTACTGGCTTAACAAAGAAAGGTGTTAAATACATTTGGTCAGACAAATGTGAAACTTCTTTTCAGAAATTAAAAGAACTCCTTTCTGATGCTCCTATTCTTATTATTCCCGAAGGGAATCAAGACTTTGTCGTTTACACCGATGCTAGTCGCGTTGGTTTGGGTGCCGTTCTTATGCAAAAAGAACGTGTTATTGCTTATGCTTCTAGGCAATTGAAGCCGGCTGAGACTAGATATGCCGCACATGATTTAGAACTCGCGGCTATCGTTTTCGCCCTTCGAATTTGGCGACATTATCTTTTGGGAGAAAAGTTTATACTTTATACTGATCATAAGTCTTTGAAATATTTATTTTCTCAAAAGGAACTTAATTTGCGTCAACAGCGTTGGCTCGAATTTCTTGCCTCTTATGATCTTGACATTCTTTATACTCCCGGAAAGGGGAATCGTGTTGCCGACGCACTTAGTCGAAAACAACAAGCGGTTGTTTCCATGATGATATCTGAATGGAACGATCTCGAACTTTTATCCACTTGTGAAATTCGAGATCGCATTTCCGATTTGTGTTCATCTCTTGTTTTATGTAGCCTTGAGGCTCGTCCTTCTTTATTAGACCGCATTCATGAAGCTCAACAGCTAGATCCTGAATTGGCTTTGCTTGGCCAAAATCTTAAGGATAAAACCGATATTGAAGGTTTGAAAGACTTTGATATCGACTCTCGTGGCGGCATTCGAAAATTTGGTAGACTTATCGTACCAAATATTAGTGATCTTCGTAGAGACGTTCTAGAAGATTCTCATCGTTCCAAGTATTCCATTCATCCCGGTAGCAGTAAAATGTACGCTGATATGAAGCGACTTTATTATTGGGAGGGAATGAAATCTGATATCGCTAACTTTGTTAAGTGTTGCATGACTTGCCAACTTGTTAAGGCTAAACATCAAAGGCCCGGTGGGTTATTGCAACCATTGGAGATTCCAGTATGGAAGTGGGATCAAATTTCCATGGATTTTATAGATGGCCTTCCCCATTCTCGTTCGGGTCATAATAGCTTATGGGTGATTGTTGATAGACTTACTAAATCCGCCCATTTTATTCCCGTTCGGTCAAACCGAACCGTTCCTCTTCTGGCCAAACTCTTTGTCAAAGAAATTGTTAAACTGCATGGAGTTCCTTCTTCCATTGTTAGTGATCGGGATGCATTGTTTACTAGTGGATTCTGGAAGAGTCTTCAAAAAGCTTTGGGAACGAAGCTTAATTTTAGCACCGCTTATCACCCCCAGTCCGATGGACAAACTGAGCGTGTGAATCAAACACTTGAAGATCTTCTTCGTGCTTGTGTTCTTGACTTTGGTGGAAGTTGGGAAGATCATATTTCACTTGTTGAATTTTCCTATAATAACAGCTTCCAATCTAGTATTGGTATGGCTCCTTTCGAGGCACTTTATGGAAGGCCATGCCGATCTCCTTCTTCTTGGCTTGAGGCCGGTGAGAAACTGGTTTTAGGACCAGACTTTATTCGAGATTCCACAGAAAAGATTGAACTTATTCGACATAGGATGAAAGAAGCCCAGAGTAGACAAAAATCCTATGCCGACAACCGAAGAAGGAAATTAGAATTTTCTGTTGGTGATCTTGTATTTATTCGTGTTTCACCAATGAAGGGTGTTGTACGTTTCAGTCGATCGGGAAAGTTAGCGCCTCGATATATTGGGCCATTTCCTATCACCGAGCGTATTGGTTCCATGGCTTACCGCCTTTCATTACCGGCTCAGTTTTCTGCTATGCATGACGTGTTTCACGTTTCTCAATTACGGAAGTGCCTTCGGGATTCCGATTCTACTCTTGAGCCCGGTGTTGTGGAAGAGATTGAAGTTTCACCTAATTTAACTTATGAGCAGCATCCTGTTCGAATTATTGCTTCGGAGATCAAACGGCTTCGAAATAAAGAGGTTCTGCTTGTTAAAGTTCAATGGTCCTCAAATCCTAAGGATTGCTCTTGGGAAACTAGAGAATTCATCGAGCGTACACATCCGGAATTACTTTCTCATGCTCTTTGAGGTAAACTTTTTAATTCCAATTTCTTTTGTGTTAATATGCTTTTATGGTTGTTACTTTTTATTTCCACCATATATATTGCGAGGACGCAATTTCTTTAAGGAGGGGAGTCTGTAACAACCCGCATATCTATCGATTCTATATTTAAATATTTTATTTAAATATTTTATCGTTAGTCGGATGTTAGTCCGAAAAGCTACTTTTTGCATACGGTCAAATTAGGACTCGAGACCACCCCCTTTTATGTGTTTTCTGGATTTTTGATGATGATTTCTGGAATTTTGTGCTTCACCAATTTTCATGATTTTCATTGATATGATATCAGTTTTTGTGCATTGGTGAATTCATGTGTTATTGACTTGTTATGAATACAAGTTTAGGGTATGATACCCTACCTTATCTTTGAGAAGATTCTTGCGATATTGATTAATCTTTTGTTGATTATCATTTACATACTTATAGTAGTATGTCATAATAGTTATTTCATGTTCATGTCATGCCATTTACTTTATACCATATCATCTGATATTTATAGTTAGACTGATCCGTTTATTATTTTCTTATAAATAATACTCGGGTCAGACCGAGATGTTACAGGTGCTTCTGCTTGACTTCTCTTCAGGATATTTCTGACTTTTGGCTAACTACATAGATTTGTAGTTTTTGGATGTACACCTTTGAGATATAGACTCTATGTTGTGTACTTATTCTTTTGTATAGCACGTGATGCTATTCTTTTGTATTATCGTGGATCTTTCTGACCACTACTCTGATGTACACTTTCATGTGTTATATATTTATTCATATCTTTTTCCGCCTTTGTGATATGGATGTCTGTGACTGATTTATGTTATGATTATTTCTATGTTTGTTTTCCGAAGATTATATATAGCCACCGTGTGATAGCTTTGTGTTTGTATCGGTATGTCGGATTTCCTCCTTAAAAGATATGCATTCTATTCTATCTGATGTATCGGTGCTCGCACAAAGAAGTTACATGGATGGTCGCTCCTCCACAGCCTTATTCTCCGTGCTAATTGACAGCACTACATCGTAGTGTTCTTGGTTAGCGTGGGTATAGAGGTGGGGCGTCACAAATGATAATTAAAAGAATACTTTCAACTTTAAATAAAATTTTAATTGAATGTTTAATTTCAATTTAAATTTGTAATATGATATTTTATTTAAATATTTATAAAGGGTGATTAAGTGAATAAGTTCAAATTAAATATAATTGAAATTGAATATTGCATATTGATTAAATTAGTAACTTGAGATTTTATTGAAATTGATTAGGTGAATATTTCAAATTTAAGTAGAATTAAAGTTGAATTTTGAAATATAAATGAAATTTATCAAATTTAGTTATTGTAAATTCCTTTAAATATTTAAAACTGTGAAACCTATTGAATTGGAAATGGTTTGATTGTAGTTCAGACCTAGATTTGAAATTGATATAGATTAAAAATGGTTTTATTGAGAATTAGAATTTAATTTGAAATTGTTGAACCGAGCCAAAATTAAATTGAATTTTTGGACTTAAGTTGATTTGAATTGATTTGTGAAATTGGAAGAAACAATTTTAATATATAAACTATTTTAATAAATAAACTATTTTAAATCTATAACCTTTTTTAAATAGAAACAATTTTAATATATAAACTATTTTAATAAATAAACTATTTTAAATCTATAACCTATTTCAAATATAAACTATTTTAATCTATAACTATTTTAATATATATACTATTTTCAATATATAAATTGTTTAAGTTGGAAAGTGATATGATTTCAAAGGTGAATATGATTTCGAAAGTGATATAATTTCGGAAGTGAATATGATTTTGAAAGAGATATGATTGTGAAATGAATATATTTTGATATGAAGTATAAACTGTTTGAATTATAAAGTGACCACGGTGTGAAATAAGCATTTGGTTGTTAAAGAGACCAGGATCGGATATTGTCATACTCTCTGCTAATACTGAAAACCACTTTAACAACTATGCACGTGGTAGGACGGTTTGGCGACGATTATGTATGAGGTATTTACGCAGCCCTGACTCCCGCGAGTCGGCTTGATGTGGCTAAAACGGGAGCCATGCCAAGCCAAGTGAGGTCGCACCACCGATCGGGCACATTTCTTCGATACCATTCTATTACTTTATGATTTGATTGGGTGCACCTTTGACTTTAGGAGTGGGTCTCAAGGTGGGCGGTAGTAGTTGCTATGCATTATCACCAGTCCGGATCCACAAAACAGTAGAATCCTACCCTGGGCATTGCCTCGTGTGCCTTGTCACATGCCTTATCGCGCCCTCTACGAGTTTGGTTTGTACCATACCTATGGAGTGCCCTCTGATAGCCCTCCAGTTTACGGAGAGATTACGGTACTATATAGACTATGGGAATATATAAAATGTGTTAAGGGAGATATGGGTAACGCCTTAACGCTATTTTAATAGTTTACTTTACTTCAGACATTATCTATGTAGCATATTGTACTATATATGTAGATAGTTTAACGGATCCTTAGAGGATGGGTATCCCAAACATCCTTTAATTTATGTTGTATTTCAGTTGATATTTCACTTGAGTTGAATTTTCTTGTATAAGAATGTTAATCCTGACTCGAGTGTTTTGTGTTTTGCTTTATTGTAACGACCCGTAATTTTCGATAATTAAATTTGTTAATTTAATAAGATTTTGGCAATTTAATATTGAAGGAAATAAAAATTTGTGATTTACTAATACGAATATTAACTAAAATGAAATGTGATATTGTCATTGTAAGTTAATTATTAACAATTTTATTGAAACTCCAATCAATTGAAATGATTTAAAATGTTACAACTTGGTTGTAAAGTGAGTGTAAGAAAACAAATGTAAATGTTGAATTGATTTATGAAGGATTATATAATAATTAGAAATTGAATAAAATCAGTATTATATAAGTAATTGTAACATTTGGTTGTAAATAAATAACGTATGAATGTGATTAAAGGCTTATGGTACAATTATTATATGTTACCTATTTAATTTGTCTATAAAATTTAATTGGAAATCAATTATAATTAAATGAAATAAATGATGCGTTAGTGTGAGTTAATACAATAACTGAAAAGTGTGAATGTAATAAATGGGATAGAAATGTTAATTATATTCATAATGTAATAATTGATTTAATTAAATAGTGAAATCAAGATAAATAAATCAATTTGGGATTTTAAAATTCTATTCATATGTGTGAAATTGACTAAAACCAATATAATTAAAGTATAGTAATTGATACAAATAAAAGACTTGAATAACAAGGTTTAAAATTTTAATAAATGGATTTTGGAATTCTAATTTATAAGTTCTGAATTTACTGAAATTCAAATTAAACACTGAAATATTTGTAAATTTATCAACTTTAAATTGACATCTAAATTTGTTAAATTATTGTAGATGATTAAGAAATCAAAAATGGTATAAGTTGTAAATTTTTAAATCAAAATTTTAAAAAGTGATTTAATTAATTAATTGTTAATTTATTTAATTAACGTGAAAATAGCCATTTGGCAATTGTTTCGGATTTTGACGAAGCCAGTTTCATCGGATCCGTAACAGTGAATTGTTAAAGGATTTCAAGTTTTGTAGCGATCGGACTTGTCGTTTGATCGTACGGACTCGAAACGCCTAGAAATCAATTTAATTAAAATCAATTTGAAATCAATTTGGAATAAGCTAATTTTAACATAACTTCTTCATATGATGGAATTAGGAATCGAAACCTATTCCATTGAACTTAAAATTATTGATTACATTTATTTTGATATATGGGATGACCCATTTCCGTTCCGGAGACGAAACGGGCTTTTCGGGTCGTTTATCATTTATCGTTCAATCAAATCTTGTCCATTCTTTCTATTTTCAACTTTGTCTATAAATAGCTCGTTATAAACCCTAGCCACTCCTCATTTTCATTTGTCTGACGTACATTTAAGTCTTCTCCTCCTTCTCAATGGCAGACAAACCAAACAGACTTCTCAATTCAATTTTAAAATCAAATTCAAATCAAAATTTCAAACTCCACAAACTATATCGAATTATATATCGATTTGAAGCTCTCGACGAGCGCATCTCAGATCTGTAATTCATTTTCCAATTTGAACCTCTATTTTTCTAGAAATTGATGAACTACTCTCGGTCGTTCGTTGATTGTCGATCAACGTCGACGGATCGTGGATTAGAGGGTACCGTCTTGTCGAGGAGGTCGAGTGGATAACATCTGTATCGTTCTTTTGGTTGATCAACGGTTGGATTGGGCACAAAATTCAACTAGGGTTTTTTGAAATTGGGGGCGGCTGGCTTGATTTTGGACACCGTTCACCGTCGATGGCGACGTTGATGGTTCGGCGATGGTTAGGTGGCTCGCGCCTTACCGTGGGTGGCGCAGCGTTTATGCGAGGTGGCGGGGATTCTTGTTCGATCACGATTTTGGGAACGGCCTTGCGTTCGGCAGGTTAGGGTTGCCTAGAAGGAGATGATGACGTGGTATATTTTATAACGTTATTTTATTTATTTAAATTTTATTTTCAAATCTTCTAACCCGAATATCTTTTGTTTACGAACTCCAATTCATGTGCGGTTTTCTCCGCTAGGACCATATCGAAATTCCGGGCATTTTGACACTGGTTTGGACGAATTCTGATACTGTTCAAATTTTGGGCTTAAATTCGATTTAAATTCAAAGGTGAGTGTTTTAACCCACTCACAACTTCTAAAATTTCTTATGTTAGTTAAATTAATTTTTGATGTGATTAGAAATTTATTTATGGTTGTTTGATATATTTAAATCTTCATTCCAGTTAATTTGAAATTATTTTGAATTTAAACTGTCATTTAATTATTACCGAATTTAAATTGCCAGTAAAATTTACCTGTAAATGATAATCTGTTATCTATTGATGTTTATTAATTGATTTGGATGATGATTGTGATGAATGTTTGATTTGTTGTATTGGATGAATGGATGTTGTATTTATATTGTTATAACTACAAGTTCCCTATGGGTTGAAATGATACATACCCGAATGATCGATAGATTTAGGAAAAATTGTTATGGGTTGAAATGATAGACTCGAGCGATTTTATGGATTTCATATTTTCGGGATTGCGGATTGAAATGATGTATATCCATAAATATAAAATTTTTAAATTGTGGATTGAAATGATAAATATCCGTACCACTTGACCCTAAGGTAGAAAATTATATCTGGACACCAGATTGGTTAAATTTAATGATTTTGAACTTCTTAATTTTTGAATTAATTAAATGATATCTTGAAATAAAATTTGATGTATATAAATTGAAGTATTTTTGGAAAATCAAGTTTTGTGTTGAAATGTGAATTGGTTTAAAAGGAATTGCTTTAAGAAATTAAACTGGAAGTTTAAAGTTAAACTTTTAAGTATAAATGAAAATTCTATTGAAATTAAGTTATTGAAGTTGTTTGAAAATAACTTTGAAATATTTTGAAATTGAAAGGTTTGGAATTTGGTTTGTTGACTTGGAAATTGAAAATGGTCCAAATGCGTTGAAATGAAATGAATAGTATAATTTGATATAAATTCCAAATTCATGTTTTAATATAAACTGTTTTAAAATATATTATTTCAAAATTTCTAATTGTTAAGATTTCAAAGTATTAAACTATTTTAACCTGTATTAATTACATTAAATCATTCTAACCTATTTTAAACCATTTAATTTATTTAAACTAATTAACCTGTTTTAACTTATTTTAAATCTAATTAATCTATTTTAAAGCTATTTAATCTATTTTAAAGCTATTTAATCTATTTTAATTATATTTAATCTATTTTAAATCTATATTAACTATTTAAAACTATTTAAAACTATTTTCTTCTAAATTCCAAAATAAGTAAAATGGATGGGTTTATATTCAAATTCTCGATTTAAAGTGAATGTGGTTAAGCGATATTATAACCTAAGTTGGGATTTAAATAACATATTTGGTTTAATGTAATAATTTTGAAATGAGAGTTTAACCTATTTTGGAAATGTGACTTTTGATAGGAAATATAATTTCGAACTATGATTTCAATGTGATATAATTTTGGAAGTAAGTAATGATTTCGAAAATGATATGATTTGAATTGAATATGATATTTTGATATCAATTATGAAATGATTTTGGAAATGTAAAAGAACCATCTGGTGTGTAATAAGCGATTGGTTGTTAAAGAGACCGGGATCGGATATTGTCATACTCTCTGCCAAAACCGAAAACCACTTTGACAACTGTGTATGCGGTGGAGGTTCCAAAATGAAGTAGGATGGTTGGGGACAATCCTATATGAGGTATATACGTGGACCTAACTCCCGTGAGTTAGCTTAAGGTGGCTAAAACAGGAGCAATTGACGGGCCAAGTGAGGTCATTTCTCCGATCCGGCACACTCCTTCGATACTATATTCTGACTTTGCGATTGATTTGATGGCCACCCTCGATTTTTGATTTGGGAGTGTGTTCCGAGGTGGGAGGGTAGTAGCTGTTATGTGTTACCACCAGTCCGGAAGTGTAATTGGTATATCTACCCTGGCATTGCCTAGTTGTGCCATGTCACCTACCCTATCGAGACCACTACGAGTTTTTTTTGTACCATACCTATGGAGTGCCCTCTGACGACGTCTAGTACGGGCGGGATTACGGTAATGTATAGACTATGGGAATATATAAAAATGTGTTAAGGGTGAAAATTTAACGCCTTAACGCTATTTTAATAGTTTATCTTACTGTAGACATATTATAATAGCGTGTTGTACTACATAGTAGGTAGTTTAACGGATCCTTAGGAGATGTGAATCCCGAACATCTCTTAAGTTACTGCACTCACGTTAGACACTGGATAGGAGATGTCAAACCCCGTAAACATCTCTGACGCCGTTCCACTCATAGTTATTTACCGTTGATTTAACTCACATAAGATCATTTAGTTCTGACTCGAGTGTTTTGTCTTTTCAATTCGCTCGGGTCAGCCTGAGCATTTCAGGATTTGAAGACCTTATTTCTGGAGGACGAAGACGAAGATTTGTACTACTATTATCTGCTATATTTATTCCACTGCATGCATACGGTTCCGCTGCATTATTTGTTTATCTCTGATATGTGTAACTCTGATTTTGTATTGTATAAGTATAATCAAATGTTTTGTATACAGCTTCATGAACTGTTATTTGATTATTATATTTTGTCATTCCGCTGTGAGATTCTGTTTTGTTTTTTTCTTTCTCTGCTTTTTCTTATTCACCCCAATAACAATCTGTCCTTCTGTATGGTTTGAGCTAGCACGTGTGCCTGCTTAAAACGTCCAAAAAGGCGGGATGTTACATTTATGCTCGGATTAGACTGAGTGTCATAGCATTTGAGGCTCACCTTTGGAGTATGGAGCTTTACTTGAACATCTACCTTTGTCTATTTAGCTTTCTAGTTACTTCAGTTTGTTCAGGTTGTTTGTTTCAGACTTGTCATTGACATTTGAATTAGTAACTTCTGTGTATTCGAGATATCTGTTGTATTTGTTTAAGATTATGTTGTTTATATAGTAGCTTCACGAACTACTATTTATCTATTCCGGTACTTATTGTTGTAAAACTACGTGTCTGTGATTCTGTGATTGATTTATTTATTGTATATGCTAAGTTTTGCCTAATATAAATTAACAGTTTGTTGTTTTGAGCAATTCAAGTCTGACATGTGTGGATGATTGCCCCCGGGTCGTTACAGTTGGTATCAGAGCTCTGGTTTAGGCAAACTTAGCATATGGAGTAAAAACTCACTAGAGACAGGGTCGTAATACCCTAGAATGAGTAAAATTAATTACAGAATCATCTTCGTTTGAGCTTGAAATTCTTTGTTAGGATCCTCCTGAACTAGGATTTCTTTTGAATTTTTGGAACTTCCCTTTTGTTCTAAAATCCTTCCTTGTCCTTTCCTGTTTGTGCTCTTTTTGATACTGGAGCATCCCATAGCTCTATTCCTATTGACCTCTGTAATAGATTTGAGCAAATCTTGCTACCTCAATTGGCAAGTTCGTCCTTATGTGTGACTAATTCCATCGGTGGTTCCGCCAACCTTAGTATGATTTGTAAAGGGCTGAAACCCTTTACAACAGGCATCGATTCACCGGAGATTTCTACATCCTCGGTTTTGATGCCGTTATCTCTTGCAAAGCCCGAATCATTCTCTAGTATACGACCAGGGTGATTCTCTTATGATCGAATATCGATTATCTAGGGATTATGCAGGTAGTTTTATCTTTTCGCTTGATCTTAGCCTAGTGATCTTGACTCCACCCCGATGGTCAGGGATTATCTTGATGTTTTAGTGAAAGTCACTTCTCTTCCTCTCAAACGAGAAATTGAATTTCCACATCGATCTTTTTCCTGAAGCTCGACATGTTGTCCTTCCTCTTAGACGAATGGTTTATATGAATGGTTAGTCATTCCCTTTGGATTAACCAATGTTCATGCCTTCTTCGTCGATCTCATGAATCGCGTTTTCTATGATGCTCTCAATGAGTTTGTCTCTATTTTGTTGATGATATTCTCGTCTTTTATAAGTCTCAATTGACCTGGTTAAGGTCGCCACGATTTATATAAGTCTATCCATCTTCCTCTTTTGTAATTTAATTATCTAATCTCCTCTTCCTTCTAAGCCTATCTTCGTAGTTAGAATTCTCTTTGATTAGGGTCTCTTTAAAAAATTGAATCTCTATTCCTGTTCAGATTCATTCTTGAATCATCCTATGAGAGAACGTATTTGTAATTGATATAAAATGTTTTATATCGTGTTGTTTGAATTGTTAAGTTTGATTTGAGTTTCGATCAATTCGTCTGGCTAATGCTATCGATAGGAATTCCAAAACACTTGAACAGAGCAAACTGACATAATTTATTTTCAAAATTGTTAAATGAAATAATTTTGTGTATGATTATATTCTATATAAAAAGGTATAATTTTCTGAAATTAGATAGTTAAATGAATTGATTGTGAGGAATGATAATACTGGATTATCATTTGTCAACATTCCTAAAACACTAACTATTGTTGTATGTTATAAAGGGATGATTTTATAAATATGGTTGATAAATCTGATTTGCAAATGAAATAAATTTAAATTAAGGATTTGAGAACTTAATCTCTAGTGCTTTTCTAAATTTGGTTATCAAAGTTTGGAAACAAATATATCATTTAAAAGTATTTTTCGAATGGAAATTGTTTCCAAAGAATTTTTTTAAAAGAAGTAAGTTAGTACTATCCTCTTTTGTCGCTGGAAAATAATTTCGGTGATGACTGTAGCATCATCGACATTCATTTTCGAGTCTCAAAGTGAACATACCACTTAGTAGCTTTGCTACACTTTTGTTTTGGAAAATGGATTTGATTTGAAATTCTTGAGTATGATTTGGTTTATAATATATATATATATATATATATATATATATTTCAAAATGGTTTGAAGTGAAACCAGAAATTTAACTCTTAAATTATGGGTTAAGTAATGGTTTTCAATTATTGAAATAAAGCAAAATCTTCGAATAATTAGAGTGTTTAAAATGAGAAATGGAATTGAAACAACTTGAAACTGTTGAACTGGGACAAAAACTTATTTGTATAATACTCAATTGCATTCTAAAACATATATAACTTACCTGAAATATTCAAAAAGTGTGATGTAATGTGAATATGTAATTGAATCGTATACAATATAAATATAGGTAATAAGATATCATAAATGAAATTTATATGGTTTTAAATTAATGGTTGTATCTAGTACTATGTATTTCAAATCTATCTTTTTTTTTGTTTCTATTCTCCTATCTCGTTCTTTTTCGGGGACGAAAAGTTTTGAGTGGGGGAGAATGTAACGACCCGAAATTTTAACGATTTTTATAACGTAATTTACTAAATTTTTCTTGAAAGTAAATAGTTAAATTTTAGAAATGAAAATTTGATATTTGGAGTACGTCTATTTAAACATAGCAAATGGCAGATTTTCGTTGGAAAATATGGAAGTTAATTATGTTGTGTGATTTTCAGTTTCAATTTAAATTCTGTTAATTTGATGAAAATGAAATAATTTTGAAATCTGAATATTTTTATATAATAAAAATATAAATCATTTTCTAAGTAAGACGTCATATCTGGTTTCACCTGAATTTGGACTGCTATAGCTCCGTTTATCTTATTTTTGGCGGTTTAGCAGCATTTTTGCAGCAAAATATCGATTTTTGATAGGATGATCGTATTACTCATATCTATGTACCATTATGTTCGTCTTGTCGTATTGATCTCCACAGTATATTCATTCCTGCAATTCGACGACCGGTACGCGGCGAAACGATTGGTCGTATCATTACTCGTTTGAACCTTTTTGGTCCTTGTGTCTTTCCATTATCCACCGTAAAACTAATAGCTACTAACCTTTTTATATTCCCTGAAGTTATTATTTGGCTTTTGTGATTCCCCATGGTTTCAATATAAGCTGGTTTGTTCATTGATTTTTAGCCTCTCTGCCTTCTGTTCGTCCACATTCATGCAAATTAAATATATTCTTATATTATATAATTCGCATTCTATTATTCTGAAAACTGGTCCACTTCTTTGTATAATATGAATCATCTTCTTCCCTTCTTTTCTTTGTATTTTCTTACTTTCTAAAAGAAAAAAATTTAAGCTTTCGTTTATATTTTGACTGAAGCCGTGTCCCTCTTCCTTCCTGCATCTCCAACTTCCTCAAACCGCCGCCTTCTCCCTTAACCTACGCCCCTCTCTTCCAACCAAAGATCACCCACCATCAACTCGCATCATTCCTTCCCTCCCATATCACCTTGCCTGCTCGTGGCCGATACCCACATGCATCACCAACCCACCTTGCTTTTGGCTTGACCGCCTCACACCCCATGCCCGCGTCCACGTCAATATTTCCTCTTCGTCGTACACCACCACCGCACCTACCCCTTCAACCCTCCACCTCAATCAAACTGTCCCACGACCCATCTCACATCCGGCCAATAGCAATCACCGCCCCGCTACACAGAACTGATAGCCAAAACCCCCTTCAACGCCAAAGCAGCTCCTTCCCTTCGGACCCACCTCTTGCTACTTCCTTAGTCGCCTTCCCTCTGCCCCCATTTGAACAGGCTGTAGTTGATGCCAATAATCGGTCCCCCTGTGTTTCTGATTTCAAATGCTGAGTCCTCTCTTTTTAATTATCTGTATATATTATATATATATATTGTCAGAAATATATATATTGTTAGAAATATATATATGGTGTATATATATGTCAAAAGTATATATATGCTATATATATTGTCAGAAGTATATATACATTGTGGCAGGTAGGCTATCTTTAGGTGCTAGTCTATATATGCTACATACATATGCTTGTTCATTCAAATCTAAGCTTTGATATGTTATGTATATATTGCATATGTATATCTATTGCATTTATATTATTGACAGAAGTTATATGTGTTGCATATATACATATATATTGTTCCTTCTAATGTCTATAAAACAAATGTATATATATCGAATATGTATATATATTTGATTTCATCGAATTCTTGTGCTAAATCGGCTCTTTGCTTGTCGCAGCTCTTTCACATATCGTGCCTGTATCCGTGTGCGTATCTGTGTCAGTTGCTTCTCATTCTGTGTTCTTTAGCCTCGAAAGGTGAGCGATCACTCACGGTTAACATTCTTATATTTAGTAAATTTATTCACATGAAATGACGATTGAAATATGTTGTTAAATTTTAATTGTTAGTTATTTGGTTGTTATATATGATATGATATTATTTGAATTTGTTCACCTATGATAATTGACATTATTGACACCAATAACCTGTTGTATATATATTAAAATTATTAATTATGATCATATCTGTCATTGATATGCTATGTCATTTTATATTATTATTTTATTTGTTCTCACTCTGCAAGTTCCCTGTTAGTTTAGAATTCTCTATGGGTTGAAATGATACATACCCGAACGATCTTATAGACTAGGGGAAAATCGTTATGGGTTGAAATAATAAACCCAAGCGATTTTCATTGATTTTGAATTTTAGGATTATGGGTTGAAATGATATATACTTGTAAAATTATTAAATTTAAATTGTGGATTGAAATGGTAAATATCTGTATCACTTGACCATGGGATAGAAAACTATATACGGACACTATTGGTCTATTTAAATGATTTCCAGAATTTTTGAAAGGAAAATATATGGGTTTTGATAAATATTGATTTTAAATTATAATATAAATATTTATTTTATTATGTGTAAAATTTAGATTTTAAATTTATATGTTTTGGAAATTTTAAAATTATAAGTTAAGTTTTAAATGTATAAAATTTTACTTATAACTTTATTATTTTTAAAATATATAAAATAAGATTTAAAATGGATTTAATAATAATTAATTTAATAATAACTAATATAATAAAATTTATTATGAATTTGATTTAACTAGTAATATATATATATATACACACACACGTTAAGTAATTATTTAATTAGATTTTGTAATAACCTTAAGTAAATGGAGGTTGGAAAGGTAATTTAAATAAGAATTGATTTGTAATTTAATTTGCTAAGAATTGAATCTAAATAAGAATTGATTTATAATTAGATTTGTTTTGAATTGAATTTAAATAAGGTTCGATTTGAACCTATTGATTTTGAGATTTTGAAGGGTGATTTTATAACTTGATTTGGAAAAATGATGGTTAATTGGATACTTTCAACTTTAAATAAAATTGTAATTTAATGTTTAATTTTGATTTAAATTTGTAATATGATATTTGATTTAAATATTTATAAAGTCTTATTAAGTGAATAAGTTCAAATTAAATATAATTAAAATTGATTATTGCATATTGATTAAATTGGTAACTTGAGATTTTATTGAAATTGATTAGGAGAATATTTCAAATTTAAATAGAATTAAAGTTGAATTTTGAAATATAAACGAAATTTATCAAATTTAGTTATTGTAAATTCCTTTAAATATTTAAAACTGTGAAACCTATTGAATTGGAAATGGTTTGATTGTAGTTCAGACCTGGATTTGAAATTGATATAGATTAAAAATGGTTTTATTGAGAATTAGAATTTAATTTGAAATTGTTGAACTGAAACCAATTTAAATTGAATTTTTGGACTTAAGTTGATTTGAATTGATTTGTGAAATTGGAAGAAACAATTTTAATATATAAACTATTTTAATAAATAAACTATTTTAAATCTATAACCTATTTTAAATAGAAACAATTTTAATATATAAACTATTTTAATAAATAAATGATTTTAAATCTATAACCTATTTTAAATATAAACTATTTTAATCTATAACTATTTTAATATATATACTATTTTCAATATATAAACTGTTTAAGTTGGAAAGTGATATAATTTTAAAGGTGAATATGATTTTGAAAGAGATATGATTGTGAAATGAATATATTTTGATATGAAGTATAAACTGTTTGAATTATAAAATGACCACAGTGTGAAATAAGCATTTGGTTGTTAAAGAGACCGGGATCGGATATTGTCATACTCTCTGCCAATACCGAAAACCACTTTAACAACTGTGCATGTGGTGGAGTTTCCAGAACGAAGTATGATGGTTTGGCGACGATTCTGTATGAGGTATTTACGCAGCCCTGACTCCCGCGAGTCAGCTTGACTCCCGCGAGTCAGCTTGATGTGGCTAAAACAGGAGCCAAGTCGGGCCAAGTGAGGTCGCACCTTTAATCGAGCACATTTCTTCGATACCATTCTATTACTTTGTGATTTTATTGGGTGCACCTTTGATTTTGGGAGTGTGTCTCGAGGTAGGCGGTAGTAGCTGCTATGTGCTACCACCAGTCTGGATCCGCAAAATGGTAGAATGATACCTTGGGCATTGCCTCGCGTGCCTTGTCACATGCCTTATCACGCACTCTACGAGTTTGGTTTGTACCATACCTATGGAGTGCCCTCTGATAGTCCTCCAGTTTATGGAGGAATTGCGGTACTGTATAGATTATGGGAATATATAAAATGTGTTAAGGGCGATATGGGTAACGCCTTAACGCTATTTTAATAGTTTACTTTACTTTAGACATTATCTATGTAGTGTATTGTACTATATATGTAGATAGTTTAACGGATCCTAAGAGGATGGGTATCCCAAGCATCCTTTAAGTTATGTTGTATTTCAGTTGACATTTTACTTGAGTTGAATTTACTTGCATAAGAATGTTAATCCTGACTCGAGTGTTTTATGTTTTGCTTTATGCTCGGATCAGACTGAGTGTCGTAGCATTTGAGACTCACCTTTGGAGTTTGGAGCTTTACTTGAAGATCTGCCTTTGTCTATTCAGCTTTCTAGTTAATTCAGTTTATTCTAGTTGTTTGGTTCAGACTTGTCATTGGCATTTGTATCAGTAACTTCTGTGTATTTGAGATATCTGTTGTATTTTTTTAAGATTCTGTTGTTTATATAGTAGCTTCAAGAACTACTATTTATCTATTCTGGTGCTTATTGTTGTAAAACTCTATGTCTATGATTATGTGATTGATTTATTTACTGTATATGCTAAGTTTTGATAAATATTATTTTACAATCTGTTGTTTTGAGCAATTCAAGTCTAACATGTGTGGATGATTGTCGATTTGAATGGTTCGAAATACCAGGTCGTTACACCTTTGTAGGTAGTCAAAAGCTTGATTATGGAGTAGGATATTCGTATGACACCGTACTCTAGTTTGCGAGTAGGTTATAATGGGGAGGACCCAAAAGGATAATCACATGCGGAGATCATCCATCATCAGTCAGAGTGAGTTCGGGAAAGACTAGAGTTAAACCAACAAGCTAATGATTCTTTCACTATCGAGATGTTGGATGAGGGGCACAGCCAATTGGATGTTTAGATTGTTTGCAATAGGGCACGACCACTTTTCTCTTGAAAGGTCTTTCGATTAGTTGAGGGGGGCTGCGTGGGGCCATAGCCACGATGAGAAGAGACAGACCAAGTAGAATATCTCTAACGACCCGTATTTTTACGGATCGAAAGTTTTGTCAAAATCTGGAATTTTAGCATTTTTGAGCCATTTCAGATTTTAGGCAAAAATTGGCTAAGTCCTAAGTCGTTCATGACTTAGTATAAGTCGTAAGTCGTATACGACTTAGGATATGGGAGTGACCCAGGGCTTGGGGATAGGTTGTTTGTACGACCGAATGAGATAAGTTGTAGCTGGGCTAAGTCAGTAGGTCGAAGTTAACTCGGCAAGTGTTAAGTCGTAGGTTGTAAGTCGTTGCCGAGTTAAGGGATACAATCTAAGGAAGTGACAGACTTAAGGTATGGTAGACGACTTAGTGGTTGAGTCGTATCCCTTATTAGGCCCAAAAGTCTTAAGTCGTAGCCTATAGGTTAAGTCGTAGCCTAGTTGAGTCGTGGCCGTGTTAAGGAGTGTTGTGTTAAGTCGCACACTGTTAAGTCGTAGAATGGGTTATCTCGTCTAACTAGTTAAGTCGTGGACGAGTTAAGGTATTGAGTCGTAGGATGTGTTGACTTGCTAAGTCGTAACCCAGTTAAGTTAGTAAGTCGTAGATGCATAGCTATCGTTAAGTCGTGACTAGTGGTAAGTCGCTAGGTGCGCATGAGCTTAAGTCGTAGACGACTTAAGGGAGTTAAGTCTGAAGTCGTAAGGGGTTTGGGTTTTGTTGAGTCGTAGGCGTATGCTATAAGTTGTGACTGACTTAGGAGATAGCCGTTATGTCATGAGTCGTAGGCAGGTGAGAGTTAGGTCGTAGAAGCCAGAAGTTAAGTCGAAGGGTTTAAGTCGTAAGTCATGAATGACTCATGAAGGCAGACGAGTTAGGGATTTCAGCTATAAATAGGAGAGTTTCTCTTCATTTTTGGGATCCGGATTTTGAAGCGACGAAGTGCTGCCATTTTGAGAGCTCGACTTCTACACTTCTTCACTTCTTTTCTCCACTCTAATCTAGTGCTTCCATCCATCCAAGTTGAAGATCAAATTGAAGATTCAAGAGCTTAGATTGAAGATCTTCATCTTTTCAAGAGAGATTTCTTCGTTTGAAGCGGATTCGTGATAGATCAAGCTTGATCCTTCGCTGTCCAGATCTGAAGCGTGTTGATTTGAGGTTGTTTAGGTGATTTGGTGAGTGGTGATTATCTCTCACAGGGATCCAAAGGAGTAGATCGGATTGTTGGCTTGATTTGGTGTCAAAATAGTGATTTCTATGCATTTTTGTAAACCTAAGTGTAGATCCATGTAGATCCATTGTTCATGATGATGTTACATCCATTTTATCATATGTTAACCTATGCAAGTTCATTCATCAAGTTTGTAGAGATATAATTCATGTTTTCATGCTTATTGGACTTTCAACTCTTTAATTACGAAAATGCCATTATAGTTATAATTGTCTACTTAGATCATATTTGAATGCTTGATTGCTTGGATTGATGTTTGATTTGATTGATTGTTATGAACTAGATGATTGATGATTAGAGTTAGATCGAAGATGATTCAAAAGCTAAGGGAAAGGCTCTTGAATTGGGAAAAGCTGCTCATGGCATATGTAGCGGGATGATGAAGCTCTTATGCATAGATTTGATGATGTAATGTTGAGATGAGGCTTTGCGAGGATGTGATGAAGCGAAGCATCATGTGATGAAGACTTGGTCTAATCCAGATGGGATCATTCCAAGCATGTTGGTAACTCGGCCATATGATTCGAGTTAGTCTTGGTCTAATCCAGACGGGATCATTCCAAGCAGGTTGATAACTCGGTGATATGGTTTGAGTTTGAGGATAATGGATGCTCGAGAGGCGCTTGAGCTAGTATGGAAATAGTTGTCGAGGAGGATGACTAGAAGGCTGAGATCTCATCGTTGTTGAAGGTTCTAGCATGCTCTAAGCAAGAGTACATGGGGACGCCCAAAAGACTAACTGTTGATGGTTGAGTAATCTGGGTAGTTGCGAAAATCCTTGGCACG